>OX384038.1:15647500-16946250 GCA_947534325.1 Agonum fuliginosum | reverse complement strand
ATTTTTTGAGTTATTGTCAACGAATAAATTGTAACACGGACAAATAATAATTCTGCTAAAATAATCATGAGCAATAAATTTGCATTCAAAACTCATATATTTATAAAATTTTGGGTATAATTAAAAGCTAATGTTACGTTTTCTTTATTTTGTATGTAGTTTAAATACGCTGTTTAGCAGCAACCCTTCCATCTTAAGCGCATGAGAAGTTTACCGAATAATTTCTGCGCTATTCAAAACTGCGCAAGCTAATTAAATATCAGGTGTTGGATTGTCTCGTTTTCTTTTCTAAACGATTGTTTGAAGTTACTGGTCGACAGTTATGAATTTAAGTTGTTTTGAGAATAAAAACTTCAAATATTTTTGGATTTGAGGACCATTTAACTTGTGGGAAAAATTATTCCTCGGGAGTTTCCCGGATTTAACAAGCAATTTCGTCAAGAAAACACTCTTCAGCCGAACACGATCAAAGGTAAAGCCAACACTGAAATGTACCATAATGCAGGACAGCCGAAGCAGGAGAACCACAGCTTCATAATACTGAATTATTTTTTTTGTAAACGTAATTTGTTTAATATTTTGTACCTATTTTTAAATACTTATCAACGAGCAGCGTCCATTATTGTACAAAAATATAGGCAATATACCTACTTCATTTAATTTATTATATAGTTTAAGACGTATTGATACTATCAATAGCCACATACTATACACAGGATAAGAGTACTATGAAAATTGTATTATTCAGTTTCATTTTAATAAGTATTATCAAGCGACTCTCGCTACGACTTAGCAACCCTCGTTACGAGTTTGCTCTTGCTTGCTAACTAACTACCGTTTATAAGTTGTTCGGTGTGATGTTAAAATATTTTGGCGAGGAAGTTTAAAAGTGTATTTCAGATTAGATCTAAAATTTCCACATATTTTTCCATTTAATAGAGACAAAAAATATCGATTAATTGAACGGCTAATTGCGCTACAGAGCCTAAATATAAAACGTGCAATTAGTTCCTTGATTTGTTTAAACCAACTGTCAATTATTCATGAAATAAATTCATTTTATCTCTCATAAAATAAATTAAACAAAACTGAAACCTCATTGTCACAAAAATGAAAGACAGTTACTAATGAAGGAAAAAATATTTATCATGACATTAATTATGAAAGAAAGAAACGAATGAATCATCATTATATAATTCATAAATCCCCGTGACAGTAACGAAGAGAAATGGAAACATTTCCCGAGACAAACACACAACACCGAACACCTCTTTCCCTATCACATTAGTCAAGCTTGTTGGTTCCGGGGAACGGCGGGTGCGGTGTGACAGCAGCGACAAAAGCCTGTCGGTGTCGGTGTCCAGTAGCGACACATCCCAAGCTTCTTGTTCAACACTGAACCCCGCGTTCTGTTTCCGTCATGAAAAGAACTAAATCTCCTGTCGTCGTCCACAATCGAGGGGCATTATTTCTTTCTTTGTGGTCCTCTAACAAGGCCAAAGCGGGTCGGCGGGTTGGAACTGGTGTTGGTGATGGTGAATGCACTCGATTAGAGCTGATTACGGGTTGTGCGAGCAGAGCCTGTTGTAATCCCTCTGGCGGCGGGATAAATGCCAACCAGACACGGCTGCAAATTATTGTTTGGTAAATAGCTGCCTGTGGAGGTATTAACGATGTCCTTGGGACTGCATTCTGCACCAGAGGTTTCTCAAATTTTTAGTTCTTGGACCACAAGTGACTCTAGCGACACAAACTTAGAGAGGAAGAATTAATAATTCATTGATAGCTGTAAGGCGCTACGCTTACCACAGTAGTAGCATCAGAATTTAACATGAGCAATATTTTAAAATTGACGAAATTGATTGATTTCACCGGTTTTCAGTAATTAATTACCAGTAGACTATATTAGGTATTTCAAGAAAATCGTCAGGTGGCAACCTAGAGACAGTCTTTATAAACTTACATTTCAAATATGAGTACATATACGTATAAACCTTAAACAGACCAGTTAACCAGTAGTGTTATAGGTATATTTCTTTTTCAATACTTGCCTCGAAAACGCCACCTTTCTTCCCTATTCTTAGGTACGAAAGTGAACAATTTCGGACTGGTCAGTTCTTTTCCTCCTGCTTTATACGGGAATCCATTTCATTTTTCTCTGCCATTTTCTCTCCCTACTTTATGTGGGATTCCAAAATTAGTTATTTAGATTATTTTTATTTATTATATGGAATACATTTTTCCAATGTTATCATAATCCTTTCATATCATAATCATTCCTTTCTTCAACTTTTAATTATTGCTTTTCGGTGCAGGTATTGAAAAAAATATGATGTACTACATCTCGGGAAAAAAGTGTTCTCCCGACTCGTGCGCTGGCAGCCCTCGTGTTGCTAACTTCACACTCGTCGAAAATACGCCAATTTCGTCCCTAGTTGCACAATATACTATTTTTCCAAGATTTAGTAGAATAAAAAGTTATCCTTGTGTAAAGAGAACAAGGCATAAAGTAATTATTAATTAATACAATTTTTGTATTGATGACTGGATTAATATTGAATATTAAATTTTATCTTTACGAATCCAATAGTCTTATTAACCTATTTAAAATATTTTATGAAGAAAAATAAATAATATTTTCTATACATAGGTAATAAACTTTCGTCCTTCAACTAAAAATGTTAACGAGTTTTATTAAACATATCAAACATTTATTTTAAATATTGCAGTTACTCATGTGTCAAATAAAGTAAATTGCAATCAGCTACATTACAAATTTAAATTTAAGAATATTTGAATTAACAACAGTTAGAGATAGAGATCCCGCAATTGAGAACCTCTGTTGGATTGTGTGCTGGGCAATGGCAATGCAGTTCATTGTCGAAGCTGATTCTGGGAGTTCTGTTACAGTCTAAGCCCTCTTAATATTTCTTTTTTGTTGAAAGTGTCACTATGTCTAGCGGTTCCTTTGTCCTTTGCACAGATATTAGGATTAGTTTTTCTTTAGAGTACTGTTGTTATGAATTGAATGCCTACTAATATCCCACTTGGGATTATTGCTGTTTTATTTTTCCAAATGCTAATGCAACCGTTGGGATTTGAATTTTTTGGTACGAGCTATAGAATTCGGTGTCTAAGTGACATAAATAAAATTGAAGTATTGTAATTAAGTGAGTAGATATCTTTTCGCACTTTTGAAATGACTTGGCAGTTTGTCGGCGTATTTCAACACATTTTTCATTTCGCACAAAGCATTAAGAATTTGTATAGATTTGAAGATAGATAGATATTGAAACTTACCTTGTCAAAAATAAAATAACATTTCTTGTATGAAAAATATATTGAATTATTAGTGATCTTTTATATTGAATTATAAATTTATAATTTTATACTAGTTTTAATTTAGACCTTATTATTTTAAGGTCACGAAGAAATAGTTCAATTCAATAGAGTAGGTACCTACCTACTGTTTTCAGATAAATCATATGGAATTCCGGTTACAACAGAATATTAAATAATAATAATAATAATAATAATATATATTTATTTGCCGAGGATATGTTATACATATTATGGAACTCTTTAATTTTGGTTAGAATAAAATAAATTTTGTTATTTTAGTTAAAGTTTTGGGAAGCTTGTTAAAGATCTTTGGGTCAAATACTAGAGGTTGAGGTGTTCTCCTAGATGTGCTAAATTTAGCTTTTTGCGTCTCTGAAATAGCAAATGTACAAAAACATTAAATTCGAATTAGATTGAAATAAAGGAAAATTTGGAAATTTAGTTTAATGAGGTATTTTTAATTTAGTGAAACCGCAAGTTGCTAGAAAAAATTTTTTTTGAACCTAAGTGCCACAAATTGAGTAAGTACGATATAGTATCGAATCATTTTCCATAATGGTGAAAATTTTGAAAAGGTTTATAAACATGGCGCTATCACTTTGATTAACAAAATTTTAACCAAAAGAAAAATAACTTCGAAATTATATTGGCGGTGTAAACACACACCAACTAAAAATTTGGTATGGTAAAGATATAGTTAGGTCACAATACAATGCTATAATCACTTTTTCAACCAGGCCATTATTACTCTTTTGTTCATAATTTATCAACTATTTTGATGAGTAACTTTAATTTGTGTCACAAACAGGTTATTCTTTTGAATTATAAATAATTTGAATCGTTAGTTACAACTTCTTTTTTCTGGTTGATAACAAATGTGAGTGTAAGGGAGAGTCGTGTATTATATGTCAAATTTGTGACGTGTCAGGTATGTAACAGCAAATAAACAATGTAAAATAACAAAACATGTGTCCACAGAAGCTAAATCACGGAGTCAAATGAATACAGTAGATGCGAGACGCGTAGATGGTATCTATTATTCAGTCGCACACGTTTATTTGTAGAAGGAGAGCGCGATAGCGCCTGTCACCCGGTCTGCACCTCTACAATTTATTATCGGCTTTCTGCTTATCTAAATATTTTAACGCTTTATCACTTGTAAAATATTACCCCCGAAATCATAAACAGCTCACTCGACAAATAATGTTAGGTCAGAAACTGACAAACTGATACATTATACTATACTCACACATACATTACGCGAATTTTTGTATTTTTCAAGGGTAACAAAACAATTATGATATATTAATGACGTTGTATCTTCTTGACTGGAAATGTTTTGTAGAAATAAAAATATTCTTTGGAATCAGTCAATTTATTAAAAAATTAAAACCACCCATAAATAAAAAATTCTTTTTTTCATTGACGAAATGTAATGAGAGAAACCGGAAGTCGATATTTGAAGTCGTTCAGAAGTTACATTAGTAGAAGTGATCACTTCTACTAATGTTTTAAACAGTAACATCTATTCTAAGATCATTTAGTTGACATGAAGATGGTCATAATCATGACCGAAACGTTGTCATAACATACTATTATTTTAAAAACTAGAGCCATGTTATCAAAAAAACGAGAATTTAAAAAAAACATTTTCTGTCTCATTGTGGAACACTCTCCTCTATCTGATTTTTAATTGATCTTGCTACTGTCTTATAGACGTCATAAGGAGACTAGTATTGGTCGAATTTTAGACGTCTTTATCTTCATCTTGGTTATGACATACAAGAATCCTGTATTGATCAAAATGAAGTCGTATATTGGTCATAATTTTATAAAAAAGGACATCATTTGACTGTCGAAAAGAAATTACATAGACGTCATTAGCATGGAAGAAAATAACATCTTTTAAACATCCAGAATGGAGGACACGTATGTGACGTCTTTGTGATTACATTTGGATCATACGTTTTAAAGACATGGACATTATAAAGACGTATTTGTGTTGTATGGGTGAACAACGAATCTCTTAGATCATTTATTAGATTTTATATTAGTAAATTTAAATATTTCTACCACCCCATACTTGAAATATTTATCATAACATTATTTTAAATCTCCTGCGTTTCGGTTGACATCTTTGCAGGATAGTCAACTCCGCCACCGCCTGCCATGATCGATGGGTGACGGGCGCGTCCGTCAATCAATCATTGTGTCGCACTCGGAGTCGTTGTCTTCTTGTTTTTGTTGTCCTCAACCTCAAGTCTAGTAGGCCTTGTCCCCATCCCGAGAGTGAGTTGTGTTGTGTGTATTAAGCCTGATTTACAGACGTTATACATCTGCTGCTAAATCTTTATAGCTAGGTTATGTTGGCTTTAAAAATGGTAGTGTTAAGAAATACTTTTATTATTGTTTGGACTAATAGTGAAGGAAAGTAATTGTTACTTGACACATGTAATCTTCTTATAAATTAGGTGCATTACACCTGTAATGAAAAAGGAAATAAATGAGATAGAAAATATGCAGAATGATAAATTTCAGAATAATATAATAGGTATTTTTGAGGATTAGTGCAAGAAGAAAATTTAAATTGTGTCATAATTAGAGACCGGATAAAAAAGCATGAAAAATACGAAAAAAGCGCTTAAAAAGTGCGAAAATGTATCCAAAAAAGCATTAAAAATACGAAAAAAAGTGTTTAAAAAGCACGAAAATGTATCCAAAAATGCATTAAAAATACGAAAAAAGTGCTTAAAAAGCACGAAAATGTATTCAAAAAAGCATTAAAAGAAAAAACAAAAAAAAGTTAAAAAATACTAAAAAACATTTCACAAATTTCTCTTGATGCTTTTAATATTAATCGTAAGCACAATGCTTACAAATCCGGTCTCTAGTCATAATAATAGGTATAAACATTTGTGAGAGAAAAAAATACTTATAGTCTCTCTATGTTGTAAACTACAAATGCAGTATTGGGGCTCATACCAGTTTATACAGGGTGTTTCTCTTGTTTGTGTTTAATAGAAAAACGAAGCCAGTGCAGTACTACAAAAAATACTACCCTTAATTTTTCGAATTTAAAAAAAAATTCTTTTTGATGTATAATATATTTAATACGTTTTTAATTCCGCTGAAACACGAGTATAACAGGTTGAAAAACAACGCCTACTAATTTTTTTTCTTAAACGAAATTATATTGTTTTATTTTGCATTTATCATAGAACAAAATATAATAAAAACTATCGCTATTTATCAGTTGTCAGTGGCAGTAGCAAATATTGTACAGATGTATGCAAATGCCTGGGCGAATAAATTTAAATTTAAATTGAAATCTGTATGAAGAATTGCTCGAGTGTGAGATTGGCTTTCCGCTACATCACGGCGTGGAAAGTGGGATACAGAAAGCTCATTAATTTATTAAATATTTGCATAATTATTGTGAGACGGGCATAAATTTCATTTTGTAATTTAATAATTTGTTGTACCATAAATTATAACGGTAACGTTATGGCAGTAGATAAACTCGAGTTGTTGACCTTTATAATTTTAATTTATGACATGCATGTAATCACGCTGTATGAGACAATGCAGCGGCAACGCCGTGATGCGGCTTTCGTGTGGCGTGTAGGTTCACTCAGTAATTAATATTGCTGTCTTGCCGACACCAGCAAAATACGCTCAAATTAATGCTAACAATTTGTCTCAGAGCAACAGAGTAGAAACAACTGTAATAATATTTTGTTTTAAATATTTAATAACAGATGTATTCAAATATTTTTAAAACGTTTCTTGCGGAAAAAATTATAATCACGTTTTAATTTTTCAGATAATTACTCGTAGAAAATATGTAACACACTTTCGGAGTAATGTACTTAATTTTTTAATTACGTAAGTAATATTATATGATTAGTAAAGATAATATTTTTTGTACAATTTATGCTAAACATATTTATGAACAAAATTATAACGGGTGATTCATCGTAACTTATTATTTCAAAACGCAATAATGCCCATTTTATGAATCAGAAACTTTTTATTTTTATTTTACAATGTAGGTACATAGGTATCTAAAGTTTTGTTTCACCCAGTTTTCAAAATCATATCAGGTAGGTGACGCCACCCATTGTCTATACACTGAATAAGCCAATTTCTGGCGTTTGTCATAACCCTTTCCAGCATGGCAGCGGGTATGTTGGCAATTGCGGCCCGGATGTTGGCCTTCAGGTATTCTAGGGTCCTTGGACGGTTGACGTAAACGCGGGATTTAAAAAACCCACAAATAATCACAAGGAGCCAAATCGGGCGAGCGGACTGGCCACTCCAAATCGCCTCTTATTGAGATGAGGCGCCCCGGGAATTGTACGACTCAACTGAAAACACACGCTGTTCCGTGTTCCACCGCATGATGACTGACCGGGTGGGGAACAAAATTTTAAAAGTGCACCTGTCGAATTAGATCACTCTCTCCCCACTACAATCCCTACAGCTTGAATGGCACGCATTTTAAAAAAGCAAGTTATGATGAATCACTCCAGGAGTGACCAGTCCGCTCGCCCGGTTTGGCTCCTTGTGATTTTTTAAATAATTATAACAACAAGAAATTAATTGACAATTATGAAAAGCACAATTGACAATTATGAAAATATAAAATGTCATGTTCCTATTTTTATTTATATGGTTGATAAGGTTTAACAATATTATTAAAAACTACAATTTCTTTCTACAATAGTATATTTTTTTGTAGTAGACCCCTGCGCCGACACCCTTTTTGTCGGCGGCGGCGTTTTAGTGAAAACGGACCGGCGGCGGCGGCGCGCCGGCGTCACGCCGTCTTTGAAAATCGGCAGCGGCGCGCCGCGGCGCGGCGTATTTCATTTATTACTAGTGGTAAATCTAAATACGTAAATGGAGAATGAGTGTAAAATTAATAACAATGCACTGTTTTACAGAAATACAATATATTTATTAAACATATTTTTATAATTATTTAACATTTTGAACTCCAAAATCGATTTACCTGGTCTTGGCATAAATTAGAACCTAGAACTAAACACTAAACGAATGAGTAAATAAATTCATTATATAGGAAAAATAATTTTGCAATTATTGCAAAATAGATCAATCATTTTATACAAAAAAAGGTGGCGGCGGCGGCGACGGCGGCGGTAGCGCGCCGATAAAAATTTAACGGCGGCGGCGTTCGTCAGAAATTGGCGGCGGCGGCGGCGTGGCGCGGCGGCGCAGGGGTCTAATTTGTAGGTACCTACATATTAATTATATACTTGTATTAAAATTAAAATAATAGAGTATGGCGAGAGATCATGTGTGTGTAATAATATTAGTATTTACACTTATTTATTACTGAATATAGAGTAGATACTGTGCGTCACATGTTTTAAAATTATGTAAGTATTATTTCCTCGCTTTGAAATTGTGTAAATACGTATATTTATGAATAGAAAAACAAGACTATTGAATATAATTGTATTACGCGCCTCTTCCTCTAGATCAATTATGTAGTACCCCTATTATGTACCGATGTCGTCACAATTTTAAAGGTATAGTTAAAATTTTTACCGGTTGTGTCGCTGTGTACCTGTAGACTGTGGTTTAAGTACCGCTGTTCGCGCGCAAAACTTCATTCTTCTATTTTGTGCCGACGAAGTCACAGTGTCGTGTTCTAGTGTCAGTTTCTCTCTAGTGTTTTTAATACCGAATAATGGGAAAACGGAGCAAAAGAAGACGTTCAAGGAAAGATGACGAAAACGGTTAGAAGATGAGTTATTCAAGCGAGATGAACAGGATAATCATTACAACCGTAAGTCAGGATATGTTGACTAATAATTTAAAATATTCCAGCTCAAGTTTACATCACAACAATCCGAAAACAAGTGTCTTGGTTCAATCAATTCGCCTTGAAAATGCTGAACTTATTTCATGCATGTTTTTCGCCCAAAAAGTCCCGTGACAGTTCAACTATCGGGGACATGGATATAAACTGTATTAGCTAAGAAGGGTTTTGGTTCAACCAACTCACCTTAAAGAGTAATACGAATTTAAATCCTGGTGCACAAATTCATAAAAATCTGCCATAACAGTCCAACTGTTATTGCAATAAATGTTGATAAATATAAAGTTGCTAGCTGGTAACTAATTCCAAGTTTCCTTACAACAGAAATTGGCAGTAGATGCCGTTATAGAAGTGGGTCTTCCATGACATATAGTTCGGATGAACGTGAACCAAGTTATTTCATGCATATTTTTCGCCCGAAAAGTCCCGGACTGTTCAACTGTCGAGGACATGGATATAAACTGTATTAGCTAAGAAGAGTTTTGGTTCAACCAACTCACCTTAAAGAGCAATACGAATTCAAATCCTGATGCACAAGTTCATAAAAATCTGCCATAACAGTCCAACTGTTATTGCAATAAATGTTGATAAATATAAAATTGCTAACTGGTAACTAATTCCAAGTTTCCTTACAACAGGAATTGGCAGTAGATGCCGTTATAGAAGTGGGTCTCCCATGACATATAGTTCGGATGAACGTGAACCAAGTTATTTCATGCATATTTTTCGCCCGAAAAGTCCCGGACTGTTCAACTGTCGAGGACATGGATATTAGCTGTATTAGCTAAGAAGGGTTTTGGTTCAACCAACTCACCTTAAAGAGCAATACGAATTCAAATCCTGATGCACAAGTTCATAAAAATCTGCCATAACAGTCCAACTGTTATTGTAATAAATGTTGATAAACATAAAGTTGCTAGCTGGTAACTAATTCCAAAGTTCCTTACAACAAGAATTAGCAGTAGGAGCCGTTCTAGAAGTGGGCCTTCCATGACATATCGTTCGGATGAACGTGAACCAAGTTTAGAAAGGTCACACTTCTCGAGAGAAGTTTCATCAGCTCTCGATAAAGATGAAAAGTCCAACTTTTCGTCGGATGTGGAAGCTGAATTGGATGTAGAGGTTTTGGAAGTAATTGGCGAACGTTTTTTGCCGGGTAGAGTGTTGGCAACAGCCATACATAAAGATGTGGCGATCAGGTGGGAAGAACTAATATTAAAAGGACTCCCATCTGAAGAAAGGAAAATACTTGTTAATCAAGTTTCCTCCACCAAAGAACTGCGTTGCAATAGATCCTCCAAAATTAAATTTGGAAGTAAAGGCAGCCTTGGAAAACACAGTTTTAAAAATAGATGAGCGAATTTTCGAAAAAGAAACAAAGATTTCCGCGGCTTTGGCTATTATATTCAAATGATTGACTCTTACCTTAAAAGGACATTCGTCAGAAAGATTAGTCCATCTAGAATGTCTCAGCGGTGTTGCCAAATGGCTTGCTGATCTTCAGCATGATGAGACAATGGTTCGCAGAAGTCTTATCATAAAAAATGTAAAAGCTTCTTTTATAGATACTCTAAAAGATACGGTACATGATGATTACCTTTTTGGAAAAGATTTGGCTGAAAAATTGAACGCGGCTAAAGCGTTACAACAATCCACAAACGAATTAAAAGTACATAAGCGGGCAAAAACAATAGTGGCCAGACATTTCCTCGAAATCACAATTCGTCCCAGAGGCAACAACAAGCGAGGGGGGGGGGGGGAGAAGGAATAATTATTAGAAGTAAGTGATGTTGCTGGGAGACTTGCAAAGTTTAGATGCAAGTGGCTATAATTAAATTCAGACTCTACTATGCTCAGCGGGCTCAATGATTACAACATACCCTTTACATCCAATGTAAAGCAACCCTTGCCCCCAAAAGAACCTGTTTGGACAGATTCGGAAAGGGTGTTGATTCGTGAACAGGTTAATCTCTTGCTAGATAAATGCGTTTTTCAGAAGTATCAACCTAGTTTCTGATTCCTATTACTAAGTCAAATGGGTCACACAGGTTCATTTTAAACTTAAAGAGCTCAATAATTTTATTAAAACCCAGCATTTTAAGTTGGAAGACGGGAAAACTGTAATGAGGATTCTATCGTTATTTTGCTTTATGGCATATATTAAATTAAAAGATGCTTACTACCTGATTCGAATAGAAAAATCGGATAGAAAATATTTGAGATTTAAGTTTAAAGATAACCTTTTTGAGTTTACTTGTTTACCGTTTGGCCTTTGCACATGCACAGGCCCCTATACCTTTACTAAAATTATGAAACCAGTGGTGTCACATCTTAGAGAAATAAGACATTTATCGGTAATTATTTAGATGACATGCTGTTACTAGCTGATACATACGAAAAATGTATACAAAATTGAACTGCAACATAATACATTTTTAGAATCACAGCTAAAAATGTAAATATCTAGGATTTTGGTATAATTCTTGAGAAATGACTATTTATTTATTTTATTTAAGTTTAAGTTATTCAACAGGCTCAATAAGCCCAATTACTGAATAACTATACATACATATTACATTGTTATATAAAACATACGCTTAAAATAATTTACAATGATTTTAATTCTTTTTTTTTGAATATTGACAAACAGTTTGCAAAATCTAATTTATCACCATTGCTATTAAAATTACTGCACATAGAGAAAATCGGAGAATTTAAATGAAAATTGGTCTTCGAGAATGGACAGTAAAATATAGTGGAATTTCTAGTATTGCAGGGCCGTACAAAGAAATTTGTTTGAGACAATAGTTCAGGAGCATCAATTATGCTATTAATTAATTTGAACAAAAATAAAAGTTCTTGCTTAACACGACGAGTTTCTAATGGATCAAGATTGAACTCCAAAAGCAAAGAGTTGTAGTTAATTTCAGGCCATGTATTGTGTATGCGATTATAAAACTGTTTACAAAATCTTTTCTGAACATTTTCAATTGACAATATCAGATAACTATAATATGGATTCCACACAACACTACAATATTCTAGTTTAGAGCGAACTAGCAACTCATACAGATACTTCAAACAAATTTTGTTGCTAAGATCATATGCTACTCTCAGAATAAAGCCTAAAATTTTGCAGGCAGGAAGGAAAGAAGCTTAAAGTCAGCGATCAGATTGATAAAATATTTGTTCAGCCTAATACTAATCTTTTGATTTCTTTGGGCAGAATACGTCATCCGATCTGGGGAAGAATTACCCTGGTTGCTGTAATGCTATCAGGAAAGCATTCAAACTGAGAAACGTTCCTGGCGAACTACAACTATCATGTTATCCTCGTTGTCAAACTCCTCAATTAAACAATACGATTGTTGCTTAAGAAAGTAGTGGATTTGTTGTCAACAGAATAGTGTGAATCCTTACAATGGAACAATTTCAGAAATTATAAAAATTTTGACAAAAGAGTTCCAAAACAATGCCTCCCATGGAACATTTAATAGTTGTAGCTCTCTTACGAGGATCAGAGATTGGTGAGGATGCTCAACTGTAAAGTTTATTTAAGGGAGTCAGTAGACTTCGGCCCAACATACCGAAATATGATTTTACATGGGATCCAAAAATAGTCTTAGACACTGTACGTCTTTGGGGAACAAATGTAGATATGTCCTTGGAAAGGTTGTCACTCAAACTGATTACCTTAATCGCACTAATTACCGGACAACGGATGCAAACCCTAGAATCGATTAATATTGAAAATATTCAAAACAGAAGATCTGCTTGAAATTAAAATCCCTGATACAATAAATAAATAATTTCACATAAAAAGCCTTTAAAGCAGTTTCCAGTCAGCCATTAAGCCGCTGGATTAAAAACACACTAAAGATAAGTGGTGTGGATACAAACATCTTCAGTGCATATAGCACTCGTCACGCCGTTACGTCAACAGCATTTAAACGTGGCGTTAACATAGACGCTATTAGGAAAGCTGCAGGATGGACCGAAAGATCGGAAACCTTTTGCAAGATTCTACATCTTGCCATTTTACCAGCAAAAGATGTTTTGGCATTTTCTATTTTGGGTAATAATTAAGTTAAGAGCCCTATTAATATAACATGATTTTCATAATATTTTTACTTTCGTAATTTTAGATTAATACAGATGAACATTCACAAAAAAAAAAAAAAAAAAAAAAAAAAATTTCTCTGCCGTAACAAACTTTGAACATCTACATAATTGATCTAGAGGAAGAGGCGCGTAATACAATTAAATGATTAAACGAACTTACCTGTAAGTGAAGTTCTATCATAATTGTATGAAGCGCCTCTTCCGAATAGATCAGTCCCACCCTTTTTTATTCCCATCTCTATTATATTAGATCCCAATAGGTTACGGCAGTACTTTAAAAAATGAAGTTTTGCGCGCGAACAGCGGTACTTAAACCACAGTCTACAGGTACACAGCGACACAACCGGTAAAAATTTTAACTATACCTTTAAAATTGTGACGACATCGGTACATAATAGGGGTACTACATAATTGATCTATTCGGAAGAGGCGCTTCATACAATTATGATAGAACTTCACTTACAGGTAAGTTCGTTTAATCATTTAAAAATATATTACTTTAATTAACAAAATAACATTTTATGTTATTGGTCTGCATGAAATATTTGCTATAAATTAGTAGATAACAGCAACTGAATATATTACCTATCTTTATTATTATACTTTTATAACATATTTATCGGAAAAGAAATAAAATGTGTTTTAATTATGTATGAAACTAATGGGTATATAAACTAACAACTGTTTTGGTAGTTTATTATCGGCGTAAAAACAAAATGGTAATCTATATGCTCATTTGAATTTTAAATTAAATTTAGTATATAAAATAGAATGCAATATCAAAGAAATGTCGCTAAAGCCGACCCTGGTAGCCGTCTGTCAATAATTAGCGGAAACATGTTTTATTCATAGGTCCGGTTTGACAATTCGCATAAATAACGATTTAATAGGAATTGTAATTTTACTGTGAGCCAGCTAATTATCATATTATTATTATTATATTTAATCACATGTCATTAAATATTGAGCAACGTGTAATTTAATACGATATATTTCCAAGTTAATAACATAAATCTAGACCAGAATGTAAGCGCTATATTACAAATCTGTTTTCCAGGTATAACAATTTACGTCCATATTGGTTAATGTGTTACTATTATATCTATATGTTTATCTGTTTTGTGGTTATTTCTGTTAGCTCTTGTTTATGACATGTGTCATTAAAAAATAATTTATCATAATTTATGCTAAAAGTTAATTAATAATAATATGAGTTTACCCTGACAGCTTTTCAAAAAGAAAAATTATAATTAAATTATATTGTCATTTTCATAACTGACGACTTTTTGATCATATTATGTACTCGCGTGTATCTAGTATAACGATTATTGTATTAATATTATGGTTTAAAACTTGACAACCAAAACTAAACCGAAATAATTAATGTAATATAAGTATTTTACTTATTAAATTTCTTCAGTAAAATATGGGTTATATTATGTTATAACGTCAACATTAACATAAATTTTGATACAATATACCTGGCTAATGTATACATATAAATATTTCTTATTTCGTAGACGGTCGTAGCCATTATCAAATCAATATTTTTATTTATATTAAAGTTCAGACGTGCACAAAATAATATAAAAAGGTACCCAATATTTACTTATTCTTTTATACCTATTAAAGATATAATATAGTTAAATACTAATTACAAATTTGTATGATAAATTGTTGCATCACCATTGTGTATATTTTTTATTAGTTTGGCAAAAGTATTCTTATTATTCACTCTGGGGACCGTACAGGGGCTATGTATTGCGAATTGAATAACACTGTTTCAGTTTATCTCGTAATTACGTAAACGGTTAATATTACAAATAAAACTGTCGCATATAATAATTATTTAGCGTAAAATTCTTAAAATAAAAATCATTATCGACTTTCATGTATCTAAGTGGTACTAAAACGAGAAAATATATTTTGACACTTTGATACAAAGCTAATAAAATAAGCCATAATTTGTTTCATCTGACACAAAAACTGATCTAAATCTTTAACGAATAAAAATATGAACTTCTATTTTAAAGTATTATATTATACAAAATTCCACAGAAATTTTTCTATCCCCAGTATTATTATCTTCAAAAATTTTGAGACACTGGTTTTTTAACAATGCCTTGGTTAAGCTGAAATTTTAAGTTTTTTTCGGGAAAAAATAGTGACATTTTAGTACTTAATTTTGCTTACTACATTCAATCTATATGTCAGAGTACGAGCTCAGCGGAAAATAGATGATCAGTTACGTGATCAATAAAACTACTAAAAGGTGCAATTATTGGAATTGTTAACTAATCGAAACACCAAATAAATCACACATTCACCACTCATGTCATGGACCAGTTAAACGTGATCTACAAAGTATGACGATAAGGAAAGATGACAATTCCCGGGCATGTGCTACTCGTATCAAGGAATCTTCAAGACTGCCGGTTTCCGACTCACACCACACCTAGCACGTAATCCCAGACTTCGCCCAAGTGTACTAACGTAATTGAACAAACAAACATGATCATTCCTATCATTAATTTATTATTACAATCAACATGATTGCTAACCCCGACATATATATTTTGTATTTTGTGTGTTATTTAAAAAAAATTCAATAGCCCATCGACAAACACACAATTTGGTTACACGATAGGTATTAATTATATATAGTATCGATTAAAATACTTGATCATACAGCGACGTTTTATTCTAATAACTATTGTCATCAGTTTATTGCAGCTTGTCGGCAATCTAAATATAGAATGTAATTCGTGCGGTTATTAGCAACCGGAGACAAATAATTTAACGTAGATCATAATACAGAGCATCATATAATGCCTCTGGTGTAGTAGCAATTGGATCTAACACACGTCGCAGGGTTAATTCCCGAGTGCGACGCGGCCAGATATTGGAAACCGTTATTAAATATCGTAAAGAGCTGCGAAAGCGCTGCGACCACTTCCGGCGTAATACCGCCTGAACGTGCTGCTTCCGTTGCAAAACGGGGTTGACCATTTCGTGCACAGGCGTTTCAACACTGTCAATCTCATATTTTACTTATTGTAAATACAGTTTACTTTATATTGGGTTATCATTTTGTACTTGTGTAACATGTCTGCGTTGTTGGTTGCTGACAATAATATTCTAAAATCTAAAGAAGAGGAAATTTTCCACGATTAATAATTTATTTAAACATTATAGTTCATGAAAAATGTTTTATTCGACTGATGGAATGTAAGGAAAAGATATAATCAGGAATGCAGTCTTTATTATGTCTAAATCACCGACGTTTCGGCACACCGGCGTAAGTACAAGTACAAAAGTGGTACAATTTTTTTTTAACATACAATCGTACTTACTTATGGCTGTTTTACACTACGCTAAATATTGAACAAGAAATTGCGCAACAAATTGAACAATATCTTGCTTTGTTTTTAATTAACTCTGTTTCATTGTGACACAATTTTATATACCTACCTACAACTACAATATTAATTTAGTTTGTGATTCTGCGCAGTTCGCATATTATAATAATTTGACAGCCGCGCTTATCTATTTTGTCAGACAATTTACGAAGCAATGCGATATTTCACACAATTTGCTGTATGATACTAAGTACACAATTTAGATTGTTTAAAAAATTGAACAATATCTTGTTCAAGATATAGTGTAATGTAAAACGGGCTTAAGAAAAGGTTAGATAATGTAAACGAAAACATGTAAATTAAATTTTAAAATGACGTCATGTTACCACCACCTCAGTAGCTGGTGTTAGAAACTTATCAACGATAGTAGTTTGACGGTTCGTATTATTTTGTAACAATTAAACTACAAATTATAACAATACACTAACCCAGATGACTAGAGTAACAAGAAACAAACAAACAAAACTAACACAAAACAAAGTAAAAAAAACAAGTAGGTAAATAAGTGAAACTAAACAAAACAAGAAAAACACTATTAACAATAATAGTCTTCAAAAAGGCTAATTGATCAAAACAATGAAATTATAAAACGCTATATACTCACAGAACAGACAAAAGCCAAACAAATAAGCCGAACGTTTCATATTTGGAATGCATTGCCAACCTAAATATTTACTGCGTAAACCTAACCATTCAAAAGAAACTAAACTACTTATCACATTTAAACTACCACCGGCTGACGTCATCAACGTATCACAATTGATAAGTGATAACTTCACAGAATAGGTTCCCTGTAGAATATGAGACGAGAGGTAAAAAATCTGACGTGGGCACCACATGACTTCCTTGTACGCCTTGTGTGTTCATACTTTTCTTAATAACTAAAATGTAAAATAATATTAAAAATTCTTTTAACTTATTATACTAGTATACTCACAAATATATTTTAGTCATTTTATTTAAACTGCAGAAGAAGATATAAAGCATATTTTACTATTGTCACTGTCATGTCATAATCATTTAAATTTTACGTAGTAACAAATGTTAATCGATCATGGACTACAAGATACCGAAATACTATAAATTATAAATATATACTTTAATTATTTTTAAATGATAGCAGATACAAAAATATTTATAAAATACCGATTATAGGTAATAATCACATAATCTTTCATTTAAAATAAAAAAAATTGTCTAAAATTAAATATTTATCGAAATATTTTTAAAAAGTACTACTTCCGGTTTGTAGACTGAAACCAAAAATAGGAGGTGCACAACTAGATGCTATAACAGTCCTAAATACAAAATTTCAACTTTCTACGTCTAACCGTATTTGAGTTATGCGACACACATACGTCCGTCCGTCCGTCTGTACGTACGTACGTACGTACGTACGTACAGACGTCACGTCGAAACTAGTCATAATGGATTCAGAAAAGGTCAAAACGGATATTTCCGTCAAAATCTGAGAACCGAAATTTTTCGCGATTACAATACTTCCTTACTTCGTACAAGGAAGTAAAAAACAATCTTCTGATTTTCACCTGAGAAAGACAATTATTGCATCTCATTGTAAATAAAATTTCTAACATACGTTGAAAGATAATGTCGTAGATAAAACAGCACGGTGTGAAACATAGTTTCCCCTTTCGCAACCAGGACAGCGGACTAGCAGACCCTGAGAAACCATTACAGACACTTGCCGAGGCATTCCCGGCACGGAGACTTAATCAAAACCCGCAAAGCCCTTGTTGATAACGGCGTGGCTAATCCCGGTCTTCGGGAATGCAATCCCTGCACGCTAATTTATGTGCGCTGCTCCTGGTCGTCCCAACATCCTTCTTTTTACCGGGATGAACAAGCCATAGGCACAGACCTAGGGGAACTTAATGAAATTTTATATTTGTGTTTAGGATAATAAAGAAGTTGGTGGGTTTAAAGGATAAGGTTGGGATAATTGTCTGCCTGGCAGACAATGCACAAGGATTTTATATTGTGATTTATTGAGTCGTCGTAGAAACATAAATAGTTTTGATATACGTAATAATAAAAAATCTGATGTGGCCAGCACACAACCTCACGCCATATAGTTATATCAGTAAACATTTCAATGTTTTATAATAGATATTTAAGATGCGAACGAAATAAAATCATTTATAACACATATAACATACAATATTTTATGTATTTGTAAAAACTAAAAATTGGTGAATGACATTTTGACAGGTTAGATTATATTTTTGTTGATTTATTGATACATATCGTGAGCAACGTGTTAAAAGTAACAATATAATAACTTTTAACACATTGATATGTGCCGTAAATTGACACTTTTAACTTACTAAGCAACCGTTTAAAGCCCACTTTTAACAACAGTTGTATATAAAAATAATTGGGCACAGAGAAATCTTCTAATTAGTGCTGAGGAAATAATTACTGATTATTATTCCCTGGTATTATTCCCTGCAGGATAAATATATGGCTTTATGTAGCAAAATCACACATTTAATGTCTATGTTATACATTAGTCGTTGATAGATTATAAATATAAACAATGAATTGCATTTCAATTACTTCACTTTGTGCATTGTTTGAAAAACTGATTTGAAAATGTTTTACATTACTGAAGTAAATCGAATGGAATTTTTATTTAAATAATAAATGCGGAATTGTGAGAATTTTACATAATTAAAAGTATCTAACGATCAAAGAGAGATTATATGAAATATTTGATAGTCAGCTTTTATTAATAGTATATTACATTACAAGTCATGAAAATGTTTCATTGCAGACGAGGAGGCTTGTTTGAAGAATGCGAGGATGCGCAGCGTCCGAGCATTTCTTCAAAGCCTCCGAGTCTAGAAAAGACATTTTTACGACGCGTGATGTATTATTTTTTTTAAAATCAGCAATTATAGAAGCTTAAAATTATAGAAAAAATTAGGTTTGCATAAATCATCAGAGCTGTGACAAATTTTAGAAAACGTTGTCATGACAAGTGTTTGTACCTACAGGTAGTGGAAAGTAAAAATGACTAGACATGAAAATTTTATTTTCATGCCTAGTCATTGTTACTTATTTATTTTCATGCCTAGTCATGGAAATCTTACTTTCAAGACTCAAATTAGTCAGGAAATGAAGATTTTCATGCCGATTTTGAAAAAAATAATTTACTAGGTATGTTTTCATAAGAACTTCATATGAGCTTTGCTACATACGAGAGAAAAACTAGGTACTTACTTTTTTTTGAAAGGAAAGGATACCTTTAAAAAAAATCATATAAAACTTATTTTTAACTCTTCAAATTTTAAGCTGCAATTAAAATAGACAAATTTTTAAAATATTTGAAATTATGTTAGTTTAATTATCTATTCAAATAGGTATACTATTTGTTTATTTTAGCCAAATTATTCATATCTCCCTCAAAATGTCGTCCTAAAAGCAGAAAAACTTACCTACCCTTTTTCAAATCTCACGTACGCCCATGTAAGTAACAACTACCGCCATCCTTTTGCGCGTTAATACACCTCGGTGTTAGTACTTAGAGCGGCGTAATATGCTACCATTGTTCTCGTAATCCTGTGGCGCTGAAATCCTGTAATCTTGTACTGAAATATATCCCTTAACGAACGGCACGGTAAGGCAAGGCGACGCCGGCTGATTTAATATTATGCCCTGTGAACCGAATGGCCAACTACCCTCTTGCTGCCATATAGCATTGCTCGCTGATATCGTCATGTCAGTTAAATGCCACTAATGTGATAATCTCGATTTATTGCACTCATATATTCTGGCGTAAGTATTGATGACAGGGCAGAGGCATGGCCGATAAATTAATTTTAGTACGGAGAAATGTATTTAATAGATTAGGTTTTATTGGACTACTCTATCTAAATTATATATTTTATTATTAGCTGCGTTCAATGAAGCTAGCAAGTTTCTTTATGCTGATTGGTGCAACAGTGTAAATTTAATAATGTTACTATGGTTTGTCCATCTTTTTTAATATCGCTAAAAATTGATGTTCCATATTCCCCCTTTTCTAAATTTAAAGGCCGATACCTATCTCAAAAACTAAGCGAGAAATCAAACTCTAGTCTGCAGCATTGTATTTATAATACTTAAATTAACCTATAAACAAATTTTCAGAATTTTGAAATTTTTTGACCTTCCAAAAACCGACCACTCTCGATTTCTCAAAAATGGTTCAATATATCGACTTAATTTATCCACCAATGAATTCCTTGCGCAGAATTACATATGTGTACCAATTTTCAGCTCAAAATTCCGACGGGTACAAGATTTATCCAACATTGTCGATTTTAGAAAAAATAAGAAATCTTCAAAAATAGAGAAACCGTGATAAATCTTGTACCCGTCGGCATTTTGAGCTGGAAATTGGTACACATTATGTAATTCGGCGCGAGGAAGTCATTGGTGAATAAATTAAGTTGATATATTAAACCATTTTTGAGAAATCGGAGGTGGTTGGTTTTTGGGTGGTCAAAAAATATCAAAATTCTTAAAATTTGGTTATAGGTTAAGAAATACAATGCTTCAGACTAGAGTTTGATTTCTCGCTTAGTTTTTGAGATCGGCCTTAAAGTTGGAAAAAGGGGAATACGGAACATCAATTTTTTTCCAACTTGTACGAAGAGATTCATCTACACTTTTTTAAATATATTTAAGTAATAGATTCTTCAACAACATTATGCCCATGTCACACCGGCGTAGCATGAAGCACGGTGCTCGATGTGGCATTTTGCTTCGTTCAAAGCTGTCAAAAGGGTGTCACACCGGTATAGCAAAATGCCATACGAAAATTTGTATATTGCTATGTTCACTTCGTACTTTGAAGTTTTTTGAAAATTATTTTTGACAGCTGAGAATTAAAATTCATCAATTCTTTGTGTTAATTAAATCAATAATTAGTTCATATATTGACAAAAACTTAAGGTTAAGTATATTCTTATTATCTAATTACTTACTGTTACTATTTTGACATCGCAATTATTCACCAAATGTCAAAAATTATATTGAGGACTCACTGTGAAATCAGCAACAAATTTCCATAATGTCAAAATGCTCGATGGAATAGCGGCGATAAATTTTTTTCGTTATTCATTTGTTCCATCGAGCACCGTGTTTCGTGCCACGCCGGTGTGACATGGGCCTTAAGGTAGGTGCTTACATAATATTTGTGTCGTACGGTCCTTTACAACAGGAGTTCCAAAGTATGTAGAACCGTACTAAATATATTAATATTTCTAACATAAAATAATGTAGGTACATAACAACTTCAAAGATTTCATGGTTCTACTCGTACGTGCTACTTTCGAATTGGATAAGACTGTTAATTTCATTTGTCATGTTACACTAAAAATAATTTTCTAGTTCATATGATTGCTGATCAGTATCTCATTGCGATAAATTTAGGTATGTCAAATGTGTCGCTTAGTAACAAATGTGATTTGAAAGCTATACGCAAGTCGTAAGAGAAAATCAGTATTTACATACGCGGTGTCAGTCCGCAATGCCCTGTGGAAGTATTCGTGGTTATAAATTAGACTCGCCAGCACATTTCACCGAGTCGACTGACGGACATGGGGCAGCGAGAAACGTGTTAATTAATGGGCGAGCTAATGAGTGAACGCACATGCAAATTGATTTATAGTGCGCTTATGTAATATAGCGTGCATACGTGAGCCACTCTGCCTAATTGCGCTCGCAGTTTTAAAAAGCGGTCGCGATACTTCACTCCACACTGCCAGGGATCGAAAACCGTACGCTCATGCCCCAATTTCCATGCTTCATTCTACATCACGGTGATTAATTTGCACACTGGGTAATGATTTTGTACCAAAATAAAACGATTTTCATCACCTGGATTCCTTTGCTGGAAAAATTGAGGTTTTAATCTGCGGTGAACGTAATAAACAATGGTTTTTGTTTACAGAGCGTTTAAAAATAAAATAATTTCAGAAATAATATTAACACAGATTGATAAATTTAGTTATAAGTATTTCTGAGGAACTTTATTTATTAATATACGCAGGACTACTATGATTAAAATATGCTTGAAATATAATAATATATAATTAATAATAGGTATAGAATTGGTTTAAAGCTTTTACATCTTTTCTCCAATTAAAATGAACAGTAGTTGATTATTTCATATAGTGACACATTTTTCTCAGTCAAATTTTGATTCGAAAGTATGTCACAATTTATTAATACATTGTTTTTTTAGGTTCCTTATGTTTAAACTTTAAATTCATGAGAAACACACCAGACACCAGATCTGTATAATTCCGAAATATAAATCCAAGAATTTAAAGGCAGTTAAATAATTTATTGTCCTTAATAGCTGACAATGATTTATCCTTCTGATATTGAAACTGTGACGCACCCAACATTGTGTGCAAATAATGAGCGTTTTCGCTTAAACGCCTTCCCGAGCAGAACTGAGCACTGAGCAGGTTTATTACTATCAAGTTAACGACGCTTTTTATGTACGGAATAAATTAGTGCTTTTCATTGTTTGACGTGTAATTAGGCGAATTGCATAGCATTTACACAGGTTCGTTCATTCGGTTTTTGTGCGGCGAATGGCGGTTCCGTTGAGGGAAACTCAGTGATTACAGCGCGCTCCGTATGTGGCGTGATGGGAAATTATAGCAATGACAGTGATAATTTTTACGTGTGAGACTGTGGCGTATAATTTACGCATGATGGATGGATATCCGACATGAGTGGTTATTATGGGGCTCGGCTCTGCTAATTTGCAGGGAGCAACGCGCAGCGTTCGCCATCGCTGCACAGAACAGCGGCGCCGGCGAAACGAATCAACTAAACCTGCAACATGGATATGTTTGTTCAGGGATTGTACGTAATTGATTATAACTGAAATTAATCAAAACATAACCCGTAGATAACTACAAAGTAATTGCGTTGTTTTAATTACACGGAAATAATTTCATTCTTCACATACCGGTATTTAAAGTTATATTTTTAGGACTATTTATATTCCTAGGTCTTTATAGTAAAATTCTTTTGTTTATTGAATACAATATTTATGCAGACATTTCAGAATTAACTTCAAAGCTTCACATTTTGTTGAAGATAAATTATTTGGTATTTACGTTGCTCAAAATTTCAAAATGCCAAACAAATAAAGAAAGATTTACTTATGATTTTCAATAACTATCCACAAGGAAATCTACAAAATTAAAATATAATAAGATAATCTATCTCTTTCTCAAAATTAAGTGAACATTTAATATATTTTTTTACCTCTCGCCTAGAGAGGTATAGGGATCGTGAAAAAATTCGATGTCGAGATTTTTTGTCAATAAGCACGTTTTAGCACCTTTAGAACCTATTTTGACTATTTTCATGAGGATGTCTGTGTGTGTGTGTCTGTGTGTGTGTCTGTGTGTTTGTATGTGCGCCTACTATGAGCTTTCGTTCTTATTCATTATCTCAAATTCTACTGAACATAAAATTCTAATATTTTGCATTATACATTTATACCATGTTAATGAAGAGCTGATTAGATTTTAGTAAAAATCTGCCAACCGGAAATGGTATTTTCTTGAAGCATTTTAACATTTTTTGCAAAAAATATAGAAAATACTGCGATAGTTACAATTTGTCATGCGACATTTGAAAGAACAAATTACCTCACAATATTTATTTAACAACTTTTCTATATCTCTTATCAATAAATGAAAATTATTTTTCAAATATGTGTAATTTTACCTACCACGATTTGTAAATTATAATATAGGAAAAAAATCTGACGTGGCCACCACAAGACCTCCCGCCATACCTACTTTATTCTTTTTACTTATTACCTATACAAATATATTAATATATAAGTACTATTCTGCCATCCTTAGGAAGAATGTCCTATCTGAAAATTTTGAGATTTTTGTAATCTGCATAAATTATTACAAATATACCAAAATATAATGTCCAGCTGCCCTAACAAAAGGTAGAATTTATTATCTATGGTTATTATATTTATATAAAGCAATTTTAATAGTAAAAATCCGCATAGATGTTTCCACACAAATTTTTATATAAATTAATAGCTAAAACAAAATTTTTGCAGATAGGACATTTTTCCTAAGGACGGCAGTATTACTACTGGTACTACTCACAAATATATTTTAGTCATTTTATTTACACTGCAGAAGATATAAACGATATTTTACTATTGTCACTGTGACTGTCATGTCATAATCATTTAAATTTTACAAAGTAACAAATGATACGATCATGGACTACAAGATACCGAAATACTAAATTATAAGTATTATACTTTAATTATTCTTAAATGATATCAGATACAGAAAAATTTATAAAATACCGATTGTAGGTAATAAGCACATAATCTTTAATTTAAAATACAAATATTTGTCTTAAATTAATTATTTATTGAAATATTTTTTAAAAAGTACTACTTCCGGTTTGTTGATTGAAACCAAAATTATATTGGGCTTTTAAAAATCGTATTGAAACCTTAAATACAAAATTTGGTATTTAAATGTTTGATATTTTTGGAGTTATCGTGTCCGAAAAAATTGTAACATACGAACGAACGAACGCACGCACGCACGCACACACACACAGACATCATTCGTATTCTAGAGACCCTAAAACGTGCTTATCCACCAAAAAATCACACTCGAAAATTTTGATCCATCACAATAATACCTCTCTTATAGAATATGAGGCGAGAGGTAAAAATTAAAAACAAAAATGAAAATGTCAATGTGAAAGATGAACAGACGAACAGATGAACAGTTTCTGAAATTTTGGTGCCACCATTTGTAAAGAAATGTATAAATATTAATAACTGGGTTTGAAATTTAGTATCTATAGGAACCGAAATTTAATAAATAAAAAACTGACTCAATTCCAGTAAGTTTTTATCCTTCCATTAAACGTATCCAGTCAAGAAGCATCATCGATTCATTATTAACTGGGTATAACGTAATACGGTAATAATAAAATAAAAATGGTATCCACAAAGAGCTAATTTGATTTAAATGTCAATCGAAATCGGTACGTTGCTTGAAGAACTATAAAATAAATTACAAAAAGTAGCCTAACAAAAACCAAATTCACATATTACAGTGTCAAGGCGGAAGGTTATGTGCTGGCCACAACAAATTTTTTATAATGGTCCATCGTGGCAGCGACTAAATACACGGCCGACACAGTGAGATGGCGAGTTTGGTCACCGATAAGTTGACCTTTTCCATTACTTTCCAAAACAGACTACTTGTGGTTACAAAATGTTTCGTTTAAAAAAAGTTCTAAGCTTGATTTGAAAGAAACTTATATTTTTACCTCCCGTTTCATATTCTATAAGGGAGGTATTGTGATGGGTCAAAATTTTCGAGTGTGAGTTTTTGGTGAATAAGCACGTTTGTGTTTGTGTGTGCGCGTGCGTGTGTGTGTGCGTCCGTTCGTTCGTACGTTACAATAATTTTTTCGTTAACGATAACTCAAAAAATATCAAACATTTAAATTTCAAATTTTATATTTTAGGTTTTAATACAAATCTTACGAGCTCATTAAATTTTGGTACCAATTCAAAAACCGGAAGTAGTACTTATGAGATTATTACTTAGAATCAGTAGTTTATAAATTTATTTGTAGCTGGTATCATTTAAGAATAATTAAAGTAGGTATAGTATATACTTACATAATTCAGTATTTCGGTATCTTGTAGTCCATGATCGTTTAACATTAGTTAGTAGGTACGTAAATTTTTTTTATCTACCTATATGTATTAATATATTTGTATAATAAGTAAATAGTATAAAGTAAGTATGGCGGGAGGTCTTGTGCTGGCCACATCCGATTTTTTTAATAATTAAAGAAAAATAGTGGCATGCAAATATGCAAAATCGAATATAAAGGGTTGGATAAAAGGCTTCATGGCGTCTTATATAACTACTGTGTGTGTAGTGTATATACATACCTATTGAATGAGAGCGATATACCAATATCGAGACTGAGAGATACTAAATTTGAAATTATTAAGATAATATATGACAATAATTTAATTTTAATTGTACAAATAAATGTTAAGCATTTATGCTAAAATTAAATAAAACTGTTAATTTGTACTTTATAGGTTACATAATTAATTAAATACTGTTTCGGTAAGAAATGCAAATTATGACTAAATCAGTGTCCATCACATCGACAGGTTAAACAATATAATATAACCCAATAATTATTAGAAATTTACAATTCAAAATGTATTTTTTTCTGACGAGCCGTCCATGGTTTGTGAGATCTGAGCTCCACCGCTCGGGGCTTCAGCCATTGCCTTTCCCTTACCTCTCAACAGCGGCGGATAGACCGACGGGCAGTTATTAATCACACCGTGCCAGGCTCTGACATCTTTGCCCACCATTTTGACAGGTCATTCATAATAAAAACACATGGGCTTAGTTGAGTTTGTTCAGGCCGCTGCCAGCGTTGTAGATAACGAGGATCCGTAGCACTGGTGCCTTTACCATAACGACTGACGAAGTCTCCATTCGTCCAGAGAATATTCGTCCCGACCTTAAGGTGATGTCGACGGTCTGCTGCCACGGAGTTAGAGTGTTTTCAATTATTGTCAACATAAGATTATATAATTATTCCAGATTGATTCATTAGATTCTTTAGTCATGGGAGAATGTATTGCAATAAACAATATTATTTTTTGTAACCAATTGTGGACGTAGCGAGAGAACTCGCATTTTCGCCACCTTGCAACAGCAACTTTTAATATAATACAATTAAATATTCAAAATTTCAGCACCAAACGGACCTAGTTTAAACCTTAAACTTACTGTAAACATTATTTTAAATACTTAGGTATAAAAATATGTAATTTACACGAAAATCTGTACTTGAAACGAAACCTCTGTACGAGGGGTTATCCACCTAACAAAAAATGTACAGGGATTCCCAGTTTTGGCAGTACATAGGAGTTTATTGCCAGTACTGCCAGTATTCCTAGTGTACTGCCAGTAGAGATTCATCAAGTCAAGTAGCTTGACGTTTTTGTGAATTACTTGACTTGACTTGAAAATCAAGCTTTAAAAAAAAACATTACTTGACTTGACTTGATTTTCTATCGTTACTACTTGATTTGATATCAAGTAATTTCAAGCTACTTGATATTACTTGATAACGAACAATTTTGTTAAAAAATGCGCAATTCAATCGAATCATTAATTAAAAAGAAATGCCGTATTCCCCGACCCAATTGAACGATTTTGTATCACACCAACGCTGTATTTCAATTATTTTCTTGCATAGGAATTATTTTTTGTAAAAAATTTTAAGATTTTAATTTGGCTTTGTGAATAATAGTTATATTGCCAGGCCCATTTGTTATATATTGATATCTAATAATTTGATGTAATGCAATACAGTTATGAAGAATTACTTAATTTTTTTCCTTTTTGAAGTTTAACTATTTCATTTTCAAGTATCAAGTACTTGAGATTTTACTACTTGATTATCAAGTTACTTGAAATTTTACTACTTGACTTGACTTGACTTTCGAATTCTATTACTTGACTTGAACTTGACTTGATTTCAAGTCAAGTCAAGTCAAGTAGCTTGAAAATCAAGTCAAGTAGTGAAACCCTAACTGCCAGTATTGCTAATATTGCCAAAGTACTGCCAATATTGCTAAAGTATTCCCAGTATTGCTAGTACTGCCAATACTGCCAAATGTATTTCCAGGGTGGCATTACTTTGTATTTCACGTGTAAAAAGTCGCATAATTAATAATAAATAATAATTACATATTACGGAACGGTTCTTATTTATTTTTTATTTATTTTTTTATTTTGATGGTAACCAACCTACAGAATTAACTTCCAATTACAGGATGGTAGATGTTATTATAGTGGAATCCAACCACTTGAATAAACATAACAGGTTACAGTCAAACATAAGCAAAAATAGTGTCTATAAAAAATTAAATGTGTTTTCATACAGTTTATAATGATACATAACAAAATAGGTAGGTACCCCAATGAGGGTTTCCAAGCCTACGGCTTTTAAAGAAATATTTACCTATTGGATATCAATTTTCAGCATATATCAGTCATAGGAAAGTGATAATAATTGTTAATTTTGATAGATTTATTACTGTTTTAACGAAATGAAAATGTAACTCTTTTGAAACGTGCATTAAAATGCGCCATGTGTGACATAGACAACATTGAAACCAAACCGTGAGTAGATTTGTTCGTATAAGATCGTTTTTTGTCGTTTTGACTACGGAATGGACGATGGAATGAGTGCGTATGATCTACGTATCGTATTCGGTCCTTGTCAGCGCTGTGAACGTATGTTCTCAGGGCTGCAGTGTGACGTCACCAGCCACACACGGCATCGTTCTTCGCGGCACCTGTTTTTTTTTAAAAATACGAGTGTAATATTTTAATGAATAGATTAGCATTAAAAAAAACAAAAAATCATGGAAACTTCCATTATGTTAATAACAAAAATAAAACTTAAGTTAATATTTTCAATAAAAAGAAATTAATGTACAGATGAGGTTAATAATTAAAATAATTAATTCAGTGTTTAAAATTTTTTTAATCTTTGTATTTTTTATTTATTACTAGACGTTCACTTCGTTTTATTTTAAATGGATATGAGCCTATTAATAAATCGGCCCATAAAATATATAATCTTTGTTTATTTCTTGAACATCTTCTATCCGTGGCCAAATAAAATTTTCTAAATTTTCTTTTAAAAATTTCACTGTACATTTTTCTGAATTTAATTTAGTAACAGAACCCACATACCAACCGGTATCCTAGTAAACGCAATAATATTGTTCAGGTTTAATTTCAATGTTTTTAGTATTTTGTTGTTCTAGTATTTAAATCTTCTGAAACAGTATCACTTTCGCAACTGTAATCAATGAAACTTGTATCTGCTGCACACATAAACACTAAAATGAGACGTTCCAGTCGTTTATACACTAAATAAAGCTGAATTGTTTCTACGTATTGTTAAACGTATTACCAATAATACAGAGTATTTTCGAGTATTTCCAAATACTGCCGAGTATTCCCGTGTACTGCTGAGTATTTCCAAGTACTGCCGAATATTCCCAAGTACTGCCAAATATTCCCAGATACTGCCTTGTATTCCCAAAAATTTGTACAGGGATTCCCACTAGTGGAAAACCCCTCGCCTCTGTAACAGTGTATTTCTAGCAAAAACGCTTGTATAAACAGACAGAAATAGTATATTGTGCAACTAGGGCTGGAATCACACAAGTGGGCAATAGGTGTTTCTGCACGAGTGGCACACTATACTTTTTCTACGACCACACTCTTTGGTAAGATAAATAATTCATTTTTTAAAAAAGAACAATCTTGCCAACAGTTAAATTCTAAAATGTAAAATCGAAAATTAGATTTCAATATTTTGAAATATTATTATAGTTTATTTAAATATTCGTATGAAATATTGAGATTATATTATATTATATAAACATTTAAGTAATTAGCAAATAATATTTTGTAATTTATAAACCTAAAAATACATAGGTAGGGTAACTTACGTGGGAAGAATATTTTTAAAATTCTAAAAATTAAGGGTAGTTTACATGCAGCATTTTTTGTAGTACGGCACTGGATTCGTTTTCCTTTTAAAAACAAACAATGAAACAATAGAAGTAGGTAATCAATATCTTAAACTACATAATAATAGTAAAATAAACAAACAAAATTTAATTATTTTTAATGAAACAATAATTACTCCATCCAGTGGCAGTGGCAACGAAATATTTTTGACTGGGAAACATGGAAATTAATTTTGCGATTTAAAAAAATATATTTTTGATTCACAGATATGCTATCAAACAATACATACTCTTAACGTATGTAGGTACCTGAAGTTATGAAACACCTGTATAATGCGAATATATTTCAAAAAAATTGCTATTGAAATAAATATTTAAAGTCAAATTTTATTTTTGTATTATCTAAACTTCCCAAGGAAATTTAATATGTTGGGATAAAAAGTAAACAAAGAGATTTATTTATATTTTTCGATATTTGATTATTTGTGTATTTATGTAAAACAATCCACAAACCGATACGTAGAGTATTTATATCAACAAGAATCTTAATGTGGTTCGTATAATTACGAGATTGGTACGAAAGCTCAGTGGACAAAATAAGCTATAACCTTTTCTACACGAACACTGGTAGGCTAGGCACCAACACATCACGCAAGGAGACAAGCTGAGGACTTACACGTGAAATCTTTTCAATCCTGTTATTAGCGTTTCGTGATTCATTATGCGCATGTTACACAACTGTATAAAGTTATTTTATTTAACTGACATGTACAGATTACTAGTCAGCAATTTAGGTTTTGAGTAACATGTTGTGTAATTAAGATTAACTTGAGTCAAATTGCTTAATCGAAATGATTGCTTTGTTTTTCTGAATTTATAAGAATTTTTCGGCAGTTAAAGTTATTAATGGAATGATGATGTTATGACAAAGTTATTAAGCAGAAAAAAAATTATATCAATAAATGTAACCAAAATCTTTTCAGCTCTCAGCTCAATTACAAAAAATTTCTCATTGGTTTCAAATTAGGACAAACTGTTAACAATTTGTGCAGTAATACAAAAAACGAAATTGATAAAAACAAACTCTAACATTATGTATCACAATAGTTTGTTATTTGTATAACAAGTTTTGAAAATATAGTTTTGTCGAACGCGAACGAAAATTGCAGCCCGAGCGAAGGTAGGGTTGCAATCGTTTAAGTTCGACAAACTATTTTCAATACCTGTTATACACACTATTTTTTCTACTCCTGCAAAACAAGGAAGATAAAATATACAAAAATAATTTACTGTCAAATTTTTGTGAAATATCAATGTTGTTGCGAAAACAATGGACATAAAAAAGCAAAACAATGTTACAAAGTGCCCAAAAGTGTGCGACAAAGTACTTTGTCGCACACTTAGGTACTTTGGGAAGTAGTTTTTTTTTACTTATATTAACTTATTGTAAAAGTAATCCTAAATAACAAGTATTCGTTATATTATATTTTTATATTCAAAAGAGACTACTTCGACGTTTAAAGTAAATTAAACTTGATTCTTATGTATTACCATCAATATTATATGATTAATGTATTAAACTGGCAGGTCTAATACATAGTCTAAGCATGGAACTAATAACTAATGCTACTTATTCATATTCTACTGCAGGCGATTGCTATTATGAATATTAGCTCTAAAAGAGCTTATGATGAATATATCGTTTGCGGCACTGATAAAATTAAAAATTCAGGTCAACTGTCCACTTATAGTCTGAATTACAGACATATTACTAACGATTTATTATAATATCACAATATATTATACTGTTTTATAATTTATGGAGCGATTATTTAGATACCTACTATTAATATCAAAATAGTTCTATATGAGAATATCAAAATTCAAAATACATATTGGCGACATCAAAGAAAGAGCAAATATAGGGCACTATTCTCTTTTGAAAATATTTGTAAATATTAATTCGTTTAAGCTATATTCAGACTACCCAATTATAAGTATAAGTGGCTAATTCGACCAACCAACGCTTCCACAATATTCCATTTCAATTATAAATGCGAACGTTGTTCGAGACAACAATAATCGAGACGCGATCAAATTTTTCACATTCGAGACGAGACGAGACGAGATTTTTCATTTCTCGTCTCGTCTCGTCTCGACGCATCACTAGATACAAGTGGCTAATTTAACCAACTAGCGTTCAACGTTCGCATTTATAATTGAAATTGGAATTTTGTGGAAGCGTTGGTTGGTTAAAATCTTTAAATATTGAACAAAATCACATCAATGTTTATTGACAAATATTAAAATGTTCATATTATTATAAATTTCATTGCAATTTTGTTTAATATTTACAATTATTTTAAATATCTGTAGCAACTACAGATTTTCACAGAATCCCACTATTAGTCTTGGTACCTATACACTATACTATGTCCATCGAACACATAGAGTAATAAAACTAGTGGGCAGAGCCAAAACTGCGCAGTACAATGTGCGCAGAAGTAGGCTTTACAAGCAACAAATTTTAAAAAGCAGAAAAATTAAATAGTTTTATTTGAAATAAATATGGAAGAATTATATATTTTATCATTTATGTATAACATAATTTTAAAAGAAATATGAAGTACAATTTTTATTTACGAACGATTTTTTTGATGACCGATCTCAGCAGTTGAGTTTGCCTAGCAGTGTAAAACTGGCTTACCAATAGCAATACCGTATTTCAATTTCGCGCACATTTGTGGGAGGAGCATCTACTCTATCTGTTCGGTGGACATAGTATAGTACTTTGTACCGATTTGTAGTCAGAAGCTAGAAACTAATACAAGATACAATATTAGTAATAGTAAGCAAGTATACAGTAATAGTCACATGCTTTACTTTGTTCATGTTCCAATCTTCCAATTCTACTAATTTCAATTTCTTATTTGACTTGAACCTTGTTTTTGATTGACAAACAAATCATAATCTCTGATCTGTTTTAACAAATGCTCAATAGTGTTACATTTGATTATCCACAGGTATAGTAAATCAGGCTAAATTTTTGGTACGTTTTATAATAATGCAAAATTTCTTATGGACGACTCTGTCAAGGAATGTTCAAGACCGGTATAAGGAGTGGGGTTATAGCAGACATCAGTGACCCGCCCACCGACGATGCAGCACGCTAAAATGTAATTACAAATGAATTACTCTTTCAGATTCTGACAGCATTATTAATAAGATTCTCTATGCAACACTCGTTCTTATATTAAATTAACATTATAGTTATAGATTTTTTACATGCACCTTCTTTTCTTCTTTATTTTTTACGTCGTTTGGAAAGCGTACAAAAGAGGAGATGAATGAAATTAATTTTCTTTTATTAAAAAATGGTCTAAAAAGAAAAATGCTTGAAAATGGAAGCATCTTTTTGATAAATGTTGCTTTGTGTTAGTATTATGACTATTAATCAGGAAAAATTTCTAGAGGGTTATTATTTCTTTTTAATGTCTTTCATCTTTGGACTTCTTCAAAATATTTGTGTCGATTAATCAAATATAGTTTTTTAAATAAATTTAAATTTTACGACAGTATATAATACTCACAATATTTTAGTCATGCCACCTCGTACTGTTGTTCTATAGTACAAATACATTTCATCTACCTAGTAATCATTAGCGTTTATTAGGGGGTTATTGCAGTCACACAATGGTGAAAACCACAAGCCTGAGATGCGCCAGGGCATACAGTACAACCCTGCTAATAAGCTTCGAAAAACTCTTACTCTACCAGTGGAACACTAGGGGTAAAATATATACTCGGGTTAATAAATATGGGAAATACAGAACTGTTCGACTATATTTCTTATCTGCGGGCTAATCTTAAACGATTGCGGTTTTGGGCATTGTATGACTGCAATAAGCATTTAACGATTATTAGGTACTTGATGTATGCGTGGACTATACTATCTACGTTATTCATATAAGGTTTTGAACGCATATGCATTTAATTTTTTTATTAACTTTTATGGGTAATATCATAAGAGATGATATTTTTTTGATAATTATTTTATCGTTTCCACGGCAACTTATTTTCTTACAATATCCATGTTTTGTGAAGTGAAATTGCAATAAATTGCCGTTAAATAGACAAAAATTCTCCCATAAAATTATTACTTATCTCAAATGGTATTTAGGAAGAAAATTTTTCTTGTTAAAAAACACTAGCAATACGACTCATTTTGCTAAACATTTTTGATGTTTAATTTGACAAATTTATTTATTTATTGCAACTAATGTAACTAAATAAAATCTAATCTACATACGAGTAATGTTGTTGTTTTCAATTCTGTTAGTTGCATTACGTCATCTATTTTTTCAAACAATTTACGAAGCAATGCGATATTTCACACAATTTGCTGTACACAATTTAGATTGTTTCGAAAAGTTTAACAATATCTTGTTCAAGATTTAGTGTAATGTAAAACTGGCTTTAGAGAAATATTAATATTAAAAAAATTTATTGTGTTTAATTTAACTGATTTCTGGTTTTCATCATTGGATTCCTCATACATTTTTCTACTAAATTAATTATTTTGAAAATTTTTGGGGCTTCCATCAAGCCAAAATTTTCTCAAAAAGAATGAGCGAAATTTAAAAGAAAAATTTAATATTTTTGTGTTTAATAAGCTGTCATATTTAAACAAACCAAAGTATCGAACTCTAGCATTTAATTCCTTAAAACATTTTTGTATAAAATTTTATTTAAAAAAATTGCAGTCTACGGATTATGTTAAAATTGTAAGATTATTCTCTAATCGAATTTATGTTTGATTTGTTATTGCGTTAATTATTAAAAAAAACTATCAAAAAAACCTAATGCTGAATACCGGAACTCAATATATTTATATGTATTTAAAAATTTAAGCAATTTTTGTGATGAAACAAAATGATGACTTGGTTTAAATGAATTATAAACTTACAAAATATATTTTTGAAATTTTCACGAAAACTTATCACTTACGTTAAAAACGCGAACAACCTTTTCATTAAAAATTTCTTTTGCGTTATTTTTATTTTAAGCATTTACGAGATAATCAAAAAAAACTTTTTAAAAACGGTAGAAATTTCAAATATCAACTGTTTGTATCGAGATTGAGATATGTATATTCTTTGTAAAAAGTATTTCCATTTTTTTATGTGTTTATGGGGGGAAAAATCATCTTGACTTTATCCATCGATTTTAATTTTAATGCATCAACAAGTAAATTTAATTATTTTAATATACCACTTCCAACTGATAGGTATTATTTTCATTGTACTCTCGTTTAATATAAGCGATGCTGGGAGAATAATAATTTCTAGAATTATACTTGACTATAAATTTATTGATCACTGCTATTGCGTGCATATCTGGCATCTACTACAATATTAACAAACTATCGTACACAAAATACGCGTGCATGAAAAGCCCAATAAATAATGTACCAAATAGAGGTGGATATATTGATCTATTGATCAGATTAGAAAATATTCTTTTATGATAAATTGTTAATAATTTAGTGCAGTCACTGAAATTATACATGATAATCTAAGCGATTTATTATAACATGATATAAAGGGCCATTTATTATTTATTGTAATGACAGTGATCCAAATAATATTTTTGTTAAAATATACTCAGCGTATAAATATCAGAAAAGGTCACATAAAATGTCACATTATATGATTATTTATTTATATGTGATGTTTATGCCCTTTTCACTGACCTGAAAAGGTGTTGCGGTAATTTTATGTAGCATTGTTAAACAACCTGTTATTTTATTTACGAGTGTAAACATATTATACATAACAAAGAGCTGAAAATAGAAATAACATTAGCTGAAAGCTAATAATAATGAAACAGTTTCATTATTAAGCTATTTAATTTTATATAATATATAATTATGATTATTTTCCATAAAATATACCTAGGTAATATGATAAACTTTGAGGCGTAAGAATATTTACATCTAATATAGTTTTTATTAACTCTTATACAAGTATTTTTTAAATATTAATATGTGTCTTTGCACGACCATATATAGTTCAGAGTATAAGTAGTGAATTATGCACCAAGGGACGAAAGCACATGACTATTGATTAATAATTAGTGAAATATTCTTTACTATATTATATCTTATTAGTTTTGCCAGTTAAAAATATTTAATATTTTGCCACTCAAAATTTCTGTCCATTTCTGTCTGTGTACCTGTCAGATTGATATTTTTACCTCCCGTCTAAAAGGAAGGTATAGGTTGTGAAAAAATTACTGTGAAAGAAACAGAATATTAATTACACAATATCAGCGTTTGATTAGATAATTTCGTGCATTGTTAATATTTGAATAAAACAACACAAACAGCTATGAAACCAGTGGCACTCAACATGTTTCCTTTAACCACTCTTAAGCTGGATTTATAATAAGGTAACGTAAGAAGTAACGCGAACGCAGTAGGTAACGTAAAAAGATAAGCCAGTGCTAGAACTAGAGAGCATTTATATTAAAGTAAAGTAAACAGCAACGTAACGTAACGTAAGCAAGAGATGGCCATCTTTCAACTTTCTGCGTTGCGTTAACTAAAATCCTATACCGCTAGCCAATCAGATTTCAGCATTTTAAAATTTGGGCAGAAATCTTTATTATCGATCATCACCAAGCGTGAGCGTTTGTAATAAAAATGGACAGAGAAATCATTCAACAAGTTGAATTAAATTCAATTTTGTATGATAAATCATCAAAAGATTTTAAAAATTCAAAAAAAAAGCTTCAAATTTGGGAAGAAATTGCGCTATTTCTCAATACAACTGGTAAGTTTTTGATTATTTCGATAATCATATATTTAAATTGATTACATAAATATATTTCATTAATACAGATTTTGTTTGCACAGAAGTATAATTATTTTTTTTGTTATTTTATAGCTGATATTGTTCAACGCCGTTGGAAAGTATTGAGAGATAGATATGCAAAAGAACGAAGAGACAGACTCTATATTCCCTCTGGGGCAGCAAGCACCGAAAACGAATGGGAATATTTTAAGGCAATGTCCTTCTTGGAACCATTCGTTCGCAGTAGGAAGTGAGTACATATTTTTATTAATATTCTCGCTTCATAGTTGCTAAAAAATTTCATGATTTAGAACATTCAGTAATGTGGAAATTGGAGATAATTCCAATTCTTCCGGGTCTCCGTTAGAACTGGAAGTGTTAGTTGAGGAGCATGAGGTATTGTCGTTGTCGCCAAGCAGCGTATCACACACAATATCACCATTCGAAAGCAACGTTTTTACAGAAGAAGATGAACAGGAAATTCCAATAACAACACCATCATCTTCAAGATCAACCCCATCTCCATTAACACCGACCCCATCTCCATCAACATCGGCACAATCCCCTTCAACGCACACCCCATCTCCATCAACACCGGCACAATCCCCGTCAACACCTGCAACTAAATTAAAACGGCGACGAGAAGAAGTATTATCAGTAGATGATGCTATTTCATCCGTAGCTAGTTATTTTAAAAACAAATCGGCAGTTGATTCCGATTTAGCATATGGGCAGTATGTTGGAGCAGAACTACAAAAATTATCAAAAAGGAAAAAAAATGTAGCAAAAATAAAGATTGCCCAGGTTTTCAATGAACTAGACAGCGATTAGTATATTTCTGTTTTATTTTAATATGTTTTATTTTTATTTTCTTATATTTTGATATTTATTTTATATATTATGTAAAGAATAAACTTTTATTTAAAACTATTTGTTTTTATTTGTAATACATTACATAATATTATTAAATAAAATGTACAGTTACAATTATTAAGTACCTATCTATAAATATTTTTTTATATTCTATTGTGTTGCCACGGTACAGCTCCAGTGGGTGATGTAAAATATGTAGCTAACTTATCTCGAAGAGAATATAAATTTCTAGCAGAATTATTTGTAGACAATCGTCCAACAGACTGTAACGCTGTTGTTTCTTTTCTCCATATGCCATTTTCCAAATCATCTGAATCCACATAACCAGGAGGACAGTACACTTTGAATGCTTTTGGCTTGTCTTCATTTGTTTTAATAAAATTATGAAGGCAAATGCAGGCTTTTACTATTAAATCAACCGTAGTAACATCTGCATTTATAGTTGTTTTTAAAATTCTCCACCTCGCAACTAAAATACCGAATGCATTCTCAATTATTCGTCTTGCTCTCGATAGTCTATAATTGAATATTCGTTGCTCAATAGACAACTTTGTTCCAGGGTATGGTCGCATTATGTACATTTTCAAGGGGAAAGCTTCATCACCAACAAAGAAGTACGGCATATCAATGTCAGTGTTCGGTATAATATTTGGTTTTGGTAGATTTAATGTATTACTTTCTAATGCTTGTCCAAATTTTGACTCACGAAAAACACCACCATCACTTTGCGAGCCGTAAGCACCTATATCCACCAAGGTAAAACAATAATCAGCATCACAAGCCGCCATTAATATTACACTAAATGTTTTTTTATAATTATAAAACATTGAGCCTGATTTTTTTGGGGCCTGAATGTGGACATGTTTTCCATCCAGAGCTCCAATACAATGCACAAAATTCCACTTATGCTCAAAATTATGAGCAATGTCAAGCCATTCTTCTGGTGATGTTGGATGTTGCACACACTCTTTTGAAAGAACCTGCCACAGTATTGAACATGTTTCCTTTATAATACAGTGTACGGTTGTTAAGCCAATGTGGTAGCTCCAAGCTACACTTTGCATTGATACACCCTGTGACAAGTAGCTAAAAATAATTATAATTAAATGACTAACATATTAAACTCTTTAATTTAAATACTAACTGTAATGTAATAGCTAGTCGATGCTCGGGTGATAATGGCTCCTTCCTGCTTTTTTTAATTAAAAAATGTCCAATTTTTTCCAAGAGTTCGTCAAACAAAGGAATGGTCATTCTTGTGTAACGAAAAAATTGTTCTGGGTCCTGCGCTTTCATAGGTAAAAACATATTTACAAAAAAGCCATATTCTTTTCTTCTTCTATTAATCGGCCTTACTGAATATTTTCTTTGCTTCCTTCTTTTCTTTAATTTTTTCTTCTTTTTTAATAACAACAAAGTCAACAATGCCAGTAACTCACTATCACTATCCATCATAAATACAAATCAAATTATCGAACAAAAATAATAACCAAACAAAAACCTATCAAACGTAAACACGGATTGACAGCTGATTCAAACTACCGAAGATGACGAAGTTAAACGAAAGATGCCGAAATTCATATAACATGCTCTGATTGGTTGGCAGCATGAAGTTCTGCGTTTAATATAAATCAAGTTATCTCACTGGCGTTACTTTCTACTTTACGTTACCTTACCTACCTTACGTTGCGTTTTACGTTACCTTATTATAAATCCAGCTTTAATTTTGTTTTATTTCTAAATTCGACGAATCATGAACTAAATGCTTACAAAAATTAAAACATTTCCCACACCAGCTTATCTGTCACTTCCAGCATCATCGTTCTTCTCCAATCTTCCCCATCAGATGCGTGACTAGGCAAAGTATCTCCGGATTTAATGAAATCCCAGATCTTTAGTCTTTCCCTTCCTGGTACCCCACATCCCTCGCTGCTCCTGCAACGCTGTTATCGCCGTCGATCGTGCGGCTCGGATTACGTTGATCGATTTCACAGCTGCACAGGATTTCACCTTCGTAATTGCAAGAGTGTGATGTTATTTTGAACTCCGAACATTGGTTACGGTGCAAGACGAATTGGCTAATTTTAACGATTTTTACAATGAGAGATAATTTTTTTTCTTTAGTTGTGTTGTTATTGATACAAGAACAAAAACTGTAACAGGAAAGATAAAACATATCTATACAGAGGTGCCAACTTATCATTTTTGGCATGGGTGGGGGAGGAAAGGCAAATCAGCGCAGTTTTTACTTTTTAAAAATTTCGAATAAAGACACAATTTTTATTTAAAAAAAGAGAAGTGCCAAAGCATAACAAAATACAATACAAAATGAAAAATATGACAAATATAGGTAGGTAGGTATACGAAAAAACAAAAATAAATGAATTACAATATAATAAAACAAAAAATTCTAACAGAAACAAACAAGAGTGTATAACTTTATTTCACATTTCAAATGTATTCCGTCGCACTTTGCATTTTTATATAAATTCATTTGCAACTACATTAATATCAATTTTCTTTTAAGTCGTAACTATTTAAAATTTCGACGTGATTAAGTCCTCTTTGAGTCATTGTTGATCTCAAGACACATGACAGAATAAAACGCACGAAATTCAATAATATAAACAGTCTATGAAACACATGAGAAACAAAAAAAAAATTGAGTCAAACTGGCAAACTAAGCAATATCCCTAAATTGAACAAAACCTCCCTAAATCCCTAAAGAGGTGCAAATATCCCCAGTTTTAGGGATAAAATCCCTAATATAGCAACACTGGTGGGTCTGAATCTAGCTGAAAACGTTATTTCTAACATTTTGATATAAAAAGCTTTTCTTTTAAATTCATTTTTAATTAAATAATGTTTTATTATTTTTCTCAATGTCGACAATATCTCATTTTTAAAACATTGAAAATATTACATAATTTACATGTAAAATGAGTAAGTAAGGTAATAACGACCTTTTCCAATCGTAAATTCAGTCTGTGATAAATCCGAACAACTATAAACAGCATTATAGAAACTCATCAAAATGATTGTATAGTTACATGCATCGGTCAAACGATGCAATTTGTATGTCAGAACACAGTCGCATCATAAAGAACAGACTGATCGTGATGAACTGACGGCAAGTACAGACCAGTGACGTAATTACACTAATCAGGAGCCGGCCGCTCGACTATTCTCTCAGAGAACATTAAAGCACGGCGGCCCAGCAACGTGTAATAAAAGTTGACGCTGATTATAGGGTGCCACGGGAAAATAAATATGTATGTTCTGTGCAAGTCCAAGTTGGGCCGACCCGACCCGCCATAGCTTTTTTGTTCTTGTTTGCGCCCTCTTTGTTCTGTGGCGACGAGCGACGTTTAGTGTGAGGTGATGTTGATGTTTCCATCGTTGTGTTGCTTTAACTGTGTGTGGAAATGCTGTGTTGACTACCACATGCAGAAAGAAACTTAAATAATTGTATAAAGGCTGTGTAGTAAATTATATAATATAATTTATCTACGACTACTATGAAAAGTTTATATTTATGCTTTCAATTGTCAACGTAAAGTTGATTGTTACTGAGGAACAGGCAAAAAAATCATTTTATTGCGCGTCTCCTATGCCAAGTACTTTTTGATTACATAAAATAATAGAAAATGACAGAATCAAACAATTTTTTTTATTTATTTATTTCGATATTATTGGTATCGTCACGGTTACGAATAAAACATAAATTGAATGAACGCAGATTGAACTAACTGAATACTATTATTATTATAACAAATGATTTTAGTAGTAGATAAAATTATGTGTGTATTACGAGCGTAAAGTGTCTTTGTTCCTCTTGCACTATTGCATCTCTCGCCTTCGGCTTGCGCTGCAATTTCCGTGCGCGAGTAACAAAGAGTCACTTTACGCTCTTAATACACAAATAACTATTATATTACTCAATTGAATTTTGTAATGTTGACTTAAAATATACGTATGTGAGAAGGGGCAATATTTATTGTTAAATATTGATATGTATGGTATGTTCATGTTCTGCTGCAAATAATAAAATATGTTAAAAACTATTTCCAGTAAATAATAGATGCAGGGCCGTGCGTGGACAACATAGAGTGCTTGAATTACTTAATCGTGATATTTTGGCAGTTCGAGATTTTGATGAATTTTCACTTTTTAGACCCTATTGAACCAAACAAAATGATTTAATAAAAGTCGATCTGTTTGTTACAGGAACCAGGAGCGAAAATTATTTGTAGTACAGTTTCGGTTTATACAAAAATATCGGTTCAGGTTTAGGTTAAGGTTTAAGAAGTTTAAAATACATGGGTTCAAAAACCTATATTTTTCAGGTTTTTTCGGGTTTCGGTTCAAAATAGTACCTATATTAAGTATCAAGAACGGTAAAAACAGTTTACCGATGGAAGATAACATTTAGAGACTGAGCGAAACGAAGTCTCCAATTTTCGTCTTTTCCACACAAAATCGCAATATGTATAGTTCGTATTAAAATGAAAATATTTTCGCTATTTTCGATGTAAGTGATAGAATAATAATAATCAAGAAAATTTAATATCTTCACTAAGGCTGTCGTCCAGATTAGTTTTTCCTCTAATGCGATTTGAAAAATGTGATCCTGCTGGGCGCCCGAAAACTATGGATTAGATTAATTTAATGGATGAATTTACATCTATCTGGATTTCGGTTGGATAGTAACGGAAAGATGAATCTGAACTGTACCACAAGCAAGATTGGTAGATTCAAATTTTTATTGTATCAAATTTTTTAAATACATAATATCTTTAAATATAATAAAATGGCAATGTATAACCATGATACAGTATCTATTAAAAATTATAGTTTTCGCCAAAATATTTTACCGACTAAAAATAAAATCTTCAGTTATTACAGGTACAACTTATAAGTAAAATTGAGTTAAATCAATCAATCACATGAAAGTGTTCCTGTTGTATAATTCTTAGCACAATATTTATATATATCTCCTGGCTTGAAACGTGTGAAAAACACGGACATAAATCTGGATTAAAATAAGAAACATCAAATAGTTTTTGGCTTTGAAGTTTCGTTTAATAAATAAGATAGCAACTGGTACAATAATAATTAATGTAAATGATATCATAAATACGTGTGTGTATAAATCTAAAATACAAATTCTTAACGTAATTAATAAAGCAGATATCTTCGTGTCATCTTGTATTCAGGTAGCACATGAATTAGATATAAACTTTGTTCAAATGACTGATCATGATTAATGGAACAACATCTGTACGTGATTTAAATAATGTTACCTTGCCTTCTCTACTAATTGTGTGTTCGTGTTGAGCACAGCCGTAAAACAAGTTTAATTTATTAGCGGGAGCATTAAAAGAACTCAGTTACATTTAACATTATTTTAAAACCCGGCGTAAAATATGACAACAGCTGTCGAGGCTTCAGACATCGCCTCATAAACTGCGAGACCGCGCTATTTTTAATGATCCTCTCGTTCGCCGTGGGAGATAGATTAGTGGAAATGTTTTTTTCTCGGTATTTATAAATAATTTGTGTTATGTGCGACAACCGGTGCTAAGTGATTTTAAAAATGAAATGACATTAAGTTTTTACGACCTTGGCCGGGTGTAAATTAAGATGTGGTTTCTTTGAAAAGACTTTGTTGTTTTTAAAGATAAATCAAAGGATTTAAGTATTTCTCTAATAAAAACTAGTAATTTATTTTTAAAATACGCGGATAAGAGACAGGCTCATCTATTAAAAACAAATTATGGCTTTATTTATTGTGGACTTTTTTACTTAATTATTATATTTAACACGAGTCTGCGGTTTTAAAGAAAACTAAATAATACATTGTGTGAATTCGTTATCTATCTGCTCATTAATTATTTGCTCTTAATTTAATTGTTGAAATATGTAGAAGACTGAATCATATTTCAATCCTTATGAAACCACCCGAATGTTTTTGTCACATTCGAGTATAATTGTGGTACGGACAAGGTTCCCCAGAAAAACGTCCTCGGCAAAATGTTCCCAGTAAAACATTTTCAAACATGAATGTCCTCACGCATAAGGTCTTCTCGAAATTGGTTCCCGGAAAAATGTCCCCAGTAAAACGTCTCCACACACGAATGTCTCCACGCAAAAGATCTCCTCGCTATATTGGTCCCCGGCTAATCGTTCCAAGCAAAATGTCCTCACGGAAAAGGTCTGCATGCAATTTGTCCCCAGCAAAACGTGCCCAAACAAAAATTCCGATACAAAAGGTTCCTTTGCAATTCAATTACCTACGTTGTTTTAACACAATATGGTACTTTAGTGTGATTTAACTGAACTAAATAAAGAACCTAACGCCCTTCTTGAGTCCTACATACTCGGTTTTGTAGAAACTCTAGTTATAAAAAAAACAAACGGCCACTATTTTGAACACAAAGAAATACGTATACTTATTCCACTTGTCGTTAGATCTTAAGTCAATCTTTCATTTTCAGATCGACACACACATAATGCTGATATTATAAAGGATTTTTACGAAAAACTTTGGGTTGCAATCACAGAACATCCATTGGAAAAGTACGACACGCTGCTCCGTGCTCCAACGCATGATGGCGACTGACCGGGTGGGGAACAAAACTTTAAAAGTGCACTCTCTCCCTACTACGTTCTTTACAGCCTGAATAACACGCATTTTAAAAAAGCAAGTTTATTTATTTATTTATTTATTTATTTATTCAGAAAAGGGCTGTACAACAGGACGAATCCTAATAACAGTACAGCACGATATACAACAATAACTTACATGTAAATGACAAACAAGTTATGATAAATCACCCTGTATAATCTTTAAATTGAAATTTAACGTTGACTTGCTAAAAACATTACTTATTTAAATTAGTGAAAGAAAATAAATAAATAAATAAAATATTTAGGATTGGTCCCAAAGTGGAAAGGTGTAGGTACATGGTGTAGTAAGGGCAAAATTTAACGAAGACATAAGGGTGAGTGAGAGCCAGAATGAGGCGACGCGTGACAATGGCGGGAAAATAATGCGACGGGAAAAATGAAATATAGAATCGCTGTTGTGCTTGGTCGGTCGGTCGAAACGCAATCATCGCGCCGCAACGCACTGCATCTGACAACTTATTATTGAGCTTCAACGCTCGCTGACAAAAAAACTATACACCAAAACAGGAGTTTCTCAACAATTTTCTTGCACCATACAAAAACTTTTTATATGCAAAGCAGTTGCCGTTAGACCATCATTGAAATTATTATGCCTTATGAGAACCAAATTTATTTTTAAATATCAACATAATAAAAACAAACTAGCCCCACGCTAATTGACAGCATAAATTGACATACTAGCGCTATAAGTCATAAGTAAGATATTAAATGTAGTAATTGAACGGAGGATGGCTTCAACACAGAAGAGTTTTCCTGGTGAACGAATCTTTTGATTCGGGTGATGCAAATTTCTGTGTTTGAATATTTTAGATTTTTATTTGTATATTTTAAAGGGACACCGGATTGTATACGTGTACATTTATGTTTATAAGACTAGATATGGCGGAAGGTTGTGAGCAGGTCACTTCAAATTTTTTAAATTAAATTATTTAAAATCTGGATTATTTCCAGTGGGACACGTAAGTATTGACAAAAATCAAAAATTCTTAAATAATTTATTTTAGTTTTTAGCAATTTTCTTGAAATTGGTTTATTATAAGGATCACTGTTGTGGCTAGCAAGGCTCCCCTGAAGAATTAAAAATAATATATTTGATAGAAAAATGTCTGTAGAATCGAATACTTTAAACCGGAAGTCGTTTTTTATATCGCAATGTAATTAGCTTCGTTCTACCAAAATATATTTTCTCGTTTTTCTCGTAAACTATTAGTTCGATGTAAAAAAAGTGATGGAATCTTTTTGTAGGAAATTTTATAAGCTACAATATTATAACAACAATATTTACCGAGTTTTTTTTTTGAAATTGAACACAAATATTTTACTTCGGGATCTGAATTGCGTACGACAATGTAACTTGTATGACATTTGTGCAAAAATTGAATTTTTGTGACCTTATCGACATTTCGGTCGTGACAGTCAATGTTTTAATTTAAAAGTAAGCGCATTATTTACCAACCTGAATGTCTTAAAGAGTGTAACAACTTGGTAGAAGAATTGTAGAAATTAAGAAAGAAATATTACTGTGAAGAAATATAAGAAGAACAATAATTTGTATAAGGAATAAGGAAATGAAAGAAATACGAATCTGAATAAACATTTTAGCAGGCGCATTTTGAACTTAGTGTATGTTTTTGTGAAGCTTTGGATTACATTCTGTTGTAAATAATTAATAAAAATAATTATCCCTCAGATTGAGAAATGCTGCAATCCACGAATTCATGAAATAACCCTGCCGCAGTTATAATAATGTTCAACCATTGTGCTTTTAATCATAGATGGCTTGTGCGTTTGGGCGACAATGTATTGTCAAAAACCTAAATGTCATCAATGCAGTGCGCTTTCGATCTTTTTGCCGTTTTATTTCCATTCCTGGCTTTTGATAAAAAATATAATCGTACTGTTATCTACTGTTATGGCATTTTGTAATTAATCTTTTATGCATGCAAATCTGTCATCCATTTTGATTTTCAAATGTTAATTCTGTATATTGCCTTTTTTGCACATGTTTCAATTGCAAATATTTTCATTGTTTGTAGATAACTGATTTTAGTTTGATGTCACTCTTTATAGAAATATCTGAGTAGGCATTAATTAAATTAAATTATAAATAAGTATAACTACCTAAATTAGGTATAATATTAAGAATGTAATTGTAGATAATATCTCAAAATTAAGAAAATTTTCCAGGACATACAATTATATCGGTATTTATTAATCAATCATTTTGCCGCATTTATTATTTTGTTCCAAGTATTGGAAATTTATTACTGCGAATTTCGTGTAGGTATCTATACTTATTTACAGTTTAATTTAATTAATGAGTACTATAACAGATTACAACAGTAATTTCAAATAATAATTTTAGCCCACTTCCATGCAGGTTATGTGAAACTGTAAGGTATTTTACCGAACTAGATTGCTGAACGAGACAAGTAATAATGTATCGTGGCAATAATGACGATGATGTTGCAATTTATTTGTAACGAATAAACTTTAAACATGAATTATGTATACCTACCTGCCTTGCTCGTACACTCAGATACAAGAATAATTCATTTGTGATAATTTACTGCATTTCTATTCCAATAAAGGACAGTCTCATTGAAATTGGAATTGAACCATATTAATGATTTTGCCAGAGATAGCGAAAAAAAAAAATAAGTACATCAATTAAAACATATTAAAAATGTTGTAAAGAAGCATTTTTTATTGCAAATGTGAAATATATCCACTGTAAATAATTAAAAATACCTCTTTGGCCTTCTGAAGTGTAGTTCACGTTTACGATAGTTGCGATTTTACACATGCCATGTATTTACTATATGACGGTTCGGTAATAGTTATTTACATTATTGCGGTAGAGTTAATTTTACAATATTAGGTTATATACCGTGAGTTTTATTTAACGTGAAACATGGGATCTTTCATATCCATGGTTACGAATTTGACAGCAATGTATTAGAGCGTTTCATTTAAAATAGAACACAGCAAATGAAATATGTATGTATTTCTAATCATTTTATAAATGAAAAAAGTTGCAAGAAATATAAACATTAATAGATATTTTTTCAGAATACAATTTATAACAAATTCTCAAATACACGAAATAAATCAGATACTTGTCTGAGGCTTACATCAGCATTATACCAACGTATAATTTGCACCTTTCTTCAATTGTATACCATATTTTCACCATCACAACCCTAACTGACTCTTTTGAACAGCAAACTTTTTTTAACGGCCTATTAAAACAATAAAATTCGATGCTCTCGAGGATGCTCTTTACCGCATTGGTGCGGAAAGTCATGGCATACGTGTAAAATCGCAACTACAATAGACGTCAACGATGTGTGATTGTTATGTTTACACTTCAGGAGGCCAAAAAGTAATTCGAAAACTTTTTAGATTTTAAAGGTCATTAAAAAAAATAATTTTGTAATAATAAAACAACGCCTTTAGTCTAACGGGTATTATATATTGTAAGTGCAAGAATTATAATTATTCTACAAATTTGCACGTAGGTATTGTATGTTTTGTTGCTTGCCATAGACAATGGAATTTGATAGAGCTTTTGCTGAATCTTTGGCAGCGAGTGTACAGGAATGTAGTAAGTATATCGGCGCATATAATGAGTATAAAATGATATGCACATATTTTAAAATAATGAACGGTAATCAGAGCTCTAGCGGGCAATTTGAATCCGTGCTAACTGAATCGCTGCTAGCCCACGGCATCGTGTACATAATATCGTTTCGAAAATTGCCACGTATCCGTTTAAGATGTGCAATTTTCACGGCCAATATGTAATTTGCCTGCTCGGCGTTTTTATTAAAGCAGAGAGCGGAGAGAGCGCACAGCCGGGACAACTCGCCAACTGACGCCATTACGTAATGTATCTGTGGAAGGCGAAATGACCGCAGTTGTGACCGCGGTCCGCAATACCGGGCGCCAGTTACAGCGTTTTTATGGGACGCCGTTGTGGCAAGATGGCACCGATGGCGGACAAGAAGTAATATCGCGGCCGCACAAGAAACAAATAAATGGCTATACACGCGAGCGCCAGGTGCCCTACGACTTCCACCGCGACGCTTGCGACCTCACGCCTGATTTACGACGCATACAGCTGCTATTTCTCTTTGCACACTCTCACATTCCTAAAAATGTCAAAATTAAATCGCAATAGCTGAACTGGCAAGTGATTAAATACTTTAATTCATTCAAATTTTAAGCAATAATGACACGAAAATTAATGCAACAAAAAATTGTGTTTAATTAATTACCGGGGATGACAGATGACAAATTTAGAATTGTTTGTCGAAATTATAAATTAATTGCAAATATCACAATAATGGTATTTAATCCAGAATTTAATTGAAAAATAAGGGTAGTGAAAATGTTAGTACCATTGGTTTGAACGTCCATTTAACTGTTTATTTATTATGTAATTTATAAAATAAAATTATAAATACTATCAGACTATTTACAAATACTCACTTAATAACAAAAAACAACGGTCCTTTTCAAGACAACAAACAATTTAACAATAATAATTTTTATAGTCAATTATGCAATTTATCATAATAATTAATAATAAATACAATTTTCATTTCCAATTGTTCACAATTTTGTTTCATTTCCAAGGCTAATCCGATTTTTGGGCTAATTTTTAATATTTTCATATTTGTTACAATCAGATTTAAATTAAATTATCATAATTTTCAATAGCGTTTTTCTCATGTTTTCGTTATGCCAGGGTATGAAACTAATAAATCGAATAAGCGAATAAAAAAAATTGATCCCCATTTGAAATAAGAAAGTTGCACCCCGTAGTTTGAGAACCACTGGTATAATTTTTTTTTGTTTCGTTCATTAAAGTAGTCATATAAAATAGAAATTGTTTGCTAATTTAACCAACTTCGTAGCTCTTATACTTCTCGAGATAGCAATGGTGCGCCACTTAAAATGAACAGCCTGTATATACATATATATATATATACATATATATATATATATATATATATATATATATATATATATATATATATATATATATATACATATATATATATATATATATATATATATATATATATTTATTTGAATATCAATTTATGTACTTATATAATACATAATGTGGGATTATATATATATATATATATATATATATATATATATATATATATATATATATATATATATATATATATATATATATATATATATATATACATCTCACTATCAACAGAGCGTCCGTTCAAAAAACCTGAATAGAGCGTCCGGTTGGTGTATATTCCCAATTCATAATCATTGAAGCGTCCGTTCAAACTATCATCTTTGAAGCGTCCGGAATATACGGATTATTACAATTCATCGATTATCAAGCGTCCGACAGTGTTGCCGCGACTGAACCATGTTACTTCGCGCGTTATATTGGGGATTTGAAATGAAAAGACGGAATTATTATCGGCAAGTTGAATAAATATGACAAAGTTATATGTGGGATACATCGTTTAGATTTTGTTTTAAGATGGTACATTGATTGATTATTTAGCCTTTATGTTGGATTTCTATATAACTAAGTATAACAAAAATATAGTGAAAATCGTTCATATTGTCTGATCTGATAGTTAATTATTTAAAAGAAAATTAGCAACAAATGCATTATATGTCAATAATTACTAAATTCACAAATTTGTTGACAACACTATTGATTAGGTTTAAAATTAGAATATAATACTACTTAATGCATTTTATAAATAATTTTTGTTCAAAATCTTTGGTAACGTTAACTACATAAGAGCTATTTATTTTTCCGCATAAATTTGTTTGCTACTTATCGAAATCTTGTTAAGTAGCAATTTGGAAAAAATAAATGTTTAATAATAATAAAGAAAATTGCTGTAAGCTTTATAGGTAAAAATGTGAAATTTTATTTGGAAGAAAAATAATGCTCGACACGACTGTAATTTACCTATTTAAAATCTACTACTCATTATACAGAAAAATAGTAGAAAATTAATCAAATGGCATTAGGACATTACAGTACCTATATCAAGCAGTGTTTATTGGGTTTTTAAAAATAGGTAAATATTATTTTCTTACTTTCGTTTGGTTTATAGACAATTGATTTCTCAAATTTGCGCTAGGAAATGAATTTAATTACTTCATGCAATGGTTTTTACCTCTCGCCTAGAGAGGTATAGGGATCGTGAAAAAATTCGATGTCGAGATTTTTGTCAATAAGCACGTTTTAGCACCTTTAGAACCTATTTTGACTATTTTCACGATGATGTCTGTGTGTGTGTCTGTATGTGCGCCTACTTATAGTCTTTCGTTCTGATTCATTATCTCAAATTCTACTTTACATAAAATTCGAATATTTTGCAATATACATTTATATATGTTAATGAAGAGCTGATAAGATTTTGGTAAAAATCTGCCAACCGGAAGTGGTATTTACTTGAAGCATTTTAACATTTTTTGCAAAAAAATATAGGAAATACTGCGATAGTTACAATTTGTCATTCGACATTTGAAAGAACAAATTATCTTTTACAATATTTATCGTTTCTATATCTCTTACCAATAAAGGAATATTAATTTTCAAAAATTTGTAATTTTACCTACCACGATTTGTAAATCACAATATATGAAAAAATTAAAAACAAAAATGAATATGTCAATGTGACAGATGAACAGACATATGCACAGTTTCTAAAATGTTTGTGGCACCATTTTAAAAGAAATGTAAATATTATTAACTGAACATAATGTAATAAGGTAATAATAAAGTTAAATTTTTATCTATAAAGAGCTAATTAAGAACTAAGAACTATAAAATTATTTTCAAAAAGTTTGTAAATTTATTGCAAAATTATAATTTAAGAAAGCCTAACTAAAATCAAATTCACATAAATTACAGTGTTAAGGCGAGAGGTCGTGTGCTGGCCACAACAGATTTTTTTTTATTTTATTCTTTTAAATAAAATAAAATGTACACATATAAAACTACATTTATTTAAAAAATTATAGACTACATTGTAAAGAAACTTCAATATAAAATGTTTTTAACTTGCAATCGCATATTTTATGGTTTAAATTTTAAAAAAATTCGAATTAAAATGTGGTTTGTAGATAACCTAATTTGTGTGTTTTTGTTTTATGTCATCATTTGTAACTAGCCGTTAAAATGGTGAAAAGTATTTTTAGTTTTCCCATTAAAATTGAAGTAAGAATTGAAATTTTCGAATTAACTAAGATATTTTTGAAAAGTTTAAGGATGCTCCCTCTTTGCTCTAATGCCAGTTTTTTAAATTTTTTCTTCAATTTTTTTATGTGCATGGCTAAACATGTCCAATTTTGTGAATATTCCATGTGTAAAACAATTCTACATAAAAATTCAAAAAAGTGGCATTAGAGCAAAAAGAGGGCAACTTCAAGCTTTTCGAAAACGTCTTATTTGTTTAAAAAATCTTATTGTTTAAACCAAATTTATGGGGAAAACTGCATGTTGTTTTTCGCTATTGTGGCGGCTGGTGTTGATCCATTTTAAATTTAATTTTCTGGAATACAAAATGCAAAAAGTGGTCAATTTATTTATTCAGATATATACCTAATTTAAATCTTTGTTTATTAAAGTAATACAGAACATTCAGCAAAACCTATAATTTGACTGCGCAACCGCCTTAAATGACAAAATTTCATAATTTCAAACAAAAATTTCTATTTATTCTAAATGAAAGTAAAAAAATATTGTATGTAGCAGTAAGGAATCTCGGTAGTTACCTTACTTATGTATTTACAGAACTCGGCCACGCCTCGTGGTACAAATTTCACATACGTAAGGTAACAAGTTTCGTTTCCTTTACTTGTTACATAAATATCTATTATCTATTTACTAAATAAGGTTTTATTAATTAACTACTTCTTTATTTGCTGTCAAAGCAATACAATTTTATTTCAATTTCATAAAGATCGGACAAATCTTCTAGATTTAGATATTTAACCCCTACCCTCATGATAGTCCGATCGAATAAAAAATTATGTGTGTGACCCAATTTAAAAAAAGACCCTCACTTATAATACCATAAGTAGTAGTAGTCTCGTAGTTATGTCTGTAATTTTTCTGGTAGTATTTCGAATGTTCCTTGTGCTTGGATATGAATATTACGAATGCGCATAAGGTACATGAATGTATAATATAACTACCAGAAAAATAATATTTCTGATTTAATTCAATGGTATATACCAAGTATTGTTGCAAAAAAACAATTACGGTCATTTGAGTGATTGTTGAATTTAACCCCCAACTCTTTGGACCCGAACAAATTCACACATCACATACCTTAAAATCAGGCTCTTGTGAAAAGAGATCTGCTTGTAAAAATATGTGAAGTTCGGACGAACGGTCTAGGTCTAGATGTTAACCCTCATACCTCAATTTAAATATAATTTATAACCCGATAAATAAAAACTATCTTTCTTACTTTAGTTGATTGCTACATATTACCGAGTTCCGTTGAAAAAAAAATTACGACTGTTAAAGCGATTGTTTTAGTTTAATCCCTCCCCTTTCCATCATGATTCGATCGAATTTGAGCATACTTTGAAATCTGACTCTAGGCAAAAAAGACGCGCATGCAAAATTTCATGAGAATCGCACGAACAGTCTAGATCTATAGAGATTACCCCACCTCTAATAGTCCAATAAATTTCAAATATACCTAAAAATGTGACTATAGTAAAAAAAGAGTCCAGTCTGCAAAATTTCTAGAGATTCGGACAAATGGTCTAGATTCTATAGATTTTTAATCCGCACCCCTTATGATGTTATGATCGAATTTAAACATACTTTAAAATCTGACTCCAGTCAAAAGAGACTTGCGTGCAAAATTTCATGAGAATCGGACAAACGGTCGAGATTCTATATTATTAACCCCCACCCCTTAATGGTCCAATCAAATTAATACATACCTAACTTAAAATCTAAGTCTGGTAAAAAAAATCTGCATGCAAAATTTCATGACGATCGGGCAAACGGTGTAGATCTTGATGTTTATCTCTCTCCCCTAATTTGAACATAATTTATGACTCGATTAAAAAAATCTTTTTTTATTTAATGCACGCGAAGCACACCAACACTTCCAGTTTTGAAGAAGAAAAACACGTTTTTGCCTCCTAGGAAGCAAAAGCGTGGTTTGCTCCCTTTAGTTTAAACAGGGAATAACGGCGTGCTTTGCGTTCACATGTGACGAAAAAAAGTTTGTTTTAAGTATATAAGTTCTTGATAACCAAAACCACGTAGTCGAAACAAAAAAAACGTACTTTGATATTTTGCTTCATACTCCAATATCAAGAGAACACGAACACTTCGAACATAACATTTGAAAACATACGTTTCAGTGTTGCCAGTTTGAGGACGCTCGGTAGGCGATACATTGGATGAAAGTATACTTATACGCCTAGCGCAGCAACGCCACGAGTGAGCGTTCGGCTGAACTAAAAGTATACGGCATGTATACGGCAAATGATAATTCACTATCAATTCGGCGTCCACCAAAATTTTTAAATATGACTACTAGATGGTACTAGGAGCCAATTTAACATAGTGACCAATCGAGCGTCCATATATGGACGCTTCATTGGAGCCGGACGCTCGGTTGATGGAAAATTGTCAATATAAGGACGCTTCAATGATAGTAAGTTGTATATATATATATATATATATATATATATATATATATATATATATATATATATATATATATATATATATATATATATATATATATATATATATAATCCCACATTATGTATTATATAAGTACATAAATTGATATTCAAATATCTGTATAACAATGGGTGTAATTTACATAAAAGAAAATATGTATGGGTATATATTTTCAATATTGAAGTAAGCAAGCTCAATGAATTATTCCAAACGCTGCATATGAACCATAAAATAAATTTGAATATTTTTAACGCAACCTTTGGAGGTGAATTGTTCCGCTCGACTATCCCTCCGGCGTTCGCCCCCAGCATGTCCCGTGCTCGTGTCCTCTGCAGCTCGCAGACAGAACGACCGATATAAATTCTCCGTATATTCGCCGGTCGTGTCATTCGGAATGGGGCAGTTTTCTCGAAACCTAATGGTTATTGCCTTTCTCGAACGGACATATTGCGTTCCATCTAGTGCAATGTGTGCCGGCCATACATCACCCGATATAGTGCTGCACGCCGAGATGAGCGTCGTAACCGGAGTCCACCGGAACCCGGACGATTCTGCTGCTGTCCTGGTGTCGTGTCAATCGTCGCTGTTACAGGAGGTGTTATGGATGTGCGCTGACTGACGGAAAATCGTTTCGGAAGCGACTGGCGATTTACTGGACGGCGGAGGAATCTCAAGCAGAAATAAGTTTCAACGCAGTCAATGTACACGATATATTACACGAATAACGTCTTTTATCACGCTATCTTATTTCGAGTGCAGCGAAAGACTTTATTAATAACATTTTACAATTTTATCTTCAATTAGATAGTATATTCTATACTTAACAAGTATTACATGAAACATATTCAGCTCGAGTGCAAAGTTGCACACTTTCTCTACGACCTTAAATTTAATACCATTGAAAACACACAAAAACTATGTGAATAACGATTAAGCCACAAAAAATCTTGCAGACTACTCATATATCTGAATAAAAAAATACATCCAGTCCACTTCCCGACTATTAGGATCATTTTATTAAACCTTTGACACTATACAAAATTTCATAGGTAACAATGTTAATAAAGAAACAAAAAGCGGGATTTCCCCCTGTCCTGCTTAGAATAAAGGGGGACGCGGAATTAACACTCGAAGATCGGGATTGTCTCACTCATATTGGGACGTCTGGCAACCCTAGTAATATTAGTTATGAAAATTAGTTTGTAAGTTTATTGTAATCTAGAGTTCAATAATAGTAGCTACCATTTACTGTAAAAATATACGCATACGATTACTACAAAATCTCAAAATCTCCGAAGGGTTTTCTTGTAGAAGTGAGTAAATAAATACGTTTGAACCAAATAAAACCATTGGCTTTCCATGTCCAGGTAATGGCAAGTATCTCGTAAATGGAACTTGCAAATGTGTCGGAGGAAGCCAATCAAACATAATGGTTATACAGTTGGACCGAGATCTGTAAAAAATGAGGCCGGTAACATTCAGCGCACGTCGCACCAACGACCGAAAGTGTCAAACTCATCCTGAAGTAGTGCACTGGTCAGCCGTGGACCCGGATTTGTCAGCATAAAGGAAAAGTCTCCTAGAATGAGCTCCAATTTAACTAAATCCGGGCGCTGCAAACATGTTTAAAGATAAGATTGGAAAAGTTGTATAAAGTGTAACTTAAACTCGGCCATAACCGTTATTTGGACGGCGTCGCGGACAATAATGTGGTTGCCACTGAGCGACTAGGGACTAGAATCCAATACAGATCCTTGCGGGACGCTAACACAGCGCTAATAACGACGTGATAATAAACATTTCATGCGATTCTACCGTGAAGCGGAAAATCTAGATGAAAATTAACAAGGAATAATTAGTGGCTTGCTGGTCATGAACTATCAGACAAATTAGATACTCACTTGACTGACGGAATGAAATAATTACTGCAAGAATTGCGCGAGTGGCGGAAACATGACACATCGAATTAGTAGGCAGAGTATCCAGAATATATAAATACTGAGGAAATAGATGAGCAGTATAATTAGTGCATTCCTGTTTAGATATACGAAGATGTATTTTTTGATATAGGTACCGGTTACAGAATATTATAAATAAAATAAAATGGGAATAATAAAAAAATTGAGCTATGATGTTAGTTTTTATAATATCAAAAACTTGATAAAAGAAGATTGAAATTATTATATTATATTTTTCAATCGCTCAACCCAATTAGTAAATTTTGAATGGTTTGAGAAATCAAGCCAAGCCAAACTTTTCATTTTTAAGTCAAGCTACTCGGCTTGATAAATCTCTGGACGATCTAAAATGATAAGGTAAGTAAGTACAGAAACATTTAAAAAATAATATTGTTTATTGCAATGTATACAAATCCTAAATATTAATAAATAATATTATATGAAAAATTCGTTTTCTAATCCAGAAAAAGATGTCCTTTTCAAAACTGTTATAATAATAATAAAATTAATTAATTAATAATTAATTACAAGCTCCAAAAATTAATCAATTTAGTAGTTTTCTGAAATATGGCTTTACCAATAATGTTATGTTTGACAAAAATGTCAATTAATATTTATATTGCGCATGAATTATCAAGTTGAACAGTTTTGATAATAATATCAAGTTGCTCAGATAATACAAAAATTAAGATATCTTGATTCGTTCGAAAATTAAAGCTGTTGTTGTTTAAAAATTACGCTTTTGTTGAAAATGACTAGATATTGCTCAAATACATTTTCACGATTTTCTACCTGTACTACTTAGAAAAAATTAACATATCATTTTATAGCAAATTTTTTGCTTTACAATTCCTTATATAACAAGTTTTCTCGTAATATTGACCATACGAGATAAATGAGGAAAACTCAAAATGGTGGCCGTCTCTGGCTCTTAACACTTTGGCACCACTTCTTATATGAAAGAGAATGATTTAATTAACATGTATGCCAATTTTCATACTTTAATCACAAAATGCATAGTTGTATCCTACTATCGGAAATTTACTTCTACTCTAGGTACTTAATAATAAAATAAAATAAATCAAACCTAACAAGAAAGAAATTAATTCCTTAATGGCTTAATGTCCCTGAAACATTCCAGCTAATTCAATATAAAGCTAGTTAACTTTGCGCAAGATTTGGTTACAAGGAGCAGGAGTGCAGCTCGGATCTTGTAACTGTGAACCAGGCCCGTAATAAGATTATAATGGCGCTTCGTGCGAAATAAATTTAAAAATATTTTATTGCGCATCTCCTATTTCGATATTATTGGTATCGTCATAGTTACTAATTACAGAAATTGATTAAACGTAGATTGAATTAACTGAATACCATTATTATTAATAACAAATAATTTCAGTAAAGTGTATTTTTGTTCCTCGTGCACTATTACAGCTCTCGCCTTCGGCTCGCGCTGAGATTACCGTGCGCGAGTAACAAAGAATCACTTTACGCTCGTAATACACAAATAACTATTTCTGCCCACCTATCGGCTTGGTACTGAGTACATTGGTTTTTGTCCTTAATTATTATAATATTATAATATAATAATAATAATAATAATAAAAATGAATAATAATAAAAATGAATAATAATAATAATAATAAAAATGAATAATAATAATAGGTATTTTTATTTATTTCCGTTGACACAAATACATTGCATATGGAATAAGTAAAAAAAAAGTTTAAAAAACGATTACAGTTTAGTTTAAACGGCGCACTGCCCTCACTACGGCCCTGCTGTGAGCAGAACATAGAAACGCGTCTTACTGCTGCTAATTAATATGTTAAGTGGTTGGTGTGAGGCGTGAAAGGGTTGTAGACAGAGACACCAGTCAGGCGAGCCGTGCACTGCGCTGGAACAAATGCGACACGTCACCCAGGCGACGGCTACCGAACTCCAGACAAAACAAACTACCGCAGGGAAATGACAATTTGCACCCGGATAAACTGCTATCGTCTCAGTCTCACCGTTGCTCGACGGCTCGACACCAACTAATTAAATTAATTGTTGTTGTTGCGGCACAGCTAACAGCGTGGTTACATTATTTCACTACAGGAGACCAGCGTAATTTAACATTGCTTGTGCAAATATAAAATTTTAAAAATTGATAATTAACGTAATAGTGGATGCCACACAACAATAGAAAAATTATTACGGGTTTAAGCTAAAGTCGTTTCTGTTAAACAATAATAGTAGTAACTTTTCCTATTTTACTAATTTACTTTTTTACTTCCCCCGGCGTAGTAAGTATTGCAATCGTGATTTTTTGACAGTTCTTGATTTTGACATATCTTCACGATTTAGAGATTTAGACTCTACTGAATCTAAAAATTATGGTTTAAACAAGGTCAGTCTGTTGGACTGTGGTCTGTTAAGGCGGCTGCACAATAGCTCTAGAATGAGAACGAGGACGATAAAAAACATGAATTCCATACTTTTAAATTTAGGCATGCACAACAAGTCCGTCGCCCGAGAACCAGAACGGTAAAGTTCGCCAAGATTCATCATTTCCGTTCTCGTTGCGAGTTGCTAACGTACCATACTTTTGTGTGGTTAGGTGTTAGGTGGTTTGCTCAAGTTGAGTTTTTTGTGGATTGGGTTATGTAAATGGAAATAACAGAACGAAATGTTACCGAACAATTGTACATCTGTAAGCATTTTTTTTATTCCGTTTCCGTTCTCGTTTACTTCCCGTTATCTCTCTCGTTCTCGTTCCAGGGCAATTGTGCAGTCGCCTTCAGTCTGTCTGGATGTTGGATAACTTAAAATAGCATTGGATTTTAGGATTGAAATTTTATATTTAGGATATAGAGGCAAAAACTGTCTTCAAGTTCGTTAATGAGCTTTATTCAACTAGTGTTAAACTTAAAATGAACTTTTTATATTTTTATTACTATCTAATGTGGTTTGTGGTATCAAATTAAAACTCTTGGGAAAATAATATTTAAACGATCGTCAATGGCTTTTCTTTAATAAATTATTGAAATTATAGCAAGTTTGGTGACAATTTAAAACTCTACAGGAGATAAGTTTAGTATAAATGTAAAAATGACATTTATGCGATTTTCAATTTTTTCTACAAATATTATTCAAATTTTGTCGAGTATTACCTGACCTGATAAATTATTCAACGTTTCTTTCGGAGATGAAAAATTAGTCATAAACCTTTAGTAGTATATTTGTCTCTTTCTATACAAACAATATGTTTTTGTTTTTATTGTTCTGGGTATTATATAATTTCAGCAAATTGCATCAAAATTGAATTTCCAATAATGGTTCAAACAAGAAGATGAGGTGGTGAAGAAAATCATGATTCGATAATATCCTGGTGTCGGTGTATTTCACTCCAGCTATCAGAGAAGTTCCCGTAATTAGATAAATAAGTTTCGGATATGGCAGCTTCGCGCGTGACAGAGTGGCGCATTCAAAGTTAGGTAAGACACGGCGCGTTTTCGCTGATTGCGTTTTCCGACGCTCGTTAAAGTCATTTAGCACACTCTGACAGGATTATGTGTTCCTTTATTCGCGGTTCAGGGGATAATCTGCAACGAGACGTGACTTCATAAATCAGCGCCGACCCGCGCCACCACTGTCGGCTTTACGGCATCAACTCGGCGAAAGTACGTAAGCCATCATTCAACCGGATAAGGAAACTATTTTTCATCCGGTGCCGTCATCGCTGCCGCGAATTCCCTAAGTCTATGATCACTGCCGGGTGCCGGCCTACGTGCGCAAAAGGGCGATGGGCGGCCTACAACGATGTTGCTGCAATTTATCATTGCATGCTGTTATTAATTTGCTTTTTGTTCTCATCAACTCCCTAATAAACAGAGTGTTCTAGGACTCGTCAAAGGACAATGAAATTATGCCTGATTCCCCGATGTTCTTATCATTTTAATTTATTTAATTTTTTTATAAAAAGTAGTACCTATAAGAAAAAATGCCGCCGGCGAATTTTTTTTGTCAATATCAAAAACCTAAATATTGAATTTTTAGAGATAAATAAAACTAAGCTAATTTACGCATTTCAGAATCACCATTAACAAAAAATAATTTTTCATTTTAAAAATGAATTTGAATAATAATAATTGAAAATATTGCACAAATTTAAAATTCCCACCGCACTTTAGAATAATCCCTGTACTATAGCAATTATTAGGATATGGTGGCATTTATGAACTTTACACAGAAAAACATACTACCTAAATAGATGCCTAAATATTATCCTTATTTATTCATTTGGAGAACTTGGTTGGAATACTTTCTAATGCATTTAGTATAATAACTCAAGTAAGTTTGGTGTTTACAAGATTCAATGAATCATTATAATTTAAAAATGTTCTAATGACGACTCCTTTCTTTAAATTTTGCAGTAGGTAAACACTGTTATAAATATTAATAATTGGTTAGTAGTAATTTTGTAATATAATTATGACATAGTTATAAAAGGATAATAAAAATAATTTAATATTGATTTTTCAACAGTTTGTTAAAATTTCAAGCCACTAAAAACAAATAGCACCGAAGATAAAATCAAAATCTTATTTATTTGATTTATTTATATTTTTCAAAAATTTATTTTAAAAATATTCGGTATAATCTATAATCACAACAGAAACTAAACGGTATCTCGCAATTTGACCCCTCAAAGTGTCATCATGAAGGTAGGATTAGGATTGACCACTCTTTCCATGAAGATAAATTCATTTCGTCCTGTTTAGGCTTTAGGGATTGCTTCTAGAAAAGAACGTCATAAATGCATCACGTTCCCCACGCCCTATGCAGCTGCAAGGAGCAGACCTGTCACGTTGCTTTCATGCTATGTCATACCTGGGGTTACCGAATCTACATAATCTGTTTCTACCACAACAATATAATTAAAGGGAACAATATAGTGACGAATGTGGACTAGCAGATAACGATCATCCTGTAATAAGGATGTTTGGGTTGGTTGTCTATCTAAATCTACCCCTTTCTGATTATGTGGTAGCTAGACAACGTCTGAAAAGAATATTATGATGAAAATGTAAATTATGTAATTTGACATGACAGCTTTGAATTCAAACACGAAGATAGGTAAATGATTATCAGCTCAGCATATCAATACATCTCTACTCTTTTCCACTGTTTACTTGTCTATTTTTATCTAGATATTATAATAATTTCCAGGGTTGGACTGGGCAGCACGACATGTCGGCAATAGCTAACGGGGCCAAAGATCTTTTGTGGGTCAAACTGCAAACTTAAACTTTTCTACCTCAAATTATTTTTTTTGTTTTTACCAATAATTATATTAAAAATTAGATACTTTCTTATATTATAAGGCAGGCACGTATACAAGGAAGGTGTAGTAAGTCGTGCCTGCTTTAAAGTGAGTCAATGATATCTTTACATCCTAAAAATATTAATATTTTGGGAAGGGGGTTTGGGGGCAAAATTACAATTATTGTTCGCTACGGGGCCAAATGATGCCAGTAGTCCGACCCTGAGTTAAAAAAATAATGTTTGGATGTCAACTTTATGCATACATATAAATATCTATCAGATAATATAGGTGTGACAGCTTCACTTACTGTTAGTCATCAGTAAGTGTGAGTTGTTACTTACGGATACTCATAGTTAATAAATTGGAATATTATTAAGCCACAAAAGTTGTTGGTGGAAATTCTTGGATGAAGGCAAATATCCAGGAGATTAAGTTTTAAACAGTTTTATTGTTTGTAGACGTTTTGGGGTATAGATTTTCCCCATTTTCAGTTCACTAAAATACAATTAAACAAATTAATGAACTTACCTACAATTTTTTTTTAAATACACAGAAGTTAGATTACATATAAACAAATATAAACAAACTTAGAGGTACATAATTAAATAATATTATTTTTTTGTATGTTAATAATTAATTTGTTTAATTGTATTTTAGTGTACTGAAAATGGGGAAAATCTATTCCCGAAACATCTACAAACAAACAAATTGTTTAAAACTTAATCTCCTGCTTGAAAAAAAAAATAATTGCCTGAGGCCTGAGGCGCATTTTTCTTCGCAGTTACCGTGGTTGTTAGTAGAAAGTAAACCACATAGGGAAGATTTTTGTGATTTTAAACTGAAATGTGTAGAAATATATTTTTTTAAGATAACACCACTAGTTGTAAGATATAGAAATCGTTAATAAACTGTTAAGAAACCACCACTTGAGAAGATATAGAAATTGTTAAGAAACCACTACTTGTGCATCCAGTTCCAGTAGATTATTTATTTTTGGTTTTATTTATGAATCTATCGTTTCAAAAATAATATACTACCTTCTTCGGGTCACCAAGAATAAGTTTACAAAATCAAGAACAAGCAATTAATTTATAAAGATAGTACCTAACTACATTATTTATCCTAAATACAGTTTTTCTGGCAAAATTATTTATTGGACGCTATAATAGTTATTTGAAGATACCTACACAAAATAATATTTTTGTAACTTAAGAGGCTCGTCTACTAAAATCCAGCAAAAAATGTACTAACGTAGCGAGTGTTTTATGGCCAGTACAAGAATGGTAAAGTTTTATTTCAACAAGGATTTAATAGAGAAATAATGGATCTACAGATGTGCCTTTTTAAAATATTGATTAAAAAATTGTACACGAATATAAAAATTCCGAAACATTCAAAAAAAATTCTATTTTATGCAAACTTTAGACGTTTATATCTCATGATACAAATTAATTTTTAAAATTTTAAAAATGTACATCTGTACATTCATTATTTCTCTATTAAATGTTTATGAAAACATTATATTGAAGTCAATAATAATCTGACAGTTTACTCGCAACGAAAATACTTTTACAATAATTTTTCAACTTCTAAATGACATTGCATAGCTAGAATGCGGTAAAGTACGAGTTTCTGGCTGGTTTCAGGCAGCCGTAGTAGTGGGGACAAAAGTGGAACGGAAAAAAGTAAAATATTATTCTAAGAATTCGGAAAAAACATAGACGAGCCGCTTAAGCTATTATTATTGTTTTAATAATAATTTAATTTTGAAAACATATAATTGAACTACGTACGTTAATCGACCATAAATTAAATATGTGTACAGTAAAAACACTCAAATCCCGTCAATAAAATCCATCCTCAATCCCCAATCCTGGCAACTTCTCTTCTCTTCTCACTCCGGCGCTCGGGATTGTAAGGAGCAGAAGCTACAAATGTAAACCTCTTATCTCGGAAGCGTCGGGAGCGATGTGGCAGATCCTGAAGCCACTTCCGGCGCTGTTCCCCGGGGTCTCGGGGCGAGCGTCGGGTCAGTCGGGTCGGCCGAGTGAGTAATCGCCGCTGCCACGGGGTGAGAGCGCGCTGTCTGCTCTAACCCGGTACATTCATCACCTCGCCGGAGGAAGAGGGAACGAGCGCAGCGCGAGGCGAGAACTCCGAGAGACGTTCATCTTTTAACGGACTTTGCTGCACAAATCGTGTTACGTGAGACTGAAGTGGTTTATGGAAGAGGGAATGGTTTATTCGAGGAGTTGTGCATTTTATTTACACGGTTTAACAATTTGAATCAATTTTATGTTATTAGGATTTATAACTATATATAATAAAGCTTCAGCCATACCGAGCATAAAATCAAATAGTCATTTGTTTTTACATATCATACATCTTTACTGCGGCCTTGTAATTTGTAAAATTTTAAAGAAGAATTAACCAGCATTATCAAACCTAAGATGGGTTAAAGCGGTAAAAAGGTCATAATGTTGTAAATGAGGAATTTTACACTAATATAGTTAAATATATTAAAGAAAAAGTTTTATATGACGTGTTTTTTACACGTATGCAAAGAGAAACGAGCCTGATGCCTGAAGGCGAGTTTTCTAAAGAACAAGTGCAAAGAAAAACCTTATAAAATGTGTTCTTTATACTATTTTTCAATTTGGCCTCTTTTTATGTTAAAATTTAAATAGGTATGATTTAACTGGGAATTATTTAAATATGCAGGGTGTCCTATGAAACTGTTTAAGCATGGGGATATCGAGAACCATAAGAGATACGAAGTTGGTTAAATTAGACAAAGGTTTTCCCTTTAGAGTGCCAATTTAGAATTTTTTTTGTTTTCTCACAAAAATGCATAGGTGATTAGATATATCCAAAAATGTAAATTTTACAATTTTCGTTTTTCACCTATAACTTTTTTGTTTGAATTAGTACAAGTTTCTAATTTGCACGTCCTTTAGGCAGTTTTTAACGAGGAATTTACAGCAGTCCTCAACATTTTTTTATCTTCTACAGATTTTGAGAAATTCAAACCAAATTCAAATTTTCATATGGAGCCCATAGTTGGCTATGACTATGACCCATCTTAATAGAGATTTTTTTTCTCTTTTCAATAATATAAAACACAAGTGCATTGAAATTAAAATGAAAGCAGAAATTACACAATAATATTTTCTTAATTGTTTTATTAAGGGAGACCTTAAGCTTAAGATGTTAACTGACACATAAAAATGCAGGACTGACATTACACAAAAGACAACAACAAAAACCATCGGTGGGGTTCAATCTGGAATTTAAGGGTTAATAGGTACGTGTCTATGAAGACAGTCTCCGGCTCGGTGTAATACAGGTTTTGGACTGAAAGGCATAAAGCTTTGCAGCAAACAGACGAAGCAGTTGCGGTTGACTTGAAGTGACATGTGCAATTAACCCGGAGGCACATGCCCGGCGGCGGTCTCTCGGTAACATCACGCAATTTCCATGCCGCCCCCGGAGTGACTCCAACCTCCACAGCGCGCTAAACTTGAATCATCAGCCTGACATCGCCAGACGCAGAAAGAAATGGTACGCTTCCCGAGGCAATAAAACTTCTGACAGGGGTGAAATTAAATATGAAGTTGGAATGTGAAATATACCTATGGCTGCGGCTACGGAAACTCCACGAACAATTTTACTTATGGTAATTTGTGTGAGGTGGAATGACAGCCGCCAGTGCTGCTCACTGCTTTGTTGATGAACCGTCTTTTGCATCAACTCATTCTACAAAATGGTTTCTTCAAATTTTCTTTTGGATTATTTTAAAATAATTTAAAACTTTCAACAAGATTTCAGACAAATTTATAGTGCGGGATTCTGTGAAAATATGTTCTATAAAATTGTAAATATTAAACAAAACCGCAATGAAATTTATAATTATATGAACATTTATATATTTGTTAGCAAACATTGATGTTATTTTGTTCAATTTTTCAAGAATTTTCAAAATTCTAGCATTAAACACTTTGGTAAAATATTGTTTTGCCTGATCGTTTTCTTTTTACCTTCCGCTTACCTGTAAAGGAAGGTATTGGAATCATGCAAAAAATCGGGTGGTGAATTTTTAGTGGATGAGCACGAATTAGGGTCCTTACAACTCATTTTTGATAGTTTCACGATGATGTCTGTGTGTATGTGTGTGTGTATGTGTGTGTGTGTGTGTGTGTGTGTGTGTGTGTGTGTGTGTGTGTGTGTGTGTGTGTGTGTGTGTGGTCAAGGGGTGTTAGTCGCATAACTCAAATACGAATTACCCGAAAATTTTGATATTTGGTATTTAACATTTGTATATAAGTTGGAAGAGCTCCCTAGATTTTGGTACAAATATCTTCATCGGAAGTGATATTTTTTGAAGATTGAAAAGGTTAATTGTCAAAATTGTATATAAATTTGGAAAAATATAGTATTTATTTGTAATGAGAATAAGAGGAAAAGTTATTTGCAACTTACGTTATAAAAAAATTGTCTTTATCTGGTAGCATTAAAGAACTGCAGTAAAATTTAAAAAATAAATTTATCAAATAAAACGTTGATATCTTGTAATCCATGATCGGTTGATTTTTGTTTCTGCGTAAAAAATATTGACAGGTGAGACGGGTGACAAGTTGGCATACTAGCGCTATATAAGTCCTAAGTAAGATATTAAATGTAGTAATTGAACGGAAGATGGCTTCAACACAGCAGAGTTTTCCTGTGAATGAATCTTTTTATTCAGGTGATGCAAATTTCTGTGTTTGAATATTTGAGATTTTTATTTGTATATTTTAAATGGGCACCGGATTGTACGTATACATTTCTGTTTAAATTCTAGATATGGCGGAAGGTTGTGTGATGGCCACGTCAGATTTTTATTTATATCGATTGTCTATGTCTACATGTCATCTGTGATAGTCTGATAGTATAGGAAAAACAATTTTATTTTTGATATTTTGTTGTTGTTACTTACCTACTACTACCTATTCATTTTAGACGAAAGTTGTAAATACAAAACTTGTTCAAAATTAAAAATTTCCCAAATGAGACCACGCTCGATCATATTGATTTGTTAGTTCCTGGAAAAATCACAAAAGAAAATAGCTATTTAATAGCTCCCATTTATTATTTGACGATATTAGGAGATAATATGTTTAATTTTCAACATGTGTATAGACCTACATTTACGTTGTTTTTACTAACTACTTAGATAACAACTTAACTTTAAAATGTGTCAAAAAAATAAATAGGTACTCAACTAATGACATAAAATTTATATGACTTGTTTTATTTAAATAATATAGTTCTCACAGTGCTAATTATAAAATTAATTTATATAATATCATATTATTCAGACAGCATAAATATTTTACTGCGCTATATATTTCAAATGCCAGAATAATCATCATAATTAATTATGAAATAATAAATTGTTTAATTTATACTATCTGCTTATTGAGTTAATTTGAAATGCAAATACATAACAACTTAGAAATAAATAGATTGTGAAATAAACATTTCATATTATTAAAATAATGTTAACAAATAATAAACTAAGTACCAAGTGATTAACGTTGTCCTCCAAGTTCATATAATTGATATATTCGGCATATTACCCCAACTTAAATCAATTAATTCTACTTATTAGTATTGCATTATAAGAAAGATGGCGTAATTTTAAGCTGGGCCCTCCTGGATCGATGATTCTCAGCATCGACTACAGTTTCCAAAACCCATCAATCAAAAATAAGACAGAACTAATCTATAACAATAATAATTACTCATTCACTCACAAGTATTGTAAGATTAACCTTGTCTATAAATCATCCCATTGTCCCCATCTTCTCGTGTGAAACCTCACCATAAATTTAAACATACATCAAAATTCATACACGACATCTCGACAACCTATCAATTCTCCCTGCTCGTCAGCATCGAGCAGGCGTGCAATTTGTCTATGGGTTCACTCCAGGAGGCCGTCATATAACTCACTCGACGATGTCGCCGCACAATGGCGCACCACGGGGTCGCAGAGAACCACGAGGCCATCTTACGCCGCCCAGGCCGTGTCTATGTCCGCGAGGTAATTTATCGGTGGGGCGCGCAAGTGACAGGAAAGAGCGACCCCACACAAGAATAGCGCAGCGCATAATGCACGAAGAGCAGCAGATTTAAAGCCAGGGAATGTAGTGTTTACATGGGTTTGATTTAGTGGGAACTGCCTGTAGCCTGTAGATCATAATGTCGATGTAGTCGACTAGTGCCGAATGGCAGAGGAGGTAGAGCTTTTGTCGATGATGTAGGTAGTATCTAAGTGGGAGGTTCTAGTAAAATTTTCTGCTAAATTTTGTCCTAATCCTAATAAATAATGAAATTCATCTACGAATATTAAAAACATATTTATTAGAGAAAATATACCGGTGTCCAAAAAAATGGTACGCTCGAAATAAGTTTTTTATTAATAAAATAATCGCAATCAAATTTTAAATGGGTAAACTAGCCATAAGTAGATATCAAAATATAGTATATTATTTACAAAAATATCACTTCCGGTTAAATCGGAAATGACATCAACTTTCTTTTTTAGAATCGAACGTACATACAGGATGTTTCATAACTTCGAGTACCTACATACGTTATTGGTATAATATGTTGTTTGATATGCTGATTACGAATCTAAATGATTTTTTTTTAATTCGAAAAATTAAGGGTTGTATACCTAAAACATTTTTTGTAGTACTGCACTGGATTCGTTTTCCTATTTAATACAAACAATAGAAATAGGTAATGAACATCTTAAATTACATAATAAGTAAAATAACAAACGAAATTTAATTATTTTTAATGAAACAATAATTATTCCACCCAGTGGCAGTGGATACGAACAATTTTTGACTGAGAAACATGGAAATTAATTTTGCGGTTTTAAGAAAAATTCTTTTTTATTCGTAATCAGCATATCAAACAACATATACCTACCCTTAACGTATGTACCTGAGTTTATGAAACACCCTTTACATTTTTACATATTTCAATTCTACACATAATTCTGAATCCAATGATGTATCACAAGTCTAGATTTCATACAAAATTATTATTATTATATTATAATTATTATAAAATTATTCTTAATTCAATATTTTCTATTGAGACAGCAAACCCGATTTTTGTTAATGACAAAAATATATGTATTCGTTAATCATGAACAGAAGTATCTTTGCACATTCAAATAGAAAGTTGATAATAAAATACGAATAAGAAACGATTAACAGAACAAATTAATGTTACCTATATAAAATAAAATTGATATAGCTTATTAATAATCAGGTATGGAAATAAATTATAATGCAGTACGTCGAATCATGCAGGTTGTACACACGTGTAAAATTGCTTCCAGATGACATTAAACAAAATGCCTATTAATCATTTTATATAACCGCTGTGTGTATACTTTTATATTATATTTATATCTATCATGTACATGTTACATGTATTGTCTTGCATATAAATTAATTAATTAATTTATTTTTATAAGTATGTTTTTACGTGCAAGAATGCTATTAATAACCTCGCATATGTCTCAATATGTCATTAATCATAAGTTAAATATTCATCGTTTTCGTAATGGTGTAGTAATGGAGATGATTTTGTTTGCTTTATAAATCTTTCAACAAATTTTCAACCTAATTTTGTAAAGTAGTATCACTACTATTTTGAAATATTGAAATCTATGTGGTAGGTAGGTAAACAAAAGTGTGTAACTTCGTCAATCTTTAGTTAGTATGCCAATTAATGTTCACTGAAATTTGTTTTTGTATTTAGTTGCTTCATAAAAAATAATATATGTCCATATGTAAACTAAGATGATTAATTTAATGTCATTGAAATTTATGTGCGAATATATTTTTAATTTTCTCTTTGCCTCAATAAATCACAGGATAATTTCCAAGAACTTTTTGCTTAATTCCTTTTGAGGAGCAATTATTAATCCTAATCATTGTACAAGAACACCTCAATTTACTTAATTAATATTGTAATTAATGTTCCTATAGCACGGACAGTTTACAAGATAAATAACCAATTAAATCATAGTATAAGATGGAATTCTTAATTAAGATATGACGTACTAATAGTGTGAGAGAAGTATAACAAAAAAACAGTCGGCAGAAATTAATAAACAGAATATAAAAGGTCACAAATACGAAAACAAAAAATATCGATTCACAGTTTTGTCCGTTGCGAGCGTAGTGCTAATTCATGTTGACGTAATCACAAGGTAATTTGACATTTTACTGACGGTATTTCAGGGGCGTCGCGTACAGCTACAATCAATCATTCTTTATTAATCTGTCAAAAATAAAAGGCAGAGTAACAGTTACCCCTGACATCTAACAATAAATTGAAAATTAACTGTGTGCGCGAGACGCGTCAGCTTTCATATAGAATTTTTAACTCAAAAAGCTATTTTATATACATTGTTTTTTGTTTATCTGCAATGCTGCAGCAATCATTACACTTATTATTTGAATTAAATGCCTATTTAATTCTTAAATTTATGGTTTTATTTGTTTTTAAACTTCATGTTATTTTATCGCAACATTTATTTGAAGAGTAATAGAACTTTAAAATTACTGCCCTGATCTATGTAATAGGGGGAAGTGGTATCAATAATTTAAATATAAATATAAATAATAACATTTAAATTTTGCTGAATGAAGTAGAAAATTAATGTCTTTACAAAAGTAAATTATTAATACTTAGAGTCGGGGAAGTGCTGTGGTGGCCCAGCAGGTATTTTTACAAATAAATTAAGCATATACGGTATTTCTCTAAATAGTATTTCATTGATTAAAATCTAGTACAAGTACTATAATTATCTATTAATAATTCAAAAGCGATCAATTGGTGCATCTACATCTACAGGTATCTACATTCTGGAGGTGTAGAATCCTTTCGATTAAAGAAAATATATTTGCATCATTGCAAGTGTAATTAACTGTCCAATAAAACACTCAAAAAGAAAAAATTAATCTGTCAGATCAAACGCTTGTTATTTAAAGTTAACAAATTATGTAAGTAAATAAACATAAAGCCAGAACTACTGCTATAAGTTGTATTTTTATTAATGAGATTAGTGTTGTAAGACAATATTAGTTATCTCCGGATTGGGCACGAAAATCTAGCAATGAATTAGCTAGTGACATATCGAGGTCAAGTAATATTAAAAACGGCATCTGTCCGGAAGCCTATTTTAGCGGATGATAAATGACATGCCTGTGCTGTTACTTAGAGATCACTGTACTGATAATGACTACTCGCTTCAACTATTGTAATGTGATTATATCACATGTGTTGCCTTTGTCTCCGGTGATTGATTATATTTTTTAAAGTGAATTAACTCTTTCATTTTAAATTATTATGATATTATGCATTAAACTAATAGAATCCAATATCCAACATCAACATCTCATAATATTAACGTTATAACTATAGTGATTTTAAGTTAATAACAAGTTTATAAGTATCTGCAGTAACTTATAACATATATTTAGCAATAACAATCATTGAAACTTGTTTTTTTTTAAATAGCTCAATGATATATTATGCTGTACTTTTCCATTTGTGAGTAATAAGTAATTTTAACACCCGTATATACAGGGTGTTTCTATACCTCTGCAGGAAACTTTAATAGATATAATTTGATATACTGATTATAGATAAAAAAGATTTTTTTCAAAAATCGCTAAAATAAGGGTAGTGAGAATTTAGTGTCTCTTGTTTGAAAGTTCATTTAACTATGTATTTATTAATTATTTCGTAACAAGTGACTATTTGTAGATAGTCTTATAGTATATATATAATCATTTTAAATCTCTTTTACCCTTTCGGGTGTCGAGATTGTTTGGTTTTTTTCCTCTATTTAATTTCGGAAATCAGTTTTCTCCAGTCGTTCCTAATCTTTGCGATTTTTTTCGCTTCTTGTGGGTCAATGTTGTTTCTTTTTAATATTTGCTCTATGTTGTTTTCCCATGATTTTTGCGGTCTACCTCTTTTCTTCTTCTCAATTATCCTTGCCTTCCAAACGTTTTTTGTCTGTCTTTCTTCTGGCATTCTAATGCCCGTACCAAGCTAGTTGTTTTCTATCAATTGTGCTTTGAATATTTTCTGTTTGTAGTCGTGTTCTTATGTGTTCATTTCTGATTCTGTCCATCCTGGTAACTCCTTCCACTTTTCTTAGATACCTCATTTCAGCTGCCTGCACTTTGCACTTCATCCCTTGGCTCATTGTCCATATGTCCATGTCTCGCTACCGTATATTAGTGTAGGCCTAAAGATTGTTTTGTACAATGTCATTTTTGTTTTCTTGGACACTTGTTTATTGTTCAATATCTTTTTATTCATTGGGTGGTATGTCTTATTTGCAGCGTATATTATGTTGTTGATTTTATTTTCTAATCTTCCTTTATTGTTTAGTATTGATCCTAAGTATGTGAACGATTCTACCTGTTCTAGTTCTTTTCCGTCTATTGTTAGTTTTGTGTCTATGTCTTCTTTTGAAATCACCATTATTTTAATTATAAATATTATAAATAGTAGTGGGCTTAAGGCACCGTCTTGTCTAAGTCCTTGTGTTGTACAGAATTCTTCCGATTTTAAATTACCAGTTCTTATGTAGTTGGATGTTCTTTTGTACACGCATTTTATTGCTGTAAGTAATTTCGCATTGATTTTTCTTTCCTTTAATATTTTCCACATCATCCTTCGTAGTACTCTATCGAATGCTTTTTCCAAGTCTATGAAAGCAATAAATAGTTTTCCGTCTTGTTTTAGCGTATTTTTTGTCAACTTTCTTTCTTTCTATGATCCTGTGTTGAGTGTCCTTTCATAAAACCACTCTGGGCTTTCTCCATTGATGGTGCTGATAATTCCCTTAATTTGTTTTCGAGAATTGCCTCGTACACTTTGGCAGTTGTACATAACATTGATATTCCTCTATAGTTATTACAATTTCTATTATCTCCTTTTTTATGTATAGGGCATATCACTGCTTTTTCCCAGTCAACTGGTATTTTTCCAAGCTGTTTAGCATTTCTAGCAGTATTTGCTCACCTTCTGCGCCGCGCCCATATATTTCAATTGTTCTGGTCTAATGTTGTTATGTCCTGGTGATTTCCCATTTCGTTGTTTCTTTAGTACAGCTTTTATTTCTTCTTCTGAAATATTTCCATCATCATTCTCCATGTTAGTTACTGTTTCCCATTTTTGTTGATATTCGTTTTCTTTGGTTTTGTTTGTAGACTGGTCTTCTAGTAATTCTTCGAAGTGTTCTTTCCATCTCTTCATTATTTCGTCGTCCTTTTTTAGTATTCTTCCTTGTTTATCTTGCAGCTGCTTCAGTGTTGTTTGCTTTCCTGTCATAGTACATTTGAGCGTTCGATAAAATAGTTTTTTGTTTTCTTTGAAGTTCTCTTCCATTACATTCCTGAATTCTTCCCATGTTCTCTCTTTTGACTTTTTTATCACTTCTTTTGCTATTTTTCTTTGTTGTTTATAATCTGCATAGTCCACTTCATTTTTTGTGTTTAGGTATCTCTTCCATTTTTGTTTCTTCTTTTTGATTTCTTCTTTTACTTCTGTATTCCACCAATGTGTTTGTTTTTTGTTTCTTCCTTCAGTAATTGTTCCGCAGACATGTTTAGTAGCTTCTGTTATTATACATTTGAAAGTATTCCACATGTCTTCTATGTTGTTTGTATCTGGTTTTGGAGTGTTATTAATTAACTCTTTTATTTTATTTCTATATATCTCTTGCACCTTTGTATCTTTTAATTTGTCAACTCTAAATTTTTTACTTTCTGCCGTTATCTGGGTTACTTGATGTGTTTGTCCTTCCTCTTTTAGCATTGTTTTTATTTTTGCTACTACCAGATAGTGGTCGCTTCCGATTTCGCTGCCCCTTTTAACTCTTATGTCTTTTATTGCCTTTAATTGAGCATGTCTTGTAAGAAAGTAGTCTATCAAGGATTTTTCGTTTCTACTCCTTTCTTCTCTTGTGAATTTGTGTATTTCTTATAGTAGGTCCTATTTATAATTTTATTTTATAAATAACATAATAAATAAACTAATATTTTCACTACCCTTGTTTTGCGAATTTTGAAAAAAATCTTTTTTTAAATCTATAATTAGTATATCAAATTATATAATCTATTAATGTTTCGTGCAGAGGTATAGGAACACCCTGTATACTGCATGCATACTGCAAACATCTATCAGGTAAATTAACTTTTCTTATTAAGTCTGGTTTAAATATCTCATTTTGACCATTTGCAAAATTGTTAGATATTTAAAAGTTTAGTAACAAAATTTAAAAACCTAAATTTTAGCAAATTAAGTATATAAATAAAAAAATAAATAGTAATTCCTATAATATTTAACTAAAGTTACAGTTAGATAATATATTTTAAATATAAATGAACTATAGGCCCCATAATTAAAAATTATAACAGAATATACCTGAATATAGATTTTTCAGTTTACATGTAGGTGAACATGTAACATATTTTATTTTTTTATGTATAAAATATAAAAAAAGTAATTTAAATATGTACAAAAGTTTGTTGCTGTAGCATAGGTACATAGTGTATTATTACAAAATTAATTTAATGACCATAGATTAAAACTAACTAGATAGAAAATATTATTATTTTTATTATTATTATTATTTATTTAGTTAATTGTTTTAGGAACAACTTCCTATACAATGAATGGCAGTAAAAATTACAATATAATTGAAGATTAAACGAACTTACCTGTAAGTGAAGTTCAATCGAAATTATATGAGAGCCTCGTTCGAAGTAATTACAACTATGTAGTAACGCTTTGCCGGTACGATTATGTCACAATGTTTAGTAAAAACAAAAAACGTAATGTGTTACGTCCCCCTAGATTCCTCTGTCTCCGATCTCCGTGATAATATTTAATCATTTCGTTTAGAGCTGAAAGAAAATTTCTGCTATTTTCCTATGGGGTTGGGAAATGGGTGGGAGGTTGTAATTACTTCGAACGAGGCTCTCATATAATTTCGATTGAACTTCACTTACAGGTAAGTTCGTTTAATCTTCAATTATATTTCGAGCCTCGTTCTCGTAATTACAACTATGTAGATGTTTAGATTTATGAAAAAGCTGAAATTTTATTGCTATATTTTTCCCTAAAACCAACCACATACTTAATAACAAACCAGCATTGTTATAGTTATCCATTTAGGATTGTAACCCCAAAATTTTCCTTATTATAATTAGACACATGTCTATTATAACACTTTGCAATATCTGACAATTCCGCGACCAGCCAGCTGTGTTTCTTATTACTTACATCCAAACTAATTCCTCTTACATTCTGCTAATGTTGACGCATGTCTTGTACTATGCGCTGAAACCGGCTTTATATTAATTCCACATTCATCTGAAAATGTTTTAATTCATCTAGAAAAAGTTTGTGCACCTACAGCTGTATGTGGTTTATTCCAGGAAATAAAACCATTTATTGGTATGCCGCACTAATTTGGTTTTCTCTAAATAAAGGTTTAGTACTAGCCACACGTAAATTAGGGTTTTCTAAGAAAATCTAGAAAAAATTGATTTCGGCTTGGTCCTGAGGTTTCAATGAAAGAATTTATCTCAATTTCAATGCCGGTCTGTGTTTGATGAATATTATTTATCTCAATTTCTGCTAAAATTTGGACTCTATGCACTGAAACTAGTGCAAATAAGGTACTTAATCTTTTTGTTAGATTTTTTAATGATAATTTATCTAAATGACTTTCAGTTGCTAATTTGTCTAATACCTACGATATTAGTATCCCATATTTTACTGAATCTTAGGAAATAATGGTTTCAATCTGAATATTCCCTTAAAAAATCTCTTTATAAAAGTGCTATTTGTTAATAGGCCCCCAGAATATAGGAAATTGCTGACCGTGCTGAATTGGGGTTGCCGTAAACCGCACCTTGTATAAATTGAAATACTAAAATATCTAAAATTTCAAAAAATCAAAACGTGACTCGAGTCACCGGGTATGATAGCTGTAGATTTCCCCTTTCGCCGAAACTTTGAATAATAAAAAATATACAATTTTACCCAAGTTATTGGACTTTTGTCCGCCCGCTCCTGTGTAGATGCATGGAGCATGCTCTCCGGCATGCAGCGCAGAAGCTCAAAATCCAGAGTGCGCTTGGGCCCGTTTATCTCGGAAAACGGTCAAATTTTAGAGAAAAATCATAAGGACCATTTTTTGATCTTGATTTTTCTCTAAACAAAAAATTCTCTAAATGCTATATTTTAGCAGATATTGGCGGAAAACGATTTTTGGAACCTTTGGGACTTTTTCTCCCCCGTACAAGAAAAATTTTTAAAGAACTTTTTCTTATTTTAAATTACCTGTCAATCCCGACAAATTTATATAAAATTACATTGGTGAGCGATTTTGTCAAGGTTGGACCCTTCATTTACTTATTATTTATAAGTTATATTCTGTCGTCATAAACAACTCATATCCGTGACTATCACAGAACAAAATTTTTAGTTTATAAAAACCCCCTGATATTGTTTTAGCGTTGCGCCCGATAAAAAAGATATTAAAATATCAACAGTGGCTGGCGAATAATTTAGAGTTTAGGTTTCGAACGCTTCCCACACAATCTTCCTGCTATTAAGGATAGATTGGTTGCAAATGGGTGAACTTATGTTCAATATACTAAAATTCCCTCTGCTTAATCTTCTATAATTTTATGTAAGACCTTTAAAATCATAGCAAACGGTGGAAACGCATAATTATATAGGTTTTTCCATGATATAGTGAGTGCATCAACAATAATTAAACAATAAGGATCACTATGCCATGAACAGAACTTTTCACATTTAGCATTTATTTTCTTTTGGATGGTATATACTAGGCGTAAAGCCAAATATTTTTCTGTTCGCACAATTTTGCTAAATTATGTAATTTGTTAAGTTGCGCTCTACTCATTTTATTAACATATGAGATCGCTGTTGTATTGTCTATTCTCAACCAGCTTTCGCAATTTACTTTAACTCTTGCAAATCAGTGAAGGTCTATAAAATTGCCAGTAAATACAAATAGTTCATAATATGTTATTTTCTTTATAGTCCAGTCAATCTGTAACAAAAATTCGACGTTTGTGGAAAAAAATCGCAAAGTCAATTTTTTTTCATAAATTGTTAGAGGGGCATGCATGGAGCTTAAAACTGAGTTGTCACCCCCCTGGGCCCCTGCAATTTTTGGGAAATCCAAAAACATTTTGGATTTGATTTTTCGCGAAAACGGTAGGTTGTAGAGAGAAATTTTGTTAACAAATATTGTTAAGGACAGTATTATCTACAATTTATGTCATTGGGTCACTGCTCTACGACGAAAAGTGCAAAAAGTAGAGGGCGCCAAAGTTGCCAAAAATGACTTTTTCCACTTTTTCACCGCGAAAAATTGTTTTTTGATCTTTAGTGTAAATGGAAAAGTTGTAGAGCACAAAAAAACCTTCTAAAATGAGTATTCAACGTTTTCCCTACGATGTACGGTGACTGAGATATAACGCGGGAAAGGACGCATCGAAGGCCGCGCTGTGGCGCTTGCTCTTAACAATAATTTTGTACGCCAAGAAATATTGTGCATTTGATGGGAAAAAAATCGCAAAGTCAATTTTTTTCCATAAATCGTTAGAGGGGTATGCAAGGAGCTTAAAACTGAGTTGTCACCCCCCTGGCCCTCTGCAATTTGTGGGAAATCCAAAAAAATTTTGGATTTGATTTTTCGCGAAAACGGTAGGTTGTGAGAGAAATTTTGTTTAAAATATTGTTAATGACAGTATGTATGAAAGTAGAGGGCGCCAAAGTTGCCAAAAATGACTTTTTTCACTTTTTCGCCGCGAAGAATTGCAGCAACGTACGCACGTTTGATGAAGAAAAAGAAGTAGACATTGACGAACCTCCCTCCCAAATTTTCCGTTATGAGGATTACACTAACTAATAAGCCAACCTCATCTCATGTCGTTCAACGAGCAGGCGCCGCCGAAGAACCGCCAAAGAAGAAAAAATAATGACGAGTAACAAAAAAATCACTCGGAAAATATGAAATTTCATTTACACTAATGGCCGTTTTACACTATGCTAAATATTGAACAAGAAATTGCGCAACAAATTGAGCAATAAATTGCTTTGTTTTTAATGAACTCTGTTTTATACTGAGACATTTTTATGTACCTTCCTACAATATTTGGTTTGTGAGTATGTGCAGTTCGCATACAATAATAATTTTACAGCTGCGCTTATCTATTTTTTCAGACAATTTTCGAAGCAATGCGATATTTCACACAATTTGCTGCATGATACTACACAATTTGAAAAATGAACAATATCTTGTTCAAGATTTGGTGTAATGTAAAACGGGCTTATGATGATCCTTTTTTCCAATGTCAGTTATTTTTTCAAAAACATAAGCGTACTCATTTTCATAACATTTTCTCAATATTACTTCCATTTTAAACAGTTACCGCGTTATATCTCAGTCACCGTTTATCATAGGGAAATCGTTGAATACTTATTTTAGAAGGTTTTTTTGTGCTCTACAACTTCTCCATTTACACTAAAGATCAAAAAACAATTTTTCGCGGCGAAAAAGTGAAAAAAGTCATTTTTGGCAACTTTGGCGCCCTCTACTTTTTGCACTTTTCGTCGTAGAGCAGTGACCCAATGACATAAATTGTAGATAATAGGTACTGTCCTTAACAATATTTTAAAAAAAATTTCTCTCTACAATCTACCGTTTTCGCGAAAAATTAAATCCAAAATGTTTTTGGATTTCCCAAAAATTGCAGGGGGCCAGGGGGGTGACAACTCAGTTTTAAGCTCGTTGCATGCCCCTCTAACGATTTATGAAAAAAAATTGACTTTGCGATTTTTTTCCATCAAATGCACAATATTTCTTTGCGTACAAAATTATTGTTAAGAGCAAGCGCCACAGCGCGGCCTTCGATGCGTCCTTTCCCGCGTTATATCTCAGTCACCGTTCATCGTAGGGAAAACGTTGAATACTCATTTTAGAAGGTTTTTTTGTGCTCTACAACTTTTCCATTTACACTAAAGATCAAAAAACAATTTTTCGCGGTGAAAAAGTGAAAAAAGTCATTTTTGGCAACTTTGGCGCCCTCTACTTTTTGCACTTTTCGTCGTAGAGCAGTGACCCAATGACATAAATTGTAGATAATACTGTCCTTAACAATATTTGTTAACAAAATTTCTCTCTACAACCTACCGTTTTCGCGAAAATACAATTCCAAAATGTTTTTGGATTTCCCAAAAATTGCAGGGGGCCAGAGGGGTGACAACTCAGTTTTAAGCTCCTTGCATGCCCCTCTAACGATTTATGAAAAAAAATTGACTTTGCGATTTTTTTCCATCAAATTTTACAGATTGACTGGACTATTAAGCACGATTCCAAAGACCCTGTGCAGTTTGACCTGCACCACATATACCCGAACCATGCTTCGAAATATCAGGAAAAATTATTAAATTCAAATCGAATTTGAAATGTCTTATGGGATTTTTAGAACTTAAATTATTTATCGACCATTTAATTTTGTGTTTAATTTATCGGGTAAAAACATAATTTTATCCAAATCGCCGTTATACTTTTAGACAGAGCTATGTTTTTATCTGTCTCCAACTGCTTTTGTGTAAGGCCAGCTGTACAAAAGAACTGGTTGAAATTAATTTGTTTCCCAACAAAAATTTTATTTTGTTAAGTAACATAATTTTCTTATGTTCTGGTAATTCCAACAAGTAATTACTAGAATTTATAATAACTCTAACTATAATATTTAGTACTAGGTGTTAAACTAGTTTTTTCAAATATTTAGTACAACCCATGGTATTGTAAACGATCAATAATCTTTCGCAAATTAGATAAACAATGTTCAAATGAATTGACGAAATACAAAAAATCATCTAAATAAAAGTTATAGAACTCCTTGCTATCTTAAGCTCTGTACTATTATCCTCATAATTTTTGTAAAATGAAAAGGACTTGTACAAAGTCCAACGGCAAACCAGTGAACTGATACAATTTGTTATTGTAAGAAAAACTCAATATTTGCTGCTACTTTTAGCTACTGGAAATTTTAAAAAATATATACATCCTTTAGATCCTAAACCCTAAATGAACCGGGACTAAGTAATTTAGTCGCTTTTCTGGTGTTCTCCATTTTCAAACATTTGGTGAAAATAATTTATTGAATTCTGTATAGCAATATGTAACTGTGTTCAGTTATTTTTAGTTACCTTTGGTACAAATTTTTGCTTTAGCTGACTAGCGAAGGGCAACTCGTAACCCTTAATGCAGCTCAACTAAAGGTATTCTTTGTAAACAATTTCCATATTTGTTAGAAACTTTAAGACGACCAGCACTTACCTCTGGAATTAATATTGCTGTGTTGTCGTTGTTGAGACTGCATGTTTACAGCTGACCGGCGTTAAGTTTTCGCTGAAAACCTGAACCTTGTTTGTATCGCTGCAGCTCGGTTGTGAGTCTGCGAAACTACAACTCGGTTTTTGGGCCTATGCTGTCGCACCTCGAGCGCTCATCTGCGCCTGTGTAGCCCTGAGGTGGTGAGCGTTTTCAGTTATAAAATATTGAACCCACTTCTCTTCTGACAAAATATTGGATAGAGTTTTTCCAATTTCAGTTATTGCAGTCCCTAACTGGTTCTGCGAGTCCAGAAAATGATTGTCTCTTTTGAGACTAATCTGGCAAAAGAGCTTTTATTTCGGGTTTCAGTTTTGGTGCGGTAAAGTAGGGAACTTCGCTAGACGCGTATTTTGTGAAGTTATAATTTTTTAGTCGCCTTTCCGACCTCTGTCCTGATCCAGTTATTCTATTGTTTTTCAGCATCTGGATGCAGATGCGTGTTTGTTGCATGAAGAGTGGTTCGATTTCGAATTTGTTAATTGGTAATTATTTCGGAAATACGAGAATCTCCGATGCTAATTAGTCTGACAAGGCTAGTAATTTACTTCTTGAATGACTAATTGCATATTTTTCTTCTTTTAAGAAGTTTGAAAATATTTACTTTCAGGATAAGTAATATGCATGTTTTAATTTTTGTAAAATTTAAATCAATAAGATCCATTTTGTAACTGCTTCACTACTTGCGTGAGTTTCAGTTATATAATTGCAGATGTTTCACCACTTGTGTGAACTCGTACTGCTAATTAAGAGGTCAGTTAAAACAGACTGTTTAATCTCTCGTGTTAAATTAATCTAGCTGCTAACTGTTTGAAAATATATATCTTTTGGGATGAGTAATATGCATAATGTTTTAATCCTTATAAAACCGAAATCGATAAGATTCATTATGTAACTGCTTCACTACTTGCGTGATTTTCAGTTATGTAATTGCAGATGTTTCACCTCTTGTGTGAACTCGTACTGCTAACTAAGAAGTCAAATAAAACAGTGCTAAACTAAGACTTCGAAGTATAAGGGTTCTTGCCCCTCTATAAGAGTTCTTGCCTCTCTATAAGGGTACTTGCCCCTTTTTGCTAACTAAGAAGTCAAATAAAACAGTGCTAAACTAAGACTTCGAAGTATAAGGGTACTTGCCCCTCTATAAGGGTACTTGCCCCTCTATAAGGGTACTTGCCCCTTTATAAGAGTACTTGCCTCTTTATAAGGGTACTTACCCCTTTATAAGGGTACTTGCCCCTTTATAAGGGTACTTGCCCCTTTATGCTAACTAAGAAGTCAAATAAAACAGTGCTAAACTAAGACTTCGAAGTATAAGGGTACTTGCCCCTTTATGCTAACTAAGAAGTCAAATAAAACAGTGCTAAACTAAGACTTCGAAGTATAAGGGTACTTGCCCCTCTAAGGGTACTTGCCCCTTTATGCTAACTAAGAAGTCAAATAAAACAGTGCTAAACTAAGACTTCGAAGTATAAGGGTTCTTGCCCCTCTAAGAAAAATACCGATTCAATATTATAAAGATAAAAACATGCAAAACCGCATCACCCTCAATTTAATTGTTATAGTTATAAGTGTATAACCAACTTTCGGACTTGTAATAAATGCAATAATCTACTTATTGAAAACAAAATTCGAAAATCATGACCACCACCGGTAATAATTTACCTTGTTTATATTTCAAAATTTCCTCTGAGGAAGAAGAATTTGAATTTGCCGAGGGCTGCGCTATTTTCCTTTCGAGTTTCCATTTTTCCTCATCCGAGAGTCTCTATCCTATCTTCTTTTCCCAATCTTCTTAAATAATTGCAGAACACTGTACACTAACTTTATAACATTTAATTAATCGGAGCCGATGTGACCACAACCGCACAAGAAAGCGTAATGATTAAATATTATCACGGAGATCGGAGACAGAGGAATCTAGGGGGACGTAACACATTACGTTTTTTGTTTTTACTAAACATTGTGACATAATCGTACCGGCAAAGCGTTACTACATAGTTGTAATTACGAGAACGAGGCTCGAAATATAATTAATATTAACAGAAATATTTATATAACCAAATAACCAGAAACACATAAATTAGTTACATAGTATCAGAACAATATACTACATTGATTAATATATTTATCCAAAACCTCTTAATAAAAGCATCATAACTATGGTGATTTTAAACAAGCAAAGTAAAAAAATTACCCACAAGTGGCTTTGATCAAAATTATACCCACTTGTGGGTAAATTTTTACTTTGCTTGTTGGAAGTCACCATAGAAACGATGTTTTATGTTGAATATTAATATTTTAAAAATATTTAAGCAGTTATTAAGAGGTGTTGGATAAAACGTTATACTTCACACGTGGGCAAAAAGGAATGACCCACTCGAGAAAATTATCTCACTCAGCCTTCGGCCTCGTTAAGATTTCCCTCGTGGGTAATTCCTTACTTTGCCCACTTGTAAAGTAAATAACTATAAATATGCTAAGAGAAATAACAATATTATTAAGCATTGCTTTGTATGTAATATATGATGACAATATATTAGTAGCAATCGAAAAATTGATATAGTTAACAAATAACCAGAATCACATAAGATGTACCTATTGTTTAGTTTTACTTTATATACAACAGATAATTTTTAGTTATTCATTCATGCAGAAACTCCTTAGCTTAAAAGAGTAGAAAATAAACATTTTCGTATCTTGGAATACAAAAAGTAAGGCGTTTCTAAATTTTGCAAAATAAGATTTTATTAAATGTACCATTAATAGTACTTTCATTTCAAATTCTTTCATCATGGGAAAAAGTAAATAGAAAAGCATTCTACTTCAAATACATTTTGTCAGAAGTCAATGTCACCGACATCAAAAGCAGTAAAGTTGAATATAATTTGTAAAGACCCAAATTAAAACATCAAACCTAAGTCATTCACAAGATATCATGTTTTTGACACCATGTAACCCTTTAAAGGGAGGCGTAGTAAAACCGTTAGTTTTTCTGCCACGTACATACAGCGCAACTTGAAACGTCCGACCAAAAATCAGAATGGTGTAAGTGACGTGTTGTAAGCTAAACACCACGGGAGATTTAAGCCGTCAGAAGTTATATTACAGCCCTTCTTTAGTCGCTTTCATATCAACACAGTGTGAGAAATAATAATATTGCAATTATAATTTCATTTCATCGTAAAAGGCAAGAGAGATTGTTACTTTAAATAATGAATCAGTTACACCAATAAATGCAAATCAGTAAATTAAAAAAAAAATCAGTCAGTCGGGTGTAAAATTAAATTCAAAATTGTTATTATTTTAAAATAATAATCTATTAAATAGTGATGTTAAATGTCCCGTCATTTCAGTGACCAGTCATTTTAATAAATTTATTTGAAATCACATTCCTGACAATTCTACGACTAATATGACAGTATATCATACTTATACTTACATAATACCATGAATCCTACGTTACTTTACTACTATTAAATAATATTATAAATTTATAATAAACATTTAATATCAATTGTAACGTTTTATTTTAAAATAAAACTTTGATATTATGTAATTTCTAAAACTGTATAATATCACTGAACTGCACGTTAAATTAAATTTTTCATACGACCACTATGGAAAATAGCCATAACTATGTTATAAACTACTATAGAAACGAACAAATAACACAAACTATACCTAGTTGATTTCTTAACTAAACAGCAATCTGAAGTTGGAATGCTAAAACTGATCGTTTTTGATTGGCTGATGTAACACCAGTTTTACACCACACAAACTTTGTAATGTAAACAAACGAATGTTCTCCAACCGTCAGCTGTTCTCAGTGACTGTATCGAATTTGCCCGCTGATAGCTGATAGGTCAAATTTAATTTTGCCGCCAAACAAATTCTAGTGATATTTTTCTCGTATTTACACAGCGTAAATACGGTTCAGCGAGACAACTTCAGATTGCTCCGTTTAGTTAAGAAATCAACTATAGCATGTTATTCTAACGCACATCATTTGACAACAGTAAAAACCAAATAAAATAAATGTGAACAAATTGTATTAAAGCAATAAATCGAAATATTGGCACATTTTGTAACATATTTTACACACAAATTTTCATTTTTCATTAAATCATTATTTATTTTCTAATGTTTGTGTAAACTGTAATATTTTAGACATTACAATTATTTACAGTTGCTCATGTCATGATCCATGACAGGCTAGACCCGGAAAGATTGAAAGGAAACCAGGGATGAAAGTGACGTAGCCTGCACAGCAGTGTGTTGTGGCTCTCAGCATGCTCCGCCGACCACTGTGCCCCCCCGTGGTCAGGCCAATCATTAGAGCCATCACCAGCCGCGCTGTCAGCCAGCAAAGAAAGAGCTTATCACTTATTGTTGCCTCGGACAGGCCTTTGTTAATTATCCGTCTGCACAATGACACCGTGGCGTGCCGCGCGAAATTAGAATGTTTCACAAAAGATGATACTTCTTGTGAGGGACAATGTACGCTGTAATGAGTATTGATTGGCAGTGTTTCTCTTTGATTCGCTTGACACGATCCAGTGAATTGTGAAGGTTTTTTGTGAATTTGAGACTCCAGCTGGTTTTGTTAAGTCCTGTGGATGATTTGTCGTGAGCTTTGGTTCTTGTTCATGCCAGGTGTATCATGCCTATTATGTGAGACTGGTATTTAGTTACAGTACTTGGTCGTGCTTTACGGATACGAAATTGTCAATAGGGATTATAAGTAGATTTGTACCAAACACTTCAACTGGTAATAATTTTGAATGGAACTGAAAGTTATATTAAATTCTAATATTATAATAAGTAAGCCCACCAGAATTGGAATTAAAGTGGTGATTTGTGTAATATACCTACAATTTAACTTAGTATAATTATTTTGACTAGAAATATTTCATCCTGTAACATTTAATTCTAATATTGTAATAATAAGTTGTTTTTCGTAAACCCTATTCTTCGAATGACTACTGTAAAAATTTTGACTAGCTGCGTCATTTACTTTAAGATTGACCGATTGACAGTATCAAACAATAACTTTAAAACCAGAGGTGGCGCCATAATACCTATATCTCCTTATTTCCTCCCCTAGACGCAAAAATGTTTCTGGATTTTTTGTTTGGTACAAATTATTTACCTTTCTTGCAAAATAATTTGCCGGAGTTAATGGAAGATATTCCCGGCTGCATACTTGGTTCCAGCACGACGGTACACCACCTCACTTTACACGTAATGTCGGCAATACTTGACTTGAATCACTGTATATCTGTCTTCTATCTACCAACGTTTATGTCACAAAATTTTTATTGGCATGCCATTATGTGGTCATTTTGCCAATAATTTAAGATTTAAGTAAGAAGTAAGTTGTTATCTGTCTGTTTTTAACAAATTTTACTAAGAAATGAATATTTCCATTGTTTCCTATACCTATTTCCAATATTTGCTTTTCCGATGACATATTTACAACGGAAATATTTCCATTTACAACAGTACTAGAAACCAGTGGCGCACCCAGGATTGCATCTTGGGGGGGGCTAAGATTTTTTTTTATGAAACCTGTAGTACGGCACAAGAAAGAAATGCGCCGCAGGCGAAATTTTTTTCGAGTTCAAGGTCAAACACCTTTAAATTGAAAGTTTAATTTTTTTAAAGATAAACAGTTGCACGTTTTACTCTCTTTCTTGTGCACACACATTGTTTTTTCGGCAGCTCTCTTGATATAATTTCATAAGAACGACTCTGAACGACTTGTGTAATATTAAATAATAGTTGTATATAAATGTTGATATTAGTTCCAATAACATATTTTAATTTTAGTTCATATTTAATGTATCAGTTCTTTCTTTCATCTTTTTAGTTTCACTCCCAAGTGAACCGTTGTTTAAGTTCAAAATTTCACCACAAGGTTCGCATTCTTATTAAAATATCCCAATAATCGTACACATGCGTTATACGGAGTGTATATTATTGTATATTTGAACTATTTGAATTTAAGATAATCATAAAAACTGAAAAAAGACGATTATTTTTAGTCTTCAGTGAACTTAAATAATCTTACATAATGTTTAAAATGTTTAATAAAAAATTTTTAAAAAGTGTCGAGTCGTCTGGGGGGGGCTTAAGCCCCACGAGCCCCCCCCCTTGAGTGCGCCCCTGCTAGAAACCCTAAATCGTGATTATCCACTAAAAACTCACAATCGAAAATTTTGACCAGTCACAATACCTCCCTTATAGAATATAAGGAATATTTCAAGATACACGCAACAGAAACACAAAAGTTGCTTTGGTGGAGACGAATATTTTAGTTTTTGTTGCAGTAACAAAGAGATAAGATTAAGTGTGTATTAGGTTTTAGCTACGAGCGGAAATAGTGTCTTTCGTCTTTGTGCCACTTGCATTATTGCAGATCTCGTCTTCGACTTGCGCTGCATTTACCGTGCGTCACTTTACGTTCTAAATGTACAAATATCTATTTTGTTAACTTAAATTAGAACTACCATTCTCGATATTAAGCACCATAAATTATTTTCCTAACAGTTGGTATTGCAGATACCAGTTATTTCTGTGAAAAATAACCTGGCAATATAAAATGACGTATAACCATAAAAATGACATATTGCCTTAAACCCTGCCCATAGAATAGAAGAATAACAACACTCAATGCGTTATCCATTACTCAATTGAGAATCAGCTTTCTACATCACTCAACAATTATCAAAACCCGGACAGTGCGTGTGATAGCATCGGCGGTACGTGGGCCGGTGAGTGCGGGGAGAGGAAAGAATGTTAAGTTCATTATCTGACAGAATTGAATACGTCAGTCATGTCTGCTGCTCCCAACAATGGTAGCTCCTGTGGAGCGTTCATTACGAGCACCAAGAGCGGCCCAAGGCCTGGCCAGATAAAGCGATCAGGGACAGTGACTGATCTCGTGACAACGGTGGCCAACGTGGACGTGGAGTTCAGGTTGTATTAAGTGAACTCTGGGCTACACATCAGCCGGTGTCTCAGAGCCTTCTATAGTAGATTTAAATTAAAACGAATTGTAATCGGGAGAAATGTTTTAATAAATTTCTATATAGGTACTTTAGTTACTGAGGTCAGGCGCGCAGCCAGGGAGGGGGCTGCCGGGCTGCAGCCCTCCCCCCCAAAAGATAAAAAAATAATTGATTTTAAAAAATAAAAAAATAAAAACATCAATGACAACTAAAAATAAAATCTGATGTGGCCAGCACAAAACCTCCCTACTCAAGATACCCTACTCTTTTAATTGCAGTTTTTGTAGATGAATCTTTTCGTACAAGTTGGAAAAAAATTGATGTTCCGTTTTCCCCTTTTTCCAACTTTAAAGGCCGATATCTCAAAAACTAAGCGAGAAATCAAACTCTAGTCTGCAGCATTGTATTTCTAACACTTAAATTAACCTATAAATAAATTTTCAGAATTTTGAAATTTTTGACCTACCAAAAACTGACCACCCTCGATTTCTCAAAAATTTATTCACCAATGTTTTCCTCGCCGCCGAATTACATAAATGTGTAATTTTCAGCTTAAAATTCCGACGGGTACAAGATTTATCACGGTTTCCCCATTTTTGTAGATTTATTAAGGAGTACCCCTTACGATATTTTCTAAAATCGACAATGTTGGATAAATTAATTATTTGTTATTATACCACAAGAATACGAAATCACTGATAATTTGAAATTGTATTAAGTAATAAAAAATTGATCTTGTTAAAGCTGTCTTATTCGTACAAAAGATAATTGTGTGGTGTTCATTGGTCCATGATCCTTTACCTCTTTTCCGTACAAATCAAATACTAATTGATATAATACTGTATTTGTAACTTATGTATCTGAATATAACAGTTAACAGATAAGTGATCCCAATTCCAAAGATATAAAGTCGGCTAATGACATTGTGAGACTGAGTAAAATTGTTAAATTGAAAATTTAAACAAAAATGTTATCGCAAAATGCCAAATTATCTATTCTATACTGACTTCACAGTCTAGTTTCGACTTTTTAATTTCAATTTCAATTTGTAAATGTAGAATACAGATGACTTAAGAACATTTTAGTAATTTATACATTTTAAGTAAGCCAAGATAGAAATCACATTAGGTGAAACCTACTGTATGAGGCTGTAAGATTATAGTTGCTTGAGATTGAGTCTACTTAAGCTTTCAGAAAGCATTGGTTTATGCTAACAGGGACATGTGGGGACGGTTTTGTATTTGTAGGTAGGATCGTATTTACATCAAAGTGATTTCAATCGTATCGGATACGGGTGGCTTAAACCTGTATTAGATTATATTTTAACCTTCACCGATCACCGATGACGTGTCCCATATTTTTACTCCTGTTTGAAATATTATTAAATACATAGAACCTTAAGAAAAAATTAAGTTTCACACATTTTTAATGCAAATATTTCTGTTTTTATCTAAAACAGCTAACATTTCTACGACGATTTGGCACAAAGTTATGGGTATTTGAAAAAAAAAGTGCATATTTTTGTTTTTGACTCCCAAGTCGAAAGTTTTTCGACGAAATTGTTTGTTTTTTTCACGAATTAAATTTTCTTTCAAAATTTTTAATTTTTTAGGCAATTTGCGTTATTCACGCAAAATATCCAATTTCATTTTTAAGTTATCTCGATGCACATTTTTTTCAAACACCCATAACTTTTTGCCAAATCATAGTAGGAACTTCGTTCTTTGAGTCCTGCACAGAGAATTGAACAAATTTTAGTGCCCTTTTTGTGGATTGAGTCACTCCGTACACATAGTCAAAGTTGCATTATTTTTTTTAGAGGAGGGCGGAAAATACGCCGAGTTATGGCGGTTTGAAAATGGTCGAAATTTCACGAATTTCAAGTATTCCATTTTTTCCACCAGTGTATTATTGTATTAAAATTACTTTATATTAATAGATATATAAAGTGGTATAATGAAAACGAAAACGCCTCGTTGTCAAAGACAAAGCCAAAATGGAAGAGTAAGATATTCCTATCATTGAATCAGATTCAATGCTCCACTGTTACCTAACCTAATTAGTCAATTTTCATGCATTTTTTTGTCAAACCTACTCTTTTTTTATTTGTCTGGATATTTCACACAGGGTGAAAATCTCTCCTTTATCCTCAATGTCGGCGGGTGGTCCACTCATGCACTGTATTGGTCCCGCAACGGACCGTTACGTAGTTTCCGATTGAATGCCGCGTAATTATGAGTAGATACACCGCAGAGTGACTCTGCTTTTCACCAGAGTAGTAGTGGTGCCGTGTCGTTTGATACTCGTGCCCCATGGGTTCGTGTATTAAAACGAGGAAACCACGCTGGGATGACGAATTTTGATACGGTGGCTTGATTTGATTGAGTTTGGGCAAAAGGGAAAAGAAATTATTTGCGTAAATTGTTACTAGTATAATTTAAATAAATGAAGTAGATAAAGTTCACTTTTGCCATAATATTTTATTCAAAAAGTAAATATCTAGAACTCCCGTAGTGTTGGATGTCTACGTGTAGAGTACAGTTTTATATATCTACACGTAAACAATGTGTAGACAAAGTAGACAATGTAGACAATGTCGACAATGTCGACAATGTAAAATATTTTCTTTTGTACAATTGTACTAACCTAAAATTTATTTTGTTGTTACATTAGTAGTGTTTACAAGCTGGAAGTACATCTTTTATAAATTATAAAAAATTACAATGGTTAGTGGTTGACCAATATGCACTTATTTAGAAATTATAAATATTTTCAGTTAAATATAGTTGTTTACGTTATCTACATTGTTTACATAATGCCTGATAATTTTCATGATGTAGAATATGTAATTGTCTACGTGTAAACAATGATGTATACTACATGACGTAGATTACACGCCCAACACTGAACGATCTGTGTTCACATGAATCCACATTAATTCTATAAACTATTTATAGAAGATATTATTTTAAAGATTGTATAGTATAAGCCTACATTGATAATTGGAGAACTAAAGTAGTATTTACGTATCAGTGCACAACGAAAAATTAACAGGTACAAGTATTTTAATAATATAAAGAAATTTTCGGCAAGGAAATTTATTCATTTTATGGGCTATTTTCATGTTGGTAAACTGGCGGTTTCCTTAAAATGTATTTATTACGGTAAAATGTTTAAAATATTCAACGTAAAATATTGGCCGGAAGGAAGAGATTATAATGTAATACCACCGTCAGGATCGGGAAAGAGCGAAAGAGGGCAGCACACTCATCAGACAGCGTGGAAAGAATGAGAAGAGCGCTGCAGAACGCTGGAAAACAATTCCGAGCTAATTCGTCGAATAAACATATAAATCAGGTCTGAATATATTGGGCCACTTATTTTAATGGAATGCCCCGTTCATTTATCAACGTCCGCGCGGCCTCCGCGCTTCGCGCTTGTTATACAGACATAATTTATGAGAAAAGGAAATAGTTATTTCAATTTGAATCGAGTTTGAAATCGGTGGAACGTGCCCAAGAACAGCGCTGGCTCTCGCAAGATGGCGTGCCAAGGTAATTAAGAACTCGCGATGATCAATGGGGCGCACAGTCCCGCGGCGCGAGCCTCATTAATCCTCCGAGGGCCTTTATTAAAAGAATTGAAGAAATATGGGCGGAGTAGATCCGCCAGCTCTGCACAACCCGCCATCGCCACCCACTTCCACAGCACCAGCGCCGCTTAATCAAGTGGCAGGGCGTTCAATTAAATTAACGCGAAATACGTGAGAGGCGGAAGCCAGTAAGTCAAGGAGCCATTAGTCCGCGCCCGAACAAATCAACACTTTGTCTGCACACGATTACTGATTTAGCACGGTGAAATATCTTCCCACCCCACACTTCAGTACTTGTCGACGCTCTGTTCCAGGCTTTGTGCTTTCTTTTATTTCCCCAGCGCGCTGCGAACGAAACTCGTCCAATTTGAGACGGTAAATTGAGACGATGTCCCAAACCAACTGTTTGCTGTTTTGAGCAAAGATTAAGTCAACGTCAATGGAGACTCGTAAAATACGATCCGTTCAATTTCATATCAGTTTTCAACATTCTTTTATGGCCATCAGAAACGATAATATTTCGCATTATTTTCCATGCAATATTAAATTTAAGGAATCAAATTCAGATGATCAAACCATTGTAGCCACTGCCATTATTTTTCTTATTGCTATCGTTTCTTTTATCTTAAAGCATTAACTTCTTCGACAATATATAGGTATAGACAAACGACTCAAGCTTTTGATGTGAAGCCAAGAAATAGCGTAGTGGGGAGAAGAGGTATATCATTGTAAGGTTGCTTACTTACAATCACTATACAAATTTTTTTTAAACTATCTCAAAATACTTACAAACAGTTAAGTAACCTACAAATTAATAAAACCAAGCACATTAATGGAAATCAGCTGTCACAACAAAGACAATAATAACAAGTCGACAATGTACAACACTCCACACAGTTGTTATTCATCTCCTTTTCCCGCCTACAGCTGCTACACCCCGCCACTGTATTCTTGCCTTCACAACACTGTATAATACAGCATTGAGTTCGTCTATCCTATTAATGGTCGAAGATTAACTTCCTTCATTTTCCATGTATTTTCTTAGTTTCTTGGACCCGGAACGCCGGAACCTTGAAACTTTAAATCTTCTAATTGTCTCACACTAACCGGATCACCGGATGAGATTGTATATTGAAGGCAGCATATCGCATCAAGTTATGCAACACTTCGGTGCGTTGGTGGGTGCCCGGGAAGTCTATTCTACTATTCTGTAACTTACGAGCTAGGAGCTAGCTTTACACTCTATTTTGAATTCTAGTCTGCAAATCTCTTGCGGTTGTTACTAGAAACATAACACAATAAGTTATATCGTGTTTCTATCGCCATCCTTAATGATGTCCATGTTCCATGTCAGAGTTTTGTTTTGACGTTTGAATGGTTACATTATTTTTATAGTTTTACTTTAGTTTTATCAGTGTTTTCGTTTTATTCTTTTAATTTGTTTATTTTTATTTGTTTTTATGTTTTATTTTCTGGTTTTTATTATTTGTAATTAAGATTATAATATTAGATTTTACGAGCAAGTGTTATATTTTGTTTACTTTTATGCCTAATTTACTTTATTTATTTATGTATTTATTTTAAAACTATTAATTGTATTGGGTTGCAGTTAATATTTGGATTTATTACACTTATACCCGGTTTCGACCCCACATGACCCCTCCCCAGGAGTTCTATTTGTTACAAAGAAATATAAATTACCTTAAAAATATTAATACTGGAAACGACGGCTTTGGAAAAATATTAACAACAGAATGACAATTTACTTGTCTTTCAATTAGCACATTTGAAATCTTGAATTGAAACATAAAATAATAACAATAGTCAACATAATCTCTATAACGTGCAAGTTTGTATGCAATAATTTATAAAGCTTGCTTTAAACAGCTGTAGCTGTAGTAGTTGTGGTGTATTTGCGGTTAGTGTAAACACAGCGAAGGGGCGCGCGGCAGCTTTCATTAAACCAATTACGGCGGTCGGTTACGTTTACGCGGCGCGGCGCGGTAATGACGTGTTTGATATCCAGGAGTTGATATCCCGTCGGTTCCTTTCATCTATAAATAAAAAGGTCACGGTACGTTTACAGAGGTACTGTATTACAGTACAACCGCAGACCATGTGTATGTGATGTGCACGCGCGGGCACTGAACTGTCTCAGAACTCGCACTCGCAACAGAGATGTTCATTTACTCAGTGGTCTTTTTTATTCTTTCATTATTTTCGCATATTATAGGAAAAAAATATGTCGTGGCCAACATATATACGGCCGCATGGACTAAATATTTGAACTTAGTAATAGTAATATTAATAATTTACAGGTCGCCTGCAGATTTTGAACTACAGACTAGGTAAATGTATTATATACTTATCGGAACCAGTTACTATATGAATATAAATATGTCCTTTAATTTTAAAATACTATGCAAAAAATATGAAAGCCGTAACTATGACATTTAATTTAAGTTGAACTTGAGAAATTAATCATTCATTGTTCTTTATTCCCCTAGCCTTATAAAATAATTGACATTTCATAAATCATATGACACTATAATAGGGTGGAAAACCATTTGTCTTATTTATTATTCATTACCCTTGAAAATACTTTGTGACATACGAGTATAAAATATAATGATATAGATTAATAGATTTGTATAGGCGAAAAGCAATAAATCATAATAATAATAAATAAATTGATTGGTTTGTCATAAGCCAAGTCAGTGAGAAACAATTTAAAATAAATGACATTAGGTATACCAGGGAGTATTCTAACGTGCAGCTGGACACAAAATGTGCAGTGGAAAAAAAGTGCAATGGGAATTTTAAATTTGTGCAAGATAAAAAATATATTATATTCAATAAGAGTACCTACCTAAGTTTTATGAATTAAATTTTATCTGTGAGTGCGTTATAAATGTTTTAAAATCTTCGTTAATTTGATAGTTTTCTAAATGTTGAATGTAGTTTAACATTTAATTTAATTCGAGTGATCACATGAGTGCTGTAATATGTTTTAACCCACACATGTGATATACAAAATTTTATCCATGATCATGCCAAAATTAATAAAAATTGTTATTTTTGTTTGGACGTCAGGTTTGAAATTTTAAAATTTATATATTTTGACAATAATTGATAAATGTCAGTTTCTATAATTTTGATTTAAAATCAAAGCAACATGGTACATACAATTTGTTCGAAAGCAGGACCTCCTGTCATCACTAGTGAGGTAATGTAACAAATTACCTCACTCAAATGATGAAAATAATATGACTACCTACTATATTACTGGTGTGGATAAAGTATATTACTTTTATACAATAGGTACTACAACTAATTTACTGTGATAACAAAAAAAAAATAGTTACAAAGAGTAGCTTACTCTTTGTAACACCCAGTACCGAAGTAGTAAAATAAATTAAGTGATGATATAATATTTTTAGGTACGCACTTCATCCTACAAAGTTTAAGAAAAATCTGTCTGCATTAGAGTGTTAGCTGATGACGCACGCCCCTGGTAGCTATCAAGTCACAGCGGCGGGTCGGCTGTCCGTTCCCGGGGGCACGTGTTAATTGACGGCTGTAATAGATTCGTTAACTGGCGCGGCTGAAAGCTACGAATGTCACAGGCGGAAAATAAATGTCCGATGTGTACGGATAAAAATACCAGACATGGGATTGTGCGTCGCTCCTAGCTGGAGGTTGTCTGTGAAATATGCCGCAGCTCAGTGGCGGCGGCCACAGATTTTCGTTATTATTTTGATCCCTGACACATGGGAATATTGCGGTTGCGGTGGTTTACTCTTTTTCATCTACAATAAAGGAATCATTTTTATTTTGGGTACGTTATTTATTTACAATATAAGTCAAGTACCTATGGACGAGATGACAAATTTGTTGGAGTCTTAAGCATTTATCATATGATTTCGCATTATGATAAATCATATGCGTTTATTTTTACGTTCACACTGTTCGATTTGTCATACAGAACGATTCATACGCGAACTCATAAGGTAAGTCATAACGAAACTACATTTCAGAAATAGAACTGTTCCTATTTTTGTATTATTTTCGTTGACATTGAGGTTATGTTAATGTTAGGTGCTGCGTGCTGTCCGGTATTGTAAACTTCAGAATTTGATAATATAACTTAAAAATGGCCAAAGTAAATGTTTATAATAAAATAGTCCTAATAAGTGTCATAATCAGTGACTAAAACTACTGTATCGATAGTTATTCTTATTATAATAAATTATGTATAGAATTATTTAATTTTGTAGCTAGATTGGATGAGTAATGCAACACGACATTTGAGAAGTTTCATCTCTGTCCATAAATAAAAAAATATAAATATGTAAATAACTAGTATGTGACTATAGTCTTGTCTTGAATAGTTTATGTAATCTAAAATTTCTATAATATGAATATGGAATATATATTTTTTAATCTGTTTCGTTAAAATTAATAGTTAACTATAAAAAGTATTAGGTATACCGTATACTTATTTTCGACAAATATAAATAGTTTTGATAGTATTTACAAAAACAGACAAACTGGAAACTGGTTTATTAATTGCAAACTTGATTTTTTAGTTTAAACATAGTAAATTAAATCATTTTTCTAATTACTAATTTACATTTTTTATTAAGAAATATTTATCACAACTTTTAAAATAAAACTAAAATTATTTAGATAATTGATAATAGCGTGTTATTATAAATAGAAAGAGATTCAACAGAAAAATAAATAATGTATGTTTATTAAGTAATTATGTTCTAAATTTATACCATACGATATAAATACCTAATGTAAAATTTTAAATTTATAACCATAAATAAAATGTAATTTTTTAAAATAGGCAGCTAAAAAACATCAATTTTATAATTTAGTAGGTAGGTACATTTTTGACCAGATAAAATCAAAGCAAAACATATTTAATTATCATAATTACCCAAAAATTATTTCGAAACATAACCCTACTTTATACGAAAACTGTCAAGACTTAAACAACAATTTATCACAGCAAAGACAAATTATACTCCTTTAGCCAATCAGGTAAAAAAATTAATTGATCGTTTAATTAATTGCCAGTAAGAAATAACTTGTCAGATTTTATAATAATTTATTCAAACGTCGACGGAACGTTGCCAGTGAATAAATAATAAATTCCTGTCGGTAGGAGCACACAATGGGTTTATCTGTAAGCATTTTGTTTCTGGGTTATAAATTACCCGCTGTCTCTGCTGCGGCCAAGTCAACTCATCTGCTGCGGATTTATGTGCTGTGGCGTATACACATAGACGGCGCATGCCGGCAGTCAATATTGTTTTTTTTTTGGTATATTGCGAGTTTTTATCTACCCTAAATAGGAAATTGATTAACCAGCTTTAAGGATAATTTAGAGAGATAGACCAGATAACTTTGAATTTTGATATTTGTACAAATATACCATTGTAGAAGGGAATTCGGGAATTGTAGTTTTTATAATATTATTAAAGTTTATTATGACCTTATAAATAATAAATGACATTTCATATTTTCCATTTCAATTTGCCAAAAATTCATATGACATTAACACTAAAATATTTTATTTTTTGTTTTTATAGGTATAGGCAGATAAATCAAAATTGTAACAAATTTCTAAAATTTTTAACTTCTTGTAATTGGAAAATGGTGCTAGATAGAAACAACGTTTTGAATACATATTGTAGACAGTACCATTAAGTATACAATGTTATTAAAAAAATTCCTATTAATTCATAAATTTTGAGGATAATACAGAATAACTCTTCAGATCTTCAAGAAACTACCACTTCCGGTTGCACGATCAACACTGTAAAAGTGAAATGAAAGGATGGGTAACAGGGTTTGCAGGACTGCGCCAGTTAGTTTTATACAAAACTAACAAAACATACTTGACACACACTACACGTAACTATATATATTTATTAATGAACATTGGCTAAAAATATAACTACACAAAGCGATATAAACGAAAACACTCTACTATATAAACGAAAAACACAAAACTAAACTACAATCTGTTCGACATATAGAGTCACACACTGACTCAACAGATTACTACTAATTACGTAATTGTACCAAACTCATGAGAACGGCGCTCTCTCAGCAAAACCCGTCTCTGTACCGACTTGAGTCAGACGATCACTGACTCTTTACGTAATTAGTCGTACTTTTAACTTTACTCGAGCTCGAGAATACATTTTCTCGAGCGTCTGGCCTTAACAACGAACACCTATTGACTTTACATTTTCTCGTCTGAACCTAACGACGAGCACCTACTGACTGAACTTACTTAAATTTTTCTTATACTTCTAGATACAGCTGCGTATATGGATCACCAATTGTAATAACACATTTATCTTCAAGCATAAACAATAATAACCGAACAGTATAATGCACTTATGCTTGAAGACAAAGGATCCATATACAAAACTAACTTAGTCATCTACACGTGGGAGAAGTAAATATAATAAATTTCGAAGATGTTGATTACTCATCAAAATTAGATCTAAATCATATTGCGCATTGTTACATTCCTCCCTCATGTAGATATAATTTTATCTTAAATAGATAAAATTATTTCCAACAAAAATTCCAAAATTTTACTGAATACAGGTTTCTGAATACGGGTCTGGTAAGCAAGGGCTACCTCTTGAACTACTACTCATCTAAATCTAAACATATAGATAAACATAACAAACCTTAATCTAAACAAAACAATAAGCAATATGGTTTTGATAAACACAACAGTGAAAAACTCAAACTTTTATCTTACTCAGAATAGACAGATCTTAAACTAAACAAAATAATAAACGATATGATTATTTCAAACCGTACTAAACGAAATTTCAATGAAATAATTAAACAATTTCAATCAAGCAAAATTAACAAAACGATCGAATGAAAATTAACATGATATCTTTAAATCATAGCGAATGTTAAGTTTAATACAATAATTATAATTTAGCGATACAAACTTATATTTAATGAACACATAAACAAAATTGAAATAACGATCATAAACACTGATATTTGCACTAACACGACATTAACAATTTCGTAGCACAAATCACAGAACACACCTCAGTACAAATCACTACAGGGGCAAGGGGGTGGTTCTTCATTACGATGGGGACGTAGACTACGAACGTACGGCGACGGCTTTTCATAGCTTCGCGGCGGTTGTTGATCGTTGTCGACATGAAACGGTTGCTGGACTCGAAACGGTGTTATTTGATGCGATTTTACCTGCTGACGATGATACAACCAAGAAGAACGGTAGCGGCGATCAAAGTAGTAACGTGGTGAAGAATGAAGTTTAAGCGATAATTCTTCACTTCGGGTATAGCGATCATTACATCTCTCTGGTTCACTACGTGCTGAGGATTTCGGCCTCTTGTGAATTGCCTTAACGTAGCACAATTCGCTGCGTTGAACAAGTACTGTACTTTGTTCTTGTTCCGAACATGACTTACTTAAGTCATCATTTTGAACCAGAAGCAGTTTACGTTTCTTTTTACTACTTTTTGTCTTCTTGACTTGCGGTTGTTCGAATTTTGCGTCATTTTCTTTCTTAGCGGATCTGACTTCTGTAGGACGCGGAATGTCTACCAAAATACGATTTTCTGCTGCTAATAAAGACTCGATTTCAGCCAAGGAAATTTTTCCTATTGGTAATTGCGGTGGCTGAGGCGTCGCTGGCATCGGTTGCGCTGGTATCAGATATGAGTATCCGAGATTTGGATACGGCGATAATAACTGATACGACGGCGATACTGGAACTGGAACTTGCCACGGTGATGGTGACAGATGAAACTGTGTAGGAATCGGTTGCGGCGGCGTCGGTGCCGAATAAAAATGTTGCAAATACAATAGATCCATTTTAAACACTTGCACTAATTTTTAAAACCGATTTTAGTTGAATTATTTTTACGAGTGTGTGTCCTTTCTTAACGATGGAATAACGATACAGGAACGGATAGGAGCGAAACTAATTATGGGATGTGTAGATTCTTTTATGGTGCAGGATATTAGATAAATTTAATATCTTATTTAAAACACCATCCTACCGACTGGAGCCAATGTAATCCAAATGAAAAGAAAAGATAGGCAGGTCGGGTCGGTAGGATTGATGCTGTCACGAACTTAAAACTTCCTCTTCTTCTCTCACTCACGGTTACGATAAAAACACATATGACAGGATTTGCAGGACTGCGCCAGTTAGTTTTGTATAAAACTAACAAAACATGAATGAAAATATGACACACACACACACTTTTCCGTTACTAATAAACACTACTATATATTTCTTTAATAAAAACGTTGAACTATATTTACATGAACTAAAATCTAACTACAACGATATATAACGAAAACACACTATAACTACTATCTGTTCGACATATAGAGTCACACACTGACTCAACAGATTACTACTAATTACGTAATTGTACCAAACTCATGAGAACGGCGCTCTCTCAGCAAAACCCGTCTCTGTACCGACTTGAGTCAGACGATCACTGACTCTTTACGTAATTAGTCGTACTTTTAACTTTACTCGAGCTCGAGAATACATTTTCTCGAGCGTCTGGCCTTAACAACGAACACCTATTGACTTTACATTTTCTCGTCTGAACCTAACGACGAGCACCTACTGACTGAACTTACTTAAATTTTTCTTATACTTCTAGATACAGCTGCGTATATGGATCACCAATTGTAATAACACATTTATCTTCAAGCATAAACAATAATAACCGAACAGTATAATGCACTTATGCTTGAAGACAAAGGATCCATATACAAAACTAACTTAGTCATCTACACGTGGGAGAAGTAAATATAATAAATTTCGAAGATGTTGATTACTCATCAAAATTAGATCTAAATCATATTGCGCATTGTTACAACACCAAAATCTAATCAGATCTAATCTAGGGTGTCAGAATATTATATACAAAATTTTTTTATACAGTGGTATTTGAGTTATCGTACCTCCAACATCCATCTACCCATCCATCCACCCATCCATCCACCCATTCATCCATCCACACACACACACACACATACATCATCGCGAAATTATCAAAATCGTGTTCTAGGGACCTCAAAACGTGCTTATCCATTGAAAACTCACTATCGAAATTTTAGCATGATTACAATACCTCTCTTACAGATATGGGTATTGCAAAAAAAATTAAAGAGCCTAAAATTGGGGAATGAGGCATTTAATTAGCCTATAATTAGCCTATTATTTTCCATATTTTTTTAAAAATTTTTATGTGAGTTGGTACCGCTAGCGGAAGGAAGGTGATGAGGTAACCTGTTTAGTTGTGCTCGGTATGGTTAAAGCGTTTATTGTAAAATACTTTTTAATAATAAGACCGGCATTACACTATATTCTTTTAAAAATATCTTGTATAAGTGATGTTTGGTGAGAAATGTGACAATGTAAAAGCTTTTTTTAAATTTAGTTCAAATTTTATAAAAGATGCGCTATTACATTAACAAATTTCTTGTCAATTACCTATACCTGTCTTTTATAAAAGATCTTTATAAAAGAACATTTATAGTGTAATGCCGGCATTAAAATTATAGAGTAAATATTTAAAAGTAAATTATCAAGATAAACAAAAGTTAAACACATTTTATTGAAACTACGCCGGAAATATGAAGAACTTTATTCCCATAAAGTCAGGTTTTCGCTTAAAATTTTAAATATAAAATTAAGCTATTATACCTACTTAAGATTACTTGTTTAATAAGGCTTTTAAATAATTCATGTTATTGCAGAATTTGTCTCTTTATTCTGGCTTAATAAAGTGAAACTACAATCTGTATCGCAGACCTATATAAGAATAATTAATACTCAGTTAGAAATCTGAAGTTGTTTTTGCATTTTGCATCTCATATTTTGTTAAAATTAACTAAAAATTTAGTTAATTCAACAAATAACTTTGCTAGAATCAAATATTTGTTGTTAAAATTTTTGTTTGTTAGAATTTAGCAAATATTAATGCCAGAATTAAAATGTAGCAAATATCGCTTTCATTATAACAAAATAATTTGTTATATTAGCTATAAGTTTTATTTTTATTTTTACATAATTTAAGTTGTCATATTTGCAAAATTAAAAGTTAAAATAATACAAAATATTTTGTATTCATTAGCATGAATTTTGTTAAAATAACTAATAATTTTGTACAAATTAGCAAACTGTTTTGTTATGTTTAGCAAGCAAGATGGTTACTTGTTTCTTGTTGTGACTTGTGCGCTGTTGTGATGAGACGCATTCAGTTCTTATCGTTCTAAGGTACTTAGTATGTATGATAGTGTAGTGACAATAATAATTGAAGTTAGTATTAGTAATATATAATATGAAATGGATTGAAACTTTGGGGACAAAGCTTTAAATCCATTAGCTGATGTACCATCACGTGTCCCGATATATAAAATTTACTTCAGACTTAAAATGAACAATATAATTGAGTGGACATCTGTCCAGTCCCCGTTTGAATTATAATGATATAATTTCGATTGGTAAGTTACATTTCCAATTACTTAATATTTATTTGTATTATACTTAAAATATCCTTGTACATCTGAAGGATATGTAAAAATATAACTACTGAAAATATGTGTATAATTTTTACACTTTCTATTTTTTAGGTAGCATATTTCGATCAGATTACTCAAAAATTATTTTTTACCACACGATTAAGAACTATAAATCGTCGTAGTCATCATAGATCAACAACCTAAAATTCAAATCTAGATATACCAGCACCAACACCCACATCATCTGATTTAGAAAAAGAAAAAATTGAAGAAACCATTCATTGACTAATATCAGTTACGCTAAAATGTACAAAACATAAAACTAATATTCCAAAAAACATCTCCACGGTTGGCTGGTACAAAAGGCTTGGTATAAAGTTTATTTTATATTCTCGTTACTATATGACTTTGATTTCAGATTTCTGTCGATAAAATATTAACTACTTATTTATAAAGAAACAGTAAAAATGTAAAATCTACAATATTGGTGTAAATACCTGGGACAAAACAACAAGAGCATTCCTAGCATTATTATAATTATACTACTCCTTTGTCAAAAAGGAGAGCAAAATCCCTAACAAGTGCAGCAGGAGCTGTAGAAAAATTAATTTTATTTCAAAAGGTATTATTTACTTTTATAAAATATTTCGTTGATATAAATGTGTTTATGTTTTACAGACAGATACTCCCCTTGAAAATGTTTTAAAATTTAAAAATATTAAATTGTAAACTAGAAGACTGCTAGTATATTATGAAATATAATAAATAATTCTTTTTTAGCTTTTTAAACATATTTTTGTTCCACATTATATAAATAGATGTAATAAATTAATTACACATATTTATCTTCCAAAAATATTTTATTATCACCTACATTAATAACAATACAAATTATTAATTTTGGTGAAATAGATATTTGGAAATGCAATTCCCAATTATTTATTTTCTGTCCCGACGTTTTGGTTATCATGTAACCATTTTCAAGATCATAAGCTTTCAAGTATTTTTGGAAACTTCTGTTTGGATGGTTACAAGATAATCGAAACTTCTGGATAGAAAATAAATAATTGTGTATTGTATTGTCAAATATTTTTTTCACCAAAATTTCTAAATAATATTAACTTACTATTTATTTGCTAAAATAGCAAAATTATATGTTAAACGAGGTTGCATTTAACAAATTTATTTGTAAAATTTTACTTCAATATTTGCTAAAACAGCTAAATATATTGTTATTTTAGCAACAGTGGCTTGTAAATTATACAAAAAAATTGTTAAATTAACTTTTACTGTAGTTAAAAATTAACAAATGATATCGTTGTATTAACTATATTTCCTGTGGATTTTGACAAATGCAGTTGCAAATAGTCCAAAATGGTTTGTTAAATTTTAGCAAATTTAAAAGTACAACTTAGCGATGTTGTATACTGTAACAAATTATTTTTGTTAATTTAACAAACAGCATTAACAAATTATTTTTAACAAAACTATAACAAAATATTTTGTGGACCTGGAGAGCCCTTTAAGTTTGTCAATATTTTGTCAATTTTAACAAAATATTTCTAACTGTGTAAATGTGTTATGGTTTAAAAACTCATTATTCGATATCAGTGATTCATTGTTATAAATTTTAAATAATTATCTATATTTTGCTCGCATAAAAAATATGTTTATGGCGATAATAAAAGCCGAATAATCAACAAATATGCCAACATTTTTCATTCGTTATGAATGTAAATTAGTGAATTACACATTTAACAAATTTTACTTTTATTATAAAGCATTCAAAATAACGAATTACATTATATTAATAAATCAACAACTTGATATTTTCAAAATGATTTACAGGTACAGGTATGTAAATTTGCTTTTCACATTTAAAAACAGTGCTAGTAATATATTCGATTAAACAACACGAACAACAAATCTCGACGCTGTTTGTGAAGGGCTTTGTGTAGCTAATAAATGTCCAACAACAAGCGTATAATAGCTCGTGATTAATTTAAATAATATTAATGTAATTCATTTGGGCGTCTCTGTAAGCGTGAATTATGCCTAATTAGCTTCGTTTAGAGGCAGCAGTTCTTAAGACGTCGACGTCGGCTGTACATTGTACATATATAAAGCAGTCACGTTTCTCACAAAGTCTGTAAGAAGCCGCAAAAATATTGCCACGAATATAAGTGAAAAGTTTCGCAACACCGCGGTCTGAATGGAAAACAAATTGTAAGTTTAATTTATACGCGCGCCTTGGAAGCACGCAATTTACTTCCGTTTCGCGAGTTTTGTTTTATGCGACGACAAGAGCGACGAGCGGTAGAGCGGGCCACGGAAGATAATGGCCCGACTCGAGCCCGTGTCGTATAAATCTGCTATTAAAGTGACTCTGGAACAACACCGCGACAAGCGGGTAATTCATAACCCACGAGCTACTTCGTCTCCTTCTGCTCCTATCCTTTTGCTGGGAGCTGGATTTTCCACCGGATAATCATACACCCCCTTAAATTACCGCAGATTTTACAAGCTTTTTTGCGACAGTAAAGTATACCGTTATTATATCATTATTCTGCAAACATAAATATTTTTATATTTCCCTAAAACGGCAAAATTTACATATAATAGATTAGTTTTTTCCACCATTACCATTTCTTGCAAATAAAGAAAGGCCACAACATAAATGGCAATAAAATTATTAAATTATTAAAAAGTTAACGAAAGTACACGCAAATTTACAGATAATAAGAATTAACTATGGACAGTAACAGTACTAGTTATGCCGTGAGACAAGACGAGACGAGAAATGATCAATTATTATCCTCTCGTCTCAAATTTTCGAGACGATAAATTTAAGTTACTCGTTCTGGTTATTTCTCGGCTGTTGCGTCTCAAAAAAACTCAATTCTCGTCTCGTCTCAATTTTTCGAATAACATTTTTTGCCATCTAGGTATTTAAAAAGCGATTTGTGACATTCAGAACTTTTTTGTACATTTCTATTAAATTTGCACACAATTCTTATTTTAGAAATAAAAAATATTTATATAAAAGAATAAAATGCTACGAACAAAGTAGGTAATATAAAATATATTTTGACATTTTCGATGAGAATAATATAATTTTTTTAAGTTTTAGTTTCGAAAATTCTCAATTTCTCGTCTCGTTATATTGAATTCTCGTCTCATCTCGAAAATCCGAGACGAGAAATTTATTGGTTCTCATCTCGTAATTGGAGACGAGACGAGAAATTTCTCGTCTCAGCGGCATCACAAGACACTACACATACTAATTCGTAACAAAAGAAATCTCAATCAAATTTGCTCTAGTTGGAGAAGAAGAAGAACACCAGGTAGTGTTAAGCATAAGGATATATTTTCGTATTAACTCATACTCCTTAAAATATTGATATATCCACATGTTTGTAAAACCGCCGCAACAACCCAGCAACACGATTAATTTTGGTACGACGAAAAACAGATTTGTTTTGGAAATAGCAGGAAGAAACCATATATCACAAAATATTCTTTACAAATTACACGCAATCCATCAGGCAGATTTATGGGGCTGTACAAACCACCGTCAGTAACCCATCACAAACGCGTCGCTGAACAGAGCGTGAACAATGTTATCTGCGCGCGGAGCAGAAGCAGGAGCAGGAGCAGCACTTTTCCGGGCTATCTAAACTCTCACTGTTTACGATGTACTCTTAAAGCGTAATGCATAAAGGCGTTATATTACGACGTTAATGCGGCTTTATGGAAATATAGAGCTCAATATCTGCCGACAAGGAGGCATTAATCATAATTAAGTGTTCGGTAACGGCGGCAGCGACGCAGAGCATCGCGACGCCCAAGGAAATGGCCCCAATAAACGCGCGACTGTCTGCGAGGAATAAGATCATATTGGTAGTTGTAGATAACGTGAAAATTGCATTCCTTATCCCCCGCTCCTGCGGCTATAAGAGCAAGGAAGATAGATTCTACGACGGGAAATGAGCAAGACAGAGTGAGATGTGAGCGTCTTCAAGTGGATATTAGGAGCAAAATGGAAAACGTTATAGGAGTGGCTATTTACGATAACCAGGTGTGATACCGTTTAGATGATGTAAATCATTTTATACGTTGCTTTCAATCTGTTCTCCACTTACATTATTCACCTTGAAGTGAAGTGTTAAATGGTTCGTGATTATTATTTGTCCCCTCAAATTAAAAATATTAGGAAAGTTATATATTTCCAGACGATTGGTGAGCAATTATTAAATTATCCTGCATGGTAAACAACATATTTTATTTTTTCCAACAAAATTAAATCTAAAAATGATATCATTCATGTGGAAGAAATCATGAAATATGTTTCAAATTTACTAACGAAATAAATATTTTACTGCGCCTGTTTGATCCAAAGGTATGTAAATTTTACTCTTTTAAGTAGTACAGGTTGCCAACTAGTATAAAAATAATGATATGTTATTGTTATCAATAAAGAGAAAAAATATATCTAGATAAGATACTAGATAAAACTATATTATCTAGATGATTTATTTAGATAAAATTATCTAGATAAGTTAAAACACTGGTTATCAATAAGTGTACCTAGAGTACCTAAATACTCTAAGAGTACGAACAAGGAGTCCAAAATGGTTTAGCTTTTGATTTGTAACTCTATTTCTGATGTATAAAATATAAAGCTCTGCCAAGATGACATTAAAACAATTTCTTGCTAAGACGTATTGTTTTCTAATGTAGCTCTTTCGTTACTATAGACGTTTCAAATCCATGTAGGAGTGACGTCATATCAGATAAATTATATCCACCACGTTCACAAAATAAGCTATCTCTTTCTTACACATTTGACTAGTATATCTATACGCATATCGTATTTCATAAAATCTTGATTCATACGAATAATTTGCTTGTTATTTATGACGTCACTCCTATATGGATTTGAAACGTCTATATCTAAATATTGACATAAAAAATAAATTCTGAGAGATAAGTAAGATAAAAACAAGTGCAAACGCAATTTTGACTAACCAATAGTAAATGACCAGTGACTTGTCCGTACTCTTAGTCTATTTTTATAGGTACTCTAAGGCTGCATCCCCATGTATCCGTTTTCACGTATGCGTGATACGTGATAACCGATCAAAACAACGAATTGATACAACGGTCCGTTTCAAGAACGCAACGTACGAAAGTTGGTTAATTTTAACTTTTCACGGATACGGACGACTTAACGCATGCACATAGTGACGGTGACAACCATACTTAGTCCAGGGAAGGAAATGAATCGGAAATTTTTAGCGACAGCAGATATCGAGATGCGGTTTTCTGCATTGTGTTCAGAAAGCTTCCAGGAAAAAAGTCTATATCGTATGGTTATGCCATTTTTCGAAAAATGCATTCTGGTGCAATAAATGCATTTTGCAAATGCATAATTACTTGCAACATTATAAGAACGACTGGAACCTCGGAAAAATCGTTACTCGGGAGTTTTCGGGAATGCCGAATTCAATTCTGGCATTAAAATTAGCCGGGGGTGCTCGGGGTGGCTCTGCGGGGAAAGGTAATGGAGAAAGTTAAAAATCACAAATTATGAAAATAATACTTTATTTAAATATAACTTAAATACTAAACATCTTCTTCAAACTCTTCTTCTCCTTCTTCCCCTTCTTCATCTACTTCCTCGTCACTATCCTCGACCTCGTTGGAAGTGCCTTTTTGGTTTGAGCAATTGCCATCGCAATGCTTGCATGCAAGTGAGCACTCCAACCCAATTCGGCGGCACCCGCACCTTGTGCCACAGTCGGTTTGACAGGAACAAGAAATACTGCTTAAAATTTCCTCGGGACCGGCTTCTTGGGTCATGGTGACAGGACTGAGCTCTCCATCCACCAATTCCCACCCCCATTCTAACGGATTTAAGGTCTCGTCTTGACCTTGTGAACAATACCAAGCCTGTACTTGAAAATAGACACGCTTGATATGCTCGGTCAACGCATTGGCAGTCGGGATTATGCGTGCAAGATCGACTTTTTTAGAATTGCTGGCTTCAGGATACATTTTTGCTCGATAGCTTTGGGCGAGCTCAATTGCAGGTTTATCGCTCGTGCGGAACCTTTGGGTGCCCCGTAAAGAGCCAAAGCTAGCCGAAGGCCATGATCTATTAAATTATCCATGGATACATGTTTTTGCTTAAATATTTCTGCAAATCCATGTAAATCATCGGATTTCTCAAACACATCGCAGAACTGTTTTTATAATATGTGTTCGGCATCCCCGAAAACCCCCGAGTAACGATTTTCGAGCGATTTTCATGGACGCTGCAATTTCCCACCCCCGCAGAGCCGCCCTCGAACGCCCCTGGCTTATTTTAATGGCAGAATTGAATTCGGCATCCCCGAAAACCCCCGAGTAACTATTTTCGAGCGATTTTCATAGACGCTGCAATTTCCCTCCCAAACCCCCCCGCAGAGCCACCCCCGATAATTCTAATGGCAGAATTGAATTCGGCATCCCCGAAAACCCCCAAGTAACGATTTTTCCGAGTTTCCAGTCGTTCTTATAATGTTGCAAGTAATTATGCATTTGCAAAATGCATTTATTGCACCAGAATGCATTTTTCGAAAAATGGCATAACCAGACGATATAGACTTTTTTCCTGGAAGCTTTCTGAACACAATGCAGAAAACCGCATCTCGATATCTGCTGTCCCTAAAAATTTCTTTATTTCGGGCGATTTTGATCTAAATGCCCTGGACTATACTGTCACCTGACGCAAGATATCGGAGTGTAATTTCAAGTCTAGTTTTAGGGTTTTCTAATTAAATGTTGTTTTTCAATATCTGTTCGAATTACTTCAAGCAAATCATCACACATCTGAGGTGTCATTCTAAGATAGTTAAAGAACTTTTCTTGATCATCTGTTCTCTTATCATACTGAACAATCCGCCTCTGTTCGGTAAAAATACTTCGAACCCAACATTTACGTTTACTAGTAAGATTATTGACCAACTCTGACTCTTCTAATACTAATGCTAGCATATACAGTTTTTTTTTCTCTCCTTAATTTCTTGTTGTTGAGATAACGATGTTCTGTTTAGTTGGCTAGCCAAACTATTTACAATAATATTAATAATAAAGCTTTCGAATCCATCATTCAAAAAATCACTGAAAATAAGGTCTGCCAGCTGTCAGATTCAAGAATTACGGACAACGTATTGCTTTCATGGAGACGGCGAGACGGGCAAATTTTTAACGTATGTAAATCACGTATCACGTGTACGTGAAAACTTTACATGGGGATGCAGCCTAAGCGTACCTACTGTGTCAATTAAATTATTTTTTTTATATATTCATTAATTAATGTACATAATAAATTCATTTTTGTGCAAATATAAATACTATTTATTATAACAATTAGTATTAACAAAAAATATATTATGGACATCATAGTACCTCCAGCCAAACGCCACAGTTAAATATCCTCGCACATCGCACATGTAAAAGTACACCGTTTATACGTATATTAGTGATACATATTACTATTATTAAATTTACGTGTAGAATAATGTAGTAATTGTGTAATTTAAATTCCTGCCGTTTATTGATGTCTACCATGTTTTCCTTCCAAACAGTTTGATATATCACCTCGACCTTAGGCAGCCTTAAATCACGTCAGATTTCAAGAGTTTTGTTATCACTACAAATATTAGATTCCTGGCTGTGGTGTGCGAGAGGACGGCGACGGCACAGAAGACGTCGGGCGCCATGATTGATGATCGTATGGTCAATAGTTATTCAGTTACGAGCGCACTTCATCATGTCGCACTGCGCCATCTATCATCGCCGCGGTGAATCCTGCGAAACATGTGACAGTCCTGATACTGGAGCTGTCCGCCAACGCCAAGCTTTTTCTAATAATGATACTAAACAATCTGAGTGCCGAAAATAGTGCACGCTTAATATCTTACTACTCGTCTTTATTAAATAATGTATCATTCACAACACATCAATGAAAGGCAAACATTAATTTGATTAACAATAATCGATTCATAGTATAGATCGTATTGTATTGTATCACTAGGTAGATTTAATATGAAATTTTCAACAACAAAAAGTGTATTATACAATTATTGACAGGGGCGTAACTAGGATTTTTTAGGTGGGCGAGTAATAAATTAAAGTGTATACTTTTTATAGTAATTTTATTTTCGAAAAATACAAAAGTATGCCGAGCGAAGCGAGTCGAAATTTTTTTTCACTGCTGATAGTTCCTCCTTGAAATTAATTTCGTAAGGTTAAGAATATGATATCAAATATGTATGCATATATAAAGATTGCACGAGCAGTCATAGACTGATAAGCTAATACATAAAATTTGGTATCTATTTAAAAATACAACATTTACCAGCAATAAATCTATACATTTTAGTTTTAAAAATATAGAATCGACCAAATTTTGTAAATTGTTTCGTATAAAATAAATTAAATCATGTTTTAAATTTTTATAAATTTCTAGTTCTGATTTCAGTTGAAGAAGCGAGATTATATATTTAAATAATTTTTATGAATGATGAATGTTGAATAATTGATGTCTGTAATATTATATAGAAAAACAACAACATTTAGTGTCAATGTTAATGGTTAAAACTAATAAGCAGTAAAATTCATGATTTATTATAAAATTTCGTTTCATAAATTGGCCAACAAATCACTAGGTTAGTAAAAAAATATTAAATCAAGCAAAATGTACACACATTAACGTGGTCAATTTATTTAGCTGTAGCTGTTTAGTCTACGATCCTGGAGGAAGAAATAGAGACACATGCCCAAAATACAATTAACATTCTTGTTAGTTATTTTGTAACTAAGTTTATTTAAAGTAACTGTTGCCAGAAGTTAAGAAAAATGCATGGCAGAAGTAAATTTGATTATAAATTAGAGACAAACATTTCTGTTTGATTCAATTATGTTTATGTGCGCGATTAGAATTTATTTACAAATAGAATTGAACGTAAACAACTGAGGTCTTCGTTAGAACTGTCAATTACGAGTTAGGTTCATAATTTAGTCATGGTTCTAAACACGACAACAGGCGAGACAGCACAAACCTTTCTGAAGAAACTGGCGGTGAGATTAGCTGTGTTTTATGTGCGCTGCAGCGCGTCGCGCTCCATCACTCGGCGCGGCGTCGCGGAATAAACGATTCTCATAAAGTCGTGCGCACTTCGTAAACAGAGTTGTAAAATATGTAAAATGGGTTGTCGGGGGTTTTAAATAAGTCGCGGCCGCAGATGGATGGCGCACTCGCACTCCCGCTTCTATATTGCGAACATTACGCCAGCGCATAAGCGAAGATTTAAAACGAGCGGCGCTGTTTCATCTGTCGCTCTTAAATCGTAATAAAGGAGGCGTCTTGACGCGCCCGGCCAGCTGAACGCTTCACGCTTGACAATTGTATTGAAGTTACGGCGCTAAAAGACACCTACATATAAATCTGTAAGACTGGACAAATGGCAACAGAAATAACATGGCACCATTTTGTTTTGACTACTTACACAAAAAATTACTTTGATATGCAATTGCGACTATGGAAATAATAATTCATTATACGAGGCAATCAAAATTTTAAAGCAAATATATATTTTTTATTCAATACAGAGTATCTCTGTACTTATGGATCAAACTTTAAGGGTTTATGTAACACGTTTTACTGATAACGGAACAAAAAGAATGTTTCAAAAATTCGTAAAATTAAGGGTGGTTTACTTAAAGAAAACATGTTGAGTGCCACTGGTTTCATTACAAAATTAATTAAATTTGTTCATTACACAATATCATCGTTGGATTAGATAATTACGTGTATTGTTAATATTTGAATAAAACAACACAAACAGCTATGAAACCAGTGGCACTCAACATGTTTTTTTCAAATAACATCTTTAAAAAATAGCGTAGAGGAGAGTGTTCCACAAAGAGACAAGTTCCACAATTTATTTAAACTGCCGCGTATTTAAGTACGATCTGTACTCATTTACATTGAACAAAATGCAAGGTTGTAAGGTTGTAACGGTCTAGTTTGGTGAAAATCTGTCTAGTAGGTTAAAAATTATTTAAAAAAAATGTATGTCGGGTGAGTGTGCTTTTTTTAAAAATAAACTAACTTATGCAAGTTTTTTTATACACGTAACACGTAACGATAAACTGATAAGATGAAAATTTTGTTTTATTTTGATGTACGAATTAAAGGTAATATTTATTTCACTCTACTATACAGTTCATTCAGCTGTTCTTGACACGAGATATAAATATTTATTTAAATATTGGCGCGATGTTCTACAATGAAACAATTAAATATTTCCACAATGAGACATTATTGTTCTTATGACGTTTGAAATAATTTTTTTATGTCGGTAAAGTTGTGTAAAGATCTGATAAATGTACCTACGGGCAAGTTTAAGTAGGTATCCTGCGATTGAAGATATTTTCATAGTAAACGACAAAGACAATTTTATCAAAACCTGTCACTCATGGAACTAAAAGTCAACAAAATTGTTTAGTTTCGAAGTAGATTTTGTCACTCCTATTTTTAGTTTTGAAGAAATTTCAATTAACGTTTAAAATAAATAATAAAAAATCTGACGTGGACACCACATGACTTCCTTGTACGCCTTGTGTGTTCATACTTTTCTTAATAACTAAAATGTAAAATAATATTAAAAATTCTTTTAACTTATTATACTAGTATACTCACAAATATATTTTAGTCATTTTATTTAAACTGCAGAAGAAGATATAATGCATATTTTACTATTGTCACTGTCATGTCATAATCATTTAAATTTTACGTAGTAACAAATGTTAATCGATCATGGACTACAAGATACCGAAATACTATAAATTATAAATATATACTTTAATTATTTTTAAATGATAGCAGATACAAAAATATTTATAAAATACCGATTGTAGGTAATAATCACATAATCTTTCATTTAAAATTAAAAAAAATGTCTAAAATTAAATATTTATCGAAATATTTTTAAAAAGTACTACTTCCGGTTTGTAGACTGAAACCAAAAATAGGAGGTGCACAACTAGATGCTATAACAGTCCTAAATACAAAATTTCAACTTTCTACGTCTAACCGTATTTGAGTTATGCGACACACATACGTCCGTACGTACGTACGTACAGACGTCACGTCGAAACTAGTCATAATGGATTCAGAAAAGGTCAAAACGGATATTTCCGTCAAAATCTGAGAACCGAAATTTTTCGCGATTACAATACTTCCTTACTTCGTACAAGGAAGTAAAAAACTATACCTACTAAAGTTTTTGTTTATACTTTGAAAATTTATATTTGTTAAAAAACAAAAGTTCTAGAATAAAAAACCATTTTCTGTCTCATTGTGGAACACTCTCCTCTACCGATAAAAAATATCTCTACTGTCACCCCTGGTAACTAAGAAACTAACTAGATAAAAAGATAGGTACCTACTTGCTAATAACTTAATATCAACCGTTAAAAGTATAATGGTTTTCCTGACGTGGTTTTGAACTATTTTGTTATATGTTATCTCATAACGACTCTTTAGAGCTAAATTATTTTATAAAATCAGATACAATTTGTAATTCACTTGTTATCATATGCATTTGACAACGTAACCGGTGTGATATAAAGAAAGTAGTTTTTTGTGTACATCATCAGTCATTTGAGACATATTAATCTCGTTAAATTCTTCTCATAACTATTTTAAGTGTTGGTTGCTTGAAACGTCATTATTTCTAGGCTATTTCCGTGACATTTAAACAGAACACTCTATAATTAATAATAATAATATAATCGTCACTGTTGCTGCTGCCGAGAGAAGAGCTACGAGCAAAGCAGCCTAGTGCCGAGCGGCAGCATTCTTGCGGAGAGCCCGGTAATCAATTACGAGGCGCGCATTAACAACACTGACATTAAAATATCGTTAACCTGTTTTTCCCGCATAATGCGGATCAATTTACAAGATTCTCTGTCGCGCTGTTGAGCACGGAATCATTTATAAGTGAGCTGACAGACAGACACATATGCTCACGAATGGACAGAAGAACGGAACACAAAAACTTGTGATGGTTTTGACGGCTGCGTTGCTGTCAAGTGGAGCAAAAACGAATGCATTATTAGTTTGATGATGGTGTACATATTGAAAGAACAGATTGAAACTCTCTGTTTTCCTACAAAACTTCATAAATATTTATAACCTCAATGTCCTCTATCACGGAATCGGGAGTCTGGAATAGAAACACTCAGAACCTTAATGTTTATAACTTACATGAACAATACCCGAACTTACTTACCAGTAAATCATTCAAGCAAAGATCAATCACAATCACTCAGATAAAGAAATGAAATCGGAACATTTTCGTAATTTTTTAATGCAATGTCATTTTGAAGTTGAAAAATACTGTTAAAAAGTGTTTTCGTTGCTAATATACTGTTAGTTTATTATTGACTTCAAGGTAATATTTTTATAAACATTTAATAGAGAAATAATGGATTTACAGAAATGCATTTTCAATATTTTAAAAATTAATTTCTATCAGCGGATACCTAACCGTGTAAAGTTTGCATAAATTGGAAATTTTAATGAAATTTTATAATATTATGTACCTACAATTTTTTTATTAAAATTTTAGAAAAGCACAACTGTTAATTGATCCTTTGAGTATATAATCCTTGTTGAAATACAATTTTACCATTTTTGTACTGGCCACAAAACACTCGCTACGTTAGTACGTTTTGTGTTGGATTTTAGGATAAATATTTACATTTATATAACCCATCTATCGACCTATAAAAATGTAAAATTTAGTTTGTCAAAATCCACAGTTTTGTAATTTTTTGATAGAATGATGATTGACTGGGACCTGGGACAGATATATTGAGAAAAAAATGGTCGAACTGCAGTCAATTTTCTATTTTAAGGACGCGCTTAAAAGTGTAAAAACCATAACACGAAGTCTGCAATGGTAATGTTTTTAACCCGGTAATAATACAAATCTTATTATACGAAATAATTTGATTTAAAAAAATGTTTTCTTTTTCTGTAACTACTAGTACCACGCCAGTGACACTACAATGAAAATTATGTCACACAATGAAAATATTCCTAATTGCCTTATTCTAAAAATTATGTCTGTAATAATAGTTCATTGCAATTTGATGAATTTTGCTCCCTCTTCTTTCATTGCTACTGCAATTTATATTTATTTTCAGTTATTTTTATTTAGAATAAGGTAATCTAGAAACTGTAATGATTCCTTTGATATATTATTTATGCCTATTGCTAGTTCCTGTTCCTAGATAAAATGCATAAAATGACTATCTGAAAACTGTTTAGAGCTAAGGTTGTTGTCTAGTAAAATCTAAGACAACAGAAATCAATTTTTTATTGACCAAAATCTGGTGTGTCGCAGAAAAAATTAAATTGTGTAAGAGTGTAACGTTAAAAAAAGTTTGGGAAACACTGGTCTAGACGCCCATACTATGCGTTTTATTATACTAAAAGCAGAAACATTGTAAATCTTCTAAATAACAATAGTAAAATTACGTATTGTGATATATGTATGCCCGATACGTAAATGTAACTATTTTTATGATTGAATGTATCATAAAATTGCGTTTCATTAATTGGGTAATTGATCATAGAGCATCAAGGATAAACGACGGTCATTAATTCGAATTTTGATAAATTGTTTTGCTGGTAGGTACTACGTCGCTTTACTAATAATTTTTGACTTTTATAAAATATACCTAGTATGATTGATTACAGAATTGATATTTATCTAAGTATATTTTCCTGCTTTGCAATCATGCATGAATCATGATCAATGTGTTGCAGTAGTTATTTATTAATTACTCAAAGGCAAATATTTAATTACTACAATTAATTATTAAGCAAACGTAATACCTACTTTCAACTATCGTTATCAATCAAAAAGTAACGTGTGTGCTTTATCATTATAATTATCAAAGTATTAAGTTCGTTAAAAAATAAAAAAGATTCTTAAAAATGCATATTATTCAATAGAATATTAAGTCTCAAGAACGGTAAGGACTTTCGACCATAATATAGGTATAGACAAACAACGCAAGCCTTTGTTGTGAAGCAAAGAACAAAAGAACTAGCGTAGCGTTGTGAAGAGGAGTATGACCTTCATAACTTCTTGAAGTGTTGCAGTTTGCCATCAGCTGTTACAACAAACCAGAAGTCAGCAATGTGCAACACTCTACCGAGTTATTCTCCTCCTTTCCCCGCCTATAGCTGCTGTTCCGGCTTCCGTACTTCTTGCCTTCACAACATCGTATACTACAGCATTGAGTCTTATCTGTCTATTCCTATACCGGGTGAGGCATTTAACTTTTTTTTTCGGAAATATTTCGAAAATAAAACATTTTACGCAGAAATTACCTGGGTGAAAAATATCGTACAGAAGGGGCCCATAATTATGTAATATTGTTTTTCAGCCAGGTAGCGCTGTTGTCGCTAAAACAAGGTCAACTCATTTTTTTAAAATGGAAACGCCTATTTTTGATTGCAGGTTCAGATTCCTCGTTAAAAAGTAAGAAAAATTTACTTAACTTATTTTTTGTCAGCCTCATAGATGACGCTGTAATCGCGAAAAATAGGGGTTCCCATTAAAAAAAGTGAGTTGACTTTCTTTTAGCGACAACAGCGCCACCTTGGTGAAAAACAATTTTACATAATTATGGGCCCCTTCTGTATGATATTTTTCACCAAGGTCATTTATGCGTAAAATGTTTTGTTTTCGAAATATTTTCGAAAAACATGTTAAATGCCTCACCCGGTATATGGTCGAAGGTAAGTACAGTTTACCAATGGAAGTCTTCAATTTTGTCTGACATCGGTCATAATTAATATTAAATTTACTTACCGATCTATTAATTTACTTATCGTGCTATCGTTTTATTTAGCCTAGTAACTCGTAAGATCAACATACTGTCTTGGAAACAGGCATGGTAAGTTGATAAAAAAGATCAATCGTGCAAAAAAGAATAGGTACAATAAATTATGACGTTTATTTTTATTTGTCATTTTTTGTCAAATTTTACTCTTTTGTAGTGCTAGTGTTAATGCTATTATTCTTGAATATAAATTTATTAAGTAGGTAACATAATATTTTAAATTTGTTTGTATTCTATTTTGGTTTCATTCTATGTTATTATTAATTAACCCACATTGGACATTGTATCTACAACAATGTTGATAGTTTCGTGAATCGTGTTTTTATAGAGAATGAACGAATACAAAATGTGCCGAATACCGAATAACGAATATTATGCAGTAATGGCTACCGAATAACCGAATATTCGGCGAATATTCTGCACCGTTTTTGTGACGAGGCTGCTTTAAATGCAAAGAAACTTATTTTTTGCTCCATAATTTGGCGCTTTTAATTGTTAATAATGAGCAGCTTATCATTTTTATTTTTATCAAAATTACAAAATGAAGTTTTTGACATTATTTTTCTTTTTTTAGTAATAAAAACCTCGATAAAAACTCATGAATATACATATATTTTTTGTCTGTCAATGACATTATGTAAATAAAAGCACTTGCAGGAGACCGTTAAAGACAATCGCAGTTCAAGTATTGTATGCTACATGTGACGTCAAACTATTCGGTATTCGGCCGAATAGTAAAGTAATATTCGGTGAAAAACCTGCCGAATAGGCAGAATACCGAATAGTTGCATAATATTCGTTGCAACTCTAAAAAATGTCAAAAATATTTTATCAGAAAAAAGAAAAAATTATGCATAGTAATTTAAACGAGAGGAAAAATTGCAACAACAAGAAACGTTGTCAATTTGTGGGCAGAACAGCCGTGTTGAACTGGTGAACGGTCAGTCAACAGTTATACGCTCGTCGACCAAGTGAACCCACAACACAGCACAGTTCGCCGCTGTTGAGCGGCTGACAGCTGTCACTTGTCATTTTGAGCTCGACAGGCATATTTTCCGGATCCACGTTGGCCGGTTACAGTAATTAGCACGTGTTAGGCGTGCTCTCACGGGGGCGTCGCTGAGTGACAGCGTCGAGGGGCGCGGGCCCAGCGGGAGAGGTAACTCGGCCACGGTTCTCTATCAAGGAAGCGGCTACAGACACGTTAACCACGCTGAACGCGTCACGCCGCCACTAATGTTTGTTTGTTTGTTTACTGACTTGTAACGTCATTGTAGTGAGGATGTGGATGGAGTTACTTTTCAGCTAAGAGCTAAAATGTTACTGCTCTTTCAGCTTGGCTCAGATGTATGCCATATCGTTAAAATAAAAATAATCTAAAATAAGACATTTCATAATTAGGTGCATGAAACATATATCAATAATTTGTGCCTACTATGAGCAGTGTTGTAACTTATCTGATAAATCATCTAGATAATATATTTTTATCTATTTTATCTAAATAACTTTTCTCTTATTTATCTATTATCTTATGTAGATATAGTTACAAATTATCTTTACCTATTTTTTAATTATCATCTAGATAATAATTTTAGTAAAATTATAACCAACTTTTTTCAATTGTAATTTTTATCGAATTCAAAAAAATGTAATCAAACGCACAAGCTTGCAACACTGCCTGCTCGCTAGCTGGTACCGCTTATACTTTATAACATTGTCCTTTATATTTATATTTCTTTATATTATCTACAAATTATCTAATATAATTGTCTAGATAATAATTAATTATCTTTTATCTATTTTCTAGATAATTTTTTCAATGTTATCTATTAAATTATCTAGATAAATAAAAAGTAAGTTATCTTTATCTTTATCTAGATAAAAAATATCTATTACAACACTGAATATGAGTGCCTATTTGTGCCCAAATAATATTTGAAAAATTTCCATATAATTTGGAGTCCACTAGCAAAAATGTTATTATTTTTCGAATTTGTTTAAATAAATAATTTGTGCCAAATATGTGCCTATTTGTGTCAACATAATTTTTTAAAAAGTTCTAGGTATATAGTTATGTTACAGGCGTTTGAAAAAATTTTATTCCAACTTCACACTAGCAAAAATAGTTATTATTTGAAAGAATTTTTTTGATAAATAATTTGTGCCTAATATGTACCTATCCATGCCCTATAAATGAATGTAATAGGTATTTAAAACATTGTGGAATTATTACAACATTAATTAAAGAGAGTGTGAAGTTAACAGAAACAATTTTTATATTATCAAAATCATTAATTTTTTTATCCAACACCTCCTTATAAAAACAAGCATTTTTTATAAAATTTTATAAGAAATATTTCTCTAGGATCATCATTATAGTTTATAAATTATAAATAAATTATTTTGAAAATAATGATATTTGAACCCAGTTACTCGGTACTACTTTCGACTGGGAGCGTGGCGCACTCCTGTAATCTAGCTACTTAGAGGTCGGGTTCAGAGGATGGTTTGAGGTCGGGAGTTCTGCGGCTGGGTTGGCCACGTTGACTGGACGTCCGCATTAAGCCTGGCATCAATATGGTCGACCCGGAGGAGTCCGGGACGATCAGGTTGGCTAAGGAGGGGCGAACCGGGCCAGAGGGGAAATCCAGCATCCAAAAGTCCCCGTGTTAGGCAGTAGTGGGACAGCGTTCGGGAGTGGACACCCAGTCGTAGCCCGATCAACATAACTAGACCTGGACCTTTTTGTGTAGTTTCACTGCATAAAACAAGTAATTTAATAAATAACCTATTTTTTAAAATTAATTTTATGAAATCAATAGCAGTAGCAGTATTGCAATAATTGTAATATTATGTATGTCGGAGTACGAGCGGAGCGGACAATAGATGATCAGTTACGTGATAAAACTATTAAAAGGTGCAATTATTGGAATAGTTAAGTAATAAAAACACCAAATAAATCACACATTCACCACTCATGTCATGGACCAGTTAAACGTGATCTACAAACTAAGGAAAGGTGGCAATTCCCGGGCACGTGCTATTCGTATCAGGACATCTTCAAGACTGCCGATATCCGACACTCACCACACCTAGCACGTAATCCCAGACTTCGCCCAAGTGTACTAACGTAATCGAACAAACAAACACGACCATAACTTCATTAGCACACTTGCATTCCTATCATTAATAATTATTATTACAATCAACATGATTGCTAACCCTCACATGTACATAAATATAATTAGTTAAATGATTGATATTATAAACAAAAACATAATTTAAATTTAAAGTTTGGAAATAATTTAAGTAATACCTACTTAATTAATATGTGGCAAAGTACATAACAAATCTGTAACTATATGCTATAACTATACTGTTTGTTCCAGATTTTTCACTCGTAAATCAGTTGTCTTTTTTTATTAAAATAATTTCTGTACGCCACTGGTGACCCCAGTTCCAGTTCAGCTCAGCTCTATACAATAGTTCGCATTCGCAAGTTTGTGAGGGAACTATCGGTGAATATATTCAGCGAGCCACGAACTTAATTTATTGTTATGTTTTAATCATAAACCGCGCATGAAAAAAGCGGACGGCAATGCGATTTATCGTAAATGGCTGGCGCGGCGCGGTCTGTGATATTTATGTTTTTATTTCGCGGAGCGTAACGTATTGCACATTCCTAGAAACATGAATATCTCGGCAGTGGCGAAGGCAGGACTTCGAGGCCCGGTCACGTTTCCGCGACGGAGGAATTTATTAAACGATGGTTTACGACCTAGGCTTACCACGATAACACACAAATAACAACCACAATCGTTTTTCACCAATATGGATGTATAACTGAGCTGTATTTATGTTTATGCGATTTAGATATTACACAGTTTATGATTTTTACCATTTGATTCCTTTTTTATTTCGGTTTATAAATTTATGAACATATCTTTACGATACGAATTCCTTACAACCCCACTTGGCGACTTACCAGAAATTACAAAATATCTGTTTTCAGTACCTACTATTAATAGATTTGTTCCTAATTTTTCATTATAAAATTTCAAATAAAATAGTTCCTAAAGTAGACACCAAAAACGAGTTCCACTCGTGTCATTACAAACTTGAGCTTAAGTGCAATACGAAATGTGATTAAAAAATAATATTTTTTGTTTAGAAATGTATTAAATTTGAAATAATATCCGCTTTCGCGCTAAACGTGTTAAGTAGGGCCGTCTGTGTATTACTTGAGGTGTTAGATATGTACTACTAAGTTGTTGTTCTAAGCATCGTATCTTCTTCGATACATAGTTTGTTTTTTGTAATTAGTGCCGTTAATAAATAACTAAAAATCCAAATATACATATAGGTACAGCGTCGAATTTTCTCTATCAACATTTTCAGCAGTGTTGAGCGCGTAATCTACGTCATGTAGTACACGTTATTGTTTACACGTAGACAATTTTACATTTCAAAATTAGTACATATTGGTCAACCACCATCCATTGTAATTTTTTAAATAATTTATAAAAGATTTACTTGCAGCTTGCAAACACTGCTAACGTAACAACAAAATAAATTTTAGGTTAGTACAGTTTTACAAATGAAAATATTTTACATTGTTGACATTGTCTACATTATCTACACATTGTTTACGTGTAGATGTATAAAACTGTACTCTACACGCAGACATTCAACACTGATTTTCAGTTACAAAATAATTAAAGTGAATAAAAACTGATTACTCAGTAAATGCTTAGTTATTGAATACATTACACAGGTCTGCGATGGATAAATTATTGTTGCATAATTAATAAATGATTTTTATAGTATTTTTGCGCTGATGATGTGAATAATATTGAAAAAATTCCCTCACTTATAGTTTTCTCTCAATCTATATCTCAATTTTATATATTTGAGATTTTTTTCAAATTTTATACCCCAAACTTGTACCTTGTTTTGAAGCTAAACCTTACGTGATAGACAAAAACTAATACTATTTTTGAAATCAGCGCAAAAAACTACGTAAAAATCAGTTAACAAATCTCAAACAACTTTTAATTGATTTTTTTGCAGACCTGTGTTATTTAAGCATCTGATCTTGTACATGTACGAAACTCGAAACCTAATTTTTTTAAACTAGATTATTCCCATTCCGGTAGTTACTTAGTAATTCATTTTTCATTTTCTTTATTGCAATATTTTTATTGAGAACACTATACTAATATTATACACAATCAATCAATAACAGTAAATATAATTAAAAAATAAACGCATTAAAAAAGATGCACTTCATTGCAAAGATTAAACATTTATTATTTCACTTGGTGAATACACACGCAGAATATTGATCTAAAACTAAATCTCATTCTAACTGTTAAAATCTAGTCATCAAACTAAATACTTTACTGTAGACCAAAGTGTCGACATCGTTACCCCAAAGGTAGTCCAAATGGTTGAAATTTTTGTCGCTGACCAAGAAACGGCCAATAGGATTGGGTAATTCATCGTACAGTCTCATGACATCAACTTCAGCGGCGAGCCAATCATTATGACTGTAGAAAAGGGCAACTGGTGCAGTGATTTTGCCGATATCGTAGCTTGGTGGTTTGATGCTCTTGTACTTGACCATGTTTTCGATAAGACCGAAATCGTAATGCCTGAATTTATTTTCTAGAGAGAAATATAATAATCAATAACAAATGGATCAGGTATATGTTTACATTATATAACATTTCAAAAAAAATATTCCCAGGAAATCGATCAAAAACTAAAAGGTCTGTAAAAATTATTTTCTTCGATGAGTAAATAATTATAATGTGTTTCTCACTACTAGCCTAAGATAACACACCTTTATTGACATTTGTTTTGTCTCGTAAAGTTGTTTTCAGTATCTCTAAGTAACGGTAAAATTTAAATTATTATTAACCAAGGTAAAATAAATCAAACTGTCACTATTTATATAAAAACATAAGTTTCCAAACTTCCAAGATATTTACGCAACAAATGCTGTGATTTTTCTTTTAATACTGGAGTACACGGCACGGAGTACAATTTAAATCTGTTTCAGCCGTCAATATTATAAAATTATAAATAAGAAATGAAAATGCTAGTACTGAGAAAATAGTATATAAACCACTGACAAAGATCATTATTAACCAGCGCTTTGTATTCCTCGGTTGCACCTCGGGCTACAATCTTGACGCTAGTTCAATAATGACTATCTTTTCAACCTTGGCGTATAATATACTATTATCAATATCGTTACTTTGTGTTACCTAGCAATGAGCTGTGATTTACATTTTTAAAAATATTTTCACTGTTTCAACGCCTAGGTTTTTATAAACTATATTTTTTAGTAGGTGTTTAACATGTGAGAATAATATCCTGGTAACTAAGCAATGGAGAGTAGAATATACTAAAAAAAAAATTGTATGTACCACGAGACCACGACCACAAATTTTTCGTACTTAGGTCATAATTAACTAGTATGAATTGTGTACTTTTTAGGCATTTAAAAAGTAGCTATAACAACCTTCTACCTGATTTATTTTCTTATTTATCTTAAATCGCCTTATTGTTTTGTAGGTATTCAATATTTTTGTAATAATTATTTATGTTTTTTTACTTACTATGGTTAATGTTTTGAGCATAATGCAAAAACTGTTTAGTGGACGATCCAGCCGGTGTATGTCCCATAAGCACAGGGAGGAGCTCAGTATTCATTTGTTTAACACTGAATCCACACAGTACAAACAAAGAATTGGTGCACATAAACTGAGTCAAGGAACTTTCACTGCATAGGACGTCACCAATTTTTGCCAAAAGTTTGGTACTGGGCAAGAATTCATGGATGCCAACTGCATTAAGAATAACCTAAGGCAAATAATTTTAGAATTGGTTATTGTTGAACCGAAATGTTAAGGAAATAATTTTTAATTCAAGTTTTTGGATAACATGTCTCTAGGTTTATTATTTGATATTCGGTTATGACAACGTTTTTCAGGTCTGGTCAGCTAAGTGAGCCTAGAATAGATGTTGATATTTAAAATATCACGTGATCACATCTACAAATATGTATGTATTTTAAATATCAACATCTATTATAGGTTCATTTAGTTGACCAGACCTGAAGATGGTCATAATCATGACCGAAATGTTGTCATAACCGAATATCAATTAATAAAACTAGAGCCATGTTATCCAAAAACTTGAATTAAAAATTCTTTAATTCTTTCCCTAATGCAAAAAAATTATTATTATAAACCATTTGTTTGATTTTTGAATGTTTTTATTTTACCTCAAGTCCACCATCAAATTTAGCTATAAATTTCATCATAGGGCTGGTCATGTGGTACATGTAAGCAATGGGAGCCAAACTGAACATGGCACGGAACTTGCTGTTATACTCTGGTTTAGTGGAGCACATGACGTAGAATGAAGTAGTACCCTGGGAGTGTCCAATGTAGAACATTTTTGGTTGCCCAGTGTTTTTCACCGTGTAGTCAACCATAGCTGGCAAATCGTAGATACCAATTTCGTGCCAACTGAAGTCCCAGAATTTGCCTTTCTTTGGCGTCAAGCTTACGTGTTTTCTGGAGTATTTGTTTCCTCTTGCATTGCCCATCCATACGTCATAGCCAAGGTCAGCCAGAAGATATGCTAACAATAAATAATAGCAAAATTACACATTTGTTAGTAAAAAAATTAAATTTTGTTTTTTACCAAGTCCTTTCTTGGGACCAGCAACAACCCAATCAGCAGAACTGGAAAGCAAACCATGTTGAACAAATACTACAGGTTTGTCTGGTTTAGGTCCTGCTCCTTCAGCAACTCCATATGGTATCCGGTGCATTTCCAAAATGTATCCATCTTCAGTGTGGACACGATGGACTTCGACAGGATAGCCGTATTTTTCAATCAGTTCAGGCTGGAGCAAATATATTTTCAGTAAATAGGGCACTTGCAAGAGGCGTGACCAATGTGGCGGAAATCAAAAGTGGTAAATATAAATAAAAACGTTTAATTAAACGCAAGTTACCATTTATTTCCAGAAATATGTTAAAATATCATAACATTTTAAATGATAAAAAATATATTTGAAATTTATTTAATTCGTAAATATGTGCATATTATAGAATTATAAATTGCTCAAAGCTTTCTTGATCTGAAGAAATAAACCTCTTTTGTATTTTATGGTAAAAAATTATCATAGTTTTAGTTTACTTTTTACAGACTGTCAACAATCAAATGTTCGGGCTCCATCTTGGTGGCCCAATTATTGCAAATGTCCCATTTTCTTTTATTTCACAATGAAGAATTATAAATAATTTAATACAGATTTATATTAATCGTTATTTTTGAGTGTGGATTAAAATATTAGCAGAAATTCCTGATCTTATAATGAAGAAATACAGGGAAACTAGTAATTAAATATTATCACATTGTGTTTAGTTTCATATCAGTATATTATTAGTATTAGTTTAACTTCCATTATCAACCTCTCAAAAATTAATCACAAATTAATTGACAGTATTTATTCCCATTCAATTAAATAATCTTTACAGATTTTATCTGAACTTGTTCTAGGAAATGCACAAATAAAATATTTTAGATAAATAGTTTTGATTGTTTGATTAATTAGATTATTCAACGCCAAGTAAATAAGCTAATATGTACAGTGTTTATACGTCATCGGTCTTAACACTGAGAGCCAGATTGACATGTGATTCAACTAAACATTGAAAAGCACCCATAGCGGATGACAATATTACGTTTGAAACATTGAATGAAAAACATTATTTTATGAATAAATATACCTATTTCGATTTGATTTACTATATTTTTCGGATAGTCTTGCCATATTCCACTAGAGATTAACAATTTATTTTTCGGGATTTTTTTCGGTTTGCATATCTTTACAAATTTTGTTCTTCAAATCTCTGTTTTCACCTTCCGCTTACCTGTAAAGGAAGGTATTGGAATCATGCAAAAAATCGGGTAGTGAGTTTTTAGTGGATGAGCACGAATTAGGGTCCTTACAACTCATTTTTGATAGTTTCCCGATGATGTCTGTATGTATGTGTGTGTGTGTGTGCGTGTGTGTGTGTGTATGTGTGTGGTCCGGGCCGATGCCGTCTGTTGGATAACTCAAATACGAATTACCCAAAAATTTTGATATTTGGTATTTTACAATTGTATACGAATAGGAAGAGCTCATTAGATTTTGGTACAAATATCTTCACCGGAAGTGATATTTTTTGAAGATTGAAAAGATTAAGTGTAAAAAATTTCTATAAATTTTGATAAATATAGTATTTATTTGTAATAAGAATAAGAGGAAAAGTTATTTGCAATCCACGTTATAAAAAAATTGTCTTTATCTGGTAGCATTAAAGAACTGCAGTAAAATTTAAAAAATAAATTTATCAAATGAAACATTGAAATCTTGTAATCCATGTTCGGTTGATTTTTGTTTTTGTATAAAAAATATTGACAGATGAGACGGGTGACAAGTTGGCATACTAGCGCTATATAAGTCATAATTAAGCTATTAAATGTAGTTCCTAACTGAACGTAGGATTGCTTCAACACAGAAGAGTTTTCGTGTGAATGAATCTTTTGATTCAGGTGATACTAATTTCTGTGTTTGAATATTTTAGATTTTTATTTGTATATTTTAAATAGGCACCAGATTGTACGTATACATTTCTGTTTAAAGTCTAGATATGGCGGAAGGTTGTGTGATGGCCACGTCAGATTTTTTTAAATAAATTTTAAAGTAAGCCAAATTTTTGTTGAGGAGAGAATTTGAAAATAATTTCAAAACGTGTACTGGCTTTAACGAAAATTAAGTTAAATATGTAGAAAAGCGAAGTCCAGGCCATTATCAAGCAGAATTACACAATTTTCTTAGTTACATAGTCAATAAAATTTACATAGTATGAAGTTTTTAAATACGAGGATGAAATTTTTTAGATTACGTGATAAATTTTATTGAAGTTTTTTATCCTACCACAAAATAAAGACTCCCTCTTTTATTTTTTATTTATTTGGTACACATATTTTATTACATACATACCGTACCAATTTTCAATTTTCTTTCGGGGGAGAGGTTCATAATTAAATAAAAAAAGCAACTATTAAAAAAAATACCATGAGAAAAGAGAAAGCGCCGCAGACGAACGTTTTTAGGTTAAGATCAAATGCCTTAAATTTGAATTTTTAAAGGTGAATAACAGCACGATTTTCTCTCTTTTATGTGAAAATTATATAAAAACTAAGCTTTACGCATTTCAGAATCAGCATTCACAAATTGTATACTTTATGATGAATTTGAATAATAATAATAACTATTGAAAAATAAAATTTTCTTATATTTATCTTGCACAAATTTAAATTTCCCACTGCAATTTTTCGTTTTCCACTGCACTTTTTGTGCCCAGTTGCACGTTAGAATAATCTCTGCTTCAAGAGTCACTACAAGATTGATTTTTTTGTTTAGATACAATAATATGTATTTATTTTTTGTACTGCTTTCCTGTCATCTTATTGGGTTTTTGCCTTTTGGACAGTATTTAAATAAATAACAAAATAAATACATAAAATAATACGTCAAATCAAAGGTGACCTAAGAGAAAAACGGTTATCCAATATTAAACGCTAAACCCACTGTAGTTGGACACACTGTACTTAAGTAAGACAAAACTATTAACAAATTAGATAAATAATAAATATTTACCACTGTAAGTAAAGCATCATCGTCAACAGCTTTTGTTAAAGATGAATTGATTGAAACTTCACTCAATGTTCCCACAAATAATGTGGCTAATACAATACAGAGGCTATATCCTCGCATGTTTGCACTTATGACCAATGTAAAACGATATTTGATTTCTTACACTAATGACTTCTCCGATTCCACATTTATCTTATATACCAACTTTCAAATAGAACTTTAGATGTTCGAAGATAAGATAAATTCACGATAAGTTAATGCAGTTTAAGCTTGGAATAGAAAAATATATTATAAATTATTTCTTTGTTACGTGCATTTTTTAAAAGTTGTCCAGGTATTAATCTCGGTTCATATTCCAAATTGATTTGCGTCGTAACTATTAATAATTTAAAACTTTTATTTTAAACTAAAAATGTACGATAATTTCACTGTTTAATTTAAACAGCTTAGCACGCAAAAACAGATTTTTGATTATACTATTTATTTTATTTTTTACCAAATATAGAGGAATTCAACTACATTACACATTACATAACTATTATATTATACTTGCCTATAGTTTCATAAATAACTATACGAATAAATTGTGCGTTACAAAAATAGATTAATTAGTTTGTTAAATTATTATACAATATAAAAAAACAAACAAATAAAAATTTCCGTTTGAAATTTGTGAACATGAAGGACGAGAAATGTCATTTAATTTTCCAATACTTGTAGCCGTAGGTGTTATTATTTAACGATAAAATAATTGTTCCAAATTAAAGTAGTAAATAAATATCAGTGTTATTAATAAATTACTTTATACAAACTTCAATTAACTAATGACAATATTAAATAACATGTACCTAATCAAAATTGTTATTTGTGTATTAAGAGCGTAAAGTGACTCTTTGTTACTCGTGCACGATAATTGCACCGCGAGCCAAAGGCGAGAGCTGCAATAGTGCAAGAGGAACAAAGACACTTTCGCTCGTAATACACACATAATTTTATCTACGACTAAAATTATTTGTTATAATTAATAGTATTCAGTTACTTCAATCTACGTTATCTACTATTTTATTCGTAACCATGACGACACCAATAATTTCGAAATAAATAAATAAAAAAACTTGTTTGAATCTGTCATTTTCTTTTATTTTATGTAATAAAAAAGTACTGTATTTCGCGTTGTCATAGTAGCCGCGCAATAAAATGTTTTTCTCTGTTTCGGAACTATACCCTGTTCCAAATAAGAGTATAGTAGATGGCGCTGCGGAGCCAGCCCGTTTTACACACATTAAATAGAAATTTAAACATAGCGCGGTATTTTTCAAATAGTATTATGTTCCGCTCGTCACGCGCTACTGACGTTAATCAACGACTCACTTTTTCAACAATACCAGCTGTTACTACTACGGCGTTCGACAGCCAAATGATGCGCGCATATCACAAATTTTGCGCTGATGTAAACTTGGTTTCCTGCTAGACCAATCAGAACGCTCAAATCGTAAGCCCTATCTTGCCCCATACTATATTCTTATTTGGAACAGACTATAGAATGAGTTCATACCAGTTCTAATTTTGATGCTGGTATGAGCTTCATTACCTACGATTTTTGGTGAAATTTTGTTATCAGCGACTGGTAGCACTGCAATAAATAAACAAAATATCTAGGCAACGGGCAACGAACAATTTTGACAAAACAGGATTCACTTTTGACGTTTATTTTATTAATTTGAATCAAATGAAACATACAAACTGAATTAATATTTATATTTCATACAAAGATAAACTAAATAATATAAATATAATATTAATCTTGTTTTTTACTACAGCCGGTCTTAAAATTAATATAATTTTTGATCAAATTAATCCAAACTTCATTCGTTTGCAAATCATCTTGGACCATTCGTTTAAGATTTGGATAAAGTGTAGAATAGGTGTTTAAGAGGAATTTCACTTTTTATGGTGTCCTAGAATAAAGCAAAATTAGGCCGCGGAAGCAAGGATTTTGTTAGTTTTTAGGGTAAAATTTGGGACAACTGTCAACACTGGTTATGCTGAAAAATTAACAGATTAAACATGTGATTTAACGTTTTTATACATTTATATAATGGAGATATCAATAAATAAATATATTTTTCACAGATATAAGGCTTTTTATTACCTGTTTTTCTAAGTTTTCGAAATTATTTGACATAAATACAATATTACATTTGTTTTAGATTAATATAAATTTTAATAGTGTTTGCCATGTTTTTATGGTTGCGGTTGAAAATCGGTACGTACATTGTTTTATCATTATACTATGCAAATTATTGATTATTGTTTTTTAATTTTTTACCGCTATTCCGTTTTACCATTAATAGTTTGTGGGGCTATAGTACGGTTTTGTTAGTGTAGTAAATACCAAAACCGAGTTTGTGGGGCTCTAGTACGGTTTTGTTAGCTTTGTTAGTGTAGCAAATACCAAAACCGAGTTTGTGGGGCTCTAGTACGGTTTTGTTAGCTTTGTTAGTGTAGTAAATACCAAAACCGAGTTTGTGGGGCTCTAGTACGGATTTGTAGCTATGTTAGTGTAGTAAAAACAAAAATCGAGTTTGTGGGGCTCTAGTACGGTTTTGTTAGCTTTGTTAGTGTAGTAAATACCAAAACCGAGTTTGTGGTGTTTTATTTTTAGCCATTTTGACACATTCAGGTTAACATACAAAAACGTCATTTTATTCAATTTTTTGCAATTTTGACACATTGAGGTTAACCAAAAAAATTTAATTTTCTTCAGAAAATCATGTTAAAAACACTCTTCCGCGGTCTAATTTTGCTTATTTAGGTCATATTTAAGCATAATAAACGATCTTCTAACGCATTTTCTCTTAAACACCTATTCTACATTCCAGCTTAAGATTTTGATATTGTTATAAAAATTGAATTAATGTTGTACTCAATTTCATCTATTAACATTATATTAGTGAATTCATCCCTTTTGCACACGCCGGAATAACCCATTATTGGCAGAACCTAAAAATATTGTTCTAAAATTATAATTTAAATATTATAATTACTAAATTACTTAGCTTACTTTTATTGAAAAATAGTCTCTGTCGGGTGCTTCATTCATAAATTTTTCTATCTGACATTTTAATTTATTTGATTAATATAAAACAAATTTAAATAATACACAAAGCACCTAGGCAACAAATAAAACTCATCAATTGTCGAGCACAAATTACTGTCACCAACATAATTATTCTACCAAATAATTTCCCTAATGCAAACTGTTAAATAAATAAATAATTTAAATTGAATCAAAAACTGCCTAAACAGAGAAAATAGTATAAAACATTCGTTACGGAAGGCTTCTCTAGCACTCGTTCATTCGGTCACTCGCGCCTACGCGCTCGTGTGCGAATTTCGAACTCTTGCTAGAAAAAGTCGCCTTCCCTAACTTATGTTTTAATATACTATTTTGCTTTGTCCTCAGTAACAATCAACTTTACGTTGACAATTATTGTACGCATAAATATAAACTTTTCATTGTAGTCGTATAGATAAAATAAATTATACAGGTATACCAAGTACCATGACTTAAAATACATATTGTCATGCCATATAGTATTTAACGTAGGTATACTGATTCTGAAACAAAAAGATTTTTTCAAAATTTCTATAAAATAAGGTTAGTTTACTTAAAGAGAACATTTTAATACCAATGTATAAAATTTAAAACTATTCGACTAATAATAATATTCTCCCTATATCTTCAGCCATTCAGACTGTTGAATAATACGCCTGTTTAAGGTGTAAAACGAATACGGGGTATATTTTGATACGGTGGATATTGCAAAAGTAATTCTTGAAGTCTAGAATTTTAGGTTTCCTAATGATTGATCCGTTTCAAATTGCTCTACTGCCTTTATTAAACCTTTATGTCGAAGAGAGGCTACAAGATAAAACATAAAATAGTGCAAATTTTTACATTTCGTATCCGTTTTGAATATTTATAACATATTCGATCTACGGCCTGTTGTATTGATAATTCCCCGCCTATAATAGTAGCCAAGTACTATTTTCTACCTTCTAAGCATAATCCGTGGGATTTTTTGTGAAGGGGAAAAATTATGAGGAATTCCTTGTTTATATTATTTATTATTGAAGATTGCAATGAATCAATTTAGAAATATATAAAAAAGACAGCCTTGATTGTTTTTTATAAAAATGAAGAATATAGTCTTGTCAGTTAATGATTTAAAAATGTATTAATGATTAAAACGAATAAAACACAAGTTGCTGGTTATACGTTTATTATTTCAATAGGTTATGGGCCCAGGTTTTCCACATAAATAACATTTAAGGGGTCATTGTATAGAACGACTTACTAATGCTGTAGTATCAGTACTAATTTTTGAACGCTCCTCTTCTATCAGCAATCTTAAAATTAATTAATTTACTTTTCTGTCTTTACTTGGGACACTTTCCCATGCCGTGACGAAATACTTGTATGATTCTGGCAACGCGATGATTACTGCAACTTTGGATGAATATAATACCAAATATTAAATATTTCAGAATATTTGAAACAATTGTCTATGCACATATACCGAAGGAGAAGAGAAGAAAGTTAGATAGTAAAAGTGAAAAGGGAATTTTAGTTGGCTATGGAGAAGACGGTTACAGAATTTACTTTGCAGAAAAGAACGAAGTAAGATATGTTCCTGATATAATTTTTAATGAATTTTCAAGTTCACCTATCTCATATTCTGCAGTTGAAGATTTCAGATTAAAAGGTGAAAGACAAAATGAATTTAACACAGAAAGCGAAAGAGAAGAAGACCTAACTAACTTAATAGAAACGAGAGAGGCAGATATTCAAAAAGAAGATAATGAACCATCATTAGCAACAGATGTTAATCAATATCAAGAAACAGAAATAGTACAAGAAAAAGATGAAGTACAAATCACACCATTAGAAACAGAAGAAAATCAAAATCACGATGAAGAAATGCAAAAAGAAGCTCATGAATAATTAACAACTGGTATGGTTAAGGAATAAAGAAAACATAAAGAAGCCTATTCGTTTCCAAGATTATGACATGGACACAAGTTTTATTGGAATTACGGCACAGAGTGGTGATCCTGCTACATATTATGATGAAGCGGTAAATGAGCCAAATAATAATGAATGGAATAGAGCTATTCAGAATGAACTGAAGGTGCTAGTTGATAATCAGGTTTTTATTGAAGTAGATTACCCCGAAAAATCTACTAAAATAATAGACTCTAAATGGGTATTTAAGAAGAAGAGTGGAAATGTATACAATGCGCGTCATGTTGCTAGAGGTTTCAAACAAGATATGTCGGGAATAGACTTCACATAAATATATGCTCCAGTCGCTAAACTTCCTACTCTTCGTGTATTATTGGCTGTAGCGAACTACGATCAGATGATGATTCACCAGATGGACGTAAAAGGTGCATTTTTGTATGGAGACATCCATGAAGAAGTATTCATGGAAATACCAGAAGGTGTTCCTGCTGAATGCTACAAGGTTTGGAAATTAAATAAATCTATATATGGATTAAGAAAATCTCCTAAGAACTGGAATGAATTAGAGAAGAAATGCAGACGTCTTATTAGATGCCTTATGTACGCAACACTTGGCTCTCGACCAGTTTTATGTGCAGCAGTTTCGTATTTGAGTCGGTATCAAAGCAAACCAAGTAATTGGCTGTGGAATGCACTTAAGCGAGTATTAAGGTATGTAGCTGGCACAATTAATTTGAAACTTATTTACCAGAGAAAATTTGATGCTTCGCCAATACAATGATATGTTGATGCAGATTGGGCAAATGATCGAGTTGATAGAAAATCGACTTCAGGATATATTTTTGAAATTTATGGTTGTTGCGTATCTTGAAGAAGCAAAGCACGGTAACAACATCAACTAATGAGTCGGAATATGTTGCAATGAGTTATGATGCAAGTGAAGCGTGTTGGTTAAAGAAAATTTTAATAGATATAACTGGACAGAAATTTAAATCTCCGGTTGTGATACATGAAGATAACCAGTCTGCTATAAGAGTTGGAGTAAACCCGGAAAAACATAGCAGAATAAAATACCATTTTACGAGAGAAAAAATCTGACGTGGCCATCACACAACCTTCCGCCATATCTAGATTTTAAACAGAAATGTATACGTGCAATCCGGTGCCCATTTAAAATATACAAATAAAAATCTCAAATATTCAAACACAGAAATTTGCATCACCTGAATAAAAAAATTCATTCACAGTAAAACTCTGCTGTATTGAAGCCATCCTCCGTTCAATTACTACATTTAATATCTTACTTAGGACTTATATAGCGCTAGTATGCCAACTTGTCACCCGTCTCACCTGTCAATATTTTTTACGCAGAAACAAAAATCAACCGATCATGGATTACAAGATATCAACGTTTTATTTGATAAATTTATTTTTTAAATTTTACTGCAGTTCTTTAATGCTACCAGATAAAGACAATTTTTTTATAACGTAAGTTGCAAATAACTTTTCCTCTTATTCTCATTACAAATAAATACTATATTTTTCCAAATTTATATACAATTTTGACAATTAACCTTTTCAATCTTCAAAAAATATCACTTCCGATGAAGATATTTGTACCAAAATCTAGGGAGCTCTTCCAATTTATATACAAATGTTAAATACCAAATATCAAAATTTTCGGGTAATTCGTATTTGAGTTATGCGGCTAACAACCCTTGACCACACACACACACACACACACACATACACACACACATACACACAGACATCATCGTGAAACTATCAAAAATGTGTTGTAAGGACCCTAATTCGTGCTCATCCACTAAAAATTCACCACCCGATTTTTTGCATGATTCCAATACCTTCCTTTACAGGTAAGCGGAAGGTAAAAATTCAATATGGTACAATTTGTTTAAAATATACCATATGTACAAATGAACAAAAGGCTGATCTATTTACTAAACCGTTAAACAAGGTTTTGTTTGAAAAATTTGGATGTTCTTTCAATTTAGTTTAAATATATTTTAATTGTTAAAATTGATTTATTGAGGGGAAGTATTGAAGATTGCAATGAATCAATTTAGAAATATATAAAAAAGACAGCCTTGATTGTTTAATTAATGATTAAAACGAATAAAATACAAGTTTCTGGTTATACATTTATTATTTCAATATTTATATTTTAAAAAATGTCATTCAATTTTAAACAAAATTAATATCTTGTAGGTATTTTATCTAAAAGACGCCATACTTGAGTAATCGTGTATCGCGTATCAAAACAGCGCGCGCACAATTTTTTGTCAGCTTAACGCTGAAAGTTTTATTTGTGTATAAACAAAAACATCATTGATTTAGCAACTGTATTTAATTCAACTGACCTCGTGCTCGTATCTCTTATATAAATTTCTTTAGATTCCACATCCAAAGCTCATGTGGGGTAGCCTTAACAAGAAACAAGAGCGTTAGGTTTATTTACCAATCGAAACGAAAGCAAATATTTATTCCTCCCTGATACATTCACTCAATACCAATATTTCAATCCGTTTAATTCAACAACCTTTCCGTAACACGTAGCGCGTAACTCTTTCCCATTAACCTACATTCACAGTTCATCCATCCCCAATGTTCGCTACATGGCCGTGTCGGTGGTGTCCAGCCGTCCGATCGCGTGATTACTGAAATTTACGAGTTGATTCTCCGGTGTCGACAAGACATTTAATTAGAGGTTCGGTCCGGGGCGTGTGGTCTGCCGTGAGTCAACAGCTCTGCTAGCCCGGTAATTAAGGTGACAGAAGCGGCCTGCGAACCCACGGAGTTCATAGAAGAGCAAGGATGAGATATGGGATAACGTATTGGACTTTGTGGTCGATTGAGTTTGATTTTTGTCCCAGTGGCGGTCGAACAGATTTATTGACACTGGGATATTTAATAAATACAGGCTGTCTCAAAAAATGTACTCACACTTCAAATGACGAGAAAAATATTAGTTATTAGCATAAATTGAAATGAAATACATTCGAATACAGAAGACAAATGTAATTGAAGAATCATGTTCGTAAATGTTCAAATTGATGATCATTATTGTTCAGACAACGCTGATGACGCGCACTAAGAGATTCGCAAACATCACGAAAGTTAAAGTAAGAGTATATTTTTTGAGACACCCTAGAAGAATGTGCCCCAAGCTTTACCATAACAGCAAATTAGAAATGCAGTCAATTATATTGAAAGGAGACCTCAAAAATAAGTTATTGTGATAATGGTTTTCAAAAAGTTGGTAGAAGGTATTTTAAACATTTAAGATTTTACATAGGTATCATAAAAGACAATGAGTAGTACCAACACCAACTAATTGGTTTCAAACAACACCAAGTTTCACTTATAAAAAAACATAACGCAGGGTGATTCATCATAACTTGCTTTTTAAAAATGCGTGCCATTCAGGCTGTAGGGATCGTAGTGGGGAGAGAGTGATCTCATTCGACAGGTGCACTTTAAAAGTTTTGTTCCCCACTCGGTCAGTCGCCATCATGCGTTGGAGCACGGAGCAGCGTGTGTTTTCAGTTGAGTCGTACACTTCCCGGGGCGCCTCATCTCAATAAGAGGCGATTTGGAGTGGCCAGCCCGCTCGCCCGTTTTGGCTCCTTGTGATTTTTTTGTGGGGTTTTTTGAAATCCCGCGATTACGTCAACCGTCCAAGGATCATAGAAGACCTGAAGGCCAACATCCGGGCCGCAATTGTCAACATACCCACTGCCATGCTGAAAAGGATTATGACAAACGCCAGAAATCGGCTTATTCAGTGTAAAGACAATGGGGGGCGTCATCTACCTGATATGATTTTGAAAACTGGGTAAAACAAAACTTTAGATAATATGTACCTACATTATAAAATAAAAATAAAAAGTTTCCGATTCATAAAGTTACGATGAATCGTATAATACATGAATTTTCTAAAGAAATACGGTCGCTTACATGTGTTCCGGTCCGAGTCTATTGTAAATAGCGCTGGAACAAATCGCTGTTTGAATTTCGGCGGGTTGTAATATTTCTACCTCTTGTTTTAATAACTGTTAATTTTGTATGTTACCTTGTGTGCTTGTAATGTTCTATTTCAATTTTTTTTCTTTCCGATATCATGTAATATATTAAATTTAAAAATTCAAATATAGATAATATTTAAAAATATGATCTGGTTAAATTTTCTATACAATCAGGCTGGAACCGAATTTCTTGTGAAGTGGCCAAATCGATCGGATTCGGTATCAAAGCCTGATTTTCATGCCATTACCATTATTAATGATATTTATTAGCTACTTGAATTAAGGCGGAAAAATACAATCTCATTAGATTTTAGTAAATCCATTTTTATCGTCGCATACCTACTTCATGTAACAAAATTAATGATTTTTACATTCCGCTTACCTGTAAAGGAAGGTATTGGAATCATGCAAAAAATCGGGTAGTGAGTTTTTAGTGAATGAGCTCGAATTAGGGTCCTTACAACTCATTTTTGATAGTTTCACGATGATGTATGTGTGTGTGTATGTGGTCAAGGCTGTTAGTCGCATAACTCAAATACGAATTACTCAAAAATTTTGATATTTGATATAAGTTGGAAGAGCTCATTAGATTTTGGTATAAATATCTTCACCGGAAGTGATATTTTTTGAAGATTGAAAAAGTTTAAATGTAGTAATTGAACGGAGGAAGGCTTCAACACAGAAGAGTTTTCTTGTGAATGAATCTTTTGATTCAGGTGATGCAAATTTCTGTGTTTGAATATTTTAGATTGTTATTTGTATACATTAATGTTTATAAGTCTAGATATGGCCGAAGGTTGTGTGCTGGCCACATTAGATTTTTTTAAATGGTAGAGTAAACATGTATATATCTATTGAGCCCGATGTATGTAATTTTCCAATTTAAATTAAATAGCTAATTGATATTCTAATGTGAAAAAAAATTAATTAGAACTTACGACGTTTTGCAAATATATAAAATTTCAGATTCTGTCAAGATTAACCACCGATTTCCCTCTTAATATGTGAAATATCTTTAAGACATAAGAAATAAACTTTCGTAAATACGGGTCTCTTAAGCCATTGGCTTACATCAATGAAAACTCGTAGATGTTATTATTTCATTTAAAGAAAGGAAGTATTACGGAAATACAAGCGTATAGGCATAGGTTTTCGGCTTTTGTCTAGTCTAATCAAACGTTAGCTAATTGTTTAATCTATTGTAAATGTATGCTGGTGTTATGTAATGGTCTTTGTCTATTTATTGTGAGGTTGTTTGTTAGAGAAGGGACTTGTTGAGTATTTGGGTACGAATAAAGTTAATAAAGATAATACAAATACCTACTGATGGTCAAGTAACTTTAAGTTAGATTAGAATATTTACATAGTCTCGTATATATTATGATTGAAATTGATTTATTGGAAAATAATCATATCACTGACGTCGTATCCTTATAGTGATTTCTGATTATGATCTAATTATAAATTAAAATTATTACAAGTCATTAAACTTTGATTTTATATTTTTTTAAAAATGTTATATATAGTACTTATTTTTGTAATATTAAAATATTTTATTTGTTTACTTTTAAAAACAATCGTTGACAAAGTTCAATGATAAATTGAAATAATAACTTTTTCCTTAACTACCGTCTACGATTAGATCTTAAACAAAAGAACTTACAATAAACATTAACATTTGTTAATATTTTATATTTTCCTACAACGTACAGTGAAAATTCGAATTTCAAAATATATTCCGTATACGAATTCAAATATTATTTTATTTTAAATGTACCTATATTTTTATTAATGGGTGACATTGAGATGATTTCTATAATCAACGGCGCCTATCGTAATCTACAAATCATTAGGTAAATTATGATTAATTTGGAATTAAGAATATATCAATAATACTATTTTTTATACTACTACCTATACATTTTATTCATGTTATATTGAGGTAATGCTTCCGGCATAGAAGACTAATTTATCCACAAAATCTAAATGTAATAAACCATAAACAAATTATATGGATAATACGTACATCACTTATCATATCATATCAGTTTAAAAAGTTTTTTAGATTTTAAATATGAGCTTGAACCCCTGACGTTACTGCTACACCCATGGTGTGGTAACATTGGCGTAGCCAAGAGGAATGTTTGGAAGAGCATATAACCCACTTTTAAAAGAGTTTTCTATTATTTAAAATTTGTAACTCCGAAATATTTGTATTGTTATAATGCTAATTTAAAAACCTCCCTTCCGCTAGCGGTACCAACTCAAATTTTTTTTTTAAAAATATGGAAAATAATAGGCTAATTAAATGCCTCATTCCCAAATTTTAGGCTTTTTAATTTTTTTTGCAATAAACAATTCCGCTAGCGGAAGGAATGCCAGCGGAACTTACGGTAGTAACAACAAAAACTTATTGGAACTTAGTTGATAATTAAAGGCTATTTATAGGCTCCAGAATGGTATATATAAACTTAATATAGGACAATGTCTTAAATAAATATTTAAGATACTTGTTGAGGGGAAGTAGCCGAGATTACATGGAGTACCGACAACGAAAAATTGTCAGTGGCACTGAAACAATGGTTTTGGTACAACCATGTTTTTAGGTTAGCCTGCGGCGCACTTTAAAAAATAACTCGAGGACTGCGCGCTCCGCGCTCCAACTTGCGCTGCGCGCGCCTTTGGGACTACAGTGAGCCGTTAGTCGGGGACAAGGTCCAACTTGGATAGTGAGACGTCAATTGTGGAGCCTATAAATAGCCTTTAATTATCAACTAAGTTCCAGTAAGTTTTTGTTGTTACTACCGTAAGTTCCGCTGGCATTCCTTCCGCTAGCGGAACTTTTTATTGCAAAAAAAATTAAAGAGCCTAAAATTGGGGAATGAAGCATTTAATTAGCCTATAATTAGCCTATAATTTTCCATAAGTTTTTAAATTTGTTTGTGAGTTGGTACCGCTAGCGGAATGGAGGTAATTTAAAAGGCTATATCGATGTTTTTAAGGTAATAGTGGCTAATTGATGTTGCATATCATTCTGGATGTAGCAGTAAGTATATACAAATTGTTCACTTACTTATGCCATGAATTTGGAAGGTGATGACGGAAACTGAATCAAAAAGAAACTATTGACACTGGAGGTGGGAAAACTATATCGATAGTTTAAAAACATTTAATTATTGATATACACGGTTTCCCAAAAGTACCCGGAACGGAGCTATAAGAATTTATTATAAAAGTCGTAACAAACGTGCAAAAAATATTAAAATTAATTAAAATTAAATTCTTGAAAGAATTAAAATATCGGGGTTTGGTTTATGGGGATGTTTCTTTTTTCATTACCATTGAAATAAGGTGAAACTCGACAGGGGTTGCCATTTAAAAATGTTTTTGTATCTATGAATGTAGTTTTTATGACATTTTAGTGATCTCCAAATTTTCGATTTTTACCTTCCGCTTACCTGTAAAGGAAGGTATTGGAATCATGCAAAAAATCGGGTGGTGAATTTTTAGTGGATGAGCACGAATTAGGGTCCTTACAACTCATTTTTGATAGTTTCACGATGATGTCTGTGTGTATGTGTGTGTGTATGTGTGTGTGTGTGTGTGTGTGTGGTCAAGGGTTGTTAGTCGCATAACTCAAATACGAATTACCCGAAAATTTTGATATTTGGTATTTAACATTTGTATATAAATTGGAAGAGCTCCCTAGATTTTGGTACAAATATCTTCATCGGAAGTGATATTTTTTGAAGATTGAAAAGGTTAATTGTCAAAATTGTATATAAATTTGGAAAAATATAGTACTTATTTGTAATGAGAATAAGAGGAAAAGTTATTTGCAACTTACGTTATAAAAAAATTGTCTTTATCTGGTAGCATTAAAGAACTGCAGTAAAATTTAAAAAATAAATTTATCAAATAAAACGTTGATATCTTGTAATCCATGATCGGTTGATTTTTGTTTCTGCGTAAAAAATATTGACAGGTGAGACGGGTGACAAGTTGGCATACTAGCGCTATATAAGTCCTAAGTAAGATATTAAATGTAGTAATTGAACGGAGGATGGCTTCAATACAGCAGAGTTTTCCTGTGAATGAATCTTTTTATTCAGGTGATGCAAATTTCTGTGTTTGAATATTTGAGATTTTTATTTGTATATTTTAAATGGGCACCGGATTGCACGTATACATTTCTGTTTAAAATCTAGATATGGCGGAAGGTTGTGTGATGGCCACGTCAGATTTTTTTCCTTACTCGTTCAAAACTTATAGCTCCGCCCGGGACTTTTGGAAAACCCTGTGTATAGACTATAGATAGTTCTTTGGACGATAGTTTATCGATAGTTTAAACGGCAGTTTATCGGATATTTTAATATCTGAAAACATGTGAATTCGCACTTTCGTAGAAAAAATATATTTCGCATTTTTAGCTTAGCCCTTTTAAAAATTGTGAAGTACACGCCACTGTCTGGCGGTGATGGGGCGGAAGCGACGTCGGTGGTTGGTATCGCGCTCTCGTTCGCCCCCGGGGAGCTGTAAATGTTCCGCGTGTAATTTATAGTGGACGGCCGGGCCGCGATCAAATTGCCCACATAAATCGTCGCCAGCACCTTATTGATGCGACAACCGCAGTAAGGAAGACCTCTTAGTTGTTCGGCCCATCTAATCTGTTTGTAGTGGTGTCCCGCGGCCCCTCGACTGATTTATCGTCGCCGAGTGGTGGTCTGGTGCTACACCCACGTGCACGTATCTGTCGAGCTTCATCTTTTACACAACGACACCCACTAAAGCTTGGTTCACATGAACCCACGAACAGCCAATATCATGAATAATTCTATACTATTTTTTCTACTTGAGTATTAAAAGTTAAGGCGAGATATTGTTTATTTTCTTGTAACCCCATGCAGACAATAAAGGCGATAGTTTGCTATAGTACTTACTGCAAACAGATATAATAGATAATAATGGAAGCTTCTTGACTGAAGGATTATTATAAATAAAACACAATGCTGGGATGCAGTCTATTTATTAAAAATCAATCAACCTCGACCAGTTTCGGCCTCACGTGGGTCATCTTCAGGACTTGTTTTTACCGTCCATTGAAGTGCACGATTTTTTAATTTCTGACTAAACTTTTTAATGTTTTCATTATTTATTTATCTATTTATTTTTTATTTATCATGACATACTTTTGTAATTTTTCACGACATATTACCTCCTGATGATGACCCAACTGGGCGCCGAAACCGGTCGTGGTTGATTGATTTTTAATCAATTGACTGCATCCCAACATTATGTTTAATTTATAATAGATAATGTTTTTAATTTTAGAAACGTGCTCGTTTAAAAAATGTAAACAGCTGCCTATATTTACGGATTAAAATATCGACTTCTAATTTCCGGTATTCGTTTTTATTCTTGAATTTAATCAACTATTTGCGAAAAAAAGAAAGTATCGAAAATTTGTAGGATGCAGTCATGTGATTTTGCATATTTCTCTGTGCTACTATTTCATTTCCACGCCATCATACGTCTCTTGCACCAATTGACTACTAAATTAAATAGATTTTACAGATTATTAAATTTTTAATGACACTTAATCAAAAAAGTTTTTCAGATTGTATGTTATTTTTTATGACACATGAATGCATACATTTCAGAAATTTTGCTTCGTGCTTATGATCCTTATTACACCGAGTCAAGAAATTCATACTAATTAAAAATATCGACTTTTAGTTCCCAACATTCATTTCTACCAAATTTTTTGTATAGGTACAGGGTGGTCCATCGGTCTGCATTTTTTTTTACTCATTTATTTTAAATATTAAAAGATCTTTAAAATTTTGTAAACATATTATAGGATGTTCCATTAAATAATATAAAGTTGCACATGATTGCGCGAAAATGGAACACCCTGTAGAAAAACTTATAATGTAAAATAAACTTTGTTTAAAAAAATACAGACCGATGGACCACCCGGTATGTAGTAGCCGGCCTTAGTTTAGCCTACATTTTAATTAATCTCAAGATACAGGAGAAGCTAGAAACACAATTTTGAAATAAGTTGTTTAGTTTTGTGTAAACCAATCTTTAAGTCCAGCACTACATCTCTCTTTCTGTCTGACTCTTCATGATCACGTGTAGACCATGTCAGTCGTCCACTAATGAAGACAGCTCAACCTGCACCTGATGGTCTTCTTCTCGACACGGATTTCTGATCCAGCAGTCGTCGTGGCCACCTGCGATAAATGGGTAACACGTGCACCTGCGTCTGGACCTAACAACGAAGATGTTTTTATACACTAACGTGTATTGTTTGTGTTTCTTTGCAATGAAACTGCAGAAAGTAAATCAAGAGGTAACGCTTCAGCGCTTAGATTGTTTAGTTTATCAAGCGTTCTTGAAGACAACCATTGGGAATGGGAAGGTTTTTTTGTAAGAACTCAGAGTTCGTTTTTTTGGAGAATTTATTTAGTAATCATGTGACGATATCGATGATGATAATATTGATAAATTAGAATCTTGGTCAGCTTGTTTAATTTTTTAGGTTTTTAAAAGGATTTTGATGTTTAATATTATGTACTATACTTATTACTCATATAAAGATTGCTTTCTGGTTAATTTTAAAATACAATCTACATGTTGTGCTAATAAATAAGTACCCAGGAAAATACTTCTGAAAATTTGAAAGGAAAACGAAGAACCATGCATGTAATATGGCATGTAATTCTCACAACAAGAGTGTTGCGGTTCGACCATTTTGAGCAAATAATTGATTATAGAATGAAGAAAATCTTGATTGAATTATTTGAAATTTAAAGAAGTAAAAAATAATAATACTGTAGTTACTATTATACGTATTTATTATAATTATAACATTGACGTTTCGGTTTAAATTTATATAATATTGTCACGAATTAAGTTAGAAAACCTTTCGGTACCATGAGGCCAAATTTTTATTTATTTTAAAACATCAAACGAATGAAAGGAAACTAGGCAGCATATTATGTATGGGGCCGAAGATTTACATTTACAAGAACTATTAATTTGTAACTTAATTTGTAACAATATTATCTGAATTTCATTTGTCCTGAAGGAGGTTTCAATTTTAGACCGAAACGTCGACATTATGAATAAATATTTACGCATAATAACTACAGCCAGTATACCCATTATTGTTTTCTTCTTTTCCTGAAAAGGACATAAGCATATCAATTTATCAAACTCATATTAATTTATAACGTATAATAAAATGTTTATGGATTGAAATTGATACAGATATAAATATTCAAGAATAATCCAGTGAATATACTTTCCAAATGGATTTTTGACATAAAATAATCTTAGCTTTTATTTAGTGACATATAAAACTCCGAACATTTTTATAAACGACAATACTTTAGCATGTCTACTTATAGCTATAAATATACACGTATAACCTCAAAATAACAGCCATCCATTCTGGAAGTTTATACGCGCAGATTTATGAGTATGTCAATCGTACGATACGTAAGGTATATGGGGGATATTTAAAATAAACGACACTTACACAAGCAAATGTATCTACGAGCGTATAATAAATATCGTGGAATTTCAGGGGAGTGCATACACATTACCATTCGGGCCGTAAATCGATGTAAGCGGCCACGTCATATTTAAATCGAGGCGCGCGGTCGGGCGGTCGCACGACAGCCATAAAGATCGAAATAAACAGCCAATTTTTCATGTCACTAGATAGCGTGCCCCACCGTATAGCTGTAGCCATAGCCTCCCCAGATGTAAATGCAAACAACTTCATTACAAAATGACATTCGCATGCGAAATACACGTGACGTGAGAGTGGTATAATACCTGATACGATACAGCAGACGTAATTATAATAACATGACTTATTATGTTAATTTTGTTCTACGTAAATTATACTGTAATATCACCGTATATATGCACATTGTAATTAGTTCAAATAACACGTATTCATAATGTATGTTCAGTTATGTGATGTCAAGTCGTACACTGGAATATAAGCACATTTGCTCTGCTGTCTACTATCTTCGTGTTATCGTGTTACTTAAATGCTTTTATAGTATGCTTGATATGACTGCAGTATACTAAAGATTATTATTATTAATATAACAAATAAGTGTATAAAAGATTTATGTAAAATTTATTAAATAAATAACAATTAAATATATCTACCTATGTGAGTTAAGTATGGACCGCAACGTAAAGTGTGCTAGTGCTGTATGATAAGCATGCAAATTCAACTTTTCCTTGTGGAAATGTCAATAGATTTTACATTTGACGTATTTTCTTCAAAACTGAATTCTATGAACTTTCAGTAATGTTGTAACTAGTTCAGTAATGAAGCGAATATTGTATGGGTAGGTATACCGTACCCGTACCTACCTAACCTACCAAAAGTATTTTACATTTTTGTGATATTTCACCTATGGAAAAACGTAATAAATGAAGTATTTATTTTGTGCACATTGGGATATTTTGTAATAATTTTAAGTGTTGCTAAGACAGAACAGAAAAATCAGAAAAACTACATAAATAAAAATAGTTCAACAGTACCAGTATTCAGTACTAGATTAGTACTTACCTCGTCACCTCATACATTCAAAACAAAGCAAACGATATAATGATGCAAGATGTAACATTATTTTGGATATTAAAATGTTTGTGTCCTTCGTACTAAAAATTAAAAACATCAAATTAGTTAAGTACCCATGGGCGTCGTTAGGATATTTCCTAGGGGGGGGCCAAATATTTTTTGGACCAGTAATGTAAGCCTATAAAAAAAATAATTTGGCAGGGAGAAAGAAAAAAAGCGGCGCAGGCGAAAATTTTTTTGAGTTCAAGGTCAAAGGCTGCTTCATTAAAAGTTAAGTTATACATACATTTGAAATTACATCTTAATTTACCCTATATCAAGTACAAAAAATTAAAATAAATAATACATTTTAAAAAAATAATGAAATAAATGTTTTATTTTAGCATTTAGATAAGTACGTAGGCAAAAAAATATATAAATATACTAGTTCGCTGGGGGGAGGTGGTTTAATCCCTAAACCTCCCTTGTTTCGCCAATGATGAGAACTATAAATTTCTGATATCCAGTACATACATTAAAGATTCAGAATAAACCTTCAATACAGTTTCTTGCAAATCTCTATACCTATATTTAATAAGAAATAATAAATTTAGCAAGAAAAGCATATCAAAGCTCGCTGCAACCCAGGTTGCCCATTGCTGTTTCATTTCGATTTTCGAGGAAAATACTACCCTCCTATTAAACTCATTTTCTGAGTACAGGAGCATTATTCTTGAAAAGTTTCGCGTATTTCGTACATTGAAATTTCTAAAAAAAATTCCAAGTGTTTGGTCTTTTTTATCATATAGGTATGAAATTTGGGTTTCTGTGTCATTATCTAGGGGGGGGGGGCAATCGCCCCCCCCTTGCCCCCCCCCCCTGACGACGCCCATGTAAGTACCTAAACTAGTATATTCATTACCGATTATCTGATATTGGACTCAACCCGGAAACTCACCTTCATGCTTAAATAATTATAAAATTTATCAGTTAAAATACTATTTCAATCCTCTTTACTATTCATTATAACATCTCAATTATCGTCTACCGTTCTACCTACATAATATCAACACATCATTACATAATTACTTCATATTACATCCCCCTTAGCAGAACAATCCAAAGCATTTCATCTAACATCCCATTCTAAGTTATTAAGCACACTTACACCAGTTCGGGACGCGGAACGACACGAGACAAGCGACAACGACAACACAGATCTCTCGGCTTCAGCGCACGCTGACGAGTTAATTTACCTCGAGTGTAAGGGCGGAGAAACGGCCTTCGCGATCTTGTCAACACGGGAACGTCATTAGTGTGCCATGACGCCCTCGTCCTATGCCTGACACTTCAAGCCAGCCCGTGAATTATTCACAACGTGTGCTGATGTCACCCAACTTCCGCCAGTATTGGTTTTACATAAAATATACTTCTGCTGCTTCCTCGCTAGGTGAACCGACATAAATCTTGCACGCTGGAGATGTAGATGGTTTTATTACAGGGGAACACACTAACCAAACACATAAATCTGTTATGTGATCGTTTCGTTATTCTTGCCTGGTAGATTTACGAATGTAATTGCAGAGTAGATGTATTGAGTAATATGACAACTTGGATAGCTGTCGGAATAAAGATTCAGGTAGAAAGATTTACTCTTAAAACTATAAATAAATTTATATGGTTTTTTATAAACATTTTTCAGTAATATCTAGCAAATATTACTTTTCTTTACTTAAATATTATAATAACATGTTCATCAGTCTTAACATTCGGTTTTGGTAAAAACTAGAGTTGGAAAATTCCCGGTAATTTTGAAATGGGGAAATTTTCCGCACCAATATTACCGAAAAATTTCAGAAACTTTCCCATTACATTTTTGTGTTGCTTGTGCTATGTGGTTTCATTTGATACCAAATACGTACTCGTTTGGTAAAAGATATATGATTAAATGACAGATGTTACCTTCGTTGTTGATTTTCTTAAAATATATCCGTATGCTGAATGGTGTTATAAAGATAGTAAACAAATCAGACAAAAAATATGTGAGCACAAGTGAAGTTAAATTAAAAATATAAGCCGCGAAATGTGAAAATAAACGGAAAATTACCAGGGAAATTTGCGGAATATTTCCAATATAATGTTTCATGGGAAAGTTTCAAAATTGTGAATATTACTTTACCGGTAAATTTCCTTTTGGGTAAATTACTTTTTTGGAAATTTTCCAAATATATATATATATATATATATATATATATATATATATATATATATATATATATATATATATATATATATATATATATATATATATATAGTCATGAACCCTTCTACCGTTAGGTGTAGGGTGTAAAATGTCTCTAAATCGTGCACAAATTTCGCCCATTGTTTCTTGTTCTTCGCCATCTTCCGAGCATCGTGCAGCGTAACGTTCCTTTTCGCCAGGATCTTATTGATAATGGTGTCCCAGGTGTCCTTTGGCCTTCCACGATCCCTCTTTTCTCTCACGTTTGTCATCCAGATTTGCCGTACCGGTCTCGCTTCGTTCATCCTGATCATATGACCCCACCATGCTAGTTGTCGTGTCTCTATGAAGTCTAATATTGGTTTGCATTGTAGTTGTTCTCTTATTGTTTCATTTCTTATTCTGTCCAACATTGTTACTCCCTGTACTCTTCTCAGATATTTCATTTCGAGTGCCTGGATTTTACTTTTCATTCTTTGAGACAGTACCCAAGACTCGCAACCATATGTTAATATGGATCTATATATTGTTTTATAGACTGTTGTTTTTGTCTTCGTAGTAATTTCTTTTTTCCCAATGAAGCTGTGTTTCATTGCATGTAAGATTCTTGCTGTTTTGTCTATCCTCTCATTAATATCTATTTCCTGTTTACCATTATTCTCTATTGTTGTGCCTAAATATTGAAAACTATTTACTTTTTCTATTTTTTCATTGTTAATTGTTAAGTTCACAGTTGCTTGCTCGCTTCCTACTACCATAACTTTAGTCTTTCTAGTATTAATTTTCATATCATATTTCACAATTACTTCATTCCATATATTTAGGTTTTGTTGCATTTTTTCTTCACTTCCTGCTATGATCACTAGGTCATCTGCAAATGCACATACTGATACAGATATTGGTCTTAAATTCCTATACCCTATGTGGAATTTGCTAATCTTCTCGTCGCATTCTTGTATAATATCATCCATAAAAATTGTAAACAGAACTGGACTCATTACACCTCCTTGTCTTAGGCCATTTTTGGTCTCAAATAGTTCTGATCTTCTATTTTGATTTATGACGTAATTATTGTTCTTTTTATACAGTACTTTGATGGCATTAACTAATTTAGGGTGTACTTCTCTCCTTTCGCACATACTCTTCCATAGTTTTTCCCTTTTTACTCTGTCGAATGCCTTCTCTAGGTCTATAAATGTCATAAATGCTATCTTTTTTGTAGCTACCGTTTTCTGGATGATGTTTTTAATAGTAAATACATGGTCTTGTGTACTACGTCCTTTTCTGAATCCGCTTTGTGTTTCGGACAGTGTTGCTTCTACTTTGTTTCGTAATCGTTTTTCCAATATTCTTTCATATACTTTCAGAGCTGTACTTAGTAGCGATATACCTCTGTAATTATTAGAATCCTTAGTATCTCCTTTCTTATGTATTGGTACAATAACAGCTATTTCCCAGTCTTTTGGCACCTGTTCGTACCAAACTTTGTTATATAGCCATAATAGCAATTCTGTAACTCTTTCTCCCATGTATATCAACATTTCTGATGTAATTTTATCATGTCCCGCCGCCTTTCCATTTTTCATTAGTTTAAGTGCTTCTTTGACTTCATTTATCTGTATTTCTCCTACTTCGGATTCGTTTATCTGTTCGTTGGTAGTTGTTGCTTCGTTATCAGATAGTATTTCTTCACGTTCTTCCTGTTCTTCAGGCATAAGTAAAAGTTCTTGAAAGTATTCTTTCCATCGGTTCATTATTTCTAATTCTTCGATTAGTATTAACCCTTCTTTGTTCTTGATTGTGTTCGTTGTACATGTCTTCCCTTTTCTGAGCGTTTTCAATGTTTTATAGAATAACTTTTGGTTCTCTCTGCTATTGGTTTCCATTTGTTCTCCGAACTCCTTCCAGCTATTCTCTTTCGCTTGCAATACTAATTCCTTAACTTTTTGTCGCTGTTTTTTATAGCTATTATAGTTTTCTTCATTTCTATTACTAAGGTAATAAGTCCATGTCTTCTTTTTCTTCTTTATTTCTTCATTCCACCAGGATGTTTGCTTTTTGTTGGTGTTTGCCCTGTTTATTCCACATGTTGTTTTTGCTGCTTTTGTGATTACTTGTTTAAATATATTCCAGGATTCTTCTACGTTTTTTCCAGCCAAATCAGTTTTTTCCGTTTCAATTATTCTTGTTACTTCTTGTTCATATTCTATAGCAATTTGTACATTTTTCAATTTGTAGGTTTTTATTATCTCATATTCTACATTTTTTACCTCTTTTACAGTATCGTTCTTAACATTGTTGTTCTTCTTTATTTTTGCTTCGACTAGGAAATGATCACTAAAAATTTCTGGACCACGTCTAGCCCTGCAATCTGTTACTAAATTTCGGTTTTTCCTTTCAATAAGCACATAGTCTATTATTGACCTCTCCTCTCTTTTGGGCCCTTGTCTTGTATACTTATGTATATCTTTATGTTCATGGAATGTATTAGTTATTAACAAATCATTTAGTGCACAATAATCTATCAATCGTATTCCGTTGTTATTACGACTGTTTTCCCCATGTATCCCTATTGTATTTGCTGTACTTTTATCTCTTATACCTACTCTTCCATTAAAATCACCAGCTATAAATATATCACCTTTACTGCTTTCTGTAATAACATTTAGTTCATTCCAAAAGTTATCTTTTATGTCGGCAATTTCGTCATCGTTTGGTCCGTACACTATTATTATTGTTTTTACTTGTCCTATTTGTTCTCTAATTTCAACTTTCAGTATTCTATCAGTATATCCTTCCTAGAGTTGTACATATTTTACTAATCTTTTATTTATTATACATGCGACTCCTGCTGCTGCTCTCTTATCTTCAGGAACACCACTATATATCAGCAGGTGTCCATTATCTACTATTGTTTCTTCTTTGCCTTTCTTCTTTGTTTCTGTTATACACAACAAGTCTAGATTTAGCTTGTTAAATTCATCGAATAATTCGTGTTCTTTGTCGTTCATACTTCTTACATTCCACGTTGCTAGTTTCCATATCTCACTTTTCTTTTTCTTAATCGAGTCCTTTTCTTGCAATGTTAAGTCCTTTATATCCGTCCTTGTCCCTGTACTTAAATTTATAATTTTTTCCCTTGTTCTTCCTAATACATTATTCCCTTTCCAAGTAGTATTCTTAGTCCTTTTGCTTAGCTTAGTCGTTACCTTTTTTCTTGCCTCAGTATTTAATAGTTTTTTGGGTGCTTTTCTTCTACCTGTCCAGCCTCTTCCAAATGCCAACTCTAAAAACTATAATATATGAATGAACTGAACTAAATGTAGAACCTCCTACCCTTCTTGAGTCCCACATACTCGGTTTTGGTAGAAACTTTGATTGAACTGAACTAAATAAAGAACCCAATACCCTTCTTGAATCCTATACATATTCGGTTTTGGTAGGAACTCTAGAACCACAGAACAAGTGACAATACTGATGAACATGATACCCCATGTGTCGACGTCGTAAACCCACGTGTATATGCCGTGATTTTAGACACCGTGGCCCCCACTGCCTTTAGACACGGTAAAATTATACGCCGTGGACCCTGTGGTGGGGATAGAAACTTTTCACCATGATTTTAGACGCCGTGGCTTGCTCGGATCATAGAGCCAGATCGACACAAAATTTCCGCGATAATTTGAAAACATCACGTTACACGTGACAATATTTTGTTCGAGTACCTATATCATCGGCATATTCAATGTTTTTACTCCAATAATGGATGAAAATTATCGTCCTATTATCAGTTCTAAACCTAGTAGTGTTTATTAATAATATTATTTTGTAGAAATCTTAATGACAGTAATATCTCCATGAAGATTCTAGTATTCAAAATGCGTGAGAAAACGCTATTCGCTATTCTAATTATCGTTCAATCCGTTTAAGTAAGTAATACTTTTAAACAATAAATAAATTTGTGGGACACAGGCAAGCGATAAAACATAATATTCCGGCGGTTATAGGACTGCATTTTGTGATTGAAGTGTGAAAATTGGTATACATTCAATAGAAAAACTTTCAAGGTACCGAATGCTAGAAGTTTCAACTCAATATTTGATCCGTTGAGAAACTACAGCTGATCAAACACAAAAAATTAAAAAATTTCATTATTGTCTCTAAGATGAAAATTATGTATGTAACAAAAAATTATCAGGGGTAATACCATTTTTTGAGAATTGTTTTGTCGTTTCCACGGCAACTTATTTCTAACAATTTCACGACACAAAACATCATCTATCAATTTCCCGAAACGAAGTTGAGGGGAATTGTCAGATGATGTTTTGTGGAGTGAAATTGCAATAAGTTGCCGTGGAATAGACAAAAATTCTCTCAAAAAATTATTATCTCGAATGGTATTTAGGAAGAATATTTTTCTTGTTAAAAATACTACCAAAACGACTCATTTTGCTAAACATTTTTGACGTTTCATGTGACAAATTAATTATTTTTTTTTACTGAAGTAACAAAATAAAACCTAATCTACAAAATTATGTTGTCAGATACATCATTTTACATTTTCAATTCTATTGGTTGCATTACGTCATTTGACGTCATCATTACGCAATATGATTGGTTAAACCATCTGTCAAAAAATATTCAGGGGTAATACCATAAGAGATGATAATTTTTTGAGAATTATTTTGTCGTTTTCACAGCAACTTATTTCTAACAATTTCACGACACAAAACATCATCTATCAATTTCCCGAAACGAAGTTGAGGGGAATTGTCAGATGATGTTTTGTGGAGTGAAATTGCAATAAGTTGCCGTGGAACAGACAAAAATTCTCTCAAAAAATTATTATCTCGAATGGTATTTAGGAAGAATATTTTTCTTGTTAAAAATACTACCAAAACGACTCACTTTGCTAAACATTTTTGACGTTTCATGTGACAAATTAATTAATTTTTTGTTACTGACGTAACAAAATAAAACCTAATCTACAAAATTATGTTGTCAGATACATCATTTTACATTTTCAATTCTATTGGTTGCATTACGTCATTTGACGTCATCATTACGCAATATGATTGGTTAAACCATCTGTCAAAAAATATTCTAATAAATCTAATGTTGAAGACCGGAAGTCGATATCTTGATTTATTCGAAAATAAAAGCTGTTTTTTTTTAAGACAAAACTACGCTTTTATTGAAAATGACTAGAAATTGCTCAAATATATTTTCACGATTTTCTCGAGAACTGTACTACTTACAGAAAAAATAAATATAACATTTTATAAGAAATTTTATGCTCTACAAAATCTTATGTAACAAATTTTTCTCAAAATATTAACCATACAAGATAAATAAAGAAAACTTAAAATAGCGGACATTTTTTCAAAATGGCGGCCGTCTCTGGTACTTAACACTTTGGTACCACTTCTTATATGAAAGAGAATAATTTAATTGATATGTATGCCAATTTTCACACTTTAATCACAAAATGCATAGTTGATATGAAATTTATCCTATAATCGCCGAACTATAAATGTTTAACAATTATTCAACTGTAAACATTTCAAAATATCCGATTTAAAAACATGATATCTAGCTAAACTCTTTCCGATATCAAAAGAAAATCCACGGTTTAGTGTATCGGAAACTCTATTAGGTGTCCAATTCGTAACAGCACTATAAACAATTATTTCCCAGCTCGAGGCTTGTCGTAGTGGCAACTGACACGTTTGCTGAGTCAGGTCACGTTCTCTTGCTTGTGGTTGTAACGTAACAGCAGCATCACTTGATCCCAACCTCACCAAGCCGAATCGGGAAGCGCTTAGAAGCAGCGGCTCTACGCTTGTTTAGATACAAAACTATCTTAATTGATTTCTTGCTCAGATGTCTCCACAAGTGTCCCATGTCGACACTAACAGAACGAGACTCTTAGCGGTGCGATTGACTTCGGAAGGATGTATAAGATTGAAATATTCCTGCTATTTTGATTAGGAAATTACTTTATTATGGTATTGTGAAATGAGTACTAAGAAGAAAACAGCAAATAGTGTAAAATGGTAAAATTCTAGTGTGTACCATCCATTACAATACAATTAAGAATTTTATTACAGTAATTAATTTGACTAGCGAACTAGCGACAAATAAATCATTATTTATACGCATATTGGAAGTACATACAAAAATTCCTTCTTAAATAATGTGTTTTTCATTGGCAACGAAACATTTATTGTAGGACAATCACAGAGGATATCAGAAGGATATGATTAATTTTAAAATTAATGATATCTGAATTTCCGAAGTTCATTGTCACAATAATATAAAACAAAATCGTTCCGTTTATGAACTCGTCAATGAGTATTGTATCCAGATTAGTGTATGGTGTAAGGTTTGATACAAAGATCGATAAAATGTATGATTCAATGCAAAAAACCAAACACAACACTAACTGGGATACAAGACTCGACACTAGGTTGATCACGACGCGTTTCGATCTTTCGATCATCATCAGGACCTGATGAGTCACCTGATGATGATCGAAAGATCGAAACGCGTCGTGATCAACCTAGTGTCGAGTCTTGTATCCCAGTTAGTGTTGTGTTTGGTTTTTTGCATTGAATCATACATTTTATCGATCTTTGTATCAAACCTTACACCATACACTAATCTGGATACATTACTCATTGACGAGTTCATAAACGGAACGATTTTGTTTTAGATTAATTTTAAGTTTAAGTATATTAAACAAAGAATTTTTTTAAGGGGGCATACCTACTACACTCCTTCTTTCGCTGACCGTTGTCTTAACCTTCGCTTACACATGTGCAACGTGCAAAGATAATAAGAACAAGAACAATCACGAAAATTATTGTTTAAGGAAACTTGTGAATACACTGGAAGTATGGTAAATTATGATGTATTCTGGGCTATTTGTTAGCAAGTTTGTATATTATGCGAATGAACAACACATCACATTGTCATTATAACATAACTACAAATAAATAAGTAAAATTTTAATAAATGGAAAGTTTCTTGTAAATAATTACAGTAAAGAGTACTTAATAGGCCCGTGTACTATCTAAAATCTAGCATAAAATGTACTAACGTAGCGAGTGTTTTGTGGCTAGTACAAGAATGGTAAGATTTTATTTCAACCAGGATTTAATAGAGAAAGAAAAAAAAAACACTTTTACAGTATTTTTCAATTTCAAAATGACATTGCATTGCTAGGATGCGGCAGCCCTAGTAGTGGGGAAAAAAGTGGAATGAAAAAAACGAGAGTATTCTAGGAATTCGGTAAAAACGTAAACGAGCCGCTTAATACCGAGTAATACCTTATGAATTCGTGATGTTTTGTTCCGGTTAGGTAAATCTTGAACCCGATAAAAGTTGAAACAGTTTGTGAAAGGATAAATTGAATTGACGATATCACGAAATCGGGGGGTTATATAATTTGGAAAGAGTTAACGGGTAACGGATGTATTTCCATGACACCGGGAACGGTGGCTTTCAATAATCCAGAGCGAACAATACGTTTCAATTCGCATGACGGGGTGTCACACACTGCGCACGTGCTCATCTGTCTCACATCTCGCTCTCATCCTCATCTCATCACACTTGCTCTTTTCCGGAGGTGCCAACAACAGAATGGAAACCAGTGGCGCTGAATATGGGGATAGCGTACATAGACTGTCGTAGAAGACATCAATAATACATGGGATGTGATAAACCTTTAAAATTACTACATAATATGGCTCATAAAACAATATAATATTATCATTATTATTTTATCAAACCAGCATTGGTCCGATTATTTATTACTATCTTTTTGATATCCATCGCTTATGTTATATATTTATGGTATAAAGGTGTAGAACCCTTTTTTTTAAATTTCCATCTGTACATTTTGTTAAATCATGCAAGTAAAAAGAAATAATGACTAAAAAGATATGAAAACAGTAGTAATTATATGAATTATTTTAATCAAAAATTTTAAATTACCTAATATTACGTAATATGCTACCAAGTGTAATTACGAAACAGGAAACAAACAAAAAATATGTAGGTACCTACATTTGTTATCATAATTTATTATCTGTCTATCTGCGTGTTTCAATCTTTTCAATAAAGTACCTACTTACTGATATAAAATATGAATGGAAATTAAAAATTATGATAATGACAAATTTTGAAAATAATTGCAAACCATGAATCTTAATTATACTTTGGTTTGTAATTTTGTTTCTTATCATTTAATTTAGATTAAATTATAATACACAATTAACTGATAGATACACAAAGTTAGTTATTTATCAAGTAGGTAGCATATGCACTATTTTTTAAATTTACTGATTAACATCGCATTCATTATCGAAAATAAATCATTGTTTAAATCCGATTAAAACCGATTTGATTAATGTTTAATAAAATAATGACAATTTGAATGTTGCGCATAAAGACATTAAAAATCAAAATTACCCATTAAAACTCTAATCATGATTTATAACCCCCACCCTGCTTTTACGCATCATCCCTTACTTCCTGCTGCATGTAGTTTCAGACACCCAGCTTCACAGAGTGCATGATAGATGTCACCGCGTGCGTAATGCGATCGGGGTGTAACGTGCGTGCCCACCACATCGCACAACGTACGCCACTGGGGAAATCATTATTAACGACGGACTAGCGCGACGATTTATCAGCGGCGTCCGTGAGCCCGTGAGCCGCATGATGGATTAGGGGCGGGCGAGCCGTGCTTGAACCACGGGAAAAAGTCTCATGTCTGCGACCCTTGACGGTACAGAGTAATGACTAGGATTCAATCTGAGCGAAATTACAGTCGCGTTAATTTCATATTAAATGCGATGTTTGCAACGATTTAATGGCGTTTTCTAAGTTGAAATGGGGATTATGATGATTTATTTGTGTGTTGTTATAAATCAAGTTTTATGTCAACTGACTATGTAGTAGACATATAAAACCTTCTTTACTTTCTTCGCATATGGGTTCATATAGGATATATTATGAACCTGTAACAGTACGGAACAGGTTTGGTAGCTGGTAGGATATTTTTAATTAGCTAAAAGCTGTCTTCAAGTGGGTCTAATGCCTTTTTTAAATTTTTTGTTTGGAGACAAGCTTTATCTACCCAAAAATGTATTAGATATTCTAAAAATGTGAAATTTTATTTAAATTTTAGGAAAAAGTAAACAGATGTTTCACCATTTTTACGCCGGTAGTGACTCGACTGTGATTGATAAATATAGTTGAAGTGTAGATTATCATCGTATTTTATTTACTATTGCGTAAAATTATCTTCGCAATTTCAGAACTTTGTTCAACTTGCATTATGCAATATTAAAATTTTGAATTTAAATTATTTTCTTTGCTTTCTTTCCACAGAGCACAAACAGCATGGAACCTGTGTAATATTACTTATTTTGGAAGTAATTAATTTTCGAAGTACTTACTAAGATACTGAAACCTGTTCGAATTCATGCCAAACTTAAAAGATAACCCAGCATGTGATACAATTTTATTTGTTCTTCTATTGTTCTAATTGCACGTTAACAATGACAAGAACTCCACTGCTCAAAGCGGGAAGCATCAGCGTCGACGAGTCATCCGTCTTCATCCGTAAATCAGCGCCGGTTGGCATCGAGACGCTATGCGGCGTGGGGCAGACGCAGACAACATCGGCCGACAGCGCTCTGGAGTGATGAGCTCATATATCTCACTGGCTTCCGCTGCTCCACCAAGACGCACGCGCCCGCCCAGCACAGACATGAAAAATAGTTTTCACGCTCGCAAGTCAAGAGGGATGTAAGCGGGAAAGTAAAAAGAGAACATTCGTCTTCGCTATTTATATGCGCTGTGTGCATACTGCCAAACCAAGTCTGCGCTAGAAACTGCATTGGACGTAGATGAAGTGCAGTGCAGGGACTTTTACACTTTTATTACAGTTAACATATGAAGAATTAGTTGACAGATATTTATTAACGAGATAAAAGTAAAATAAAATTTTAATAATTGATTAAGCACTATATGGGTTTATTACACAAATTAATACCAGATCTTTGATTTATTCTTTTCTAATAACAAGAGTTAATGCAAAAACTTTTTATATTCAGATCTCTCCTATTCCTATCGGTATTATGATTTGTTACCATTTCTAGTTCTTACAGTAATAACAGTTTGTGCCACTTTCGAATAATTTCATAACATTAAAATTTTACTTGTATTTGAAATAAATCCAATAGTGGTGGTCCCTGTACACCTCCTTGTGAAACACCATTCCTTAAGAGTGTCGTTTACCTATTTCTCCGAAAACTTGCCAATCGCGATGCATATCTTTTGTTGCGTATTAAGTTGTAAAAACTTATTAGTATTTATGATAGATAAAGTAACGAAGTATCGTTTCATTATATCTAGAAAATACTACTAAATATTCTCCGTAAAATGTGATTTTTAAAATGTGCATATTTTTTTTAGAAAACCTACAAAAGGCACAGTTAAAGGATTTTCTTCGAGATAATATTATCTTCAAATTTAATTTTGCGCTTTCACAAAGAAAATCTTTGAATCCAACTAAATCATTAAAGCCGATTATAACAAATAAATAATATGTAGCTAATAGAAAAAAGTCTATATTTAAATGCGTTCAAAAGTTGCAGTCGGTTAAACACATTTTTGTTTTTTTAAATTATAATAAATTCCATATATTTTTCTCGAAGAAAATCTTAATGTTTCAACTAAACCAAAGACTTTTTAGATTAATGAAATATTTTCTGATAAATCGAAAGCCTTAAACCCGATATTTCAATTCATTAAGAAATTATAGTTGATATTTATTTCATTAATGTTGTCCACTCTCGCTAAAGTGTGACAGATTTAATTATCAAAATAAAATAATAAGGTAATGCCCATGTCACATCAGCATGGCACAAAGCACGGTGCACGGTGGAACAAACGTGTGACACCCTTTTGGCAGCTTTGAACGAAGCAAAATGCCACATCGATCACCGTGCTTCATGCCACGCCGGTGTGACATGGGCATAAAATAAAGTTTTTTTTGGAAGAAAATAGATTCCTATATGAAATGAGCCCTAAAATGTATTTTTAAACATTGCTTAATGGAATGTTTCATGGAATGTGCTATTTATTGCTGCTTGATGTGTTACTTAATGTGCGAAAATCCAATGACAGATAAAAATGTAAATCATTATTAAGACTCCAGTGTCGGGTTAAAACTGTAATTTTTATTAGATATTAATTTGAGCTGACAACGACTTATAAATCTTCCGACAATAAGAAGCGAACAAAAATGTGAAGAACGCGAAACAGATCAAAGCATTCCAGAGTAAGTTGAAGCACATCTCATTTTCAGCGGCACATAATTCTTTAACACTTTCGGCCGAAAGTGGGCCGTAAATCTGAATTTCTGCCGGAGCTCGCGCCCGTACTTCATTACAAGGTCGGCGGCGAGGCGTCGGCGTCGGCGGGAGCAGCGTCGGAAGCGCGGCGCTGATTTATTGGCGCCGGTGCGAACCAGTTGAAGGATAAATGTAATGGATGAACCGCGAACATTAATCTATCTGCATGGCGGGCGTGCGGAGACCGCGTCCACAGCGGGCTGGGAATTGACTAATGGCGCGGCCCACAGGCACTGCGCGTTCACGTACTCAGCCGCCGCGATGCAAACGAGCAATCGTAATAATAGATGTGTTCCGGTCTCGAGGTGCTCTAATACCGATGTGCGAAATTGCGGTCTGCAAGATATATTTCAGCCCAATCATTTCTAATGTCCTATATAAATTCATGGTCATTCATGAGTCATGATACATTGAATATATTACATAAACAGTGTTTCTTTCGGATCTTTTTAGCCCCGAGTTACGAGATGTTCAAATGATACCAAGGGGTGCTACTTGGAAAAAGTATCTTAGCTAAGCTACTCGCTACTTTATAAAAAGTAGCTTAAGCTAACAAGCTTACTTACTTCGCCAAAAATGTAGCTTAGCGCTATAAGCTACTAAAGTACCTTTTAAACAAAATTAAGCTACTTTTTATAGCTAGGTATTTCCATTATTATATTATAGAGGGCCAAAATTGAAATTTTCGTGCATTTATAAGTTCACGATATTCGAAGTATTCGAGAGTCTTGTTGTATTTTAATAGTTCATTTTTGTTTATATTCCAACAATAATTTAATCCTGCCTTGTTGATATTATAAAAAATTCAAGTCCACAATATTCCACAATTTCAATTCAATCCATAATCAAACAAAGTTAATATTTTATGTCAATTTTATGTTTTACTATATAGGTATATCTGGCATTAAGTATATAGGTACCTATACGATTAATATGGAGTATACAGCTTCGTTTCTTTCCCATAATACACCGATATCACATTTATCAGCTCATTTAAAAACTATCGTATCCATTAATTATTAATTTCTGGTAGAAAAGCTAAATTTTTCGGTAGCTAAGCTACTTTTCTCATAGCTGAACTACTTTTCTGGTAGCTTAGCTACTTTTTAGTTTTACTTTGTTAATAGTTTAACTACATATCATAATTTAAATGCTACCGATTCTTTTTTTAAAGTAAGCTACACAGTTGGAAAAAAGAGCACTATTTTTGCTCTAAAAACGGTTTATATAAGTCCAAGGTTATATGGTGCTAGTTCAAAAGAGCAGAGGTAAAAGGGTACTTTTGTCAATGCTTAAAAAAGAGTATATTAAAATTTTACTATATTTTGGGCATTAAGGGTTGCTACATTAGTAGTAGAAATTTACTACTTTTAGTTCAAAATACTGCCTTTAGAAGAGTACAATATTGCTCATATACATGCATTTATTTTACCATTTAAAATTCAAAAATTGCTTAAACGTACTAAAAATGCTACTATTTAAGTAAATTTCTTGCTACTTTAAGAGTAAGGTAATGTTGCTCTTTCTTTGAGTAAATATTGTATTTTTTTGCAGTAGTAGTTTATTAAATAAAATTATTATTTATTAAAACACACAAATTCACATTTAAATGGTCATTTAAACATATCTTACTCGTACTCGTACTCGTAATATTAAGTAAACCTCGAACTTTGTCGTGATTTCATTGGTTTTATTTTTCTTTTTAGATGAAACTCAAAATTTAAGTAAGATTAGTACAAATGACCTTTTAAATAAACATTGTTTTAATAAGAAATAATTACAATAGTGTTTAATGAATTCATTACTGCAATAAAAAATACAATATTTAAATATATATTGAAATAGCAACCCTTACAAAATATCCAGCAGTTGATCTGAAGAGCCGGTAAATTTATATGGCAGGAGGAGATTATCGAATTAAAAAGCGTAGTATAATTTTAATGGAATACATTTATTTATTTCTTATAGTTTGTTCTTGTCATAAAAACAATATGATATTGTATATTGCATAATATAAAAATCACAGGTTTCTAGTCAATAATGAAGTCTACAAACATTGCATAAAACAGTCAACATTGAACTGACGCAGTGGCAGTTTTCATGCACAGACTTATTGTTCGTATTAAATTTTATTCTAAAAAGAGTACAAAGTACCCTTTTTAGAACAAAACGTAGCAACTTTACTCTTATAGAGGAACACGAAAATTAATTTACTCTTTAAAGGATAAAAAAATGAACAAATTTCTGGTAATAAGTACCTCTTTAATAGTACTTACATTTTTTAGGAAAAATTTAGGGCAGAATATGATTTAAAAAGAGTAAATATCGCTTTTAAAAGTGTAAAAGTTTCCTCCTGCTCTTAGCTAGTAGCTTAGCTAGTAGCTTAGCTACCAAAGTAGCTAGCTACTTTCTAGCTCTGGCTACTGCTACCTACTTCTATTGTATCAAGTATCACAATTTCACAATGCCGCAAAATAAAGATAAAAATCACGTCAGCAAGTAAATTAATTATTTCAATAATATTTCATACCTACTAATTGTTTTTCACGAAAAGGTGTGATTGTGATTTGATCAGTACTGATCTGTTAAGATATTCAAGTTTAAAACATTATTTAAAATGTGACAATGACGTATGAGAAAAAGTAGTTACCAGCATTATTTTGCTGACAAAGATTAATTAATAACGAAATCATTAAACACAATATTTATTAAAATTTCTGGGTAGCATTTCAGTGAAGTAACGCCATATTTTTTCTCAAAGCAACGTTGCGTGTTAAAGTGTACTTATGCGCTATTTAAATTATTTTAGTTATGATGAATTTGCTTGGTGCCCTTGTTGGGGCGCCCATGCCTCCGCCTCCAACGGCGTCGTTACCACCGCCGCCGCGACGTCGTGACAAATCGCGTCACGCGCACCCCGCCGACAGTGATGAAGTGGGCGACAAGCCCCGACAAATGCGGGCAAAAATACAAGGACACGGCCCCTGCCTAATGACGCCATTCATTTCCCTTTATGAGGCGGGCGACATCACAAAGGACCGACGACCACTCGCCATACATTTTCCGCTCTTGTACCGCGCTAAGATGCGCGAAGCGCGCCAAATTCAAACCGCGCTAACGCTGCGCAACTCAAGTTCCTCTTCAACCTAAGTAGTACCGTAACTGATTTCATGAATTTTTATGGCACTGTCGCATCAAATGATCACACACTGATTTATATTTTACTTAATAATTAAACATCCTTAATTAATTAATTAAACAACCTTAATTAATATTAACATTAAAAAGTTTTTAAAATAATGTATTAGAAATGTTCGTAAAATTTAATAAAAGAAACCGAAATACAATATTTTCATTTGTTCTGAATAAACAGTTAATTAAAGACAAAAATTAAGAAAAATAGGAAAAATTTCTCAACTTTCATTTTTTTGGGAAAATGGCTAATTTTTGAAATGCCATGTCTCAGAAACTATTGGACGTACAGAGCTGCCGTTAGGCTTAAATTGTTTAATGTAGGTATGGATTTTTTCAGTTGTTGTCTAAGAAATTTAATTTCGGAAACCGAAAGGCGATATTTTTATAGTAACAATATAACAACAATTTTAAAAAAATTAAAAAATATTTATATTCTTTTTACTTCCTTGTTAGTCCAGTCAGGAGAGTCAAAAATTGATTGAAACCCAAGACTAATAGGTACCTACTTTATTCTTTTAACTTATTATACAAATATATTAATATATATATATATATATATATATATATATATATATATATATATATATATATATATATATATACTACTACTACTACTGCTACTATACTCACAAATATATTTTAGTCATTTTATTTAAACTGCAGAAGAAGATATAGGTAAACGATATTTTACTATTGTCACTGCCACTGTCACTGTCATGTCATAATCATTTAAATTTTACGTAGTAACAAATGTTAATCGATCATGGGCTACAAGATACCGAAATACTAAATTATAAATATATACTTTAATTATTCTTAAATGATACCAGATACAAAAATATTTATAAAATACCAATTGTATAGGTAATAATCACATAATCTTTCATTTAAAATAAAAAAAATTAAAGATTTATCGAAATATTTGAAAAAAGTACTACTTCCGGTTTGTAGATTGAAACCAAAAATAGGAGGTGCAACACTAGATGCTATAACAGTCCTAAATACAAAATTTCAACTTTATAGGTCTAACCGTATTTGAGTTATGCGACACACATACGTACGTCCTTCCGTCCGTACGTACAGACGTCACGACGAAACTAGTCATAATAGATTCAGAAAAGGTCAAAACGGATATTTCCGTAAAAATCTGAGAACCGAAATTTTTCGCGATTACAATACTTCCTTTTTTAGTCCATGGGCCAGCTAACCAAATTCAAGATTTCGGTATAATTTGGGGGTACTAAGTTTCCTTTTAACCATAGTTATATATGAGTATAAGGATCACTAAAAACCATAATTGCCATCCTCAAGTGGTAGCTAATAGAAATGGCGGCCAATACAAGATGGCCGGTGTTGCTTTTAAAAACGGATATAACTATAGAAGTAATGGTCCGATTTCAACAAACTTTTGATCGTATCATTTTTTTAGTACATTAAAGTACATTAAATTTGCAACAATTTAAGCCCAACCGCAGCTCTGTACGTTCAATAGTTTCCGAGATATGGCACTTCTAAAATTAGCACTTTTTTCAAAAAAATTAAAGTTGAGAAATTTTAGCTTTTTCGTAATTTTTTGTGTTTAATTAACTGTAATTTCTGAATGAAAAAAAATATTGTCTTCCAGTTTCTTTCATTAAATTTTACGAACATTTCCCTATAAAATATGTTATTTTAGAAACTTTTTAAGGCGTTTATTAAGCCAAAATATCAATTTTTTTCGTGAGAAGTATTCAAATACACTCACCGGCACGGAAAACAGGTCACTTATTTTTTTAAAGAAAAAATTCTAATAACATTTATGTTGAGGACGAATGCGGAAATATTACTATTGCTATATGTTAACTAGACATTCTCGAAGTCACTTCCAATACCAACTCTTACAAACATTAACAATTTACTTAAATATTCCTTTTATATGCGCATCATACCGAAATCACGAAATTTATAAAATGCATAGTTATTGATTATACTGGTATAATTTCTTTTCATCATTTGTTTTATTGTTTATTTGTCATTTTGATGTGGTGTGATGTGGTCTACGTTTTAAAAATGGCATAGAATGCAGAAACTGTAGTCTCCATCATCACTTTAATCGAAGACGGAAGAAGTCAACATTTCGTGGCAAAACGGTACAATGTATCACTTAGTACTATTTAACGCGTTTATACACGTTTTCTGGCGACAGATTTGTACACCAGAAGACCTGGAATAGGCCTAAGAAGACGCAAAAGCAACAGAAATGCTCGATTTTTGTTTTGACATCGCGTCGAAATCGCACTATAATTGTGGTGGAGGCCCATGAATCATTACTACAATTGCTTACTGTGAATATTAGTGAACGTATTGTTCGAAGAAGAGTAATAGAAGTAGATTTTCTGGCACGGTGGCCTGCCATGCGACCACACCTCCTCCAACATTACCAAGTAGCTCGCTTGAAATATTTTGGAAGGCGTGTAAATTGGGATTAAGGTGATTAGACTCGTGTTTTAGTCACTATCGAATCCAGATATTTTTTAATGTCACCATATGGATGTGTAAAAGTGTGACGACCAATTGGGAAACTTGTGCATTCAGCAATACTGTAAGATTCCTGGGAGGATCAGTAATGGTGTGAACTGGGATATCAGTGATTTTGAGGATAGATCTATTCCTTGTTCTATGGTAATATTCAACGCCGATAGGTACATAAAAGATATTCTGACCGACAATGTTGTCCCTTATGCACCATTTTAAGATGATAAATTTATCTTGATGCACGTTAATGCGCGCCCTCATGCTGCTGCAATCGTGAACGGTTTCATAAATGTTGTTAACATCAATCGTATGATGTGTCCAGCGCGGAGTACAGATCTGAATCCAATATAATTTGGGTGGTATATGCTTGATATAAAGAATTGAAGTCGTATACCCGGTCCCAGTAGGTTTAGTACGCTGGAATATCTCAGAGAAGCACTGTTAGAAGCATACAATAATATTCCTCAAGATGGCATCAGGAACCTTATTTTGAGTATGCCTCTACGATTGACCGAGTTCATAAGAGTACACGCGTTATAAGTATAAACGAATTGTGTTTATTTATGTGTTTGTAATTTTTTTCAACTTATTTTTTATTGTGTTTATGTCCATAATTTTTTCTTTTGATAATAAACAATTAGTAAATATTCAAAATATTAATTTCATAATACGAAATGCTTGACTATAATACCCTTTAATAAAATTTATCATAGTTATATATAATAATCAAGGTATAACAAAAATTTTTACAAAAGAAAAAGTGACCCGTTTTCCGTGCCGGTGAGTGTATTTTGTATTTATTGTGTTTAATGAGCTGTAACTTCTGAACGGAAAAAGTTATCGAATTCCGGTTTCTTGCATTAAATTCTAAGAACATTTCTCCATAAGATACAATATTTTAAAATCTTTTTTGGGTATTCATTAAGCCAAAATATCAAATGTTTTTCCGAGGGAAAATTGAGAAATGTTTAAATTTTTATTATTTATTGTGTTCAATGAGCTATAACTTTTTAACAGATAAACTTATCGACTTCCGGTTTCTTTTATAAAATTTTACGAACATTTCTCTATAAAATACATTATTTTAGAAACTTTTTAAAGTGTTCATTAAACCAAAATATCAATTTTTTTCGAGAGAAAATTGAGAAGTATTAAATTTTTCGTATATATTATAAAAACATTTTTAATATTTAATAAAAGAAACTGGAAGTCGATAAGTTTATCCGTTAAAAATTTATAGCTCATTGAACACAATAAATATTACAAATTTAGGAATTTCTCAATTTTCTCTCGGAAAAAGTTTGATATTTTGGCTTAATGAATACCCAAAAAAGATTTTAAAATACTGTATCTTATGGAGAAATGTTTGTAGAATTTAATGCAAGAAACCGGAAGTCGATAACTTTATCCGTTCAGAAGTTAGAGCTCATTAAACACAATAAATACAAAATATTTGAATACTTCACACGAAAAAAAATTGATATTTTGGTTTAATAAACGCCTTAAAAAGTTTCTAAAATAACATATTATATAGGGAAATGTTCGTAAAATTTTATGAAAGAAACCGGAAGACAATATTTTTTTTCATTCAGAAATTACAGTTAATTAAACACAAAAATTACGAAAAAAGCTAAAAATTTATCAACTTTCATTTTTTTGAAAAAAATGCTAATTTTAGAAGTGCCATATCTCGGCAACTATTGAACGTACAGAGCTGCGGTTGGGCTTAAATTGTTGCAAATTTAATGTACTTTAAAAATGATACGATCAAAAGTTTGTTGAAATCGGACCATTACTTCTATAGTTATATCCGTTTTTAAAAGCAACACCGGCCATCTTGTATTGGCCGCCATTTCTATTAGCTACCACTTGAGGATGGCAATCATGGTTTTTAGTGATCCTTATACTCATATATAACTATGGTTAAAAGAAAACTTAGTACCCCCAAATTATACCGAAATCTTGAATTTGGTTAGCTGGCCCATGGACTAAAAAAGGAAGTATTGTAATCGCGAAAAATTTCGGTTCTCAGACTAGTTTCGTCGTGACGTCTGTACGTACGGACGGAAGGACGTACGTATGTGTGTCGCATAACTCAAATACGGTTAGACCTATAAAGTTGAAATTTTGTATTTAGGACTGTTATAGCATCTAGTGTTGCACCTCCTATTTTTGGTTTCAATCTACAAACCGGAAGTAGTACTTTTTTCAAATATTTCGATAAATCTTTAATTTTTTTATTTTAAATGAAAGATTATGTGATTATTACCTATACAATTGGTATTTTATAAATATTTTTGTATCTGGTATCATTTAAGAATAATTAAAGTATATATTTATAATTTAGTATTTCGGTATCTTGTAGCCCATGATCGATTAACATTTGTTACTACGTAAAATTTAAATGATTATGACATGACAGTGACAGTGGCAGTGACAATAGTAAAATAATCGGACCATTACTTCCATAGATATATCCGTTTTTTAAAAGCAACGCCGGCCATCTTGTATTGGCCGCCATTTCTATTAGCTACCACTTGAGGATGGCAATCATGGTTTTTAGTGATCCTTATACTCATATATAACTATGGATAAAAGGAAATTTAGTAACCCCAAATTATACCAACATATTAGCTGGCCCATGGACTATTTACTCCGTACATAGTCCAGCCAGGAGAGGTTTAGACTGAAGACTAATACATAACCAAATGAAATTTGGCATGTGAGTAGTTAAGAACATACAGAAACAAAAAAAAAATTCGCTCCACCTCGGTATGCTCCGCTTCCCACAAAAACTTTCAGTTGAAACTCAAAATTTTCTTATAACGCATGTTCCTCGAAAACTATCAAAGATTTTGGAAAACTGTTTTGACAGGATAAAAGCTGAGAAAATTTGCTATCAAAATGATCTTTGAAAATTTTTCATAAGTAGCACCGTGTAGGTACCAGCCGTTTTAATAATCGAATGACTTGAGAATTTTCTGTATAGTATTGAGAATGACGTAATAAATTCGTCGCTAAAGAATGAATGTGGTATAACTTCGTTAAAGAACATCACTTTGTAAAGATAAAAATTGCATTTTATTCGTCGAGGCTTCCACTTTCAATTGCACTAATAACATTTGAATTTCCGACCCCGTTTATACCGAGAAAATTGCTTTTTAAAGAATCATAACTCAGTATTAGAAGACGTTCAAAAAATTCTCAATATTTTCAATATCTATGAATGAAATTGTAAACTCGTGGAGGATTATCTTCACCAAATCATCCCCAATCACATGCAACTATTTGGAGGGTTGTGTGTTTTACGTCCGAAAAGAAAACTGGTTTTCGCTACCTTTTGAATATGGATAAATATATCTACATTCTTTAAATTTAGACTCAACAAGGCCCTCTTAAATTTTTGAAATAATGCATCTAAAAGAACAAATCCAATGCTGAAACCCGGAAGTCGGTATTATTATCCGTTTAGAAATGACAGATGAATAAACACAAAAATGACTAATATTTATTTTGTTTTCTCGTAGAATATAATTAAATTGTGGCTTCACCAGAGTCTCCAAAATTTTGAAAATTATGTTTTTTATTGAAAAATGTTTCAGAAATCGAATGCTTAAAACCGGAAGTCGATATCTTTATCCGATAAAATATTACAGCCATTATACTGTGTTATGACAAAAAAACGACTTTATAAATAATTCGAAAATATACAAAATTTATTTTCTTGATTTTCTAGCAAACAGTGCCATTTACAAAAAATCTATATAACTCTATCTTGTAGAGAATTTTGTGCTCTACAATTCCGTTTAACAGTTTTCTTCGTAATGTAAACCATTTGCAAGATAAACGCGAAAAACAAAAAACGGGGACAATTTTTTCAAAATGGCGGCTGACACGGACACTTCCGGTGATGCCTCCACCCCTTAAAATACCCAATAAGGTATGGTAAATAAGAAAAAAAAATTAAAATTGCTTTTGGCTCGAAGTGCCGGACTATTAGGGAATCGTCGCAAATATTCACGACGAGCACCATTCATATTATCATTACAAAATCCATAGACAAATACCATGTCGGCATATTCACAAGCAAACTAAATTTTATATTGGAATTAGATAATAAACAATTTATTTTTAATTTAATTCACTTATTATGTCACACCTCAATAAGATAATATTAGATATCTCGTTATTAAGTTGATTTTTTAAAGTAGCGCTGCTCCAATAAGAAAAACATGAATATCTCTTGAATAAAGCATTTACGGACATTTGTTCAAATGAACTTGTCATATCTTATTTTTAGGTGTTTAATCTATAAAAAAAGTTAGGTCATTTAAATCTGGGACACCCTGTATAACCGAATCATATATCGTAGAATACCAGTGCAACCCACGTCGTGGCACTGTTTAACCACCCTGAGGTGTAGCACCTACACCACGTAGTGCTCGTGTTCGTTGCTGTCCACGCGCCACTTCGTCGCGGATGTCGTGCGGCGACATGTTGCGAGTGCAGATGATTTGTTTCGGCCGCGGAAACTCACAACGTGCCCGCTTCGCATAAATAAGGCCCTGCGTCGCCGTCGACATCGCGCTAATGGAACAAATGATTGATGCGCGGTATTTGCGAGCGGCAGACGGGCCATTCTTCACGGCACCGCAGACAAGTGCGTGCTAATATGGACTCGATGCTATTATTGTTTGCACAAAGCACGCGTGAGCTAGAGATAGTGGTAGATGTAGCTCGGAATAAAGGAAGTTGCAGTTACATCGTGTTCAACTCAAACATAAATCTTACAGAGTTTTAGATTTATCGGACTGTAGTTGGGTGTCGCAACCGAACCTATAATCTTTACTGCAATGATGTTTGATCACGACTGCTGCTGGTGTATGGTGGGAAAATGTTCGAGCTATTGTTCTTAAAATCAGAAGACCTCTTTATCACTACTAGTCTCAAGATGTTTATATTTTGTTTTATGTTATGCAAACTACAGATTTCCACATAATGCTTAAAGGAAAGTTCGACTGATCGATATTTGCTACAGCAGACAGGAGCTAGAAACCAACTAGAAATATTTGTTTACAATCTTCATTTTATGTTAGTCAATTTTTAATACGCAACAATTTTTCAATGCCATTTTTGCAAGGTTTCTTTACGTAAGAAATTTAGTGATAAATAAGTATTCGCTCAACAACGTCATAACTCAAAAAATAAAATTTTTGAGTTATTTACAGAAATAAAATGCACTTTGTATTATCTTTTAACTGTAAGAACGTCATATCTGTAACTCAGAAACTCGCCAACAGAGCATAAATGCTTTGCCACACCATTTTGTTATTTTAGTTTTTTGTAAGACTGTATTATCTCAATTTTGACGTTATGAGTTATAGAGCTGAACTAGTTTACATTGTGTACTCAGTTTTTGTAATAGTGTTATATTTTAGAATTAGACGTTATTAAATTGTATTTTTTAACTGTATAACGAATTATTTAAAGTTATGTGGTTCTATATGAGATAATATACGAGTATATCATAAAACGATTTTGTTTTTTTAATCAAATACATCATATTTCAACTTACAATATACATTAAAATCATTTTATGTAGCAATAGTGTTACAATTCTTACTGTCATAATAATGTTCTTTTGTTTTGGTATCGCTAATCAGCTTTAAATTACATTTTTAAGTACTTCCAGGTTAAAACCAATGATTTCTCTACCATAATATGCCTATTTTGTGTCTGTAAAGTAGGTAACTGGTACTTGGTACAAGAATGACATTAATTTAAAACATTAAATTGCGTTTTTCTCCAAAGGTGGATTTTGGTATTATGATGTATTATATGAGTGTATACTTTAAATTTACAGAAAATTGTCAAAACTATCGTTACCATCCCTTTATCTTAATCGAATAAAAATAAATTGTATATCAAGTTATAGAAATGTACGTAGTGTAGAATTTGTGCAGGATCTCTGACAATGACAAGTGGGAAGAAAGGTTAATTCACAAAGCCTAATAGTCCAATTTGTCTCATTACCATACCATGCAACGTGAACGTGCGTACAATGACAGAGGCATTTGGGAATTTAGCAATGAAGTAAACTGCTAATACAGTGGTATTATTTCCAAAACAGTGCGCTGGCGATGACGTCAGTGGAGGTGGAGGATGCGATGCAACGTATGTTGGGCGCGCGTCCGACACATAATGCATCGCGGACGATACATCACCAGTCCCGGTACCCACCACACCACTGCCCGTGATGGAGTGTGTATAATTACGGGTTGGAGCAGGCATGGGCGAAACGAGTTACGATTAATAGTTTCACACGTGCATCCTGCTCGGCCCCATTGTGTTGTTACTTAGTAAAGTTTCCTGTTCCGCCCATGGCCATTGTGCCGCCCCGTTCTCTCAATTTGTATGCATATGAACCGATGATGTACAGTCGCTATTAATCAGTTGCCAGCTACGCGAAACGATTCAATTCCGGCTGACAAATATGAATGAGCCGCACATGCAGTTACAGAGTTACCTATGAGCTACGTGTTGTTTGTTGCTTTGGTACTGCCAATGTCGATATGACACGGCGGCTTGCTTTTGATATGTCGGCTTGAATCAAATCTTGTGTCATCATTTGCTATTTATATCTTTCCTTTCAAATCAGTTATTTATATTGATGACGTATCTATGTGCTTCGACAATGGTATTTATAAATAACAGATTAAAAGATTGTTTTTAATCTTGGCTTATTCTTATCTTGGATTCAGTACAGTAGTAACTTTAATCCTATTGTAATGAAAAGCTTCTTGACTGCGTGACGTTGATAAGGAAGGAAAAAATACTGTAATTCAGTCACAATTTTGAAGAGTTTATTTCAACTCCAACTGGTTTCTACCCCACATCCACATGGGTCATCTTCAGGGACAACATTGATTTTAATATAAGTTAGTAACAGTACTAACGGGCAAATACAAATTTTAACTTACGTACAAGTCATAATAAATAATGTACATAAACCAATCATATTAATAAATAAAAATCTGACGTGGCCATCACACAACCTTCCGCCATATCTACACTTTAAACAGAAATATACAAATAAAAATCTAAAATATTCAAACAGAAATTAGTATCACCTGAATCAAAAGATTCATTCACACGAAAACTCTTCTGTGTTGAAGCCATCCTCCGTTCAATTACTACATTTAATATCTCACTTATGACTTATATGGCGCTAGTATGTCAACTTGTCACCCGTCTCACCTGTCAATATTTTTTACGCAGAAACAAAAGTCAACCGAACATGGATTACAAGATTTCAACGTTTTATCTGATAAATTTATTTTTTAAATTTTATTGCAGTTCTTTAATGCTACCAGATAAAGACAATTTTTTTATAACATGAGTTGCAAATAACTTTGCTTCTTATTCTTATTACAAATAAATACTATATTTATCCAAATTTATATAAATTTTTGACAATTTTCTTTTTCAATCTTCAAAAAATATCACTTCCGGTGAAGATATTTGTACCAAAATCTAATGAGCTCTTCCTATTCGTATAGAATTGTAAAATACCAAATATCAAAATTTTTGGGTAATTCGTATTTGAGTTATGCGACATCCGGCATCGGCCCAGACCACACACATACACACACACGCGCACACACACACACACACACACACACACACACACACACACACACACACACACACACACACACACACACACACACACACACACACACACACACACACACACACACACACACACACACACACACACACACACACACACATACATACATACATACAGACATCATCGAGAAACTATCAAAAATGAGTTGTAAGGACCCTAATTCGTGCTCATCCACTTAAAACTCACAACCCGATTTTTTGCATGATTCCAATACCTTCCTTTACAGGTAAGCGGAAGGTAAAAATATGTTTTTCATGTTAAAGGCAAATATTTTGAAAACTTTGCAGATATTAATATCACGTTTCAGGTTCAAGAAGTTATGTTTTCTGTAGGTCTAGATTGTGAGTACCTATGTTGTGCACTGAAACCGTAGTTCGTGAGAGCAGTGTAGTGTGGTTTGTATTTGTCACAGCTCAGACTTCTATTCTCTATCAGATCTGTTTTGACATTTGTATGGTTATATTATTTTCAGTTTTACCTAAGTTTCATCAGTGCTTTGAAGATGTTTTGGTTTTATTCTTTTAATTTGTTCATTTTGACTTGTTTTTAATAATAATAATAAATTCGTTTATTTAGCTTTAAGCTAGTTTACACAAAATATGAACAACAATAAAAATAATAGTATACAATATAAAGTGAGTAAAAAAAAAAAATATTTTTATTTTGTACTTAATGTTAAAAATTGGTTTTATACGTTCATTTTCAGTAGATAAAGTATTACTTTAACATCGAGGGTAGATAAAATAAAATTTGAGTAGATAAAGTAAAATTTGAGTAGATAAAGTAAAATTTGAGTAGATAAAGTAAAATTTGAGTAGATAAAGTAAAATTTGAGTAGATAAAATAAAATTTAAGTAAAATAAGAATATTTTTACACAAATTAACATTAAGTACAAAATAAAATAATATATTGTACACGACGATAAAGAGTCTTTATCGACACGTGAAAGATAGCCCACTCGTTCCTTCGTCACTCGTGAACTAACATCTTTCACTTTTCGATAAATGATCTCTTTATCGTCTTGTATAATAAATTACTATTATTTTGTACTTAATGTTAAAAGTAGGCTATATGCGTTCATTTTTTGTAGATAAAAAATCACTTTAACATCGAGGGTAGATAAAATAAAATTTGAGTAGATAAAGTAAAATTTGAGTAGATAAAGTAAAATTTGAGTAGATAAAGTAAAATTTGAGTAGATAAAGTAAAATTTGAGTAGATAAAATAAAATTTAAGTAAAATAAGAATATTTTTACACAAATTAACATTAAGTACAAAATAAAATAATATATTGTACACGACGATAAAGAGTCTTTATCGACACGTGAAAGATAGCCCACTCGTTCCTTCGTCACTCGTGAACTAACATCTTTCACTTTTCGATAAATGATCTCTTTATCGTCTTGTATAATAAATTACTATTAATTATAGCTATTATTAATATAACAAGAATATTATGCGATTTATAATACAGAGGATGTTGCTAAGCGACGAGGTGAAACCGAGTATCTGAGGGGGCTTAAATCGCATATAATTCGCGTTATATTCAAAGCTTATTCGTATCATCAAAGACAGCGATATTAAAACAAATCAACAATTTTATCTGTCAAATAGTTGACAGTTCGCATCTTATGGAAGGTTTTGATGTCATTATGGTTGATGTAACGTATTAAGTTCGTAACTAATGCATTTTAAGTATCTAACGTATTATGTTGTTTTATAATTATCAATAAATGTTGCATATTAAAAGGTAATAACAGTTGATGATACGATTAAGTTTATAATTTTAGTTTTTACAGGCGTGTTATATTGTTTGTATATTTTGTTGGCTGCGTATACTTTCGTCCTGTATACTTTTGTAGTACATCAAAAATAGTATCGTTTCGTGGCACTTTACCTGGCCAGGGTTTTCTACCTGGGTTTCATAATCCTGTCCCAGCGGGGGGTAAACAAGTAAGTGTTCTTTCGTTCCACTTTTGTTCCATATTCTGTATTACTGTGTCGATCTGTCACATCTTTATATTTATCAATTTTAATCAAGTTTACCATAGTATTCGTATTGTAGAGACCCTGAAACGTGCGTATCCAAAACTCATACTCGGAAATTTTTGACCCATTACCAAACCTCTCTTTTTTAGAATGAGGCAAGAGGTAACAAAAATATAAAATACTATGGTAAACTTGATTAAAATTGATAAATATAAAGATGTAACAGATCGACACAGTAATACAGAATATGGAACAAAAGTGGAACGAAAGAACACTTACTTGTTTACCCCCCACTGGGACAGGATTATGAAGCACAGGTAGAAAACCCTGGCCAGGTAAAGTGCCACGAAACGATACTATTTTTGATGTACCACAAAAGTATACAGGACGAAAGTATACTCCACCTATTTTGTTTACTTGTAGTTTCATGTGTACATTTTCTTATTTTGTGTATTTATCCGTGACTAATTCCGAGATACACAACCACAGTTGTCGTGACGTCAGCGATAAGGCATACTTCTTAATTATTATGTGAAATTGTCTCAGCGACTGCGCCATCTATGAGTCCATGCAGTGGCGGTGGCTGTGCTGTCGGCGGCATTGTCTGGCGCTGACGTGCAATGACGTAGCTTTATACGCGCCGTGACGGCCGCTGAAAGAGGCCGATAATAACGCGCATTGTGTTGCTTCCTTTCCTGGCTGTGGCTAGCCGACATTACTGCGCACAATGGTCAATTACCTGTCGTGATACGGCAGTCTATTGAGCGCTGCGACGGGTTGACGCCCGAACGCCGCCTTTCAAGAACACCGCCACGGACTCGGAACTAATTTCCTCTGATTGTATCTTTAAATTTGTGAAAGAGGCATCTCACTACAAGTGAGGATGTGGTAGGTACTCCCGTTTGCCGACACATGATGAGGAGGTAGAATTTAATTCACTTCAAATTTACACTTCAAATATACTATACTTGATTTCATAACTAAACGGACAAACTTGAAGTTGTCTCGCTGAGCCATATTTACACTGTGTAAATACTAGAAAAATATCACAAATTTTTTGCTGCAAAATTAAATTTGACCTATCAGCGGGCAAACTCGATACAGTCACTGACAACAGCTGACGAGACAAGATGGAGAACATTCGTTTGTTTACATTACAAAGTTTGTGTGGTGTAAAACTGGTGTTACATCAGTCAATCAAGAACGATCAGTTTTAGCATTCTAATTTGTCCGATTAGTTTTTAAACAGAGTATAGTACTTTACATCATAGTTACAAGTGAACAGTGTTATTGTTATTCGAGTTGTTATTATATTCTTCTTAACAATTTGATGTTAATTAATACAAAAGATGACGTAAGTATTGAATATTTACTCCATTAGTTGTTTGCCCTTGTTTTCACTGACATCTGTTCAATCTAGTTCCATTCATATTTTAAAATCTATGCTAAAAATTAAAATAAATAAATCATTTGTTCTGATTATAAACGGGCAGATGATGTGACAAGTTGAAACATTTCAAAATAAAATATAAAAACCCTAACAAATTTTCATGATTTGAACGTTCGAGTGTGGAGCATCACCATCAATCGCACGTGCGCCTCGCCTCGCTTACACGCCGCTAAATTCACAGCTCACAGGTTGTCGCATCTCACCGCTAAAATTTGACGCAGCGGAACGGCAACTTGTCGGGCTGTCAGCCTGTCTACCGTCGGCAGTCTGGCTGTCAGTTGGCTGTCTAGTTTACGTGTCAAGCGGATGCACGCAACCATGATTGCCGCGACAAAAATTACATCCACGTCGCACATCGGTCGCCTAGCGTGGGCCCGCCACAATTCGCTAATCACTGCTCGTCGTTCGTCGCATCATCGCTTGCGTAATGCAATTGTGAGCACGTGTTGAAATCGATCAGCGTTAATTAAGAGCCAGGCACGCGGTAATGGAGCTCGAGATGAGACTGAGGGACTGTGAGTGGGACGCCGTTGAAAGGTTAATGAGCGTCTTGATGAGCGTTTAGTTTTAAACTTTGACTTCACTTCAACATAATTTACTGAGAACTAGAGAATAATGTTAAATACCCATTTACTTTAGCGTGTGAGTGTGAAAAGAAACAATCCGTTTGATTTTGTTTTGATTGATCACTTCTATATCATGCTGTTGGATGAGTAAACGTCGGGGTCACCAATTGTAAAGAACTGTAATTCTTTACTGCGTAAAAATACTCCTTCTGAGAAGGCAAAGACGTTGTAAATAAAATTTAATGAAACAGTAAATAATTAAGCAACGTAGAACTTCAATTAAATATAATGCTGGAAATACATAACTATAGTTATGTATTTCCAGCATTATATACATTATTATATACATAATTATACAGGATGTTTCTGTACTTATGGATCAAATTTTAAGGGTATATGTAACACATTCTACTAATAACGGAACAAAAGAATTTTTCAAAAATTCGTAAAATTAAGGCTGGTTTACTTAAAGAAAACATGTTGAGTGCCCCTGGTTTCATTACAAAATTAATTAAACTTGTTCATTACACAATATCACCGTTGGATTAGATAATTAGGTGCATTGTTAATATTTGAATAAAACAACACAAACAGCTTTGAAACCAGTGGCACTCAACATGTTTCCTTTAAGTAAACCACCCTTAATTTTGCGAATTTTTGAAAAATTCTTTTTGTTTCGTTATCAGTAGAATGTGTTACATTATACCCTTAAGAGGAATGGTTACTGCACTACCAAAATTTATCGGTCCGGGTCGCTTATTATCAAAAGAGTCAATTTCTTAGAAATTTAATAAGTGTACCCAATACGACTCTAGTTTGGAGGTGGAACTAAATTGAAATTAGAATATTTATTCGAATATTTACACTGTCTGACCTTATTTTTGTGTCAAAAAGGGGTTTAGTTTTCACCGTAAAATTTAGTCTAAATATTTAAAAAAATTAACAATTTTTTTTTAATTTGTAGAAGAAAGTTGGTTCTGTGACATTTCTGTATTGAAATTTTAAAATTCAAAACATAATACATTTTAAAATGAATTACAAAATTGCCAATGTTTATAACGCTTATAATAACAAATCAAGCAAAAATTTAAAATTGTAATACACAAATACAAACAACCTTCCTCTACAAATTAAAAAAATAAATATTTTAAAATGTTAATATTTAGATTTTAGATATGATGGTGAAAACGAAACCTTGTTTTCACTTGTAAATTGCACCAGTATCCGTTCCTCTTAAAGTTTGATCCATAAGTATAGAAACACCTTGTATACTGTTCATTTTAAGTGGCGCACCATTGCTATCTCGAGAAATATAAGAGTGACAAAGTTGGTTACATTAGCAAACAATTTCTATTTTATATGACTACTTTAATGAACGAAACAAATTTTTTTTAGAACAGTGGTTCTCAAACTACGGGGGGCAACTTTCTTATTTCAAATGGGGACCTATTTTTTATTCGGTTATTCGATTCAGTATTTTTATCTGAATTCAACGCGATGATATTAGTTTCATACCCTGGCATAACAAAAACATGAGAAAAACGCTATTGAAAATTATGATAACTAATTAAAATCTGATTGTTACAAGAGTGCTATGAAAGAAAACAAAACACAAAATATCAGTGTACTAGATTAAGTACTGCTACAAATGTGAACCTAATGTCAAAAAGACGAAAACATTAAATTAGTGCAGCGGAAAAAATAATATAATTCAAAATGTTGAAACTGTCATCTGTAACGGTCGTTAAGTCCGCGATTATTTGTGTTTCAGTAGTCGGGGATAATAAATGCGCTGAGAGGGGGAAAAACATCAATATCGCATGGCAAAACAAGTCATAACGATATATCATATATCTGGATAAATCTGAAACGTCACCCTACATTTCACAAACCCATAAAGAAAAACATCAAAATGTAAAAACATATGTACCGGTTTCTTCCCTCAAAACAAAACCCTCAGTTAACGTTATCAGACACAACAGCACTACGCACGTCACACAGAAGACAGAGTGATTTAGCCGCAGTTAAAGACCGCAAAACGATAAATAATAGCAGAGGGCGGTAGGCAGGGGACGTTGGTTGCGCGCACAATGGGGTCGCACAGACAGACACATGGTAAATAATGAACTGACACGCGGACAATGGATGGAAATGTGACATTTCCGCTACAGTGACGTGCATGACGGAAGACGTGCTGTTTTAATTCACACGTAGACAGAGACAACATCACTTCGATGTCACCGCAGCACCGCACATCTCTCGATGAGTGCGAGTGACACGTGATCAGTTCTTTGCTTTTGTTGCTCGACTCTTCAATGGTTTTTAATTGAAAGAAGTGACGTTCGCATGCATTGTACGCTCATGTTTCATATTAATTGTTACTTGTTTTCATAGCTGTATCTTTTTTGTAAGTATTACTTCAGCTGTCTACAGTCGTGTTATTAATTATGGTGAAAAGTGTGAAGTCATTATTTGCGCTTTGTTGGAAATGTTGAATAATTTATATTATTCTCGCTATTATGGAAATTAAATATGAGAAATGATTAATACCTGCATTGTCTCACAGACTCATTACCACGTATTAAAAATTTCTTTCCATTAATTATATGTCATGTAACACTGACAGCAATACATTTTTCCAACAAATTACAGCTGTTTTGGTCTTTTATCATAGAACTGGAAAAATTAAAAATTAAAATCTGGTTGTATAATAACCAATCAATTTTATTTAAAGAACGTTATTATCTTTTATCTAACAGGTTTTTAAACTTATAATTATCAACAAAAAGACTGAAGTTAGTCCACGTTTACTTAGCAATTAGCAATATTAATTTATTTCCTATACTTTTTGAGGTAGCAATACTAACTGGTATTCTACCTTTACAAGTCTAAACTTAAACGTTTAACTTTTTCAAAATACCATTTACATACATGAAAACATGGCTCATGGTACAACCAAAAACTACATAATTTATAATTTATCCTCCTTCCATTATTTAAGTCATTCGAAAAAATAAGAAGGCATCTGGTTGTGCCCACCCGCAAAAATTCTAAGCAGTGTCGGGATTCGTGTGGCAAGTATATTTATGTGTTTTGGCCATAAACTAGCATTTTCTCTGTATTTTTTAACTAAAAGAGATATGCCAGTTTTCTTTTCATAAGTTTAATTTTGTGAAATTTTTTATTGAACAGAAAAAATACTTTTGTACATGAAAGAGGGAAAAACATGAAGCTTCACATCTCTCAATAAAATGTAACTTTTTTATTATTTTAAAATAAGCCTGGCTCCTGTAGCTGATATAAAGCCTCCGTTATTGCCGCCACAATAAAATTGCTGAAAGTTCGCTACTTCATCTAAGTGCCCACCAAACATCTTATACGACCAACTCATGCCCACTCAGCAATTCAATCCTGACGCCGTTCTTGGAATGCATTCGTGTTTAATCAAATCAAAAGTTATATCACAAATCACTATGATAAATACAGTTCACAATATACATGTCTCCACATTCATCAATATTTTGATTTATTCATTCATTATTCTCCTTATTTTGAATTCAATTACAAAGCAACAAGTTTAAAACTAAAACTGCAATTTTGTTTCAACATGTAATTATGGATGATGTAAGCTTCACAAAACGCAGTTGAAACTAGTTTATAAAATATGCAATCCAGTGGGCAAATACCCATGACACATGCAAGCACAAATATGCAAATGCCTGGTCCCTAATGCTCGGTTAACCACTAGTTCCCCGAACAAGCGCCAGGTGCGAGCCACAGCGCTAATTACCACAAGTGCAAAGTGCATTTTGTTGCATTTGAAAATAAGTTGTGTAGTCGTGCTAGCAGCAAACAGCGGAAGCTGACTGGAGATTCGTGAGTGTGCTCGGTTCCGCCAAATTATGCTCAGATCACGATTCTTGTTCTGGAGTAGCAGAGTGGATCTGTGAACTGCATCCACAATGATCCGCCAGCTCTGGAGTCTGGAGCAGACGCTGCTGAAGTTGGGCTCAACAAGTGTGCGCTGGGTGCTTTGCCACTCTGGGACCTGCTCTACGGTTATTCGTTTCCGACAATCTCGTCAAAGCAAATTCCAGGGTTGTTCACCTACCCGTAAAGTATTATTTTCTACGTCTACACGTAAAGTTTGCGTAAACTATATAAAATTGTAATATGCAATATAATTTTATTCGTTTTCGGTGTGATTTGTGCCTTGTCTACATTGTGTACACTGGTTATATTGTATACACAGATACTGCATGCGTAAATTACGTGTTTGTCTACACGTAATCTTATGTCGCGTAGACTACGTGAACAACCCTGGCAAATCCAGTACTTTGGCTTGATGATTGAAATGACAATCACATAGAGACTAGATAACAACAAAGTTCAACTGCTAAGCAAAACTCAATCACTGTTTCTTTAAAATTGTTATACCATTCTATTTAGTTTCAATTTAATATGCAATTAATTACTTCAGTTCAAATGAAATTATCTGCACTATCTACTGCAATGACAGTTGTATATAATTATTATGAATCATATTCATGTGGATGGTACACTGAGATCTACCACTACTATTAGTACAGTAAAAGTAGATGAAAAACAACCAAACCGGGAAATCCGAAAAACAAGGGTTTCAGTATTTCTTATAAATTGTTTATTTGCCTTTGGTCTAAATGTGGTAAAAAGTCTCCGCAGTCAGACTGTCGGGTTTGGTAAAGGGGGGAAGGAGGTGATGTTTTTTCAGTTTTTCGCTAATATCTCGGAAACCATTATACGTAGAGTAAAAGTATTCAATTATAGTTGTAGAGACTAAAATTTCCTACAACTCTTGTATTAAACAAATTTTTCTCCGATCAATACTTTAAAAGATATGATAGAGGAAAGCGGAGGGCTCTTTAAAAAATTTAATTATGTCTTTAATTTTTTTCATTATATACAAAAACGACTGAACTCTTTAACACATAAGAATATCGATTTCTGGTTTTAAGCATTCGATTCCACAGACTTTCTATCAACAACATAATTTTGTAAAATTTTTATGGCCCTATTTTAGTTACAATTTAAACAAAGAATATAAACAAGTTTTATTATTTTTTAAGTTCTTGTATTTATTAATTCACTATAATTTCTGAACGAATTAAGATATCGAATTCCGTTTTCCAGCATTTCAATCCTCGAACTTTTTTCTGTCAATACTATTAGATCAAGTCGCTTATACTCGGTGAATATAGAGAGTAGGTACTACTAACTCTGGTACTTGTATCATGCTTATACTATACAATATTGTAAAGAAGAATATTTTGTTCTTATTCATATTTCAATACTTCGTTGATTATGAGAGCGGGTATAGGTAATTTGTAATTTTTGTATGAAACAAAAAATTACCTACATATGTACGATATATGCTGTCATTTAAAAAAATTCATGTATGTTTTCCCATAATATATTTTTTTAAGTCAACAAACAATGCTCCATAATGTTAATGTATATACTGTAAAGTTTGTAAGCACCCTTGAAATTCAGTTCCAGAACAATGCTAAGCTACTGGTTTGGAACTCAGTGAACTAGTACCTAATTGGAATGCAGGAAATCAGTTGCAAATCTACAGTTTATGTGAAGCACCTACAGGCATCACATCCATCTCGGCCACTTTAGTGCGTTATCAATTCTCTGTTCACAAGCACACTTCGCCATTCAGCATTCGCTTCTGGCTTCTATTCACAACTGAGGGATATGGATGGGCGCTATTGCGTGCGCCGTCGGCCGCACAACTGCAACATGCTAACGGTTATTCATTGTGTCTGCGAGCATTAATCTTAGCGGCACGGAATGACGTGAAATACAAATGATATTTTATAGCGCGATAAATCATGTCGGCTGTCAGGCTGGCGAAGCTACGCGCTGGTGTTCGCTGCGCAACCTGATTATTGGCTTTTCTTGCAAAGTAATTTCCTTGATAGCAATACTGACGTTGTTTTGGCAGGTTTTATGGGAGATATTGAAACAGATTAGTGCTGCCATCGGGTGGCAGTCTTGTGAACTGCCAGTTAGATAGTTCGTACTGGGAACGTGAGGTTGCGCAGCTTGTTCCGTTTGAAATATCCCGGTACGAGGAAGTTCTTGAGACATAATTATTATGTTTTTGTAAAGTTGGAAAATTCCCGGTAATTTTGAAATGGGAAAATTTTCCGCACCAATATTACCGGATAATTTCGGAAACTTTCCTATACAAATTTTTTACGTTTTTGTGTTGCTTGTGCTCTCTGGTTTCATTATGTACTCGTTTGGTAAAATATAGGTAATAAGTATATGATTTAAAAAAAGGATTTTGTTATGTTCAGTACATCAATTTTTTGCAGTAAATACATTAAGTATGACAGTTTTTACCTTCGTTATTAATTTTCTTTAAATATATCCGTATGCTTGACGATTATGTAAGCTCTAGCATTATTGATGTTAAGAGACCGCAATTTATATTGTGAATCGTGTAATTATAATAGTAAACAAATCAGACAGAAAATATGTGTGCACAATAAGTGAGGTTAAATTAAAAATATCAGCCGCGAAATATGAAAATAAACGGAAAATTACTATGGAAATTTTCGGAATAATTCCAATATAATGTTGGGAAAGTTTTAAAATTGTGAATATGACTTTACCGGTAAATTTCCTTTTTGGGTAAATTACAAACGGTCTGTTTTTGTATTTTTTTCATAATGAAAAAACATTGACTAAAGTTGGAAAATTATGCATCTCTTATGGTAATTTTGTACAATAACAATAATATAATGTTATAAAACTTTATTTATTTTATTGGTAAAAAATAGCGGGAATTTCGGTCTGTGTAACAATAATATTAATTTCGGTCCTAAGGAAGGTTCTACACAGGACCGAAATATTGATGATTAGTGAAATGTGAAATAAAGATTTTATGTTTACACAGAGTCAAGTTCCCGCTATTTTCTACAAATAATATACTTCAAGCGGTCGAAATTTTTTAAACTATTTATTTATTTTGTATTGTATTATAATTTAAACAACCATATAAATAGCTGATTTTGCAATTACTTCATCCCACGCACTGTCAACACCAGATAGAAATTATAAGCTTTGCTAACAAGTATAAAACATTCGAACCCTAGAACAGTATACACTGCCTGCGGTTAGACTCAGTTCCTTTCAGCCACAACTGCTCGCTACGAAGGTGTATAGTATTTTGTATGTATCTAACTTGCAATTCGCAAAGCCGAAAAGGGCAGAGTCCCTAAGCGGCTAAGTAGGCTATGCCTGCTTGGATGGTAAGAAGAAGAAGCAATTCGCACATCAAGCAATTACTTCACGCATCAGTGAGTCACTAAAAAGGAGCCGGAGCCCGAGACTAATAGTTTCGAGAACTCACTTCTCATATTCTCCTTCAGCGATGTTTCTCATTCTCTACAATTTATTTATAATGTTCTGTTAAATATTTAACAGCAAGCTTAGTTAATATATCTGCTGACAGATGCTGCTGAAATGTTCTTTTGTTGTAGGGGTCTTAAATCCGACTACAAACGCATATTACAAAAATATGGTTGAATATTTAAAAGACAGTTTAATCTTTTTGCTATTTTGCTTGTAGAAGGAATTCTTAGTAACGCAAAATTGTAATTATCTTACTGATAATAGGTTTTTAATTTTTGTAGCTGTTAAAGAATCTTGCGTATATTTAATTACAATTATACCCAGGTCAATGAACAAACAGAAAGAAAGAAAGAATTGCATTTGGTTTTCACAAATAACATATTGCTAAAAAAGTTACTAAAACGACAAAAAAATTCATTTATCAAAACTAACATAAGTAGTTACGAAAATACAGCAGTCTATTGGCTAAAGAGGTGCGAAAATATTTGTGAGTGTGTTTTGTCAAAATAAAACAAGGTAACTAGGTAAAATCTTGAATTTTTGTTGGCTTGGAAATGCATGAGTGGAATTATGACATTAAAATCATATTTCATGTAAATAAATTTAGTTCTCATTACTTTCAAAAAATATTTGAGCAAAACATATGTGAGGGAAATGAATGATGCAAATAAAGTATTTAGTATTAGGTATATTGTTCCAACTCTAGAATTATTTGAATCTATTCAATATTAGGATTTATTTGTAACAAATAAATTATCATTTCCCGTAATTATACCTTTTTCTCAGTGTATTATCGAAAATTTTGATGTTATCATGGTTGTATTAAACGTATTTAGTTCGTAAAACTAATGTATTATAAGTACACAACTTATGTTATTTTTTGTTTGTGTTTTCAATGATTAATTATTTCTTGTTATGTAATTTTGTCCTGTAATTAGAGTATTCTGTTGGGCAATAAATTTATTATTATTATTATGTTGTTTATAATTATTATTAATAAGTAATGTTTAATATTAGAAAGTTATTAAGTAGTTGATAATACGATAAAAATAAATAATACTTACATGAAGAATTGTATACCGTTTAAAAATTTCAAAATAATTTTAATTTAAATAAAATATTGAAAAGTCCACTTTGTTATAATATTAGAACATAAAATAGAAAGACAAAAAATGATATGTTAACTCTAACATTCCTTTTTACTCTTGGAGTCGATTATTAATTATAAGAGTACCTACAGATAAATTTGAAATTTTCTATACCACTACCTATTTAAAAAATAAAAATAAAAAGAAAAAGTTAAATTTTGTCAAAAAGGTCCAGGTCTAGTTATGTTGATTAGGCTACGACTGGGTGTACACTCCCGAACGCTGTCCCACTACTGCCCAACACGGGGGACTTTTGGCTGCTGGGTTTCCCCCCTGGCCCGGTTCGCCCCTCCTTAGCCAACCTGATCGTCCCGGACTCCTCCGGGTCGACCATATTGATGCCAGGCTTAGTGCGGACGTCCAGTCAACGTGGCCAACCCAGCCGCAGAACTCCCGACCTCAAACCATCCTCTGAACCCGACCTCCAAGTAGCTAGATTACAGGAGTGCGCCACGCTCCCAGTCGAGATGTACCAGGTGTAATTGGGTTTCTTAATGCCATGTATAAAATAGTTTTTATTATTTTTAGATATGTAATATATGTTTATAAATTTATTTTTTATAAAAAAATGTTACAACAACTTCATTTCGTTTAAATAAAACGAATTTACTGCAGAAATAAAATCAGACACGCTTTCAGCGACATCTATATTTGTGATGACGAAACTTGTCAGAAATATAGCAACAGCAAGATTAATTAATCAATCAGCTTAAATTATAATTGCAAAGAAATTAATTGTTATTTTTACATACCGATCACCGAAGTATTGCATTATTTTAATTATAAAATTAAACAAACTAAAAATTCTATACGAAAATAGGAATCTAAGTGCTGGATATTTTTAAAGATTGCTGTAACTTCGTTGAAAGGTGTAGCTTTTGGATGGTAGGTGGCAGCATTTGCAGCATTGCTAGCATGTACTTGTATTATTTCATCTCTCAGTTTCAAAACAAGATAACCTTTAGATACTTTTAGCATTTAAATTGGAAACAAGTACTTTTATTTTATATAATATGATTAGAATAATTATGAAAATATAATTCGTGTAAAATAAGAGTCTTAAATTAAATATTAGAAAGTTAGTAACCTATATTTCTTATCTTATCATAATTTTATTTGTCAATATAAATATGTGCTTATCAATGATATTCTTAACAAATTTTCATTAGCGAGTAGTATATTATTAATTATTATAGTCGTTTATTTTATCGTTTATTTATTATTCTAAATTCTGTTGTAGCTGCTGTAATATATATATATATATATATATATATATATATATATATATATATATATATATATATATATATATATATATATATATATATATATATTAAAAACTAAATTAATTAACTGATTTTTTAAACCAATGTGACGAACAGAGATAAAGAAATTTTTGCTGTCTTCTGTCCAATGTTATTTTAACAATGATAAATGTACCTCTAAATTCACGTATGAGTGGTATGATCACCTAATTTGTAAAATAATGTATAATATTTTAATTTGCTTATTTTTTGCTGTATAGATTAAATTTTTTGGTATTTGCATTCCAAAGTTATTAACAATTGAAATGTGTACCTCCAACTTCACACCAGAGGTACAACCTACTTATTTAATTGTAATAAACAATTGGGGGGGGGATAAATTAACGCAGCCCCCTGTGACATTTTTGCAATATTTAATAAATCAATTAATTTTAAGTTTTGCACTACACGTATTGCAGTTTTATTGCCATTTATGCAAATGAAAAGGTTAGGTTTACGCAGCTCGCCCATGTAATATTTTTATAGTTATTGCATCCTTTATTATTTTTATATGAGAATATGACGGTGATACTTAATGCCAATGCCAGTTGTCGTACCACGGTTTCTGTTTTAAAGATTTAATTCGTATTCCATCGATATTTTTTGCAAATAAATACCTACCTAATATAATATTAATTTTCCAAAAATTGTATCTGAAAAATGATAAAAATAGATACAAATCAACTATTCAGCTCTAGGAAGGGCAAGAATTTTTAAAGGCCTACCCTGGCTCCGGCCCTGTACTATACACAAATTTTGTCTTTGGATATAAATATTGAAATACAAATAATATGTATACAGATGAATGTTTGCATTAATTAGAATAAAACGAAACCTATCAATAAGGACGTACTCAACTGGCTTTGCACTTTGCAATTTGAATCAATTCAATTTCTTGTTGTGGGTTTTCGCTAATAGAAATTTTCTCAATTAGTACGTTACATACATAATATTTAAATATTTCTACAGCAGTAGTGTCAAAATTACTCTAGAAATAAAATAATAAAGTTAGTTAAATTGGTCATAGATAACGTAGTACCTATTCGAATTTAATATAAAATTAGATATTCAATCGAATTATACAGCAGTGGGTTACTCATCTGCTGCTCTCAAGGTATTGATAATGAGATTTCTATTACTATGTAATATGTACATAATGTCAGATCGAAAAAAAAATGTAAAAATATAAGTTTGATTTAATGGTATATTATACAACGACGATATAATGGATGCTATTATTCCTGAAGAAGAAGGCGAGCGAGGGTTTTAATTATCTGAGAGAATAATAGCCATTATAGCGAGTTGTACCTATATTGTACTTTATCCACGACTTACATAAATGTGCAAGAATTTAATTAAATAAATACCAATACGCAAAAATTTTGACATTTCCAAATGCCAATTCTCTATCACTATAGTTACATCATTAAACATGACAATGTTAAAAAAAATAATTTGCACGGATAAATTGATTCAGGCAAAGTAATTTTCTGATTGGCGCAAATAAGGAGGTATACTGACTATTATTCCCTGTGGGATTAATATATGGCATTATTTAGCAAACATCACACGTTTAATATTACTCGTAGATTAAAATTATTATATGTTATTACTAAAAATGTAACCTGTGGTTGGCCATACTAGCTTCCCTCACAATCGGGAATCACTAGTTGAGTCATTATTGCTATATAGAATTTTAATAATAACCCATAATAAATAAAAAGTTCGGTTTAATGTTGTGGTTCCCACTGAATGTATAAAGCTCATAAAGAAAATTGCTGTATCATGTTCGTATTTTCGTCAAAATAATAATTATAGATTCAATTTAAAAATTCTGACGTGGCTAGCACACAGCCACCAGCCATATCAAGAAAGTGGATCCATAAATGCAATATTTGATTAGCTTCTATCAATGATGTCTTATTGTCACCTACTATGTTATACGACGTGACTTGTTGATGACAAATAAATAAATAATTTAAAAAATAGCACCAACCTTTGATGATCTAGCTCAGTCTACTGTAAATAACAAAAAATTAACAGCTTATAACCTTCAAAGTAAAATATAAAGAATCTATTACTAACTTCTGACTGTTTCAACAGATTTTGCTCGGATTTTTTTGTACTACAAATAAATAAATCACTCACGAAAAATTTGCACTAATTTTTGTTGTCAATTTTTAAGATTTCCGCGAAATTTTGATTATTTAAGACACAAAAAATGCCAATAAACTAATAGACAGAACGCGTTAAAATCTTAAAATCAACTGATGCAACGAGTACGATGAGGTAACCGTTTAGTTTTGCTCGGTATGGTTAAAGCGTTTATTGTAAAATACTTTTTAATAATAAGACCGGCATTACACTATATTCTTTTATACGAGTAAGTGATGTTTGGCGAGAAATGTGACAATGTAAAAGCTTTTTTTAAATTTAGCTCAAATTTTATAAAGGATGCGCTATTACACTAACAAATTTCTCGTCAATTACCTATTACCTGTCTTTTATAAAAGATATTTGTCAAAGAACATTTATAGTGTAATGCCGGCCTTAAAATTATAGTGTAAATATTTAAAAGTAAATTATCAAGATAAACATAAGTTAAACACATTTTATTGAAACTACGCCGGAAATATGAAGAACTTTTCTCCCTTAAGCTATGTTCACATAGCATATGTCATGTCATGTCATTATATATTATATTATTTTTATTGACATATACATTTTGTGTAGAGTATCACAACGGAGAAAATTAATTTGGATTCGCAGGCATTTACTAATGGAAAATAAGATAAGTTTGTATTAGTAAATTTACAAGAAACATTTTAATAAAATTGGGAATGGTATATTTTAAATTGTACTTACTTTTTATTTCTTTTATTATTTTATTATCTTCATACTCTGCTTTTATTTTATCATAGAAGCTTTGTTCTTAACTTATTGGTAAGTTTTTATCCATATTGAAACGGTTTGCATAATTGTTATTATTTATATAATGTAATTTTTTTTTCTAAAGTAAACAGTCAGTTTTTTTTAACGATGCATGACCATTCGCAAACACATGTTCGAGGAAAAAATCTTCTATTACAAAGTTGACATCTAAGAGATAAAGAATGTCCGATGACACAAATATTTTTAAGTCAAGTGCATGAAAGAATGAAACCCTCTCTAGTTTAAAATTACGGTGTCATCTTAATAGTTACCAGATGTTAAAAGTGTCACGGTCACAGCATCGTAAATTTTCCCAAGTCAACCAGAGGTCCGCATCCCTTTTACAATCGGGTCAGTTCCCTTTGTCAAATAGACTTGTTTAGTGTGACGTCACTTTCTGGTTCCAAACAAGAAAATGGCCACTCGTTGCTAAGGTAGTTGCTATGCTAGTTGATAAAATAGTTTGATTTGACAATCAAAAATCATTTATAAAATAATTTATTACCGAACTAAACTTTATTACGTGTTTTTAAGCCACTATAAAACAATTCAATCTGAAAATAAATTTAAAGACGCAGTTATTGTCAAACGGCAAACGTCAAACCAGCCTGTTTTACCGACTTGCATAGCAACGGTCTTAGCAACGAACCAGTTTGGAACCAGTGTGACGTAACCACTAAACAAGTCTATAAAATCTCGTCGCCGGAAATAGAAATAGTTTTATAAATGAACTAGTTAAAACGAACAGAAATCGAATTCTTGGAATATGAATCTAAATCATAAAATCGGTTATCAAAATCTAACTCCAAGTAGACAAATGGTATTGTAAATTTCACGATTTTTCCCCAAGCAGTATTCACAGTGATGAGTAAGGTTGTTAATAGTAACTAATTGCTGTACAAAACAAAGCCTGAGTGAATACTGCCACCTAAAATGGGTTTATTGGTTTAGAGGGAAATGTTTATTACAAGTCATGATAACATAAATTGATTTGTACTAGAAATGTAAATGACTTGTGCGATTATCAAGAATATCACAATGCAACAACACTGAGTGAATACTGCCACCTAAAATGGGTTTATTGGTTTAGAGGGAAATGTTTATTACAAGTCATGATAACATAAATTGATTTGTACTAGAAATGTAAATGACTTGTGCGATTATCAAGAATATCACAATGCAACAACATTGAACTAATTAATTATTAACAATTTCTTTATTACGTAAACCAGAAGGTTGAGTCGTGTTAGGGATGAGAGACGCTATCTCTGTCTGTCTAATGGTTGCGCGGAGAGTCGGTCTCTCTCTCTGACTTAAGTATCGTCTGAGTGGCTAGCTTACGGGGGGTGGTTCGGACTACAACGAATGAGTGCGATACTTTTGAAAGAAGGAGATAACAAGGCGGGGGTGAAGTAATATGCGAACTTTGTTTAACTAAAAGCGGATATGTGATTGTGACTTTGTCTTGGGGGTGGATCTTCATGGAGAAGTGGAAGTTGGAACCTTGGAGGAAAGGGTAGTAAGTTGGTGGGGTAATCGGAATATAAACAGGAACATTGGAACAACTCGGAGGACTTGATTTCGATCTCGTCCTAGTCTAAGCTCTTGTTGCTTGGTGAATTTAACCTAACCACATACCTACTCGTAAGTGTGGCTGTCGAAGGTGTTATTCTTTGCCCGAACGCGTGGCTGTTTGCACTTTTAGGCTCTGCCCGACCTCGTTTCAGTTTGTGTGGTTTTGATAAAGACATCATTTACATTTATTATTACTGTCGCATTCTTTGCCCGAACGCGTGGCTGTTTGCACAGTTTGTAATAATTGAAACAAGTTAGTTTTTGACGTTCATTCAACGAGTGTCTGAGAGTGGCATATTGCGACGTGATCTGGGTGTATTTATCACAACAGTCGTTGCGCTCTTAGCACTGTACCAGCATCAAACTCAACTGCACGGCGTCCAGTCCACGGTCCAAGTACCAGCGGTCTTGACCAGTCACCGAGATCTCCAACTTAGCGTTTGTATCGTCCAAGACGTGTTTTCATTTAACTTTGCTAATACGGCCTTTCGTGGTCGATACGTGTATTTACAGAGTACCACACTTAGAGGAGAAAACCCAACTTCCAGCCGCCCGGGTACCTGACAGCTAGGACCATCACCCAACGTCCCTGTCCGATTGTACATTGTAATACTTGCGATCTTTATTATTTTTTTGTTATTGTTTGATTTATCTCTGATATCTAGCGAGTTGTTGATTGTGGGATGGTGTGCGTTCGCCGTTTCTGATTCATGGTCACAGAATACAAATGCTAAACGTCTGTTGTTTTATTCTATCTACCTGATTCATTAGCGAGGCGAATCTAGCGAATAAGCCCTTGATTATTTTTGAGTCTCGTCAGGTGAAATACTGTATACTGGTAACGCCCTGTACGGCACCTGTATAGGTAACGCCCTATACTACGAGACGGGCAAGTTAGACGCAGTCCTGCGACGCTTGCTGACGCAGGGATCAGGTCTCCTATTATAACCCTTTAACAGAGACGGTATTTGTATTGTGTGGTTTTGATTCTGGCACGGAGTGCAATCACAGTCATACTGTCAATGACGAACTATATGTCATGATTCAGTACACAAAACTACTATATTTTTCAAATGCTAATAAATGATTTAACTTTGATACGAGTTTTATTCCATGTTAATTGTTACCTGACCTTTATCAATGACGACTTCATATCCAATCATACTTGGGGCGAGGCAGTATAATAAAAATAAACACAACGTAGGCCAATTTCTAGACGATCACACTAGCCAAAATTTTGCAATAATAATAAACAAATTTATTATATAAATAAATAAATAACTGCCGCGTTACAATATTAATAATAAATATGTAATTTTGACAGATATAGACATAGACATAGCAGTGAAAGTTGAGTTCAAATCAACTGTTATGTTATGTCAAAAGAAATAACATACGACTATACGACACATAACCTATTTGAACCACTTCATTAGTTTACCGTGTGCTCAACATATTGACATAACACAGACATGACATGACACAAGCTAGCTTAAAAGTCAGGTTTTCGCTTAAAATCTTAAATATAAAATTTCAGTCTAAATTAACCAACATCCAGACGGACACACAGGCATGGAGAGCAGGTATCGGTTGAAAATGGAACCGTGAATATTATGTGTTTAAAACAACATATAATGTAGATTGTTTACTTGCGGTTGTTATAATGGAACTAAATTAATTAAATAGAAACAAAAAATGAGCATTATTAATGTTACTATAGTTCATTTCTTCCGTATTTACACTGTGTAAATACGAGAAAAATATCACTAGATTTTTTTTGGCGGCAAAATTAAATTTGACCTATCATCAGGCAAACTCGATACAGTCACGGACAACAGCTGACGAGACAAGATGGAGAACATTCGTTTATTTACATTACCAAGTTTGTGTGCTGTAAAACTGGTGTTACATCAGCCAATAAAAAACGATCAGTTTTAGCATTCCTAATTCATATTGCTCCGTTTAATTAAGAAATGAACTATAGTAACATTAATAATGCTCATTTTTTGTTTCTATTTAATTCATTTAGTTCCTTTATAACAACCGCAAATAAACAATCTACATTATTTATGTTGTTTTTTGTTTTAAACAGATAATATTCACGGTACTGACTACATCGGTTCCATTTTCAACCTGCTGTCCATACCATGCTCACCTCTACCATCATTTACTCACAAGCACCAACACACTACTCTGAACTAACCTAAACAAATCGTCAGCGAGCCGTGGAACAATTGCAGCAATTTTTCTGCAACAACCAAACATCTCGCACCGATGGCAAATATACCGTCTGCGGGCGGCTGGTGTGATTGCTGCAATCGCTTTGCTCTTGCTCGTTGCGATCTATGCCGGCGGTGGCGGCGGATGTCAGACACCAGTAGCCGCTCCCGAGGGAAGCGGCGCACCGGTCCCGTACTCCCGGGCCGTGTCCGAGGAAGATGTACGACGCCGCGTGGACTGGATACAGGAGGAATGGAGTTAACTGTTGAGAATATACCCGGTGCCCAAAAATGGTACGCTCGAAATAACTTTTTTATTAATAGGTATAACAATCGTTATGAAATTTTACATGAGTAAATTAGGCATAAGGAGGCATCATAATATATATTATTTACAAAAATATCACTTCCGGTTAAACAGGAAATGACATCAACTTTCTTATTTGAAATAGAACAATCTATATATTTTTACATATTTGAATTCTACGCACGGTTTTAAATCCAATTATGTATCACAAGTCTAGATTTTTTGTAAAAACATTTGTAAAAACAATTGACATGCTATAGGTGCAAATAAGTATTAACAATAGACAAATGTCTAGATTGTGTGTCAACGAAAATGGTGGTCACTTTGAACATTTTTTATAATTTTTTAATTTGTTATCTCCTGTTTGTATTTCATTAAATAATTCTTAAATCTTTGATAGTTTATAATATTTTCGTGAGATATTTTGCATGGAATCTAGACTTGCGATACATCATTCAATTCAGAATTATATGTAGAATTTAAATATGTAAAAATATATAGGGTGTTCCATTCTAAAAAAGAAAGTGCGTGTATTTAATTATTTTTATTAGTTTTATATTTATATTAAGATAGTGGAACGTCTAATATTAGTGCATGTATCAGTTTATGTTTTTTTTTATTAATTTCTAAGTATTTGCCAACATTTAAACGTGATTTTGTTTTTATTAAAGTTCAATATTTGACAATTATCGTTTATATCTTCTTCTGTGGTTTAAATAATACTACCTTCTGCGGTTTAAATAATACTACCTATTTATATATTAATATATATATTTGTGTATAAGTAAAAATAATAGAATAAGTATGGTGGGAGGTCTTGTGCTAGCCACATCAGATTTTTAAACTCTATTTTCAAATTGGGATGCAGGTTGCAGGTATAATAAAAAATAGCATATGATACAAATGTATGTTCTAAAGCACTAGCGACGTTAAAATGTCTTCGCTTCGCGTCATGCTCTTAAAAACCCGTAGTACGTGCTTTAAAAGCTTTTTTATATACGTTAAGTATCATAATTCATAATAAACTATTAAAATCTAGATATTATGTATAAATAATATGGTAATAGATTTAGTTATTTAATGTAGATTAATATATTTAAATTAACGACAATGGTTTACCTACATTAACTATATTTATTTATGTTAAAATCTTTTGAAATTAGTTATCTAAATGAGAGACCTTAAATCGTACACGGTAATTTGTTATTGAATTAGTTATATATTCACATAAAATCATTATCTTCATGTGAAAGCTACAGGTGCAAAGGACAACATACACAGGATATACAAACGCACCGTACTTTTTAGAATCTTTTACAAAAACAGTAAACTGAATTGTGCTCTCGCAGTGATTTCCATTATTATCGACACGGGTGATAAATGCGATGTGACACGGTGATAGCATGTGTAGTCTGGCCTTGCTTCCGCTGTCGAATGGGAAAAATCAATGGCGTAAGTAATCGCAATAGAAATTTCCAAGACGAAAATGGCAATGGCTCATTGGTTGCTTTGAGAGAATTGCGTTTCGAATCAATTGAGGAAAGGTTATTTTGGAAAGATTTTACTCACTAGTAAAGAAAAATAAATTAATTCAATTTATATTGCAACGATTTTATTTATCTAGGTGAAGTGCAAAAATACACTCATCTGTATATATTTAAAAATGTCTGTTTTTCTGGTCACGCCATAACTTGAGAACGACTTGACCGATTTGTATATTTCTTTTTTTGTTTTGTTCGCTCTAATACAGGCGTGATTTTAAAAAGAAAAAATCTGCTGTGGCCAGTACACGACCTCTCGCCTAATTCTGCTTATTCTACTAATCTAATAAATAGTTTTACTTACATTTTAATAGTTTCATGTTATCATGTTCATGTAATATGTAAACGATAATGTAAACCAAGATGCAAGCAAAAGATGTCAACTGTACTGTCACTGTCATTATAATTCAAATTTTGAGTAAAAACAAATTTCATATCATGGACAACAAGATACTGGTACTTAGTTGCACTTTATTTTATTGCTAAATACTACCAGATTCAGCAAATTGTATTTAAAATTAACTGTACCCATAGATAATTATATTATCTTTTATTTTTATTTGCAAAAATTGTCATAAATAAATAATGTACCAATTTATTTAAGAAAAACTATATCAAGTTCCAAAAAGTACTACTTCCGGTTTACGGATTTCTACCAAAATCTTATCCGGTGTTAAGATCCCTATTAAAACCTTAAATATGAAATTTGGTTATTAAAGGTTTGATACTTTTTCAGTTATCGTGGACGAAAAATCGTCAGTCCATACATTCATACAAACACACACACGCACACACACACACACACACATACACACACACAGACATCATCGGGAAAATATTAAATTCGTATTCTAGAGACCCTGAAACGTGCTTATCCACCAAAAACTCATACTCGAAAATTTTGACCCATTACAATACCTCTCTTATAGAATATGAGGCGAGAGGTAAAAACATTGAACTTTTGTAAAAATATCCTTAAATTGTGACTAAACCCGTGCGTCCGAAAATTTGAAAATAATTTTACTCATAGACGGTATTCAGGAAATTGGATTCTGCAAACCCGAAATCAATATTTTTATTCAAAAAAAAATTACAGCCAGTTTTGTATAATGAGACATAAACTACTACTTGATCAAAATTTATCGTTTTTTTCAAAATACATTTTCACGATTTTCTCGAAAACTGTACCACTTTTATAAAAAAATATGTAGGTATACCATTTTATAACAAATGTTGTGCTCTACTATATGTTATTAACTGTTTTTTCGTAATATTGATCATTTACGAGATAAAAATTAAAAACAATAGACGGCGACCATTTTTTCAAAATGGCGAACGAAGCACCAGTCCAATCGATTGAGACTTTTAGTATATTGTTGATAAAGGTACTGGGAAGGTGTATACCAAAATCCAGCTTTCTACTAACTTTTGCCACTAAAAAATCTAAATTGACTGGACTATACTATCCGTTCGATTATAACCTAACCCCCCTATTTTGATTTAGGATGACTGGGTTATTATGTTTTTGTAATTTTGTATGTGCTAATAACTTTTTAATATCAGATGCATGAAAATTTGGTGAACCAAAGCCTGCTATAAATTTGAAATAATTAATTCAAAAGTAGATATGTTAATGCATTAATAATCAGTTCAGCATAAGCTTATTTTTTTGAATGTTAATAAATATTAAATATTATAAATTCAACTAAAATTTATTATTAAATTATTCCAATACATATTTTCATTTAATGATTAATTTTTAAGTATATTAATAATATATTATACCTGAAATATAAATAGATTAATTAAAATATCATTTAAATCATTATTTCATTATTCACTAATATAATATTTATATTAAAAATAATATATTTGATATTATATTAAAATTAAAATTAAATTTACTTAGGATATTGATTTACATATTTCTCAACATTAATAACAACAAAACACTGAACAATATGCATTGAAAACATAATATTGAAAAACCTTTCTATTGAAGTAGACAGCATATACATTTATGAAATTATTTATTATTTTAATAAACAGATGACATAATTTCGCGAGTACAAAAATTCTATGCTCTTTTCATATCGCAATCTCACTATAACGTATGTAAAAAAAGTTTTGGCACAAATTCTATCGTTTATGAATTTGTAACTTAGGTATAATACCATAAATAATCATAGTTATGTCGATTATTTGTCTGGTTGTATTACGAATGTTCCTTCTGCTTGGATATGAAAATTACGAATAATAAAAATGTTCGTTTGTTAAATAGTCAACTAAAAGTACCTACTAATAGTGAAAAGTCGACACAACCTTACTAGTACAAAATAAGCAAGACTTTGATTGGCTGTGAAATTCAATATTCTGCTTTTTTATTGGTCTATTTTGACAGATGATGTGAATAATCTTTAATATAAGTAGGTATGTAACTATTGATATAAATACCAATAGTTCAAAGTTTTTCCGCTAGATTTGTAAGTGTATGGGAAATTCATCGTGACTAATTCGAAGGACAGTAAATTCGAAACATGTGTGAAAATAGATAATTCCAGTTAAAGGGGTACTAAAATTATCATCATTCGATTCGGAATGAGATCTATAAAAAATTGTCAAAATAACAATTATTTCAAAAGTTATAAACAATATAGTGAAAATTAAAAAAGAGGTTTGGTTTTTTGCTAATATCTCAACAACTATACGAGATATCGGAAAATGGTTAAAAGAATCTGAAACAGCAGAAAAAAAGTTTGGTTTTCCGGAACTCTATCTTCATTATATATATTCGTGATATTTAGAGAGACCCTCATACGCAAACACAATTAAAGTTGCTATGAACCGAAAGAAAGTATCCCGTTTAGCAGATGAAATAGCTAAGAAAAATAGTATATTAATTTGCGTGCTACTATTTAATATTCCTTTAAAATACGTAAAGAACACATAACCAACACGACAAACGACAACCGGAAATACTCTGATCATTGTTAAAAAAGAACGGAAGATAAAATACACCATCTATAAATCGATTACAAACAGAACCGACAAAGCGACTGGTTTGTGAATTATCTTTATTTGGGGGCAGCACGGAAGGTCTTCGGCTGACAATTATCCCGAGAATACAGATGAACTTTCAATTCTTTTCGAAGGCGGCCAAAATCAAAGTTCAACACGCGAGCTATACATTGTGGGCAGTGCACGCCACACGCGAGAACATAGGTAGCCCAGGCGGCGGCACTAATGCGGATGTGGAATGTGGTGACAACGACATTAGTTTGTGAGGTAGGAGGATCAGTTAGTGGCATAGGTAACTAGAATTATGATATAATATTTAAGATTGTAAATCAATAGACCATATTAATTATTATAGCACCTCTACCGGCTGATTTGTGAAATAACAAAAAGCGTGTCAGAATGTCAATTGTTTCTTATTTTTGTAAATAAGTTGGCAAGGATCAGCCCATTCAGTGTTGAAAATTCTAATTTTTAAATTCTAAAACATGATTTGAAACACAATATTTGTAACTATGTATATTGATTAAAATTATATGACACTACATCAACAGAAAAACACACTTCAAGTTATCTGTCACTCGAGTTGTCGGGATTCCGCTAAAAAATGCAAATTTTCAAAATTATTTTCACATAATAATTTAATGATCATTTATATTAAACACGGGCAGAATTCGATACATCGTTATTAAATATAACTTATATTAAAAAACTACCATGTGATTCTGTCTGCATGAATTACTATTTTACTTTAAAAATTCACTTTTTCCCATAAGGAAACATTAGTTTCATTTCGGTGGTAGGGTAAGGTAAGGTAATGCCGTGACATAGGTAATGTCGTGATAGATTTTTAAATGAATGTATTGACATTACCTATCCGCATAGTGAGTTTTGTAGGTAGTCCGTTGGATAGAGCTAGTTGTTAGCTTTTCGGCAGTGTGATTTATAAGTGCCTGCGACATAAGCAACCCGTTTGAGAGGAAAATATTGCAAACAACTCTTATTGTTTTTCTACTTGCATTTGCTTCATATTTTATTTTGTTCAGTAATCAAGGTAAGTTTAAACCAAAATTAGTATTAATTATTGTGTTTTAAAGCTTATGAATTGTAGTTTAACGCAAATGTTTTGAAAAATTTTTTTGTTTTCGTATGTGTTTAAAAAACCTTAGCAAAATTAGCAAAATTCTTAAGTTTAACTTCAAATTTCGCAGCTTTTTTTTCACTTGTCGATAAATAATTTTCTTTCTTTCTTGTATTTAGATACTAGTGCCATTTCGTGTTATATTATGCAGCTTTGGACTGTAGTACATCATATTTACTTGATTTTACTGCAAAAATCAACGATTTTTTAAATCACGACATTACCGATGTGAAAAGAAAAACTGGCGCCAGTTGGGTGCAATGCTCTTTTTGCCTGGTTCCATACCACACAACCTGCCAAAATGATTTTGAAGACGAAGACGATGTTTATATGTGTAATATTTGTGAAGCCCTAGAAGAGGGAGAGGCATTAAGATTTCTAAAAAATAAAATGTATTCATGTTTTTACGACTTTTATTGTTATCACGATATTTCCTTGCCCGTATCACGATATTAAAGGTCCCATCACGACATTAACTTAATTTTCAGTCTGAACAAAAAAACCTACAAAATTTTTCTGGTTTACTCTAACAATATCATTTTTCATAAGAATGTTCGCGAAGTGTTGTAGAATCACTTCCTTTCTCCAAAAATAGATTTACTCCTTTTTTAAGTGCGGTACCTACAGTTTTTTCAAAACATCACGACATAACCTTACCTTACCCTACTCCCTGCTTTGTGATTGGTGATTTCTGAGCATACGTTTTGAATAATAAATATGGTCTATTTGATCAGGGACATTATTATAAAATAAAAGCAAAGAAAGACTACTTACATAATTACATAATACGAGTACAATACCATCGCGTAGTAACTGCTTGAGTTCAGGGTTAGAGTGGACTAGATTTTATAAAATTAAAATAACCTTAACACTCGGTACTTTAGGAACGAAATCAGTTCACTTTTATCTGCAATGTTAGCGGTTAGTGCACCAGTTTTCTTTAATTTTTATTGGAACATAATTTCCTGTGCAGGACTCAAAGAACGAAGTTCCTACGTTAATTTTACACAAAGTTATGAGTGTTTGAAAAAAAAGTGCATTTCGAGGTTTTTCGCGCATAACTCACCTCATTTCAAGTGTTCCCCTAGTTTATATGAAGTAAACGCATTGTTCAAAAATTTGAGGGCTACGATCTTTCACCTGACGTTTTATTTATGAAACTTTCTTCAAAATAACTGTTGAAGTAAAATATTCCAGTTGATTTTATTAATAACATGAAGCTTCTGTGTACATAAAACATTCAAATATTATTTCAATTGATCACTGCTGACAATTTAATTTGTACATGTAGCAGAAAAGATTATGTGTACAAATAATGTTTACATTTTCGTTAATAAATATTTGAAAAGACTGGAGTAATATAAGTAGATCAAACAAACGAAAATCTTGGCGAATAACACATCAAAAGAAAATTAAGCTTAAAATGTTACGTCGAAAGCAATGGAGATATAGAGTGGAACATAAAATATTGCTTGGACTGAATATGGAACGGAGAAAGAAAAAGGAAATTTCAAATAGGAATAAAAAGATATAAATTATCCGTACTCGTGTACAAACTCATAATTTTTTGAAGTTATCCTGCAATCTTTAATATAAATTTATTTATTGTTAATTAAATTGTAAAAAGATAAATATGCTGATCGAGATCAAATAATACCTTTATTGTCATTTTTCAGAGATGAGCAGCTGCAATTTTAATAATCAATAATAACACGGAAATAAGGTTCATATTTAAATGGTTGTAGTACCTACTCGATACCTACTATACTACTATGAAAAATCTCGTCTCGTCTCGTCTCGACGCATCACTAAATTGTCAGCAGGCCAACCTCCTCGGCTACGGCCCTGGCACGAGCCCCTGGTTCCACGTGCTGCTTGTTGCCCGTTAGCGTCCGGGTGGTGGGGGTGCAGAACCACCCGGTGTCCATCAGCGTCACGGCTGACTGGCGGGGCCGCTACCCAACGTGTCTGTCCCACGCGGCTTCGCCTAACGAACGACCCTGCTAAATCTATTGTGTGACCAGTGACGTTCGTGCACTGGGAATAAATGTTCATTCTCGCCGCGATTATGTTGCCCATTTAGTTGTACTACTTTTATACAAGAATACTCACACAGCATGAAGATAAATGTAAATTGCATAAGTTTCAGAATAAATAAAAAATCTAATGTGGCCAGCACACAACCTACACCATATCTACACTAAAGCCCGTTTTACATTACACTAAATCTTGAACAAGACCTCTTGTTCAATTTTTGAAACAATCTAAATTGTGTAGTATCATACAGCAAATTGTGTAAAATATTGCATTGCTTCGTAAATTGTCTGAAGTACTCGTAATAGTTAAGCGCGGCTGTCAAATTATTATAATATGCGAACTGAGCAGAATCACAAACTAAATATTATAGGTAGGTATATAAAATTGTCTCAGTGTAAAACAAAATTCATTAAAAACAAAGCAATTTATTGCTCAAGATATTGTCAAATTTGTTGTGCAATTTCTTGTTCAATATTTAGCGTAGTGGAAAACGGTCATTATACACAGAAATGTACGTACAATCCGGTGCCATTTAAAATAAATACAAATAAAAATCTAAAATATTCAACCATAGAAATTAGTATCACCATCACCTGAATCAAAAGATTAATTCACAGGAAAACTCTTCTGTGTTAAAGCCATCCTACGTTCAATTACTACATTTAATATCTTACGTATGACTACTTATAGTATATGGCGTTAGTATGCCAACGTGTCACTATTTTTTACGCAAAAACAAAAATCAACCGATTATAGATTACAAGATTTCAAGGTTTTATTTGATAAATAAATTTTTAAAATTTTACTACAATTCTTTAATGCTACCAGATAAGGACAATTTTTTTATAACCTAAGTTGCAAATAACTTTTCCCCTTATTCTTATTAAAATGAAATTTATTGAAAATTTGACAATTAATTTTTTCAATCTTCAAAAAATATCACTTCCGGCGAAATATGTACCAAAATCTGATGAGCTCTTCTAAAATAAATAATTTGTTTCTTATGTAAATATATTGCAACAGATAAGATAAGATATCATGTCTATATAACGCTTTACTGTCATTTTTGATATGCACTTAGTTTTCTGAACAATTTTAAGTAAACTACAAAGGCTATAATACAAAAACAAAATGAGTACAACGACTAAGTCAAAGAATAACAAAAGTATACAACAAATAGAAGAAACTGTCGAAAAAACTGTGAATAAATCTATTTGCTCAACAAACGGACCGGCTTTGATAACCGCTGGCGTAAATATACCTCCTGGGTATGGCATGAACCATGAAGGCGAAATTGTACCCATTTTAGACTATGGTATGCTATATTATTACTTAATTAAATACGATAAAATATTAAAACTTTAAGAAATGGTTTTGATTAAATTTATTAATTTCATTCTAGAACCACCAACAAAGAAAAATCGGCAGTGTGTTATTTCATAAAAGAAACATTTCTCATTTCTCGGACTGGGATTAATTGCTGTTAAGGCTTCGGACTAAAAGCAAAAATTGTAGACAAAATAGTTAATAAGCAACATAGTGGATTTTTTATTTAGAAATACTGACCTGCTTATTATAATTACACTATTTCACATAATTCGTTTCTGTCTGAAACAGTATTCAGAAATTCACTATACTGTGTAGGTACCTAGCAATATGAAATAACTTTCATATTATTTTATTTACCTACATTATACGTAGATTAATGACAGATACTGAGATCTTAATCCGAACAAATTCGAAAGTAAATAATAAATTATCCTCTTATTTTTAGTGTAGGATATAAATTAATGGTTTAGCTATTCCGTTATAATATTGTTTAAATTTTAAATGCCAAGGTTAAATTAGTTTATAACATAATAAACAAAATGATTACGGGATTACCTATATTATTTCATTACAGGTCGCTTGACCGCCGCCACCCGGGCGCCGCTCGTTACAATATAAATGTGTTGTCTATTCCAATTTTCCACACTTGTTTTGAATAATGGAAAGTATAGAAAACCATTTAAATCATAGTTTCCCAATAACTCTTTTGTCAATTGGAATATCTTTTTCAAAAAAATTACACATTATCTGCTGTAGTATATCTTTAACATTGAAAAAGTCGTCATTTTAAATAAAAAATAATAGTTTTAGATTATCCTATTTTTCGGAAATTTAAAAAATTTGTGTATGTGTAACTCAAGAAGGGTATTAAGTTCTTTATTCAGTACAGTTCAATCAGTTTCTATACCAAAACTGAGTCTGTGGGTCTCAAGAAGGGTATGAGGTTTTTTATTTAGTTCCGTTTAATCAGAGTTTATACCAAAACCGAGTATGTGGTATTCTAGAAGGGTATGATGTTATATTTTTTTTTCAGTTCAATTAGAGTTTGTACCAAAACCGTGTATGTTGATCTCAAGAAGGATATGAAGTTCTTTATTTAGTTCAGTTCAATCAAAGTTTATATGACAAAAACCGAGTATGTCGGACTCTAAAGGGTTTTTTAGTTTAGTTATAGTTGCCATAAAACACCATTTTAAGAAATTAAAAAATATATCGAAAAATGTCCAAACATGTGTTAATAGTTAAACGTACCTACATTGCCGATGGTATTAAAAATATACGAAAACTTCATCCTCTTAAGATTATTGCCTAAATTAAAATTTGTTTACGTTTAGTAAGTGTTTAATTACAAAATATTTATAGTAAAATCTTGAACTTTCTTATCACTTTCGCAATAAATAATTTATTCTAACTTTACCATTAAAGAAACAATAATGAGCGTGTTAAATTCAGATGTAAGGCGACAAAGGACATAAAATATCAGTCATTAATTTTGTCCAAAATGAAAATCAATACCTACTTGAAGAGTTGCGAAATCCTTGGCCTATTACAATAGGAATTCAACATTAAGGCACGACACGTCTTATTTGAATATTAGCGCAGATAAATTGTTGTTTTATTCAGCATGCAGTCTCGCTGGCATTTATTTCAGATACTTTGTGCCTGCAGAGCGAGCATTGGCAGTAGACATTACCAACCTTTTCATGAAATCCAGTACGGTTCCACAGTCCCAAGGAAACCAATAGTTACATTTATAGCCAACGTTTAATAGCAAGGAATGTTATATGTGTCTACATGCAATTAAAAAACGATATTCTGAAAGTAGGTACCTACTACTATTTTGTAGATTACGATGCGTCGCCGCACTACAAGAAAATTGCATTACTGAAATTGGTGTGTAACCATATGAACACGAATAAGTACTTTTAATAATTCTAATATTGCAATTATACAGATTTTAAATTGTAAATTATTAAAGTATTACAATTTGGCTTTTGTTTTAAATGAAATTAAATGAGGATAATCACTATTGATTTCAGCATTAGGTATAATGCACTTCCTTTTTTAGATTTAATGTAACATTTAATGGGTTTAATATAACGTTTCTTTTGTTGTATTGTACAATAATTGGAATTACATTCATGCATTCATAAACATAACATAAACATTAAACATTTACTGTACTTACATTAAAATCACGTAATATATTTTTGGAGACCTACATTTGTAAAATATTCTTCTCTTATGTTTTCACTCAGATATTTAAATGTAATCATAAACAATTGATTGATATAATTTAGTTCAATATATTAAATTTTGGTCCACAAGTTCCAATTTCCAATACCTTTTATCTTCCGCTTACCTGTAAAGGAAGGTATTGGAATCATGAAAAAAATCGAATAGTGAGTTTTTAGTGGATGAGCACGAATTAGGGTCCTTACAACACATTTTTAATAGTTTCTCGATGATGTCTGTATGTATGTGTGTGTAGGTATGTGGTGAAGGCCGGGGTGTAAGTCGCGGATAACTCAAATACGAATTACCCAAAAATTTTGATATTTGGTATTTAACGTTTGTATATAAATTGGAAGAGCTCATTAGATTTTGGTACAAATATCGGAAGTCATATTTTTTGAAGATTGAAAAGGTTAATTGTCAAAAATGTATGTAAATTTGGATAAATATAGTATTTATTTGTAATAAGAATAAGAAGAAAAGTTACTTGCAACACAGAAGAGTTTTCCTGTGAAAAGAATTAAAATTATATAATAATTATGATACAGTTACCATAGGTTTATTAAACTTATTATTAAATATTTTTTTTGTGGGTACATTAAGATCATCCCCTCCCTCTTTACCCAACCTTCAATTCATTTTTATTATTTTTTTATTTAAATATTATTTTTTGTGCTGTTTTGTTTTGTTAATAAAAAATTTCTGCTTGCTTCTAATTAAAGATACAGAGTTTTCTTTATGGTGCGACTAAGTTAAAGCCCAGGACCCATTCTGGATACTTATATGGTAGGTAATGGAGCTGAATACAAATACGGTGTGGGCACTAAAATATATTTATAGTTAAATAAACTATATAATCTAGATTTTGACATGGTATAATGTAAAATTAACAATGATTTTATCAATATGTAAATACACAGGAAGGAACACAGACATAATATCAATATATTCGTTCAATAATGACACTTTTACAATGTATGGATACATTAAAAAGTTTTTTTTTAAATACAGAATTTATGTTATGTTTTATTTTTATTTGTATATCTAGTACTTGTGTAATTTGTATATACACTGATTTACTTTTAATTTGCCTGTCTAACTTTTAAGTTTTCCACTTCTGTTAAACAAAAAATTATACCTAGTGTCCCACACTCGTTTAGTACCTACTAGTATAACAAACTTGATGATTCAGAAAGTAGGTAATTGAGGAAAATTTGAGATAATAGTATAATTACTTATAATACAACCGCAGGGAGTTAAGTGTTTACCATTTTCATGCCCTCGTCTTCCTAACATCGCTAACGTAGACTGAAAGTCCCTAGGCTGATTATTAAATCCCTAAAATATTTGCGCAATTTCCACTTCCGCCGAAGAGTGTTAGCTTTGATATAATAAATTAAGCTGTTGTAGTGGTGATCGTGTTTCTCATACCATATATAACTAAACTTTATAGGAAACAAAATATTACTTTTGTTGCCAAGATTGTAAACTACACACAAGTTTGTTTTTCACATATTTTTACATTTTTAAGGAAGAAAAAGTGTTACTAGTACATTTATCTAACTTTTCGTAGCATTCGTTTTGTTCGAATCTTAAATTATATTCCGCTGACTTGTGGTAAGAATTGTTTCTATGTTTTTTATATAAATACCTTTTGAACTTTATAGTGCCCACAGTAGCACAAATTCACACAATTTATTCGAATTTTATGGAAATCAGTATTTTGACTTAAATTAAATAATTTATTAATTACACAATATATTTTACCACCTATACGCCAGTTGTGTTTGGCAGAAATTTAAAGATGCTCGATTAAAATTGTAATTAGTAATCGATTTCTTGAATTTTAATTTTAACATCATAATTCATATCAGTTTATCACACTTGTCTCAAAAAGAATAGATTTCCCTAGAACGTACATGTCGAATTTAACTGTTAACAATTCTTGGACTAAACAAGAATTTTTATTGTATTGAACGCAGACATTTAACTTTACACTTTGTACTACTTATTTATAGTTCCTAGAACTACTTTCGTTACCTAAATGCTGGATTTCGGTGTGCATTAAAGCATTTTCATAGGTTATATTAAACAGCATAAATCTTGCCTCGAAAACACATTCATATACTGACTGGGGACAGCACACAGAAGAAATTATACAGCAGAAAATATTGAAAGGGCCCTTAGAAGTGAATATATATATATATATATATATATATATATATATATATATATATATATATATATATATATAATGTACTTCTCTCCGTGCAGGTGTATATTACAATGTGGTTTCTTAAGATACCTACGTTCAAAATTTTTGAAATTAAAAAAATTTATTTGTGATCTGTGAAATCAGGTGGTAAAATATCAAACTATATTTACCATTTACATTAATGATAAGTTGAACTCGTGACTGGTAAGGGAGATGAATGAAACGCAAATTTGCTGGATTTTCAGTAAAATTATTTTAAATTTATTATTAAGTCGTCGTTTCGGTCCTGAGGAAGGCCTCAGCAAGGCCGAAACGTCGACTTAATAATAAATTTAAAATAATTTGACTGAAAATCCAGCAAATTTGCGTTTTATTCATTTACATTAATGTTCTCGAAATTATGATACATTCTGTATATTTACGAAGTATTATTAATTAATTTATTTTAAAGAATGTAAAATATACCATCTATGTGTGGCATATAAGGGGCAGACATTAGCAGTAGTTGCAAGTGTTCTGAGATGTCCTTGGGTCATTGAACTTCGCATGTGTGATATTAACATCTCTGCGACATTGTAGAGATTGAATTTGCTGGGTTACTTTACTTATATGAAATTAAATTCAATTACTTAGGTACTTATAAATTAACTATAAATAAATTATTAGAAGTATGATAAAACGATTCTTAATTCTGTAGCACGAAAAATGGTTTCTTAATATACCTACGTTGAAAATTATTTTTGAAATTGAAAACAAATTATATTTGACCTGAAAATCAACATATCAAACTATATTTACTATTTACATAAATGTTCTCGAAATTATGATACATTCTGTAAATTTACAAAGTATTACTTCTTTCTATATTCTATATAGGTAATTTCTAAAAATGAATGAACAATTTTCACACCACATTAAAACTATAAAATCACTTTAACAATAATTAGTCAGTACAACGCAGCACATCTCGATCTTCGGTAGATAACGCTCCGTTGAAGACACTCCCTGGCCACATCCTGCAAGCAGCAAGTTAAGATCGAGAGTTTAATGAAGTGGGAAAGGGCGCCCGGCTCAGCAGCACCGCGACGTTGCCAGCGGACTAATTATCAAGCGCTTAGCGACCCGACGCTAGCGACGTCTAGGCTCTCGGTGCATGTAAACACCTTCATTACAACCATAGGAAGAGAAGGGTGCGGTGGTCAGTGGAAGTGGTGCCAGGAGCAGTGACATTCTGGTTGCTTGACTTTTTAGATTTATGGATTTTTGACGGTCAATTTTTTAGATATGCTTTGCAAAGAACTAGACGGTTCAGGTTTGTAGTAATAGGATAGTTTTTAGTGAACTAAAAAGGGTTTGATCATTTTAACAACATATATTTGAATAGGTACCTACCGTTATTGTTATGTTACCTACTACATAAATATGTGTTACTGTATTCCATTTACATTTCTTAATTTTAGGGATGTGAGTTTTACTGTTAAAAATGATTCGTGTTAATTAACATTAGCATATATACGGTTTGTTCTTAAATTTCTGATCATTTTAATACCAAATAACATGAAGTTGACATTAATTAAACACAAATACGAAGGAAAAACTCTAAATTTATTAATAAAGAAATAAGAATTGTTCTTTTGTATTTGAATACCACAACAGTACAGCTTAAATAATAAATAATATGCGCAACATACGTAAATAAATATCTTATTATTTAAAAAAATACCTACAAGAAATATAATTTATAATTACAAAACAATGTTGCAGAACAATAATTAATTACAAAAATATTGTAAAAAATTGCAATATTTATAATTATATTATAATTTTTGTTCAAAACGAAAACTTTTTCTGGTGAATTTAAATAGATTTTATTTCATTATTAGTATTATTAATCTTTTCTTTATTATTCACACTTATATTATCATAATGAACCCATATAGTAGGTAGGTACTTATCGAACAATTTTTTCATAAGAGTAGCACGAGAGAAGAAATAATTTTAATTTAAAACAAACAAGTTCCGATTTGTAGTTATTCAACAACAACAAAATTTAGGTTATAAAAAGGAGTCAATTTGAAAGTGTTAAAAATGTGTTAAAATCATTTTTAACAAACATGTTAATTAACATTTACATTGTTAATAATTAACAATTGTTAATTAATACAACTCACATCTCTACTTAATTTTATATTATTCTATGACTTAAGGGTTTTCTACATGAGACACTTTATGGCCATTAGTGACCGTTTTTAAAAAGCATCTATACAGGTAAGTTTTACATACATTGTTAAGGAGACAGGTGGTAAATATTTTTGTATGTAATTTTTCTAGTACCTATGCGGTACTCTGATTGAAATCCACTGCGCTATATCCGTGGAATAAACGTCAACGTCTTGTTGCTCGATCGTGCCAGTTCAGTTTGTTTCATTAGTATTTAGTTGTGCCACTCTCTGAACACACAATCGACATTTAAAAAAAAAAACTTACTTAAACGTTAATCGTTAAAATTCTTAAGAATGATTTCCCATCTCGCTTGGACATATTCTTTAAAAAAATCTATAACCCTAGAATTACCTAGCAAGCAGTTGTATTGTAGGTTAAAAGTTGAATTTTCGATCGTTTGACTAATAAATCTAGTCATTGCTGCAGACGTACGTAATGATATTTAAAACTGTTTTATTTCTATTTGATTCAATGTATCCTGATATATGTTTCGAGTACGATTTTATATTTTAACAGAGCGTCAATCGTTTATAAAAACATTTTGTACCTTTATCTTTTGATCTTAAATGCATGAACGTCCTACAAATATGATACATCTCTTGCAATTTACACTACAAAAAGAAAAAAGTATTGAACATCGAACACCCGGTCATTACTTGTGAATCCTGTTACAGGTTAAAAGTCAAACGACAGTAGAATGAAAATAGTGTGCACAGAGAAAACTGAGTGGACAACCATTGAAATACACTCAGGACTAATGGTCAGTCGATTCCCTAGCTTCAGGAGCACATCGTGTTATTAGCGTTGTTATTCCGACGCATGAAAAAGCGCTCGCCAGCTTACTACAATTTCATCTCGTTTATGCAACGATCTGGAAGATGGCGGACGCTGAATGTGAGCATGTGAGATCCGCGGGGGCTCGTTAAATGCGTCCTATTACGCATCTACCCGCTATACTTCATCGCTGAAAACACTCGGATAAATAACAGTGTAGTCGGACTGGACTGCTGAGCTCTTTTAACAAGATAAACGGCTGGAATAGTCACTACTACTTATATCTAGAGATTAGAATAACGTATGTACTTCAGGATTTTTCGCATATCAACAGGATAACTTTTTATGTTCTTTTGTGAAGAGAATATCCATTCTCGAGAGACGAATTTCTTAAAATATAATCCAATGTTATATCTCTAATTTAAGAGATGGCTTATAGTCGTAACTTACTTATTTCAAAACGCAATAATGTCCATTTTATGAATCAGAAACTTTTATTTTTATTTTATAATGTAGGTACATATTTAAAGTTTTGTTTCACCCAGTTTTCAAAATCATATCAGGTAGGTGACGCCCCCATTGTCAATACACTGAATAAGCCAATTTCTGACGTTTGTCATAACCCTTTCCAGCATGACAGCGAATATGTTGGCAATTGCGGCCCTGATGTTGGCCTTCAGGTCTTCTAGGGTCCTTGGACGGTTGACGTAAACGCGGGATTCCACAAAAAAATCACAAGGAGCCATATCGGGTGAGCGGGCTGGCCATTCCAAATCGCTCCTTATTGAGGTGAGGCGTCCCGGGAAGTGTTCCCTCAAAACAGCCATCGATGCTGCTCCGTGCTCCAACGCATGATGGCGACTGACCGGGTGGGGAACAAAACTTTAAAAGTGCACCTGTCGAATGAGATCACTCTCTCCCCACTACAACCTGAATGGCACGCATTTTAAAAAAGCAAGTTATGATGAATCACCCTGTAGTTATTATCACTGGTTACTGATTCAATAGTTTTGTAACGTTTCTGTACTTATTGTTTATTAAAATCGATCACTTTGATCAAGGCTTTTGAGAATAATAGTTAACTAATGAGGAAAGCGCTTCTTTTTCCCACTCGAGCTCGATGTCGATATCTGCTTACGTCAGTGTAGGTAAAAAAAATCTTTCTCTTATGTCGCCACCAATTTGTATTATTAACTTTATTTATTTTAGTTTATTTTATTTATGAAATAATTCATTCCACAAAGCTAAAGTGTAGTAGGTACCTAGATGCTTAATTAAATTTTAATTCTAACTTTCAAAAAATCTGGTTATTATATAAATACATATTATCATATTTAAAAAGATGCACATTAAAACCAGAGAAAATCAACAAACTATAAATATTATCTTTTATTATACATTTCTTCGCCATAATAATTATAATTCCATTTGAAAAAACAAAAAATCCTACAAACGACTCATTTGCAGAAGTTACAATCACAGTTTAAAAATTCATCTTTGTTTCTCTTTTCTCCTGCATCCGGTGTAAGACTTTGTCGTTTGCTTAGTCAACAATAAAATTTCAAAACAACCCTTGCAGAGTGAAGTCTTGAATTGAGCTCATTAAAAATTAGTACGTTACAAACTTTTGAATTGTTAATATCGTGCTCGTTGATGGTGCCTCATCTTTGATCAACTTTCTTTGTGTTATCACTCAATGAGAGTAAGGAGGACAAGGGTTTCGGTTTGCAATTTCAAAAGCAGTTCATAATGACGCTGCTGTTAATTATAACAACCGCATAACATTTATTTGTATTAGCACCTACAAAACAAATTCAGTTTTAAAAACATTTTAAGTAAAATGTAGTTGTGATCGACAACTTCTTGGTACATTAGCTTTTAAATTTCCCTATTACAAAATGTTATATAGGTACTATAGCATAGTAGTATTACTCACTTATTATATCACAAGTAGTCAAAATTGTGTCAAATATTTTCTACTATTAGGAATGTTCGCCAACACAAGGAGCATGAGTAAAGGTGGATTTATAACACACACACAGCGTATAGAAAATAAATTAGCACAACACACGAATTTTATTTACCACGGTATATGATTACATACGGTATCCGGAAGATTCCTCGAAGGAAAATTCTTCGAAGGAAAGTTTTTCGAAAAACAATTCTTCGAAAGGAAAATTCTTCGAACAGCAATTCTTCGAAAGGAAAATTCTTCGAAAATAAAAGATTATATTTTCTGTTAACTAGGAAACAACACCTAAGTATCAATTTGGCTCGGAGAGTTGTATAAGCAATATAATCAGTAAATTTATATTGAGTAAGCGCAGATCGATACATTGAATAAGCGCAGATCGTAACATCGTATTTTTCGAAAATGAGATTTCTGACCATAACAAGTTAGTCCAGATCGTCTTCGAGTATGATGGGGTTAAGTTCAGAAAAATGTTAGGCAAGAATATTTTCTAGTTTTAAAAATTCAAAAAATCTTGTTGAAAATACTCTTCGAGTATGATGGCGTTAAGTCAGAAAAATGTTAAGCAAGAATATTTTCTAGTTTTAAAAAATTCAAAAAATCTTGTTAAAAATACTCTTCGAGTATAATGGGGTTAAGTTCAGAAAAATGTTAGGCAAGAATATTTTCTAGTTTTAAGGAGGTTCCCTAGACATTTTAAAAAATGTTCTAATGCAACCAAACTTTGAATTTATGTTGTCTGTGTCATAAAAATGATACCTGAATTTTTTGGAAATTTTTGACCACGTAGTTTGAACGAAATTAATTGTTAAATTTTAATATTTTACATGGGCTCTTATGGCTTTCCATTAATTGATTAAATAAAAAGATGTTAGAAATGTTCTATTTACTTAATTTTTGGTATATAAACGTATGCAAGCACGGACATCAATTTCCCAAAATTTGAAGAAGGTTGACCACATAGTTGTAACAATATTGTCGATTGAAAAAAAAATCTTCAAGCATTTTTTGATTAGTGAATTAGAAATTATTGTAAAAATATATCACCGCAACTGAACGAATTGCAATATCAACTAACACCCGTTGACCGAATTTTGTTTTACATTTTTACAAAATATTTTTATTAATTAAAGGCTGCGATATCTGAGTACGCCACTGCATGTGTAGGGAACCTCCTTAAAAAATTCAAAGAATCTTATTTTTTGGCGATTAAATATCCTCACAATGAACTATACTAAGTATGTTGTTTCGTATAATATTTTTTATTTTCGAAGAATTTTCCTTTCGAAGAATCTTCCTAGATCCATTACATACATATCTGTCATGTCTATTACCCAACATGAATGTGGCAGTTTCGCATTACTGTGAATTTTCTGTATACTCGTAGATATATATTTACCGTGTGTGCGGTTATCAGCCGTCAACTCACGGATACTCAAAACTGCTGGCATAACCTGTCAACAATCTATACATATTTCTGTGCGATTTATAAAACCCCTTGTAACGATAATGCTGTGCGCTGTGCTATGTTGGGCTAAATTACTTTCTTTGCGCTTAATAATACCACAAAAATATTCGACATAACAATATCCATGATTTCAACAAACAAATACTAAAAAAAGTTTGATTAATTATTTTCAGTTTTATTGGTAAATTAAAGTGGAAAATGTGCTGGAATTAAAAAAAAACTGGGATAGAAATTGTGCATTAAATATTACAATATTGGTAATAATAAGGTAATAATAAGAATTTTAATTTGTTTTATGGAGTCTCGTTCTGACTGCCACAGAGTACAGACGTATTTTCTACGAGCTAAGAAAAGGTGATATGATCACGACACTGAATACCAAGCAACTAACAAGTGGTAAAGTAAATCCATGTGAACCTAAGTGTAGTGCAAAGTACGAACAGTGAAGTGTAAATCGAGAGGTGAAGTGCGAAGTGAAAGAAAAGTGCAAAGAACAACAAGAAGCGAACAGAATGGCGGCTTATACCACAACATACCGTGACGTCATGGTATCATGGCAGTGAATAAAATTCGCCTTTTATAATTACGAGTATATACTTTACTAGTTACTTTTACATTTTTATTTCAAAAACCTGCCTTACCTACCTATATCTTCACAATTTAATTCTTGAATAGCTACAAATAATTTTTCTTTTTTTTGTATTAGACTTGTTTAAATAATACTGTATTTTTTCATTTCCTTTTTAAACAAAATGATCTATATAATATTATCTACTCATCTACTCATGCCTAGCTATCTTTATAATATGAAATATAATAAGATATGAATGAATAACCGGAAATCCTTCTTAATTAAAAGCATTTGAAATGCCGCTGTCAGTTTAAATAATTTTCCCTCTTACGCAAGATGAGTATTCCTCACATAGTCCTAGTTTTCCCACAAAGCGAAGCATTTGACCTTGATTCCGATGGATGTTCGAGAACACTTCCAGCGGATTCCAGCGCTTGCTTCTCGTTCAATGGAAGAGCTTAGCGCGTATAAAGCCAAGTAGGTGAGTGTGAGTACCCGAAAGTAGAGGAGTTGGTCCGGCGATGTGCTTTCAGGACTTCTAACAGCTGTTAAGAAGTTACTTTATAAAACAATTTGTTTCAGTTCACACAATTGTATACCTATTCAAGTTTGTGGTGCAATTTTTTGTTTTGTTCTAAGTTGACGTTTAAAATTTATTATAAGCAGTATAATGAGAGCAATGAATTTATTGGTAGAATTACTAATAATTGTCCCCAGCTCAGATATGACTAGCTTGATAATATGCACGAAGAATCAGTGCCGTATTTCCGTAAGGTATGTGCCTACGGGCTCTCGACTTTGGAGGCCCCCAGCGTCAGCAAAGAAAAATATATTTTTCTACTCCCATGCTTTAATTTACTTATTAAATATGCCTTGTCTGTACTTAAATGACGTTCATTTCGATTCAGATTTTCATTTCGATACAGATTATCATTATGACATGACCAAATTAACCAATAGCAGCACAGCATTTTGTTTAGTAAGCAGTTGGCATCACTGCGCATGCGCACTGCGTGCGTTCCTGTGTTCATGTGTTTTGATCAGAGTTGTTTGACAGTTCTTGTTCAGATCTCAAACAGATCATATTATTATAATAACAACAATAATGTGTAATAGTGAAAGTGATATGGAACCAACCTCGGAAATAACTTTAACACCGCCTGATATTGTTGAAAGGGCGTCAACAGTAACGAATGATTTATAACCTCCATGTGTATAATAATACCGTAAATAAATTTCATGATTATAAATATTTTTTTAAATTATAGTTTGGAAGTAGAAAAAATAGTGTATGCAACTCGTGTATAATGGCTATTAATACACTCGTATGAATTACGATACTTGCCATGGCTCGTATCGTAATTCCATACTCGCGTATTAATAGCTATCATTATAAACTCATTGCATAATATACTATTTTATACTTTAAAATAATATTTGTTATTTATGATGAATAACTTAGCGGAAATATTTTTTAATAATCTGAAAAGTGAAAATATGTTGTGTAGGCAACAAATTTACCGCGTAAAGCGCAAATTTCATCCGTGTATAAGATGTATGGGTCGGTTGACAACATTTTTATTCCCAACAGCAGGGTTCACTCTATATACTATTGTAAATTGTAATAGTACACCGCTCTAACTTATAGTCATTCATAAATATAAAAATATATATTAGAGCTTATAATAAATTTACAATTACCATCTTTTGCGCATTATATTTAATCTGCGTATAGCCTAGATTTAGTAGGTCGAAGGAAAATGATCACTGAGGTATCATCCGGACTTAATAAATAAATTTGAAGCTGCTAAATTACGTGTGCAAATATAAAAATCTGAAGTGGCCTGCACACAACCTTCCGCCATACCTAGACTTAAAACATAAATGTATACCTACGTATACAATCCGGTGTCCCTTTAAAATATACAAATAAAAATCTAAAATATTCAAACAGAAATTTGCATCACCTGAATCAAAAGATTCGTTTACAGGAAAACTCTTCTGTATTGAAGCCATCCTCCGTTCAATTACTACATTTAATATCTTACTTATGACTTATGGCGCTAGTATGTCAACTAGTCACCCGTCTCACCTGCAGTGTTGTAATAGATAACAATATTTATTATCTAGATAAAGATAAAGATAACGTATTTTTTATTTATCTAGATAAGATAATAGATAATCATTGAATAAATTATCTAGATAATAGATAATAGATAAATAATAATTATCTAGATAATTATTAGATAATTCATAGATAATACGAAAAATATAAATGACATATTCTAAAGTATAAGCGGTACCAGCTAGCGAGCCGGCAGCGTTGCAAGCTTGTGCGTTGTATGCTTTCACAGTTTGAGTACAAATGAAAAAAATGGTTCTAATTTTACAAAAATTATTATCTAGATGATATTTAAATAATAGATAAAGATGATTTGTAATTTTATCTAGATAAGATAATAGAAAAATAAGAAAAAAATTATCTAGATAAGATAATAGATAAAAATAGATTATCTAGATGATTTATCTAGATAAAATTATCTAGATAAGTTACAACATTGCTCACCTGTCAATATTTTTTACGCAGAAACAAAAATCAGCCGAACATGGATTACAAGATTTCAACGTTTTATCTGATAAATTTATTTTTTAAATTTTACTGCAGTTCTTTAATGCTACCAGATAAAGACAATTTTTTTATAACGTAAGTTGCAAATAACTTTGCCTCTTATTCTTATTACAAATAAATACTATATTTATCCAAATTTATATACATTTTAGACAATTATCTTTATCAATCTTCAAAAAATATCACTTCCGGTGAAGGTATTTGTACAAAAATCTAATAAGTTCTTCCTATTCGTATACAATTGTAAAATACCAAATATCAAAATTTTTGGGTAATTCGTATTTGAGTTATACGACATCCGGCATCGGCCCGGACCACACATACACACACACACACACACACACACACACACACACACACACACACACACACACACACACACGCACACACATACACACATACATACAGACATCATCGAGAAACTATCAAAATTGAGTTGTAAGGACCCTAATTCGTGCTCATCCACTTAAAACTCACTACCCGATTTTTTGCATGATTATATACCTTGATTATTTACCTTCCTTTACAGGTAAGCGGAAGGTAAAAATAGAAAATTAAATTGAGATTTTGATAAATTCTTAATATTTAGTTTACTATTTTTGTTTTTGTTATATTATATTTATACGAGTAGGATGAAATTGTTATAAGTTTTTTACGTATATTTATTTTATGCTACACTTTCGGTATTATTTAAAATATATACGTACCTAATAGAAACTAACCAAAGTTGTTTTTTTAACTTATGCATTTTGTTTATTTTAAAAGGGGTCCCAATAAATTCTGTGCCTAGGGGCCCCGAGATGGCTTAACACGGCAGTGCGAATAATGTGCTAGTATACAGGTTGTTTCACAACTTTTTCTGGTAGTATATAATTATACATTTATACACGAAATAACAATGACTACTTATGGTATGAGTGATAATTTTAATATATCTACCCTACCAGTTGACAAGTATCAAATGTTCAATATTGTTTTGTTATCAATTTCCCGCGAGCTGTGAAATTATTTCGAGCCGAGTTGTACGGATTTACGCTGCAGTACGCAACAGTGGGTTCGCACAATGCATATAACACGATATCATAAATCAGTCGTTTTAAAAAACTTCCATACGTAGGAACAATAAACGATAGACGATGAAAAATTGTTGTTCGCAACATTTGGATATTTCGTTATGTGTCCTGTAGCGGCCTACTGCCGGTGCGCTTTTACGGTTTCACGCATAAGAAGAGTAGTCTTTTGTGAACTATTTGTTTTTGTTTCATAATTGGCATGAAAGTAATTGACGATCCATTCAATTGCAAGTAGTATTTTATATGCTATTCAATTATACATCATTTTGAGCTTAGACGCAAATGGAAAGGAAACAGAAAACTTTGTTAAGTGTTAAATAATTTCTTCGTACATTGGACATACATATCGTAAAGTAAAAGTCAAACAGCAAAATAAAAGAAAATATTTTTGTGCGTAAGAATTTCACTTTTTACTTTCCCGACCTATGTAATAGAGGGAAGTATTGTAATCGTGATTTTTTGACAGTTCGAGATTTTGGTGAATCTTCACGTTTTAGACCCTACTGAACCCAAAAAACATAATTTTAAAAAAAATCGGTCTGTGTGTCTGTGGGTCTGTAGGTCTGTCGGTCTGTCTGGATGTTGCATAACTTAAAAACGCGTTGGAATTTTGGACTGAAATTTTATATTTAAGATCTTGACCCAAATTCTGACTTCAAGTTCGTTAATCAGCTTTATTCAACCAGTGGTACCAGCTTTATAAACATAATTTTTGTTATTTTTATCAAAATACTATCGTGTGTGGTATCAAATTAAAGCACTCGGGAAAAGAATTCTAGTAGAAAAACAAAAATAATATTAAACGATAGTCAATTGTTTTTTATTATAAATTATTCGAATTATATCGAAAATTGTGACAATTTAAAGCGCTTGAGGAGATAAGTTTAGTAAAAATGTAAAAAATGACATTTATGCGATTGTCAATTGTTTCTAAATAAAATTATTCTAATTTATTCAACCAGTGGTACCAACTTTATAAACATAACTTATTTTATTTTTATTAAAATACTATCGTGTGTGGTATCAAATTAAAGCTCTCGGGAAAATAATTCTAGTAGAAAGATGAAAATAACATTTAACCGATCGTCAATTTTTTTAAATACATTATTCAAATTATACCGAGTTTGGTGTCAATTTAAAGCTCTCGAGGAGACGAATTTAGTAAAAATGTAAAAAATAACATTTATGCGATATTCAATCAAGTTGGTATCAACTTAAATAGTTTGGGAAAAAAGATAAATTTATTTTATTTTACTGACTAAAGCATAAAATTAAATTCGTTACGAAATAAGTTATTAAAACTTATAGTCGGGGAAGTACTATGGTGGACACAGACACAGCAGATTTTTAAATTAGGCTTGCCGGATTAAATAAGTACCTAATTCGAAAGCATTAAAACATTTTGCGCTCGAAATACAATCAACAAACAACATTTTTTCTACATTCTACAATTATATTTTTATTCTAAATTCTAATTAAAATTTTTTAAATTCATTCACATTGAAATAATTTTCAATAACAGTGAAAAAACTTTTATCAAAACCGTGAAAAAATAATTTTCTCATGGCTTTGACTGGTTGTCAAGGAAACATAACAAAAAAAATTAGAAAAAAACACCAAATTCGACCTGAAAAAAAAACTTGATACTCGTAGGTAAAATATTTATTGAAATAATAATAAAATTATGTCGCGATATACGAATTTAGTTTTGCGTATGAACTAATTTGTATTTCTTATGATTTTTTTTAAAGTTAGTCAATATTTTCTACTGAGAATCAAGAAAATATTATTTTTTATCTGTTGCAACAGTATATATTCTTTGTTGTTGAACTTACATTACTATTGCTGTTGATAAATTTATTCGTTATTGTAAGTAATATAGTTCTACAACTGAGCTAATGATATTGTTTCTTGGGCTTAATATTTTTGCTATTTGACGAATTTGTTGGATGATCTTAGATAACGCGCAATATTAAGTTCAATTGTTTACAATAATTTTGTGTGCGTATTTTTAAATAGTGTAAATTTAAGTATAAATTAATAATGGTGAGATTCTGCAAAGTTACTAGCTAGCTAGTGCTGTGCATTTTTATGTGCATGGTATATGCAATATGCATTCTAGACTAGGTATTCATGAGTTCATAATACCTATCCTGGTTTTGAGACCCAAACCCACAATTGAAGTCAAAGTAAAAATTTATTATGTACCTTCGGATAACATTTTGTATTTGCTAAATTTAGCTTTTATCCCTCAAAAAAACGAGGTATGGCGTTTTTATATGCAAATCAAATCAAATCCAAATCGCATTATTTGCCTGGGAAGCGAAAACCACCAAAATGTTTTTGTTTTAAATTATATTGTAAATCAGGAAGCAATTTTCACAGTCACTTAAAAACATTATTTATTTAATAGCATCACTTTAAATTAATTGCAAAAGTAAATAAACAACTATTTATGTCCAGTAAGTATGTTTTTTTTATATTTTCAGTAAAACAAATTTTTTATGTCGTTTATATTTATTAAGAGCATTGAGTTTTTTTTTGTAATCTATCTGAACAAAAACGGTACATTACATTTTTAGATTTAGTGTGAGTATGTACTGATATTTTAGTTTACATCGATCTTGTTTCATTTTTCAAACATTCACTGGATTTTTATGTATCGCCAGGAACCAAATCTATATTGCCGCAATAAAATTAAATAAAAACTAAACTAGTTTGATAGATGTGATGACCAGAAGGTAGGTAATAGGATCAACAATTTTTTTTTTTATATTTAAAGCTGATCGAATTTAATATTTTAAATTGAAGAGAAAAAAAGTTGACCTTTAGGAAACTCAGTGAAAATAAAACTTTGTCGTATAAGATGTAGGTAGCAAGTACGTGTATCTTTGAAAAGCGCATTATTTGTCTGGATAGCGAGCGAGGAAAGTGAATGATATCGTGTGAGTAAGAATGTTGACGCACGGGGCTTGTGGTGTTTGGAAATCTCATGAACATTCGATAGACACTTTCCAGAGAGTTGTGTACTATATTCTTCCGACGACCATTGGACCATTTGAACATTTTATTCATGAATGTATTTTGATGTCAACTGCCCTTGTCATATTTTAATTTTACGAAAAAAACAAATATACCACAATCATGGAATACCTACATGATACAATATTTTCAATAACAAGAATATGAATTCTATTTAAATTTTTAAATTATACCTGATACAGCAAAAGTACCTACTACTTTAATTTATGTGGGAAAATCACTATTAATGTCGTGTTTGTCCATTTTAATGGAATAATGCAATTTATCAATAATAATATTTTTTATTTCTGTCAGACATCAATACAGATATACAGAAAAAGTCAGGTTAAAATTAAGACAGCTAAAAAGCTATTCAATAAAAACTTAATTACAGGAAAAAATTATCAAATGCCAGATAGACAACACACTCTTACGAAAGGGTGAAACAAAAATTAAAACTGTTCGATAACATATCAAACAGTTCTTTGAACTATTTTGTCTAAAATTAACTTTAAGATAACAATAATCCAAAGCAACAGATTTATTGGCGACATCTTTGATCAGTTTTTTCAAGAAGGAAGTTTTAGTACAAATGTCAAATGCATCTCACTTAACCTCATAAAAAATACGATATTTTAAATAAAAATGTATATCCCGGCCAAAAAATATAATAGGTACGTAATTTGTGCGTACATCGCTTGGTTTTATTAAAGCACTCCGCTTCGCGTCGTATTTTAATAAAGAACCTTGCGTTGTAAAATAAAACCTACCGCACTAATTATGTAAATAACTATTTCACTATTTAGTCATTTTATGAGAATGAACTGTATGTACGTATATGGGAAATATAATATACCATTATACGATTTCATTCAAACTTTAAAAAAATATTGAAGTTGAAAGAACTATCACATAATAATAGTGAATTTTCCAATTAAAAAATTAATCTAAAAATCCCAGTGCGACGCAGAGTCTCTAATGGAAATTGACTTATTGTATTTGACCATAGATTCGAAACAATTACTTCGCAAATCTGGCTCTGATTGAAAATGTAGCCTTATTTCAAGTTGGACAAATAAAAAAACGCAAGCATCAGGAATTTAGACCTTTTAATTAAATCGAAAAGAATGGTCGGCAGGCCGCTGTCGAAGTGCGATACGCCGCCGCCGCCGCGACGTCTCTGCTGCTGCCCCCAGCGGCTTGCGCTCTGCTCCATGCAATGAATAAAATATCACGACGAACAATTGAATTTTACGTACCTACTTCACGGACTCACTGCCTTTTAAACTTTTCCCTTTAGTTAAAGCAAACGATCGACACACAGTTTCATCCATTTCGCAGCCGCATTATTCTTGTCTACTGCATTTCTATACTGCACATCGAACCTTTTCAATATAATTTTATATTTTATTGTGAATTGGTATATTCGACAGTAGATACCTTAGATCCCGCATGCAGTCAATTGTTGTAAAGCCGACACTTAGGCCTAGCGATTTTAAAGTTGACTAATTTGCCGTGGTCTTGTGCTTGCACTTGTAAGTTGTCAACTTATCTTGTACATGATGGTCTGTTATTGAAGTAGCATGTCTTTGTGCACTAATTATTAATTTTGTAGTTGCTCTGATTAAATAGTTGCCTGTGCGCCTCATATAATTCAATGTGTTTTATTTTGGTGATTTTTAAGTTGCCACAACAAAACCACTAGTGCGCGGTAGGCTTTATGGTTAGAGTTATGATCACGGTTAAAGAATAATTAGGTTTACCGACTGGTCGTTGTCGATTTTAAAAGCGATGGATTTATATATCTCCGTGTTCGAACGCACCATTGTCTTTCATTCTTTCAAAAGTGTTCATGTTCAGTTTGCCCACCGTCTGCACAGGGTCAACACCGTGGCATGTTCTATCACCGAGATACTGAATTCTGGCGTTCGGTGACTTGAAATTTAAATCCATTGCTTTTGCTTATTAAAATCGGCCACAGCGCCACAGGCCACAGGTGGTTACACTTACAAAGATGTCAACTTGTATGTTTATTTGTACTTATGTAGATTTATTAGTTTCATTTAATAAACACTGCATAACTATATTGAAATAGGTAATTTTATATAAATCGAATAAATAGTATTTTTTTATTGGTCTAGTGCTACCCAAAATAATAATTCTGAACACGTAATATATTTCAATTTTATTTATGAGAATAGCGTTAGAAAATTAATTACTGCGAAGATTGATGGGTACTATCTGTTATTATTTAAATAAAAATTAAAGTAGTATACTGGTAGCAGGGAATGAGTAGACTACGAAAAATGCAAAACAATAAAAAATGCAAAACAACGATTAGGATAAACATTATTCAATCATATTCTGTGTACTTATTGCTAATTATTATGCATTTAAATATAAAGCAGATTGGAATATTCCATTATTATTTACATGAATATAAATATACTCGTGTATGCCGATAGTGACATCTATGCAAATGAAGGTATATTTATATGGGCTTTAAATATGTGAGTCTTTTTATCCCATAATCTCTATAACCAAACTACATCTATAATTAATCAATTATTAATTAGCAGTGTTCTAGTTTACCGGTAAAACGGGACTGTGGATATTTTCAATTAAACATCTATATTGTTCAGCTACAATTTTGGATAAATTAATTGCTATTACATTCTCTGTAATCCTATAGGTAGATAGTCAAATAATTTAAAATCTGCCTAAATTATACATCGTATTGATAAATGCAATACAATAAACATTTATTATTTATAACTCGTTATTAAATTACGATTGTTATAAAAAAATAAACGACGTTCATTAGCATCAAATTAAATCATAACGAGTACCACCAAATTTTGAATTACTTGTTGACTGTTGCGTTGCATTAATCTATCAAAATTAACATATTGGAATGAATATGCAGCGTAATAAAATACAACGAGCATAACGAGTCCGGCGTTAAATCAAATAAATAGATACAACATAATCCGTGATAAAACCAAATGCACAAATGTAAAATATCAATAACTAACGAGCGGCAGTAACCAGGCAATTTTCATAAATAAATACTGATACATTACCGTTTACATGGCCGATATAAATGTCGGGATGTCGCTTGCAATTTATTCGGCGCATTTACTTCCTAAACAAGGTTTCGGTTGAGCGTTCGTTGTGTCCAGATGCATTTATCTTAACGCGGCACTGAGATCAAGAAGGCGGTGTTTGGTTGGAAGAGCACTGACAATCGAGCATCGCGCCGTGATGCTGGACACTTGCTTCGCATCACAACTTGGAGAAACTTCTCTTACAACTAACTTGACAATCTGGTTGGCTATAACCTGACAACTGAAAAGTGATGCGAAATTGTCTTACAACTTTAAACAGATGTTAAAGTGTAAGACAGTTGACTTTGTTTACTACCACTGTGGATTTGTTTTCTTACTAGTATTACATTTGCCAGAAATCGATATGTTTTCAAAACAACCTTTCATAGAATTCTATTTAAGATTATAATTAAATTAGAAGAACAAAAATAAATTAATGCAGTTAAAAGTTGTAGACATTAATATTCTCAATTGTATTTACATAATAGTTCGTTTTTTTAAAGAATTCTATAACTTAAAGACTGTTTTATTCTGTGAAGATCTTTTCAATCTAGTTACAAAATTTGGTGCTAAATTCAAATATAGTGTTTTCAAATAATAAAAGTCAGGTAAATGCATATGAACGTAAACTTGGTAATCCTCTTATTTTTTATATTATTATAAATATTATAAAATCGCCAAATGAAGACTTCAAAATCAAAATGTGTAATAAAATGTGAGTTTTATTTTTGAATTAATAATTCAAAGTGACAAACGAAATTCAACTGGCAGATGACAGATGTAAACGTATACATGGGAGTTTTATTAAAATGATATTTATAATTATTTTATGAACTATTTTCATTATAGTACCTACATCTTAATATATTAGTGGAAAAAAATGAAACACTTTGAATTCATGAAATTTCGACCATTTTCAAACCGCCATAACTCGGCGTATTTTCAATCTATTTCGATGAATCTTTGCGGGCGAAAAACATTGAAGTGTCTATTTTAAAGTCATAGATTCGAACTTAAGCGCAACTCCTTCCGCACCCTGTGAAAGAAAAGTTTTTAATGGAAAAAATGTCAAATTTTGAAGATGTGTACAGAGTTGAAATTTCCAAAAGGGCACAAAAATTTGTTCAATTCCCTGTGCAGGACCCAAAGAACGAAGTTCCTACGATGATTTGGCACAAAAAAAAAGTGCATTTTTAGGTTTTTCGCACAAAAAGCAAAAATTTGTTTGGATTTGTATGTTTAACTTTTGTATTAATATTTTGTAATACAATTATTTCAATGATTATACCTATCTATTCCCAATTTATTGGTAGTTACCCAGCAAACACAGTTACATCTTTGCGAAGTTATAACAATGTAACGCGTTTAACTTAAAAGTTACGGGTACGTACTGTGTAACGTAAATCTAACTTACATTCACTTTCCTAACATTATAACGTTATATTATATTATATTATATTACAAATATACATACTTTGTATTTTGTATAGTAAATTTTAAAGTACCAAATACATACCTACCTACCATTTTAACGAAACTAGCACATAACCTGTAATGTACCACACATTTAATTTTAGGAAAGGGAAATGCAAAATAATTATACTGGGATGCAAAGGATTTATAATTTTTATTTCTTAAAAACATTACATTTAGTCCAGTCAATGAACGCATAAAAAGGGGTTCTGGATGGAAATGTCGAGAGCCCAATTTTTGACTTCAGGGCTGTGTTTGGACTAGTTAGGAGGTAAACATATCAAAAGTCCCCGGATCTAGGTGTTGAGGGGGGTGCAAGGGGGCACGAAGAAGGTTCCGGATTTCGATGACAAATACTAAAAAAATAATTAAAAGGGATTCTTAAAGGAAATTTAGTCAGCTGAATGGTTGGTGATGCATTCTAGGCAGGTATTATGTTGTAAATTACCACTATATCATTTCTGCAATGGAATACCTATCATACAACGAGAAGGAGAAATACTTAATTTTGTGTCATATATCTCGAAATTTTTAAATTGCTTACACTTTTGATCAGTTTAAGATAAGATATTGTTTATTATACTCATTTAAAAGATAATTTAATGCTCTACAATTTCTTTTAAAGGATCTTTCGTCTCACATTAGCGGTAAAAAAGTTATAAGGCAAAGTTTATCAAAAAACGTGAGACAAAACAAAGTTTTTCGAATATTTGTGAATTTGACGAGCATATAACTCTAAAACTGTGACAGATACAACAAAAGTAAAAAGATCTTCTTATAGGAAATTTTATCAGCTTCAATTTTGTACATAACTACTTTTTAGCTAGGGCGAACGGTCTTCGAGATATAAGCAAAAAACCAAAATCCGGAACCTTCTTCGTGCCCCCTTGCACCCCCCTCATCACCTAGATCCGGGGACTTTTGATATGTTTACCTCCTAACTAGTCCAAACACATCCCTGAAGTCAAAAATTGAGATCTCGGCATTTCCATCCAGAACCCTTCATTGACTGGACTAATTATGATATAAAATAAAGGTAAAAAATTGAAAAAAATAATTACCTAATTCATCAAAATACTCTTCATAATTAACAGAATAGTCTTCTCCAATATTATTATCGTCATTGCTATAGTTAAATGTAAATTAGTAGCGATTGAATTCTCTATATTTTTATCTTGTTTATTAATTTCATCTAAAATTCTGCGACGTTTTTGACGATAGCCTATTTCGTGAAACTTTTTTCTTGGCACCACCTATGAAAACAACAATATCACACATGAGATGTTTTACACAACATAAGAAAATTTTATATATTTATGGTTATGACACTTTTACGTTCATCAAACTGCATGTATCATTATTAATTTCTAAATAACGATGAATATTATACCAAATAACACAACTTCTTGATACATATAAAAACACAAAGAACAAAACCAAAGTTTCACGAATCACGATGCACCGTCACCGTTCACCGTTCTCTGAGCAAATGAACACTATCACGTGGTAAGTCGTGGCTGTTCGTGGCGTAACGTAAGGGGTACATACATGGAACGTACATGCATTGTCTATTGAGATGTAGCACCCAGATTACAAAAAGAGTTAACATGGATGAAACACAGGTATATTACTATCAATACTATCACGATATACTTGATACGCGTACTGAATGTGATATACACGTTCATAAGTAATGTAGGTGGTATCTATTGTAACACCCTAATTGGGTTGACAACAGATTGGACCGTTGCCACCAATTATGTACCTCCCAAATTGAGTGTACAAATAATAAGTTGTTGGGTCCTTGTCGAGACTGGGAAACTAGTATCAATTAATACTCAAAGGTTACAAAAGTATAAAAGTATATTTAATGAATAATAATAATAATATAATAACAATAATAATACCATCTTACGTTAACCCTTATCTCTATGCTGTCACATACTGGAATCGGAACGCAACTGAATTGGAACTCCCTATTACCCTATCTATATCTTATTTATACTCATGTACAAGTCCTTAGTCAGCAAAACTAGTATTAGCAATACAAACATATTTATTTATATTTATTTGGTAACTCTGACCTATTAAACTAATGACTGACGTCGCACATACTTAATTGTGATGACTAGGACTTGCTACATACCTCCCAGCTTCAGAAATTTGCTTCCTGAAAGGGGCACAATTTTCTTAAACTACACTTAGTGTCTCCTAGGACCATAACACTTCACACTTTTTCTGTATTGAGGGAGACGTCTTCTTCAATGAATCGTTAACAGCCGGACTCCTCCTTCCTTGATTTGGTATATACCCATCTGGTTGCTCTGCAGAACTCCATCTCTGAGGGTGGTCCCGCTTTGGCTCTTGTCTCGGGTCTCGCCTCAATATTGGATGCTAGTGTCTGGTCTCGTTCTTAAAACACTAACAAAAATAAATTAACTTTTAACTAAGCTATCTATTAATTCCTTACGCCCGATTCCATTTAACAAATAAACTTTAAAAATATCACAAAATTAATTTTATTTAAATCCACAGTAATCAAAAAACACGTTCAAAATTGAAAATTTATAAAAAGATATAATAGTAAAATTTTAAATGCAAACAACGTTTTACATTGGGTAATAATACTCCGTTTTTCGGGCAGCCCTCGAACCATATACTTTATTGTCACACCTATCTGTGCACAATTTCACAAATTTAAACGTATTATATTGGCCCGCCTGTAACTTGTACATTAGCTTTATACCGCCAAAAACTATAATACCGTTTTCGTCAAATTAAATTCTTCTATCACATTACGCTTACCTTGCGTTTTTTCAGAATTTAAGAGTAAAATTCTCTTGCAAATTTTACATCAGCGCTGAGTTCTCCTGACTCATGTGGAATCATTTACCACACATTGTTGTCACACAACCCCTGTGTACAACTTTAAAAAATACTACTCACGTACTCACGATTCCTTCGTGTTTCTTCACAAACACCTCGGTTGCTTGGCTGTCACTTCAATTGTCATCTTAATTATTATACCCTCGTTGTTGTTATTCATATTTAGGCTCTATCATCCAATTGTGACCGGGATTGATCAGATCTTGATCACTGATATGACGTATTACCTTAAATACTTGCATTTTCGCAGTTCTTGACCTATCTCTCTCTACGTCATCGGTCTGTTCCACATTGTCATGTGCGATTACATCATTTTGTGTCGTTGCGTTAATATTTTTGCTGTTCTCAGCAATTTAGTCTTATCGTTGTTACGTGTTTCATAGTTTCATAATATAAAATTTTTGTAATGTTATAAATTAAACATCGCGATTAATTCAAGTTACAACAAATCAATGATTGATAAATTCAAAGCAAAAATTTATAATGGTTTTTTTTAAGCACAAAATTTTAATTTTTACTCAATTTTGAAAATAAATTGTATTTACATGTGACAACATAAATTTTTACACTTACCAAATGAGTCCCAATTCCTTACGTCCCGCCAGTGGAACAGCATAGACACAATTTAAAAATCAACAATTTCAAAAACAAAAATCTGAATTAATCAAAATCACTCAGTCGTGCCAGGTCTTACGGTTTAAAAATAGAATAACAACATATTTCCACATATCTTCATATTTCTCTTTAAATTCACTTACTGCCATAGCAATAATACATGGAAATTTTCTGACTTTACAATTTGTTCAATTCCTTACACCCAGCATAATCATCACCTGCACAACTCACATTTATATTTTGATTATCACAAGTACCACTAATTTTGAAATTTGATTCCTATAAATTCTTACTAAATTTTGAGATAAATACTACTTTCTGAACTAGAATACTAGTCTCCCGCGAGTGAAACCAAATACAAGTGTATCGGTCATTCTGGTCTGACAAAAGATCCTCAAAACCGCTGCCACCAATATGTAACACCCTAATTGGGTTGACAACAGATTGGACCGTTGCCACCAATTATGTACCTCCCAAATTGAGTGTACAAATAATAAGTTGTTGGGTCCTTGTCGAGACTGGGAAACTAGTATCAATTAATACTCAAAGGTTACAAAAGTATAAAAGTATATTTAATGAATAATAATAATAATATAATAACAATAATAATACCATCTTACGTTAACCCTTATCTCTATGCTGTCACATACTGGAATCGGAACGCAACTGAATTGGAACTCCCTATTACCCTATCTATATCTTATTTATACTCATGTACAAGTCCTTAGTCAGCAAAACTAGTATTAGCAATACAAACATATTTATTTATATTTATTTGGTAACTCTGACCTATTAAACTAATGACTGACGTCGCACATACTTAATTGTGATGACTAGGACTTGCTACACTATAGATTTTACGTACATTGTATGTCAACAGTGTGTTTGCTGGGATAATTTATTTTTAGTTTTTTAAAATAAAAAGTTAGTAAATACTGTGATTGTTGTTGCTTAAAATACACACTATAATAGAAATTAACAAATTCAACCTAATTCAACCTCACATTCTTAACATCACTTCACCTGTATTTAGTTAGAATTCAACAATGAAATATTACAATAAAACGAAAGTCACACAAGTCTGGCGTAGCGCGAAGAGTAAGATTAATTTAGAGCAAAGCCTCGACTTACAAACTTTGAACTAACCACACGTCAGGCCCCACCTTCGGGGGCATCTGTTACCCTGCGAATTCGTTTGTCTTCGTGGAAACACCCGGTATATTTGAGCAGAGGTGTGCGTAATGAAAGCTAAACATGAGTGAATTGCCTGCTTTTACAGACATTTTGCTACCTGTTAGTTCTGATTCTAAACTTAATGATTAATAATTATTGCATAATTGTTCCTGTTCGTGTTCCCGTTATGATAATAGTTAGGTTTATGTTTTTTGTTTGTATATTTTATTTAAGGTATTTTCTTCTTTCTTTTGTTTATATGCTAGCACAGCGATGGTTTCTTCTGATTGAAATAGCAGTTTGTCACGTTATTTTCCTAAAGTATATTCGAGATAAAGTGAAATTTAAAACTACATAAAGGGTGAAATAGTACGTACTTTACTTTTTAAAGAGATATATGACAATGTGCAGTGGATTTTGGAACAATAAGAGTCGTATTTTATAAGATATGTCATATGTTCACCAGTGAAATATTTAAACCTAAATTTTCTCCAGTAATTACTAATGATTGCGTTTTTGTATTGCTTCAAAATTTCACTAAATTTGTACAAACAGAAACAGGTTACCAGAATCCAAATTTTAGTTAAATTTATTTTTAAACTTTTGACGAGAAGCTCTACTCATTATTAGCCTCTCTATTTCGGTCTGCAAAAAGATATTTTTGATCCTTGGTATACAATAAGTACATTAATAAAATTATTAAAGGAAACTGCATACAATAAATAAATAAATAAAATTATTAAAGAAACTGTAGATAAGGATGGCATAAGTTTTACACTTGCTTGGAACATTGAACAATAAAAATGATAGATTAAATTTTTTCGAAGCATTTATATTTTAACGCTTTTTATTGATATCAGTTAATTTGTAAAAAATGTCAGAAAATTATAAATATCCATTAATATAAAGCCATTGATTTTCCACTTCTTTCGATACTAGGTAGCTTCTACCGTAAAAACTTGAGTTTAGTGAACCAACTATTTATTAAATTAAAAAAAGTTTTTAAGTATTTTTAAATAAAATCAATTATTTATTTGAATCAAATCTCCCAATCACTCTTAAATAAATGAATAAAGTTTTTGTGCTTATTTAAAACAATGTACAACATGTAGTAATTGTGCTTGGTTCTTGAACTTGTCACCAAAAATTGTATAACAAAAATCGTATCAGTACACAAACTTATGGTGGGATTCTGTGCAAATCTGAAAGTTTTACAAATTTGTAAATCTTTAAATAATGAACAAAATCACATCAAAGTTTGTTGACAAATTTCATTGATTTTGTTCAATATTTACAATTTTATAGATCTGTAGCAACAACAAATTTTCACAGAATCCTACTAGTATAAGATTTACAAAATTGAACAAAGAGATAAAAGCTTAATTTATTCTGATATAGAGTTTGAGTACTCATATACGTATTGTCAGCCACAACGAAGTCTATAAAAATTTCAATATTTTCCGTACATAGTCCTTCAATTTACGGATTAAAATAGTAATGCATGTTGTACATTATGTACTTTCTGGATAACAACAAGCTTTGCTTTGAGAGTCCTCTGGTCTGAAATGAACAACGGATCGAAGACCGTCTTGAGTCCTGAATATAGACACATCTCAAGGATGTTATTGTGTGCAGACTTTATTTAGAAACACGATCCTCGTTGTTTGCATTCAGGATCCGTTTGCACATCGATTATGTCCGGTTTATGATCGTCATTGTCTTGTTTCGATAATTATTCAGGATTAACTGAGTCAACAACGGCTTAATATGGGTTCTCGCATTGGAGCTTTGATGCAAGGTCACCTTTGATATACTAGAGGGAGGTAAACAGTGTTTTGATTTTATTACTGTCATAATATTTTGTTGAAATCTAGAATAAAATATTTGTTTTTGACTGACATTTTTCTAATGAAATGAGGCGAGTGGCAATGTCAATCGAGTTATATCAGACATACCTATAGTTTGTCCAAAGGTATATCGTTATGGCCCTCACAGCAGGCCTATTGTTAAAGATTTAAACGAATTTAAGCTTGATTTATGGCGATGAAAGAACAGGTACGTATTAAATATTTTCCAATTTTATTTTATTTAAAAATCTTAATTCTCTCAAAATATGTTCTCACTAATCTTGTTTTTTTTCCTAATTTGACGAAAAGATCAAATCCCTTATTTGATTTTCGGAATTCATTACTAATAGAAATTTTAAAATGTCTATAGAATTGAAATGAAAAACCCTAGTGTATTTCAAATTTTGCTAATACTACCCCTCGCGCCAGGTAGTAGCACTCCCTGCTGTGTGCGGCATTCCGCAAGCTTAGTAAGTCAAACCTATAACGATATATTTTTGTACAAACTTTACATTATACAGATTTATTTATTTAACTTGGATGAGGCAATCTTACGAATTGTGAGTCTTCAGAATAGATACATATTTTATTATGTGTACGCGATTGCCAGTCATAAAAATTTATTCATTTCACAGGTATATGTATAAATCATTACTTACGGTTATTTGTGAAAAGTATAGGTACCTATACCACAGTGTAGATCATCTACAAAATTACTAAGTTTACACAATATCTGATTTTTTTTGTTAAAAGCTTAAATAATTTGAATTACGATTTAAATGTAATCGTTCCGAAATTTTTTGTACATCGTTAATAGTTTAAAACTTGTAGATCAACTAATAGCTAGGTCCAAATTAAAAAGAAAGTTGTAGTTCAAATAAATTTTTGGTAGAATATCAAAGAAATCTTAAGGAACTCGTCTACCTTTTTTTCGAATTCCTAGAATACTCTCGATATTACGTCTTTTCTATTTCACTCTCTCTTCCCTACTACTACAGCTGCCAGAAACCAGCCCGAAAATCGTACTTTGCCGCACTTTGTCGTACTTTGCCGCATCCTAGCTATGCAATGTCATTTTGAAGTTCAAAAATACTGTAAACATGGCTCCAGTATTTCCATAATAACTTCTGCATTACCTATTTAAATAAATTAAGTAAAATAAAAATTACTTGAAAAAGGAATGCTAGCTGCAGGCTTATTGCTTTATAAATTTTTCTTTCCGTTTATAGTGATCTAATAAAATCATATCAAATAATGACAAAAAGCGTCAATTTTATTTTTTTACTTCAAAATTCTAAGCCAAACACAAAAAATAATATAGAGGCATTAAGACATTCTTTGTTAATACACTCATATGTAAAAGCATCATATCTTTCAATTATAATTAAAGTAAACGTGAAAGGCATACACGTCTGTAACGCTGTAAAATTTTAAGGGTAGACGTACGCCTTAAGACAATACCTACGTTTTATTTCATAAGTTTTGAAAGTTTAACATTATCGTAAAAGAAAATAGTATAAAATTCTAAATTTTAAAAATTAAATACACTAATATAATTATTATATTATAGCAATAAAAATATTTGCGTGAATGGGAAGTGACAGTGCATAATCACATAATCAGTGTAAAGGTGTTTATAAGTTCATTGCATCGCAGGAATTAATTACAGAGATAGTCATCCGTCACGGAAGACATATGTCGCGTGCAACTGGCGAATCTAAACACAGCTATAATATGATTGTCACTGTTTAATTAGGTTATTAGGCAGTACCGGTCAGCGGGCCAGGAGGTTAGAGTAGAGTGTCGATCCTCGTGCTGGCACAAAGGACAATGCTGTACATCAACAGAAATTAAACAATAATGGCGAGTTGTCACAGGCGTCGGCATTTCAACTTCATTCGGGAGTACAACTAATAAATTTAATGCACTTGTTCGGCAATTTTTGAATAATAAAATTAAGTTTTATTAGGCTTTACACTATTGAAAATAGAGATTCATCAAATCAAGTAGCTTGATGTATTTGTGAATTACTTGACTTGACTTGAAAATCAAGCTTTTTAAAAATTCATAACTTTACTTGATTTTCTATCGTTTCTACTTGACTTGATATCAAGTAATTTCAGGCTACTTGATATTACTTGATAACTAATAATTTTGTTTAAAAATGCGCAATTCAGTCGAATGGGCTACTTGCATGATACTGAAAATGAGATTTTTAACACTTAACCTAATGTTAGGTTTAAAACATTGGTGAAAATACAAATGTTATTTAAAAAAAATTATTTGTGTTTTAGTAAATTGAGAAACAAAATTTTGTTTTGACGTCATTATTTTGTATTGGACATATTTCAGCTTTCTACGACACACCAGCGCACCACATATTATTCAATCGCCATCTGCCGCGAATTAAAAAAAAAGTTTGAGATAAAAATGACTTATTTTTTTCCGTAGAATACGAATCTGCAATTAAAATGGGGGTTGCCATTTAAGAATTAAAAGTTACCCCCCAGCCCGTCTCCAAGGGTGGGGGTGGGAGGTCGTGTTAGGTGTCATTAGAAAAATATATTGAATAGGTAGGTACGTGTTTTTTTGTTCTTCGATCCGATGTGTATTTCTCGAGATATTTGACCGTCCCGGAACTTTTTGTACACGGTGGGGTGTATACTGCTTTAGATTTAAAAATTATTATATTGGGTCTTCCTTACATTTAACAGTTACCATGACGTCATAAGCGAAATTTTAAACTATAAAAATTCATATCTCTGAATACAGCACAGTTTCACGCCGTGTTTTCACAGATCGTCATATTTTAGAATGAAGCTTTATTTAAAAAATAAAATAAAAAATATATGGTGGAAGAGCCCATTATAACATCATCTATTGATTGTTCTATTGACTGTATGAATTAGCTTTGAAAATATCCCTCCGGCGCTCATGGCCAGTGCCTATACGAATGGCAAATGCAAAGGCCATAATAGCCGGCAGGCAGACCCAAACACGGCGGTCGGTGCGCACCCTGTGTCACAATTCGCCATCCGGACTAAATTGCGCTGCGCGGTAATTGATAATCGGGATATTGGTTGGCGGTTAATTTACTCGGACTTTAACATGCAATTCATCGCGAAATCACTGAAATGTAATTCAATTGGAATATAATAATATATCCAGCACTGTATACGATCCTTTTGTAGATGAAACGCAGTTTTGAGGCATACATAAATTTGTGCACAATTTGATAATGTAGTAATAAATACGAATATATTGGTGCTTGTGCTTTGCATTGTGCAATTGCAAGACTTGAAATTAATTCACAGTGAATAATTATATTGAAACTGATCGGCCTATATTTGCAGTAAGCTACAATATTCTAATAATAACTTAAGCTACAAATTAATACTAAACCATTGGAGGAAGAAAAGTTGCTTTTTTGAACTATTGGCATTTAATAAAAATCTGACGTGGCCATCACACAACCTTCCGCCATATCTAGACTTTAAACAGAAATGTATGCGTACAATCTGGTGCCCATTTAAAATATTAAATAAAAATCTAAAATATTCAAACACAGAAATTAGTATCACCTGAATCAAAAGATTCATTCACACGAAAACTCTTCTGTGTTGAAGCAATCCTCCGTTCAGTTACTACATTAAATGTAGTATTTAATAGTAAATGTAGTAAATTTTAATAGCTTAGTTATGACTTATATAGCGCTAGTATGCCAACTTGTAACCCGTCTTATCTGTCAATATTTTTTATGCAGAAACAACAATCAACCGAACATGGATTACAAGATTTCAATGTTTTATTTGATAAATTTATTTTTTAAATTTTACTGCAGTTCTTTAATGCTACCAGATAAAGACAATTTTTTTATAACGTAGATTGCAAATAACTTTTCCTCTTATTCTTATTACAAATAAATACTATTTTTATCCAAATTTATAGAAATTTTGGACACTTAATCTTTTCAATCTTCAAAAAATATCACTTCCTCTGAAGATATTTGTACCAAAATCTAATGAGCTCTTCTTATTCGTATACAATTGTAAAATACCAAATATCAAAATTTTTGGGTAATTCGTATTTGAGTTATACGACAGACGGCATCGGCCCGGACCACACACATACACACACACGCACACACACACACACATACATACAGACATCATCGGGAAACTATCAAAAATGAGTTGTAAGGACCCTAATTCGTGCTCATCCACTAAAAACTCACTACCCGATTTTTTGCATGATTCCAATACCTTCCTTTACAGGTAAGCGGAAGGTAAAAAGTCGTCAATAGAAAATGAATTGCAGATACTAAATTTTAATTTTATAGCACGTCATTTTTACTTTTACCAAGGTTTTTTGCACTAAAACTATTATTAAGTAGATTACTTAGATATTTAATCCTTCATAAAAGCATTTCTTATCTGTGCTATTACAATAATAATTGCACATTACTTGAGTAAACAGCCACTAATCTGATAAGTTACAGTAATGAACCGATAATGAATAAAAATTAGTAAATAATAAAATTAAATAAAGTTACACAACTTTAATTAAATTAAATAAATTTCAATGTTTACTAATTTTAATTCATTGCTGTAACATATCAGATTGGTTATTTTTGTGAATTTCGGAATTTGTGAATTTCGGAATAATTCCTTTTGCGTTGTACATCAAATAATATACACTCTTAAATTTTATGATGGACATAATTTATGTCCGAAACGTGCTTGTAATAATGTAAAAAATTTGACAGAAAATAAAATGATTGAATCCAACTTACAGGTAATAATTTTAAAAATTTTGCGCTGATACAAATATTTCAATCTGCAATCCCAAATAATCCAATTAAAAGTATTAAGAATTTTTTATTTAACACTTAATCATAGAATTTGTAAATTAAGTTAGTGTCGACATTTTCATCTCCTTTAAGTTTTCGCAGTTCAGAACGTTTTACGATAATAATTAATAATCTCGGTGTGACGGTAGGTAAATCATCACAATCGAAACAGACACTTCATTTAGAAAAGAAAAGAAAATCGTTCCCGCTTTTGTTCCTTGGAGCAAGCGAACCTCATAAAACCATTACAGCTATCAATGTGACTTACAGCCGCAGAACGTGGGGGGGGGGGTTACGGCGGCGGCGGTGGCAAAGGCATTCAGAGTGCAGCAACGCGAGAAAGCGCGGGCACCTGCTACTTCATTTCAATAAAATATGAAGGACCAGCACTACTTCGGAAACATTCTATTCCATTATCTGGAGCGGGCCGAGCACTAAATAAAACGTTCGGACGGCACATTTGCGGCCAGCACATCCCAATTCGAGCTTTCTTTATTCACCCGAACATAATTAGGTTGCTGGTTTGGAAATCGGAAATCCAGTGTTGGACGTTTTCTTCAAAAAGTAAATATCTAGAACCTTGCAGTGTTGGATGTCTATGTGTAGAGTACAGTTGTATACACTTACACGTGAACAATGTTTAGACAAAGTAGACAATGTAGACTATTTCAACAATGTCGACAATGTAAAATATTTTCATTTGTAAAACTGTACTAACCTAAAATTTATTTTGATGTTACGTTAGTAGTGTTTACAAGCTGCAAGTACGTCTTTTATAAATTATAAAAAAGTTACAATGGCTGGTGGTTGACCAATATGTACTTATTTTGAAATGTTAAATTTTTAAATTATAAACATTTTCAGTTAAATATAGTTGTTAACGTTATATACATTGTCTACGTGTAAACAATGATATATCATCATTACATGACGTAGATTACCCGCCCAACACTGCGGAAATCCTTAAGGAACTTTATACTAATTGCATGTTGTTGTTGAAATTATTTTTAGTAACCGTGGCAAATATTGCCTGTTCATGTTCATAGAGACCAAAATATTTATTAACTCAAATTTATTGACCGTGAAATATAAAATAATATTATATGGCCCGATTTCAAGTGTCTGTGTAATCGCTGTGGGCGGATATGGAGTTTCAAGAATTATATTATAAGGTAGATTCTGGGTTTACATACAGAGGGTGTTTAAAAAAACAAAAAAGGGTCAAAAACTTTTGAGGGTACTTCTACAAGGTGGCGCAAATGTAATAACCCGATTTCCTAAGGCAGTAATCTTGTTAGTTACTTAAAAAATGGTTCTGTTTTTTTCATTATGTTTACTCGAAAATGTAAATTTTTCCCATTAAGATCCAAAGATCAGGGCTGTCTAGTCGTCAAGTATCGGCCGTCACAGTTCCATGATATGTGTAAAAACTTCTGAGTATAAATTCTTCACTTCTCATCGGATGGTCTCATTTAGAGATACGAAGGTCTGTGGCTTGTTCGTATAGACCCGTTACTTTAAAAAAAAGTCCAAAGAACGAAGACTGGAACGGTCAAATTGGGCGATCTCACGGGTCACTGCAAAATTCCAAAACAAGAGATCAAGCCGCAGGGAAACGCTTGTTTCAGAATGTCTACTTCCATTTGTTCTGTGTGTGCAGTTGCACCGTCTTCCTGGAACCACATATCGATGGTCGTATTTCTGTAGCGCTCACTAATCTTTTATTTTATCTATGCAGTTCCAGTGACTGTGTTACCAAAGACGCGATATTCTCGACTAAAATGTTGCTCCGAGGCCGACCACATCTGCTACTGTCCCGTGTTGAGCCAGTCTTCTTAGAGCGAGCGTCTAAACGCCGCAGTGTTTGTCCAGTTAATGCCACATGATCAGGGAATCGATGACGGAATTTACGTTGAGCCAAGACCATCGGATAATTATTTGTCAAAAACATTTTGACACATTTATTATAATTTGTCTACGTGTATTTTACATCTGTTTACTTCACTAGTGTCAAAGCAAAAATGAAAGCATCATCCGATAAGGCGCCACCTAGTATAAGTATACATTTCGGTGACTCGATTTTCCATCGAAAAAGTATTTTTGAAACTTCTTAAAATTGGATGAAGCTTTTAGTGCAACTACTTGTCGACAAGATATCTTTACTAAAAGTACCTATTTTATTTGTCAATGTTCGTTAGTGACGCAATGAAATATTTAATTAGTTAATTACATTAATATTTCTTGTAAGAAACTCATGAAACTAATTATTATTCAGACACATAATACAGAGCAGCATAAAGTAAAAAATATCAGTAAAGAAATGATTTCAATAACTACGAAAAATTCCAATTCTAGCTTGAAACTGTTACGCGTGCTTTGTTTTTATTAAAAAACTAGTTACAGTTTATAATTTTACTGAACTTTCTGCATCTTTTATTTTTTCACCTTTCTGTTAGTCAATAGAATTGGAGCGTCATACGGAACAGAAAATAAAGTACTAAACATTCTTATGCTTCTTTCTCTTATAAGCTTTGTTAGATTGTTTCCAAGATTCGGTTTATAACTTTTGTGCTTTTATATATAATTTCCGTGCGAACAATACCTTTCCCCCGTTTAGCGACAAACCTTAACTTTCAGTTGTCAACTGGTAATTAGAATTATTTTACTGTCGATACGAGCTTTGTTACATGCAGATAACAATTACCTATGTTATATTATTTTTAGTATTGTTTTGTATTTTTGAGTACCTCGATAAAAGTTTACTTTTTTGTCGTTGGTACCTACCTATAGATATTTTTATAATTACAATAACAATGCGCCAAATATAATACCAAAATTACCTTGCAATTTTGTACAATACTGCTCCTTAAGTTTCCCTTATCCTACTCCGTGTGCACAAACCACTAGTGGCGTAGCAGGGTTAAAACACCCCCATTGGATATGTACTTACTAATTTTTTTTTTAAATTGATAAGTATAAATAAAAAGGCATTTTTGCAATATTTCATATAAAATGTTGACATTTTAAAACTGGCAAGAGCACGTAAAGCTATTGTTTTTAATAAACTGTTCAAAAAATTTTAAAACATTTTACAAGAACTGAGGCCTTTCTCCGGACTCTACATAACAACAAGGAAATATATTTTTTAGGTCAATACATACATATCATGTAACAATAATGAATTAGCAATATTGTAAGTATTTTTGTATTTAATTATTTATGTATGTATTGACCTAAAAAATATTTTTTTCTTATTGTTAAGTAGAGTCCTGAGGAAGGCCTCATCAAGGCCGAAACGTCGACGTAATATAAAATAAAATAAAGAATTTTGACTGAAAATCCAGCGATTCTATTTTTTATTCATTGTAATTTTATGTATATGATTTTATAAAAAGTGCTATCATATTTGTGAATGATGAATTTTTGGAAAAAACCTCCCATTGAAAAATCCTAGCTACCCCACTGCCCCCCATAAACCTTTGCTGCTCCATCCTGACTCAATGATTCTTATACTGATCTCGATCTGCTGAGAAGGGACATTGATGTTGGATAATTCCTGCTGGTCAGTGCACAGGACTCAGGTTTCAGGGCAACATTCACTTCACCCCGTCACTCGATGTATTGCTTCATGATGACTTAGTAATAGCTCTGTGTTACAATCCTAATTAATTAAAGGATTAAATGTACGGAATGGCGATAACTGATACAGAGATAATTAGGTGAATATATGGAGATATTCCCGGCATGTGGTTGTAGATCTGTGAATGTAGGTTGGAATTTGTTGGGATTAGGTTATGTCATACGATGAAGTTATAAAAGGAATTTGTGGTAGTGTTGCCATTATCAACTGGCAAATACAGGGTTTGTTTTATATAAAGTGTTATTATGTTTTAATCGTATCGTCAACTGCTATTACCATTATTTAATATAGGTGAAGTGATTTTATTGTAAAATAATTTTCGAGTCAAATTGCTGTCAGGTGACAAGGTTAGATGTCAACAGAAATTTATTTAGAGGAAATAAAATGCTCGATTGTAATTATTCAACGAGATAATTTAACGACTTCCTTGGTTCTTCACAAATATTCCCAAAACCTAATCATTTCACTAAAAAATATTAAAAATATGAAGCAAATGACATTTCAATGTTTTGTTTATTGTTTGGGTGCTAAGAAAAAGGTAAATAAGGTTTTACCTATCACTTCTTGCAAAAAGTTATCTTCCTTTCTATTCGCTGTCAAAGCGATAAAATTATGTTTTGTTTATGGCTTACTTTATACAGGAGTGGAATTATCGATGATAATACTAATAAAAATTAAAAATTTAAGTTAATCGTATAATGGAACAATGACGATTCCCAGAACTAATAATAATAATTTACCTATATAGATCGACAATATTATGACAAAACGTGTTTGAAAATCCTCCATTTTCTACGTGAGAGATCGTCGTTATAAATAAATAATTTCACAATATACGAACACAGTCTCGTAATGCATCTATCCATCTTCATTATTCAGTTTATAGAACATGTCAATTTTAATTATTTCACATAAAATTAAAATAAACTATATCTATATTGACAGTTTTTCTGAAACACATTTCCTTATTTCACAGCAATATTTAGCTATTACCTTATAATGTATTAATAAGTTTACGTGTTCTTTATATTTTAAATATATTTAGATAACACTATGTAACTGACAAATTATTAAATTTCAAAAATACTATTCAATGACAGTAAGTGACTGAATGAATTAGTACACATGGTGACCAGCAGAGACACCTATGGTCTGTTCCAAATAAGAATATAGTATGGGGCAAGATAGGGCCTACGATTTGAGCGTTCTGATTGGTCTAGCCGGAAACCAAGTTTACATCAGCGAAAAATTTGTGATATGCGCGCATCATTTAGCTGTCGAACGCCGTAGAAGTAACAGCTGGTATTGTTGAAAATGTGAGTCGTTGATTAGCGTCAGTAACGCGTGACTTGCGGACCATAACACTATTTCAAAAATACCGCGCTACGTTTAAATTTCTATTTAATGTGTGTAAAACGGGCTGGCTCCGCAGCGCTATCTACTATACTCTTATTTGGAACCGGGTATAGGAACACCTATGAACAAATTACAACTTCTGACCGGGTTAGTCAATGAAAAACGTTGCTAGTCGGTAAACCTAACTATTCTTTAACCGTTGGTAAAACAATGTTTAAATGCATATATTTTTAACAATAGAATAAAAATATTTTTTTTTTACTCTTCTTAATAATATGAATAATTTATGATAAAATTCTTCTCATTTTGCATGAAATTATAAAACGTGTCTAAATTCCAAGAATAATGGATGAAGGAAATTATAATAACATGAAAATATAAATTATACGTCATGTTATACAATTTTGTGTCTTCGTGTTCGTTCACATCACACGCAAGGACGCAATGGCAAAGCAGCAGAATTGGTAAAGGTCTACCGGCAGGAGTTGCAACAAAGACAAGTGTATCCTTCGCTGTCAGTAGTCTACGATGGCATATATTCCTCCAGGTACGAGAATTTACATGAAATTCGGTTATCACTAACGTTTGCAATTTCACAACATACCTAAGAATTTCTCTTCATTATAATTCCTCTATAAATGTACCCATTGTTTAGTTTAATGAACACAACATGAAAATTGAATTTACTAAATTAAATGCATTGAAAGGTAAAATGTTGTATAGTTTAAGCAAAAATGTAACTTTTCAAAATTGTGAAAATTAAATAAAGCATAATAAAGCATATCGGATATTATGTTCTGATCTTTTCTGTTTAGAATACATGGCAGCTTTTACAGGTAATCCTGGACTATTTACATTATATTATTTAGTACTATAAATATTTTTCAATATCCATATCCTGTGACGAGGCTTAACCATGCACTGCACACAAAGAACAGTAAACTGCACTTCGCTCTTATTGTGAGAGGAGTTAATAATTAATAATAATAAATATTTATTTTCAGAGACCAGGTTACATTAGGTATAGAAATCGTCAAAAGATAAGGTTTAGCAACTTTTAATATATAAAATTGTTAAAATTTAATGTTACCAGATAGGTATGGTAAGTGCACGTAGATTAAAAGCGTAAAATTATTTTAATACAAACGATATTTAGATTTATGACTAGATGTCAAGTCCAAATTTGTGAAATGTAAATAATCAAATTTTCTGTCTGAACATTTTCAAATATTTTTTCTTTTTTCATTCAAGTTTTATTTTCGTTTCTAAAAACTGTAAAGTATTGAGTGGAGTATAAAAAATTGTTTGTTCTTTTCATTCGTATGTATATCGGATTTCTAAATGATTGATTAATATTTCGAACCACATACTTCATTTCAACGATGATATAAATCATAAATTTAACACCTACATTGAAACAAATAAAACAATTCAACCGAAAATCATTTTGATCGAAAGCTTTTTTGAGAAAATAAAATTTGTTTCTTCCACTACTATACACCAGTTATTCCAAGTGTAAGCTACTCATATAAAAGTGATACGGAAGTGTTGAAACATATTTCTTTCGTATTTTTTATACCTTTAATATTAAATTTGAAATTTTTCAACTTCATTTTATTTCTATAACCATTCAACATTATATGAATCAGTGTGAGATGTTGAAATGTAATTAATATTATAAATAATATGATTTATGGATGATTACGGTATCGTGATTTTATTAAACAATTTTTCTTTTCAAATTGGTTTGCAACAAGGTGTCAATGCAAACAGAAATTTATCCGGCGAAATAAAAAGCTCTTGTGTAATTACAGTTGACAATATCTGATTTCTTACGACTCGTTTTGACCATTCTGTCACATACTGACATAGTTTCATGAATAAAAAATATTTATCATGAATACCATATAAAAGAGTATAAAACAAACAAAACAACACATTAAAAAAAAAAACTCGGATGGCGGAGTGGTGTTGCTTCGGGGTTGTCAGCATTGTTTTGTGAATTGGATAATGATTGAATCATCAATCAATATCTGATTTCTTACAACTCGTTTTGACCATTCTGTCCTTCGACCATATATAGGTATAGACAGATAACGCTCAATGCTGTAGTATACAATGTTGTGAAGGCAAGAAGTACGGAAGCGGTGAGCAGCAGCTATAGGCGGGGAAAGGAGGTGAGGACACGTTAGAGTGTTGCACATTGCTGACTTCTGGTTGATTGTCATGAAACAGAGAATGAAAATAGGCAAACTGCAACACTTCAAGGTGTCTGCAGGTCATACTCCATACCGCTACGCTAGTTCTTTGCTTCACAATATCACAACAAAGGCTTGCGTTGTTTGTCTATTCCTATACATTGTCGAAGATTCTGTTACATACTGACACAGTTTCATGAATAAAAAATATTTATCATGAATACCATATAAAAGAGTATAAAATCAAACAAAACAACACATTAAAAAAAACTAGGATGGCGAGGTGGTGTTGCGTCGGGGTTGTCAGCATTGTTTTGTGAATTGGATAATGATTGAATAATGAATTATGAGCGCTTACGCGGGATAATATAAACATTGTTGTGGGATGGTTTAGTTTGCGGGCGCCGGCGCACCTACTCCCGGAGCAGGGATATACGTCGCGACGTCGGCTCGGCGCGTCAGTACGATGCGGCACGCGGTCGCCTGCCACACTCATGGCCGCGCGTAGGATCTGCGCGCCCGCTCCCGGACTCGTGCTTCTGTTTGCTCTCGCGCACGCGGCGCACACTGACCTCCTGCACGTTGGTGAGTGAGACAACTTCTTGTAAGAACACTCACCACACGACACCAAAACCGAGACCAAATATGTGATTCAGTTGCACCCGATGATCTTTACTACCCTCAGAAATTTGTGCAGTGTGTCTAGAAATTCTTTTTTTTTACGAATACGTAAATACGCTCTTTAAAATTTTATTTAATGATAAATCAGATTATTATTTTCACTACCGGAACTTTGTGATATTGTTATTATTTTTTGTAAAATTGATGTACATCCTACCTAATAATAGAGAGCACAATATGTAACTTCCAAACTGGTTCCAAATATGTGATTTAATTTTATATCAGAGGAGTTAGTTAAACCTCTTGTTATATATTCCACAAGAACACTCACACTCCATTAAAACCGAGAACAAATATGTTAAACTTTTGATTCAGTTGCACCCGATGATCTTTACTAACCCCAGAAATTTGTGCAGTGTTTCTAGAAATTCATTTTATTTTTGTACCTACGTCATGTTATGTTATGGAAGCTTGAAACCTAATCCCAAATATATAAATACTATCACCTATTACATCACATGTGCATTGAATGCACGAGTGCATATTCGGTAAGAAATTCGCAATGACACCGCCGCTCTATTTTGGAATTCTTTTTACAATATAAACTTAAAATATTTACTAAATTTGTATTTAACATTAATAAATATGTATTATTTACCTTATTAATTGCTTATTTATACTCAAAATAACAATTTAACCAATTTTTAATTTAATGTTAAAGTGACAGATGACGGTAAAGTTTCGGTTTATTAATTTCAGTTAAGTTACTCAAGCTACTAGTAAAAAAATTCCCGAATTTTTTTAATATAACCATAGTTACTATTATTGTAATCAATTATTCCATTGGCTGTTATTTGGTGTCATGCGATTTTCTTTAAAATTTTATTTAATGATAGATCAGATTATATGTCTACTGTCGGAACATTGTGATATTGTTATTATTTTTTGAAATATTGATGTACATCCTACCTAATAATAGAGAGCACAATATGTAACTTACAAACTGGTTCCAAATACGTGATTTATTTTATAACAGCGGAGTTAGTGAACTCTCGAATATCTGTGTTTTGTTCTATAGTAATATTTTGTTCGTCCTATCAATCAGTATCAAGTTCATAATAAATTATTTCTCAAAATGTGTTAACATAGTAATGAATTTAATTTTGATGTTTAGACGTGATCAACATCGTTGATTAATTGTTCTCCAAATTTTGTTATTACTAATAGAAAACATAAAATATAGGTACGTACCTAATATCCAAAATGATCCCTAAAAATACTTTTTGATGTAAATAATTTATTATTTTACCAGATACCACACCAAACAGTAAAAACTATGCCAATTTAAATTTATTTTCTTCACTTCGCCTACATGTAGTGTATCTAATAATTTTCTACGTTGTGTCCATGAGTAAATGATGACAACTTCTTGGTTTAATTCTATTAGTTCACTTGACGATCTTTCCAGATCGCTAGGTTTAGAAATTGTGTGTGCAGTGTATACCTATATTCGTCAATGTATTATTATTACATTGTCTGCATTACGCAAAAGAACCCTGCGTAAGTGTGCGCCAAAAGTAAATTTAAGTTAATTATAAATTACAATTAATTTTATAGTAAGTCCTTGAAATGAAACAGATGCAACATTTGTAGGATGTCTTTTCGGTGCATATTTATTTTTAGAATTTTATGACTAGCATAACGTGTGTATATTTTATATTATCAGTAATATTTTAAATTCTTGTACAGTTTATGACATTATGTGTATAACTTGAAACTTGATGAAACCACGTTCTATAACTAAGCAAGAAATGATTTTACGCGTATTTTTGTTAGAAATTATTTTATACTCGTATATGACAACTTATGAACAGATAACATTTGTAGAATTTGTGAAGAAATGTTTTAGTTCAAATATAATAATCACTCACGAACTAGGCAGTATTTTTTAATTCGTAATATTTATAGAAATATTTTAAGCGCATTAAAATGTTTATTTTTATTTTTCTATACATAAAATTCTTCACATAAATTTACGTGCTATTGTTTACATCATCCACATTTATAACACCGCACTTTGTAAACTTTAAAGTAATTCAAGAACTTTTTACTCATTTTTATTTGAGAATTTTAAAACTGAGTAATACTCTCTCTCGTGTTAATTTCTTTGCTAATAAGCGCAATAAATTGTATGCACATGGCGTTAACATATTCTAATGATGAATAATATCAAAACCATGAACTAATTTCGATCATAAATCAGTGAAAAGTTAGTAACAAATTAGTCGCTATAAATTTCACGTGAGAGTTGAGCGTAAGAAGTGTTCGATTTTCCACCACGTGGCCAAACTGTGATACATCTTTTCATTTGATTTATGCATTCAAATGACAGCTGTTTCTTTTTATTATATTTGCGTATCTGCACGAAGTTTCCTCGTTTATTATTTGCCAAATCTACAAAAAGAAAAATTACTATGTCCATTAATTGAATATGAATTAAATGTATTCATTTAATTAAATAATCTGTATTTAGTGAGTTCATTAAACATGATGAAATAATTGTGGTAAGTTTATGTGAAATTCACTTAAACTACACATAATGTATGTTCTACATAAACGCAATAGATACGCAATGTAGATGTTATGAATATTTTGGGCGGGAAATTCCATTATTGAAATGTACTACTTGTTTTTATTAATTAAAACATGATTTCGGAAAAGCCAGTAAATGCTTTGTAAATATAATGCTGATGTCCTGCTGTCCATAAATATTACTGCTTTATTATCTCTGCATATGCAACGATGTTTGATTTGTTTTATATTAGTACTACGTTTCCAAATCAAAAGTTTTTATATGTCAATTTTGTGCAATCTGTGTTTGTATTATATTTAGTAAATTGCATTGATAGTTATACTATGGAATTATTTTTTAATCTTAAGACTAAAATAATTAGGATTTTAGTTTATAATAATAAATAGCTATGCCGAACTGACATTATGACAGCAACAACCTGCTTCTTCAATAATTATGTTTAAGTGGAGTATTGTATTGCCTATAATATTCTATTTCTAGCCTAGTAAATTTCTTTATCGAATCATCAATAAGCAATGTTTAGTAAATAATTTAATTCATAAACAAATTTTGAATGCTTAATTATAAAAACAAAACAGAGATACCAACTAAACTTTCTAATCGTATTTGAGTTATGCGACATACATACGTCCGGATGTCCGTACGTCCGTCCGTCCGTACGTACAGACGTCACGACGTAACTAGTCATAATGGATTCAGAAAAGGTCAAAACGGACATTTCCATCAAAATTTGAAAACCGAAATTTTTCGCGATTACAATACTTCCTTTTTACTCTGTACAAAGAAGTAAAAAACAATACCCTTCTTGAGTCTTAAATACCTACTCGGTTTTGGTAAAATCTTTGATAAACTGAACTAAATAGACAACCCAATACCCTTCGTGAGTCCCATACTCAGTTTTAGTTTATTGAACTGAACTAAATTAAGAACCTAATACCCTTCTTGAGTGACATAAAATGATGTGACATTGTATTTTATAATATTATAATATGCCTAGTTGCCTAGGCTCTTTATAAAATACCTCATTTTAGAATCTACGTACAACATGGATATTATTTGTGTTATTTTAGACTATTTACACCTGAACCTGACCTATAGATATCTGTATTATGTACAAATGTAACGACACTATTTCGTGCTTTTATCTCTAATCTGAATATGAGCACGATGTATACACGTAATATTAAACGGAGTTATCTTTCCCTACTTGACTATTGTTATTGTTACGTATTTGATTCAAATACGTTGACAGAAATTTCCTGATAATTACAATTTACTAGTGCTGATAATCACCATTGCATTTATAATGGCATCGTTTACACTGTCAAGTTGGTTAACTAACAAAACACTGCTCTAGCCATATTGTAATGCGAAAAGCTCTATTTACACTAGCAAGCACAAATTTGTTTGGTGTTTAGCGTTTAGTCTTTACAAGCATACTGCCATAATAGGCTTAAATTCCAACCACAACTTAGTTTCGAATAATGCATTCATAAAAGGTGCTATAATCTATATCTATTTGTAAAAATGTTCTTTATATAACAGATATATAAAAAATAACGTAAATTGTATTAGGTATTTTAAATTTTAAGAATAATATAATAGTATGTATGATTTAGGCTACGTTGGTCTAGCACCTAAATCTATTAATCAAAGATCAATATATCAATATAATAATAGATTAATCACTTATAATACTATAAATAGTCGATTATTTTTCTGGTATTATTACGAATGTTGCTTGTGCTTGGATATGAATATTACGAGTGCACAGAACGAGTAATATTTGCAAACACAAAGTACTCTAGTGTATACTACCAAAAAATATCGAATATTCATTGAATCAAATCAAGTTCTAAATTAAAATGCCGAAATATGCAGTTATCTATGATTTCAGAAAACAATAAATTTTGATAAAATTGAGGCGTCAACGTCAAATAATGTGTGTTTCTTTATATATAAAATAATGAATTTTAAGTGAAAAATTTTCTAGAATCTTACAGAAAAATCAAATATATAAATCAAAATGGAAATAATAATAAAAATGTTCATTTGTTAAATGGTCACCTATGGCCATTTTAAGTTTTCCTTAAATGAACAATATTGAATCGTAATCAATTTGTCAAACGTAGAAATTATTATAGGAGAAGAATCGGCGAATGTTTTCATTATTGTCATTTCTCCGCAAACTATAAAAGACCTATAAAATCAACTTTAATTCTTAAAATATTTAAATTTTAATTCAACATTTTAATATGAATTTTCACGGTATTTTTTAACAATTTGCATATTGGTAAACTTTAAATATGAAATACCAACATCGACAAATACAAAATCAATTTTTTATAAAACAATTTGTGTTTGATCTTATTGCCACCATTCATCAATAAATTTTTTTGTGATGATAGCCATAATTTCATAATGTATATAACATGTATTCATTATTGTATTGTACAAAAATAGCCTGAAAAAATTTTTCGATGTTTTTTGTTTAAATTACCTACAGTATTTACCATAAATGTGTAGTATACGCCACTTATGCAAATTAGGTCAATGTAATTTATAACGAGATTATTCCCATTGTTATGATAGAAGCGGAACATAATAGGTGTATGCCTTAGTAGTTCAGGATGCAGGATACAGGTATTAATTAGCTTCCACGTGAAAAATTTGTATAAGTACCTTCTACATAATGAAGAAGAAGTAACCAATTATACAAATATTGTTTATCCACTCCAGTTATATAATAGTCATATTTTTTTCATCATTTGAGTGAGGTACCTAATTAGTTATATTACTTCACTAGTGAAGTAATATGATGTGCTTTGTCTATTACCTCTCGTATTTAGTCTACTTCACTCGTTCGTAGCCATGGATACTACTTATAAAAATAAGATTTTTGTACAATATTTGACAGCAGTGTTGAGGTTATAATATACTTGTCTACCTATTAGTCCAGTGCATTTAGGCTAAAATTGGTCGAAACCCGGACATTCAAAAAAACAATATGGGATCTTAAGGATATCGTTAGAAATACTCTACTGAACATACCCAAGAAAATCCCCAAAAATTGATTAAAATGGCCACCGGTTTTGTTTTCTTGCAAATATTTTTATTTTTGTTTATAAAAAGTGAACAAAACGAGAAAATGATTTGAAATTTAGCTTAAAATATTCGCATTTATAGGGCTTTCTGTTGCATACTTGTTTTTTTACATTATGGCAATGCATAGAGATAATATTTAATTAGAAAGTTAATAATATGTTACACAGTTTACAGGTATGTTGAATATTATCGTGATTTACGCCAAATGGAGAGGTTTAAGAAAATGGCCGGTATAAAATTTGTAGTGCATTTCAAGGGCTATCGATACCATAGGTTACATTTGTAATTACTCAGCAGGTGATCTCGTAAAAAGCGCCGCCGAGTTCCGGATAGCAACTTAGCAGCGGAAAACCTGTGAAGTTTATTAATAGGTAATAGGTACGTCTATTTATACCTTATATTTACTAAGTTTTGTTATAATTTTTTTTTATTAACAACATGTTTTTTTTACAATAATTTACAATTTCTCTGAGAAATAAGTACAGTAAATTTCAGTAAAACTAATAGTCCAGTAACCTTGTACATCATAATAATAATATACATAATTTCTGAACGAATAATGATAGTGACTTGCGGTTTACAGCACTGAATTCCTCGGACTTTTTTCTATAAGATACATTGTGTCAAAACTTTCAATGGCCTTGATTGAGTTGAAATTGAAAGTTTTTCCCCGAGAGAAGTAAAAAATTTTGTTTATTCTTTTGTTAATTGTGTTTAATCAACTTTAATTCCGAACGAATAATGATAGTGACTTGCGGTTTGCAGCATTGAATTCGTCGAGTTTTTTTCTATAAGATACATGTCAAAAACTTTCAGTGGCCTTGGTTAAGGTGAAATTTAAAGTTTTTTCCCGAGAGAATATAGTAATTTTTTTGTTTATTCTTTTGTTTATTGTATTTAATTAACCATAATTTCTGCACGAATAATGATTGTGACTTCCAGTTTGCAGCATTGCATTCCTCGGACTTTATTCTATACGATACATTAAGGCTCTACCCTTGTTGCACCCAATATTGCTGTAATAGAATCAGAATTCACGATTCTGGCTATATATTGCTCAAAATAAAAATCTGAAATTTATCAGAAGTAATTACGAATCATTATTTAATCGAAAAATTCATATAATACGTTGTTGCGACAGCAATTAGAGAACATAAGAATTAATTTATGCATTTTAATATTTCAAATTATGGCCTTCTTATTGCATATTTATTAATTTTGTTCAAATAGTCGATTCTTTGCATTGTTCTACGAAAATATTTTTTGTCAAGAAAATTACATATCTGACGAAAAAAATAGTAAAAAATCAGCCAAATTGACTATTGTTACTAATTTATTACTAAAATATCATTAAGTATTTCAAAACTATAATTTCGTCGCCTTCTAGAGTCATCTTTTAACTATCTATATATAAAATATGAACTGTGTAGGTGTACTAACAAGAGCTCAGTTTGTAATATAGCAAGGTCCCTTTTTCACTATATTTTTGGCACAAGTGTAGCGCCTTAAGTCAAAAACTTTCGGTGGCTTTGGTTGAGCTGAAATTAAAAGTTTTTCCACGAGAGAATATAATATGTGTAGTAAAATTTTGGTTTATTATTTTGTTTATTATGTTTATTCAACTATAATTTCTGAACGAATAATGATAGTGACTTCCGGTTATCAGTATTGCATTCCTCGGACTTTTTTCTATAAGATACATTGTGTCAAAAACTTTCAGTGGCCTTGGTTGAGCTGAAATTTAAAGTTTTTCCCCGAGAGAATATAGTAAAATTTTGGTTTATTCTTTTGTTTATTGTGTTTAATCAACTATAATTTCTGAACGAATAATTATAGTGACTTCCGGTTTGCAGCATTGAAATCCTCGTACTTTTTTCTATAAGATACATTCTGTCAAAATCTTTCAATGGTCTTGCTTGAGCTGAAATTTAAAGTTTTCCCTCGAGAGAATATAGCAAAATTTTTGTAGAAGAGAAACTGTTGGAGTTTCAAATTTGTAGATTTTGCCAAACTTTGAAAAGCCGTATATCGGAAACTATTAGGGCTACCGAGCCCATTCTGCTCTCATATTGTAGAAAATTTAACATAGTTTAAAAATGCATATAATGGTGTTTGTCGAAATCGTGCTCCTTCATAGTCAAAATGGTAAGAAACCGAAAAAAGTGCAAAACCGGTGGCCATTTTGGTCAAAATGGCGGCAAACCCGACGCGGGATTTTTGGAGATTATCTTGGGGATGTTCAGTAGAGTATTTCTAACGATATCCTTAAGGTCCCATCTTGTTTTTTTGAATGTCCGGGTCAAAACCTAAATGCACTGGACTATATTTATTCCTTAAAAAATATTCTTGAAATAAATCAATTTTGAATTACTGTCCAATAATAAATAATGTATAAACGAATAAGAAATAAATATCATGTATAAACTTACAAATTATAAATTTGAAAATAAAACTGACAGGATGTCCTGCTTTCAAACAAATTGTATGGACCCTGTTGCTTTGATTTTAAATCAAAATTATTGAAACTGACATCAATAATTGTCAAAATATATAATTTCTAAAATTTCAAATCTGACGTTTAAACAAAAATATAAGTTTTTAATAATTTTGAGCAGTCGTAGATAAAATTTTGTATATCACATGTGGGCTAAAGCATATTACAACAGTCATGTGCAATTAGTCACATTCAACTGCTGTAATAATGCCCTTATCCCACTTGTAATATAAATAACTATTACCTATGTCAGCGATATAATATTATATTGTACTTATTATTTGAGTGAGGTAATTTGACACATTTCCTCACTAGTTAAGTAATTTGATGTAAAATTAATGATATCTGAATTTACGAAGTTCATTGTCACAATAATATTATAAAACAAAATCGGATACATTACACATTGACGAGTCCATAATAGGGACGAAACTAGGATTTTTTTAGGTGGGCCAAGGGTGGACCGATAAAAAATTAAAGTGGCTACATTTTTTATTCTAAAATTTTTGTTTAGAAAATTCTCCTGAAATTATTTTCGTTGAAAAAGAATATGATATCAAATATGTATGCATAGATAAAGATTGCACGAGCACTGACAAGCTAATACATATTATATATATATTCAATAATACAACATTTATCAGCAATAAAAGTATAAATCTATATCTGTTCCCTGCTCCCATTTTGCAATATGGCGGTTTCCGGGTCTTTAATATAATGTTAATAACACAAGTAATGCGAATTTCAGCTTTCATAATTAAATTACCGATTACGAAATACTAGAAAATACTAAGAAATTAGTGCTCCTTATGATGATGTTTTGCGTTTTTAAAATTAAATAATTTTTATTTTCATTATTTATTTTTCATTTTATCATTTTATACATCATATTTAAATTAAATTTTATAAAAATATGTTAACGGTTACTGCACTACCAAAATTTATCGGTGCGGGTCGCTTATTATTAAAAGAGTCAATTTCTTAGAATTTTAATAAGTGTACCCAATACGACTCTAGTTTGGAGGTGGAACTAAATTGAAATTTGAATATTTATTCGAATATTTACACTGCCTGACTTTATTTTTGTGTCAAAAAGGGGTTTAGTTTTCACCGTAAAATTTAGTCTAAATATTTAAAAAATTTAACAATTTTTTTTTAAATTTGTAGAAGAAAGTTGGTTCTGTGACATTTCTGTATTGAAATTTTAAAATTCAAAACATAATACATTTTAAAATGAATTACAAAATTGCTAATGTTTATAACGCCTATAATAACAAATCAAGCAAAAATTTAAAATTGTAATACACAAATGTCATACAAACAACCTTCCTCTACAAAATAAAAAAATAAATATTTAAAAATGTTAATATTTAGATTAGATATGATGGTGAAAACGAAACCTTGTTTTCACTTGTAAATTGCACCAGTATCCGTTCCTCTTAAGTGACCAACGTATACCTCACAAAAATTTCTACACCTCTCTTTTTAGAGCTTTCGACCTCTAAACGACAGTAGACATAGCTTCTCGAAAGTTGATTAGTCGACTCCAAACATTCTACCTTTGCAGTGTAGCGTGTAGCTACGTTATAATTTTTTCCTATATAGATACAGTAAAATTTGTCGTGTTAAATTTTGACATGTAGGTACTTATTTTATTAAACATAATATTTTAAATATAAAACACTTTAAACAAAACCTTATCCTTATTATACACTTCACACTTCTGTGTTAATTTTATCTTTAGAAGACATTCGTGACGTTTTGCAGACATATTTTTTAGGTTTTGAATTTGAATTAAACATTCAATAGAGTTGTCCTGTTTATTGGAAGGTGTCCGCTATAAGAGATTTTACTGTATTGCAGTTCATAATAAATTTATAATAATTTGTGTTTTTTACTGCGTCAAGAATGACGGGTGATGTTAGTGAAATAATTTAGTATATTGTATTTTGTAGGTAGTTTTTTGTAAAAATATAAAAAATATTTTTTTGAGTTTTGCTGTTAGTTGTAAATACTAAATTTCTTCTATCTGAATAACGAACAACAGTTTAGAAAATAATACATACTTCCATTTCAAATAAAAAATGTATTTTGCTTTCATTCCATATTCTTTTAAAGAATTTTTTTATTATTTTCATTTTTACGGTTGAATCGCATTTCTTCCGGATGCAAATATAAATATTACATCTGTGTATATCCTTCAATCTAAATATCCATACTTTCCGTAAGACACGAAATACATTGTTTAAATCCGGAAAAATTTCAATTTCCCAGTTTAGTGAAAACACGTATGGGCGTGTGGCATTTTCGATATTCATAGAATATTGTGTTGCATTGCAATCATTCGATTCAATTATCAATTTATATTGCTATTAGTTTAATAATTAGTTGTAGGATATTTAGATTAAATTTTTAATTAATAATTTAACGATTGATGTGTTGTCTACCTGCATGAATATTACAGGTTTAAAACCAAAAGCTGTTAAATTTATAAAATTATTCTTTTGTGTGGCGGCTGAAAGATTTATCATAAAATTTTCAGTTTGTTGGCTTGGTATTTTCGAATTATTTTTGGTTTACGAACTGAATATTTTATTTTGAGCTTAGCAATTTTAATCCTATTCCGTTTTGTGATTACTCACAAAAAACCGGTATATGGTTGAGTTTCTATACGGTTAGATTTTGTAACAATTCTAAAATTAGACAAAAAAAAAACTGTTTACAGAAATTTGTCCTGTTTAGTTCAAGTTCAATTTGTCCACTCAAAACATGGGCTCGATTCTTGAAATTTTTCGTATGCTAAAGTGTGCGAGATGCGTATACGAACTCCTGAATGGTATTCTTGAAGCTAAAAGTAAGGGTCGTGTACAAAAAATCATGCGCAACTACATCGCATGGGGCATGGGAAATAACCACCCGAAAGTAAACATTGATTATTCGTGCGTGTTTACTATCCCTAGACATACTAGTCAACACTCTTGTGTCATCGTAGCACACTGACAACGCGTTCGCAAATCGCCAATTAGTAGGTAATTTGTGATTAATTTTTGTTAAAATGTTGTCAAGCTTTTAATTTTAATGAGGATTCTGGACATTATATTTAACATATCTAATTTAGAATGATGAGCTTATATAAGTTAATAGATTACTTATTTAGACACTAATTGGAATTGGAATATTGGAAATAATAGATATTTATACACCAAGTCAGATAAGTACATGAATTTATTCAAGAGAAGAAAGTTTAGCCCCGGAGCTTGAAGGGTGAGTGGGATAATTTCGTCGAGTGAATAAACATTCGTATCTCACGTGGTTTATACAATATTTTATTAAATTTGTGACGAAATTATTTAAAATATATGAATTATAAATTTATTTTGACATAACAAAAAAAAACTAATCAAAGTAGTCGTCACTGGCAAGTAGTCATTGTGATTTAAAAATGTGTTGAGTAATTTAAAAAAAAAATTCACTTATGAATAAACGATTGTTTAAAGTTGTTGCTATGGAGTTAATAATAGTAGTTTAAAGCGTCAAAATTGAATAAAAACATTTATTTATTCATGCGACCTGTCGACCAACGTCCTTGCCATGGCCATTATCAAGCAGTTATAGTTATTTAAAATTACGTTAAATTAAGTCGTAGTTTGATTCTTAAAGTGTGTATACCCTTTTAAATTTCATTCAAGTACTCAAATTGACTATTTAAATTGATAACTTTAATATTGAATGTAATTTCAATGTAACTATAACTGCTTAATAATGACTAGGGCATTGGTTAAATCGTCGCATGAATAAATAAATATTTCAATTTACAATAAAAATAGCCAGTAATCCAGTGAGAAATTTATTTCAAATTTCCAATTCCAATCTTCCATTTTCAGCTTATTATACATCTTTAATATATACTAATTAATTTGAATTTTTGTTTCGTAGGTACCTATTTGTTTTGTTATTATTTGAATTGGAGTTATATTTCCATATTCCATATATTAAATTATAATAATTAGTAGTTTCCCTAGATTTACTAAAGATATTATCAAAACATAAACATGAATGTGTGTTTATAAACCGGAAGTGTTTAATAAACAAAACTAAAATTGACTATTGATCATTAATTACAAATTTGGTTGCGCTGTGCTACAAATTAATAGTACCTATATTATTATGTGATATGCTTGTTTTTGTCAGAAACAATGTTTTGTTACCTCATTCATAATTTTTAAGCAATAAAATATGCACTCTGAAAAACTGTTCCATTCTGTATTTTATAATCATTATATAGTGCACATGAATTCCAATGACAAAAAGATAAAATAGATTGGTAGATTCCGATTTCAGGTTTGCTGGTTTCACGCTTCACAGCCATATCATAATTATTGTAAAAATCATTGGCTATAAAATATCATATTGGCGATTGGTAAAAAGAGCAATAATGACTACTGGTTTTTACATTCCACAAAACAACAGAGATATGTTCAGTTTGATTTTTTGAATAATCAGTTTGCTTGTCAATTGGAACGCTTATACGAGCAACATGTCATTACAATATCTATACGCTCGCGGTATTAAAATGTATCGGATGTCAAAGTGGATCCCAACCATAAAATTACTATGGAAATGTGGATATTATATCATAACTCCGTATGGGTGTAGAATTTTTATTGGGCTGCATTATTGATGTATTTTGGTGAGGCAATACTGCGTTACGTATTCAGCTAGGAACTCACATAACACATAATGACAACGTGTCAATTTTGAAGTGTAATTAGAAAATAAGCGTGTTAATTTACAAATAATAACTTTTTATGAAGGTACATTAATGATTACTATTGATATTATCGAATACCTTATTATCATGGAGGAAAGAGACTTGAATTTTTTAAAAATAATAATTACTTAGTTAATAATGTATTATAGGTAAGCGTAACTGTTTAACTAAAGAAACTCCTGAAGAATATTCATAAATACAGGTCCAAATAAAATTAATTAAGCTTGCAACAATATGAATCAAATTGCTGACACTCATAAGTTAACAGTATTAATTAATAATTATTTATTAATGATACTATAATCAAGATGTGCAAATAACTAATGACAAAATAAATTATAAACATAATATATCAGCTGTAATCTTGTGTATCTACTTATAATAAGGATAATGGATGATGATGCTTGCCATATCAAAATTTAAATAGTATTCTAGGTTTCAACATGCGTTTGTTTTCCCTCACCATATTTTTGTACAAAAATGATTCAATTTTATTTTTAAATATCAATCAGATGTAGTATATAACAGTAGGTATTTTAAACTGACAAAAATCTTTCCAAATGTAACATATTTGATAAATAGTTACGAATTACTAAAGATATACTGTACCGAACAGAGATAAAATAGGGAACGAAATATTTTTAAAGTAAACAATTTTACAACAAAAGTTAATGAAATTACCCAATAACGTTTCTCAGCAAAAATATTATTTGTAGTTGTACTAATAGTTTTTTTCCTGTTTCAAGAGAAGCAATTTAATTATAGGTAAACATAAATATTCTACGCTCAAATCTAAGAACCTAAGAAATGCTTACGGGGGAAACCGGTGACTAAAAGCGTTTAAATGACATTGTTGAAAAAATCCTAACAAGAATTAAAATTTTTAATTTTTACACTTCGGCATTAAATTCCATTTGATTTTATCGTTGAAATGCGCCATACTTTAACTATTTGAATTAAAGCAGAAAAATACATAATCTTATTAGATTTTACAAAATTCCTTTTTATCGTTGCACACGTCAAGTAAATAGAAGAGTAAACATATCTATATTGAGCTTCTGTCTTATTTTTTAAATAATTCAATCATGCGTTTTATCTTTCATTTAAAATAAAAGCTTGGTAAATAACTTTAAGTACCTACTTATACGAGTACTTCAAAAATAAGAAATTTTGTAAAATATATTAAGATTGTGATTTTTAAGTTCATATTAAATAGAGAATTGATAATCGAATGTGCAATAAAAAGATAAAATTTAATAGAACTAACGACGTTGTGCAATTATATTTCGAGCCTCGTTCTCGTAATTACAACTATGTAGTAACGCTTTGCCGGTACGATTATGTCACAATGTTTAGTAAAAACAAAAAACGTAATGTGTTACGTCCCCCTGGATTCCTCTGTCTCCGATCTCCGTGATAATATTTAATCATTACGCTTTCTTGTGCGGTTGTGGTCACATCGGCTCCGATTAATTAAATGTTATAAAGTTAGTGTACAGTGTTCTGCAATTATTTAAGAAGATTGAAAAAAGAAGAGAGAATAGAGACTCGCGGATGAGGGAAAATGGAAACTCGAAAGGAAAATAGCGCAGTCCTCGGCAAATTCAAATTCTTCTTCCTCAGAGGAAATCTTAGAAAATAAACAAGGTAAATTATTACCGGTGGTGGTCATGATTTTCGAATTTTGTTTTCAATAAGTAGATTATTGCATTTATTACAAGTCCGAAAGTTGGTTATACACTTATAACTATAACAATTAAATTGAGGGTGCGATGCGGTTTTGCATATGTTTTTGTTTTTATAATATTGAATCGTTATTTTTCTTAGAGGGGCAAGAACCCTTATACTTAGAAGTCTTAGTTTAGCACTGTTTTATTTGACTTCTTAGTTAGCATAAAGGGGCAAGTACCCTTATAGAAGGGCAAGTACCATTATACTTCGAAGTCTTAGTTTAGCACTGTTTTATTTGACTTCTTAGTTAGCATAAAGGGGCAAGTACCCTTATAGAGGGGCAAGTACCCTTATACTTCGAAGTCTTAGTTTAGCACTGTTTTATTTGACTTCTTAGTTAGCATAAAGGGGCAAGTACCCTTATAAAGGGGCAAGTACCCTTATAAAGGGGCAAGTACCCTTATAGAGGGACAAGTACCCTTATAGAAAGGCAAGTACCCTTATACTTCGAAGTCTTAGTTTAGCACTGTTTTATTTGACTTCTTAGTTAGCATAAAGGGGCAAGTACCCTTATAGAGAGGCAAGAACTCTTATAGAGGGGCAAGAACCCTTATACTTCGAAGTCTTAGTTTAGCACTGTTTTATTTGACTTCTTAGTTAGCAGTACGAGTTCACCCAAGAGGTGAAACATCTGCAATTACATAACTGAAAATCACGCAAGTAGTGAAGCAGTTACATAATGGAGCTTATCGATTTCGGTTTTATAAGGATTAAAACATTATGCATATTACTCATCCCAAAAGGTATATATTTTCAAACAGTTCGCAGCTAGATTAATTTAACACGAGAGATTAAACAGTCTGTTTTAATTGACCTCTTAATTAGCAGTACGAGTTCACACAAGTGGTGAAACATCTGCAATTATATAACTGAAACTCACGCAAGTAGTGAAGCAGTTACAAAATGGATCTTATTGATTTAAATTTTATAAAAATTAAAACATGCATATTACTTATCCTAAAAGTAAATATTTTCAAACTTCTTAAAAGAAGAAAAATATGCAATTAGTCATTCGAGAAGTAAATTACTAGCCTTGTCAGACTAATTAGCATCGGAGATTCTCATATCTCCGAAATAATTACCTATTAACAAATTCGAAATCGAACCACTCTTCATGCAACAAACACGCATCTGCATCCAGATGTTGAAAAACAATAGAATAACTGGATCAGGACAGATGTCGGAAAGGCGACTAAAAACTTCACAAAATACGCGTCTAGCGAAGTTTCCTACTTACCGCACCAAAACTGAAACCCGAAATAAAAGCTCTTTTGCCAGATTAGTCTCAAAAGAGACAATCATTTTCTGGACTCGCAGAACCAGTTAGGGACTGCAATAACTGTAATTGGAAAAACTCTATCCAATAATTTGTCAGAAGAGGAGTGGGTTAAATATTTTATAACTGGAAACGCTCACCACCTCAGGGCTACACAGGCGCAGATGGGCGCTCGAGGTGCGACAGCATAGGCCCAAAAACCGAGTTGTAGTTTCGCAGACTCACAACCGAGCTGCAGCGATACAAACAAGGTTCAGGTTTTCAGCGAAAACTTAACGCCGGTCAGCTGTAAACATGCAGTCTCAACAACGACAACACAGCAATATTAATTCCAGAGGTAAGTGCTGGTCGTCTTAAAGTTTCTAACAAATATGGAAATTGTTTACAAAGGATACCTTTGTAGTTGAGCTGCATTAAGGGTTACGAGTTGCCCTTCGCTAGTCAGCTAAAGCAAAAATTTGTGCCAAAGGTAACTAAAAATAACTGAACACAGTTACATATTGCTATACAGAATTCAATAAATTATTTTCACCAACTGTTTGAAAATGGAGAACACCAGAAAAGCGACTAAATTACTTAGTCCCGGTTCATTTAGATGCCCACTGGGATCTAAAGGATGTATATATTTTTTAAAATTTCCAGTAGCTAAAAGTAGCAGCAAATATTGAGTTTTTCTTATAATAACAAATTGTATCAGTTCACTGGTTTGCCGTTGGACTTTGTACAAGTCCTTTTCATTTTACAAAAATTATGAGGATAGTAGTACAGAGCTTAAGATAGCAAGGAGTTCTATAACTTTAATTTAGATGATTTTTTGTATTTCGTCAATTCATTTGAACATTGTTTATCTAATTTGCGAAAGATTATTGATCGTTTACAATACCATGGGTTGTACTAAATATTTGAAAAAAGTATACATAAGAAAATTATGTTTATTAACAAAATAAAATTTTTGTTGGGAAAGAAATTAATTTCAATCTGTTCTTTTGTACAGCTGGCTTTACACAAAAGCAGTTGGAGACAGATAAAAACATAGCTCTGTCTAAAAGTAACGGCGATTTGGATAAAATTATGTTTTTACCCGATAAATTAAACACAAATTTAAATGGTCGATAAATAATTTAAGTTCTAAAAATCCCATAAGACATTTCAAATTCGATTTGAATTTAATAATTTTTCCTGATACTTCGAAGCATGGTTCGGGTATATTTTGTGCAGGTCAAACTGCACAGGGTCTTTGGAATCGTGCTTAAAGAAAAGAACATATTATAAACTATTTGTATTTACTGGCAATTTTATAGACCTTCACTGATTTGCAAGAGTTAACGTAAATTGCGAAAGCTGGTTGAGAATAGACAATACAACAGCGATCTCATATGTTAATAAAATGAGCGGAGCGCAACTTAACAAATAACATAATTTAGCAAAATTGTGCGAACAGAAAAATATTTGGCTTTACGCCTAGTATATACCATCCAAAAGAAAATAAATGCTAAATGTGAAAAGTTCTGTTCATGGCATAGTGATCTTTATTGTTTAATTATTGTTGATGCACTCACTATATCATGGACAAACCTATATAATTATGCGTTTCCATCGATTGCTATGATTTTAAAGGTCTTACATAAAATTATAGAAGATTAAGCAGAGGGAATTTTAGTATATTGGTAAGCAACCTGGTTTCCTTTTTTTTGTTAGTTTAAAAGATAAACCATTAGTTTGTCACTCTGATAATACATTATTGTTATCCTCTTGCAGAACATAAGTTCACCTATTTGCAACCAATCTATCCTTAATAGCAGGAAGATTGTGTGGGAAGCGTTCGAAACCGAAACTCTAAATTATTCGCCAGCCACTGTTGATATTTTAATATCTTTTTTATCGAGCGCAACGCTAAAACAATATCAGGGGGTTTTTATAAACTAAAAATTTTGTTGTGATAGTCACGGATATGAGTTGTTTATGACGACAGAATATAACTTATAGTCCAGTAAATGAAGGGTCCAACCTTGACAAAATCGCTCACCAATGTAATTTTTATATTAATTTGTCGGGATTGACAGGTAATTTAAAATAAGAAAAAGTTATGTAAAAAATTTTCTTGTACGGGGTAGAAAAAGTCCCAAAGGTTCCAAAAATCGTTTTTCCGCCAATATCTGCTAAAATATAGCATTTAGAGAATTTTTTGTTTAGAGAAAAATCAAGATCAAAAAATGGTCCTTATGATTTTTCTCTAAAATTTGACCGTTTTCCGAGATAAACGGGCCCAAGCGCACCCTGGATTTTGAGCTCCTGCGCTGCATGCCGGAGAGCACTCTCCATGCACCTACACCAGGAGCGGGCGGACAAAAGTCCAATAAATTGGGTAAAATGTATATTTTTTATTATTCAAAGTTTCGGTGAAAGGGGAAATCTACAGCTATCATACCCGGTGACTCGAGTCACGTTTTGATTTTTTGATATTTTAGATATTTTAGTATTTCAATTTATACAAGGTGCGGTTTACGGCAACCCCAATTCAGCACGGTCGGCAATTTCCTATATTCTGGGGGCCTATTAACAAATAGCACTTTTATAAAGAGATTTTTTAAGGGAATATTCAGATTGAAACCATTATTTCCTAAGATTCAGTAAAATATGGGATACTAATATCGTAGGTTTTAGACAAATTAGCAACTGAAAGTCATTTAGATAAATTATCATTAAAAAATATAACAAAAAGATTAAGTACCTTATTTGCACTAGTTTCAGTGCATAGAGTCCAAATTTTAGCAGAAATTGAGATAAATAATATTCATCAAACACAGACCGGCATTGAAATTGAGATCAATTATTTCATTGAAACCTCAGGACCAAGCCGAAATCAATTTTTTCTAGATTTTCTTAGAAAAACCTAATTTACGTGTGGCTAGTACTAATCCTTTATTTAGAGAAAACCAAATTAGTGCGGCATACCAATAAATGGTTTTATTTCTTGGAATAAACCACATACAGCTGTAGGTGCACAAACTTTTTCTAGATGAATTAAAACAGTTTCAGATGAATGTGGAATTAATATAAAGCCGGTTTCAGCGCATAGTACAAGACATGCGTCAACATTAGCAGGGTGTAAGAGGAATTAGTTTGGATGTAAGTAATAAGAAACACAGCTGGCTGGTCGCGGAATTGTCAGATATTGCAAAGTGTTATAATAGACAAGTGTCTAATTATAATAAGAAAAATTTTGGGGTTACAATCCTAAATGGATAACTATAACAATGCTGGTTTGTTATTAAGTATGTGGTTGGTTTTAGGGCAAAATATAGCAATAAAATTTCAGCTTTTTCATAAATCTAAACATCTACATAGTTGTAATTACGAGAACGAGGCTCGAAATATAATTGAAGATTAAACGAACTTACCTGTAAGTGAAGTTCAATCGAAATTATATGAGAGCCTCGTTCGAAGTAATTACAACCTCCCACCCATTTCCCAACCCCATAGGAAAATAGCAGAAATTTTCTTTCAGCTCTAAACGAAATGATTAAATATTATCACGGAGATCGGAGACAGAGGAATCCAGGGGGACGTAACACATTACGTTTTTTGTTTTTACTAAACATTGTGACATAATCGTACCGGCAAAGCGTTACTACATAGTTGTAATTACTTCGAACGAGGCTCTCATATAATTTCGATTGAACTTCACTTACAGGTAAGTTCGTTTAATCTTCAAATATATGTAATTTCAGTTCTTGTCAAGAACAATGTAATTCGAGCGCATGTAACCACCGGTTTCCCTCTTAATAGGTAAATAAATTTTAAAAATAACGTGCTTTTTTCACCGCTATTTGAAAGCTAATAGGAACAGCATGAAAAGAAAATATAGAAGGTTTTGGTGGGGTACATAAAACAAATAATAATTTATTTCAAGGTCAAAACTGTGCCTATTCACCCCGTTTTACGGTATATATTCCTCATTAAAGTTTCCTGCAGATGAACACCCTGTATACATTAAAATTAACTTTTCTATAGCATACTAGCTTATTTAAACGAAACTTGCATTATTAACTGTTATTATTAACAAACACACATACATAGTTTTTAATTTTATGTATTATAATAAAGTTAATTAAACTTTCAAATCCACAATTCCTAGAAAATTGATATGATAATAATTAATAAACTGACAAAACAATACACGAATTTTAAAATAGTTTGCGTTACATTACATCGCATTGCGTGGCATTATTTTTAAATAGAATAATTATTATCTTTTTGAAGCCAGGTACCTATGTTGATTTTAAAAAAACTAGGGTACCTAATATTATGAAGGTGGTTTTTGTTTATTTATTTTCGGTTACTAACCGTTATTAAGTAAATGATAAAACTAAATAAGAAACTAGTATAAATTCAACAAACTGGGCAGTATTTTTAGAACGAACATAAAATCCGCGTAATGTTTGAATATATTTGCATTCATTACCTTCCTACTTTCCTGAAGCCTCCATTTGATAAGAAGTGGAAAGACTTTTTATCAAAGTTAAATTTCTCTGTCAAATTCGTAATAAGAAAGTTTGTTCGTACAGAGTACGTGAATTGAAACGCCTATACACATTGTGCAGAATTAAACAGTTTTGAATATATCGATTCCCATCCGTTCGTTGGAAAGTTTTCAGAGATGTAAATACGAGTAGACTCCGGATTCTTATTGCGGAACACGGCGGTAAGTGACGTAAAATAGGGATTTTCAGTAAGTGGCGTTTGGAACTAGAAAGTTTCATGTTAGTTCTTCATATGAACAGAGCGCTTCAGTGCCCCTCTACCATCAGTGAAGTCATCCATCAGAAGAAAATTCAGGAAGAATTTGTTTCGATACAACTACTTGTGCATGTGGTACGCATAGACGAATAATTTAACTTTCAAGTACCTACTTTCAAGAGTGCTATACCTTCATGACATCGTTCAACTGAAAAAGAAAAACTTCATGGAAAACTAGATAGAAGAAATTATTTCAAACGTTTTTATTTTGTTTCTTTCTAAAATGTATGGACGAACTTGGTAGATACGAGCAATTACAGAACATATATTTATGTAGAAAAACGTCAGAAAATAAAAATAAATTCTTTTTTTAACTAATAAAATAATAATAATTATTATTCGTATATTATCCTGAACATCTTGATAAGTTACAAAAGAAATGTGTGATATAAACAAAATAATAATAATAATATTTATTTCCATTGACCAACAAATAAATACAGACGATATTGGATCGTCATATGGTAACACCAACACCTTCGAAAAAATTTGAAATTTGCATTGGTACTTTTGTATTTGTGCTTCTGACTAGATGAGACTATAATTTATTGAGAATCACTAGAACAGAGATAGTCAAGTTGAAATGGTATGAACAATCAGTAATACGCAATAAAAACAGTGGCTATGTTAAAATTAGGAAATGTGGCGGCAACGAAAAGAAAGCGCCGCTGACGAAATTTTTTTGAAGTTCAAGGTTAAATGCCTTTAAATTGAAAATTACGTATTTGTTAGTGAGCAAAACTTTTTCCATGTTTATCTAAAAAAAATTAATGAAATTTCGGAACAAAATAATTTTTATTGTAAATTAAAGCTTATGAATGACTACAATAATAAACTTTTTAAGCGCAATGCACTTTTTATATGACCATAATCTATTGAAATGAACTCTGCATTAGCGACAGAACACACTATGGCGCAATTTATGAAAAAAGAAGCTTGTGTTCCATAAAACCTCCGGTCTTCCATATATACTCATTCTACGGTACGTATTTGAAAATAAATATTTATAATGAAAATCAGAATATTATTAATTTGTTACTGAGTATTATAATATATTGAAGCCTCGAGGACTTAAACGTAACTAATTATTAATTAGTACGACATCAAATTATAGTATAATAAAGCACTTCATGTAAATATAAATTTGATTGCTCTATCGAATATAATATGTTGTGTAGGTAAATAAGTAGCATGGTTATTTAATTTGTACTTATCTTGTATTATGTTTTAAAATCAAAACATCATTAAATTTCATGTATTTATAAAATTTATAACGAACAAATTAACAAATGGCATTAGAGCTCATTTGAAAATAAAATTTCCCTCCCTTAAATTGATTTCAATTCAAATTATTTGTTGAAATTAATTAACACACCCTAAACAATTATCCAAAACGTAGTACCAATAACCATGAAATTTCAGCGGTAATTTCTTCATACACATTGAAAACAATTGACATCGGCACAGGCGAACCTTTAATGAAAATTCAAACAGGACGCGGACGCTTTGAGCCCAACCCCCATCGGTTGGTCGTAAAGCAGCAACACAGTTGTGTTTTTGTAGGTGTTGCGTTAATTTGTCCCTGACAACTCGTCCGCGCTCAATTTTCCCTGTGTCCGATGCCATGCCACGCCGTCGTAGAGGAGTCACGAAATTGTGGTTGAAGAACTACAATATTACCACATTATCAAAAATGTATGGTGCTTCTTTAGTCAAATGTTTCCTCCTTCGATCATTTACTGTCTAGACTCTAGAACAGAGGTTCCCAAACATTTTTTCTCGTAGACCACTTTCAAAATTTTACTGGTTTCAGTGGACCCTCTGCTACTACATTTCTACCATATTCCCAAAAGTCGTCAAAAAATGTGAAGATTAGAGTGGTAAAAAGATAAATAGTGTATCGAATATGCAAGTTTTTACAAGTAACAGTCGCTGACCTTCTTAAAATTCACTACTCAAAAAAATTAAGGGAAGTTTAAAAAAAGGATATTAATGCAAAATAAACAGGTTATCTGATCCGTATGCCGGCCTAACTGAAAAAAATTCCAAACCCGTGGACCTAAAAAAAGCAACAAATTTGCAATATTATTTTTTCGCGCTAACTGTTAGGATTGCATGAGAACCGTAGCTCCTAAAAAATTTTAGCCAAAAAACCTAAAAATTAGAATCTGAAAGCTTCCAAATGCTTTTTTTTATTTATTATCCTTTCCAATCAATTTTTAACTGTATACCGCGATATAAAAAAGGTAGGTAGGTTTATATGAAAATACTTAATAGAAAATAAGGTATTATTCTAAATTGACTATACTTGATTATTAAATATTCATAAATTCGAAACTTATCTTTAATGTAAAAATACCTACGTCAAAAGTACAGTTCAACAACGGTAGGTCAGGTCGGTTAGGTGGCATGGTAAGCATTCTTATGACATGACTAACTCAATTTTGTTTGGCTGTTTTAAATATGGCAGAAAAACTCAATTTTGCAAATTAAAACCTTAAAGCCGGGATTTTGCAGCATCGTCATAGTCACAGTCTTAGTCTTAAGATTTAAAACTTGCCAATTATTGGTTATCATAATGATTATGACTATGACTATGACAGCGCTGCATAAACAGTTGTATTAAAGAAACAAGTTTTAATTTTTAAGACTAAGACTGTGACTATGATGATGCTGCATAAACCCGGTTTTATGATATAAGATCTAATCTTAAATGGTTATATGTTTTAAAACTAGTAATATTATGTTACTTATTATCGCTTTTTATTGGAATTTGCTATACTTTTACAAAAATTAACCGTTCGTAGATGCGGACAAAATCGCATTGAAATTCTAACTGAGTTAAAATCGCATGGACGAAATACCAGTGCAGGGTTTTTGTATCGGAGGGTTGGTATAAATCACAGCGCGCCACCCAGCACCGCTACTTTTGTCAAATGATTCGCGTGGAACTTGTTTTGCCACGGAAACTTGCGTCGGGCCGGTGGTCTTCATTAACGCGATTCTACCTCGCACAGCTAACAACCTCAACGCCCCAGCGAGACAGATTTACATATTGGATTGGTTTTTATTCGCACTGGATTTCATGTGTATTTATTATTGGTACCTCTATTTGAAAAAAAAATATTTACGATTGCTTCAACGACTCAACCTATAAACTATTTAAAAACCAGTGAGCTTTTAACCTGTTTCTGCAAACAATAAAAAATATTTTGAAATTGTATCTAAATAACACCTAAAACGAGCTTTTATCAATATTTCACTGGAATATACCTACCTCTTCCATAAACTTTATGCTTTATTTGTGAGTTTTTCATTAAATTTTTAATTTGAATACATGGCATAATCTTTACTCGAGAACGACTCGACACTCGAGAAACGTTCGTAACGTAAGTATATGTTTGAAATTATGAATAAAGTTTAACAAACATAGTCAGGTATAATAGTAAATATTAATAAAGCATAATACTTTCTGGTTTATAGTTTATATAACAGCAAGAGAATTCATAAACTGTAAAAAATTACAAATATATCGACTATGTCAAAATTACATCAATTTTGAGTTTTTAATGTCCGAAAATACCAACTTTTGGAAAATAGTCGGTACTTTTTTGGTAGGTAGTCATAGCAACAAAGTAGAATCAAATTTAATTAGCATTTTTATTATAAACCACTGAAAATTGAATATTTAAAAAAAATTAAAATATTAATCCGTCTTCTATGTTCATATGTATCAATGTTTATTCGAAAAAAGAAATCAAACTAATTTTAATTAAAATTGATAAGTTTGATTCCGCAAATACAGACGAAGAGACATAAAAATATAAATCGTTAATATATGCTTTATATTTCCGTTAGTCTTCATGTGCATTTTACGAACGCTGTTTTGGCCCTGCATGCATCAGCGAGGTGATCGACAGGTTGACATAGCCGCTAACTTCAATACGTCTCAAAGGGTGATTTCGAGATTAATTTGTCGCCACAGAGAAACAGGCACAACATCAATATGGCCTGGTAGTGGATCCAGTCGCATCAACACACCGCGACAGGATCGAAGTCTTGTGATACAAACACGCGGCAACTGCAGCAAGAACTTCACAATGCAACAGGGTTCTGGTAAGTGATCAAACAGTACGACATCGATCATGGCTAAGATGACTAATTTGGGACTACTACGATTTATCTTTATCAGTAATAATTTTGCGTAATACTTTTAAAATCATGGAGGAAGGTGGAAAAGCGTAAAAATAGAAGCTCTGCCAAGAAACTGTAAATCCACTAATAAGGAATCTGGGTCTCTATGCCACGAACAATATTTTTTACATTTGTATTTATACGAAACGCGAATGAGTCTATTTCAGGTAATCCAAAACTGTTTATTATTTTATTATATGAAATGTAAGAAACATAAATCTAATTTTGTCTCTTCTCAGACCATTGCCAGACTAGTATTGCTTAATTATTTAATATTTGTAACTGAATACCTCAAATCCGATTTACGTAGAAATCAGGCGAGGATACAAGGGGGGATAACGGGGTAATTACCCCACCCCCAAGAATCCTAAAGTTAGATCTTAAAATCGAATAGTATTCCAATTTCTACTTAAGTTAATACTATTTTAACTTATGTGGAAGTAAAAATTAAGTTTTAATTTATTTTTACACATAAAAAAGAGTGTTATTCAAATCCGAAATTTCATATAAAGGCATTTGACCTTGAACTAAATAATTTTTTCGCATGCGACGCTATTTAACCATTCCATTTATCAAAATAATAAATATTACTCGTAAACTGTTTTTTTTTGTTCAAAAATGTTTCAAATTAGCTAATGTTTCAGAATTATTTAAAAAAAATTGTGACAGACAGATTAAAAATTTGAATTGAAATTGGAGCATGTTAATATTTTAATACTTAATAATTATTGTGTCCCTCACATTTTGTATAAGCTAAATGTGCATTGCTAATACATTACATCAATTTATTTATGTATATACTGGATAAAAATTATTGATTTAAAGCTTTAGTAAGATTATCATAATATGTATACTGGCATTAGTACAAATTCAATATTATTGGTAAGATTTGTTTTAAATTAACTATTGAATAAGTATAAGAGAAATAGCTATAATAAATTGTTTTTTAATTACAACTAGCGGACCCGCGCGTTGCTACGTCCTCCAACTCGAATTTAAAGGAATCTCGTTATAAGAATTCTAATTTATTATCATACCATATATGGTGACAATTCTAAATATGCCCATGATATCATACCAAATTTGAAACCAATCGGTTACCGCCATTTTATTAAAAGATGACGGACTGATATTTTAGTATGCTCATGTTATAAGTTAGATCATAAGTTATAACCATTACAAATTTGAACCCAATCGGTGCAGTACATTTTGAGTTAGCTAGCCACCATTTTGTTTCAAGATGGCGGACTGACGTTTTAGTCTGCTCATGGTGTAAGTTAGATCTTAAGCTATTAGCATACCAAATTTGAACTCAATCGGTGCAGTAAACTTTTAATTAGATAGCCGCTGGCAACAATGTTAAATTATCATTGTTATAAACAACAAATAAATAATAAAAACTATTTTAAAAACATATTGTTTATTGTAATGCTTTTTGGTACACAACACGTTGTTATAAACAACAATGCAATTTGACATCGTTATAAACATCAAACAAATAAAAAAAACTAAATACTAACCAATACTAACTATCCACAACTGTCTGTTTCAAAACACCTAGGACCAACTGAATTTGAAATTCCTATTCAACAACTACTAATACATAGTAGTTTAATTAAATGTCTGATTACCTAATCTGTTTGTTATTTTGTTCAATTAAGTGACAAAAAATCACTGTACATTTCGTCATAAGAAGAAACAATTTTGAATTTTTCGATTTTTCAGCTATTCTTTTGGGTTTTCTGAATTTTTTTCTTTTTAAAACCACCCCTGTATTAGAGCAAACTAAACAAAAAAAAGAAATTTTCAAATCGGGCAAGTCGTTCTCAAGTTATGACGTGATCAGAAAAACAGGCCTTCATTTTTACCTTCCGCTTACCTGTAAAGGAAGGTATTGGAATCATGCAAAAAATCGGGTTGTGTGTTTTAAGTGGATGAGCACGAATTAGGGTGATTACAACTCATTTTTGATAGTTTCTCGATGATGTCTGTATGTATGTATGTGTGTGTGTGTGTGTGTGTGTGTGTGTGTGTGTGTGTGTGTGTGTGTGTGTGTGTGTGTGTGTGTGTGTGTGTGTGTGTGTGTGTGTGTGTGTGTGTGTGTGTGTGTGTGTGTGTGTGTGTGTGTGTGTGTGTGTGTGTGTGTGTGTGTGTGTGTGTGTGTGTGTGTGTGTGTGTGTGTGTGTGTGTGTGTGTGTGTGTGTGTGTGTGTGTGTGTGTGTGTGTGTGTGTGTGCGCGCGCGCGCGCGTGTGTGTGTGTATGTGTGTGGTCCGGGCCGATGCCAGATGTCGCATAACTCAAATACGAATTACCCAAAACTTTTGATATTTGGTATTTTACAATTGTATACGAATAGGAAGAGCTCATTAGATTTTGGTACAAATATCTTCACCGGAAGTGATATTTTTTGAAGATTGAAAAAGATAATTGTAAAAAATTTATAAAAATTTAGATAAATATAGTATTTATTTGTAATAAGAATAAGAGGCAAAGTTATTTGCAACTTACTTTATAAAAAAATTGTCTTTATCTGGTAGCATTAAAGAACTGCAGTAAAATTTAAAAAATAAATTTATCAGATAAAACGTTGAAATCTTGTAATCCATGTTCGGTTGATTTTTGTTTCTGCGTAAAAAATATTGACAGGTGAGACGGGTGACAAGTTGACATACTAGCGCCATATAAGTCATAAGTAAGATATTAAATGTAGTAATTGAACGGAGGATGGCTTCAACACAGAAGAGTTTTTCCTGTGAACTAATCTTTTGATTCAGGTGATTGTACGTATACATTTATGTTTAAGTTTAGATATGGCGGAAGGTTGTGTGATGGCCACGTCAGATTTTTATATATACAGATATTTAAAAATTAATCCAAGGGCGTACCCTATTGTGAAATAATGTGAGATCATAGACTTTTAAAACGAAGTCATAATGTTACAAATTGTTACATGTATTTAGTTTTTAATTTTAAAGCAAAAATTGCGCCTTAAGAAACGAAATGTTATCATTTGCCAAGTAAATTACACAGTAAACATTTCTATTTATAAAGTCTTCATTAAATCCTCATATATTTCAAATGGTTTTGCCAAACGTCTGAATTTCATATTTAATTCATTCTTTAGTAAAGGATATATACGTGGTGAAGCGTTATATTTCACACTAATCTTTACAAAATAACAGTTCATTTAGTTGAATGTTCTAGAGTTGTGCTATATTAGTATGTTAAGCAGTTAAATATAGCGCTGAGGTTCAGAGTTCACCGAGGTTGCTGCAGCAGATGCAACACAAGTAACGAGCTCCATTCAAGTGTTGCATAACTCGCTAGGCTTACTCAGACCCAGTGCCAGTAATACTCAAAATGTGAACGCGGATCGTCGCTGGTCCGGCAAGTTAGGCAGTTAAGATATTCAGTAAGACGTCCGTTTCGAATTTTAAGGCGCGTTGCCTCAGAAAAGTTATACAGGCTACAGGGTGATTCATCATAACTTGCTTTTTTAAAATCCGTGCCATTCAGGCTGTAGGGATCGTAGTGGGGAGAGAGTGATCTCATTCGACAGGTACACTTTTTTAAAGTTTTGTTCCCCACCCGGTCTGTCGCCATCATGCGTTGGAGCATGGAGCAGCGTGTGTTTTCAGTTGAGTCGTACACTTCCCGGGACGCCTCATCTCAATAAGAGGCGAATTAGAGTGACCAGCCCGCTCGTCCGATTTGCCTTCTTGTAATTTTTTTGTGAGGTTTTTTGAAATACCGCGTTTACGTCAACCGTCCAAGGAACCTGAAGGCCAACATTTGGGCCGCAATTGCCAACATACCCGCTGCCATATGATGGAAAGGAGGAAAAGCACATTTTAATACCTAGCAAGCACGGTAAATATTATGGGTTTTAGGGGTTGCTGAACACAATGTCAAGTGGCTGAATAAATAAATTTTGCGATTTTCAAGATTTTATAATTTCTTGTAATAATTTCAGTTCTAGTCATAGAAAATTTATGCTCCTCTGATCTATAATAGTAAGACATGCAGGAAAATGGAGATATATAGTGAAAATACTAGCAACATTTTAAAAATTATCTTCGGAGACATATTATATATTACCGATTTTGGCAAGACCATATTATTACAGAGACAAATAGCGTAAGTCTGGGCCGACGACATCATATATTATACGTTTTAGTTTTCATCTTGTAAAGCAGGAAAAATTGGGCACTCTGCTTGATTCACTGCGTGATAGAAACAGTCATATTTCGTATAATTTCCGCTATTTTTAATTTTGCTTTTAATACAAATATGAATCTTTACAAACAAAATGCATTAAAATAATTTTCAGAAATGTACCTATCCCAGTAAAATTTTAATGATACTTCGGTATAATTAATTATTTGATTAATATGCTAAATATTTAAATAATAGATCGTGTGGAGACTTATAATATTATGGTAAAAAATAGATGGAAATAACGTTTACAATTTTGATTAATATATTTAATTAGGTATGGTATCTAATTCTCCAGTGCCCCAACTATGTCCAACAACAAAAAGACTTGTACACCAACTTATTAAAATTAAAAATCCCACTGCCAACTTCAATTGCAACTCTCTTATCATACAATAAACAAAAAATAATAGAACATATTTTAACGAATATACAATCAACTAACATTATAATATGATATCCAATACTAACATAATCACACTACAATAATTACAACTACACATGAGCACAAAAATTTAAAAGCTTCATACTCCTGTTGAACTACACTATCACAACATTACAGCATACAAAATTATCGGACAATGGCTAATCGGCTCCTGTACCGCAAGCCAGGGGTGGGGAGAAAAAAAATTAGGTATGGTACCTAGTTAACTTTCGGAATGTGGTAAATTTAATCAAATGAATTATTTATTATTATTATAATCAGATTAATTTTATACGTGCTGAAACTTACTGTAGTCCGATCAGCTGGCGAGGTCGTGGGTTCGAATCTCACAGAAGAACGTGGACGTTGTGATTGTCTAAAAATTAAAATTAGATAATTTAATGTTTTGTTCCGGCAGATGGACTCTGTTCCTAAAGCCATTAGGGTTTCCCCTTTAATAGAAATATTTAGCATTTAAAAATTTAATAAATTATAGAAGTTTCATATACGTCTTGGTAATTTAGTTATCACAAAGAAATACAAAAAAATGTTTTCCTTTCTCAAGTCTCCAGACAAGAAAGCAATAATCATTTTATATAATTTCAAAAATTAATATTGGTCTGGTAGTATCAAATATAATATAATAACAATTGATGTCCCTCCTACATTAATTTGTTTTCAATTGCAGATTAATTAAATAATAATAAATTATGTGACCCTAGTTCTTATATTTGCTTATATAACTATTTTTTTGTTTTAAAAACATAAGAGAATACCTCATTTATTTGCATATTCAGTTAGTTTATTTATTTTATCAAATTGTTGTTAAATTTGTTTAAAAAATTACAAAACTGGACAGTATTTATTAGTCCGCTACTTTTTCTTCTTAAACATCTTTTCTTAGATTTTAAAAATATATTGTGAAGAAAGAATCTCGTGTGTTAATCTTTCTAAAAGTGTCTAACCTCAAGTTTTAACAATATTGCAAGAGCTGAAAAGCTAGAAGACAGCAAAACCAGCATTGGTATATCAACTCAAAAACTTTGTCGTAGATATTCAGTTAGTTCAATCTACGTTCAACTAATTTATGTTTTATTTGTAACTATGGCGATGTCAATAATATCGAAGTAAATGAACAAAAATATTGATTGTCATTTTATTTTATTTTAAGCTAGCAATGTATTAAGGGTGTAAAGGAGCTTTTATGGCGTGAGACGTAATTTTAAGCCCGAGCGTTAAGCCCACGTCAAGAACCATAAAATAAAGTTACGTGCTCCTAGTACATACCAAACTTTATGCACGGTTGAAGATTTTCTAATAAATCAATTAATACAATTAATTTTCTCAAATTGCAAAAAAAATATTTAATTATTGTAATGTTGCTAAGATACCTAAAATATCTATATCTATAAAATATACAAAAATTAAAATGTGAAAGTTGTTGTTAGTCATTATTGAATTAAACTACGAATTAAACATGCCCAAGATAATTTATGTTCAATGAAAGTTAAAAATTATTTTCAAAAAACTATCTATTTCGCTCACTTAATACCAAATTAACTATTTTATAATACTGTAAAATTAAAATAATATTATTCTACATACGTTACATATTCTATCTACATTTCACATTATATGGAAGTACTACTTCCCTCACATTTTCATGATAAATAACATTTATGTTTAAAACTCGATTACACTACTCTCCACCCGTCCACTCTCTTAACCTAACACAACGTACATCCATATTATTTCAAATTTTAATAAACTCGCACTCGTGTGCAATAGATAACGAATACCACAACCACGATTGCTGGAAATATCATCAACAGTGAACAGAACCATATACACGATAAAATAATTACGTCTGATTTCCGCAAGTGGTAACTATCACACAAATTGAGTTCGAGTGGTAAAGGGCGAAATTTTCGCGACACGACACAGTGATGCAGGACATCAGCAGAAGCAGAGCAGGATATGTCGGCTCGTTGAGCAAATACACAACAGTTTGCGTTCGATCAATCTGATTGTCCTAGTCTAGTCCCATCCGACTGACGACCGTCGACCGGAATGTTGGACGTGTCCGCATGAGCAGTGGACGACGGGTGCATAAAGTGGATGTGGATTTGTGTTGTGACGTCTGATTGTCAATTTTGTGTTGATGTCAACTTGTAAACATACACAGATTTCAATTGAAGAGTATGACTATCATGAAATATAGAATTTATTTAATACAGGGTGATTCATCGTAACTTACTTATTTTAGAATATTTTATTTTAACATTTTTATTTTATAACATCTACAGTTTTGTTTCACTCAGTTTTCAAAATCATATCAAGTAGGTGACGCCCCCCATTGTCTACACTGAATAAGCCGATTTCTGGCGTTTGTCATAACCCTTTCCAGCATGGCAGCGGGTATGACGTAAATGCGGGATTTCAATAAACCCACAAAAAATCACAAGGAGCCAAAACGGGCGAGCGGGCTGGCCACTCCTTCGATAGTCACGCTGGGTTGCGATCACAGAACATCCATTGGAAAAGTACGACTCAACTGAAAACACATGCTGCTCCGTGCTCCAACGCATGATGGCGACTGACCGGGTGGGGAGTAAAACTTTAAAAGTGCACCTGTCGAATGAGATCATTCTCTCCCCACTACGATCCCTACAGCCTGCATGGCACGCATTTAAAAAAAAGCAAGTTATGATGAATCACCCTGTATTATATAGATAAAGATAACACTTATCTATAGCTATTCAAGAAGCAGTTCACTTAAAAATAACTAGATCTTAAAAAACATAAAAAAGAGCCATGTATTTTTTAAATCTGCCTACGACGCTTAGTTTAGGAGATACAGCGACTTTGTGATAAGCTGTTGACGTCACAACGAGTATAGCTCCACGTTGCGCTGTACCTTCGACCATATATAGGAATAGACAAACAACGCAAGCTTTTGTTGTGAAGCAAAGAACTAGCTTGGCGGTGTGAAGAGGAGTATGACCTGCAGACACCTTGAAGTGTTGCAGTTTGCCTATTTTCATTCTCTGTTCCATGATAACAAACCAGAAGATAGCAATGTGCAACATTCTAACGTGTCCTCACCTCCTTTCCCCGCCTATAGCTGCTGCTCCCCGCTGCCGTACTTCTTGCCTTCACAACATTGTATACTACTAACAGCATTGAGTGTTATCTGTCTATTCCTATATATGGTCGAAGCGCTGTACTAATAAGCATAGTCCGTTCCAAATAAATGTCAATAATAATAATTTTGTTAAAATACGCTTGATTATTAAAATCTGTGTCCCAAATTAAAGCCTGGATATTTATTTGTTACATATTTGAAAAAAAATATATGAGCACAATTTGTACTAATATAAACAAATATGTAAAATGAACGGCATTTTATGCATGTTTTCAGTTTTACTGAAAAGGGAAATTTAACTTTATCATAATCCAGAATATAATAATTTACTAAAAAATTTCATTTTTACCACAGTAATCTTTATGAATTTGTTTTAAAAATATATAATTATGATAATATTATTGTTAATAATTATTGTTTAAAGATTTACCAGAATATTCTTTTGTTTCTGGTAATGCAATCAACACTAACTTTTTGTAAGACATATAAATTTATTCAATAGGTAAGCGTAAAGGCTTGAAATTGCATTATATGAAACAATAGTCTGATGCAGGAAAATTTTATTTTCTTCAAAGTAAAATAGTTTTGATTAAAAGTTACATTTGTCTTAATATGAGCAGCTGCACCTGCACGTTTTTTACTTATTACTTCGACTTTTTTGTAATAAAGCATACCTACTATTTTGAACGATGTTTAAAATAATTTATTATTACAGATATCAGTCTAATTAATTTTTTAATAAAATATTAATCATGGCTGTAAACTGAAATTACTGTAATTGGATAAAAGAAAATTATGATAACACTGGGAATTATACCTCATGAGAGTGTTCCGCATGGAAGGCTGCTGACGAAACGACCAAACTGGGAGATGAAATCACTGCGAATACAAGAGGAATATTTACGCACTTGTTTATGCTTGTACAACGTTAAATTTACACTCTTCTTTATTTATAGCTTTGCGTAAACTGACATTCGTATAAATATTTTTTGAGCGTTATGCTTGCACAGATTTGCGCTTTACAGTTTTATGTTTTTGTTTGGTGTTATATTGTCTTCAAATTAAAACAGCGAAACACTTAAAATTTATTAGAGAATTTTGTGACGAAAAAGTATTATAAATAATTTTTTTAAATTCTACTCGTATGTTATAAAAACCCAAAAAACAATTAAATTGTAAAGAATTCGTCAAGAGATAGGCTGAAAATTTCCTCCAATTACTAATACTACTTACTTGTAAAGCAGAACTAAAGTCATGTTGATAAAGCTTAGAAAATTACTGGTTATCGTACAATTACAAATAGGTAACTGTTCACAGAGACAGATGAATCCTGATCATATTTATAGTAATTAAATCAAACAAATAGAGGAAAATATAAGGTTTACTATATCAATATCCTAATATGCAGTCAATATTATAATTTAACAAAGATGCGGCGAAAGATCCTGCCTAATTTATGCATGATAAATTGCTATTAAAATTTATAGTAAAATAAATAGTTTAAATACCTATTACTTTATGTCACAATATGAAATAAATGCATTTAAAACAATGAGAATATTTGAAATAACAGGTTGTAGCATAAAAGCTTATTGACATAATGACAAATTTTATTTAATATAGTTTTAAATTTTAAATCAAATTAGTTTGTTGAAATCAAGCTTATTTCAAATTTGCTGTTCCTACTGTTCATACATTATTTTACCAATTTTAAATTTATTTTGGTATTTTCACACAAAAACAATATTAAATAAAAATATTTTAATAATATGTCACATTTTATATAAAATACATCGCAAATCACATTGCTATTTCATTGTAATCGTTGTATTGACCACATTTCAGTTTTATAATATCAAATAAAAATAACATAACGTGTGACATGTAAAGCAAGGTAACATGACAACAGTGAATAGAAATGCGCGGTATTAACCACAACTGATAAAATATTCTATAATGATATGATATTGTTATGTTTCCACATTGCTGAAAAATAACTTGTAACCAATTACGATCAGAAATAGAATGTTATTATATTTACATAATTTCATGATAATCATTTTATAAGACGTCCACTTCAGAAAATAAAAGTTGTTTCCGCAGCAGTTGAAAATTTCGTTAACTATCAATATCGTACAATCGTACTAACATGATATGGTTATATTTAAAATGACAATCAAGGAACTAAATCAATACAGCCAGCCAGCTTTGTCCACGATGAACATGTTATTATACGCCGTGGCCCCATGTTTTTTTTTCTATTTCTCACTTATATTTATGAAGTCTTTCCGTATATCGGTATTTATGATGGGTACCTATCGATATATTATGAATTAAGATTAAAATTGAAACCACGATATGACTACGTTTTTAAATATTATCTTCTTTGTTTACACATACATAAATAATGCATCTACTCTATACTGCTATCATGTTAATAAATAATAACTTTACAATTGTTTCAAATATTTATAGAATCCAAATATCGGAAATATTGACATAGGTATCGAAAATATCGATTAACTATATTAAAATATCGAAATGAATATATCGGTATATTGAAAATATCGATACCGATATAACGATAACGTAAAAATCGTAGTATCAATATTTCGATATTGCAAAAATATCAAATTATATCGATTATCAAAACCTTCAACAATTTATTACAAGTGCAATTTAATTTAAGTAACTCTTTGTACACGGCAGCGAGCATGACAGTTAAAATAATTATTGAATTGTTTTAGCATCGCCATCGTCGATGATACGATTAATTAAGCTTTGAATATACGCGAATATAATGCGATTTAAACTCTCCCAAGGGTACACCAGTGATAAAACTCGTTTCAGAAAATTAGATAAAAAAAAGTTTTTTCGTACGCACTTTTCCGCCTAGGTATACAATATACTATTTATGTTTTTACAAAATCTGTTTATAATTTGTTATAGTTATTTGACGTGAAAGTTTCACTCATGGCATCATAGAATACAATTTTTTACCTTAGTTTAGACTCTAAACTTTAGAACAATAGCGTAACGAAAACTATTGTTACTATGGCTAAATCGCTAGAACAACGTCAATTTGAACTAAATTTTTCTATATAGTGAAATATTATAAATAAATAAGTTGATGGCAAAAAATGAAGTAAATGCGGCAAGAATAAGAATACTTATGAAATAAAGATTGGTGTACCGTGATGTGACAAATTCATTGTTTTGAAGAGCGGGACAGAAGCGTGTATTGTATACAGGAAGCTTCAAGATTTAGTCGTTAATTAATTTTAATAATTTAGTAAAAATATCAATGAGACAAATTTTATTTATTCGTTGTTATTTACACCAAAAATTGATTTTCTAAATAATCATATTATCATCAGGGCAAATCAAAGTGGCGGTATACGGTACAATAACTACTTGATAATTGAAGGAAAACATATTTCTAAAATGTAGGTAGGTACCGCTACATTCAATCATATTAAAAAAGTAAATAATTTTTCAAAGAAGTAATATCTTTTGGTAATAGGTATACACGTTCCGTTATTTTACGTAACTATTATGTAAGTTTATGATGAATAAATTGGTGCTTGATACATTTAAATAAAGGATGGGGAAACTTTGTCCGGACTATATTTTATCATTTGATACGCCATTATTGTATTGCGGCACTTATTACCTCATTAATTACAACATAATTAAATTTGAGAATGGTAAAAAGTTTTAGGTAATTGTATTAAAACAATAGCAAAAAGTTTAAAAAGAAGGGAAGTTGACTTGCAAGTTTCTTCTTGCGACGCCACGTCAACTTATCATTGTCCGTGGGAGAGCGTCGCGGCGCACTGGGCACAACGTAGCCGCCTTTGGCAACGGGGCGGTCACTGACGCCAACAAATTACCAACTACCTACATAATTTATCCTAAACCTAATGCTACCTACCAAATAATAAGTTGTTTTTTACTTACAATAACAAAACTCGCAGTTTAAAACAATTTTAAGCTTTAATCGCATACATCTTTAATATTGATTAAATATTTATATACCTACTTACCTAATAATATAATTATTAAACAACAAATTTAGAAATGTGATGTATGACTGAACAAGTATGACTGTATAACGAGTGTAGCGAGTGAAGTTAAAAAACACTTTTTTATAAACGTATCATGACACTATATTTTTGCATTTGCTAGGAATTATTAAAAAAATAAACTCAAAACGATCCGCTACTGTGCCAGAAAACAGCCAAAAACATGTTTTGTTAAATATAATAATCTAAAAATATTATTGAAGATAAAGCTAAATCCACAAAATGGCCGAAGCAGAATTTTAAAATTTTGTATAAAATCGAAATAGGTATGTTAATTTGAATTTTGACAATTTTTGTTATTTTTGAACACAAATATTCTTCTATTTAAAAACGAATTTAAAATTTTTTATCGGTTATTTCGCAGATCCAAAACATAAGTATTAAAATTTTAAATTAATTCACTTATAAATAAAAACTGTACAGTGGTGCGCGAAATCCTCTTTTTTATAAATATTACAGTTTTTTTTTACAAATATGGGTGCGAAAATTATAATAATTATTTGTTATTATTATGTTTAACAAAACAATAAACGCTATAAAATTGAGTGCGGAATCAATGTTTTTGACTGTTTTCTGCCATGGGTAGAGGATCACCTTAACATATTGTTAAATTATATATTAACTGTGACATTAATAATATAATATTATTTACGTGGTATACTTTTTGATGACAAATAAATAAATAATTCAAAAAATAGCACCAACCTTAGAAGATCTAGCTCAGTCTATTGTAAATAACAAAAAAAAATTATTAATATTTTTTGTCAAAATAATAATTCCTTTTGATATTAAATACCTGTAGATCTGCTGACGAAGCTGTGTGAAATTTGATGATATTTTGTACCCAGTCACTGTTGTCGCATACAATTTACAAATAAACGAAACTAATAACTTATTATAAAATTCACATACTACGAAAACACATGTTTGTAAACAGCTTATAACCTTCAAAGTAATATATAAAGAATCCATTACTAACTTCTAACTGTTTCAACAGATTTTGATCGGACCTTTTTTGTACTACAACATAAACAAATCACTCACGAACAATTTGCACTAATTTTTGTTGTCAATTTTTAAGATCGACGCGAAATTTTGGTTATTTAAGACACAAAAAAATGCCAATAAACTGATAGACGCAGAACGCGTTAAAATCAACTGATGCTACGACTACGAGTACGATGAGGTAACCTGTTTAGTTTTGCTCGGTATGGTTAAAAGCGTTTATTGTAGAATACTTTTTAATAATAAGACCGGCATTACACTATATTCTTTAAAAAATATCTTTAATAAATGATGTTTGGTGAGAAATGTGACAATGTAAAAGCTTTTTTTTAAATTCAGCTAATAAAAGATGCGCTATTACACTAACAAATTTCTCGTCAATTACCTATAAGGTACGGTGGGGTAAATGTGTAGCAAAAAAACCATAGTTGATACATGTCCCATATTTTCCAGCAAGGTATTTATAGTGGAGAATTCAAACTTTGGCAGTATATACATATGGCTTTTGGCTTTACATACACAAAAGCGCAACTTTATACGATGATCTATTAGCATATATTCATATATTTTTTTAAAACAATGTCCCATTTTTCGGGGAAAGTGTGTAAGCGACTAACATTTTGTGTACAAATCAAGGCAAGGTAACTGTAAGGTAAGTGTATGAAAGTATAAAATATTAACTTTTTGTAGCTGTTTAGTTTTTTTAATTATCTCTTTAACTTTGAAAGTTACAAACTTTTTCAATAAAAGAAACACAATCTCTTAAAGCTTGTTAAACAAAAACAATATATTATCGCAAAAACAATTAAAACTCAATCATTAACATCTGCATCGTTACATTCTAAATTTAGTTCGTCCATATATTCAGATAAATCTTGTTTATTCCTAATTTTTCCTTAATATCAATATTTATTGCTAGTACACACTTGCCCTTCAAAAATAGTACACACTTCTCCGGTGTTAAATTTGAGATGGGCAAGTGTGTACTAGCAATAAATATTTATAACAAAGTGATAAATAATGAAAATACTAACAATAGATTAAAATTAGATTGTTTCTTACCTTACATATGCAAAAAAACGTTCAAATATATAACTCCTTCAACCAATGCTACTAGATTGAAAAATGGTCTACCAACTACATGCTTTGCACGCGACAACAACTTCTAGAAGATTGAGTCTTTCTGCCGAAATAACTAATATTTAGACATTTTTTTCACTTTACATCAGAAGTTCACGAGCCCTTCTCAAGTAAATCATAGATGACGATAGTTGTACTTAAATGGTTCAAAATATATTTCCAGCCGACACACTTACCCCACCTTACCTTTTATTTTTATTCTTTCAGAAACTACTGGTCATTAAACACAAAAAAAATTACAAACTAAAATTTCTCAATTTTCCCGGGACAAAAATCTTAAAATTTTGGCTTCACTAAGGCATTTACGATAAAAATAAATTAATCTATCTTATAGAGAATTGTTCAGAGAATTTAGTAATGGAAATTACGTGAATTTACTTTAAAAAATAAAATAATAATACAATTAAAAAAATTAGAAAAAAAAAATTTCGAATTATTTTTTTAAAAAACAAAAGCAAGTGTTCTCAGGTGGTAAACTTTGTTTCAAATTCGATTTCGAAGCGATTAAAAAAAAATCATGAAAATCGGTGTAACTTTGCCGGCGTCCGAGCTTTTGGCGTTTTTTCTTCTAAAGTTCCTCGACTAATTATGATACTATACAGTCGAATTTTGAAAATGTATTAATATAACTATTTAAATAATACTAAAAATTGCAAGTATTTATTATTTATTTCTCTGTAAATGAAGATGATTGAAATACTTATTGGAGAACGTAATCATAACAATAATGTTGTATTAGAGGAACTTCTTTGCATTTCATTTTTTAGAATATACTCGTACATATAAATACATTTAAATACCAAAAAATAATGATACCTAACCCTTCAAAAATATCACAAATGTAACGTATACGCCAAGAGGAATCGCGGTCGTAAATTAAATCATAAGAGAGTCAAAAAATCAAACTGATATTTAGTTATTCCAAAAACTTAACGAATAACTATACAGATACGGAAGAAGTATAATATCACCCAGTTATGCGCCAAATAGGTATTTGCTTAAAGTTCACAAGAAAAGAAAATATCGTTATTTCTCTATACTTCTTAAAGAGAAATAATTGTAATTTGAACGTTATGGGTCGCCAAGAAGTATTGAAAGCACATAACAGTATATATTGTAAAATATTATTCCTTTCAAAATATCTGATAAATGATTATTATTTTATGAATTATTATTTTAAATTATTACGGCATAAACTTTTTTTTTTAAATTAAATTGGTGTAATAAATAATAATGTAAAGTTATAAATATAACTTTTTTCTGCAAATTTTGTACCGAACGTTATAACTACAATCGGAAAAAGCGTTGTAATATTGTAAAATTAAACTTTATTGTGTCACTTTTACCTTTTGTAATGAACGTTATGAGTATCGAAACAAGCATTGCAATATTGCAGCAATGTAGGTGAACAGTGATAAAAACTATACGAACTAAAATTAAGTCCTTTTATCGACAATTGGTAAATTTCATAGTCATTATATTTTATAATTTAAGTTATAATAAAAAATTAATTTTATGATGTTTTTAAATAATAGGTACACATTAAAAGTTTATAATATAATCTAGATTTTCCAATTATTTCTGGCCTAGCCCACTTTATTATTATTTGTTAATATTCAAGTAGAATGTAGAACACGTATGATGTAACTATCTTCAAATAATGTATTTAACTATATAAAGAGTATAAGTATTATTTGTATTATTTTATTGAGATATATTTTGACATAGATAATATATCCCATTAATAATATCGTAGGAATATTTCACAGTGGGAAATATTATGTATATTATACATAAAAATGCTATAATTATATTGAAATTACTTTGTGTTTTTTTTAACTATATAATTTCTACATGTGTATTTGCTGGGTATAGTACATTGCCTTCTAGAAATCATGACATTAAGATTTTACCATTTTATACAGAGTGTTTAATACCTAACTTCAGATACATACGTTAAGTATATGTAGTTTGATATGCTGATTAAGAATCAAAAAGAATTTTTTTTTAAACCGCAAAATTAATTTTCATGTTTCCCAGTCAATAAATTTTCATTGCCACTGGGTGAAGTAATTATTGTTTCATTAAAAATAATTAAATTTTGTATGTTTATTTTACTAGTATTATGTAATTTAAGATGTTTGATTACCTATTTCTCTTGTTTGTGTTTAATAGGAAAACGATTCCAGTGCAGTACTACAAAAACTGCCGCAGGTAAAATACCCTTAATTTTTCGAATTTAAAAAAATTCTTTTGGTTCGTAATCAGAATATCAAACAATATATACATTTAACGTATGTACTCGAAGTTATGATACACCCTGTATATGCTTATAATATGAATATTGATTTGTTCTGATTTTATATATTATAATACATGAACGACGAAACAAAGTGATACGAGAAAATCCTCTTATAATGGATTGTACACTGTTCAGGTACACATCGGATGTTAAAATTTTCCCGTTGAAAATGAAACATTTCCGTGTTGAGTATCTATAACCAGGCACGGCACAGGAATAGGAGAGAATAGGCTGAAAGTGTATAGACGAAAGAAAGGAACACGCTTCATTTTCCACTGCTTACCACCGGCGGCAGCTCGAGGCGTCGCGACGGGCGTCCCTGCCATCACCGCCCACGCCGACATCTCCACCGCTAATGTGAAAACCGAACGAACATAAACCAAAGAGACTATAAGAGAACGTTGTCGCAGATTTATAATTAGGTGCTTTGTACTCGGTTTTAATTTCAGCGTTATTTCTGGAGTTCATTATTGTTAGCCGTGCCTCGTGCCATTATGAGACTTTGCCCAAATCAAATGCAAGCATAAGCGGTGATTGTTACACAGTCGTTAAAGTGTCTGGAGACACAATGCACTATGGGAAACTAAGTGATTAGTTATAGTTCTGAGTCTGACTTTGTAGCTCGTTACTTCAGATGGAGTACAGTAAATACAAATGAGCTGGAGTGGGTGTTGGTGTTGCGCTAGATCTTTTCCAAGTATTTTGCATGAATGCCATTTTAATTATTCATGAACGAAATGTATATTGACTATGTTCCCTTAGTGTAACTTTTTTCATTTTCACTTTTCAGTTTTTAAAAATGTTATCTTCAAATATTACTAACTTTGCAGCTTGCAAAATACATATAAAAATTTTAAATTAAAAAATTGCACAGACAGACAGACCTAGACATCTTGTATCTTATATTTTTAAAAAGAGCAAACAAATCAGACCAATCTAACGAGAACATATTTTTACATTATTTTGTAGGGGTGGGCATTCCTTAATACAATATACAGGGTGTTAATACTAAGTTGTAACACCCGAAAATGGCAGTTAGAACTCATCGAAACAAACAACTTTTCTTATTAAAATTTTTTGATTTGGAGCCCCAGTTCCGAGTTATAGGCGTTTTTTTGTTTTTCGGAAAATCGTCATTACTCCGTTATTTTAAGGAATATTTAAAAAATACAAAAATTTTCAGCATTTGCTTTCGGTTCTCTAAAACATTTGTATTTAGAATTATTTTCTATTTTATCAAATAACAAAATGGCGACCGATCAAAAATTTCAAAACAAGATATTTTGAAAACCACTCGATCGATTTTTGAAAATAAAACATTTATAAAATCCTTAAACTATCTACTATAACATTGGTCTAAAACATTTTGTTCAATCTGTCCAAAAAAAGTTTTTGATCAAATTGAATTACAAGATACACTCTGCCGGGTTTGCGTTGCTGCGAATTGTGGCCATTTTGAAAATCAAATTTAGTCCCTCCCTTGTTGTTTCATTGTTCATTGTTTTATTTTTCTTGTTTTACTTGTTTTTCTTGTTTAATAGCAGCAAACCTAGTTTGTTTTAAATTATTGTTGCAATTAGTTAAAATAATCTTGTAATTCAATTTGAATAAAAACTTTTTTTGGACAGATCGAAAAAATGTTTCAGATAAATGTTATAGTAGATAGTTTAAGGATTTTATAAATGTTTTATTTTCAAAAATCGATCGAGTGGTTTTCAAAATATCTTGTTTTGAAATTTTTGATCGGTCGCCATTTTGTTATTTGATAAAATAGAAAATAATTCTAAATACAAATGTTTTAGAGAACCGAAAGCAAATGCTGAAAATTTTTGTATTTTTTAAATATTCCTTAAAATAACGGAGTAATGACGATTTTCCGAAAAACAAAAAAAGGCTTATAACTCGGAACTGGGGCTCCAAATCAAAAAATTTTAATAAGAAAAGTTGTTTGTTTCGATGATATCTTACTGTCATTTTCGGGTATTACAACTTAGTATTAACACCCTGTATACATTTTTTACATAATTGAATAAGAAAAGTTTTTCATTGTTGTATTTTTGTTGTTTAAGAATTAAACAGCAGAAACAAAAAAAAACGCTGGGACATTTTTGTGTCTATAGGGATGGGGGGAAATAGAGCATCTAACGAGAACATATTTTTACATTATTTAGTAGGGGTGGGCATTCCTTAATACAATATATACATTTTTTTCATAATTGAATAAGAAAAGTTTTTCATTGTTGTATTTTTGTTGTTTAAGAATTAAACAGCAGAAACAAAAAAACGCTGGGACATTTTTGTGTCTATAGGGTTGGGGGGAAATAGAGCATGGCCGGCCACCTCTTGTTTTGTAGAGCAAAGTCTTTTCTATTATGTATACCAAATTTCATACTTCAATGCTTCCATCAAATTGTGCAGGATAAAGTCCCTAAACGGCTGAACTGTATGTATTTTATCAGAAGTTAATACCCGCAATTCATGTTTCAATTTTAACCATTTAACCCTGATGGTTCAGTTACAAAAGATTATAACATTATACTGTCAACTATTATACCAGTAAATTCGATTTTAAAATATATTTATGCACGGTCATATCATAATTTGACAATTATACACGAATTTCTTTGACGTAAACGTCACTTTATAGCCCACGAACCACTTTATAGTGCAGTGCGCCATAAAAAAACGTCAAATTAATGCAAACAGCTTAGATTTTTAATTTTCTTCATATAAACTACTAATAATCCTGCTATAAATAACCATTTTCTATAATTATTTGTACCATTTTTTATTTAAATAACATAATTTTACTTACATTTAACATTATTATCTTGTAAACGTTTAATTCAATAATGACAACTTTGACATTTTTTAAATATTTATTAGTAACTAGACTATTTTGTTAATCACATACCTACGTAGCTTTACATTCGAATTAGAATATTAGTTTTAGTATTAAAATGTTTTGTGAAATCGGGTGAAACCTATATGAAACCTATTATTTTATAGAATAGGTATCTGATATCTGGAATTTGACATTTGAACAGTGATTAGTGAATACAAAGTAATGACCTACCATTTGTGTTAATCGTACTGCATAGCAGCATAGCCAATAAACCAAGAATGTTGTAGATATATCAAAGTAATCGTTGTCTTTGTACAGATATTAGCCCTAATCCCTGTGAGAGTTTGCAAATTAAGTCAGCATTCAACAAGGTAGAATGAACCTATGAACAATGACTCGTAATTATGTAACTGCTTGTTAAATCTTATTATGCATATAAAGCGACTGGTATTTACAAAATTGAAACACTCAGTTTCATAATCATACATAAAACCGTTTGTTTGTCCTTATTGTAGTACAGGTCCTTGAAGAATATATAAATAAACATCGACTTATTATAGTATATTATACAAGTGTATAAGTCAGCTTTTAAAGCTGTTACATTTAATTTTGGCGTTACGTTCGTTTAATTGTAAAATACAGAAATCTACATTATCAGCGAGGTCGATGGATAAAACAATAAACAATATATGGAACTAGTATTAGTAAATGTAGTCAGTTTTAAAGTTGTAATATCTAATTAACTCAGTGAGGACACGATATTGGGTTCTAACGAGTACTGGATGTGAGAGAGTCTTGAAGGACGTATTGCCGGAATCGCCACTGTGATTTTTGCTGTTATAGTTTGGTTATAATATAAGTTGTGACACGTTTTGAAATAAATTGATTATTTTCTATACTACGATATGTTTTAAATACTTGGAGTATTTATCGTCCTGGTGACGAATTTGATTTCCTCAAGATTGCCACACATAATTTCACTAACTAAATTCTATCAAAAGTGCATCAAATTATTGCGTAAGTGTTCCATCAGTTTATAGATTGTTGTTATTCATCGATTGTTGTTATAATGTAGTATTTCCTTTATAGCCTTTCAAGTTATGGTTTAAAAAGTACCAATTTACCACGCGGTCGAGAGTAGTCGAAGCCAGGGCCGACTCCAGGTTGATTTTGAGGGGCATCTAGAGATACGACAGTTATCCGAGCATTTTTCTGAAGGTATCCCATACCAGCCAAGTAGGAGACTACATTTATATTATGTCTGTCTCGGTGAGCCCGTTTAAGGAGGTTCCCTACACATTTTAAAAAATGTTCTAATGCAACCAAACTTTGAATTTATGTTGTCTGTGTCATAAAAACGATACCTGAATTTTTTGGAAATTTTTGACCACGTAGTTTGAACGAAATTAATTGTTAAATGGCTTCCCATTAATTGATTTAAAAAAATAGATGTTAGAAATGTTCTATTTACTTAATTTTGGTATATAAACGTATGCAAGCACGGACATCAATTTCCCAAAATTTGAAGAAGGTTGACCACATAGTTGTAACAATATTGTCGATTGAAAAAAAATCTTCAAACATTTTTTGATTAGTGAATTAGAAATTATTGTAAAAATATATCACCGCAACTGAACGAATTGCAATATCAACTAACACCCGTGGACCGAATTTTGTTTTACATTAATAAAAATATTTTTATTTTCATATCCGGCCCCAAGGCTGATATCTGAGTACGCCACTGCATGTCTAGGGAACCCCCTTAATATTATTTCGACGCACTAAATTCAATTCTTGGAAAGACGATCCTGATCGACATACGCCATTTTTCTTCCTGTTGCAACGTTTTGATTGTGTTTCTTATGAGGACATAATTCCACTAGAAAAATAGGCTATTTTTCTGGAACAAAACCTGACTGCATGGTACAACATATAGTATTAATTTTTTACTATTATGTGCATAAGAGATGAAAATAGTCTGCTAACTCCAAATTATTAATTTTTCAATACTGGCAAAATGTTTATTTTTGACAATAAATTAGGTGTATAAAAAACCTAAATATTGATATATTACTGAGATAGCGGACTGTACACAACCTTTATTTAGAAGTATACAAAATTTCAAGCTTGTAAGTTTGTTTTTGCGGCTGTATTTTGTTCCAGAAAATGATCACTTTTTGAACAAATCTTGCCTATTTTACGGCGTAACTCATGATAGTGTCACAAAAGAGCGGGGTTTCAACTTCTGTTTACCTATGACGTAAATTTCTGATCGTTTTGGCAGGAGGGGAGAGGAGTAAACTGAATTCGTCAGAATGAAAATTCGGGATTCATGTTAGGAATAATATCCTCTTAAGTCGTTATTAATTACATTTTCTTGTAATTTAAATTTTATAATTTATAGTAATTCTGTTTCGACTTTCTAAAATTATTTATATATTTATTTTGTGTTTTATAACACATATGTTATTCTACAACTTCGAGATTTCTCAATTGGTTTAGTACATTTTTATATGAATTTTGTAGTCATACAGCGCTGTGCTTTTGATTTTTATTCATATTGGGGGACTACGAATTTACGAATGCATTCATAATGTTGTGTAGGTCCAGTTAGATATTAGTTATAGATATTTGCATATTGTTTAGCATGACATCGTTGATTGGCTACCTAGTCATCTTAGTTATTTAATTTTTTTGTGAATACTAAATTTTACAATATATTTAAATTACATAATTAATATTTTTGCACATCATATATTATTACATTTTACATAAGAATGGTATACAATAAATCTCGAATGTTGTTACATTTATTTTTGAGTTTAATTTATATAAATATAAATCCAATTAAAAATTCCTTTAAATTTTTCTAGAAAAGATTATTTTACTATTCGAAATCATAAACAAGATATAGTTCAGTTAATAGGTACCGTAGTGAATAGTATGACTCCCAAAAATTAAAAAATCTGTTATTGTTTGTTTCCTTGTTGAATCCACCCCTCTCTCGAAACCGGTAAAATAAATTTTTAGTTTATTAAAAATATTACGTAACAAAGCATGCACGACGAGTTTAAGAGCACGACGCGAAGCGGAGTAACTTTAAAACGTAGTTCTTTATAATTTGACATATCGAACTGAAAAACTGCATTTTAATTCTGATTCATTTATTTATTTATTAGTAGTCTGTGTGATGTGTCCAAATATCATTGCCTAGGAGATTGGTTACAATTTTTATATTTGTTGCTTAGCAACCTTTTAAACAAATAAAACAAAATTATCTATGATAACGCTGATGTGTTACAAACTGGCAGACAAAAATAATATAGGTATCTACCTACTTATGTGTGACATAAATGCAAAACTTCTGTACTGTTACAGTAAGCGCAAACGTAAGGTAATATCATTATCTATTCGCCGACATACATTTTGTTTAGTGGTTTAGTTGTAGTTACAAAACTTTAATAATGACTTTTTTACTATATACTAAATATACTACTAGTTCCTATGTATTTATGTGAAGTCAAAAGTCACATCTAAAATATGCTAGAGGTTGTTAAAAGTAGTTGATAGTGTGACAACAAACTTTAGTGCGATCAACGCATTACGTGTACTGCATACGAGATAAGATGAATGGGATATACAGTGTTCTTTAAAATGTAGATATCGTGTTTTTCATTCAGGAACTTTTAATACAGTTTATGCAGAAGATAATATGAAAGTAGAAGCAAAGAAAATTTTGTGCTCTATAACGTTAAATTATAAATTTTTCATATAAGTTGCATTTGTGAAATGATATGAACGATAAACTGAACAACGTCCAGAAAACCAAAGGTTTTTGGCCTGCTACGGCGAACGCAAAATCGTTAGGAGGTCGAAAATTTGGATTCTGAACCTCAGGATCGGGACCGACCTATATGACATCATAAATTTGAACTATTTCACTTTTTGTAAGGTAAGATGTTCCTATTCTCTGGACTAATATAGAAAAAGTTTGAAAAACACTGGTAGGTAATAAACACATTTTTCTCTGTCTACACTTGTCGAAGTCATCAAGTGCTGCTTTTGCAACGTCACTAGCGTTAAGTACAGATGCTCGTATAAAGTAATGTATTTCACAATCACATGCACATGTTCCGGTAAATATAAGCACTTCTCCGCCTCCATGCTGCCTGCAGGACAGGTACTTCAAAAACATGAAGTTTATATAGCTTTCCGATCACACTTAAAAGCTTTTGAGCATTTAATGCTTTTACAACATTGCCCCTTTCAGATCACACAGCTTTGCTTCCTATTTACGCGTTTTGCTAGTGGCTATTCATCCTTCCCTACCACAGTACCGCTGCTCGTATTACATACGTCCATACTTCAGTTGCAGTGTTGGAACTTTTTGTAGGAAACTCATTTACATGCGTTGACTTTTGACTGTATGAAGTTTTGAAATGCTTTTATATTGCGACTGCGTCTAGTAGTGTTGCTTTGGGTGCAGCACTCTGGACTCGATTGCAGTAGCTAAATCTGTAATTCTACTCTGGATTTACAAAATTATTACCTATTTTACATGAATAAATGAATTGAAAATGCATAAAACATTTTGAAGTGAATATGTCTATTTAAATAATAGTAAGTTAATTAAAGTTTAGAGTAGTACCAGAAGGAAATGATTTTTTTTTAAATACGAATTTAATTCCATCTAAATCGTATGCATCTACACAAGTACACAAGAGATCATAATTATAATACAAAATACGATGTTCATTTGCATCAGCAAATATATCTGATGTGGTCAGCACAATACTTTCCACCATACCCTACACTTTTAACTACGAACATAAATATAGTTGTATTCACAAGAATGTTTTAGTCATTTTATGTATACTATACGCAAGAAGATCACTTTTGTTACTGTCATAATCAATTTACATTACGTAGTAACAAATGTAAAACAATCATGAACAAGAAGATACTGATACTGTAAATTATAAATAATACTTTAATTCCTAAATAGAACTACAAATATATATGAAATATACTAATTTGGTCATTTAGACAAAGAAAATTGGTATTCTAGGGATCCTAAACCGAACTTATTCACTAAAAACTTACACACGAAAATTTTGACTCATCACAATACCTCCCTTTATAGAGTATAAGGCGGGAGTTAAACATGTTATGATAAGTCCAGACTCGTAAAAAATATGAAGTGTTGAAATCTTGAAAGCTAACAGTAGGTACTATTTAAATTTTATATACTAACTTCTTACATTCTTGGTACTTTTCTCCTAAAAGTAAAATAACATATTATATCTACATTGACAGTTTTTCAGAAACACTTCTGTTATCAACTCTTAGAATAAATCATATATATATATATATATAGCGACGTCATTATGACGTTGAATCTCAGATTACGATGTGGATGTTATGTAGATTTCAATATATATATATATATATATATATATATATATATATATATATATATATATATATATATATATATATATATATATATATATATATATATATATATATATATATATATATATATATTGAAATCTACATAACATCCACATCGTAATCTGAGATTCAACGTCATAATGACGTCGCTAGTAAACACTCTCCTGACTCGTAATCTCTTGAATTCCAAACAAAATTCCTAACACTTCATTATTTCACAGCAATAATATTTACCTGTTATTTTATAATAATAATAAGCTTACGTGTTCTTTATATTTTACATTATATTTCTATAAAATATCACAAAAATTATCAAAAATTCTATTCAGTGACAGCAGAGAAACCTAACCCTAGAAACACCTATAAACTAATTACAACTTCTGACCGTGGTTGTCAATTAAAAACGTTCTCAGTCGATAAACCTAATTTTCCGTTAACCATGGGTACAACCGACCGATAATAAAATATATAATTAATTATGAAATTGTGTAGTAAAACGTAGCATTACCATTCGTCATAATCGAGTTTACGTATTTGTTCTTTGCTCCTTTTCGGTTGGCTTCATATCCCTTTATCTATACCGGATAATCCAAGCTTACGGCTACGGGACCAAAGAAAAAGAGACAAAACTGTAACAATCTGTACGAGTAGATACCACTTGTAGAAACTAGAATACGTACATGAAATGATAGAGGAAAGTACACTAGGTACCGTTTAATTTAAACATTTAATATTGCTTAAAAGATAATTAGTAGCAATGTATTACTACACACAGTCACATAAACTAGTATCTACGACTTCTATGAAAAGTTTATATTTATGCTTTCAATTGTCAACGTAAAATTGATTGTTACTGAGGATCAAGCAAAAAAACATTTTATTTATTTTATAAAGTATCAAGTAATGAAACAATTTTATTTTATTTATTTATTTTGATATTCTTGGTATCGTTATGGTTACGAATAAAACATAATTTGATTAAACGCATATTGAACTAAGTGACTACTATTATTATAAGAAATAATTTTAGTCGTAGATAAAATTATGTGTGTATTTTGTTCCTCGTGCATTATTGCAGCTCTCGCCTTCGGCTCGCGCAATTGCCGTGCGCGAATAACAAAGAGTCACTTTACGCTCTTAATACACAAATAATTATTATGTACAAAAATTGAATAAGGAAACTACATCGTTACTCACTCTAATACTTTTTAAAAGTATGTAATTCTAAATTAAGTTCATTAAGGTAAATTTTAATGCATTATGTTAAATGAGGCAAATTTTGATAAAACAGTAATAAAAGGATCAAAATATAAAGTCAGATACTGTAGCAAGTAGTTAAACTTAATTAGCCGAAAGTGCTAAATCTTAAACGACTTTATTTCTTACCTTCCATAAATATCGATTTCTGAAACTTTATGATCAGCTACATAAAGTCACAAATGACTTTTAATGTGTTGCAACCGTGCAAGAATTACGCCCAAAATAAAACGAAAGATTATAAAAACACATGCAAATTTTGCCGCTTAAAGAACTATTAAAGAACCATTAAAAGTGTATCACACGTATACATTGTTGTTTAACGATTATTTTCGTAGAGCGGCGCCGTCATTCGCCGCTAGTTGGAGGTTCTATACTCTAACAACCGACTTGAGGCGATTTTGCTTGGAATTATATGTTACGTGGTCCGTACATGGTATAAGTAGAATAATTATATTACATGCTATTCGACTACGTTTACTTTGCTTCAGAGGAAGTACAATTATATTCCTAAGCATTTCTTTATAGCTTCTTTTATGTAATAATATTATAAACTCTTGGAATAATTGACAAGTTATTGAGGAAACTGCTAAGGACTATTTTGGTATAGTACAATCTAACATAAAAAATGTTTGTATTTCGAGCGCGAAATGTTTTTGTACCTTCGAATAACTTATTTAACTCGGCAAGCCTCGTCAAATAAATGACATTCTTACGCACAAAAAACTTCGCGCACGGTTTTAACTGTAATTAAACTCCATAGCAAGAACTTTAAACAAAATTTTATTCACTTTTGAATTTAATTTTTTTTTTCAGTTATGCTCTCTATAATCGCTACTTTGCGAACTGTTTTGAGTTTGTTACCGAAGCAATGAGCTGTTATATGCATTTCATAGAATTATTTTCACTAATTTTCATTGTTTCATACTTAAATTTTTTATAATTTTCTTTTAATGTTATATATTTTAGAATAATTACGAATAGTTACTAAACACATTTGGAGAATATATACTAAAAAAATTTATTTGTAACACGTCTACACAAATTGAGTTTTAGAGGACTAATCTAATTTAAAGACTCGGCTTGCGCCTCGTTTGTACATAGATTCGTGCTCTAAAACTGTATTTTGCGTAATTGTTACATAAATAAATATTAATCCAATCTACACATTTTAACTTTGATGTTTAAAAAACAATGACAATTTGTCACAGACGACTACTTACTTAGATAAGTTTTTTGTTATGTAAAAATAAATTTCTAAAATTATAATTCATATTTTTTAAATAATTTTGTCAAACTGAATAAAATGTTGTATAAACCACGAGAGATACAAATGTTTATTAATTCGAAGAAATTATCCCACTTACCCTTTGAACTCGCGGACTAAATTACCTATTAAATATGGAATTAATTATACTAAAAAATATCATTTTCAATTTTCTTATAAGTACCTACTCTCAATTTTGGAAAAATTCCTGGTCAAATTGCTTGTTGAAATACCTACAATAAAATTAGCTCATTTATTCTCGTATGACTTTAAATTTCTACATTAATTAGACATTGAGCTCATGTGACCAATTTTCATCTCTCATTCTGACAACTAATTTTACATGGCATGTTACTCGATTAGATTCAAATCAATGCATCTCTACTGAAGATTATAATTATTAATTCGTCAAATTATTGAAGTAATTAAGATAAGACATGTGTTGATATTAAACTTGCACAGGCAAAGATTAACTTTCTTATTTTACAAAACATTTCCAATAAGGATATTGAAATATAAACTAGCTTAGGAATTATAATAATAGCAGGAGTTATAATAGCTAAACAAAACATAATTTTCGAAGGAGGTTTTAATTACTTCTCCGTTTTAAAACAAACAAGAACAATCTGACATTTTTATTATTAAAAATTTTCTTAAATTAAATAAACTTTCAATAATACTTTGGCCAAAGCTTCGTTTAAGTTCTTATTAAAAGCGTTTTGTTGTTCCAAACGTATTTCTTTACGAAATTTCCTATTTGCTCTGATGGAGGTAATGTACACCACATCAAAGCTTCGTTACATCAAAACGTTTTTATATGTAAATATCAATAAAGCTATCCCCACTATCATGCCATCATAATCTGGAGTATAGTATCATAATCATAAAATCCCTAAAATATTCCTGTGGATCTTGAACATCTATCCTCTTAAGCGGAACTCACTTTTAGAAAGACCTTGGTTTTGAGAAGAACTTAATTTTTTTAATATGATAATAATTCCACTGCTGTACAAAGTAAGCCATAAACAAAACACAATTTTATCGCTTTGACAGCGGATAAAAATGAAGGTAAATTTTTGCAAGTGATAAAACCTTATTTACCTTTTTCTTAGCAACCATAAAATAAACACTAAGATGTCACTTGCTTCATATTTCTAATATTTGTCAGTGAAATCATTAGATTTTGGAATATTTGTGAAGAAGAATCAGAGGAATCGTTAAATTATCTCGTTGAATTACACTCGCGCATTTTATTTCCTCTGAATAAATTTCTGTTTGACATCTCAACCTTGTCACCTGACAGCAATTTGAATCGAAAAATTGTTTTAAAATAAAATCATTCCACCTTCTGTGTCGTGATTTTATTTAACAATTTTTCTTTTCAAATTGCTAGGCAACAAGGTTGCAATACAAACAGAAATCTATCCGGCGAAATAAAAAGCTCTTGTGCAACTACAGTTGATTATTAAGACTTGTGATATTGGGTATTCTGATACTACTTAGCTTATGATTTAGCGACTTTTTGATTATGCATCGAAGTTTTGAAGCAGTAATGTGCTTTGATGAAGCATATTTTAGGTACATCATTTAGTATATCAAAATGTTAAATTATAATAAATTTTAGAAAATATCTTAATACTCCAATTTTGCTTCGTTTTTTTCAAAAATTTGTGTATATGATTTATATATTTATTTAGGTACCTACCTTATTATATACAAAATAATACAGGTGAGTCAATATAATAGTAGGAAAAATTTACAATTTAAATTACAGGTATTAAAGAAGCAAAATCTAAGTGATAAACTCAGATATTTCATATAGAGTTGCATTTAACAATGCCGTTTTAATAGTAGTTGTTTTAAATTTACATAAGTTCATTTCACGTTTCACGTATATTATTAGGCAAATGATTGAAGAATTTGATTCCTTGACTGAAAACACTGTTTTGCGTTGTATGATCTTAAATTTGATATATTTCTAGTGTCTTACACATGAGCAGCTGTTTCGAAAGACGTTATATTTTCCTTGATATAAATCAGACATTTAAAATGTATAATGATGGAAAAGTTATTATACTTAAATTAATGAAATGTTCTTTACAATGATCTTTACGTTTAAGATTGTTTGATTTCAGGAACTGAATCTTACAACAAACTTATTGTCAAACATGAATTAGTCTTGTTTAAAAGTGTGTGATATTGTGTTTCATTGGTTTTGTTTTTTGTTTTCCTGGCTAAAAAAGGTCCTTTTCGCTCTCGCGTTGTTACGGAACTGAGCTCGCGTGTCGCGTTCTCGTAAAGCACGCAGAACAATTCGAATCAGCGGCACGACCGGCGGCCATTCAAAAGGTTGCACTAAAACCTTGCATGACATAAAACAAAAAGCATTTTACACGCCGACGGCCACCGCTGCCACCGCCGCCGGCTTATGGCGTCGTAAAAAACAACCAACGACATCCCAAAACCGGGCAGGCCTTGCACTGGAAATCAATTTACAAACTGTTATTGCGTATAATATATGGAGCTGTGCCCTGTCGCTTGTGCTTGGGATTGTCCTGCTTCGTGCTCCGTGGCACGGCCACATTCGAGACCTGTCCGTAGCCCTGGCTCGTACACATACCACGTGAATATATCACTTATGCATGTGTACATGTATAGAACTCATTACACACGTTATGTCGTGAATATGATTCGTTGCGCATTGTGTTGTTTATGATTCAGAACTTAATGATGAATGAGTTCTTGGATTAGATATAAAATGATATTAATTGCTCTAGCTCTAGTGTTAAAGCTATTAAATCAAGTAGATATGTACCTAACAAAACAAACATCACATTTTTACAGATTATAACACTTTACAAATAACCTACACAGGTATACTTATACATAGGAATATTGGACATTTTTCCGCTATTTTGTCTAGATAAATTAATGCCGGAAGGTGAATTAATTTACATTTTATATAAAAAAATATTTTTTTCGCACAAAAATTCATTTTATTATCACAAATATAACAGCTTGTACATTACATAAGTATATAATTTTGCTCTATTTGATATAAATACACCATTCGTTGAAGGAGTAAATTAAAAATTAATTCAGTTTAGCAGCAAAGTATTCTTTGGGAGTAACACGTTTGATTCCACCAAAGTAATCAAGAACAAACACTTCAGCAATGTTCAGCTTTGCAACAAAGAATCCGTGATCTGCAACATTAAACAATATATTTACTATTCATGCATAGAAGTCAGTTCACTTATATAGAAGTCTAAATGTTGAGAAATAAATGACAACTTTAAATTATTTAAAAATAGTACAGATACAAATATTTATCTGAATAATGTAAATTAAAAAATTTAAAGCAATTTTCTTTTACATCAATCACTAACTTAAAGTTTTTTTGAAAAATCTTAATAAATTGGACTTTATGACACTAAACTATTCTAATTCTGAAAGTGTTGACCAACTAACACGGGATAGTTTAATGTAAAACTATCACTGACATTTTAAAACTGTCTGTAGAGAATAATTATAGTTAAAATTATTTATAAAAAAGTACAACATGAATAAAAATTCATTAAATATTTTATTTTACCTTCAGGCCAGTCGCCCATTGATGGATGTTTGGCAACCAATGCGCTTTTGGCTAAAGTTTCCTCGGCGCTTCCTTTTTGCACCTAAATATAGAAAAACATTTTAACCTTTAACAAAGATCTCAGATAATTGTGTGCTAGATATAGAAAATTGTCTAAATAATTAACCAATTAACAGTATTCAACAAAAGCACATTTTTACACTTTGAATAACACAGGACTTTCACAATTTTAAGTTATTTGTTTTTTTTATTTTAAAAATTGACTATATATTTGGAATAATTTGTCTATAAACAATATACCTACCACTTACCAAATTACCGGAATATTTTAAATAAGTAGGAAAATAAGTCAATTTATTATGTCAGTACCTATGTGCATAAATATAGCCCCCGTTATTTAACTTCTAAATTCAGTATTTCGGTATTAAACTAATATTGAAATTTCTAATAAAATTCGATTCAATATTCAATTTATGCCACTTATTCTAAAGTTTCACAATACTTGCAGGAAAAAATAGAAGTATTTCCGAATATTATCATAATAATTGTTATTGAAATTTGTGTTAAGTTTTTGTTACGGTAGGGTTGTAAAATTTTTGAAAAAAGACTAACCTTTTCTACATTTCCAGACAACATAATTCTTGCGCATCGTGGATCTTGTGGGTCGTAATTTTTGCTTTTGCAGTAATCACCTTGAGCCAATGACATAAAAAGTGTGCAGCGATTGTCATGCTAACAACATAAAATAAAATAAGATCTGTTAGTGCTAGCAATCCTCACAATGTCACAATAATTGTAATGATTCACTTACGTTTAAATCATTCATGGAAACGTCCATATCGGTCATCATCATGTACGGGATTCCAGATCCATCTGCAATGGATTTCAGACCAATGAAAGGATGGCCTTTAATTGAATCCATTACAGAAATTGTACCAACGGACGCCCATTCTGAAAATACACAGATTATAGTTTTTACCTACTTATTCCTATTAGTAGGTATATCTTTTCTATGATTTGCGGTGATTTGTTAAAAAAGAAAATAATATAATTAGATTGATAAGATATTTTCAGAATTCATATTGATAAATGAATTACTTTATTTGGGTATAATAGTTCTGTATGTTTTTATTAACATAGAATATAAGTTTATTCAGACCATCAGGACAAACACGTAATCTAAGCATGCAGTATCCGTGTAAATATAACCAGTGTAGACAATGTAGACAAAGCACAAATCACACCAAAAACTATTAAAATTATAGGTTAGATTTTCTGACAATTGAATTATTTACCTACTTTACGCAAAGTCTACATTGTTTACCTTTTACATAGTTTACGCGAACTTTACGTGTAGACGTATACTTTACTCGTAGATGAACAACCCTCAGTCCTGCAGACCATATAGGACGATTAAATTTAATCATATTTACTAACAAATAAAAAGAGTTTTGTTCGCACTTTGTTATACAGAATTACTAAAGAAAAAATAAGTCTTATCAACAAGTTATTACTACAATTTGTAAATTACAAACTTTGTTATAGGTAGTTAAACTTAAACTAGAAAACTATTTATTTACAAATTTTATGTTTTTAGAAGAAACATTGCATATAAAAATACGAGTTATCTAGTATATTATACTGAATACTTTTTAATGATTGATTTAAATTTTTTTAAAAATCGTCTTTTGTTGATTATTAATAAAACATAATTATAACCATTTCATTCTGCAGAAATTTAAATAATTTGTTTTTAGAGCACATTAATATTATTTTATTATTTACTTTTTAAATTAATGTTAGTAATTTTTCAAATTACTATTATAATAACTATAACATAATAGATACTTAGTTTATAATTTGTCACATTGGTATAGGTACCTGAATTATGGGTAATGTATCTAGCCATCAGTGCTTCATTATTAGGTGGTGGTGGTTCATTTATAAGGATATTTCCAGCGAAAAACTTCTTTGCGGTTGCATCTTGCAATGCGATCACCAGGAAAACAGTGAAAACAAATATTCTTTGGGAAATCATTGCTAGCCTTGACAGAAAAAATAAATTCAGTGAACTTGGGACGGAGTCTTATTTATTCACGTAGGTATATTTCTTTGAAAAAAATTAAAAATAAATGTAAATATCGCAAAGATACTCTGAAATTTATTCTTTTCGTAATGTTTACTAATCAGTTATTAAATCAAAGCTACAATTAAATTAGTTAATATGCGAAATGTAAATAAATTAAATTGGAATTATTATTAATAATTTCACTAAAATGTTATTAAGTTCAAATGAAATGATGAAAATTAAGAATCATGTCCTACACAAATTTGAGCTAATTAGTTTAAAATCTACACAGTATTAGAGCAATTACTTTAAATTACTATAAACAAACAATATATTTATTACTTATTTTGTACCTACAGTATTTATACAATAAAATGATTACCTGGTTCACTACAAAGTAAACTATATAGTAATGATTCTAAAGACACAAATAAATATTATGAAAACCGACTTACCTATATGTATTAATAAACTGAGACTGAGCACTACAAATATGAGGAACTGTCTGAATTTAGTCACACAAGGAAGATTTAATTTATACTAAAATTCCCATGTGATATGAGCACTTTATCACGAAAAAATCAAAGTACATTGACTTCTTCACGTATCCACTTATTTTTTACTTTATCATTATATCTAACAACACGTAGGAAATATACAGATAATTATTTTAAACAATAAAATTATTTTTATTATGTTCATGGTCGTCGCGAGGGGGTGCATGGGGAGCTTCTGCCTCCCCTGGATTCAATTATGATCACCAAATATTGCTACATTTTAGAATAAGTTATACTATTATAATAATTTTAAAGGCCTTAATTATTATTTTTTATTTACGCCCTCACCTCCCCACAAAATGACCAGCCATCGCCCATGATTATGATATAGCTAATTACATTCTATTTTCTCAAATCCTGCTAGGACATTAAACTACTACTACTTGTGTTAATTATATTTTTAAAATTTTGCTGTAGTTAGTAACTTATCTATTGATTTGAAATGCAAGTTTTAACTATAAAAAATTAAAAACTATCTAAACAATATAAATTTATCACAATTATTAAAAGTGTAACCAAACACAGAAATAAAAGTATTAAAAAAATTATAAAAACATTTCTAGTCCCAATGGTAAATGCAAAATAATGCTATAAATGGATCAATTACACCTACCAATAATATTTACTCTATAATCTTGATGATTCTACCTATCTTACTAACAAATGATAATTTAGTTTATTTAAAACAAAGAAGTCGACTTAAGTAATTCATCGTAGCAACTTGAATGTGAAAAATTTGTACAGTATTTAAATTAATTTTTGTGTGGCTATGGCTATATCATAATAAAAATAATTTTGTTTAAAATAATTATTTGTATATTTCCTATGTTTTGTTAGATATAATGATAGAATAAAAAGAAATGAATACGTGAAGAAGTCAATATACTTTGATATGATTTTATCGTGATGAAGTGCAAATATCACTTATTGGGACTAATGAAACCACACTCGATCATATTGCTTCGTCTTTTATTTTTTCAAGAAAAGCACAAAAGAAAATTGTCATTTATAGCATTATTTAGTATTTACCATGAAACTATGAATGATTTTATTATTTTTTAATACTTTCTGTTCTGTGTTTACTTACACTTTTGACAATTGTGAAAAATTTATCAATTTTAAAAAATAAAAATTTGTAAAAAAATCCCTAGTTCCATGACATGACATTCTGCAATAATGCTATAAATGGCTATTTTCTATTGCGATATTTGCACAAAAATCGAAAAAAAAAATTCACCAAAAATGGCTTGAAAAATGCCGTATTCATTGTTTTATAATATGTACTGGAAACAGTAAGTACCTACTCTATTTTTAAATCAACCTGTAGTACCTACCTATACTTTACGCAAAAATGTATTTTATTATTACATTAGTTTTATACATTTTTTCTATGCTGTATTAAAAATATATATCTTTATTATCTATACAAATTTAATAAGTAACTATCTACTTTAACAATGTTTGTGCGACTTTTTAAATCGATAAGTAGATGTTTTAACAAAAAAATAATAGAAATAATAAGATTTGTACAACAAAATTTCCTTGGATTTTCCTAATAAAAAAGATCACTGAAAATTAAAAAATAAGTATAAAAATACAGATCACAGATAACAAATTGTTATCTAGTAGGTACTTTATATGTATTTTATACATTTTAATTGCCTTAATAGTATTATTTTCGGACGTGAGCGATAAAATCAAGGACAAATTGATTTAAACTTTCGTTTTATCAAAAAACGTGGTTACCTGTACATATTATTCAATTATAAATATTTAGATTAAAACTTATTTGCACAAATTAGCTGAACATTAACTTGATAATATCAAATTATCGATAGTCATAATTAATCAATACTATAAATTAGTGATGCAATGGATAGTAAATTGGCCGGATACCGGATATTCGGTTTATTCACCAATCCAATAGTCGGATATCCGGCAACCGAATATTCGGTCTTCAAGAACTATCCCGGGTATCTATTTGAAATCTGTTAGATAGGAAAAACATTGCTATTTTTTGCAGTAGTCAGTGACCTATACTAATTAAACGAAAATTGTATATACAAAACTTGTTCAAAATTAAAAACTTCACAATATGAGACCAAAGTCTATCATATTGTTTTGTTAGTTCTCGAGAAAATCGCAAAATAAAATTACCATTTACCTATAGCATTGTTTTGACTACAATGGAACTCGCTAACATTATTATTTGTCTTAAATTAATAGGTAAGTTAAGCAAAATTTAAAAAAAACATTGCTTTTCCAACTTAACCGTTTTTAAGTGAACATACGGTATGTAGAGGGCTATCCGAAAAGTATCAGGCCTTATTTTTTTGCGAAAACCTGATGGATTTGAATCAAGCGCTTTTGCATGAGTCGACCTTGAACCTTCGTGCGCATGCATGATTTTTTCTCGCTTGTCGATAGCGTCTGTTGCTGACAAACAGCATTTGAGTGAAGTAGTGTTTAGTGCTCTCGTCGCATTTTCATTGCTTCCACTGTGACGACTAGGATTTGGCTTCCGGGTCGTACCCGTACACCCAGGACTCGTCACCAGTGATTATGGTGTTCATGAAGTTGAGGTCACTGTTTGTGGTGTCCAGAATGCCCTGTGGGACTTCAACATGAAGTTGCTCCGCCGTCAGCAGCTTCGGCACGAATTTCGCCGCCACTCTCTTCAAGTCTCACAGGGCATGCTAGACTCCACAAACAGTGACCACCCCGAATTCATGAACACCATAATCACTAATGACGAGTCCTGGGTGTACGGGACCGACCCGGATGCCAAATCCCACTGTGACAGTGGAAGCAATGAAAAACCGACGAGAGCACTAAACATTACCTCACTCAAATGCTGTTTGTCACTTTGTCAGCAACAGACGCTATCAACAGGCGGGAAAAAATTCATGCATGTGCACGAAGGTTCAAGATCGGCTCATGCATGCGCGCTTGATTCAAATCCATCAGGTTTTCGCAAAAAAAAAAAGGTCGGATACTTTCCGGACAGACCGTCACAGTACAAGCAATGAAAGTGCGCCGAGAGCACTAAACACTACCTCACTCAAATGCGGTTTGTCAGCAACAGACGCTATCAGCTCATGCAAGAGCGCTTGATTCAAATCCATCAGGTTTTCACAAAAAAAAATAAGGCCTGATACTTTTCGGACAGCCTCATATATAAGGGTAAAGTATAAAACTACGCTAAAAAATTCTGTAAGTAATAGGTGTGACAGTACTGGATATGGATGTGTTTTAGTCAGTTAATTTCAGGAGGAATTAAGTGAAATTTCTTCAGCAGTGATAAAATTTTCGGCTTGCTGCGCTCGGCATATTCCTGTATTTCTCATAACAAAAATTTTGCTACAAAAAGTGTGATCCACTTTAATTTTTTACTACGTTACGTCAATAAAAATTATTAATTTTATGAATTTGATGAAAAAAAATAGGATCATATTACTACATATATTAAACTTATTTAACTTTTAGAATGACAAATTACAGATTTTTATTCATAATATTCAGTATAAATTACCATGGACCATCGTATTACTAATTCAGTAATATAAACTAAATATTATTGACTTATTATAATGCCCACCTACGTATTTATGGTATGATTTGTATTTACGAAATTAATTTAAAAGTAACATGACGCATACCAATAGGTTTACAAAAATTAATAAGCATAACTTTACCTACAACAGATTAATTAAATTTTTCAAATATTGATTTCAGCATGATTACATTGATATTGACCAGAGAAAAAGTTTGAATGTGGGTTTACAAAAAGGCCAAAAATATTTGATGTTTTTAAAACAAGCATATCCAAAATTAAGTTTATATTTAAATAATGCGCAAATGAACTTGAAATTACCCTTCCTATAAAATAAAAATAAATTTGCATTTATAGCATCAAGTGTAGTACCTAAGTGTAGAATATGAATAGCGGATTGATATAGATTTAGTGTTAGTCAATGTTGTATTTTTTAATAGATATAATATATTAATTTTTATGCATATACATATTTCATATAATATTTTTAACTGAGTACTGTTTTTGTACGAAATTAATTTCAGGAGGAAATAAGTTAAATTTCTTGAACAGTAAAAAAAAATTCGCCTTGCTTTGTTTAGCATACTCCTGTGTTTTTCCAAAACCTAAATTTTACTATAAAAATGGTGCCCACTTTAATTTTTTACTAGCCTACTCTTAGCCCACCTAAAAAAATTCTAGTTACGTCTCTGGTATATTGGATTATATGTAAGCATATACAGGATATAAATCAAAAAGCGGGCCATAGGCGTTTAACATGGGAAATCAGTTTTTCCTTGCTCAAAAGTGACCAGTTAATTTTAGATGTAAATACTTTATATAAAAGTTTTAGGAAATTAAATTCTGCATCTAAATCAGTAATCATATTTTATTTCACACGTTTATTAACCGAAATATTCGTTTTTAAAATTTTATAAATATTGTCATTCCAATTCTCGATTTTGAAGTACCGTTCATTAAAAAGTACGTTAATGACCTAATTTTGGCAGTACCTACGGATAAAGTTGATGTTAAACTTAGGATAATCAACGCATACAACAAGCATTTACAGTTCACCGTTGAACAAGACACTAACAACAAAGTTGCATTTTTAGACATGACACTAATACATAACCCTAACGGAACAATCCAAACAAAGTGGCATAGAAAAAGCTCAGCCAGTTCACGGTATTTGAACTTTAAGTCAAAACATCCGAAAACACAACTCGTAAACATGGCTAAAAATCTTATTGACAGATCACTTAGATTAACCTCGCCAGAACACCAGGACGAAATTAAAAATGAAGTCATAAAACTGCTCAAGATTAATAATTATTATCCACTAGGTATTATTAACGGACTTTTGTATGAATTTGATAAGAAGAAGAATAACAAGGCCAGCTCAACTAATAATGACAGTGATAATAAAAATCCTACATTACCAACTCCTTACTTCTCCCTCACATAAATATGTAGATGGAGTTGCATCTAAGCTGCAGAAGATGTTCAAGTCGAATCTGAATATTGAAATCGGATTTAAGACAATGTGCTCTTCCACCATAGTCAAGATTTAATAAAATTGTGCTAAAAACTTTAAAAACATATCAAATCATAACTGTAAATAAAAAAAAAATTATTTAAAAAGTTATTTAATCATGAGATACAAGCGCTTTAAATATTGTGTGACGTCCCAGGTGCGATCTATTCTTATTGGTTATGCAAAAGTAGACAAACCAATGAGATACAGTCACTGCGCCAGCGCCATGCGCAAGCATTTGGATCAGATCAACTACCTTTGAATCCGTTTTCATCTCAAACTTTTTAAGCTATGACCTATGATACGAAAACTATCTTAAAACTAAAAATAAAATATAGTTTTATGTATTTTATGGTATTTATTACTCTACAAAGTTACTTATATCATAGAATTATATACTGTTTTAATTTTAAAATTATTATAATGGGTGTTCGTTACACAACAGTTTTGGGTCACTAGGTACACTTGGGACGTCACAAGCGAAATTTTAAACTTTAAAAATTCATATCTTTCTTAATACAGCACAGTTTCACGCCGCGTTTTCACAGATCGTCATATTTTAGAATGAAGCTTCATTTAAAAAAATAAAAAAAATATGGTGGAAGAGCCCATTAAAAAAGTAGGTGATTTGTTTTCAAAATTAAAAGCGAACATTGATAAAAACATCAGGGCAAATATTATTTACAAAATTCCGTGTAGTAACTGCAGTGCACAATACACCGGGCAGACTAAGCGTTTTCTTAAAATTAGACTAGACGAACATAATCGAAACTGCAACAATGAGAAAAAAGCAAATGGTAACTGTGCATTAGTCGAGCAATGTAAAACCAACAAGCATGCTTTTAATTTCGATGAAGCTAAAATATTAGCAACGGAAAGTAATTTAAACAAAACACTTACTCTAGAAATTTTATTTATTAACAGCGACAAAAATAACGTAAATTTAAGAACAGATACAATGTATCTTAGTAAAATATATCATAACATCCTGAATAATACAAACAAAAATAAAAAAATAACATCGTATTAATAATTGTGTTTATAAATAAAAAAAATTTAAATCATTTAAAATAAAACAACTACCTACTTTCCCTATATTAATAAAATGGTACTTAAGCGAGATTATCCCTACTCTAGGAATATTTAAGTAACTTAACTTGACCTTGCGTGATTAAATTTGTTACTTAGCTGCAGCCGTTAGGTGTGGTTTTTCACAAAAAGTTTTAGTAAAATTTTGTAAATTTTAGACTAATGTTTGTTTTTTACATACATTTATATTTACATTTTGTTGACTTGATCCATGTAATATTTTTGTTTTTAAATGTGTTTTACAATTAATTCTAAATATACAATATTTGTTATGACTTTCACATAAGTTTAAATTTTGTAAATGTCTGTTATTTCTGTTACTAATTTTTCGTTAAATTTCACTGTAGTCCCTGAAGATGATCCATGTGGGGTAGAAACCGGTTAGAGTTGAAATAAATCCTTCAAATTTTGTGACTGACTGACTGAATTTATTTTTCCTTCCTTATTTTATAATTATATTTCGAGCCTCGTTCTCGTAATTACAACTATGTAGTAACGCTTTGCCGGTACGATTATGTCACAATGTTTAGTAAAAACAAAAAACGTAATGTGTTACGTCCCCCTGGATTCCTCTGTCTCCGATCTCCGTGATAATATTTAATCATTACGCTTTCTTGTGCGGTTGTGGTCACATCGGCTCCGATTAATTAAATGTTATAAAGTTAGTGTACAGTGTTCTGCAATTATTTAAGAAGATTGGGAAAAGAAGAGAGGATAGAGACTCGCGGATGAGGAAAAATGGAAACTCGAAAGGAAAATAGCGCAGTCCTCGGCAAATTCAAATTCTTCTTCCTCAGAGGAAATGTTAGAATATAAACAAGGTAAATTATTACCGGTGGTGGTCATGATTTTCGAATTTTGTTTTCAATAAGTAGATTATTGCATTTATTACAAGTCCGAAAGTTGGTTATACACTTATAACTATAACAATTAAATTGAGGGTGATGCGGTTTTGCATATGTTTTTATTTTTATAATATTGAATCGGTATTTTTCTTAGAGGGGCAAGAACCCTTATACTTCGAAGTCTTAGTTTAGCACTGTTTTATTTGACTTCTTAGTTAGCATAAAGGGGCAAGTACCCTTATACTTCGAAGTCTTAGTTTAGCACTGTTTTATTTGACTTCTTAGTTAGCATAAAGGGGCAAGTACCCTTATAGAGGGGCAAGTACCCTTATACTTCGAAGTCTTAGTTTAGCACTGTTTTATTTGACTTCTTAGTTAGCATAAAGGGGCAAGTACCCTTATAAAGGGGCAAGTACCCTTATAAAGGGGCAAGTACCCTTATAAAGGGACAAGTACCCTTATAAAGGGGCAGGTACCCTTATAAAGGGGCAAGTACCCTTATAAAGAGGCAAGTACTCTTATAAAGGGGCAAGTACCCTTACAGAGGGGCAAGTACCCTTATACTTCGAAGTCTTAGTTTAGCACTGTTTTATTTGACTTCTTAGTTAGCAAAAAGGGGCAAGTAACCTTATAGAGAGGCAAGAACTCTTATAGAGGGGCAAGAACCCTTATACTTCGAAGTCTTAGTTTAGCACTGTTTTATTTGACTTCTTAGTTAGCAGTACGAGTTCACACAAGAGGTGAAACATCTGCAATTACATAACTGAAAATCACGCAAGTAGTGAAGCAGTTACATAATGGATTTTATCGATTTCGGTTTTATAAAGATTAAAACATTATGCATATTACTCATCCCAAAAGGTATATATTTTCAAACAGTTAGCAGCTAGATTAATTTAACACGAGAGATTAAACAGTCTGTTTTAATTGACCTCTTAATTAGCAGTACGAGTTCACACAAGTGGTGAAACATCTGCAATTATATAACTGAAACTCACGCAAGTAGTGAAGCAGTTACAAAATGGATCTTATTGATTTAAATTTTACAAAAATTAAAACATGCATATTACTTATCCTAAAAGTAAATATTTTCAAACTTCTTAAAAGAAGAAAAATATGCAATTAGTCATTCGAGAAGTAAATTACTAGCCTTGTCAGACTAATTAGCATCGGAGATTCTCGTATCTCCGAAATAAATACCCATTAACCAATTCGAAATCGAACCACTCTTCATGCAACAAACACGCATCTGCATCCAGATGCTGAAAAACAATAGAATAACTGGATCAGGACAGAGGTCGGAAAGGCGACTAAAAAATTATAACTTCACAAAATACGCGTCTAGCGAAGTTCCCTACTTTACCGCACCAAAACTGAAACCCGAAATAAAAGCTCTTTTGCCAGATTAGTCTCAAAAGAGACAATCATTTTCTGGACTCGCAGAACCAGTTAGGGACTGCAATAACTGAAATTGGAAAAACTCTATCCAATATTTTGTCAGAAGAGGAGTGGGTTAAATATTTTATAACTGGAAACGCTCACCACCTCAGGGCTACACAGGCGTAGATGGGCGCTCGAGGTAGGACAGCATAGGCCCAAAAACCGAGTTGTAGTTTCGCAGACTCACAACCGAGCTGCAGCGATACAAACAAGGTTCAGGTTTTCAGCGAAAACTTAACGCCGGTCAGCTGTAAACATGCAGTCTCAACGACGACAACACAGCAATATTAATTCCAGAGGTAAGTGCTGGTCGTCTTAAAGTTTCTAACAAATATGGAAATTGTTTACAAAGGATACCTTTGTAGTTGAGCTGCATTAAGGGTTACGAGTTGCCCTTCGCTAGTCAGCTAAAGCAAAAATTTGTGCCAAAGGTAACTAAAAATAACTGAACACAGTTACATATTGCTATACAGAATTCAATAAATTATTTTCACCAACTGTTTGAAAATGGAGAACACCAGAAAAGCGACTAAATTACTTAGTCCCGGTTCATTTAGATGCCCACTGGGATCTAAAGGATGTATATATTTTTTAAAATTTCCAGTAGCTAAAAGTAGCAGCAAATATTGAGTTTTTCTTACAATAACAAATTGTATCAGTTCACTGGTTTGCCGTTGGACTTTGTAACAAGTCCTTTTCATTTTACAAAAATTATGAGGATAGTAGTACAGACCTTAAGATAGCAAGGAGTTCTATAACTTTTATTTAGATGATTTTTTGTATTTCGGCAATTCTTTTGAACATTGTTTATCTAATTTGCGAAAGATTATTGATCGTTTACAATACCATGGGTTGTACTAAATATTTGAAAAAAGTAGTTTAACACCTAGTACTAAATATTATATTTAGAGTTATTATAAATTCTAGTAATTACTTGTTGGAATTACCAGAACATAAGAAAATTATGTTAATTAACAAAATAAAATTTTTGTTCGGAAAGAGATTAATTTCAATCAGTTCTTTTGTACAGCTGGCTTTACACAAAAGCAGTTGGAGACAGATAAAAACATAGCTCTGTCTAAAAGTAACGGCGATTTGGATAAAATTATGTTTTTACCCAATAAATTAAACACAAAATTAAATGGTCGATAAATAATTTAAGTTCTAAAAATCCCACAAGACATTTCAAATTCGATTTGAATTTAATAATTTTTCCTGATACTTCGAAGCATGGTTCGGGTATATTTTGTGCAGGTCAAACTGCACAGGGTCTTTGGAATCGTGCTTAAAGAAAATAACATATTATGAACTATTTGTATTTACTGGCAATTTTATAGACCTTCACTGATTTGCAAGAGTTAAAGTAAATTGCGAAAGCTGGTTGAGAATAGACAATACAACAGCGATCTCATATGTTAATAAAATAAGTGGGGCGCAACTTAACAAATTACATAATTTAGCAAAATTGTGCGAACAGAAAAATAATTGGCTTTACGCCTAGTATATACCATCCAAAAGAAAATAAATGCTAAATGTGAAAAGTTCTGTTCATGGCATAGTGATCCTTATTGTTTAATTATTGTTGATGCACTCACTATATCATGGAAAAACCTATATAATTATGCGTTTCCACCGTTTGCTATGATTTTAAAGGTCCTACATAAAATTATAGAAGATTAAGCAGAGGGAATTTTAGTATATTGGTAAGCAACCTGGTTTCCTTTTTTTGTTAGTTTAAAAGATAAACCATTAGTTTGTCACTCTGCTAATACATTATTGTTATCCTCTTGCAGAACATAAGTTAACCCATTTGCAACCAATCTATCCTTAATAGCAGAAAGATTGTGTGGGAAGCGTTCGAAACCAAAACTCTAAATTATTCGCCAGCCACTGTTGATATTTTAATATCTTTTTTATCGGGCGCAACGCTAAAACAATATCAGGGGGTTTTTATAAACTAAAAATTTTGTTCTCTGATAGTCACGGATATGAGTTGTTTATGACGACAGAATATAACTTATAGTCCAGTAAAATAAGAAAAAGTTCTGTAAAAAATTTTCTTGTACGGGGGAGAAAAAGTCCCAAAGGTTCCAAAAATCGTTTTTCCGCCAATATCTGCTAAAATATAGCATTTAGAGAATTTTTTGTTTAGAGAAAAATCAAGATCAAAAAATGGTCCTTATGATTTTTCTCTAAAATATGACCGTTTCTCGAGATAAACGGGCCCAAGCGCACCCTGGATTTTGAGCTTCTGCGCTGCATGCCGGAGAGCATGCTCCATGCATCTACACAGGAGCGGGCGGACAAAAGTCCAATAACTTGGGTAAAAATGTATATTTTTTATTATTCAAAGTTTCGGTGAAAGGGGAAATCTACAGCTATCATACCCGGTGACTCGTGTCACGTTTTGATTTTTTGATATTTTAGAATTTTAGTATTTCAATTTATACAAGGTGCGGTTTACAGCAACCCCAATTCAGCACGGTCGGCAATTTCCTATATTCTAGGGGCCTATTAACAAATAGCACTTTTATAAAGAGATTTTTTAAGGGAATATTCAGATTGAAACCATTATGTCCTAAGATTCAGTAAAATATGGGATACTAATATCGTAGGTATTAGACAAATTAGCAACTGAAAGTCATTTAGATAAATTATCATTAAAAAATCTAACAAAAAGATTAAGTACCTTATTTTCACTAGTTTCAGTGCATAGAGTCCAAATTTTAGCAGAAATTGAGATAAATAATATTCATCAAACACAGACCGGCATTGAAATTGAGATAAATTCTTTCATTGAAACCTCAGGACCAAGCCGAAATCAATGTTTTCTAGATTTTCTTAGAAAAACCTAATTTACGTGTGGCTAGTACTAAACCTTTATTTAGAGAAAACCAAATTAGTGCGGCATACCAATAAATGGTTTTATTTCCTGGAATAAACCACATACAGCTGTAGGTGCACAAACTTTTTCTAGATGAATTAAAACAGTTTCAGATGAATGTGGAATTAATATAAAGCCGGTTTTCAGCGCATAGTACAAGACATGCGTCAACATTAGCAGGGTGTAAGAGGAATTAGTTTGGATGTAAGTAATAAGAAACACAGCCGGCTGGTCGCTGAATTGTCAGATATTGCAAAGTGTTATAATAGACATGAGTCTAATTATAATAAGGAAAATTTTGGGGTTACAATCCTAAATGGATAACTATAACAATGCTGGTTTGTTATTAAGTATGTGGTTGGTTTTAAGGCAAAATATAGCAATAAAATTTCAGCTTTTTCATAAATCTAAACATCTACATAGTTGTAATTACGAGAACGAGGCTCGAAATATAATTGAAGATTAAATGAACTTACCTGTAAGTGAAGTTCAATCGAAATTATATGAGAGCCTCGTTCGAAGTAATTACAACCTCCCACCCATTTCCCAACCCCATAGGAAAATAGCAGAAATTTTCTTTCAGCTCTAAACGAAATGATTAAATATTATCACGGAGATCGGAGACAGAGGAATCCAGGGGGACGTAACACATTACGTTTTTTGTTTTTACTAAACATTGTGACATAATCGTACCGGCAAAGCGTTACTACATAGTTGTAATTACTTCGAACGAGGCTCTCATATAATTTCGATTGAACTTCACTTACAGGTAAGTTCATTTAATCTTCAAATATTGCTCATTTGTCAAAAATATTAATATTTCTGACAGTTCAAACAGCATTTCTTTGTAATTTTGTTTCAATTCCATGGCTATAACTACAAAAGAGCAATATTTATAAAATTTTAAACACGAATATTTCGGTTAATAAACGTGTAAAATAAAATGTAATTACTGATTTAGATGCAGAATTTAATTTCCTAAAATTTGTAGGTATATTAAGTATTTTGGTCTAAAATTAACTGTTCACTTTTGAGCAAGGAAAAACTGATTTCCCATGTTAAACGCCTATGGCCCGCTTTTTGATTTACATCCTGTATAATATTATTCTAACGTTTATATTATATGTTAGATTACTTAGAAATAACAAACAAGACTTTAATAGGTAATACAAATAAAGCCCTTGCGTTATAAATTATAATTGATAATTTTACAAATATAATTTTGTATTTAGCTTTATTCTGATTTAAGCCAAAAACTTTTTTTTATGGTTAACTAAAAAACCTATTCAATCACAATAATATGAAAGAACAATTTTTTCTTTTCTTATTCCTTGAAATTGGCAATGCGTCCAACAAGAATATTCAAGAAAACTTTTGTATTATTTGGTTCTGCAATAAGAATTACTATCTGGCTAGCGGTAGCGGTATCCTGCGCTCGTTCTGAATAAGTTCAACATTAGTTTTAGAGAGAGAATTGGTCGGCGAAGAGCCAACAGGCTGAAGTGCAACCACTCTATCTGGTGTAGCGTGTGTAGACTCAAAGCAAAAACTGAGCAGCGTACACCAACTCACTGCATACGAGTACATGTACACACAAGATTCTTTTTATTTCTAAATTTAATTAGATGAGTGCAATCTAATTTTTTATATTTAGTTAATTAGTCTTTTTATATTTGTAAAAGTGATGTGCTCATGAGTGGGTAGTTTAAATAAAAATAATATTAAGCTAAAAACTAGAATATATATTTTTTTTATTTTTACACAAAAAAGACCGATATTTTCGACTGTAGTCTGTATGCGAAATCTATTGATTACGAAATTATACTTTATTAAAATTAAGTTATTAAAAAAATTATAAGTAGTTCAACGATAATTCTACATACCGGATGTCTACTTGAAATCTGTTACATATAGGAAAAACAATGTTAATTTTGTTGTGGTAACATACCTATTAATTATTTTAGATTTTAGATAAATATTTCAAATATAAAACCAGTTTATAATAATTAAAAACTACACAATATGATACCAAAGTAGTTCATATTGTTTTGTTAGTTCTCGAGAAAATCGCAAAATAAAATAATAACATTGTTGGAACTCGCTAACATTATTTGTCTTAAATTAATAGGTAGGAAGAATGCGAGTGCGAGACACTTGAACCACTTGTGATATTTCATTCAAATTTTGTGCAATATGAATGAAGTTTTATCTAAAAGATGTACCTAGTTTTTGTACCGCCATGTTGGTACGTGATACTCTGAAGGTGCAGGTTGGCGGTTCAGATCATCCATCAGATTTCCCGCATCTAGAGAAAATTTAAAAATAATAATCTTTGTTAGTCTACAATTCTTGCGTATACGTGCGTGGGCTTGACGTAAAAATGCAAAAATTGTTTAATTTTACTATTTTTAATAACTTGTTGATTGCATAGCTGTAAATGTAAGATTTGTTCTTCTATTTAATTAAAGGAATTTTTTTATTATTTTAGTAATAATTACTCATAAGTTTGTTGTTGTTAACGATAATTCAATTATTTAATAATAATAATAATACAAAATACATAATGTTTTCTTTTATGATAAGGCATGGATCATGCCTCCCGAAAGAGTAAAATAAATTATAAATTAGAAACGATTGAATATTTTTAAATAACAATAATTTCTAATTTTAGGCTTAATATGGCTCCTACACAAAATCATTATTATTCGATATTAAAACATTTTTTTAAATTTTTTAAATAAAAAGTGGTTCAAGTCTCTCGCATTCCCCTTAAGTAAGTCAAGTCAAAAAATAATTGGTTTCCATAACAGTTTTTAAGTCGATAAATATATGTTTGGAGTATGAGTCTACGCTAAACAATCAGTAGATAACAGGTAAATATTACAGTTAAACAATTTCTAAATTCTCTAATGTATTGTAATAAAATTGTTGTGACTCATTTATACTTAATTACTCGTTTTCATTTATGAAACAAATACATCAAATTGGTACTACTTACTAACTTCTAAAACAGTTTCATCGAGATATCGTACATTTACCTAAATTTATAAAATAATTTACCTACGAAATTACTATTGACAAAAAATGTATTTATCATAAATCTAAAACTCAAATCCCGGAAGAGTTTGAGTTGGCATTTTCCGTTTGGCTTTACATTGCAAGTGGGTGTAGGTGTGTGGAATGGTCCGTGCAACTGTGACCACTCGAAAGCTGGCCCCAGTTGTAAAGTATCGGGTATATATACCTATATACCTTGCTACCGGTGACGGGAATATCTAATATTTCCTGATTTCTTACATCAATGTGATTTTAAATTACCTAGTAAGCATTTTGTAGCACCGCATGCACAAAATAGCGAGATTGGCAAAAGCTTTCACGGACATATGCTGCGAATTTGATTCGACTATAACCTATTGCACCCACATATCTTTAAAATGTTATTTAATAAAATAAATTGTGAAATAATATATTATCGAATTATTATACCTATGATACTATGATGAATGATGGCAAAAATAATGGAATAACTAAACTAAACAACAGTTGATCTGAATAAGCAAATATAAATTTTTCTGATGTTTTGTGTAATCTGACGAGAATTACTATATAAAAATATTGTATAAATTATTATCTTGTGGAAACTAAATTGGGGAAAACAAACCTGGCCCCCTAATGAGGCAACTTTTGTCTAACTTCGTATCTCTTATGGTTCTCGAGATCCCTTTGCTTAAGTGGGAAACTGGTGACCAAAAGCGTTTGAATTACATTGTTGAAAACTCCTAACAAGAATCAAAATTTGATTATTTTGCACTTAATTATTTGAATTAAGGCAGAAAAATACAACCTTATTAGATTTTATAAAATTCCTTTTTATCGTCGCACACGTCAAGTAACAAAATTCATGATTTTTTTTTTAAATAGTAGAGTAAACATGTCTATATTGAGCTTCTGTCTTATTTTTTCAATTTTAATTCAATTATACTGAAAAAATTGCATTTAATTACGAAGAAATTTTATGTTCAAATTGATTGTTGCTCCTTTTCGCTCGTAGCAAAATTTAAAAAAATATACGACAGTAGCTCAATAGCTTTACGTTATATTTTTCATTTAAAATAAAAACTGGATAAATAACTTTAAGTATACGTCAAAAAAAAGAATTTTGTAAATTATATTAAGATTGTGATTTTCCAATTCATATTAAATAGCTAATTGATAATTTAATGTGCATTAAAAAGATAAAATTTAATAGAACTAACGACGTTGTGCAAATATATGAAATTTCAGTTCTTGTCAAGATTATTCAACAATGTAATTCGAGCGCATTTTACCAACGGTTTCCCTCTTAAATTATTTCATTGGACACCTGTATACTCTTCTATCTGTACGGGTACTTTCATGTCTTTTATAAAAATCACGTGTATATAAACATTTTAAGTTCATATTATCACCTTTCTAGTAATAATTTACAATAAATAATCTCAGGTTTACTTCATCTGAAAATCTATAAAATATTCCTATATTTTCGGTTAATAAGGTTTATTCATTTATAAATAAAATTAAGCAAATAGCAACCTAATTAATATAAACATGCAAGATAAATAATATGTTATTTAATTTTCTACATGCTTGACTTCACAAACACGAAAATTAATTATGTACTTCAATATATAAATTTAGCTAGCTGAGAAGCGTTGGCTTAATTACCATGAGACGGTATAAGTAAATAATTACATAACATTAACATATAAAATCTCCTTAGACCGACACATAAAGTGATTTTATATTAGATGTTTGTCTTTGCTAGTTAAACTCAAACGTAGACGCATGAACTGAAATAATTTTCAACACGCATGCAAGATTCCGCTATGTGTAAATAATTATTACAAATGAACAATATAAACTGTCACAGTAGTCATGATGGAGAAAATGTTCTTTGCATGGCCCGTTCATTGTTTGCATTCATTATTTAGGTATACACGTATAAGAGCTGCAAGTTAATCTTCTAAATTAATTAAATAATAAACATAACGAAACATGTAAACTTCATGTTATTATTGTTCAATCAATATGTAAAGGTAAAGATGGGTCATAACACATATTAATAATTATTGTTATATATTATGAAATAAAATAAAATATAAATTAAGACTTAAGTTAAAAAAACGGACCCGTAAAAACAAAGTTTTTAACAAACTATAAATCCTTTATATATGAGACTCGAAAGATATTTATTTAAATTTTTTGTGCACAGATTTTTGTTTCGTTTTTCACCGCGTAAACACATTTCCAGTAGGTACTAATTTTTACAGCCCAGTTTTTGATGGTGGACTGACATTGTTATATGACTATTATTAAATTAGATCTTTAGCTGTTAGGTACTGTACTAAATTAGAACCAGATCGGTGCAGTACATTTTGAGATAGCTAACTGCCATTTTGTTTCAAGATAGCGGACTAACTTTTTAATATATACCTACGTTTCAAGACAGATTCTTAGCTATTACTGTACCAAATTTGAATGTAATAGTTACAGTACATTTAGAGATATCTGTCCGCCATTTTGTTTAAGATGGCGGTCTGATATTTTAATATATCTATATCATAAGTTAATTCCTTGGCTATTACTGTGCCAAATTTGACAGCAATCGGTGCAGTACATTTTGAGATAGCTAGCCGCCATTTTGTTTCAAGATGGCGCAGAATCTGAAATTTTGCCAAAGTGCATTGTTAAGTGACAAAAGTCTATTTGCAAAATTACAGCTCGATAGGATCTCGGGAAGTGGATCATTTTTTACTTTTGATTTTTTGCCGTACGTAGACAGACAAGACGATGAACTTAATATAAAGAATTTAAAAAGGACAACAATTATGTATATAGCACAGAAGTATAATATTAAATTACACATGATTTAAAAACTTGTAATTCATTACTATTTGTACCTTATTTATTATACAAGTATTTTTAGTAAAATTGTAATTTGATTAATTTCATATAATTTAAAAAAGGTAATCTGCAGAAACTTTAACGTTAATATCAACAAAAAAACAAACAAGTAAAAATGAGATATTTTGGTCAATTTAATTATAAACTTCAATTTCAACGTTGCTTTTATTTTAATATAAATATTCTGTCCAGAAAGTAAATAAGGATTTGCATTTGCTAAGAATAAAATAATATAATCCAAGTTTTCTTAAAACGCATCATGCGGTCAAACACCTACCACCTACCTACTTACACATACTAATCTGCCATTGCCATTGTAGTAATAAACGAAACTATTAATCATTAGAGCTGCTGAAAATATAAAAACAAACATAAAATATAAATATTTGTTAAGCTGAAGGAAAACGTTTCTTATAAATATATTCATAAGATTGTCGGATAACTTGGAGAAGCATTTAATGCAAATGTATTTTTAATTTGTAGCAACAGAGCAGTTTTACTTCTCTGTAATAACAAATTATAAAATTTACATCATTAGCGAGCTAAATTGACTGGGATGATATTAGAGAATGATCGAATCATAAACAGTTTTATCTTATTAAACTCACCTTTCATTCGGTAGAACCTTTAAATAAGTTGGTTCTATTGATATCTTTTAGGTTGTTGAAATATTTTGTGTTTACTATAAACACGCAATCATTCCAATAGCGTGAAAAGAAATGCCGCACGCAAATAACTATTCTTATTACTATTGTGTCATTGACCACAAGGAGGTATTTGAACTGGTGAAATAAAGCTGAGAATAATTCGTTTTCAATTGAACTATATTCTGTAATTATTTAGTTACAATATTCCATCATGTGTATAAAGTTCATTCAACAATGAGTATACAGCTTTAAACTAATAGAATTCTGTCCAGAATTAGAGATCGTGACAAACTCATATAGAATAGTCATTTTCGTATTTTTTTCGCTAATTTGCATTATAAATCCAGATACCTATAGATAGTTTTTCCACGAATATTGTTTTAATTTTTTTATTATACCTTTTAAAATTTTTATTACAACTATTAATTACTGTTAGTTCTAGATACACTGATAAACATTTTGTTTTCCGTTCTCCGTCATTTTGAAGAAAGTCGGCCATGTGGGAATCTTTTCTCAGTTTTTCATTAATATCACGAAAACCATTCTACCTAGAGTAAAAGTATCCCAATAAAACTTTTATACTTAACAAATTTTCTGCGATTAATAGTTTAAAAGTTATGACACAGGAAAGGGAAATTAAATTATGCCATTACCTATATTACGAAAGCTAAAATTTTAAATACAAAAAACTAATATAGCAAACATAACTGTAAGCAAACTTGATATTTATAAAGTATTTTGAATGGATATTGTAAAATTAATATAAATCCTAATTAATTATATATGACTACTGCAAGAAAATTTTATAAGCAGCGAGCTAAAAATATTTTCAGACCGTCACTATTAGCAACGGTCTGCAATTGTTTATTTTCAAGTAAGTACTTGTTATTGTCTTCAAGATAATGCTTTTATAAACATTTAATAGATAAAAAATGAATCTTTTAAAAGATTAAACATAAATTTCTATCATGAGATATGTGTATGTAAAGTTTGCATAAATTGGAAATTTTAAAGAATTTTACGCAATTTATATAATAATATTTTTATTAAAATTTTAAAAAGGAACTATTGTTTATTAGACCGTTCAGTCAATACTACTTTTTGAAATAAAATTTTACCATTCTTGTCACAAAACACTTCTTACGTTAGTACGTTACTGGATTTTATAAGGCAGACTCAATATAGTACATGATGTTATTATTTGATTTTGCTTTTGCGAGTTATGTTCGGCTGATTTCAATAAACTGATGCTCCAACACAATTTAATCAACATATTCCTATTTTAGTTTAACAGACATGTAGAGCATATTACATATTATTGAAACCAGATTCCAGAATCAGTTGCATCAAATGCATTTACCTTATGAGATTCCAGCTGTGTTTCTGTGTTTGATCAACAAGCAGCAAAAGACCTACAATTTCCTTGCAGTGTCAATTGAAACGTAACAAATAAAATGAACATTTAATAAAATGAAGATCAATGGGTCTCATGCGCGAGGAATGTACCTTTTATCTTTAAAGTAAAAGCTACAATATCCGGTGGAGCTCACCTAGATTCATGTTAGTTATATCTGAATAGTGGCAGCAGTGCAGGTGCTATCTATGAAGATATGTACTACTTCGTTTATGTCCTTGTCAGTTTGTGAGTATTATTTTTTCTTTTATACCTATCTAATACAAAGTGACATGATTAAGAACATGGCAAACCGGAACGCCTCCACCAATTACTGTTTTCTTTTCTATTTTCATATTTTTTTAAACAACAAGGAAGACAAATTAAAATGAAACCAAACTTAATATTTTATTAAATTTTATTATTTTATTCGGAAGAAGTAAAAAAATCCATAATTTTGCTAATAATAAGTTATAACTGCGCGTAAAAGATTTGGATGCTGTACCTATTTTCTTCAAGTCAAAATTTAAAAGCAAAATTTACGCTCATTTTAATCTCTTGTATTTTTTGGCCCACTCGTACCAATCTTTTGTAATTTTTTGTTATGAAAGGGTAAATAACGTAAACCTATATTATTATAGATCAAATTGCAAAATCTAACTGAAACCATTAAGCGATAAAAAAAAAAATAACTCGTTAGCTACCATGTGGTCCGCAAGTAACCCACGTATTTTGAATTTCTCAGACCATAACGTAGTTTCCTTGTCATTACTCGTAGCCCACCCGTGTTACACACATAGTGGGTCAGTTGTAGCCCACATGGGCCTGTAATCATAAGTTTTATTTTGACAAGTCTTACTTAATAAAATATGGTCGAAGAGGCTGGTCCATCAAACAGGAAAAGGAAATTTAATCCTAAAAAACAATTAAGTGAAAAAGAATAAGCTCAACTCGTTAGCTACCATGTGGTCCGCAAGTAACCCACGTATTTTGAATTTCTCAGACCATAACGTAGTTTCCTTGTCATTACTCGTAGCCCACCCGTGTTACACACATAGTGGGTCAGTTGTAGCCCACATGGGCCTGTAATCATAAGTTTTATTTTGACAAGTCTTACTTTATAAAATATGGTCGAAGAGGCTGGTCCATCAAACAGGAAAAGGAAATTTAATCCTAAAAAACAATTAAGTGAAAAAGAATAAGCTCAACTCGCTGAAAATTTTGCTTCTGATTTGGATTCAGATAAAACTGAAAAATTTTGTCAGAAAAGCGTTTGTTTACAATGTTTTGGAACAGTGCACAATGTAAAATAACTTGTTTCTGTATAAGAATCTTTATAATTTAATTTATTTATTATATTATTTCATAATTTTTCTTCAATATTATATACCTACTTTTAGATTTCAGAAGTAGATATTTTTATTGCCTGTTCTACACGATTCAATTTATTGATCAATAAAATAATGAAGTTTATATTCAATTTATTATTATTTTCACACTTCACACTTGACGGAATCGGGAATTGCCGGGTTCATTTTAAAATACGATTCTGTCGCTATCAGTCAAGCTACTTGACTCCCGTCGCCGCTTGTTTTCTTCACTGAGACCTACCCTTCACGCAGAAGTGCCAACATTGAAACGAAAAATTTCTCTAGGACCTACAGATACGTTGGTTGTAACCTTACTTTTCAAATATACCTCGTATATCTGACCCGGCACAGAAAAAATTTCGCATACGGTGCATTTTCTTATTACATTTTTACCTCCCGTCTCATATTATTTAAGGAAGGTATTGTGATGGGTAAAAATTTTCGAGTGTGGGATTTCAAGAGATAAGCACGTTTTAGGATCCATAGAATACGACTAAAGTATTTTCGAGATGATGTCTGTGTGTGTACGTTAGGTTGTATGTGACATTTTTGTCGTTTTCTATAACTCAAAAAGTTACAAAAATTTAACAACCAAATTTTATATTTTAATACGAATCTTAAGAGCCCAGTAAATTTTGGTACCAATTCATAAACCGGAAGTAGTACTTTTTTAAAATATTTCGATAAATAATTAATTTAAGACAATTTTTTTATTTTAGATGAAAAATTATGTGATTATTATTTACAATCGGTATTTTATAAATTTGTTTGTATCTGCTAACTATCATTTAAGAATAATTAAAGTATAATACTTATAATTTAGTATTTCGGTATCTTGTAGTCCATGATCGTTTAACATTTGCTACTACGTAAAATATAAATGATTATGACATGACAGTGACAATAGTAAACTATCGTTTATTCTTCCTCTGCAGTTTAAATAAAATGACTAAAATATATTTGTAAGTAGTAGCAGTAGTATTTAGTAATAGTACTTATATATTAATATATTTGTATAGGTGATAACTGATAAGTAAAAATAATAAAGTAGGTATGGCGAGAGGTCTTGTGGTGGCCACGTAAGATTTTTTATAATAACATCACTGAAATTATTCCCTGAATCTACTCCTGGTACATGATTAAAAAAGTGTATAATTATTAATACTATTCAATTCTTACTAAAGTCTCCACACGGAGTCTCAAAGTTGGCGCCTATGTGCTCAAGTGATAGTGGATGGTGCCGGCTAAGTCAAGTTGGCCCTACCACATAAATATTTATAAATAAAAATTATATTATCGGTTTGCGCTTGTATTGCGCTCTATCGCTCCACAAATATTTTTTTTTGCGCTGCTCTACTTTTGCAGTAATTTAAAGAACAAGTTAGGAAGGGCCAAGTTGACATTAGCCTTTCCTTTATGAAAATTTTAAAATTTTCATAATTATTTCAATAGCTCTTCGTATGCGCTCTTTTGCGCCATAAATATAAAATTTTGCGCTAGCATACATTTTATGTTATTAACAATCAAAATTGGGAGGGCCAAGTTGACAACAAAAAAAAAGTTAATTGTTATTATATTTTTGTATTGCATTTTAATATAAATATCTTGCGCTCTATTGCTCCATAAATTTTTTTTTTTGCGCTGCTCTTATTTAGTAGTAATTGGAAGAGTTAGTTAGGAAGGGCCAAATTGACGGTAGCCTTCCCTTTTGACTATTTAACAATTTTCATTATTGTATGAATGACCCTTTATATGCGCTCTATTGCGCCAGTAAAATAAAATTTTGCGCTTTCACCAAATTCGTTTTATTAAAAATTTAATTTGGCAGGGCTAAGTTGACGAGAAAAAAAAATGTAATAATACTATTTTTTTACTTTGGTATTAAATCTATTATGTATTGCGCTCTTTTGCTCCGTTCTTATTTTTTTTGCGCTTTGTTTATATAGCAGTAATTTACATAATTCATCCGAATAGGTAAAATCAAAGTCAGTAGATATAGGTTTCACTTATATATTCTTCTAATATTAAATTAATGGTCCTTGTATTATGTGGTATTAAAAAAAATACACTGGTTGCATTAAAATTGGAGTTCTAAGGAATTTTTTTTAAAGCACTAAGTAAGAGATAGCCGTATACCAAGGAAAAATTCTGGCCGGAAACTGAGCTTCCCACAAAAAATTGCTTTTTACATTCCACCATACCTGTAAAGGGCGGGATTTCTGGAGGGCGGATAACTCAAATACGAATTACTCAAAAATGTTGATATTTGGTATTATACATTTGAATACAAATTGGAAGAGCTCATTAGATTTTGGTACCTACAAATATCTTCACTGGAAGTAATATTTTTTGAAGAGTGCAAAGATTAATTGTCATTTTTTTTTTATAAATTTGGATAAATAATATACCTAGTATTTATTTGTAATGACAATAAAGAGGAAAAGTTATTTGCAACTTACACGTTATCAAAAAATTGTCTTTATCTGGTAGCATTAAAGATAGAAAAATCTGACGTGGACACCACATGACTTCCTTGTACGCCTATTAAACTGTTCATACTTTTCTTAATAACTAAAATGTAGAATAATATAAAAATATAATAATCGTATTTGATTTATGCTCAAAATGCAAAAAAAATACCAAGAGTAAAGTGCCCTTTTGGCACGGACGATCGCAACCAAAAATATTAGGTGATCAACTAGATGCAACATGAGTCTCAAATTCAAAATTTTAACTTTCTACGACATACCGTTTATGAATAATGCGAAAAATATCAATTAGTGTCCCTTTGGCACGGACGATCGCAACCAAAAATATGAGGTGATCAACTAGATGTAACATGAGTCTCAAATAAAAAATTACAACTTTGTACGACATAATGTTTTTGAATAATGCGAAAAATACCGAATAGTGCCCCTTTGGCACGGACGATCGCAATAAAAATAGGAGGTGCACAACTAGATGCTATAACAGTCCTAAATAAAAAATTTATTTGAGTTATGCGACATACATACGTCCGTCCGTCCGTACGTACGTACAGACGTCACGACGAAACTAGTCATAATGGATTCAGAAAAGGTCAAAACGGATATTTCCCGCCGTATCTAGAAAACTGACTTATAAACATAAATGTATATCTACGTACAATCCGGCGAATGAATCTTTTGATATGCTTTTGATGCAGATTTTTCATTACTTATTAATTTTCTAGATTTGCACCTTCTACTGTTATATTTTCCTGTTTGAATAGTCTAGATTTTTACTCTTCTGTGTTGAAGCCTTTCTCTGTTCAACTACTACAAAACATTTATAATACCTTACTTCTTATCACTTAGGTAGAGACGATTTAAATCCATATAGGAGTGACGTCATATCAGATAAATTCTATCCACCACGTTCACTAAATAAGCTATCTCTTTCTTACACATTTTACTCGTATAAATCTATACGCATATCGTATGTCATAAGGGGCGGGGCTTATCAATTTGTGTCTTAACGGCAGTAGCAGAACAATTATTAATATAATATAGTATTCATTACATGAAATATATTTTCTTACATATTATTGTTTTCTTTTAGATTCACAAAAGTTCGTTATATACCATTTATTGTTTATTGCTGACAACTTGTCAATTTTCTCCTTCTTGTTGTGTCAAGTGTCAACATAAAATTTTGAGGTTAACGTGTTGTGTTATTTAGTTTTGTTCTATTTTATTAATCTTTGAATATTTCCTACAGAATCATGCGATGTATTAAAATGGTAAAATAATGATTAATTTTAAAAACAGAAATAAAACTATTGCTTTTAAATTTCGCGTATAGAGAAAGACTGCCAGCACCATCTACCAAAATCATGCTGTACTAAAAAGTAAACTCTTGATTCATACGAATAATTTGCTTGTTTTTTATGACGTCACTCCTATATGGATTTAAATCGTCTCTATATGGAGTTAGTGTCAACGTGTCACCTGTCAATATTTTTTACACAGAAACAAAAATCAACCTATTATGATAAATTTAATTTTTCTATTATTTCCTTGTACGGAGTAATAAGGAAATATTGTAATCGCGAAAAATTTCGGTTCTCAGATTTTGACGGAAATATCCGTTTTGACCTTTTCTGAATCCATTATGACTAGTTTCGTCGTGACGTCTGTACGTACGTACGTACGGACGGACGTATGTATGTCGCATAACTCAAATACGGTTAGACGTAGCAAGTTGAAATTTTTTATTTAGGACTGTTATAGCATCTAGTTGTGCACCTCCTATTTTTATTGCGATCGTCCGTGCCAAAGGGGCACTATTCGGTATTTTTCGCATTATTCAAAAACAGTATGTCGTACAAAGTTGTAATTTTTTATTTGAGACTCATGTTACATCTAGTTGATCACCTCATATTTTTGGTTGCGATCGTCCGTGCCAAAGGGACACTAATTGATATTTTTCGCATTATTCATAAACGGTATGTCGTAGAAAGTTAAAATTTTGAATTTGAGACTCATGTTGCATCTAGTTGATCACCTAATATTTTTGGTTGCGATCGTCCGTGCCAAAAGGGCACTTTACTCTTGGTATTTTTTTTGCATTTTGAGCATAAATCAAATACGATTATTATATTTTTATATTATTCTACATTTTAGTTATTAAGAAAAGTATGAACAGTTTAATAGGCGTACAAGGAAGTCATGTGGTGTCCACGTCAGATTTTTCTATCTTTAATGCTACCAGATAAAGACAATTTTTTGATAACGTGTAAGTTGCAAATAACTTTTCCTCTTTATTGTCATTACAAATAAATACTAGGTATATTATTTATCCAAATTTATAAAAAAAAATTGACAATTAATCTTTGCACTCTTCAAAAAATATTACTTCCAGTGAAGATATTTGTAGGTACCAAAATCTAATGAGCTCTTCCAATTTGTATTCAAATGTATAATACCAAATATCAACATTTTTGAGTAATTCGTATTTGAGTTTTCCGACCTCCAGAAATCCCGCCCTTTACAGGTATGGTGGAATGTAAAAAGCAATTTTTTGGGGGAAGCTCAGTTTCCGGCCAGAATTTTTCCTTAGTATACGGCTATCTCTTACTTAGTGCTTTAAAAAAATTCCTTATAACTCCAATTTTAATGCAACCAATGTATTTTTTTTAATACCACATAATACAAGGACCATTAATTTAATATTAGAAGAATATATAAGTGAAACCTATATCTACTGACTTTGATTTTACCTATTCGGATGAATTATGTAAATTACTGCTATATAAACAAAGCGCAAAAAAAAATAAGAACGGAGCAAGAGAGCGCAATACATAATAGATTTAATACCAAAGTAAAAAAATAATATTATTACATTTTTTTTCTCGTCAACTTAGCCCTGCCAAATTAAATTTTTAATAAAACGAATTTGGTGAAAGCGCAAAATTTTATTTTACTGGCGCAATAGAGCGCATATGAAGGGTCATTCATACAATAATGAAAATTGTTAAATAGTCAAAAGGGAAGGCTACCGTCAATTTGGCCCTTCCTAACTAACTCTTCCAATTACTACTAAATAAGAGCAGCGCAAAAAAAAAAATTTATGGAGCAATAGAGCGCAAGATATTTATATTAAAATGCAATACAAAAATATAATAACAATTAACTTTTTTTTTGTTGTCAACTTGGCCCTCCCAATTTTGATTGTTAATAACATAAAATGTATGCTAGCGCAAAATTTTATATTTATGGCGCAAAAGAACGCATACGAAGAGCTATTGAAATAATTATGAAAATTTTAAAATTTTCATAAAGGAAAGGCTAATGTCAACTTGGCCCTTCCTAACTTCTTCTTTGAATTACTGCAAAAGTAGAGCAGCGCAAAAAAAAATATTTGTGGAGCGATAGAGCGCAATACAAGCGCAAACCGATAATATAATTTTTATTTATAAATATTTATGTGGTAGGGCCAACTTGACTTAGCCGATGGTGCCCACTATCACAGAGTTTCACCTGCTGAATGAGCACTCTTGCGCTGTGTAGCTGCAGAGGTGTGGTGGCGATATATCAACAATCCCTAGAGATTGCATCTAGGTACTCCGGTGTCTCCCAACGAAAAACGATAGGTATGAATATTCCTTACTGATATCGAGATATCGGATTTTTATTATTGAATTAAATGTGAGGAGGTTACCGTATCCAAATATTATTTTTCTTAAATTCTATTTATTATTGTTTTTAGAGATGATACCTACAAATAAAATTAACACACTGTATTAGATTAGGTATATTTTTGTTTCTGAATGTTATTTTTCTATGGTGTACAATCATTTCAAATAACGATAAACGCTACCACAACAGTAATTTAAAAAAAAATTATTGTTCTAATTTACTTTTATTAGATTCGAAGAAATACAAATTAAAAGCGCTACAATATAAATATGTAACAACAAATAATTCATCTCTTAAATTGTTAGTATGAAGCGTAAAAATTTCTCAATAAAGTACAGCCGATGCCGATACTTTCAAGTATATCGACAGAGTTTGGAGCAACAACGAATTTATTTAAAATTAAACTTTTAACAAGTCTGGCGAATTACACATTAAAGTTCAAATTAAGCTAATGAAAAGAAAAGTTACTTTCTTTGAAAAAGAAATTCTGATTTTTGAAGGCGAGATCAAATTAATTAGTGTCAATTATTTCAGTGAGTTGATAAGTTTAATAGGATTTCAACGAGATTTTTTTCATAAATGAAAAATCCTGTAAACTAATACAAAAGATATAACGATATAATTTTTAAAAAATATCTTTTGTAATGTTTTACAGATATTTTTATGTGGTAGAGATAAAATTATGTAAAGAAACTACGCGTTGTGTTACAATATTTTTTCTACTTTGGTTCAGATAACATACTTTTTACCTTCCGCTTACCTGTAAAGGAAGGTATTGGAATCATGCAAAAAATCGGGTTGTGTGTTTTAACTGGATGAGAACGAATTAGGGTCCTTACAACTCATTTTTGATAGTTTCTCGATGATGTATGTATGTATGTATGTGTGTATGTGTGTGTGTGTGTGTGTGTGTGGTCCGGGCCGATGCCGGATGTAGCATAACTCAAATACGAATTACCCAAAAATGTTGATATTTGGTATTTTACAATTGTATACGAATAGGAAGAGATCATTAGATTTTGGTACAAATATATTCACTGGAAGTGATATTTTTGAAGATTGAAAAAGATAATTGTCAAAAATTATTTGCAACTTACGTTATAAAAAAATTGTCTTTATCTGGTAGCATTAAAGAACTGCGGTAAAATTTAAAAAATAAATTTATCAGATAAAACGTTGAAATATTGTAATCTATGTTCGGTTGATTTTTGTTTCTGTGTAAAAAATATTGACAGGTGAGACGGGTGACAAGTTGATATACTAGCGCCATATAAGTCATAAGTAAGATAATAAATGTAGTATTTGAACGGAGGATGGCTTCAACACAGAACAGTTTGCCTGTGAACAAATCTTTTGATTCAGGTGATGCAAATTTCTGTGTTTGAATATATTAGATTTTTACTTCCTTGTACGGAGTAAAAGGAAGTAGTATTGTAATCGCGAAAAATTTAGGTTTTCAGATTTTGATGGAAATATCCGTTTTGACCCTTTCTGAATCCATTATGACTAGTTTCGTCGTGACGTCTGTACGTACGTACGGACGGACGTATGTATGTCGCATAACGCAAATACGGTTAGACGTAGAAAGTTGAAATTTTGTATTTAGGACTGTTATAGCATCTAGTTGTGCACCTCCTATTTTTGGTTTCAATCTACAAACCGGAAGTAGTACTTTTTTTCAAATATTTCGATAAATATTTAATTTAAGACAATTTTTTTTATTTTAAATAAAAGATTATGTGATTATTACCTACAAACGGTATTTTATAAATATTTTTGTATCTGGTATCATTTAAGAATAATTAAAATATATATTTATAATTTAGTATTTCGGTATCTTGTAGTCCATGATCGATTAACATTTGTTACTACGTAAAATTTAAATGATTATGACATGACAGTGATAATAGTAAAATATGCTTTATATCTTCTTCTGCAGTTTAAATAAAATGACTAAAATATATTTGTGAGTATAGTAGCAGTAGTAGTAGTACTTATATATTAATATATTTGTATAAGTTATAATAATTTTTTATATTATTTTATTCTACATTTTAGTTATTAGGAAAAGTATGAATAGTTTAATAGGCGTACAAGGAAGTCATGTGGTGCCCACGTCAGATTTTTATTTGTATATTTTAGATATGGCGGAAGGTTGTGTGCAGGCCACTTCAGATTTTTTAAATAAAATTTAAACATTTGCATTCTGACGCAAAATCATCCGCATATTAGGTTATTGAGAAACAAGAAACACCGTAAATAAAAATAAAAGAATAAATTAATAAAATTAGTACCTACCTACCTTGATAAAATACAAATTTTATTTTAATTAAGTCATACGTATTTTTTAGTAAATTGAGAAAGAAATTTTGCTGTGACGTTATTATTGTACAGCAGACTCGATAGCAGATATGGCAACATTCTACGTCACATTACATATTATTCAATTTTCATTATTTATTTTTGAGCTTGTTGATACAAATTTTGTAAAAATAAAAAATAGTTTTATCTCGTCTTCAAAAATATTTCATAAAAAAGTCATGCAAGTAGCCCATTGAGATCTATTTCATATTGAAATTTGATTTTAATATACCTACTCTATTATTTTTGATGCTGTAAATAATGTGTACTTTTAATTAAATAAAAACAATTAAACAATATGAAATTATTACCTAACCTTACACCTAACTACATTATTTAAATAATGGAGTTCATTACCTAATTCCAATAAGTAAAATAATTGCAGGGAAAAGCGGAGCACAGTGGGGAACACTTTTTTAGGAAATCTTAAAATTAATTATTTTGTAACATTTAATATTCCATAATCTAAAGCCATGTTTTAGCAATGTATAGGAATTTTTGTGAATTTCTATAAGCTGCCATTTTTTTAACAGACAAAATATACATGCCGGTATTTATGTCAACTGTACCCCACTACTGTGGTACAGTGAACTCGCTGGGTAGTGGCCATTGCTTTTTTAACAAAGTGAAAATTGTTTACATTAACAAAATAAAAAGGACAAAATATATCAGAATAACAAATATAATTATTTAAAATTAACAAAAGCATTAATATTGCAATTATAAAAATTCCACTTATATGATACCTACTAAAAATGATGATAAATTTATATCAAATTTAATAAAAGCAGAAGTTCTATATAGCTGTTCCCACGATGGAAATAGGTCAAAGTAAAATAAACACAACATCCTTTGTTATGTGTCCACTGTACCCTCAAGCTATTATTATTATATTTTATTAAAATCAAGGAGGCAATGAAACATAAAATTTATTTTAGGTATACTAATAGACATTTATTTTAATCATGCGGACAACACATACCTAATTTAAAGTTATTTACTGACCATTAAGCAGATTTTAAAATAAACAAAATTTACTCACACATGACTCAAAACGCTGTTGTCATCTGAACACTACCTTATGTCCGTACTTATTCGTTTTCGTATTTACGCACATAAGTAGAGTGCAGAGTATGCATTGAAATAAACAAAATAATAAAATAAAACAAATAAATGCAAGATTTTACAAATATATGCAGATATGCAACATAATTTTATTCATTTTTACTAATAATTTATTTATATAAATCTGAAAAAAAATCATTTAGTCAAGAATATCATATAAAATATCCAAAACAACGTATAACTTCTGGAATACGACTTGTGTATGTGTACCTATCGACCTTTAGAATAAATATTATGTAAAAAAATAAAAATATGTAAAAAATATTGAAATACAAAATATGCAAATTTTTTATACCATTTTGATCTATTTTTGTATAAAATTGCGAACATCTGTAAAAAAAAAATACCAATACGCACAATAATATAATATAGCTATGAAAATGCATATAATCCGCACTCTACATAAACATTTAGTTTTAAGGTTTAAATTTTTGTTTACGTTTAAGAAAGTTTAAATTCATTTAACTAAATACGAGCATTCACAGTGCTTGAAAGTGGAAAATGTGAATGCTCGTATTTAGTTACCTAGATAAATTTAAACATAAACGTAAACCTTAAAACTAAATGCTTATTTTATAAGAAATCAGCTTTATGCGTTCTATCAAACATTATTTAAAATTTTCAGCGCGCTTAGTTGAAAAGCTTTAGTCCACCCCTATATGTCTACTAAGCTCCGTTCTCTCCAAGGTATCTATTAATAAACGAAAAAATTTATTTATAAGACTAATCATCGATCCTTATTTCATATCTACAGATAAATGGTTTTCCTGTTTATTCTAATTCTAAGTTGAGAACATCATTCAGTTTATGTTATTCAAAAACAAAGGTTTAGAATTCTCTTTCATCTCACATAATTTTACGAGAAAGTAAATAGTAATTGTTGAAAATATAATCAACAGTTGTACTACATAATACAATAAGAAGTTAGTCCTTTCTAAAATTGATAATAAGTGAGAAACAAGAAGCAAGGCAAGAGAAATACAAGAATATAGAGCACAAGACGGAAAATTGAAAATAACAAATAACTTACAGACGTTACAAAATTATAACAATTGAATTGGTTCAAAGGAACAGTCGTGGGTAATAATTCACCAGTGCCATGAAGATTCATCAAAAGATTAACTGTTAAACCTTTTTAATAGATCTTCAAACATCAAAAGACGTACTTCTAATCCTTAGACGTTCTGTGAATTCTAATTAATTCTCGGTAAGTCCTAAGAGACTCAATTCCTTCGAGTCATAATTTAAGTGATAAATTGGTGTAGGTATTATGCTTCAAAAATCAAAATAGAAAATTCAAACGTTGAACTTTACTTTTTCTGGATTGCTTCCAAAATCAACTGGCCAATAAGGTAAGGGGTCCCCAGTTCGATTCCCAGCACAACGGACACTGGGTCCGAGTGGTTGGATTCCACTATAATAACATCTACCATCCTATAATTGGGAGTTAAAATCCTGTAGGTTGGTTACCATCAAAAATAAAAAATAAAATAAACCTGGATCTCACGAAGAAAATTCGACAATAAATATATATAATAATAAATTATTGTCGATACCAGGCATTAGTTTAGATATGTGCTGCTAAACAAATTGCCATGCTTAAAATATAGTAGTTTGTGACAAATGTTGCCGATATTTGCAATAAATTGTCGATATTTCTATCGTGGGAATCAGGCTTTATTAAGATTCGTATTCAAATCTTAACTATAAAATTTGTTTAACTTTTTAACTTCACAATAGGTACTATGAATTCATTGAAAATCTAATCATGATTCATGCCATTCCAAATTACAACGGTTGGCGAACTATTGGGATATTTCAATAAGAATGCGAACCTAGTGGTGAAATTTTGTACTTAAACAACGATGCACTTGTGAGTGATTTGCACGTTGTTGTATGGACACTAAGTTATTAAAAATGATTTTGTTTAATATTTGAAAATATTTCGAAAAGTATTGATTTTAAAATTTGTTCATTTTAGTTCATTGGTTGTGTAAATATAAATTAACTTACTATTTATAACATACTTTAATAATAAAAATAAATTTACTACCAAAACTACAACAATAGAAAACATCACACAATATTCTATAATTTGTAGCATACTTACGTACACTTAATGAAAACTCATGCAGAAGAAAAAAATGCAATGTTATACTTATGAAAACTAAAGTAAAGTGCACCGTTGTTTCACATAGGTAAACAGCGCCATCTCTTAGTAGTAACTTGGCAGAATTTCGTGCATTGTTGCTAAGTGACGTCACGCATACTTGCAATTCGCCGTTCAATTAAGAAACTTAGATTGAGAAAATTATCATCAAAACAGTCGAAATCGCCAGTTTTATAGTGAAATCATGATGTTTTGCAGTGAAAATATTTTAAAGTGAAATAATAGTAATAGTAATAGTGCTAATAGTAAAATTGTTGTGGTTCCTGCTGTGTTCTTGTTTTACTTAAGCTTATTCAACAAGGCTTCAAGGAAAATTAAAGGTTGGAAAAATGTGCTATTTGTTACAATATTTACGGTATTACATGCAAAATGTTTAAACACATACACAAAACTTACATTAATAATAATTTTTTAATGGAAATAATTGTTTATATTGTTGGATAAATTGTTGCTGATGTAACAACAAATTTAAACATTTTTAAAAGTATTATTTTGGTGGATGGAGTGTAAAATGGTTAAATACATATACAAAACTTACAATAATAATAAATATTTTAGTGGAAATAATTGTTTATGTGATTAGATAGGTAAATGTAACAACAAATTTAAACGTTTTTAAAAATATTGAGTTTAAAATTTTAGGCGCATTTTTAACGCGGGAGAAGGAAATCTTGTGCCTTAGACCCCCCACACCCTACTATTCAGATTTTTATCTAATATGCTCAAGAAATGCTATGAATTAAAATAATGAAACAAGATACAAGTAAAATTAATTATAAGATCTTGGGGAATAGGTTTGTGTTTATTTTAGTCATTTTATACGTAATTGGAAACTTATATTAATAACCATATTTACCTAACAATTGTAGAACCAACATAATTTTAGAAACTACTCAACTATGAATAAATTTCTTAATTTTTAGCTGAATTTCATTAATAGTTTTAGGTTTATATTATAATTAATACTATATTTATACTGCAAAATTCTAAGCAAATATAAGAGTAAATATAGAAGTTCTGATTAAATTTACCATTTTCCTATTTAATTACTTATATAGTACTACATACTATATGTTACATGTTATTTATTACCTACCTTGATGGATCGTCATTTCTATAACAATTTCATCGTCTTATGTCGTTCACGTACTAATAATAAATATTAGTTTTACATAATATGATAAAATAGCAGCAGTTGTTGTATATTTTATAAGACAGAACTAGCATAGAAAGCAGACAGGTAAATGCATGGATCCATTGGGAGAGTGAGAATGGAACTATGACAAGCACAAGAAGCCCAAGACCCCTGCCAGCAAGCAGGCGGACGACTGCACACAGTGGCGTAGCTAGGTGTCTTGGGGCCCTGGGGCAAAATTATTTCGGGGCCCAAGACCAAATTCAAAGTGAGGATAATTTTTCAACAAAAGTAAGAAAAATGCGCCACAGGGGAATTTTTTTATAGTTCAAGGTTAAGTATCTTTATAATAAATTTTTAATGATGAATAACAGTTTTTGAATGAAGAAATATAAGGAATTAAAAATTAAATTCAGCTTCCCATTTTCCTCTCTTCATAGTCATACAAAAAAATACAAATGTTTTAAGTGTTCCATAAAGATAAATTCGAGGTATAAATTATAATTTACGCACTATTGAATGCTACGCTACAAAATATCGTTAGGGAATCCCCGACAAAAAATTTATATCGATTGTCGTTTGACACGATTGATAAATGGCGGTAGCAAACCTATACTATAATGTACTAAACATAGCGTTTCTCAATTAAAAATATTATTTTTCTTGTGTATACTCTAATACTTAGTTATTTTTAATATTATATTAGTAATAATTTACAGAAATAAAAATTAAATTGAAAATTGCATGACACAAATAACAGCCAGTTTTCTCGGAAATTTGACCTCGGAGCTTGAGTAACTTAACTGAAACTAATAAATTAATTTTACTGGCATCTGTCACTTTGACATTAAATTAAAAATTGGTTAAATTGTTATTTTGAGTATAAATAAGCAATTAATAAAGTAAATAATACATATTTATTAATGTTAAATACAAATTTAGTAAATATTTCAAGTTTCTATTGTAAAAACAATTCAAAACTAGAGCGGCGGTGTCATTGCGATTTTCTTACCGAATTATGCACTCGTCCATTCATTCATGTCCAGGAAATTTTTTATCGTGCATTCGTGTACCACTCGAGCTAAGTGAGACGTTGTTGGAAAGCACGCAAAAAATTTCCGGAAAGAATTAATGCACATGTGATATTATAAGTGAAATTAATATAAAGTTTTCCATAAAAGATTTTTGTTGCAATAAAGTTTTAATATTTTTAGCTAGTTAGCTAGTATACGAGGTTTGCTTGTCAGGGTCGAGAGCCCCCGGTGCACGGCCCCGGCTAGCCCTTCGGTAGCTACGCCACTGACTGCACACAGCAAGCCAGCAAGAAACGAAGAACATTCATATCATGGGATTCAATTATATTGCCGCGCGTTCGTGTTCACAGGTTGCACTCTAAGTGCACGGCATAAGAACCGCAGAAACAATAACGAGCGGAATATATACCACTCCGTCGTGCGCGCCGCGCGCAGATTACGTCATAAATTATCATGGCGTCCGCGCACGAGTGCGGGATCATCCACGAACAAAGAAGCGAGATTTTTAAAGTGCCGTAATGCGATTCGGATTTTAATGAATTTGGGAATTTATGACATGAACTATGGGCATAGGCACAAGCGATATATTTTTTACGTGTGTATTTTATCTGGTGATAATGCGCTACAAATATAAGCCAAATCCGCTAAGAATTATTAGTAAGTACCTATACGGGTACGGAACGGATCATGAAAATAGGTCAATGTTGAACCTTTGTTGCAAGTTTTACTAGCAGATTTTATATAAAACGAATCAAATAAAATTGTAATAGAAATAAATCTTAATTTAATATTTTCTTACGTTACCATGTCCATTCACAGAGATAATAGTATAAGGTATATAAAAGAATTGAGAGAAAAAAATGGAAAAATGGCATTTGAGAAGCAAAACTTATAAAAAATGTATTGTTTTTTACCTTCCGCTTACCTGTAAAGGAAGGTATTGGAATCATGCAAAAAATCGGGTGGTGAATTTTTAGTGGATGAGCACGAATTAGGGTCCTTACAACTCATTTTTGATAGTTTCACGATGATGTCTGTGTGTATGTGTGTGTGTGTGTGTGTGTGTGTGTGTGTGTGTGTGTGTGTGTGTGTGTGTGTGTGTGTGTGTGTGTGTGTGTGTGTGTGTGTGTGTGTGTGTGTGTGTGTGTGTGTGTGTGTGTGTGTGTGTGTGTGTGTGTGTGTGTGTGTGTGTGTGTGTGTGTGTGTGTGTGTGTGTGTGTGTGTGTGTGTGTGTGTGTGTGTGTGTGTGTGTGTGTGTGTGTGTGTGTGTGTGTGTGTGTGTGTGTGTGTGTGTGTGTGTGTGTGTGTGTGTGGTCAAGGGTTGTTAGTCGCATAACTCAAATACGAATTACCCGAAAATTTTGATATTTGGTATTTAACATTTGTATATAAATTGGAAGAGCTCCCTAGATTTTGGTACAAATATCTTCATCGGAAGTGATATTTTTTGAAGATTGAAAAGGTTAATTGTCAAAATTGTATATAAATTTGGAAAAATATAGTATTTATTTGTAATGAGAATAAGAGGAAAAGTTATTTGCAACTTACGTTATAAAAAAATTGTCTTTATCTGGTAGCATTAAAGAACTGCAGTAAAATTTAAGAAATAAATTTATCAAATAAAACGTTGATATCTTGTAATCCATGATCGGTTGATTTTTGTTTCTGCGTAAAAAATATTGACAGGAGACGGGTGACAAGTTGGCATACTAGCGCTATATAAGTCCTAAGCAAGATATTAAATGTAGTAATTGAACGGAGGATGGCTTCAACACAGCAGAGTTTTTCTGTGAATGAATCTTTTTATTCAGGTGATGCAAATTTCTGTGTTTGAATATTTGAGATTTTTATTTGTATATTTTAAATGGGCACCGGATTGCACGTATACATTTCTGTTTAAAGTCTAGATATGGCGGAAGGTTGTGTGATGGCCACGTCAGATTTTTTTTCAATATTTTTATTTTCAGTTTAGTTTTAAGGGTACTACGGAGCAGCATTTTCGCTATTTTACGGCTAGGAGTGGCCTGGCTTAAGCACGCGGTGAAGTTAGCTCCTGTATATTTGACATTCAATTTTTATGAAAAAATCTGACGTGGACACCACATGACTTCCTTGTACGCCTATTAAACTGTTCATACTTTTCTTAATAACTAAAATGTAGAAATATAATATTATACAAATATATTAATATATAAGTACTGCTACTATACTCACAAATCTATTTTAGTCATTTTATTTAAACTGCAGAAGAAGATATAAAGCATATTTTACTATTGTCACTGTACTGTCATAATCATTTAAATTTTACGTAGTAACAAATGTTAATCGATCATGGACTACAAGATACCGAAATACTAAATTATAAATATATACTTTAATTATTTTTAAATGATAGCAGATACAAAATATTTATAAAATACCGATTGTAGGTAATAATCACATAATCTTTCATTTAAAATAAAAAAATTGTCTTAAATTAAATATGTATCGAAATATTTTAAAAAAGTACTACTTCCGGTTTGTAGACTGAAACCAAAAATAGGAGGTGCACAACTAGATGCTATAACAGTCCTAAATACAAAATTTCAACTTTCTACGTCTAACCGTATTTGAGTTATGCGACACACATACGTCCGTCCGTCCGTCCGTACGTACGTACGTACGTACAGACGTCACGTCGAAACTAGTCATAATGTATTCGGAAAAGGTCAAAACGGATATTTCCGTCAAAATATGAGAACCGAAATTTTTCGCGATTACAATACTTCCTTACTTCGTACTTCCTCAGATTTGATAAAAAGAGTTTCTTTGGTCATGAAAACAGGCCGATTAGAGCAGTAACAAAAGAGTTAAATATTTGTCACATTACTCTGTTTTGCTATGTAAGAAAGGAGTGACAAACTCATTCATGAAACGAAATCCCACTCTATCAATTCGCGTACCTGAGGCTACAAGTTTAAGCCGGGCCACATCTTTTAATAAGGCTAATGTCAATAATTTTTTTGATAAGTTGGAGGCTGTTGTGAGAAAACTCAAATTAAGTACCTACATCATAAATCATGAATATGGATGAATCCGGAGTGACCACAGTCCAGAAACCTAAAAAGATTGTCGCAACATTCTGCCTCATGTGTTGTGAACCCTATTCATCCAGTTTGCCTGGGGAGCAGTGGGTGCAGTGTCTCCAATGTAAATTATGGGCTCATGTTAACTGTGTTAAAAAAATGTTCTTATGTAGTAATTACGACTCGGATGATAGCTTTTCAGATTAAATAATTGTCTTTTATGTTTCTTTATATTTTTCTAACAGTTTTGTTGATAAATTATATGAAAAAAACTACATATTCTTTCTAATTATTGCAATAATCAACTGTTACATCTTACCCCAATGACTGTTACTTTTTGCCCCAACATTGAGGTTGAAAGTAACACATGTCTCTGCCCACATATATATTTTTTTTTGTTAACTTGCTTGACAAAACATATCTAATAAAAATTTCCAATGTAACTTGAATGTCTGGTCTATCGTTTAATAAATATGGATGCCCAAAATTTGCAAAGGTTTAGAAAACAAAAATTAAAAACGAAAAAATGTTACTTTCATCCCCGGTCTCCCCTATATATATAACGCATATGTATCAACATGATCTAACCTATATATGTTCAAATTATTACAAATGAAATTTTACATATTTATGAATATATAGTGTTTAATTTGTGGTCGTAAAAAGGTATAGTACGTGACTCTCTAGTAGAGATTCATCAAGTCAAGTAGCTTGACATTTTTGTGAATTACTTCACTTGACTTGAAAATCAAGCTTTTTAAAAATTCATTACTTGACTTGACTTGATTTTCTATCGTTACTACTTGACTTGATATCAAGTAATTTCAAACTACTTGATATTACTTGATAACGAACAATTTTGTTAAAAAATGCGCAATTCAGTCCAATAGTTAATTAACACAAAATGCGGTATTGCCCGAGCTAATTTAAACGATTTTATATCTACTCCAACGTTATATTTTTATTATTTTCTTGCACAGGTATATTTTGTGTAATAAATTGTCAGATTTTAATTTGATTTTGTGAATAATAGTCTATCTTGCCAGGCCTATTGTTATACATTGATACCTAATTTATGATATGCAATCTAGTTTTGAAGAATTTTTAATATTTCTCATTTTTAGTATAGTTTAACAGTTTAACTCCTTCATTTTCAAGTATCAAGTACTTAGATTTTACTACTTGATTTTCAAGTTACTTGAAATTTAACTACTTGACTTGACTTGACTTTCGTATTTTATTACTTGACTTGAACTTGACTTGATTTCAAGTCAAGTCAAGTCAAGTAGCTTGAAAATAAAGTCAAGTAGTGAAACCCTACCCTCTAGATACACGTTTTTATACACTCGCTGCGCACGTTCCTAAAAAACTCGTGACTAAAATGACGTTTATAAAACATGATACATAATACAGTATTAAAATTAAAGATTTCATGTTATCTTGTATTTATTTCTAAATTAATATAAATAAGCTCTTAATACACAAAAATTCAAAAATAAAGATTTCGAGTTTTAATAGATACGACAGACATACCGTCTACATAATTTATTACTTAGTGGTCAGAATATTATAATACAAAATCTACATAACAAATTTCTAGTTAAAATTAAAATTTCTAAAATAGTCACTTGCCAAGTAATTTTATGTTACTAAAGGAATACAAAGAAAATTAATAATGTTATTAAGTTCTTTGACAGCCGCTATTTATAACAGAAAATTGCCACATTTCAGCTGTTTCTTTGTGTTTCATATAACTGTAAGTATTATTTGAACGAGCGTAACACTTGGTTCAATAGCTTTTGATGACAAAATTTAATAAATGTCATGATTTTCAAAGTTTCTATTTCGTTTCTCTCAATGAAATACATTTCATTTTTCACAATATTACATATAAATCTTAAGTATCCAGCTACTCCACGAAATGAAAGAAATTTCACGAGGTTCTGAATTAGAATGAGAAAAAGAAATCCAATAATGGTTGTTTCATTCCAGATCAGTAGGTACCCTTTTTGTAACTATTGGTACTTACCTATTTTTAACAACTATAAAATCGTATTAAGCTTTTTAAACAAAAGCTACGACTACTAATAAATACTTATTCGTAATATTGACAGTAATAATTTAATATAGTAAACTAGAGCTAGTCTATTTTAAAACTAGGAGGATTAAAAGCAAAAGTCTAGTGTTATTTCTATGCTTGTGATTTGTGATTGTTTGGAACACACTAACGTTATTACACCCAACGCATCTAAATTAGTTTGTTCACTATCTGAATATTAAATATCTGTCTGATTATTAATTATTAAAATTTGTTATTTTAAATTGATTTAAATATAATTAAAGATCTTGTGAAATAAGTACAGTTTAGGTGAAAGCCTACTGACTTTTGTTTGTAAAAACAGACTATATAAATAACCAAAACAATAGGTACCTAATTTCGTAACTTAACAACCAATAAAAAGGATTGATACTTTACAATTTTATGATTAAATTATAAATTTTAAATATATGAAACATTGTCAGAAGAGCATATTCATTCGCTTTAGTAGCAGTATGTGTCAAAGACGAAGTTTCATTTAAAATAGACAAATGCGGTTTCTCTTAGGGGAATATTTTAGAATGCAGATAGTTTATTTTTGATGGACGTTATGAAATTATTCAATTATTTCTTGATGAAACTATACAAATTGAAATCTGTATTTATAATAATTTTAAATATACTGTCAACGTAGTGCACTATTAAAATCAAATGTAATGAAATCGCGAAATACACCAGTGCTATCATTGTAATTCGATTTTAAGATGGATCATTACTATTGGCTCATCTTTTTAATAACTATAGCGTTATAAATCACAGCACGTTTCTAAAAAAATTCTTTTAGCTTTGTATAATTTCTTAGTTTCTATAAGTTCTTTCAAAATTCCTTGTATTGTGGAATGTTTTTTTCTAGACACAAATTATTATTTTCATAGAAATCTAATAAATACCAGTTAAAATTGAACGATGTTGTAATAATTTGTATGTATTATTTTGATTGTAATTATTATAAGCCCACGACATGCTATTTGGTCGCACAGTTAATAAAGTGAAAATAAAAATACTAAGAAAATAGTTCCCGAAATACAAGATGTATGACACTTAATTTATCACTATCAAAATGATAAATGTCTCACTTCAAAACTCGGAATGCACAGCATAATTTAAACACTTGACCTAGATTCTATGAAATAATTTTTGTTAAACGAGCGATTACGATTATGCATCGCTAGTTCACATCGCAGAACCGACATCAGTGCAGGTATCACATCTCGGGGGTGTGAGTCAGTTAGAGGGTTAAATTATAATTAAAGTTTAAACGCGAATATTAAGAGCGTACTCTGTGTGAATTGTCACGTGCCACTGATAATATTCATATAGCTAATTAGTGTGACCGCGAATCCTACGGGGCGCAGCCATAATTCCTTGGTTGTTAACGACACCAATTTGCGCGACTAAGTTTGCAGAGTCTATTAGCCTCGGCATTCTTTATGCCTTCCTCGTGACACGAATAACCCTAGGCGCGCACGTCGCTACGACACTGTGACACCCGCCACCGTTTTACAACCGTGTACTACTCTTTTCTGTTCACTTGGTAATGCGATTGTACACATTTCTTCCAGTGTCGTCCTTACAGGTGGGATTAAGGGGACCCCCTCCCAAAGCTCTAAGAAAATATATTCTAATATTTATTATTATATAAATTCTTCATAAAGATGTACAATTTATTTATATTTATTTTGCACATTTGACGATTCATTTGTAAGGAATTTGACCTTAAACAACAAAACATTTTCGCCTGTGGCGTTTTTTCTTATAATACAATTAACAATTATTATAAGTGCGCATCATCACCACTGAAAGGACTGAAACATATCCGCCAACGCACGTTGAGCAAAATTTGTTTTAATTATTATACATTTTTATTTTCACATCCTCCCCCAAGACCGATGTGTGGGTACGCCACTGTTTGCTTTGCTCATCTTCGTCAAACATTGGGGATTGATCGACTAGGATTCCGCATTATGAAAGTTGAAAGTATTTATCTAATCATCGCCTACGCTATTATTTATTATTTAAAGCCTGGAAATACAATTTTCGTTGCTAGGAAAAATTCAATGCAAAATTTGCTCGATTGAGGGCGCTTTTAAGGGACTCGTTTGATGACCGGAAGCTGAATGAAAAATAATTTGTCAAACAAATGATGAAAATCATACAATCAATAATAAACTAAAAAAAAAATTTTTCAATAGATATAAAGAGTGTTTCTATACCTCTGCACGCAACTTTAATGGGTTATATAAATTCCCTACTGATTACAGAAAAAAAAGAATTTTTTCAAAATTCGCAAAAATAAGAGTAGGTAGTGAAAATATAAGTTCCATTGGTTTGAACGTCCATTTAACTGCTTATTTATTATGTTATTTATAAAATAAAATTATAAATAGTATCAGACTATCTACAAATACCAAATAGTCACTTCTTATGTAATAATTAATAAATAAACATTTAAATGGACTTTCAGACAAATGGAACTTATATTTTCACTACCCTTATTTTTGCGAATTTTGAAAAAAACTTTTTTGTGCTGCAAATTGTTTATAAATTTCTATAATGATTTACCACAAGATGTTATATTTTGGTATCATTTCGTAATGTGAAACAACTTCTCAGCATGTGAAAATGGTTAAATATTAACCGAAACGTTTGCATCTAGGAGTAATTTATTTATCCTTTTTTATCATCCATCATCCGACGATCCTTTGAACTAATTATTATTATTATTCCAAATGTTGAACTATAATTAAATTTTGAAATAGCTTCAGTGCGAACTGCTGTTAACAAATAATTATTTGAGTTCTAAAACCGTGTGTTGTTACAAATGGACCTTCCCTGGATATTCGGGATCTATCGCAAGAAACAAAGAATTGTTTGTGACAAAAACTTGTCTCATGATTGGACCTTTTTTGTTCAGATTTACCTTAGATCTCTAATTAATTTCGTAACGATTACTGTCAAAGGAATATATAAAACAAGAGACAACTTGTACGTTTTTTGTAAAAGATCGATGTCGAAAAAATGTTTTAGAGTTCTATGTTAAGGTTCTAATTTAAATTTGTTTTTTACTCGCTTATGTTATGCCTGAGTGAATACTATAAATTATTGCAAAAAATACATCAATTGGAACGGTTGTGTTATAAAAAAGTTAATTGCAAACACAAACAAATGAATAAAAAATATTAGGTGAAAAATAAAATTTAACAGAATTGTAAAAAAATTCTGTAAACTATGTCAGTGATGAAAATAATTATTTTGCTTTGTATTTTATTAATAAACTATATTTATCATTAATCAATTTCTAATAAATTAAAACTCAGAATGTTAAATATTAACTAATAGCTATATTTGTTTGTATCTCTATTCGTGGTAAGGGTAACAGTCCCGCCAGGGTAAAGCAAAATGTCGACACAAAACAAATGGTGATTACGGGTTGCAACTCGGGTTACAACAACAGTAGCCAATTATCGTCAGCGATCGAGTGCACTGCACAGGTTGATTGGTTGAAAAGTTGTTCTCTTTACTACCTTTAGCGGAGCTAAAGTAACTCATTATTGTACGATTTCATAAAAATATTGTTATCTAAGTATTACAACACTGGTAATAAGCAGACATTTTTAATTTTTCATCTAAGTATTTCATTTCTACGAAAGCTAAAATCTTGAATGTAGAAAAACAATACAACAAACATTAATACAAATCATGTAAAAAAACTTGACATTTTGATTGAAAATTGCATTATATTTATTTATAATAATTTAACATCTATACAAAATCTATCAGTTACCTACTTTGCCGAACATATACGCTATATAGTTCATGTTGTTATTACAGTTATTTAAATCATGTAGGAAATCAAAATGCAAATATTATATTATAGACTAGTGAATGCACAATCAATTTCCACTGACAAAAAAACCAGTTGTAATGCAAAGCAGCGATTCGTGCTTTTGCGCAACCATGCAGCCAGCTCCTTTTCCTTGTGCCGTATATTGACGTCCGGATCACTTACGTGCACACAAAATCACGCGAAAATATATTTTGGTCGTGACGGCTCAGATGGTGGCCTTGACAAACGGAACCTATTTTTATAAACCTACGCTGATATGGAAATATCTAATCTAATAAATCCATATTCCAATGTATTTTATATGCATGCATTCTGTTGTACGCTATTTATTGCTTCAGTTTCGTATTATGAAATTTAAATCGTGCAATATTTAAACGATTTTTTTGGCAGAGAAAATTACTGTAGGCTAAAATTTATGTCATAGCTATGAACATGCAATACCCTAGAATTATATTGGACAGCTTGTATTATACATTTACATTTAGGTATACACGGCAAAATACAGTGCTTTTATTTTAAAATGTTATCGGATAATATTATATTATATATTAATATTATACTACCGCACATTAATTTGGTAGATACCTAACCATAATAAAACAATGATTATATAAAATAATATTTGAAAAAGTTTTTCATAATTATTGTTTTTATATCTTAAAAAGTGTTCATTATTCCATTATTGAATTGATTCATTATAACATGTATAAGGTGTACTTTTAAAGTTTTGTTCCCCACCCGGTCAGTCATGTAGCACGGAGCACGGAGCAGCATCGATGGCTGTTTCCGGGGCACCTCATTTCAATAAGGGGCGACTTGGAGTGGCCAGTCCGCTCGCCCGATTTTGCTTCTTGTGATTTTTTTTGTGGAATTTTTTTTAAATCTCGCGTTTACGTCAACCGTCCAAGGATCCTAGAAGACCTGAAGGCCAACATCCGGGCCGCAATTGCCAACATACCCGCTGCCATGCTGGAAAGTGTTATGACAAACGCCAGAAATCGGCTTATTCAGTGTATAGACAATGGGGGGCGTCACCTACCTGATATGATTTTGAAAACTTGCTGAAACAAAACTTTAGATATGTACCTACCTACATTATAGAATAAAATAAAAAGTTTCTGATTCATAAAATGGGCATTATTGCGTTTTGAAATAAGTAAGTTACGATGAATCAGCCTGTATTACAAATATTCTTGTCATAAATCCGCCGGCACTAATAAACAGATTTTTTAAATTAACAAAATATTTAACCAAATCCTTGTACCAGTATACCTAGATTAGTTTTTATTGCTTTTCTAATAATAAACAAACTATAAACTCACCAAAGATTATTTTCATTTTTATTTAATCTAATCAACCTGGTTTTAAGTTAATTGTGCATTGAGATTTTGGCATTTTGCATTATATTGAATTACATTGAAAACCGGACTGAACCACCGTTTGCTTCTTTAGTAAAATAATTTAAATCAGTAACCCATAATTTAAATCGGTTAAATTGTTTTGAAGGTGTTTAATAACATTTTTGCATTAAATTTAATTTAAATTTATAGAACAAATGTTGATTTTTAACTTTGTTTGATTTCAATATATTTTAAATTTAGTCAAAAGTTTAATCAGTATTTGCAATAAATTTTTTGTTTATTCAAATCAAAATAATTGAAACTTGAATCATTTTATTATGAAATGGCAACCAGTTTATTTCGTGTGTAATTATAAAAACTAGAACAAAACCAAACCGTATCGATGGCGTTGAAGGTTGAATCCTTACCAAAATTATTACTTTATATTTAATATTAAAACTAGCAGTATTAATTTACTTGAAGCAGATTGGAAATAAATACATAATGAATTCAGGTGTACCTAAGTAACAAATTATGTAGTAGTATGAAGTGTAATACTGTATTCATGCTGATAAATATCGCTGTACTACAAACTACAGGAATATAACGTAGCGTGGGGAAATTTGTATCACGTTGAGAATAGCAAATTAATTCACACGGATATAATAATTAATTATTCCCATTATTATGTCGTTCATAAAGTGTCATGAAACAGTAGTTGGTAGGTTCAAAGGTTTATAGACGTATAATTACCTAATAATATAATACCTAAATAATAACTGTTACGCATTCAAGCTTTTATTTGCGAATTTTTTATTCGATTAAATAATTAAAAAGTTGAATAATGTTATTATCCTGAGCGTTACGATGTTACTCCAGATACGGATGCGCTACTGTATGTAAACAGCAAGTGATAATTAGAGATTCATCAAGTCAAGTAGCTTGATGTTTTTGTGAATTACTTGACTTGACTTGAAAATCAAGCTTTTAAAAAAATCATTACTTGACTTGACTTGATTTTCTATATCGTTACTACTTGACTTGATATCAAGTAATTTTAAGCTACTTGATATTACTTGATAACGAACAATTTTGTTAAAAAGTGCGCAATTCAATCGAATCATTAATTAATTAATTATCTATCTACACCATTTTTACTACTTGGCTTGACTTGACTTTCGAATTCTATTACTTGACATGAACTTGACTTGATTTCAAGTCAAGTCAAGTCAAGTAGCTTGAAAATCAAGTCAAGTAGTGAAATTCTAGTGATAATACAACGAGTGAATAAAAACATGAAAAGTAGCCAGTGTAATAAAAATATCTAGATAATTATATCTATATAAATCATCTATAGATATTATATTTTTATTTATTATCTTATATAGATATTTTTTTCTTATTCATCTATTATCTTATCTAGATAAAATTACAAATTATATTTATCTATATTTTAAATATCATCTAGATAATAATTTTTGTAAAATAAGAACCATTTTTTACCTTCCGCTTACCTGTAAAGGAAGGTATTGGAATCATGCAAAAAATCGGGTGGTGAATTTTTAGTGGATGAGCACGAATTAGGGTCCTTACAACTCATTTTTGATAGTTTCACGATGATGTCTGTGTGTATGTGTGTGTGTATGTGTGTGTGTGTGTGTGTGTGTGGTCAAGGAGTGTTAGTCGCATAACTCAAAAACGAATTACCCGAAAATTTTGAAATTTGGTATTTAACATTTGTATATAAATTGGAAGAGCTCCGTAGATTTTGGTACAAATATCTTCATCGGAAGTGATATTTTTTGAAGATTGAAAAGGTTAATTGTCAAAATTGTATATAAATTTGGAAAAATATAGTATTTATTTGTAATAAGAATAAGAGGAAAAGTTATTTGCAACTTACGTTATAAAAAAATTGTCTTTATCTGGTAGCATTAAAGAACTGCAGTAAAATTTAAAAAATAAATTTATCAAATAAAACGTTGATATCTTGTAATCCATGATCGGTTGATTTTTGTTTCTGCGTAAAAAATATTGACAGGTGAGACGGGTGACAAGTTGGCATACTAGCGCTATATAAGTCCTAAGTAAGATATTAAATGTAGTAATTGAACGGAGGATGGCTTCAACACAGCAGAGTTTTCCTGTGAATGAATCTTTTTATTCAGGTGATGCAAATTTCTGTGTTTGAATATTTTAGATTTTTATTTGTATATTTTAAATGGGCACCGGATTGTACGTATACATTTCTGTTTAAAGTCTAGATATGGCGGAAGGTTGTGTGATGGCCACGTCAGATTTTTTCATTTGTAATTTTAATCGAATTCAAATGTAATCAAACTGAGAAAGCCTTATACAACGTAGGTACAAGCTTGTAACGCTGTCAGCTCGCTAGCTGGTACCGCTTATATTTTAAAACATGTCCTTTATATTTTTTGTATTATCTAATAATTAGCTAAATAATAAATATTTATCTTTTATCTACACTGGTCAAAACAAAAAACGAGACACTTAAGATTTGTCAAAATTTAGGTGATTTTCAAACCGTCATAACTTGGCTTCTATGCGACCGTTTTGGAAGTTCTGATGATGCCAGGTAAGCTTGAAGTGTCCTCTTTAAGAGGGTGTATACGAACTTTAATGTCCATCATTTTCAATCCCCTCCGCCCCTCTCTGAAGAAATCAAAACTTTTTGTGAAAAAAAAGTCCAACTTTGGAAGTGTGTACGGAGCTGGAAATTTTTTTTCGAGTCGATCAACCATCAAGGCGATTAAATTCAATCAATTTTCGTGGATGTCACCAAAAAGTTATGCGCGTTTGAAAAAAGTGCATTTTGGGGTTTTTTCCACATAACTTGGATTCTTTTTAACGAAATGGGACTTTTTTGCGCAAAAAAGCTCTTTTCTGCGCGTGTAAAAGGGAACTTGCTTGGTTTGGAATATCTCTATTTCCACTCTAATTTTCAATCCATGAAAATGACGGTTTTTGGCCTAAAAACGTCGTACTTCGACTATTGTTAAAACGTCCGCAAAAACATGGACGGGATTCAATAAAATGTAAAAACAATTCACATCTTTTCCGTTTTCCTGTAAATGACTAAAAAAACGAAGTTCCTACGATGATTAGGCGCAAAGTTATGAAAGATTTAAGAAGACTATGCATGTTGGCTTGATACCACCGACATTAAGCGTTACCCGACGTGAACCAAAAGGAGGTTGCCGGTTGGATTTTTTCATGGGTTGAAAATTAGGGTGGAAATAGAAATTATTCTTAAAATGGAGTAGGTATGACATTACAATGCAATTTTACTGTGGAAAGTGTATGAAATAAATTGATTCTAAAAATGGGGTAGGTATAACTTTACAATGCAATTTTACTAGAAAATGTGTATGAAATGAATTGATTCTTAAAAGGGGGTAGGTATGTCTTTAGAATGCAATTTACTATGGAAACTGTATGAAATGACAAGATTCTTAAAAAGGGGTAGATATGACTTTACAATGCAATTTTACTAGGGAAAGTGTATGAAATGAATTGATTCTTAAAAGGAGATAGGTATTACATTACAATGCAATTTTATTTTGGAAAGTGTATGAAATGAATTGATTCTAAAAAGGGGGTAGGTATAACTTACAATGCAATTTTACTAGGAAAAGTGTATGAAATGAATTGATTCTTAAAAGGGGGTAGGTATGACATTACAATGCAATATTACTATGGAAAGTGTATGAAATGACTTGATTCTTAAAATCCAACCGGCAACCTCCTCGTGGTGCACCGTGCACGTCGGGTAACGCTAATGTCGGTGGTACCAAGCCAAAATGCATAGTCTTCTTAAATCCTTCATAACTTTGCGCCTAATCATCGTAGGAACTTCGTTTTTTGAGTCATTTACAGGAAAAGGTGTGAATTGTTTTTACATTTTATTGAATCAACCCGTCCATGTTTTTGCGGACGTTTTAACAATAGTCGAAGTACGACGTTTTTAGGCCAAAAAACGTCATTTTCATGGATTGACAATTAGGGTGGAAATAGAGATATTCCTAAGCAAGCATGTTCCCTCTTACACGCGCAGAAAAAACTTCTTTGCGAAAAAAAAATTTCCCATTTCGTTAAAAAGAATCCAAGTTATGTGGAAATAACCCCAAAATGCACTTTTTCTTCAAACGCGCATAACTTTGGTTACAAAAAACGTAGACACTTCATTTTTGGTGACATCCACAAAAATTGATTGAATTTAATCGCCTTGATGGTTGATCGACTCGAAAAAAATTTTCCAGCTCCGTACACACTTCCAAAGTTGGACTTTTTTTTACAAAAAGTTTTGTTTTCTTCAGAGAGGAGTGGAGGGGATTGAAAATGATGGACATTAAAGTTCGCATACACCCTCTTAAAGAGGACACTTCAAGCTTACCTGGCATCATCAGAACTTCCAAAACGGTCGCATAAGCCAAGTTATGACGGTTTGAAAATCACCTAAATTTTGACAAATCTCAAGTGTCTCGTTTTTTGTTTTGACCAGTGTATTATCTACATAATTTCTTCAATGATTATCTATTATCTTATCTAGATAAATAAAAAGTACCTATGTTATCTTTATCTAGATAAAAAATATTGATATCTATTACAACACTGAAAGTAGGTAGGTAACTTAAATCGCTCACACTTTATTTACTATCTTTGTTTGTTTTATTGTTTAATCTTACTAGGTTAAGTAGGTAATGGGAAATTAGTTAACATGCAATTTATACCACCATTTACCCGCTGAACAGTATACATGAACATTTTCAATCTAATAGCATGCAAGTGCTTAAAATCAGGAAGAAGGAAGCTGAGAGCAAAATAATTTATTTATAACAAGAGCGTTTAACTTATGAGACCATTAATTTTCTTTATTCCACTTGACTAACCGATTCAGAAAAATGAAAAAACTTTTACTGAGCTGAGAGCGGATATTAACAGCAAGAGCAAGTCGAGGTGTAAATTACACGTGTTTTCGCCAAGCGGATCAAAATTAAAATATCAGATTTCGTTTTTTAATATCACGGAATTCCAAAGTGAATAATTCCAGGCGTAAGAGCGTACCCTAAGTTGAAAAAGTCATCGTTGGAATGAAAAGATAACTCTATCATTGGGCAGTAGCTACGCCGACAGTCTGTTTAAGAAGTGAGAGTTTTAATTTGAAAGTTTGGGTAAGTTTGGTGCCGAGTGGCGGCTTCGTTAATGAAGCAAGATGGTCTGGCATTGTGGCAGTTGCATAGTGGGGGGGAGGTATATTTCAGCAGTCGGCAGTTGTTGGAAAACAGCTAAGAAGAGTAATTAGAAGCGATGTCGCCGCCTCGTTTGGCCGCTATCACCTGATGCGGCCCACGAGTTCTACGCAGGTGGCGCTCGTAAATCATCGCGATGCTGTTTGAAATCTGCGCGCTTCACGCTTTCACCTTCGGTTCGACTGCCGCTCGTTTGTCATCATAGACGTGGCGATACGCACACACCCCTACACTCGATACTTTTTGGATTTGTTTTGAAAAGTGAAAAGAGAATGTTAGGTATATTCTCTTGCTATGAAATACATTACATACAGAAAATAATTTTTCAGTCAATTAGAACTATGCAGAGCTAGTAATTTAATTATAATAAAACTTAAATTACCAACGTATAAAATTTTATGTTTGGATATTTCAAATACCTATGTGTTATAAATATTTCTCAGTTATTTATATACCTACTTATTTCAATCGGTATAGGTTATTGCATAGGTACATAGAAGAATAAGTACAGATTCGATATTCATAACTCAGTCTTTAATGATAGTAATATTTACCTACTATTTACCACAATAACGGAATTGTAAGCACATAAAAATGTTTACTAACGTAGTTTCAATTGTTATATTTACATGATACCTACGTATATCCAGGGCCTCTATTCTAATTCATATAACAACTTGATAAACCAAGGGGATCTTGTTATCCCTCTAGCGGATTTTGTTTGGAAGTATCATATAAAGCATGCTATAGATGATTTATATTTCGCTGCCAAGTTATTATGTTTTATTTTCTGGGACAATTTGCAATATGAACATAATTCGCGGTTTCACATTGTTAATTTTTTATTAATTAAATAAAATATTTTTTCATAAGCGCATTTATAAATGCTTTTATTAATAATATAATCATCAGAACTTATATCAAGACTAGTCAACAGATAGCGACCCGACATGTCGCTATGAATTAGAATAGGAGGCCAGGAGTGCATAAGTGCTAGATATTTAATCGCTGCTATTTTGTTATTAGTTTCTGAAACCGTTGACTGCTATTTTGAAATAAAATGGCGTGTAAAATTTCGTACCTATAGGTATGGATCAAACAGGTAGTTTTTGAGAAAGCTTACCGCTATTTTGATTCAAGATGGCAGATTTAAATTGTTCTCATGATTTATATTAATCAAATTACATATATAAGAAATTTTCAAATTTTGTGCAAATTGATCACGCAGTTTTTGTGATAGGTAGCTGGCATTTTGTTTTTAAGCTCAAAAGATACTTCATTATTTACAAAAGGTTTCGCCTTAATCGCTTCAGCCGTTTTCGAGAAATTCGCGAACATACAAAGATATACAAACAAACAAAGAAACATAACAGGTGAAACTTATAAACCTTTTCTTCTTTTTGGAAGTCTGTTAAAAATGGAAATTATACATTTGCTTAGTAAATTGGCATATTTAATGAAATAAAAATCATTACAGGTAGAAAGCAAACGTATCTCATTAATTAATTAATACCCCAAATATATCTTCAAGAAGTCACAAAAATATAAAAAGCTTGCTTCAATTTAATTGCAGTTGAAAGATTAGGTTTCAGTTATTTAAAATGCATGACAAATACAATTGTCTTACTGGTTTAATTTGAAATGAATAAAACAATCAGAACATAGCACACGCTGTTATTTGTAAAACTTTAATTTTATGCTCTATCTGCCGGTATTTGAAAATACAAATAAATTTTCAGGTATTGAGGTTGCAGGTAAAAGTTTAAATGACGATATTGAATGTAATTTTCTGTTATAAAATAAAAATATATAAAAACATTTCAGAGAGTTACTAACATACTAATAAAAATAGCTAAACATCAAAATTCCTTTTACACAAAAATGTCCTTTTAAAACCGCCATAAATCATTAACAATTATGTGCCACTTGTGAGCACAAAAATAGCTCAAACCATTCAGAAAATTTTTCCCGTTTATCAAACGAACGCTTTTAAATAAACCACATTTCAATAGGTCTATATAACACAAAACCGAGTGCACAAATAAAAAAAACTTGAACTGACAAGCAGTCACCCTACACATGTTTTATTCCAAAATACAAACACAGAAAGGGCGATCCGTTAACCGTTGCTGAACAGTGAGCAGAAAACGGCAAACGGGCGAACGCGTCGGCGTCGGGCGGTTATGGCACAATATGCTTCACCTGCTTGTTCTACTGACGCGCGACTCGACGCGGCAGAAATGCGAACGTCAAACATCGCGAGTCGTCAAACGGGCCTGGGATATTAGACATCTGCCGAGCAGTGGCGCCGTGTCGTGGGGTACCACGAATTCATACAAATGTTTATTCATTATTTTAAAATGTTGATTTATGATTTTTACCAAGCGATAATTGTATATTATTTAACGCATGATTTATTAACTCGCCTTCGGCTCGTGAATAAACTTTCATCCTCTTGAATTATAGCCATTATTTGCGAGTCATATACGACATTTTATGTACGACTTTTTAAATAAAGCAACATTTCTTTACAAATTTGTATTCATATTAACCTAACCTCAAACTTTGGTGTGATGACAATTGACAATTCATCTAAGTAATTTAGAACTGTTATGGGCTAGTATTATACAACGTTTTACAAATGTAAAATCTCAAAATATATTTTAGATTAATTATTTTTTCTATTTCTGCTTACAACGTCATAAAATGATAACTTGATGTAATACTAACAGTACTTACAACAGGGGTGTGATGGCAGTTAGACAGTTCAGAAGAATAAAGTACTCATTATTTAATAGTGTTAAATAATGAATTCATTAATTCATAATATGTCCTTATGGTGGGGTTTATTATACTACTTTCACGTATATAATGAATATATTATTCTATTGTTATACATAAAAGCTGTAAATTATTAGTAATTTACGATTCAAATCTGGTAAATTGAGTTTTTACTGTACAGGTTAGATGTTGCGGAAATATTTTAAAATGATTACCATAGAGATTCATTAAAGACGTATAATCCGTTTTATTTATACTCTAACGTCTTTTCTACGTGTGAGAACCAAGATTTGTTTTTCTCGTTTCCTTGTTCGATATAGATTGCCTTGTTTTAACAAAAAAAAAACTAAAAAAATAACAATTATCTCATACTATCGTACCAGACAGAAATTACTCATGTAAACTTGAAAATGCGATGCAGTATGAAATAATATTATATTTTTATATTGTGCCGAAAATAATACAATACTTTTAATTAAAATTAAACATACGAAGTATGATTATTATTGCACGTATTGCTTACTATTTTTATCTATAACTCTATATTTACTTTAGTTTCATTAATCAGCATGAATAGTATGACATTTTACTCAGAAACATTTTTCTTTTATTATTATTATTATTCCCAATTACAGAATGGTAGATGTCATTCTGGTAGAATCCAACCAGGGATCGAACTGGAGATCACTAGCATGATAGATGAACAATATTAAATTACAAATCTTGCAATGTACATATTATTATTACATATTATTTACTTTACTAGTGGGCAAACTGAAGAATTACCCACGAGACGAATTATCACTCATGATGTAGAAGACTGAATGAGATAACTTTTTTGAGTGGGTCATTCCTCATTGTCCACGTAAATAACATCATATAGCCACCTAAAATATCGTTACTATTGAGATTTTAAACAAGCAAAGTAACAAATTACCCACTAGTGGATATAATTTTAAGCAAAGTCACTAGTGAAGTGGGTAGTATTTTAATTTGCTTGTTTAAATTCGCCAGTATGTTACGATGCTTTTAGTAAGAGGTGTTGAAAAATAGTATATTGTAATACAAGTTTGGAGAGGGCTTCATTGAAAAACTAGTATGACAGTTGGAGCACGAGCGTTAGCGAGTTCTCCTATCATACGAGTTTTTCAATGACCCTTACCGAAAGTGGGAAATATTGAAAATATTAATAAATAATTTAAATTATATGATAATAACGAATGTAAGAAAAATAAATCAGATAGGCTTGCTGTCATAGCTGAAAACTAAAACTGACAGTTCATTTTTGTATTTTTGCATTTATGGTGTGATTTATGATAAAAATAATGGAAATTCTTGCAGAAAAAAGTAGTGATCGTGATAGTGAGTTTATTGTGATTCTAAAATTTTGTCTCTCAGAAGTCAAAAATATTCTGATAGCTTTGGCCTTCCAGAAGCACAATTTCTAATTCAGCAAAAATATTTGTGTCTCAAACTAAGTGAAAATCAACCATTTGAATAGGTACTTATTATTACTACAAATAAAATGCTTTAGGTATTAAAATGTACTTTTTAAAAAAATCGCACTCAATGCACTAAATGAGTGTGGAAATTATTTTCAACACTCAATGTTAAAAATGTTTTAATTCCTTAGTAAATGAAATATTTTCGTCTCGTAATTGATTAAGTTGAGATGTTTTTTTGAAACTACTTCTCTAAGCTATTAGAGATTACAAACCTTGAACCGCCACTGCTGCTGTGATTCCAACTCTTGCTGAGAGCGTTCTTTAATCTATTCAGCATTAGCATCGTCACTATCTTTCCAATAACGTCAAAACTGTTCCTTACTCGGGATTTTAAACTTCAATAGTGCGCTGCCAAGTTATAAATGACTCTAGGAAATGAAATAATTCTCTAGGCATTGAAAGGGATGGGTGATATCTGCACTGCAAACAACTCTTGCTGACGCTGACTCAATGCTGAAAATTCAGTTTTCTCTCAAATAATCTTTTAATCCGCATTTCATAGTTAGTTACCCTATCGCTTCTTCAATTTTAATTAATTGTTATAACTTCTCAAATAACACTTCAGTAATTTGATGAAGAACATTTATAAACATAATTAAAGCATTAAGCATTTATAAACTTTTACCACAAGAAAATATTACAATCATCATATTATTTTTTACTGCTATGTCCTAATTTGATTATTATGCGTCCCCCATATTTTAACACACTTATTTCTCTACAGGTTTATATTTATATAAGTAGGTACAGATTTATTTAATAATACAGCTTTTCTTAACCCATACAACACAAATACGTCGTTAAGAAGTCTTTATAATGTTCATGTCTCTAAAACGTTTGATCCAAATGTAGTCACAAAGACGTCACATACGTGTCTTATGTCCTCCATTCTGGATGTTTAAAAGATGTTATTTTTTTCATGCAAATGACGTCTATTTAATATCTTTTCGACAGTCAAATGATGTCCTTTTTAATAAAATTATAACCAATATACGACTTAATTTTGATTAATATACGAGTAGGTTTCCTGTATGTCTTAACCAAGATGAATTTTGAGACAAATATAGGACTCCTATAATTATATTGTAAGCGGCAGATTTAAAACTGGACAACATAATGACGACTTAAAGACTACCGCATAAGACGTCTAAAATTCGACCAATACTAGTCTCCTTATGACGTCTATAAGACAGTAGCAAGATGTACGTCTTACAGACGTTAATACGATCAATGTGTTGTATGGGTAATAAAAGGAATAATGAAATTAATTATGCATTGTACTTGCGTAAAATAGCTTTTTACTTTATAAGTGCGGTAGGTTTTATTTTATTGTATTTTCTTTGAGGTTAAGTGAGATTCATTTGACATTTGCACTAAAATTTCCTTATGTCAAATTGTCTTGAAACTACTGCTAAGAGATGTCGCCAGTAAATGTGACATTTAAAATTAATCAGTTTTATTTATTTCATACTTTATTGAACAATAAATTGTGTAAAGTAGCGTTTTTTAAATTTTAGATTTACTTTTTTTGAATGTCCTATTCAAGCAATAAAATTCGATGCTCTTTACCGAACAATATGCGGTAACGTCATGGAAAGTCTAAAATAACAACTACCATAGACGTCAACGATGTGTGATTGATATGTTTACACTTCCGTTATATTTTGTATAATTTGTCTGCTAAATCCTCGAGATTATTTGCCTTAGTTTTTCCAGGGCAAAAACAGTCCTTTCGCAGCCTAGGTATAAAATAGTTATTTGTGTACCACAATGAGAAGTATTTAAAGTATAGTTCGACAATATTATATTATTTGTGTATATCTAGTAAAGGAGGCAATAATTGCAACACGTAGCCGAGCACAAGTTGCACAACAATGTGCGTACGCAAAGTGAAAGTATATTCTCGCACGCCTCTACTTTACGCACTCATTTCCCCATAAATAAGCCACTTTGCGCACGCAAAACAGGCACGAAAATGGTAACTTTTCGTACAGCTATGACAAAAAATGTTTTCAAGACGTGTTACACACTATTTTTTCTACTCTTGCAAAACAAGGAAGTTAAAAAATTCTAAAATAAACATTAATGAATATTCTATTATAAATAAACCAACTTATCCAATCAATTGCTACTAAACTTTATAATTATTTATACAAGTGGAGCGAACTATAGATGATCAGTTAGGTACGTGATCAATAAAAAACTAAAATGCGCAATTATCGGAATAATTAACAATTTAACTAATCGAATAACCAGATAAATCACACATTCACCACTCATGTAATGGACCAGTTAAACGTCATATACAAACTGTGACGATAAGGAAAGATAGCAATTCCCGGGCACGTGCTACTCGTATCAGAACATCTTCAAGAAGACTTCTGATATCCGACTCCCACCTAGCACGTAATCGCCCAAGTGTACTAACGAAATCGAACAAACAAACACTATCATAACCTCATTAGAACACTTGCATTCCTATATCATGAATTATTTTTATAATCAACATAATTGCTAACCCCGACATATTAATATTGCTATCTTCTTATCCAAATATTACAAAAATCGCAGACATAGTTATTTAACTAATAATATTTTTTAAAAAAATAATTAAATATTACATTGCTTTCTTACAATCGGATTAACTGAAAAGGCTATTCGATGTTCTGATGCGTGATGCCTATTTGATTCCACTGTGGAGAATAGACTTCAATAAACGAAGTGCGATTCTTAGTGTACCAAAACAAATAGAATTTATTGAATGAATTTTTAATTTCAAAATTAATATTTTCTGTACCACACAGTACGTAATAAAGCTGATACAGCATCATATCAATGTTAACAACAATGCTGTTTTTTTTATTAACATATGATATATAATGCGACCTTCTGTAATTACTTACTTAACCTACATAATAAAATACGAAATATATAAAGTTGAGTATCGAGTAATTTTGCGAGCATATATTTGCCTTTATAATTAGCTACAGGAACCTATAAGTTAATATGCTTACATAAACAAAAATCTGCTGTGGCCACCACAGTACTTCCCCGACTATAAGTTTTAATAACTTGCTTTAAAGGCTTTAATTTTATACTTCATTCAAAATTTAAATAAATTTATCTTTCCCCCGGAAATATTTAAGTTGATACCAACTTTGGCATAATTTGAATAACATGGGGAAAACAATAATTATTATTGACCATCGTTTAAATGTTGTTTTTGATTCATCGACTAGAATTTTTCTCAATGCGCTATAAATTGATAATACCTACACTTGAAAAAAATTGAATAATTTTTGGAGAAACAATTGTTGATAATCGCACAAATGCCATTCTTTACCTTTTTTAAAAATCTCTCCGAGAGCTTTAAATGGCCACCATACTCGGTATCATTTTAATAATTTATTCAAAAATGACGATTTTTTTTAGTCTTCTACTAGAATACTTTTCCCGAGAGCTTTAGTTTAATACCAAACTCGATAGTAATTTAATAAAAATTTAAAAAGTTAAGTTTATAAAGTTGGTAGGTACCACTGGTTGAATAAAACTCATTAACAAACTTGTAGTCAGTTTTTGGCTCCAGATAAAGTATAAAATTACAGTCCAAAATTCCAACGCGTTTTAAAGTTAACATCCAGACAGACCGACAGACACACAGACCGACTTTTTTTAAAACCATGATTTTTGGGTTCATTCGTGAAGATTCATTAAAATCTCGAACTGTTAAATAATCACGATTTCAATACTTAATAGTTTGAAATTATTATTATTATTATTATTACAATTATGTGTGTGTATTAATTTTATTAATAATAATATACGTACCTACCTAATATAAATATTTTTTGAAGAATGCTTTATAGGATATATATTTTCCATTTACTGATTGATAAATGAATAAATGTTTGCGTGCATATTTATATAAATAGAATATTTTGAAAGTGGAAAATTTAATTAAAAATTTTATAGTGCTATGAAGGAAACTTCACTTCAGAATTAATTTATAGCTGAAAATATTCATCATTAGTAATAATAGTGAACAAAGAATAAAATTTGAATGGTGCAATATTAGCTGAACATGCTAATTATAGTTTAAAAACTGTAGGTTCCTTTTGATGCGCCCGGAATGGAAAGCAGGTTTTCCATTCTTCATTTCATGATTTTACGTATTTCTGAAATGGCGAAATTACGAGGTAATGAAGTGAAGCAGATGTAGCAGCGAGAATTCTTAATATGAATTTTATTACAGCGACAAGAAAACAGAATTCGACGACTTCGCTTTGCTCAGCAGCTCGCCTTTTTTAATAAGGTAGTCAATGCAGATCTTTTTTACTTCTAACCTTTGAAAAAGCATTTCTTAATGTGAGATATGACAAACGACATTAAGAATGAAGAAAATTAAAACTTATTTTAGTAATTCCTGTTTATAGAGTTGAACAAATTAAATTCTTTCCTGATAGGTATAAAAACTAACGAGACATTATTTTCATAGAGTTTGTATTCTTAAATGGTTAAAGTTCGGGACGTATACCAATATTTCTTATCAGGAGACAGGTAGTCCAGTACCTAATTACTTTTCTCATATCTATATTACTAGTAGTAACTATTTTTGTATACCTATACAGGCTGTACCAGAACTTGAGGTACATATTAGAATTAAAATTTTTTTTTTTCTAAAATTCGATAATTAATCTTTGAGATTTGTGAAAGAAACAGTTTTGGGCCACTGGTTGAATAGGTAGTTCTAATTTTAAATAATACATTGTAACTAATTTACAACTAATGTTTGCATAATATAATAACTTAATTTAGATAGCCACATAACTCTGTCCTTATTCTAAATAAATAGTATTCAGTGGCTTTATCAAACTTATAAAAAAGGAAAAGAAGGAATATATTTTTTTTGCGAGAAATAATAAATTTGTTTCTATTACCCAAATTTTTAATTTTTTAGGATTAGTACAAATAAATACAGATATTTTTTTCATATCTTTAATACATAATGTAATTAAATTATAAAATAATACGTAATATCACAAGAACAAAGAGTACAACAATAAAAAGTTTATTCATTTAAAGGAATCACAATTTATTTTGAGAAATATATTCTACCATTTGTTATCGAAATACACGTGTGACATTCAAAATACCTACCTAGTTATAATTAAATAAGTATAAGTTTTTAATTAGCTATAGTAATAATTTTAATAAACAATTTTTAGACGAGTTACCTGGTTAGTAAATTGTTTGTGACCCAAATGCGAAATTTCCGTGTTTCAGTAAATTTATAGCATGTTTATTAGCTATTAAAAACTAGTCCAATTATTAATTTTGTGCTTATAAATAGTAGTCTATTTACCGCTATTTTCAAACTATTGGTGCTTGTTTATAATATAAAATATGCACATGAATTGCAAGTTATAATTTTCCAACATAAAAGTTAATGAGAAACGGTGTAACTATTTACTATGTACACATATGACCATTTTTACCTTCCGCTTACCTGTAAAGGAAGGTATTGGAATCATGCAAAAAATCGGGTGGTGAATTTTTAGTGGATGAGCACGAATTAGGGTCCTTACAACTCATTTTTGATAGTTTCACGATGATGTCTGTGTGTATGTGTGTGTGTATGTGTGTGTGTGTGTGTGTGTGTGTGGTCAAGGAGTGTTAGTCGCATAACTCAAAAACGAATTACCCGAAAATTTTGAAATTTGGTATTTAACATTTGTATATAAATTGGAAGAGCTCCGTAGATTTTGGTACAAATATCTTCATCGGAAGTGATATTTTTTGAAGATTGAAAAGGTTAATTGTCAAAATTGTATATAAATTTGGAAAAATATAGTATTTATTTGTAATAAGAATAAGAGGAAAAGTTATTTGCAACTTACGTTATAAAAAAATTGTCTTTATCTGGTAGCATTAAAGAACTGCAGTAAAATTTAAAAAATAAATTTATCAAATAAAACGTTGATATCTTGTAATCCATGATCGGTTGATTTTTGTTTCTGCGTAAAAAATATTGACAGGTGAGACGGGTGACAAGTTGGCATACTAGCGCTATATAAGTCCTAAGTAAGATATTAAATGTAGTAATTGAACGGAGGATGGCTTCAACACAGCAGAGTTTTCCTGTGAATGAATCTTTTTATTCAGGTGATGCAAATTTCTGTGTTTGAATATTTTGATTTTTATTTGTATATTTTAAATGGGCACCGGATTGTACGTATACATTTCTGTTTAAAGTCTAGATATGGCGGAAGGTTGTGTGATGGCCACGTCAGATTTTTGTAAAGTGATATAATGATAACAATAATATTTGATTTTGATTGTCATATTTTTGGCAGATGAAAATATGCAACAGTATAAAAATTCAAATTATATTATTTTATAGCAATCAAGGTCATAAGGAGTACAGATAAAAACTTAGGACAAATTTCTAAAACTATTATTTTGAAGAAAAATTGTGGTGGACAGACATCAATTCCAGAAACTGAAAAAATACTACTTTTTCTATACGACTGTTATTCTTACATAATTCTATCACCTGTGTTGGAATGATTTAATTCTATCACTGTTGATGGATTGTAGGTAATGTGACGAGTGACGAATAATAATTATTTAACTATATTAAATTTTTTTCGTTTGTTTTATTACGTACCTACATAATTATATAAGTTAGGTAATTTAAAATACATAGGTACTTTCCACACGAGTTGAATACGCTTTTATTCCATACTTGTTACAAAATAACTCTTCTAAGTGGTTGGATTACTTGAAAACCATTTACTATTCTGTCATTCTATAAACATTTTAACAAAATAAGAAATAAAACTACAATTTCGCAAAATATCTTCTGAAGAACATTGGACCCGTGTGAAGTTGGCACCCCATGTTGGAATTTCAAAACGGAAACTATTGCATAATTTTGCCCAAGTTATGCCCAGTTGTGCCCAATAGTCATTTCGTTTTGCCCAGCAACCGTTAACCTATGAGTCAATAATCGAATTTCTATGGTGTGGCACCCCCATATGCGACTTCGTAAAAATGACATATGCCAAAGTTTTGCCCAACTTATACCCAGTTTTGACCAGTAGTTTTGACATAAACTTATCTATGCTAACAAAACCCTTCTTGAGTCCAAGAGAACTCCGTTTTTTGACATAAACTAATCTATGCTAACAAAACCCTTCTTGAGTCCAACAGAACTCTGTTTTTTTGACATAAACTAATCTATGCTAACAAAACCCTTCTTGAGTCCAACAGAACTCCGTTTTTTTGACATAAACTAATCTATGCTAACAAACAGATGGGGGTGCCACACCATAGAAATTCGATTATCGATTAAGATGGGTTAACGGTGGCTGGGCAAAACGAAATGACTATTGGGCAAAACTGGGCATAACTTGGGCAAAATTATGCAATAGTTTTAGTTTTGAAATTCCAACATGGGGGTGCCAACTTCACCCGGCAGAACATTGGTTATTTTTAAAACAATATATTGTTAATAGGCTAGGCATATTAGTACAAATATTGGGTCTCAGAGGAAAGTTTTGATATAGTTTTGATTTTTTCACCGTTTATGTTTTTTGGGTCACTGAATTCGAATTTGAAGTTTGCGGGCAAAAACTTTGCCCGGAACTTTGTTTTTTGGGCACTTTTTGATCAAATTTTGGCACTTTTTTCAGTTTTTGGCTTATATCTCAGAAAGGAAGCGTTTTTTCGAAAAGTCTATTCTATACAAAATTAAAGTAGACAAAATTTCATATATAAGGTTTTTTCCAAGACTAACCGTTTCGCCGCTAGAGCGCGCCCAAAAGGGCCCATATTTCCATATCTAGTGAAATTCACCGTTTACGCAGAAATCGGCCTTGCTGTGATACTTAACTGTTGTAACAATTTGGTCTAAAAGTGCTCAAAAACAAATTTTTGGGCAAAATTTTTGCCCGCAAACTTCAAATTCGTGTTCAGAGACCCAAAAAACAATTTTTTTGCTAATATGCCTAGCCTATACCTGGAAGTAATTCCCTAAAAGATGATACTTTGCATATATGTAGTACTAGTACCTACCTAGCAACAACATATAAAAAATCAACATTCATGCATGTTGTGCTACGGCCGCCATCTTGGAAAATGGCGACCGATTTTCACTTCTTTTATTTTAGTATTTTTAAATTCTTCTGTGTTTAATCAACTCTAATTTCTAACCGGATAAAGATATTTCTCAGGCATTTTTATATGAAATACATTGTACTATTTTTGAAGGGCCGAAATTTAATGATTTTCTCCAAGAGAAAATTATAAAATTTTAGAATTCTTATTCTCTTGGAGAAAATGATTAAATTTCGGCTTAAAAAGGTCCTTCAAAAAAAATACAGTACAATGTATCTTTCATAAAAATGTCTGACGAATCCAATGTCGAATACCGGAAGTCGATATCTTGATCCATTCAGAAATTAAAGTTGATTAAACACAAGAAAATTTTAAAATTTTACAAGTTTCTCTAGGAGAAAATAATTAAATTTCAGATTATTAAAGGCCTCTAAAAAAATAGTACAATGTATCTTACATAACATTGTCCAAGGAAGCCAATGCTGCAAACCGGAAGTCGATATCTTTATCCGTTCAGTAAGTAGAGTTGATTAAACACAAAAAATATTTAAAATTCTGAAATTTTGCAATTTTCACTTGAAGGTAATAATTAAATTTTGGGTTATCAAAGGCCTTATAAAAAAATTTAGTATAATGTATCTAACGTAAAATTTACTAAGGAATCCAACGCTGCAAAACGGAAGTCAATATCTTTATCAGTTCAGAAAGTAGAGTTGATTAAACACAAAAAATATTTAAAATTCTGAAATTTTGCAATTTTCACTTGAAGGTAATAATTAAATTTTGGGTTATCAATGACCTTATAAAAAAATTTAATATGATGTATCTAACGTAAAATTTACTAAGGAATCCAACGCCGCAAACCGGAAGTCAATATCTTTATCCGTTTAGAAATTAGACGTGATTAAACACAAAAAATATTTAAAATTCTGAAATTTTGCAATTTTTAACTTGAAGGTAATAACTAAATTTTGAAAAAATCAAAACTATATCAAAACTTTCCTCTGAGAATCCTAATATGCCTAGTCTATAAAGGTTTGGCAAGAATCATGCAGAAAAGTTGTCAACAAAAATACATTATAAGTATCAGTTGAAGATAAGATATTCAAAGAAAAATAAATAATAGGTTGCCCAAACTCTTGCTTTTAGAAAAGCTATAACCATAATGCATTGTAATACAGGGTGTTTCATTACTTCGAATACATACGTTAAAGGTACCTATATGTTGTTTTATATGCTTATATATGGGTAGTTTACCTGCAGCATTTTTTGTATTTCTGCACTGGATTCGATTTTCTATTAAACACAAACAATAGAAGTAGGTAAGTAATCAACATTTTAAATTACATAATACTGGTAAAATAAAAAAACAATAAACAAAATTTAATTATTTTTAATGAAACAACAATTATTACTCCACCCAGTGGCAGTGGTAACGAAAAATTTTTGACTGGGAAACATGAAAATTAGGAAAATTAATTTAAATAAAAAATAAAATATTTTCAAGCCGTTGCTCTATTTCTCCTTGGCCTCTAGTTTAGTTTTAAAGCAATTTATTAGATATTTCAATAATATTTACTAGTTTCAAGTTCGTCTTTCAAGTGTTAATTTCAGCATCTAGAGAACCTACAAAGTTGTATAAGTATTTGCATTATTTCCTAGTGAATTCACAATTCAGGAGCATAAAATTTCCTGCTGAATTCAAACGATCTTGCAGCAAATAAAACTACAAGTATAATGTAAAAAAGAAATATGCAGTCTGGAGCTTGTTCAGTCCATCCAGCAAGAGTGACCATTGTTCCGTCCCTCGAGAGCGTCGGACAGAATCGAACGATCAATGGCGGCCCTGCAAACACGAGCGAGCAGCACTCAGTGGCGTTTATTTACCGCAGTGTCAACAAGACAGCGCCGCGGCGACCGTGAACGCCGTCGCACTGATCATTGACAAGTCATGAATCATTATGCACATTGCTGACAACTCCTACAACCTCTGCAGCTCCGGGGAATATTTATGCTTGTTTGTGTTAGTGTTTACTTTTGATATGTCAATAGCCATACATTCTTTATTTAGCGGGAAATGATTTATGAATTGACAAAGTTGTTTGAGGTTATGGATTAATTGTTTTAAACTGTCGCTGTGGAGTTTTTATTTTTTCAATGAAATGTAGACACAAAGGGTACTACGTTGGTTGGTTTTATATTATTATATTTAAGTTTAATAAAAATTTGAAATATAAATGCCACATACTACGTGCTATGTAAAAAGAATATAAATAACAGGTCGGTAGTTAAATTAAATAATACTGCTTTAAAAGTAATTATAAATTGCTCAAATATGCAGGATAGGTATATTCTACTTTTTTTTACCTAGATCAGTATTTCTATTGAAATGATTATTAAGGAACTTTAATTAAATAGCTTAAGTTGCAGAATTTTTCTGATATTAATTCATAAAAATACATACAGAATTTCCTAAAAGTTTTGAACGAGGGAAGAAAAAAAAATGGAAAATTTGGGGATCACTAAAGAGTCATAAAAACTATATTCTTAGGTAGATTAGAACTCCCATGCAACGTTAAGTTTTTGTAAGGGATGACCATCCCAACATTTTTAAATAGCAACCCCTGTCGAGTTTCACCCTATTTTAAAGACAGCAATTTTTGTATACTATGAAACATATTAATGACATCATTTAATTATTAAAAAGCACTCTGTTTTTCTCTGTCCATAACTTTTCAAGTAGTATTGTTCACAGAAAAAAAATTGAAGCTATATTATAGAAATTTTTCTCTAGTTTTCAAATTTTTAACCAGAATTAACCTGTGTTAAGTAAAAAAAGGTTATATAAAAAACTGTGAAAAAATAGGAATTTTTAACTATTTTAGTGAAGAAAGGGTATTCCCGGCAAAAATTTTAGGTGGCAAACTTCAGATTCGTGTTCAGCACCCAAAAAAACATACAATTCAGAAAATCAAAACTCCCTTAAAACTTTTCACGTATTGTCTGGACTATTATTATTCATTACGCATTAAGACGATCCTCTATCGCGCCAGAAAACATCGAAGAACATGGCTTTCGCGCGCCTCTCCACAGCGTTTATTGTTTTGTTAAATAAGTATAATAAATCTAAAAATATTGTTGAAGATAAAAGTACAATCTACAAAATGATCGATGCAGATTTTGCTGTAAAATCGAAATAATATGTTAATTTGAATTTTGACAATTTTTGTTTCAACACAAATACCTTTTTAATTTAAAAAATTCGATCGGTTAGCTTTGTTGACAATATATTAAAATTTGAAGTTATTTCATTTATAAATAAAAGCTGTACCTACAGTGGCGCGTGAAAATCCTTTTCTCTAAAATATTGCAGTTTTTTTACAAGCATGGGTGACAAAATAATTTTTTAACAAAACAATAAACGTTGTAGAATAGCGGGCGAAATCAATGTTTTTGACTATTTTTTGGCATGGGTAGAGAATCACCTTAAATTTTTTTAACATTTGAGTCATTACTAAAATATGATGTTATGAATGTTCTTGCATAATTAAATTAATTATTATGCAAACACAAGAAAAGCAACAATAAAATAAAGAGAAGAATAAGGTAAGAACACATCAAGTTCCGGTGGAGTAGCAACTGGCACGAAAAATCGGTTGAAAAGCAACTTTAAAATTAAACACAATACAGCGCAAATAAAAGGAAGCGTTAAGATAATTGAATGCCAGCTCTTATATACGTGTCTAATGTCTAATGTTTTGCCGAGATAGACTTTGCTCTGCACTCCAAACGTCAAGTTTAAAGTACAAAAGATTGTTACGACAGATAAAAATAGATACGAAAAAACATGTTAGGATGTTTTTGTGTTACGACAAGAATCATACAGCTTCGGTCGCGGGTGCGACGGCAGTAGCGGCGGCAGTGCAGGAAGACTGACCGTTAAGAGTCTCGAGGGAGGGCACCGGGTCGCGTCAGGATGCTCCGGACGATCAATGTTGCCCCTTGCCCCTTTCACAGCCAGACACTTGTACCTACTGTGACCAGTGACCGGTACCTTGTAACTGCCACAATGTCAAATGTCAGGTCATTACAAATTTGCAACAGGAGCACAACGCACGATTTCAACAATCTAAATCTACAATGATTTTTAAAATCTAATTATATCGGACGTACTATGACATAATGTATGTAATTACTAGAGATGGAAATTTAGGTTGTAAAATTTACAAAAATAGGTACCTAAATAATTTAGGTTACAAATTTTTTATAATTTATTTAAAAACTTAATAAATTATTAACAAAATTAAAATTTATCAAAACTAGCTACCTTCTTGCTTTTGGTACTAAATATCTGAAATTAGGTTTAAAAAGTATTTTAATAATAAATATTTTTAATAATTTTGTTGAAAATCGCATGACACAAATAACAGCCAATGGATGAATTATTGATTACAATAATAGTAACCACGGTTATATAAAAATTTTCATATATAATACCATTAGTGACTATGATTTTGCCGGCAATTTTTGCCGTCTGGTCACGACAGCTTCTTGCGTCGATAATAAACACGAGTGCGTAGCACGAGTGTTTATTTTCTAAAGCAACAAGCAGGAGTCTTTCTTTATGAAAATGATTTATAAATAGCTTCACTTACATTACAACAGTTATAACAATAGGATTTTGATTCAAAAAGATATATTCAATTATTTAAAATTGTCGATTGGATCACTAGTGAAAATTGTCGAAAAATTATGTCGCTGCGAGCACTAGTGATAAATTGTCGAAAAAATTCGTTTCAATTGGTGGAAAATTTATAAATCCTCAAAATTGATTGGTCCATTTTTGACAGATGACACATGAGTTGAATTGTCTCAGAAATTTTTTACTAGTAACTTAACTGAAATTAATAAGCGGAAATTTTTCGTCATTGTCACTTTGACATTAAATTAAAAATTGTTTAAATTGTCATTTTGAGTGTAAATAAGCAAATAATAAGGTAAATAATACATATTTATTAATGTTTAATACAAATTTAGTAAATGTTTCAATTTTCTATTGCAAAAAGAATTCAAATATAGAGCGGCGGTGTCATTGCGATTTTCTTACCGAATATGCACTCGTGCATTAATTCATATCCAGTAAAATTTTTATCGTGCATTCCAACAACGTAATTAGCTCTCGTGTACCAAAGCTAAATAAGACGTTGTTGGAAAGCACTAAAAAAAATAAGTGAAAATTTTTGGAAATATAATAAAATCAACAATATTTATTCATAAATTACATAAATTATTTTAGCAAACTTAAAAATTGCCAACAACTTTAATATTACAAATATCTGTAAATGTGTGGGTATTAATAAAAAAAAATCTGACGTGGACACCACATGACTTCCTTGTACGCCTTGTGTGTTCATACTTTTCTTAATAACTAAAATGTAGAATAATAACTGCAGAAGAAGATATAAAGCATCATATATACTAAAAGGCATAGTGTGGTGGAAGATTCATCACCTTAGCAACTATACGTTTTTTTGCTCTAAAATTTGTATGGTTTGTACGATTTTAATGAAACTTTTTTATTTTATCTAGTGATTTTTCTATATTTTATTGTTGTAGGGAGCACAGTTTGCGTGAGAAATAATAAAAACTCACTGTTTTTTCACTCCTTATTTTCATTATACTTTATTCGATTGTTTTTTTCATTTGACATATAGGTAGAGGATGAATTTGACTATATTTCTATGCATGGTTCAACCCCATATTGGGTATATTAAGAAAGTTATTAAGAAAAAACCGAAAAATGCACGGAACGCAAATGGGAGTATGCCATGGAATTTTTGTTTTCTTTTTATAAAAACAATGTTTTAGTCTAGTGTCAGATTTGACGTTTCCATTTCGAAATTTTATTTGGATTTATCTTTCATATTTGATAAGATACAAGTATTTTGAAAATTTTATTGAGTATTTAAAGATGGAGCACGCATTATGTTTACATGCTTTTGTATAAATTTGAAATAAATTTTTTGAAAATTTTTATTCAATTTAATAATGTATTGTGAAGTTGCATCATGTTGTTATTTATTACTGTCCTATTTATAGTATATTTTGACCCAAATGTAAATGTTCAATTAAAATTATATCAAATTTCCGTGGATAATACTATGTATAATTCCCAGTATTTTAAATTTAACAAAAGTATTAAAATAGGAGTCCCATAATCGGGATTCTTAATTCTACTTGAGTTTGGGTTAAGTTTGAATTTGGCCTGCTCAAGCCGCCCTACTGGGTATTGTATCCTGGATACGCCAGGCCCAACCGGACAGAGGATTAGGGGACAGCACACTAACAACCGGACAAGCACGAGACACGGCGCGGACTTATAGACGATCTAGATTGTTATTACACTACTTGTATAAATCTGTTTTTACATAAGTATGTATAATATTAATTAGCACCTAGGTGTATAAAATGGTTTCAATGATCGGCATTTGTTTTAAATTTAACAACCAGGTGAGCACTAACTTTATAAAATTGTTGAAAATGGCAGCTAACGATTTTCGTTTGTTTTTATCTAAAAATTATTGAATCAAATCGAGGTTTATATCAAATCAAAGGGATAAATAGAGGCCAGCTAATTAATAAAAATACTTAAAATGGTGACCGACGATTGGCATTTGTTTTTATCAAAAACAATATAAAAGTATACTATCGAGTATGATGTTAAATTAAAGAGCTACATAAGGGCTAATTAATTAATTAAATTATTTAAAATAATGGCGGAAGATTGCCATTTGTTTTTATAAAAAATGTCAGAATCCTATTGTGCATGATATCAAATTAAATGTCTTGATGAGGGCTGATACAAAAGATTGTTCAAAATGGAGACCGACGATCGTCATTTGTTTATATCATAATTGTTAAAATCATATTGATTTTGATATCAAAGTAAAAGCCACTAAAATTTATATTGAAGAAGGAAGATAAATAATTTGAAGTTGTAATTAAATAATTATAATTTCATCATAAGAAAAGATTACAATTTTTTTTGGTAGAGCATAAATGTTAAAATTGTTATAATTGAGAGACGAAGTGCCGAATCCTTCCACATTCAGGGTCCGCGGAGATTGAGCCCGCGAAGCGGGCGAACCCCCCTTGTCGCGCGGTAGCGCGACCTAGCCGAAGGCCCGCGTAGCGGGGCCTGACGCTAGTATTTTACTATTGTCACTGTCATGTCATAATCATTTAAATTTTACGTAGTAACAAATGTTAATCGATCATGGACTACAAGATACAGAAATACTAAATTATAAATATATACTTTAATTATTCCTAAATGATACCAGATACAAAAATATTTATAAAATACCGATTGTAGGTAATAATCACATAATCTTTCATTTAAAATTAAAAAATTTGTCTTAAATTAAATATTTATCGAAATATTTGAAAAAAGTACTAGTTCCGGTTTGTAGATTGAAACCAAAAATACGAGGTGCACAACTAGATGCTATAACAGTCCTAAATACAAAATTTCAACTTTCTACGTCTAGCCGTATTTGAGTTATGCGACACACACACATATACGTCCGTACGTACGTACGCATGTACGTACAGACGTCACGACGAAACTAGTCATAATGGATTCAGAAAAGGTCAAAACGGATATTTCCATCAAAATCTGAAAACCGAAATTTTTCGCGATTACAATACTTCCTTATTACTCCGTACAAGGAAGTAAAAACACTCGAAAAACACGATTATGGAAGGTACATAAAAAATGTAATGTAGGTCCAATTATTTTTAAAAAACACAATTTAAGGTAAATTAGGTAAAATCATGTTGGGCTCAAATGAAAGGATTTTCTTCAAAAAGTATTTTATTCTATGGCTCATAAAATTGTAACTCAGTAAAAAAGTTAAAAATACCAAATTCCCATTTCTAGTAATTACCCTTCATCATCTAACTGTATTAAAATATTAAAAATGGTAAATTAATAGTTAGGTAATGAAGTAAATAATTACGTACCTATACATTATACAATGAGTTAGGATAAACTGGCTTGGTTCGGCACCTACTCTCGTCATCATTTCAAGTTGGGATAAATTAACTTGGCTACTACAATGCTATCGGGCAGGCTAGTGGCTCTAACTAATGTGCTCTTTGCATTTACTTACTAATAGCTATGCAAGTTAGGTAGTAATCAACGTGGCATAATATATAAAGGGAAATTAGATTATAGTTTGTGTGTGCGTGTGAAAAATCAACCCAGGAAGTTTATCCAAATCAAGAAAGTTAAAAACATTGTAGTTTTATATTCTATATTTTCTTAATTAATTTTTTTATGCTTAAAATAATTGTGGATAATTAGTTGTGATTTAAATAACATGTCAATTTTGACACTCGTTTGTCCGTTACTACGTAATATTACCAATAAATTTATAGCTCTGATTATATTAATAATTATGATAAATAGTATATTATACAAGTATGCTATAATGGATGATATTATTTCTGAAGATGAAGTTTATCAAACGAGCGAGTAGAGCGAAAATTTTGATATTTCCAAATGTCAATTCTCTACCACCATAGCGACATTATTAAACATTGCAATGTTTTTAAAAATAATTTGCACGGAGAAATTGATTTAGGCTGATTGGTGCAGATGAGGGAATACTATCTATTATTCCCTGCTATTATCCCCTGTGGGATTATTATATAGTTTTATGTAGCAAACATCATACATTTTTAATGTTAATGTTATACATTAGTCGTAGATAAAAAAAATATAAACAAGGTATAAGGGTTTTAAAAATTATGTTGTAAAATTTATTATAATATTATGCAATGAAATATAAATCATTATAAATAGAGACAAAAATAATGTAACATAATGCTTTGAAAATGCTTACGGTGGGTGTTTTGGGAATACGAATAAAAGAAATTCAGTAATTGCAAATTTATAGGTACAAAACAAACAAAAACATAAAGAAGGTATTTTCAGCTTACGAAGGAGAATTAACAAACTCACCTGTATAGCTACTTTTCCCTTTAGTTAAAAGTAAAAACATTAACGAACACGAAGGGAATTCATGTACCATTCGTTAGAAGCATTCCATTGTGTATATTTAATTTATGCGTTAAATAACAATCGAGAAAACACAATCCGTGATCTAATCTCGAGCAAACGGAGCCAACCAAACCCTTATTTGACTTGAGGCCATCAAAACAGAACAAATGTTGATTGTTGCGCGGTGCTAGCGTCCCTCGGGACGGTATTGAAACGGGCGGCCGGTTTTTAAAATCCGCGCCGGTGATTGCGGTTCCTCGTCTTGGGTGGATCGGTCCCACGAGGGCTTGTGTAGCTGCTTTTGACTCCTATCGAACCTGAAGTCAGGTCATTTCGTGCAGAAGATCTTGTCCGTGGCTAACTTAACAATCTAGTCTACATTTTATCCAAGTAGGTTATCTTTCAATCTGTGCTCTTTAAAAATCATACAACAGGATTTTTTGCGAGGTATAATATAGTATATTGCAATACAAGTGTGGAAAGGGCTTTATTGAAAAACTAGTATAACAGTTCCTATCATACGAGTTTCCGCAAGTGTGCTACATACTATTTTTTCTACGAAACTGGGAAATATTCCAAATTTATTAAAAAATATGGAAATATAATATTTACAAATTTAAGAAATACAAATTAGGTAGGCTATCTGTCAGAGCTGAAAACAATAACAATATCTAAAAACTGACAGTTCAATTTTGTAATTTTGCATTTATGGTGTAATTTATGACAAAAATAATGACATTTCATGCATAATGTTATAGTGATAGTGAAAGTGAGTTTATTTGAACCCTTCGGACATTTTACTGCAATTGTGAATCTAAACTTTTGTCTCTGAAGTCAAAAATTTCCTGACAGCTTTGACCTTCCAGTAACTGCACAATTTCTAGTTCAGCAAAATGATTTATGTCGCAAATTAAGTGAAAACCGTATATTTGAATATTTATTACAGAGATTAAAACAAATAAAGTGTTTTAGGTATAAAAAATTAATGTACTTTTAAAAAAATTCGTACTCAATGTACAAAATGAGTGTGGAACATATTTTCACCACTCAATGTTTCAAAAGGCTACTTTCACCATAAATTTTAATATCTGAAAATATGGGAATTCGCACTTTCGTAGAAAAAGTAAATTTTGTAATGCTGTTATATCCAATTTCAGTACATGAATAAGAATCCTTTTATATTTAATTTTTATTCTTGCAATTTTGTCACATTTCATTTCTTTTGGGAATAGAATTACTGGCGGTTCCCTTTTTGAAGAATTCTAATAAGTAATTTGTAATGCTCTTATATCCACTTTAAGTGCGTGAATATAATAATCCTTTTATTTTAAATTTTATTCTTGCACTTTTGTCACACTTCATTTCTTTTGGAAATAGAATTATACTAGCGCTTCCATTTTTGAAGTATATATATTTTTTAATTCTTTCAAGGATCAGTATTTATTTCTTTAACACATTTACTTTAATCCTATATTTTTGTCACATGCTATTTTCATCGTCTATTAATTAAACAAATTTTTTCTATAGCTGATGTTAACGTGCTACTTTATCGAGTATTTTGTATCGATAAAATAACACTTCAACCGCAAGGATACATAAAGTAAAATTAGAGTAGATACAGTAAAATTTTAATAGCAAGGATAGATAAAGTATTTAAATTTGTTTTTTAAATTCGTTTTCACACATTTCTGCATCCACTTTGTGAAAAAATGGGATGATAAATATAACAAATAACAAACTCCGAAATTGTGTTTTACTAGTATTTAATTTACAATTGGCTTTCTTATATTATTGTTCTTTAACATCGACTAGGTATCTATAAAAAAAAATATTATACACGACGAAAATAATTTTTTTTATAATAAATAATACATTTATAAGTAGTTTAAGAATACTCCTTTTCTCCTCTAATGCCACTTTTTCAAAAATTTTGGTAATTTTTTTTATATGCCTGGATAAACATGAACTATTCTTGCAATTCTTGGTATTTTGTTACTAATAGAACTGAAAATATATACTCGTAGCTTCTCATCTTTGAAGAAATGTAACTTTCAATATGAATGTATTTGACCTTGAACCAAAAAAAATTGCCTACGGCGCCATTTATTATTCAAACCTCCCCTCCCCTTCACAAAATCCTGCTACACTGCTCACACACATTCACACATTTCAAAATTACAAAATCCACGACTCGCGCCCAGCTCTATCAAAGTTGGGTGCATTTGGCCCTTCCTAGAAACATAACCTGGCTACGGCCCTTATAAACACTACATAATGGCATGCGAAATCGATGTTTTTGACTGTTGTCTGTCATGGGTAGAGGATCGCCTTAAAGTTTGGTTGAGTAAGTAATAAAATGTTATATAATGTTAATGCTAGATAATGTTAGTTGCGGTAACGTCATTAGTTGATTTGTTATATTATGATAAGCTTTGCTAATTAATTACTGTTTATTGTTACATAAGTAGGAACTATATTAATCGTGTATTTTGGGGAATGTAGTTAGTATTGACTGCGGAGTTTTGGAGGAATAAACCAGTTGTAAAAGTTATTTTGTATAATTATTTCTGTGTGTGTTACCCTGCATTTAACAAAAGCTTTAAGTAGTTGGGGTTTAAGTATCAATGAAAGTATTTAATATTCATTTAGAATACTGCTAAAATCACTTATGATAATTATGTAGAACCATTGATCTTAATTTTGTTCGCTGCTTCACTTAAATAGAATTCCATTTCAACAAGGATAAAAAATAAAGATATGATTCTCGTTTAATTTTGTTATTGGTGCCAGTGCAGACACAATAGAAGTCTCATTCATGGACAATATCTTACGGACTAGATCTCTTCAACTTCCTCACGTAGAGATAAGATTGTGCGGCGGGTCACGGCGTCTCGCCACGTCGTTAATTCACGCGTCGCACGGCTGACCACAGCAGCTGCACGCACCCGCCGTCCCGACGCTGGCGTTAATACTCCCTGCGTCCTGCGTCCTGGGATATGCTCCATTACTGCCCGTCACACTGACATCAGCTACTTTCACTTGCACGCATCTTCATTAATACATGACAACTTTTACGTTCCGGATTGTAAGCTGGGCTTGCGAAGGGAAGCAAATCGAAACGATCATGCGTGACGGGAATGTAAAAAATGTGTTCTATTCTACAATGGAACCTTTCACTCCTAATGGGAGGTTTACTGATGGAGGAAATTCATTCTTGGCCACAGTTTGCTTACTACAAATAGTAGGTAAACGCAAATGCAAGTTTGCTTAATCAAAGATCAAAATAAAGTGTTTTTGCAGTGCATTGCAGTTGCACTAAAAAAATTGTGTAACTCGCCTGCCAGAATAGGCCAAAAATTCTGCCGGACATAAACAGACATTTTATGTTGTTATTAAATTAAATTAATATACAAATAACTATATAAACATTTTCACATCATTTACAAAGCGCGAAATTGGTATTTTTTCGTATAAGTTTGTTACATTCGCACGCCCTATAAATATCTATTTCGCACATGTAATACAAAAATAACTAACTTCTATCAGGTGCTGCATAGTTCGGTACATGCATTTTCTGTGAAAGCATTTATTACTAGGTATATAAATAGTTTGTATTAGATAAAATATATTGGGTGAAGTTTCTGAAAAAACAAACACTACATTGTATCCAATGTAATGCCTTGTATGTTAATTTTTTTTTCTATGATTTTGTTTTGGGGTTAGCCATGATCCCAGCATACCTACCAGTTAAGGGTAAATTTAAACATATTTTTAAATTTGATAACAAAATAAATATCGTTAAATAAATATGTATACAGGGTGTTTCATAACTTCATCAGGTGCATACGTTAAGGGTACCTATATGTTGTTTGATATGCTGATTGCAAATCAAAAAGAATTTTTTTTAAATCGCAGAATTAATTTCTATGTTTCCCAGTCAAAAATTTTTCGTTGCCATTGCCACTGGGTGGAGTAATTATTGTTTCATTAAAAATAATGAAATTTATTTCTTTATTTCACTAGTATTATGTAATTTAAGATGTTGATTACCTACTTCTATTGTTTAATTGTTTGTTTTTAATAGAAAAACGAATTCAGTGCCGTACTACAAAAAAACCTGCAGGTAAACTACCCTTAATTTTTAGAATCTTAAAAATATTCTACTTGATTCGTAATCAGCATATCAAACAACATACACCTTTCACGTTTGTACTCGAGGTTATGAAGCACCCTATTTTGTTTACAAAATATCTGAAATATATCGCTATCTAACTTAAATACAACAAAAATTGAGTAGGTTATATATATATATATATATATATATATATATATATATATATGTTGCTAAGAAATTTTCATAAGTAATATAATATGAACCTTGAATTTATAGGTAAAATTACGAACAGTTGTTGCGTAGTATAAGACAAATGAGAGTCAAAATTGACATATTGTATAATATTACTGTATAACCAAAATCTCTCTACACAGTTTAAAATATTTCTCAAATATCAAAATAAATTATTATTTGATCTTTTCGTTTAAACCTGCATTCGGCTTTAGTTTCAAGATAAATACCTACATTTTTATTTGGTATTGTATAGATTCTATTTTGACAAATACGTGAACAACTGAGGAAAGGTAAGACAGATCGGGCAGATCTATTATATAAATTGCTTGATCACCTTGGCTACGAAGAGCGAAGACGTTAGAAAAATATCTCGACGTGTATTTTGTACAAATCTCATGACTTTTTGATATTGTCTGTGGAGCGTTAAAACTTACTAGGGTGTACTTGTTCTTCGTTCTGATTTCATTGATCCTCAGTTTCAACTTTGTAATACTTTGTCTTTTTCAGGATATAAATATGAAATATTTATTTATTTAAAATAGAGCTCAGTTCTCGAGTCTCGAGAAAATGTATTCGAAAATTTTACCCCAATTAATTGCAGTTATTTAACAGGTGCAAACAATATATGTTTATATAAAAAGGTAGGTACTCAAAATATATTAATACGAGTACCAAAAATAGCTAACGAGTAGGTACCGAAATACTCGAGTACTGAAAATGCTATGTAAGTCGGTACCATTTACCAGTACTCGAACGTCAGTATTCATGAGTACCTACTTTTGATCGGTACTCTGCCCAGCTCTGATACCTAGATACTCTATTTTAATTTACTTCACTAAAACCAGTGTGTAAATGCTACTTAAATAAAGCTCGAATACAAAATTGAAATGATCGCAAATATCGGAAATAAATTATTAGAGTTAGGATTTCAATTACAAGTCTTTATCATTTACCTTAACTAAAATAAATATGAAATTTTGACACTATGAATCTAATTTTTGTTTATAAATGTCTATTTATATTGATATTATATTAAAAAGAAAGCTTTGTTCAATTATAAAATCTAATTATTTAAACTAGCTTCGTGTCAATATTAAACATTTATTTTATCTTGGTTGGACTTTAATATTCACTGTAAAACTACTCATAAAACATAGAAAGTTAATCTGATTAACGGTTGGTATACAACAACTGTGGCAGAATTAATTTCGAAAACGAATATTTTCATTTTCCACTCGTTTTGAAATATTTCATGAACTTATGTTCATTTACGGTTTACCGCATTACGTTCTCTAGTGGGGCATAAATTCTACGCTTATTGATTTCTCATTGAACAGTTTGGTTTAATTGTTCTATTTTTCCCTTGTTGAAACATATTTTTAACATTATCGCTCACCCTAGACTAATAAAACACATGAAATATGCGAGCAAGGGACTGGTAATATTCGAAGTTCAAGGATTTAAGGTATTATATGTTTGCAAATAAGTTTTTTCTGAATTATATTATGTTGTAAATTCATATCAAAAAGTGACACAAAATTGCAAGACATCAGTGGTTTTATTAGGTTTCATGCGATGAATTCAAAGTATCTCTTTTTCTTAGATTGGAATTGATAATGCCCCAAGGCTGCGACATGATCGTTTAACAGGGAACAGATACGAAAATGGAGAAAGAAGCTGGATAAGAAAGAAGACAATATACCTATTATGTTGGATATAAATTAACATATTTATTATCAAAACTTGAAAATCTGGTGTGGCTAGCACACAACTCAAAAACTCCTGTCCCTGTCGTATCGTATCTAAAAAACTGCATTCACATTATACAATACAATATTTGATTACGATTATTGATTAAATAGTATTATTCAATCAACGTTACGACGCCTAACTTCTCACTTGTAAAAATTTAATGAATAGGTAACAATATTTGACCGTTTCAATCGAACATTTTTATTCTTTAAATTTTACGAAATAAAGAAAACAGTTTAAATTTAAATCATGTTTGTGGAATATTAAACGTGTTCCTCTGGGTGATTGTTTAAGTCCGGCACTAGGAATATGATGTTTATTTCAAGAGATACAGAAAAGTTAAACTTGATAAAGGGGCTCGTAAGATGGTCACAATAAAAACTTTGTGTCACTTCCAGTTTCACCGGAGTTTGGTAGACCTTTTAATCTAGTATAGGGAATCGGTAATGTCATATTTTTTTAGAATGTAGGTACGTACGTTGTAAATAAGCTTTTACAACGATACCATATGAAATGATCATAGTTTTACTCCAGCCAGTTCAAAATGGTGGCAAATTTTCTTCAAAATATTTACTAATAAAAATCCAATATAAATAAAACATGGCAAACTATGAAAATCAATTTTTACTTGAAAACAAAAAAAAACAACAGAACAAAACTAATTAATATGAAAAATCAAATTATAATCTACAAACAAATAATGGTCAATATAGCCGCCGTCATTTTCTACACATTTCCTCATTTGAAATAAAATATCTTCCATCACACTTTGCAACATATTTCCTTTAATTTGTCTAATGATAGTTCTGACTCTAATTTCTCCAATGTAGTTGGATAATTATCTACTTCATTTATTTTTGCACGTCGAGTTTTATTTATAAATAAACCATGTACTCTCATTTTATTAGCAAGTTCATTAAAATATTGTCTTCTCGGTTGTCTTCTATCAGGATACCTGTCTCCATAAAGTTGAAGTGCTCTAATGAATTTCTTTGACATTCTCTGTTATATTAAAACCATGTCAACCATTTTATCACTTGTGAAATGAACTTGAGCCATTATTATCACAACAATTAATTTATTACCTGTAGGTACATTAAATGACAGGGTCAAATTTTTATTTTGTTTTCAAGTTTGCCATGTTTTACTTTTAAGGGATTTTATTATGAAATATTTTGAAAAAACTTTGCCGCCAATTTGAAAGGCTGGAGTAAAACTATGATATATTATGGTATCGTTGTAAAGCTTATTTTATGTACATTCTAAAAATTACCTATATTACATTACCGATTCCCTATGCTAGATTAAAAGTTCTACCCATTTTCGGTGAAACCGGAAATTACACAAATGTTTAACAAAACAATAAACCCTAGCGCGCGAAATCTATGTTTTGGCTGTTTTCTGGGCATATGGTACAGGATCGTCTTCATTTAGAAGAGAAATAAAGATAGTAGAACAGTATTAAGACCACAAATTTTATAGTAAATTGAAACACTGATAAATTGTACTTTATTTTTATTGGAAATATAAGCGAAATATATCATAACAATATTGCGAAATATAAATCAGTGCGAAGAACAATATTTGTTTTCCGGCCAAACGTGACGTACGCGCAATTTGTAGCATTAAAGGTATCGACTTTTTCTGGATTTTATAAAACTCTAATTTTTAAATTATAAGTTTTGTTTTTGTTTTAAAATGTCTATATAAACAAAACTTAGTGCTTTTAAAATGCGTTAAACATTTTTTGTTATTACCTAATCGTATTACGTAAAATTTAAATGATTATTACAGTGAAAGTTTTAGTAATTTATATAAAATGACAAAAATATATTTGTAACGTAAGTTTATTATATTATTTGAATTAATTTAGAAAGTGTGGCAGAAGGTAGAGAGCTTTTATACTGAGAGTGAGTCAGACATCATAGGAAACCAGGTAGCCATGGTTTCACATTTCGAAGAAATTAATGTGAAATTAATTAATATTCAAAATCAGGGACTCGAACCGAACCGCAACAGGAGCAAAAACCGGAATGAACCACAACTATTTTAGTGAAATGCAATTTTCCATATTATGACCGAAAAGCGTGCAAGGCTTTAATACCAGTTTTTCTATGTAGTTATAGAATATGCTCTCCAAAAGGCATGCTGTATGAAATCGGAGACCATCACCTGTCATGAACTCCCGGTCTATTTATAAGAAATGTAATTAGTTTGTTGTTGTTACTTAGTGATGTTTACATTTATTATAAGTTATAGAAATAATACAAAATATAAGTGTTACGAGATGTTATTTTAATAAGAGTACTACAAACAAATTAGATAACTCTTGAGACAACTCATTAGCTAGCCTCTTAGATTTCAGTTTAATCGTAGTGTTCGAGAAGAACAGATCATAAATCAGTAAAGTGTATATGGTTATGTGAAATAGATCCATGTTGATCTGGTTTGGTGAGTTGAGCCGTGTAGAGTGTGATAAGAGTTGAGACGTTGGGTACGCGGACCGTGGTCGGCCGCCAACGATACAGCGAGCAGCTTTGGGCTGTAGTGGACCGTGACTGGTCGCCAACGATACAGCGAGCAGCTATGGGCTGTAGTAATCCTAGTCAGATTGCCAACGGTGCAGCGAGCAGCCGTGGGACTGGCGTGGCCCTAACCAGGTCACCAACGAGATACGAATGTTTGAATGTACAATGTAGTATGATGTTGATATTGATGTGAGAGTCTGAGGTGGAAGTGTTACTGCTCCTCACTAAGCATGTTTGCTTATGTTTTCCAGAGTTAAACGTAATCTTGAGCTCGCCAACTAATTCCTTAAGCCTTACGACAATGTTATCGCTTCCAGGTATGCTTGATATTTGATCTAACACTAGGCATCATAAGTACGGGAAAAGTAGGTATTCTGGTTTATTTGCCTGTCACTAAAATCTAACTTAGATGCGTTTCATATATAATTAACAACTCTTTACATAAATGGTTAATATTATTCAAATATTGTGGATATTATTCTATAACTTAAGCGTCATTTTCATGATGGCGTGGCCGACGTGTTGTTGAAAAATAGACCAATAGCAGTGCAGCTTTCGCCAAACACCACGCTACACTCTAGCGTGGCTAGCGCGGTATACGAGGTTCAAAAATTAGAAGTTCAAGTTGACATGTCAATTTTAAAAGTATTTTAATACAATGTATCTTACAGAGAAATGTTTGAGAAATTAAATTCTAGAAACCGGAAGTCATTATTTAAGTTAGTTTAAAAATCAATATTAATTAAACACAACAAGTAATTAAAAAATAATAATATTTCACTATTTTCTCGTGGACCAAAATCTGAACTTTCTGTTTGCTGTAAATTTTTTTAAAATAATGTAGGTATCTTACTAAAAAAAATGTTCAAAAAATTTAATGTTGAAACCCAGACGTAAATATTCAGATTCATTCAGAATTTAAAGTTGATTAAACAAGAAATAAAAAATACAATTTATTATCTTGAAATTGTGGCTAATCTATAAAAAAAATTCTGTGAAATCGAATACTTCAAACCGGAAGTCGGTTTTATTATTCGTTACAAAATTACAGCCGTTTTAGTGTCAAGAAACAAGGTTATGATATTAAAATCGTTTTGTACTATGATATACCTACGTGTGGAATGTGATAAACCTTCAATAAGTACTAAATAAAGAGACTTACTTTTCTTTCAATTTGTAACCTACTGTTCTGGTTATCAATTTCATACACCATTATAATATCATTATATGTTTTTTTATTCTGAACACAGTTTATATTTCCATTTTTGCTCTAAAATCAAAAGGTCGGGAATTATTCAATGGCATTAATTTAGATATATTATGCTGATAAACAAATTGCTTTTAAAAAGTTGATTGGAACAATAGTAGTTTGTGACAAAAATTGCCGAAATCGGCAACAAATTGTTCATATTTTTTGTCGTGAGATCCAGGTGTTAATCAGTATATATTATTTGGACCAAAATTTATTTCTTTAGTAGATAATTCAACGTTTCGGTAAGGTGAGGTGTTTCTTCTTTTCAGAAAATTAATTATGAACGGCAAGCGTTAAATTATGTAATAAATATTGGGAACTTTGTGGGAAGTAAATAGTCGGGAATGCAGTCAATTTTCTTTATTTTCTACACTGCCTAGGTTTCGACACCACTTGTGTCTTCTTCAAAGGCTCTACACACAAAAACATCGAGATGTTATACAGAAGTACATTTTAAATAATAAGTTACTTACAGTCAAGGATGTTATATAGTAACGCTGGATTGCTAACTTCCAATATCGCTCCATTGGTAGCAGAGAGGCAAGCCGCCATTTGCTGCTTACAAAGAAAGAGTGAGACAGAGACATAGTCACGTGGTACTGTCGCCAGCTGTTTTATGTTATAACTTGGAATCTGTCATTTTATTGTACGGTTTTAATGCAATCTATGGAGTTCTGTGTTGTGTTTTTCATATGAATCTGATTGTTTCTTTCAAGATAATGTTAAATTATTAATAATTCGTGTTTATGTAATACATATTTTGAACAGAAATATATTCTGTAGACGAATTTCGTTGAACAATGTCTACGTCCTATGTGTAGGATTAGGTTGTACAAATCGAATTGGAAATAATAAAAGTAGAAGCCTGTTATGTATGTTATTTAAATTTAAATGTATTCCCGCCAGTGATCACACACTGTGCGCCAGCGTGTAACTTTATTACTTCCGCCAGCATGATAATAAAGAGTAGTTGTTGGTAGTTGTGATGTTGTGATTTTGATCGTACAGCGCACAGGCGCCATGATAATAGTGTTTGTCAGTGTTTATTTAATGTAAATTTCAAACATAATAATAAAGAACAGTTTAAATAAATACTTTTATGATTCAGCAACCCATGAAATGTAAAAAACCCAAGAAATATTTGGTATAAAAGTTACTTCCCATAGGTAAGAATCGAGGTAAGAATATTAAAATAATCAGCTGATGTCATTACTTAAAAATATATAATATTTATTTATAGTTTTCCCAAAAACTAAGAAAGAAATAGATACAAGCCGTACGGAGCAAAACTTGGAATCCGTAAAAAACTAGCATAATCTCTGGCATTAAAATAGTTTTGACATACGATTGCGTGAAGATGTTGTTCCATCTGTCTTTGACGCATTTCCGTCATATTTACAAGTACTTATGAATATTATTTTGCTATAATATATTTATTTAATTTATATTATTTTAAGGCCAAGCAGTCTAAACCGTGGCGAAAACGAAGGCCACCTCTGTAAAAAGTCACTAACTAAACTGCTGTTGAAGAAAACAAATATTATTTTTAAACCTATTAACATAACTTATATCTTTTAGTTTTATAATTATACAAAATTAATAAATGATACGTGAAACTATGTTTTCAAGAGAAAGTACACAGAACTTAGCAATCCAGCGTTATTATATAACATCCTTGCTTACAGTAGATGAACTTTAGATATTGTTAAGAGAAGTGCATAACAAAGTTGCACCAATTAGATACATAAATTCTGGTACTACAGAATAGTCAAAAATAATTATAAATTTAAAACACGTCCACGAAAAAAATACTCATGTTACATGAGCAAGCCAAAAATAGAGAATAACGGTTAAACCACTGTCCTGCAGGAAAGCATGTATATAGTTATAAGTTATCCTTATGACGAAAGTACGCATGAATCAAAAAACAGCGGAACTATGTACCGTGCAACATGAATGTGAAACTTAAAGCTAAGAATTATTGTAGTGTTATGTATTAAATAATTATTGTAAATTATTTGAATATATGTTGCTCAGATCTTGTATATCGCTACGGAAATTAACACAGTTTTCTTCCTTTTGGGAACTTTATCCGATTAAACGTTTACTATTTATTAAATAGTAATCTCTAATCTGATTTATGTGTTTCGTACTCATCTACCCATAAATCACTCATGTTTTGGGACAAATTCAATATGTGTTTATATTGAACATATAATTTGTCGGTTACACAATCTATCGATGGATATAAATTACAATTTAATTATAGTCACAATTCGAATTGAAATATTTCACAGCATCTATTTATGTCACGAATACACAGAGTATTCTCTGCTAATGGTATATCAGCGATCATAATATCGCACGGGCCTTTGCTACAGCAACAGCTCTTCGTTGTTACGACTCTATTACACACATAATACACGCAGTACAAGTTAATGGAGCGCTTGTACTCTATAACGTAACGTAGTTGCTGCCAATGAACAGAGGCGGACCAACCTATTTCAAGACCCTGAAATCGGTCTCCTTTCTACACATAGTGTTAATTTTTTTATGTTTATGGCTGTGGTTGAGATCTATACAATGTATGGAGGTTGTCTCCAGTTAACTGTTGTAGTGGATTGGGTATATTGTAGCAAAACTGAGTTGAACTATGGGGTACAGGATAAAAAAGGAAGGAAGTTTACTAAAGGGAAAGGGGATAAACAGTCGTGGTCCATATAGGAAGGGATGAGTTGGGAGCGACACTATTCATGACATTCAACAGTACACTTTTAATAAAAACAAAAAAATTAATTACACTCGAGGAAAATAAAAACGCACCACTTGAAAATGCAACAAAAATGACACAATTTCAAAGTGCGATATCTCGGCTGCATTTCGACGAAATTGGATGAATCTTCGAGTGCCATTTTTAGGTTTCTGAATTTCATTAACAGTTATCTAAAACTGACTCAAAATTTTTTATTTTTTAGATGTTTTAAGAAATAAACGAATTTGGTGCGAAATCGGACAAATTATGGGCAAAAAGCACAAAAATACCAATTTTTTTCAAAAATTCATACCTTCGTGCCAAATTATCGCACGTACTTGAAATTTTGAGAAAATTGAAGGAAAAAGATTGAACTTTGTTGTCCTGTTGGGCAATAAGGTCTACGATTTTTTTTACTCACGCTACAAGTTTGCTACAATTGAACATTTTTCAGTCAAAAACATGTTTTTTTATCCGGGGGTGGCAGGGGGTGGATCGGGTTTGGTAGCAGATTAACTTACAGGGCCGAATAGAGAAACCTTCAACGTTCTCGGAAATCCAAAATTTATTGATTTTAGTGCAAAATTTGCCAAGTTATGGGCAAAAACTTCAAAAAGGCACTTTGTTTTCAAAAATTCATAACTTCGCACCAAATCATAGTAGGTACTTGAAATTTTGCGGACCTTGAAGAAAATGTCTAATCTTTATTACTCTGTTGGCCAATAAGGTCCACGATTTTTTTGGCACTGCGTATGTGTTGCCAAAGTTGGACCTTTTTGGACATCAGGTACAGTTGTTTTTATTAGGGGGGTGGGAGGTGGTGGAGTGGATTTTTTGTCACATTGGCTATCATCACATTAAAGATAAGACTTCAACGTTTTCAGAACTTGAAGATTCATCCAATTCCAATTTCGTCGAAATGCAGCCGAAATATCGCACTTTGAAAATTTGTCATTTTTGGTGCATTTTCAAGTGGTGCGTTTTTATTTTCCTCGAGTATATTTACACACTTACAACATTGAAGGTTTCATTTATTTTAACTAAATGAATAGGTATTTAAAACTAAAGTTACATAAATTACTTAAATTATGCAAAATTGCGTAATCGCACACAAGGCTACATCATTATTTTAATTTTAATTTTAAAAAAACATCAATGACAACTAAAAAAAATCTGATGTGGCCAGCACAAAACCTCCCTACTCAAGATACCCGACTTGCAGTTTAATATTAGTATTATATCTATTACTTAAATATATTTAAAAAAGAGTAGATGAATCTCTTCGTACAAGTTGGAAAAAAATTCCATGTTCCGTTTTCCCCTTTTTCCAAATTTAAAGACCGATATCTCAAAAACTAAGCGAGAAATCAAACTCTAGTCTGCAGTATTGTATTTCTAACACTTGAATTAACATATAACCAAATTTTGAAAATTTTGAAATTTTTTGACCACCGAAAAATTAAACACCCTCAATTTCTCAAAAATGGTTCAATATATCGACTTACTTTATTCACCAATGAATTCCTAACGCCGAATTTCATATGTGTACCAATTTTCAGCTCAAAATTCCGACGGGTACAATATTTATCACGGTTTCCCCGTTTTTGAAGATTTCTTACGATTTTTTCTAAAATCGACAATGTTAGATAAATCCGGATAAATCTTATACCCGTCGGAATTTTGAGCAGAAAATTGGTACATATGTAAATCGGCGCGAGGTATTCAAATTAAGTCGATATATTGTACCATCTTTGAGAAATCGAGAGTGGTCGGTTTTTGGGAGATCAAAAAATTTCAAAATTTTCAAAATTCTGAAAATTTTCAACAAAAATTTCCCTAATGGAAACAGTCAAATAAATAAAAAAATAAATAAATAAAAATAAATAATAAATAATCCAAATTAAATCAAAAACTGCCTAAACAGAAAAAATAGTATAAAACATTCGTTACGGAAGGATATTTTCTATAAGCACTCGTTCGTTCGGTCACTCGTGTGTGAATTTCGAACTCTTGCTAGAAAAAGTCGCCTTCCTATCTTATGTTTTAATATACTATTCGAGTACATGAAAACAACAAAAATTAATTTTAAGAATATAAATAAACAAACACGATTAAATCTGGCTAATCGCCAAGTACCTACTGAAAGCCAATATTTAAAAAAAAAAATGTATTAGATTATGTAACATATCTTCCAGCACTAAGACTCTCCACCTTATAGTCAGCTCCTTGCTATGAGAACATAAGGGAACAGAGCTCTAGTTCCCTACTACATATAGAGCCCTAATAATTCACTTTATTTCTAATAATAATATAGTTATTCACTACGACACGCATTTTGTTGGCTTTGAACGCAGCATACGTCGGTTATGTGGTTATTTTACCATTTTGCACATAATAAGCAGTGTGAAATGTTAGTGACCTGTGACCACAATGGATAATTTCAAAATTTTGTTAAAATGAATGGTTTTATCGATATAAATATAATACTCATTTAAAATTTAAAGCAAGTAAATATAATAAATATTTATTTAAAATAAGTGACTTCTACCGCGTGTCCCAGCGAAATTGTGGCAACATGTGAAAACAGTTTTTTTTATAAATAAAACTGTCCGGCTAACAACTATGATACCATATTGCACAGGACAATACTGCATCCATTTCTACATCTTATTTAATACACATTACTCCAGTTTAAATAATGTAATTTCAAGAAATTAATGAAAATAATTTGAAAATTTTATCCTTTAGTTTTTATTGCTACATTCGTACAATTACAGCAGTCAATTCGTAGCCATGTGGATATGCTACCGGCCTACGGTCTATATTCGTGTTATATCATTGTGTGATTTGTGAAAAAAACAGAAAACAGCCAAAAACATGGATTTCGCGCCACTCCACAGCGATTTTTGATTTGTTAAATACGAGTATAATAATCTAAAGATATTGTTGAAGATAAAAGTACAATATACAAAATGGCAGAATTTTAAAATTTTGCTTTAAAATCGAAATTTGTTAATTTGAACTTTGATAATTTTTGTTGTTTTTGAACAGAAAAATCTTCTATTTTAAAACGAATTGCAAAAATTCAATCGGTTATATCGCAGATCATCCAAGCTTTATTGACAACATATTAAAATTTGAAGTTAATTCATTTATAAATAAAAGCTATACAGTGGCGCGGGAAACCCTCTTTTTTACATTGCAGCTTTTTACAAATATGGGTGCCAAAATTATTTTCCCCCCTCAAACATAAATTATTTGTTATTTTTATGTTTAACAAAATAATAAATGCTATAGAATATCGAGTGGAATCAATGTTTTTGACTGTTTTCTGCCATGGGTAGAGGATCACCTTAATAACCTAAATGATGGCCCATCTTAACCTGTTAGACGGTCCTATGCTCATGAATTTATGGCATTATGATATCATATTGTATTTAGTTACTATTTCAAATAAATTTTTGTTTTCGAGCATCGATTGAATTTAACTTAGCTCTGATTAAAAGAAAAAAAGTGGGCCATCTCTCTTCGATTAACCCTACTCGATTATACACTACTCGTGCAAATATTCACTGCGTTTCATTTTTTAATTGTTGCGTAATTTAGAATTCTGCATTTTGATTGGTGTTTTAACAGTACCCAGATGAAATTGTTTTGTCATTCCCACAACTTTTCTGACAGACACAAAACATAGGTATTCTGAAAATTGCGTGACACAAATAACAGCCAATGGAAGAATTGGTTACAATAATAGAAACCATGGTAACATTAAATATTTTTCGGAAACTATTTACTACATAGCCTGAGTAACAAAACTGATATTAATAAGCGGAAACTTTTCTTTCACATGTCAGTCTGATATTTAAATTAGAACTTGGTTAAATTATCATTTTGAGTGTAAATACACAATCAATAAGGTAAATAATACACACAAATTAGTCTATATTTTTAAAGGTTTCTATTATTAAATTGTTTCTTAATTTGTGTCTTAAAATATTGATTTGTTGTTCAAATAAATTTTTCGTAAAATACTACTATATTGAGTTAAAACCATGGCTAAGTACTTTTCGAAAAATTTACTTCAACAACAAATCAATATACCTATTTGTAAATAATCAATAATAATAATAAGTAACAATTGAAGACCACATAGAAAGAACGATCAAAGTCCAAAAAATCAACAAATGAGTTTTTGGTACCATCTTGTAGCAAAATAAGTAAATTTTCTTATAGCGTTCAGAAAATTGCAGTAAAAACGATCTAAGTCACGATTCTCAGGCATTGAAAAAATTGTGTCCACTGGAAGAACGATCCAAGTCACCAAGTCCACTTTGTTCAACGGAAAACCGATCTTAGTTAATTGTTTATAACAAATTAGTTTATTTTACAAGAACATTAATGTTACTATATTTTATTATCAATACCTATAACTGTAAGTTGGAATAAAATAAACCGTTATTTTTAATAAACCATATTACCAATATACGAGTCTTCAAATCTTAAAATTCAATTATCTCGAAACTATCAAAATGTGACTTTGATCGTTCTTCCTATGTGGCTTCAATTGTAACGATTTACCGACTTAGTTTTCGCTTCCAGTCGCCAGATAGCGCTATTAACGTTGGCTCGATGATTTACACGTACAATTCCTATCTAAAATACTTACTTGGTCTGTGATCCGATTATATTCACTACGCGTGCAAATATGCACTGCAATTTATTTTTTAATTGTTTCGTAATTTAGAATCCTGCATTTTTGTTCGTCTACTTTTGACAGAGATGACAGATGAATTGAATAATGAATAATATTTATTTATGCAGATTATATGTAGATGTAAAATCAGATATGCAAAATTACAACCTGCTTTGCTAGTTTAAAGTTATATTTAACATGTCAATAGAGTCGTAAAAAGTTTTGAAAACTAATTAAAATTGTCGTGTTATAAAGTTAACACATCATACTGGTACATAATAAAATTTTATAGTGTAACTCGAAAATAACGTTGCATATAAATAACATAGCCAGAGGATAAAACACGTAGGTGGTTTGTGTAAAAATATGATTTTTCCGCATATTGTTATGCAAATATGCCTTTCGATTTTGCTTCATTCAGCTTTTAAATTTTTGTTTTTAGTGGTAAACATTGCTATCGTTACGGTAACTCTAAATACAGTTATGAATTTGTTCCTGTTTATTCAAAATAAATACAAAATATGTAACAGGTTGCATCTGCTGAATTTCTGTTGATATTTTACTATTTCAAAGTTTTCTCATTATGTTTTTTCATAAGTTATATAATTTTGACCACATTATTTTCTACATAATTAAAGTTGCTGCTGCGCAAATTTGCAAATAGCTATTCCGTACTACTATTTTAACTTGAAATTATATATGACTATTACATTACGTACAGTATTGTAATAAAAAGAATAACGAATATTTCATTTGATTCAATAGAATCTTTTTATCTGATTAAACTTATTAATAATGTTTAAATGATTATAGTTACTTTTATAGCTTACGGCGTAAAATTCTTTTATAAATTTAACAATTAATTAGGTACTAACATTACAATGGACTGAAAAAGTGTGACATAACATTTTCCGTCGTGTTCCGAACATATTTTACTTATGTCATTTTGACATTGTAATTAATTACATCTCTACTAGGTACGAGCAAACAAATCTTATATATTGTATTAATTATTAAACATATAATTATAAAAATATTTTAGCATATATTTTACCTCTAGTCTTGAGGAATGATTTAGGAATCGTAAAAGGTATGCGATAAAAATAATGAAAAATTTAACTGTAATTCTTGAGATATTTTAACTTAACATAGTAATGAGAATGAATATTTGTTGTGTGACTTGATGTAGCAACGAGTTACAAATTCTAAAGTGTATATCGGAGTAACGACGCTTACCCCTTGAGTGATTTTCAAGGTAGCCAAGGGGTTACAGTCTCTTGTATGTGTCTCGGTAACTGACGAAATAGCCGTGTGCTGTAGGAACCCTACTACCGTGTCTCAGGGGTTGCCAACGAGTCTCCAAAGTGGGAGAAATAGCCTTGTGGTATAGTAACCTCTCGACTGTATCTCGAGTTACAGACCTGAAGATGACTACAACCCATAGCCGAAACGTCGTCATGCAAAATAAATGCAATTTAAAGCCAATATGCTCCTCCACTGTCTTTTATAAATTTATCTTTTTTACAAAACTATGACGATTAGTGAAAACGCGATATAAAAACTCAGCTTATTAAGCGAGATATGATTTTTTTAAAGTCTGGTATTTAGTGGCGACGTCAGTTGTACCTCCAGTGGCACTCAATCAGTTTGTTTGTTTGTTTTTTAAATTACAAAATCTTAAATTACATAATACTAGTTTTAATGAAACAATAATAATTACTCCACCCAGTGGCAGTGGCAACGAAAAATTTTTGACTGGGAAACAAGGAAATTAATTTTGAGATTTAAAAAATTTCTTTTTGATTCGTAATCAGTATATTATGATACAACATATACCCTTAACGTATGTACCTGAAGTTATGAAACACCCTGTATATCTAAAAAAAAGTAAGTAACAAAAATCAAACTATTAAAATTACTCATAAATGTTTTTATTTAGTGCTAAAATAATCTATTATAAACAAGAAACTACCATGTTGTGCAACGCAACAAAACTTATTATGTAGGTATTTCTTGTAGGATTACGCCAAGCTCAGACCGAAGTAAGTTAATTAGAATATTAATTTACCTCCAACAGCATTAAATCAAACTTATAAAAACTTGTGGAAATTCCCGCGAGATGAAATGCAATTAATATCTGCGGATGCAGTTCAATACGCGATAGTTGGTTGTGGTGCTGTGCTGTGCGACTCTCGTAACTTGCGATGTCAGTCGCAGAAACTGAACCCGAGACGCTATTGTGTTCTTTGCGATGATTCGACGCGCTCGTAAATTATGAATATTTTGTTTGCATCCGAGGAAAAATTAATTATTTGAATATTTACGTATATTTTTAGGATGTTTTGTAGTTTTTACAACAGTGTTTGACCTTTATCTTCCATGCACCGTTTTTTTTACTAATTTTTCCGTACTAATTTTATTTGAAGGCTCCGACGCACAGTAGCCTCATTTAGTGTGTTTTTATATCCTTTATATTAACTTCACCGTCTTGTCTGTCTACGTCAAAAAAACAAAAGTAAAAAATGACCCACTTCCCAAGATCCTATCAAGATGAAATTTTGCAAAGACTTTTGTCACCTAACAATGCACTTTGACAAAATTTTTGATTCTCCGCTATCTTGAAACGAAATGGCGGCTAGCTATCTCAAAATGTACTGCACCGATTGCGGTCAAATTTGGTAGGATTGAACTTATAATATAGATATATTAAAATGTCATTCCGCCATCTTGAAACAAAATGGCGGACAGATATCTCAAAATGTACTGTAACTAATGCGTTAAAATTTGGTACAGTAATAGCTATGTATCTGTCTTGAAACATAGCTATTACTGTATTAAACTTTGTTTTACGGGTTCATTTAGAATTGCTAACATTGAGTATGTAGTACTAGTCTGCTTCGTTTCGAGGAAAAAGATAATGAATGACAGTCTGGAAGAAGAAAATCTGAAAACCCAGCTTCTAACATGCAAACTTTTGAACGATGTTACTACTGTCGATAGAAGAATAAAATACACATGTCAAAGTTAACACAAATTCTTTTGTTTTAAGCATGCACAGTGTATTTGAGAAGAATGACTAAGAGATTACGAAGACGAAGACGTAGATTGATACAATAGTTTTGATTTAATTGTATTTTAGACCTTATCGGTAATTAAAACTCAACAGCCGTAATTAAATAGTTTACAAAATTTATTTATTTATTTTTCGAAGTCAAAGGTTCATCAATTTTCGTCCAGATATGAGCGAGTTATTACGGTCTGAATATTTGCCTAATTTTTTTGACGAGTTTAGATTGAGACGATCGCATGAGGTTTTCATAGAATACAGTTTCGGTGTGGTATGCTGTACGAGCAAAATATATCACATGTAAATAATTCTTTCCGCAGTACACCATGTTTACTGTTTACTGTCTTCTAAACAGTAAAACTGTTACAGTACCTATGTTAGTTTTGGCACATTGACAAAATAAATTTCCAGGCATAGAATATTGTAAAGCCAATCAGGAAACTGTATTCCTGTCTTGAAAATGTACCTACCTACTAATTTAATTTAAATATTGGTAACAGATGGATAATATTAATTTCCTAATTTGAATAAACATAAGTTTACACGATTAACTAGGTACCTATTAATTGCTTAACGTAAACACAGTTCAAAAGGATCAGGTATTAAATTCTATAGGGAAATAAATTATACCTCTACTCTGACAAGGATTTAATGTTTGTTATGTGCTATGAGTTATTTACGTATCTACTTATTTGACAGAAATTTCAAGTTGCCCATATTAAAAATATATTCCTGTTTATTATTCCAATCCCGAAACAAATATCCGTCAGCGCTGTTTATCTGCTTCTACAGCAATCCCAAATATTCGGTTGAGTTAACACAATTAATTGGTCATTAACAGTTGTACTAGCAAGGAGAAAACGCAAACTACAGAAACAAAAAATTCGTTCAACAACAACAACAATTTGTTTAATTTCCTTTATTTGCTTGCTTCTTCGCAGTTACCCGTTAATAAATGAAGGATTTCTGTGAAAATCAAAACATTATTTCTTATTTATAAATTATAATTTCCAGAAATCGTATTTCATGGCAAAATACTAATTTAAGTAACAAGAATCAAAACAGATTATTGCCGTGGGTGTATGAATTTTGACCACGATTTGATCAAATCAAACCAGTTAAATAATTTAAGACAATATTGCATTATAGGTAATAAATATTATTTAAAAAAAAAAAGAAATTGTGACTAATACAACTAGGATACTAGGTAATTATTGAACCATATACAGGCTGTTTCTATACCTCTGCACGAAACTTCAATGACATATATATATATATATATATATATATATATATATATATATATATATATATATATTTTTTTTTTGATAAACTGATTATAGAACAAAAAGAATTTTTTAGAAATTCGCAGAAATAAGGGTAGTGTACTCGTTGCAAACATTTTTAGTGCCACTGGTTTGATGCTACATTTAATTATTTAAAATTATGTTACTAATGAAATAAAATAATCAAAACTAATTAAATTAAAGGTATTATGTAATTTTCAGTAACAAGTGAATGTTTTGATTGTTAGGGTAGGTCAAGGAAAAAACAAAGTTTAGTATATCTTTTTTTTAAATTTCATCAAAATAAACTACAACAACTCATTGTTATAAAAATTGTTCAAAATTATTTCCTCCTGCAGCTATACAAAATGCAGCACGTTGTATCAAACACACACTACACGCCCGATGCAATGAATTTTGTTGCCTTATTATTTCCGCACAGTTTTCAATACGTTGCCGCAATTCATCGACTGTTTCTGGTTCATTTTGATTGTCATACACTAGAGATTTTAAATGTCCCCATAAATAAAAATCCAATGGATTAAGATCTGGTGACCTAGAAGGGCATGATACATGTCCACCGCGACCTATCCATCTACCTTCAAACACTTCATTTAAATGTTGCCGAACATTTCTTGTAAAATGCGATGGTGCACCGTCATGCATGAACCAAGCTTGTTGACGCACATTTAAAGGAACATCTTCCAATAATTCCGGTAAATTATTTTGAAGAAAATATAAATAATTATTTTCGTTCATTATGTTTGGTAGTACGTAGGGTCCAATTAATGTACCATTTACTATTCCTGCCCAAACATTTAAAGAAAATCTATGTTGAAAACTACTTCTCACAACAATATGCGGATTTTCTTGAGACCAACAATGAGCATTATGAATATTGTGAATTCCATCTCTTGTAAAAATTGCTTCGTCACTAAATATTATTTTTGACGTAAAATTAGCATTTACGGCATGTTGTTCTAACAACCACTCACAAAATGTCACTCTGAGAGGATGATGTCGTGGAATTACTTCATGAACTCTTTGGAAATGAAAGGGATGAAAATTATAACCTTTAAGAATTCTCTAAACTGAACAATGAGACACTTCACCCATAACACGAGATATTCTTCGCGTACTGACTGTAGGTTCAGCGGCCACAATTTCCAAAACTTCATTTTAAACATCGTTTCGTAATCTTTGGCGACCGCCACCTCGTCCCGCATTTCTGTGTAAGGTTCCCTCACGAAGACGTTGTGTGATCCTCACAAACATTTGGCGATGTGGATGACGTTTTTGAGGATAACGCTGTGCATAGATTCGCGCTGCTAATTCGGAATTTTGTGCCGCTTCTCCATACACTAACAGCATATCCACTAATTCACTATTGCTATACATTTTTTCAAATTTTTTCCACAACATCTTACCCTTTTAATACTGTATACGAAATCAGACTAGGAACACAAATAGAAAAGTAAATTTTGTTTAAAAATCATTACGTAATAAGACCAGGTAGCTACATAATAAGTAATTAATAAATGATTATTTGTAGGCAGTTCATACTTTTATTTCAATTATAACATAATTATAAATAATGTAATTTACTATTAATCCAGTGGCACTAAAAATGTTCGCAACGAGTACACTACCCTTATTTTTGCGAATTTCGAAAAAAATATTTTTGTTCTATAATCAGTATATCAAATTATATATGTCATTAAAGTTTCGTGCAGAGGTATAGAAACACCCTGTATAAAAAATAATACCTGTTTATTGGATTTGAAAATTATTGACCCCAGCTAATTTTTAATTTTAATTAATTACCACCAACCATATAATTTCGTGACATACGAATATATTATAATTAAAAGTGGTACTGTCAGTGTCCTTGTAAGTATGTATTTTTATAGAAATTACAAAAATGACATCAGAAATTACAGATAGTTTTTGATATTGAATAAATGTTTTGTTAGACGTCGGCCACCATTCTTTTGCAATACATACTCCCAAGTAACATCAAGTACCAGGAAACAATGTTGTATATCGACGTCATAAAGTTCGTCACTGATCGTCTTGCCGACGTCTCAGCGAGTAGCTGTGTAACGTCTTTAATCGACGTCAAGTTGACATAATGAAGATGACGTCTTTATGAAAATATGACGATTTTTATTCAATTTAATTAAAAAATATAAAATACTGATTTATTTGTTATTTAATTTAACTTTCTTCGTTTGTATTAGAAGTAGAATCTTTAGAACTTGGGAAATTTTTGGATCTATCTGGCTTTGAACATAAATCTTCGGGACGGTGTCCTAACCTAACCTAACCGCTCGGCTAATCTGACATTATTGTTTGATGTTATGAAATAGCAATATAAAGTGAATAGTAGTGTTTTAATTTATTAGTAATAAATAATATAGATTATATAAGATTCGGTGTATAAGGTACATGGAGTGCATTTAGATAATATGAATATTTATCTAAGCAAAATTTGAAAAAATGCTTTTACCTTCACAACAAATTGTAAAGAGATTTCTAGAAAGTCAATATATTAAGAAAAACGATGATAATTTCGGATCAGTCAATTTGCAAAATAGTAGTTGTAGTAGTACAATTTGCCATTATTAACTCAGTTTATAAAAATACGCCCATAAAAGAACTGTATATAAACATAGATTCTACATTCATACAAGGGCAAAATTCGACGTCAGATGATGATTTAATTACGACGTCCAAACATGACGGTCAAATTACGTCTATGGTAGACGTCTATATAAACATAGATTCTTTGTCTGCGCGACGTCAAAATATAACGTTTAAATGTGATTAAAATACAACGTAGATGTTTGGTTTACGGTCAATCTGTTACTTGGGATTCGCCTGTGCGACGTCAAAATATAACGTTAAATTATGCCAAAAATATGAGTGAAATGCAACGTTTATTTTTGGTTTACTGTCAGTCATTGTTACTTGCGTATTTACGTGGCACGTTGGATCACCGAGAACCTGATATTTATTTTTGTAGGTATATAAATGCACTGTTTACTAAAACGACCAGAGTCAATTATTGATATCCCAAAGTGTCTTGCTTTTGGCAAAAGCCATTGTATATGTTCACGAGATTTAATTTTAATTTTATGGAACTATATTTATTTTAACGTATTTAAATTTATTCGGATTACAGGTTTATGAATACTACCTACCCTGTTAATAGTGGCTTCTTAACCTAAATTGAACAATTGCCCAGAAAACAATACTAATAACCTTATAATACACAGTTAATAAAGTTAGGTTAACCGGTTACCACAAACAAGACAAAAGGCAAAACTTACTTCCATTAAAATCTGTTTAGATTTTTTGCCCTATCAATGTAAATGTAGGTATATAGAAATACCTGTTCAACAAAGTGAATTAAATCAATATGCTCTGACAAAATTAATTTAACGGCGTGCGGTACATTAACACAGTGGGCCGGCCGGTCGGTAGATGGCAGCGTTTACTGCGGCCGGTGTAACAGATGCCTGCAGATCACGTGACATGCATTGTGAACAATTTGCGTGCGCCATGTTCCGTTATGCAGTGAATGAAACTAGTTCGGTTATTGTCTGGATGTTAATGTCAGAGTTGTTTGTCACAATGACCACGTTGTGCACTGATATGTATTCCCCTATGAATAGAGAATTAAATGTTTATAAAAATTTTAATATTTGTTTAGACACGCACTGTTCAATTTATATGAACTTCTAACATACCTACAGAAAATGAGATATTCGGCTCGAAAGTTTGGCGTTTTAACACGTACGCAGTTTTAAATCAATCAAATTATACTTATTATATAACTTGTTTAAGTTTCAATTTAAAAATTATTATTTATTTATGTAAGTAGGTCATTTAAAAATGTTTATTGAAATAAATGTTTTACTCTGGCAATGCTAAAATTATGTGTTTGTATTATAAAATTAATTTTGATCAAAACAGAAATAAGATATTATTTAATTTAGTTTTGAAGTTAGTAGAGTAAGGTAGTATTTTCTAACTACCAGTTTGATCGATAATGCTTCAAGTAGACCACAAATGCATCCATATCTTACTTCACGCTTCAATGAATTAGAACCGTTCATCAAACAGTGGATTGAGTTTAGATAATAAGTAACTAAAGTGCAAGTGTGTTTGAATTTAGATACTCGTATATACACTGAACTGTAATTAAATTTGCCCACAAAGGAGGACTAAATTAAGTGTGTGTTGAATGATACGCTTACGTTTTTACCTCCTGCTTACCTGTTAGGGATGTATATAATTATGCTAAAATTGGATAGTGAGATTTTTTTCATATAACAAGCCTAATTTGCGCACAAAACGTATAAAATAGAAGAATCAAGCAAGTTGTTTATAATTATCAATAAATGTTGCATAATAAAAGGTAAAAACAGTTGATGATACGATTAAAATTAAAATGCTGTTTCTAGCTTTTTTCAAATTAGGATTGCTGGTGTAATAAAAAAATAGCGTATGACACACGTACCTATGTAAGTGCTTCGTATCGTGCTCTTAAACCCGTCGTACGTGCTTTAGAAGCTTACTTAGAAAGTTGTAACATAATATATTATTTTTAAGATAATGCATTTTAATGCATAAATCTAACGGTAGCCTTTTATGTAAAAATAAATAAAGTTAACTATGCAACTATATTTTATATAATCAATTTGAATTTCAGAACAACTTAGTGTTCATTATCCAGTAAAATCTTGCTGGGTCGAAATATCTATGTTTATCTTTGATATGTTGGCGCTTATTATACAAGTCAAACATTAACTAATAGAGCCATTATCCGCAAAATAAGTTATACGAGTATGTGCGAAATCTGGAACATATAATACAAAATTTATTGCATACAGTGTAGGTACTGTGTTTTTGAAATGTCAACGGGTTGTATCCTGTTTTGCAAACTTCTGGCATTACTTACAAACCAAGCGAAGAAAAAGAACAACGCTGCGAGTATCGGTTCCCGAAATCCAAAAGTCTGGTTTTTACAACACCTGTTTGCTGTTGTGTCAAGCACTTATACGTCGAGTGACATATCACGATGTGTGCGAACAGTTGGCTGAACTTTAAGAATGCATGAAGTGACCGACACATAAAAACAAACGACTGCACTCGATGCGTTTTTATTGCAGGTATTTACTTCGGCCACATACTGCTTTTGACTTCAAGAGCTCGGGCACAAAACTCGTAAAATTTATATATTTTAAATGTTGCCACTTACATTTTAAATTGAATGACATGTGACATGTTAGGTATTATTACACGCAAGTACACGTAACTACAGTTCACAGAATTAGTTGCAGGAAAATTTTGTGATTTTAATTAAAAAGTTACAATTGTAGCAAATTATTCACGATTCTTTTATTATAATTTTTAATTAAAAACTTTATATCATTATGCCTGAAATAGTTCCATAAGCCAGTGCAAACAATAAACAGTTATGTATGTGTATGCAAATATTATTTTATTTTTAAATTATGATATAATATTAATATTATCATTATCATATCTTTGCCAAGAAAGTTAAACCTATTTTTATGACAATTTCTATATTATTCAGTATCCTCCTACTTACTCAATATTACCATTTTCAAAGATCTTTTATTATTAGTTTATATTATAATCCTGTTTTAAATTTCAAAAGGTTGCTACTTTATCAGCATTATTAATATTTTATATTTTTTGCTGATATTTCATGAATATCAACGCTCAGTTCAATGGAAATCACATACTAATGAAAATTTTAATTTTCATAACTTGTATGTCACTTTTTGGATAATAAATTTTAAAACGTATTCATCTATTCATGAAACAAAATAAAATCTCATTTCCATTACATAAATGGATGTTTTGAAAAAAATAGTTAAAATATTTTGCAGTTGAAAATTGTTTTATTCACTAGATTTTATATAAAGTAGTTAAGCTTTTATACACAATTATAAATTTTGTCGCTTTTACTGTATTCACACTATTTAAATTTTCGTTTTAAATAATATTTATATCTTTTTAAAATAATAACCACCAAATTAATATATGAATTAAATAAGTAACAGCTAAATATTTCTTTAAAATATTTTTGAAATTTTTTGGTTAGATTAGCAGGAACATGAAAATGAAATTAAAAAATAAAAGTTTCATTTCTTAAAATTTAATTAAATTCTTTTAAGAAATAACTATAGAAGAAAATTTTGTGTTTTGCGAGCCCCATATTCGAATCATAAGTTTCATTTAGAGAAATGTAAAATTCTTGTACTGCTTAACAGCCACTCCGGGAAAAAGTGATATTTTCTGAAGCTGCTCTCCCAAATCTCTTTAAGACTCTCCTCCGTTTTACTCTTCCATTTATCTTTATTTCTTGTTTAAAATTGCCATAATAGTATTTTACTGAAAGTAACTAAAGCAGTGCAACCTAATCTTTTAATTTACGCACTCTGTTTTATACGCGAATAATTTTACAATTATCCAAATCACATTTAGTAACGAGAAAAAAAAATTCCGAAAAAAAGCTTAGAGGAAACACAAGAGAAAATTAGTAATTTCTAATTACTCCTCTTCCTTTGAAAGTTCTACACTGCGATTGATCTATTGTAAAAGTTTCTTTGTAGTTTATCTGTTCATTGCTGTGGACAAAACAGGGATAAGTATACTACATATTCTTGTTTGTACTTGAGTAAAGACAATAAGACAAACATCAAGACATCATTATGTTATTTAAGTTATAAGTTAGTTATTTTTATAACAGACATGTAACGTACCTTACCTACCTATTTATACTTTTTTGTCACAAGTTTGTTTTTAATATTATTTCATTATAATAATTTAAAATTACACATTTAAAGAAATAACAAAACATTGTAAAATCTAAGGGATGGTCGTGACAGTGCATCTCTCTAAGAAATTATATTTATATATTTATATTTTTTTCTATGATTATCTTCTTCTTCTTTCATTGGCAGTATAACCATACGTTAAAACTGCATTTGTGTAAAGTTTATTAAATACAAATATGCATTGATTTTACATTTACACAATGGTTCTGTATTTTGTATTGTAATTAGTTTGTTTTAATTTTATATTTTTCTAAAAATTCCTGCAGGAATTTTTTTTTAAAGTAGGTACCTAGTTAGTACATTTTGTAAATTTATATACTATCAATCAAAATTCTTTTCTATTGTGAAGTTTGTTTATATTTATGCTCATTTCTGTTCCTTGCTACTAAAAATCAATTAATTGTAAAAAAGTTCGCATATAAGTACTTATGGCTAAAAATATTTTTGCAAACTGAGACTAGAGACACAGCGAGGGCTGCAACTAGTCTACTTTCAGTCCTGATACCAACAATAATTGGACTGTCCACATTAAAGCATTTATCAGAAAAAATCTGGGAACGGATGCGAATATCCGAGTTTGGTAACCGAATGCACACCTTTTTGAACAAATCTAGCGTATGATTTCATTTTTCATCGCAGAAGCCGCTAGGGCTAGAGTTTGATTTATTATCACATTATATGAACTCTTTTTAGGGAAAGAGGTGCACATGTTGTGTGAACCGAGAAATAAGATTGAAAGTTTTTTGAAGTGTGTAGTGATATGAATGAACATGCGTTCCTAAAATATCATAAATTGTATTAATAAATATTAAATTGTAGTTTTAAAACAATTACGATTAAGATTATTCGTAATTGCATAGTATAAATGAACTATAATTTTGACAGAAACTACTAACTTTAATGCCGTCTACTGTCAATATAGGTACATCATCAAAAAATGTATATTTTGGTAGTGTAAAGTTGTTATAATATTGTGTTATTGCTTCTTAGCTTAAGTAAGGAAATAGGTATATTATACTATTTGTAATAACCAGATAGCTATAGGAAATTTATCCTCTGGTCTATCCAATAGACTGTGGAACTGTGGAATTTCGGATCGGCGAAAAGATAGTCCGATAATTTACACTCTATCAGTAAATACCAGTACAGGCGCGCAGCCAGGATTTGTGGTTGGGGCTGAGTTTTAAAAAAAAGACATGAAGACTTACAGTTACAATTTTTCCAGCCATTACTTCCTCTTTTATCCACGCTTGTCACTTTTTACTTCCTTGTACGAAGTAAGGAAGTATTGTAATCGCGAAAAATTTCGGTTCTCAGATTTTGACGGAAATATCCGTTTTGACCTTTTCTGAATCCATTATGACTAGTTTCGACGTGACGTCTGTACGTACGTACGTACGTACGGACGTATGTGTGTCGCATAACTCAAATACGGTTAGACGTAGAAAGTTGAAATTTTGTATTTAGGACTGTTATAGCATCTAGTTGTGCACCTCCTATTTTTGGTTTCAGTCTACAAACCGGAAGTAGTACTTTTTAAAAATATTTCGATAAATATTTAATTTTAGACATTTTTTTTACTATTTTAAATGAAAGATTATGTGATTATTACCTACAATCGGTATTTTATAAATATTTTTGTATCTGCTATCATTTAAAAATAATTAAAGTATATATTTATAATTTATAGTATTTCGGTATCTTGTAGTCCATGATCGATTAACATTTGTTACTACGTAAAATTTAAATGATTATGACATGACAGTGACAATAGTAAAATATGCTTTATATCTTCTTCTGCAGTTTAAATAAAATGACTAAAATATATTTGTGAGTATACTAGTATAATAAGTTAAAAGAATTTTTAATATTATTTTACATTTTAGTTATTAAGAAAAGTATGAACACACAAGGCGTACAAGGAAGTCATGTGGTGTCCACGTCAGATTTTTTTGTTGACAACAAACTGTAGTGTAAATGGTTTTTAATTTAATGTTTTTAAATTATATCAAACCGTGAAATTTATTGATAAACAGTAAAATATGAGTATACAAACTGCGTGTACATTCAAAAACTAACTGTTTCAATAAAGGGCTATACTAGTTCAAGATTTATCTAACATTGTTGATTTTAGAAAAAATCGTAAGAAATCTTCAAAAATGGGGAAACCGTGATAAATCTTGTATCCGTCGGAATTTTGAGCTGAAAATTGGTACACATATTAATTCAGCGCGAGGAATTCATTGGTGAATAAATTAAGTCGATATATTGAACCATTTTTGAGAAATCGAGGGTGGTTGGTTTTTGGGTGGTCAAAAAATTTCAAAATTTTCAAATTTCTGAAAATTTGGTTATTGGTTAATTTAAGTGTTAGAAATACAATGCTGCAGACTAGAATTTGATTTCTCGCTTAGTTTTTGAGATATAGGTCTTTAAAGTTGGAAAAAGGGGAAAACGGAACATAAATTTTTTCCAACTTATGCGAAGAAATTCATCTACAAATTTTAAATTTAATTAAGTAATAGATATAATAGTATTATTAAACTGCAATTGAAAGAGTAGGGTATCTTGAGTATGGAGGTCTTGTGCTGGCCACATCAGATTTTTTTTCGTTGTCATTGAAGTTTTTTGTATTTGTCAATATCAATGATTTTTTTTACCTTTTGGGGGGAGGGGCTGCAGCCCCCCCTGGCTGCGCGCCTGTACCAGTATGAGGTTAAGATGTATTAACGAAATATAACGTATAATATTTTTGATAAAGACATTAGATATTGAACTAAATACGCAGTAATTGGGTGAAAAATTGCTTCTTACAAGAAATTTATATTTAGTCATAAATGACGTTACTTATATAGTTAAATAATTGAAAGAAAACGGTCCATATGATTGCTCTACTGCTTTGTTTTTTCTTAGAGCAAATGTACATTTAAATTCAAAATTGCACAAGATTTGACCTGCGGTCCTAAAATGGCGCGGTACTTCCCATTACCGCACGGATATATATCTACGGTCTTACACTGCCGCGAAAAAAGCCAGCAGATAAAACTGTGTGTGTATGGTCAGCTAACAGCCAAATCCATAACAACATTTTGTCAATGAATGAAAAACTAATTTACAACGCAAGAGATAAGAAAATAATTAGTAATCCGTGTTTAGAGAAATTTGATTTCGAAAAGAGTATTTATTCTGAATTTTGGCCTGATTTTAGTGTTGTGATGTGTAGTGAAAATCGGGAGTAGAGCGGCAAGTAATTTGATTGGCTAATAGCCGGGTCGAGATGCCTGGGCTTTGCCAGCCCGCCAAGCGTTGATTACAAGACGCACTTCTCGGCCCCGAAGTAATTGGAAAATTTGATTTACCTACTCTAACAAAACGTTTCTTTTGTGTTGGTTGCTCTTGCTGTTGGTGAGTCCAACAGTCTGTACTGCAGTACATTCGATGGGATACGGCTATTTAGGGATGCTCATGCCGAACGTTCTATACTTTTCTTGATGCTATAAATATTTCATTAGGTAGTACGATACATTTTCGTAGTATACTTCGTTCTAATACGTTTCACGGTGCTTCAGGTTTAAAGAAATACAAATTCAACTTCACATATCCCCACATATTAAATCATCAATAAAATAGAGAATACTCGTACAGATATCTAGTCTAACATTATTAGTAAGATATCAGACCAACAATAATTTATTATAGCAAGAATATTATGCATTATGCGATTTATAATATCGATGATGTTGCTAAGTGACGCAGTTTCTTTAACCATCCGAGAGGGGTTAAATATTAAATATTCGCGTTATATTAAAGCTGTATCATCGACGACGTCGATGTTGTTAAAACAAATCAACAATTTTGTCAGACATGTATTAGATAGATATTTATACACCAAGTGAGATAACATGAATGTTTATTCAAGAGAAGAAAGTTTAGCCCCCGACCCGAGCCTGAAGGATTAACACTTCGAGTGAATAAAACTTTCGTATATCACGTGGTTTATACAATATTTTATTCAGTTTTGACGAAATTATTTCAAATATATGAATTATAAATTTATTTTGGCATAACAAAAAAAACTGATCAAAGTAGTCGTTAGTGACAAGTTGTCATTATTTTTATGTATTTTTGACGAAATAATGACAGTTTAAAAAGTGACTGATTTAAAAATGTGTTGAAAACAAAAATAATTCACTTGCGAATAAACAGTTGTTTAAAGTTGTTCCTAGGGAGTTAATAATAACAGTTTCCAAAGTCAAAATTTAAGAAAAACAATTAATTTAACATTTGTATATTATGGAAGATTTTGATGTTATTATGGTTATATGTAACGTATTAAGTTCGTAACTAATGTTTAAAGTAGGTAACTTACGTAGGTATTATAAGTAGGTAACTAACGAATTAGATTTATGTAGTTTATAAGTAGTAATTATCAATCAATGTTTAATATTAAATTTTTTAACAGTTTTACGATAAATTCGTAAATATTTATAATGATAATAAATTTCACCCTAAAGCCTAAACAATTGTATTTTGAAAAACAAATTTTATAGGCCATGTTTTTCGCACGCATCTAAATTTAGAGAACGAGCCTGTAGGCGGTTTTCTAAAGGACAAGTTTTTATAATGTCAATTTTCTGTTTTTCTGAATAGAACCAAATGTTTGTTTTATTAACTAAACAGATATTGTAAAAATGAATAAATTTTCTACGCAGCTTTGATCAATATTACGAAATTATTTATTTATAACAATTGAGGCATTACAATTAAATACTGCCGAAAATGGTATATTTTGAGACATGATCTTGTATAGCAATAGTAATAGAGCTATTTATTTAATATTATAATTATTTTTATGATACTTAAGTTGTCCGTTCGGTTCACTATTAATTGCTTTCCGTATTTTGTAGATATTTATTTAAGCAAAAATTGAAATTTTATATCTATAAAATCCTTTTAATCACAAAAGCCAAACATAGCGAATGAGGGTCAATGGCCTGTCAGAGATTGTATTATTATTAATGAATGACTGAACTATATGTATAATTAAATTATTTGCATTACTAATTTGGTAAATTACCAAGAACGTATTTCATTAAATGCCGAAAATTCTGATTAAATATTTACTGGATAAAATTTTCTATTATTAGAAAACAAACCCGAGATTCATAGAGGTGAGAGCGAGGTAAACGTGTAATTGAAAGCAAACATTAAATTAATCCACAAAGAATGAATGAACACATTCATCCCTTGTGCACGTAAGTATACGGGAGTATCACGCGAAGAGAATAAAATATGATAAAGCGAGAGCGAAATATAACCGGATTGCAATTAAGTAAACTAAACAGTGATACCATTATGTAGGCGAACTCTTTAGTCAAGTTTTAATTGAGGCAAAATCAGACCACATAAAAGTAATTTCGCTGTTATGCCAGCTTCGCTGCCGCCGTATCCTTGTTTGGGCCGTCCTCCGTTCTCTCGCACTCGCGTTCTCCGAGTCTCCTCAAGAGGTTCATTAGCAATGCAAGTCAGCTAATGGAGAAAGACGACTCGGCAGCCCAGGTTTTGAAGCTTGAATGAAGTTTTGCTTATATTAGAAATACTTTATAAGGGCTCTTACATTTGTTTGTCTTTTACATTCCTTTGTAAGTGCTAGCTCGTGACGCGGAATTCTATTAGCCACTTCCGCGTTAGTCATCGCCGCCGAGATGCTGTATCCGCTTCTCCGGAAGCTATCGCCGGAGCGGAATAAGTACGGGCGCGCGATTCGATTGCAAATGCTGTTTGTTTCTGTGTCACTCTTACTTTACTCTAGCTATAAAAACAAAACACTGAACACCCGCTGCCTATGTGCGCTGGATTCTACAATGCAAACTGCTTCGGAAAAGAATAAAAGTTTTGTCTAGGTAGTTCAAATGAAGTAAACGTTAAAGTTTCAAACTGTCACATAAAGCGGTAAAGTTTACATTCTTAATCAAAATTTATATTTGTGCCATTTACATAATAATTTAAAACTTGTTTCATATCGAAAATATAATAGAAAATCGCATGACACAAATAACAGCCAATGGATGAATTGATTACAATAATAGTAACCATGGTTATATAAAAAAATTTCTCGGAAATTTTTTACTAGTAGCTTGAGTAACTTAACTGAAATTAATAAGCGGAAATTTTACGGTCACTTTGACATTTATTTAAAAATTGTTTAAATTGTTATTTTGAGTATAAATAAGCAATTAATAAGGTAAATAATACATATTTATCAATGTTAAATACTTTAGAAAATATTTCAAGCTTCTATTCTAAAAAGAATTCGCATTTATAAAACAAGTTTATTCATATTTAATTTGATTCGGTTAATTTAATTCTCTTAACTTAATATTAAACAACAGATTTCAGCAATGAACCTAAGCAAATTTCTTAGTTCGCTGATTTAAAACCGCACATAAAGCAGAACGCAGGAAATATATGGGAGAAGCTAAACATACAGTATGTCCTCAAAAGGAAAACTGCATAATGCTCACAAAAAGGCGGAAATTACAAGTTTGACCGAACTTCCGAGATGTATGTCATACCCTCAATACAAGCTCTCACGCTGAATCACTGAACATTCTAGCGTCTATCTCAATTGATATGTCAATATGCAAAGTAAATTTGCAAATGCACTTTGAACATAACTTCAAAAAGTCACGTTTTCAATCACTTCTACCAATTAGTAACTTAACTTCTTAGGAGTCGTGTAACTAAGTTTAGAAGAGTTATTTGTGCAGAATGTAAGGTAGTTGAGAAGGTACCTATCTAGTTACTAGTCACATTCTTATCACTGAATATTTTTACAATATAAGAATATTTTCACTATACCCTGTTTGAAATAACGAAAGAATTTCGACAGATAGATTCTTGCGATTTAATTGGTTGCTACGTGTCAAGAGAGGTTTACATAAACCCAATTCAAATGTTATGTCAATAATTGTCAATTAATATGATTTCATTCTTTGTAAGTGCTACTCGTTATTTGTCATTTTTTATTCTATCTGGCTATTTATATGTATCTTTCTCTTACGGTTTTGTGAACTATTAGCGCTTCTAATTTTGGTGTTAACCAAACTCCTAAACCACACCCCAATTAACAGTCAAAATTCATTCCTTATTTCAAAAAGGGTATATTACCTATTAAATGAATAATTTATTCTTAATTATTTTGTAATGATTATCTTACACAATATGCAATGTAACAATGTCGGAGAGTTGTAAAAGCGCATTTCAGGTCATCAAAACGTATGAAAAGCGCAGAAATTTAATCAGTAAATTTATGTACAATAAGCGCAGATCATAACGTACAATAAGCGCATTTTTCGAAAATGAGATTTCTGACCATAACAAGTTAGTCCAGATCGTCTTCCAGTATGATGGGGTTATTAGTAGTTCAGGTTAGTATTGATTGGTTTATGTCAAAAAAACGTAGTCCTGTTGGACTTAATTAGGGTTTTGTTAGTATTGATTAGTTTATTTTAAAAAAAACGGAGTTCTGTTGGAGTCAATTAGGGTTTTGTTAGTATTCTGGTATTGATTAGTTTATTTTAAAAAAACGGAGTTCTGTTGGACTCAATTAGGGTTTTGTTAGTATTGATTAGTTTATTTTTAAAAAAACGGAGTTCTGTTGAACTCAATTACGGTTTTGTTAATATTGATTAGTTTATTTTAAAAAAACGGAGTTCTGTTGGACTCAATTACGGTTTTGTTAGTATTGATTAGTTTATTTAAAAAAAAAACGGAGTTCTGTTGGACTCAATTAGGGTTCCCTTCTGCGCTTATATAACGTTTATTTCGGCGCTTTTCGTACGTCGATAAGAAAAACTGATAAAGGCCAAATGCGGTTATATAACGCACCCTAACAATGTAAGTGACACTTCTAGTATAATAATAATAATAATAATAATTGAAGAATGCTAAACTGAACCGATATAAAAGAAAAAGACCGTCAGGCCAAACTATGTTGGAAAAAAAGTGAAATTACATTTTCCTAGTGAAGTACCTAGCAGTATATTTACATCATTTCTAATTCTTGCTCCAATTATAAGTACAAAAATCATTTATCTTAAATTAATGAGAACTGTAATCAAATCTATACTCTTCAGTCTTCACAGTAATTTATAATTAGGTAGGTACTGTACGATAATGCAGCTTAGTACAAAGAATAATTAAAGACGAACTACGTGTACATGACAATGAATTATTAAAGATAATTAATTAAGAAAATTTTCTAGTATGAGTAAGAAAGTGTCACAATGGTATACAGGATGTTTCTATACCTCTGCATGCAACTAATAGGTTACATAATTTGATAATACCTGATTAAAGAAAAGAAAGATTTTTTCAAAATTCGCAAAAATAAGGGTAGGTAGTGAAAATTTTAATAGGTTACATAATTTGATAATACCTGATTAAAGAAAAGAAAGATTTTTTCAAAATTCGCAAAAATAAGGGTAGGTAGTGAAAATTTTGTGCCACTGGTTTGCAAGTTAATTTAACTGTTTATTTATTAATTATTATATAAAAAGTGACTATTTGTCTGATACTATTTATAATTTTATTTTATAAATAAATAAATATAAACATAAACAAGATAAATATACAGTTAAATGGACGTTCAAACCAATGGAACTAATATTTTCACTACCATTATTTTTGCGAATTTTGAAAAAAAATCTGTCTTTTCTGTAGTCTGTATAATCAATTTATATAACTTATTAAAGTTGCATGCAGAGGTATAAAAACACCTGTATAATATAGCTACCTGGAACAAATGAGACAGGAACCTTGTTCTGAGCATGGTCAATTTTTTTCTAGCAAAAGTACAAATCTTTCAACAAAATGAAAAAGATAAACATCACCTCACTTGAATCAGTTGGTGAGAATGAAACCTTTTCAGCAGCAGTGAGCATAGGCTGAACTCTGAACATTAAACGTCCAATAACAAGACAAACCATCAAGTGAAAAATACCAATACATCACAATACCGCTTCTTTGGGCCATAGCGTATATAGGTCATTTGTCAAGTAGGTGAGATGAGCCAGGTTATACCTTGTATAAGTTCCGGGCCCCAATCCATCACAGCTACAGTCCATTCTGCCTTCATTTTTCACCTCTGCATCCATCGCTACCGCCCAGCGCAATCTACAACGTCAACTGTATGTATAAAGTCCATCCCCTTGTTCGGCGAGAGCCCATTTTTCTTTACGCACTGACATGTGTATGAGTAGATATAGGATTTCTATTTAAGTTGTTGCTTAAATCGATCCCAGATCGTCAATTTCAAGTAAAACTGAACGCAGAGAGCTCCGTTGCTCTTTGCTCTTCGTTTCTTATGTGCTAAGTGATTCTGTGGTGAACGGTGATGTTTGGAAATGGATGTTGGAGATCTGTTTTCTGTCAGCTAATAGAAGATATGTGTTTGTACTTTTTACAGATGTTAGAAGATGTTCTGGAACTTTTTGTTGATTGATTAAAAATGTTGCAATTTGGATCTGTACCATTAGCCCAGTCAAAATAGACATTAAAATTAGTTCCAATTTTTTAATGTTGTTAGGATCAGTCAGGGTACTGTGAATCCAAGTTTGCAGCTTCGAAAAACTTGTGCTTCCTGCGTAATACGTAAAATCCTGCAAAATGTTCGCAATTTTTTCAGTTGTTGCCTAATAACTCGTAAACTATGCGTTTTCGATAGATAATCGATCTTATCATTTTTGAAGTACCTACATTAAATTTGCAACAAACCGCAGCTCTACGTCCAATAGCTTGCGAGATAACACTTCTAAAATTAGCAATTTTTTTTACGTATTACCTAACTGATCCTAACAATATATTTAAAAATCAGAGCTACATCACGCTTTGCGATTTTAGTCTACGATTTGACTGGCCTGTTTTTACGTTTTTAATAAATTAGGGTATGGAACTAGGAAGTACATGGTAGATGGTAGTACATAACGTAATAACAGAAAGGTAGTAGTGCTCGGAATGTTTTAATTATAATGTATAAAATCTGGGCTACCCAGAGAAAATTTTATGTGAATTTAAAACTTTTAATGGTCGTATGTTTATGTATAAAGGACTCGTAATTAGTTAATCATCTTTATGGAACATGCGTTATCTAATATTTAAAATTATATTTACTGAAATAAATAATGATTTCAGTTTTTACAAAATTATCTAGGCCAGTAATTTGAAAAATAGTCTCATGCCAAATTGAATATTTAACTTCAAAATACCTACTTTTAATAATTTGTTGTTAAAGTTTTAAAGCTTATAAAAATTAAAATATTATGTAGTATAATGTCGTTGTTTGTAATCTTAAAATATGTTTGTGATACAAATAATGTGGTATCAGGTATATATAAAATCACGTCAACATGGTTGGCTCAAAACATTATTAACTACTTAAGAATTAAGAAAAACGTACACATTCATAGTATATACTAGGTATCTAATTAAATATTAATATTCGTATTTATTTTTATCAAGATTAAAAAATTACATCATTGATGATATTACAACTTCTATATTACGAACTGAGCAATTAGCATAATATATAAATTAATAAAGAACGCAATATTAATTTATATTAATTAGGTAGGTACATGTTTTTATACGACGCAAATTATAAATTAATTAATTAAACTAACAACTAAGTAACTAGCATATTTAATTAATATTGAAGAACACTATTTTAATTTTAAAATTAATATAATATATTCGATGCTAATTATGCTAACGAATCTGCTTCATATATCCATAATTTGTTTTATTTAGCACGTCAACAAGTTATATCTCTTGAGTATGACACTGACAATATTATTTACTGCTTAGTAACTGAAATCCGTGCTTTGTTAACTAATTCCAAATTCACTCAGTGCCCTAATTCTCGGTGCTTGTTTTGACAACTTGAAATCGATATAGCAGGAAACAGTAGCAAGAGAGTTTCTTGTAGATAATAACAATACATTATAGCCGTATTATTAGCAGATATATATACCAATATCAACCTTTTTGTTTAGAAACTCACACAAGAAAGATAGAGGGGGTAAGAGATAAAACTAAAATTATTATCAGCATTATTTGAATACATTCAAAATACTTAATAATATTAATAATACAATTTTTGAATATACAGAGTGTTTCATACCTTCGAGTACATACGTTAAAGGTATATGTTGTTTGATATGCTGTGATTACGAATCAAATTTTTTTTTAATTCGAAAAATTAAGGGTAGTTTATCTGTAGTACTGCACTAGATTTGTTTTCCTATTACACACAAACAATAGAACATCTCAAATTACATAATACTAGTAAAATAAACAAATTTAATTATTAATGAAACAATAATTATTACTCCTATTAGTGGCAGTGGCAACGAAAATTTTTTGCCTGGGAAATAAAGATGTGGGTTGGTAGTGAATGGACGTGAGCAAAAAAAATTACATCACGGAAATTAAAAAATTTAATTTCAAGAAAATAATCATTACAACATCAGTTTTGTTTATTCATAACAAATAATATAAAATAAAAAATATTCGCAAAATACAGAAATAAAATTTAAAGTTATAAAACCTAATATGATGTAAACTGTAGAATAATTTCTGTAAATAAACATGCTGTTCCAGACGAAGACGCCATTTTCTGAAATTCGTGACTCAATGGATGTAGAAAAAATATTAAAAACCGTGACCCAACGAGCGTGAAAAAATAATTCAAAATCGTAAACGGGCGTGAACGTGAAAAAAAAATATATTTTTTCGCCAACCGGACGTATTTGATGCAATTGTGTCATTGTTTTTTTTGTAAAAAAAGGAGGCCATTTGGGGATTGTTTATGATCACCATAGCAATTGTACAACAAGTAAATCTATTCTTCCTAAAACAAAAAAAAACATTGTTGTTGTCATGGTTAGTATGTTTACATTTTAATTGTTGCGTAATATGAGGATATGTCAATTTAAATGAAATTATGAAATTACATCTATTTAAGCGGGTAGCGAAAAAATATTATGTTTCATTCATACAAAAAATGCTATTTTGGGACTCGTAAGATCGCCGAACTCCGCTGCGCGTCGTCTGTCAACCGTCTTGCTCGTCCCAAAATCATGCATTTTTTGTATTAATGAAACAAATAACTATCGTGAATGGCCGTGAAAAATATTTTCAATTTAGTGGGTAACATAGAAAATAATTTTGCGATTTAATTTTTGTTTTTGATTCGTAATCAGCATAATATACTCTTAACGTATGTAAGTACCTGAAGTTATGAAACACACTGTATAACGAATCAGTAAGAATATAGCAAAGATTATTCAAATTTAATATTTAATTATAATAATTAGTGATGAAAAAAATTTCCGAACTGTATTTAGTGTTTAGGTATAATTATTAAAGAGAATTTTTAAATCATCTTAATAATAACTAGGTACTTACATTAGGTAAACATTCCATATCATTTCTTCATAATAAGAATGGTTCGGCAGCATCATCTGGCACGATCATGCACTTAGGCATGGCACGCGCCTCCACCAAATGATAGGTACCTACCTATATGTTTACTCGTTGTTTGCTAGTTGCCAAAAGTGTTATTTTTTATTCCCATATTTCCTTATTATAATATTTTGAAGTATCGATAGAATCAAGAAAATTCTAAGATTAAGAGACTTTTATTATATCTATAAGTTAAAATTTGTCTGATTTATCGTTATACTGATTTATATGACAGTATAAAAAATTTTAAGGTTATAAATTTTTAACCTTGAATTTCAGTGATATAAAAATTTATGAGGCATAAAATCATTAAAAACAAAAATCAATAAGTTGTGTAATAAAATTGAACAAAACACAATCAGTGCTTCGAAACATCATGAACGCTATAAACACAAAAATCAAAATGGAAACAGTCAATCAGCTCAAACGCGAGTAACAAAAGAAATAATCATCGCGGGGCACTTCAGCTAAGAATCTTAATGGGCAATCACTTCTTTCCATTAATTTACCGTGACGCTGACAATAAAATGTGAAAGGGCCTACGCGAACGACTTTCGACCCCTTGAAAGAAAATACTTGTTATTCTGTACGACCCGATTTTTCACTAGAGCGAACTCGAGGAACGCAGCTCAGTGGCGTACGCCTCTATTTATGGAGGTACACTTAAGCAGACAAATTAAATGTGTGGGCTTGGGACCGGCTAAATGAATTCCTTTTCTATTACATTAATAAAAGGATACTTGCTGACAATAAAGCTAAACAAATGAATAAAAGGTGCATTATCAAAGGAAACTTGAGGAGGGCTTTTAGCACTTTAATAATCATACTTCAAAATAATAATCTGTACCGATATTGAGTTGGTATTCGAAATTTATAACCTAATGACTTATGGTCATTTGCACGAGTTCGGGTTAAAACTGATGGTTAGCTGACAATAGGTTAACCTTAACTACTGGTTAAATTTTATTTGCATTGCACAGCATAATTTTAGGTCATAGTTAAGTTAATCTATAAATATTAGAACTATTAATTTTAGAGCAAAAAATTAATATTTTTTAAAACAATTAGTGAATTTTGCAATAATTTTTGTGTGTAGCTGTTAGAATCGTTTTATTCTGTCAGAATTAAAATCATAAATATGATTAGCTCATTATATCTATTCGTCCTGGACCTGGTAATCTGCGCAATATAAGTAAAAATTTCAAATATCTCAACATTATCATCGAATGTAGGTTAACTTCTAGTTATTCACTTAAACCGTACAAAATTAACTAAAAATTAGTCTGTTTAACCACTAGTTAAGAACCTGTACAATGCAGTTTACAACATAACCAACACTTTAACTACAGGTTAGCGTTAAACCGAAGTGGTGAAAATGACCATTAATGAGCGTTTTGTTATTTGGGTTGTTCAACTTTACTTTTGACTTTTAAAGGTAGATGTGAACAAAAATTAAATTGGTAGGTACGTTTTATTGAGTCTCATAAATATTTATAAATTTATAGATTTGTAATAAGTAAAATATTACATCATTTGTAGGTATCTGAATAATGAATAGCATCAAATTGAGCCTAACCCATGAATAAACGTTAACTAGTTTATTTCGGTTATTCGGTTTTAAAGTTAATTCGATAAAATGCCTGGATTACGTCGATTGTTTTCCTGTATGGCTATCTATGTAGGTTACACATTTCACACACTTTGTTACCTACTTTTCAAATAGCGCATTAAATCGCATTTCGGTCTGTTTTATTTCAGTAGAAATTCTACAAATTATTAACTTATGATTTATGAACCATATTATTATCTAAATTATTGGGCAAGGTATTTTCTAACATTTTACGTGATTGGTGCTTTCTTATTTATCGTGCACCTCACTAATACGTACATTTTACTTTTATATAAGTATCAGTAATTTGTCTTAAAAAAATCGGATGTGGCCAGCACACGACCTCTCGCCTAAATCTGCTTATTCTACTAATCTAATAAATAGTTTTACTTACATTTTAATAGTTTCATGTTCATGTAATATGTAAATGATAATGTAAACCAAAATGCAAGCAAAAGATGTCAACTGTACTGTCACTGTCATAATAATTCAAATTTTGTGTACAAACAAATTTTATATTATGATCATGAACAACAAGATACTGAAATTTCAAAAAAGTAGAATATAATAAGTACTACCAGATTCAGCAAATTGTATTTAAAATTAACTGTGCCCATAGATAATTATATTAATTTTTATTTTTATTGCAAAAATTGTCATAAATAAATGTGCCAATATATTTATGGAAAACTATATAAAGCTTTAAAAAGTACTACTTATGGTTTGCAGATTTATACCAAAATCTTACCGGTGTTAAGATCCTTATTAAAACCTTAAATATGAAATTTGGTTATTAAAGGTTTGATACTTTCTAAGTTATCGTGGACGAAATGTCGTCCATACATACGCACACACACAGACATCATCGTGAAAATATTAAATTCGTATTGTAGAGACCCTGAAACGTGCTTATCCACCAAAAACCCCTACTCGAAAATTTTGACCCATTTCAATACCTACCTCTCTTATAGAATATGAGGCGAGAGGTAAAAATGTATTAGCAATTAATTATTATTACAAGATATTACTATTAGATATTATATTATTACTAAATAAATATATTATGGTAGTACACCTTTAATAATTTAAACAAATCCTATTTTATATGAAGACGCCATCCCAGTTGGTGCGCTTATGGTGAAACCCTCGTATAGTCTGAACTAGCACGTCGACTTCAGCGGCGTGGTTATATCCCCCTAGAGGCAGCGAATTGATTCATGGGTTGCGTGACTGGGCGCCATCCGCGGCAGCGGCACCCAGGCCATCACCTGGACTTCCCCGCGGATCTATTTCCAATCGCATTGATCGTTTTCGCCACTTCCACCGTCTCCATCGCCGTCACACTTCGACACCGCTGCACATCATTAATTCTCCCGCCTCGCGCTAGAAATCCGATCGCGTTACTTTATTAATTTGTTAAGCGTACTACGTATAGCAAATTAATCGCTGAAGGTTTTTAGTTGTTGTTCTCTCTTTAATGAATGATTAATTCACACCTAACTGGCATCATGCAACTATTTATCACGCGAATTGGATTATTATAAATCTTGACGGTGTCACGGTTTGCTAAAATATGCTCTGCACTGTGCTGTACGTGCCACGTTATAGCGTTAATGAGCGAATTAAAATTCACCATGTAAACAAAACAAGCAATGAAGTAATAATCTGATACGGGTTTTTCTTAGCTGCCCGTTGGGGTTATGAAATGCGTTAATAACTCATTTGAGTGTTTATGGAATGCTTAAGAAAACAGTGTTGTTCCTGCGGTATGAATTTATAATTTATTGTTTATGTGTTTATTTATACTTTTATTTATATTTATGTTGTTTTTCACTGTTCCCACATTATTTGGATATATTATGTAGAGAGAGAATGAAATTACCAGTGAAAAAATTATCTTCGCAAGATATTAAATTTAATTTAAATTTACATACATTGCAAAAAGCAATAGGTTATGAGATTTAAGTACTACCAGAATTAATGTTCGTATTTTGCTTCTTAGAAAAGTACTTAAGTATAAGTAATAATACCTGTTATCAAATACTTTATTTTTTAAATTAATTAAAAATAAAATTCATGTTTTCATAAGGTAACAGGTATAAAAAATCTGATGTGTCCACCACAGTACTTCCCCGACTATAAGTTTTAATAACTTACTTTCGTTATGCCATTAATTTTATGCTTTATTCAGCAAAATTTAAATAAATTTATCTTTTTTTCCCAAACTATTTAAGTTGATGCCAACTTCGGCATAATTTAAATAACATGTAAAAAAATCTGATACCTACTTATTCACTAAAAACTCACACTCGAAAATTTTAACCCGTCACAATACCTTATACCCTTATAGAATACTCGTATAATGCGAGAAGTAAAAACAACTGTCCATTGTTTAAATGTTGTTATTGATCCTTCGGTAAATTTTTTTCCCAGAAAACTTTAATTTAATAATACACTTGAACAAATTTGAATAATTTTTTGAGAAACAATAATTGATTTTTTACATTTTTACTAAACTTATCTTCCCGAGAGCTTTAAATTGACACCAAACTATAATTTGGATAACGTATAATAAAAAAATTGACGATCAGTTAAATGTAATTTTTATTTTTCTACTAGAATTATTTTTCCTGAGAGCTTTCATTAGATACCACACACGATAGTATTTTAATAAAAATAAAATAAGTTATGTTTATAAAGTTGGTACCACTGGTTGAATAAAAAAATTTGAATAATTTTTTGAGAAACAATTGAAAATCGCATTAATGTCATATTTTACATTTTTACAAAACTTATCTCCCCGAGCGATTTAAATTGACACCAAACTCGATATAATTTGAATAATTTATAAAAAAAACAATTGACGATCATTTAAATGTTATTTTTGTTTTCTACTAGAATTATTTTCCCAAGACCTATAATTTGATACCACACACGATAGTATTTTGATAAAAATAAAAAAAAATTTGTTTATAAAGTTGGTACCACTGGTTGAATAAAGCTCATTAACGAACTTGAAGTCAGAATTTGGCTCAAGATCTTAAATATAAAATTTCAGTCCAAAATTCCAACGCAAAAACATCCAGACAGACCGACAGACCCACAGACCGACTTTTTTTAAAATTATGTTTTTTGGGTTCAGTAGGGTCTAAAACGTGAAGATTCACCAAAATCTCGAACTGTCAAAAAATCACGATTACAATACTTCCCTCTATTACATAGGTCGGGGAAGTAAAAATTGTAATGCTAGTTTAGATTGTTATAGTTTCCTTATTAAAAAAATCCGATGTGGCCAGCACACAACCTTGCGCCATATCTAAACTTATAAACATAGGTATAGTATATTACTTTACTAGTGGGAGAAGTAAGATGCCTCTGTCATGAGGCTTCGCTTCGCTCATGACCAATCAGAACACGAGTTAGAGCAGCATTTTACTTCTCCCACATGTGAAGTACGATATTTTTCCTCACTGTGAGGAAAAATGTATACCTACGTACAATCCAGTGCCCATTTAAAATATACTAATAAAAATCTAAAATATTCAAACACAGAAATTTGCATCACCTCAATCAAAAGATTCAGTCACAGGAAAATTCTTCTGCATGTGTTGAAGCCATCCTCTGTTCAATTACTACATTTAATATCTTACTTATGACTTATATGACGTTAGTGCCAACGTGTCACCCATCTCACCTGTCAATGTTATTTACGCAGATAAAAAAATCTGACGTGGACACCACATGACTTCCTTGTACGCCTTGTGTGTTCATACTTTTCTTAATAACTAAAATGTAGAATAATATAAAAAATTCTTTTAACTTATTATACTAGTATACTCACAAATATATTTTAGTCATTTTATTTAAACTGCAGAAGAAGATATAAAGCATATTTTACTATTGTCACTGTCATGTCATAATAATTTAAATTTTACGTAGTAACAAATGTTAATCGATCATGGACTATAAGATAAAGAAATACTAAATTAAAAATATATACTTTAATTATTCCTAAATGATACCAGATACAAAAATATTTATAAAATACCGATTGTAGATAATAATCACATAATCTATCATTTAAAATAAAAAAATTTGTGTTAAATTAAATATTTATCGAAATATTTTTAAAAAGTACTACTTCCGGTTTATAGATTGAAACCAAAAATAGGAGGTGCACAACTAGATGCTATAACAGTCCTAAATACAAAATTTCAACTTTCTACGTCTAACCGTATTTGAGTTATGCGACACACATACGTCCGTACGTACGTACGTACGCACGTACGTACGCACGCACGTACGTACAGACGTCACGACGAAACTAGTCATAATGGATTCAGAAAAGGTCAAAACGGATATTTCCATCAAAATCTGAAAACCGAAATTTTTCGCGATTACAATACTTCCTTATTACTCCGTACAAGGAAGTAAAAAATCTGACGTGGACACCACATGACTTCCTTGTACGCCTTGTGTGTTCATACTTTTCTTAATAACTAAAATGTAAAATAATATTAAAAATTCTTTTAACTTATTATACTAGTATACTCACAAATATATTTTAGTCATTTTATTTAAACTGCAGAAGAAGATATAAAGCATATTTTACTATTGTCACTGTCATGTCATAATCATTTAAATTTTACGTAGTAACAAATGTTAATCGATCATGGACTACAAGATACCGAAATACTATAAATTATAAATATATACTTTAATTATTTTTAAATGATAGCAGATACAAAAATATTTATAAAATACCGATTGTAGGTAATAATCACATAATCTTTCATTTAAAATAAAAAAATTTGTGTTAAATTAAATATTTATCGAAATATTTTTAAAAAGTACTACTTCCGGTTTATAGATAGAAACCAAAAATAGGAGGTGCACAACTAGATGCTATAACAGTCCTAAATACAAAATTTCAACTTTCTACGTCTAACTGTATTTGAGTTATGCGACACACATACGTCCGTACGTACGTACGTACGTACAGACGTCACGTCGAAACTAGTCATAATGGATTCAGAAAAGGTCAAAACGGATATTTCCGTCAAAATCTGAGAACCGAAATTTTTCGCGATTACAATACTTCCTTACTTCGTACAAGGAAGTAAAAATCTGACGTGGACACCACATGACTTCCTTGTACGCCTTGTGTGTTCATACTTTTCTTAATAACTAAAATGTAAAATAATATTAAAAATTCTTTTAACTTATTATACTAGTATACTCACAAATATATTTTAGTCATTTTATTTAAACTGCAGAAGAAGATATAAAGCATATTTTACTATTGTCACTGTCATGTCATAATCATTTAAATTTTACGTAGTAACAAATGTTAATCGATCATGGATTACAAGATACCGAAATACTATAAATTATAAATATATACTTTAATTATTTTTAAATGATAGCAGATACAAAAATATTTATAAAATACCGATTGTAGGTAATAATCACATAATCTTCCATTTAAAATAAAAAAATTGTCTAAAATAAAATATTTATCGAAATATTTTTAAAAAGTACTACTTCCGGTTTGTAGACTGAAACCAAAAATAGGAGGTGCACAACTAGATGCTATAACAGTCCTAAATACAAAATTTCAACTTTCTACGTCTAACCGTATTTGAGTTATGCGACACACATACGTCCGTCCGTCCGTCCGTCCGTCCGTCCGTACGTACGTACGTACGTACGTACAGACGTCACGTCGAAACTAGTCATAATGGATTCAGAAAAGGTCAAAACGGATATTTCTGTCAAAATCTGAGAACCGAAATTTTTCGCGATTACAATACTTCCTTACTTCGTACAAGGAAGTAAAAATCTGACGTGGGCACCACATGACTTCCTTGTACGCCTTGTGTGTTCATACTTTTCTTAATAACTAAAATGTAGAATAATATAAAAAATTCTTTTAAACTATTATACTAGTATACTCACAAATATATTTTAGTCATTTTATTTAAACTGCAGAAGAAGATATAAAGCATATTTTACTATTGTCACTGTCATGTCATAATCATTTAAATTTTACGTAGTAACAAATGTTAAACGATCATGGAGTACAAGATACCGAAATAATAAATTATAAGTATATACTTTAATTATTCTTAAATGATAGAAGATACAGAAAAATTTATAAAATACCGATTGTAGATAATAATCACATAATCTTTAATTTAAAATAAAAAAATTTGTGTTAAATTAAATATTTATCGAAATATTTTTAAAAAGTACTACTTCCGGTTTATAGATTGAAACCAAAAATAGGAGGTGCACAACTAGATGCTATAACAGTCCTAAATACAAAATTTCAACTTTCTACGTCTAACCGTATTTGAGTTATGCGACACACATACGTCCGTACGTACGTACGTACGCACGTACGTACGCACGCACGTACGTACAGACGTCACGACGAAACTAGTCATAATGGATTCAGAAAAGGTCAAAACGGATATTTCCATCAAAATTTGAAAACCGAAATTTTTCGCGATTACAATACTTCCTTATTACTCCGTACAAGGAAGTAAAAATCAACCGATCATGGATTACTAGATTTCATCGCTTGATTTGATAAATTTATTTTTAAAATTTTACTACAGTTTTTTAATTCTACCAGATAAAAACCATTTTTTATAACGTAAGTTGCAAATAACTTTTCCTCTTATTCTTATTACAAATAAATCGAGAAATAAATACTATATATTCATCCAAAATATAAAAAATTGACAATAAACCTTTTCAATCTTCAAAAAATATCACTTCCGGTAAAGATAGTTGTACCAAAATCTATGAGCTCTTCCCATTTGAGTTATTCGACTTACACCCTGGCCTTGACCACATACACACACATACATACCTACAGACATCATCGTGAAACTATCAAAAATGAGTTAAGGCCCCTATTTCATGCTCATCCACTAAAAACTCACTACCTGATTTTTAGCATGATTCCAATACCTTCCTTTACAGGTATGGAGGAAGGTAAAAACGTCTATTTCATGTCGAGTAATCTGAACTGTGATCAGAATTTTTCAACTTTTCAAATACATCAAGGTAAATATGTCTGCTTAAATATCCAGCCGTCACAGTTTAAATTGCTGTAAGAAGTAGGTATCAAAATTTCCTAATATTTCTCAAGCTGACAGTTCCATTAGGATATAAAGATCAATATTTTTAAAATAATTATTCTAGCAGGTATTATAGACATTCTAATACTTTTCATATTTCACAGAACGCTACGGAAACGGTGGCCTATAAATTTTTACTAATGTCGAACTATTAATACTCTTTTACAAAGTAAAATTTGAAAGGATATAGGTAAGCTTTTATTTCCAGTTTATACTGGATCGTTGCGACTTTTTATTTACTCCATAAAATTCGCAAACGTAAATTATACACTGTATAGACGCAGAGCGTCATAATTCAAAACACAAATTTTGAAGTAGAGAGGTAAATGAATAATCAAAGAGTAAGCAAACAAAGTAGGCAACCGTAGTGCAGCAGAGAGAGGAGTATTGTGTGCGCAAGCGCTCGTATTTTATATATTTACACGTTTAGACCTTTAAAACGTAAATCCGGCAATAAAAGTGTAATTTTTTCCGAGTTGTGAGTGGCGCAAATCGGCGGTATTCGCTCGCGAAGCAACAAAGGAAGACTGCAACGGAAGCATACTACCGGCCTTCAATTGCACAATATGAATCGCATTCTCTTCCAGAAGTCGACTCTATTCCGTTATCGCTGCATACACTCTCGTCGATGTTTCAATGAAATGTTATGCCGGGCGCGACGCGTCGCAATCGATTCCCGCCTTAAATGTGAGATGTAATTGTCTCCAGTGACATTTAGATTTCTGTTGTTACGTCAGTGTTAAATGTACCAAGGGTGACATTATTATTCATACTCTATAGATATTTCAATATCATTTCGTTGAATAAATGTCACGGACTCTTTCTCTCTCGGTAATTCTTCCTGGGTTGTCTCATCGGCCATTCGCACTCGCCCATTCGCACCAGCTTACTTTGACTTACAAAGCCTGTTTTACAAGCAACAAAATTAACAATGAATTCTGCAACTTTGTTGCAATGCAACTGCGAAACTGGAACGCTTTTCTCTAGTTAAGATTCCACACAGGAATCAAGAAAATGCAACGATCAAATATTCTCTTCTAGAATACCAATTTGTCACGGAAAAGAACTACATTGGATTTCATTTAGTTTTATGATAGTGATCGCTATTATAGTTTAATTTTAATTTCAGAAAATTATTAATGAATAATAACAACCTAAAGTTAAGATACAATTAAGGATTTAACGATCTAAACATTTTAAGTGGCGCACCATTGCTATATCGAGAAGAGCTACGATGTTGGTTAAATTAGCAAACAATTTCTATTTTATATGACTACTGTAATGAATGAAAAAAAAATTAGACCAGTTGTTCTACTACGGGATGCAACTTTCTTATTTCAAATGGGGACCTATTTTTATTTGCTTATTACCGCCACCTTACACCCTATACTCAGTAGTCAGTACCTACTTAGTACCCTGAACTCATACACTCAGTAGCGGTCCTGATCTCCTGATTAAAATCAAAGAATCTTTTTCATTACTAAATAACAATTAATATGAAACAAATATTCAATTGTTTTCTTCCATAGCACTCTTGTAACAATCAGATTTTAATTAAATTATTATAATTTTCAATAACGTTTTTATCATGTTTTTGTTATGCCAAAGTATGAAACTAATATCTCGTTGAATTCAGAAAAAAATACTGAATCGAATAAGCTAATAAAAAAGGTCCCCATTTGAAATAAGAAAGTTGCACCCCGGAGGTTGACAACAACTGGTCTAATTTTTTTTTCTTTCATTCATAATATGTAGTCATATAAAATATAAATTGTTTACTAATTTAACCAACATCGTAGCTCTTCTCGATATAGCAATGGTGCGCCACTTAAAATAAATAGGTATCCTGTACTATGTCCCATATAAGGAAATGAAGATATTAACTTTACGTTTACATGGTGTTGCATACAATACAATAATATACTCCTTTGAATCCATAATAATTTCACAAAATCTAATTCACCAATAACTCCTTGCACAAGTCTATTATCTCAACCGTCTTCCAGGCTTAACGCATCTGGAGTTAGTCTGTCGTGAATCTCCCCGGATCCTCAATGAACTGATGAACTGACGTGTTCTCTTCTGTTTCAGATAATCCTAAGTTCGGTGAGCCAATAAGTAATGTGACGATACCTGTCGGCCGAGAAGCCGTCATTGAATGCGTCGTCGAGGATTTAGCGACATTCAAGGTAAGTAGTTCTGCGAGAGATGTTCATATCACTCTTAATGTCAGAAGGCTTATTATGGTATCATCACCGCCAGACAAATTATTCTCTCAATATTCAAGCAATGTAATAATGACATTCTTTTGAGATGATGTCTGTCTGTGTCTGTACGTTCGTTTGTTCGTTACGCCGTGTGCTACAGACAGTGTTGCAACGAATATTAGGCAACTATTCGGTATTCTGCCTATTCGGTATTCTGCCTATTCGGCCGAACACCGAATATTAGTTTACTATTCTGCCGAAAACCGAATAGTTTGACGTCACATGTAACATACAATAATTGAACTGCGATTACCTATAATAATCTCCTGCAATCCTATTTAGAAGTATAGCTTTGATTTTCTGATTTTATGTATGTAGATAATATGTTACTAAATTTAAGAGTTAGATTTGATTTATGTGACCTTTGAAGTGCAGCTTTATTTATAATTTTTTCCACATTTTTTTGTCGTATTAGAACGCCACAAACAACCTGTTGAGCTTACTAATTATTATTATGCTAGCCATATATGAGCTGATATCATGAAAACAGTACAGTTAAGTAGAATGTATTTTTTATTATCTCGTTATTTAATTCAGTAAAGTGTTGATTCTGTTGATTTTACCAGAGATATAAACATCGTAAGTAGGTACAAATTTACTTTTTCATGTGTACTTTCAAAACCGATTCAGAAGTGCCAAGCCCAAACTGCAACAACTATTTTTTATTATCTTATTTTTTATTATCTCGTTATTTAATTCAGTAAAGTGTTGATTCTGTTGATTTTACCAGAGATATAAACATCGTAAGTAGGTACAAATTTACTTTTTCATGTGTACTTTCAAAACCGATTCAGAAGTGCCAAGCCCAAACTGCAACAACTATTTTGTAAAAATTAAATATCAATTTGAAAAGTTATTAAAGGTTTAAGGAATAAAGGGAAATACAAATAGTCAGTTTTACAATTAAGATAAAAATATTTATTATTTATTTGTTTTAATTTACACAAAAAGTATTTATCATAATAATTACACTAAAATTGCTGAACATATAGGTGGACTCTTTTATTAGCATTTAACAAAAACAAAACAATCAATCCAACTAATTTTTGGAATACAAATTGAAACAAATATGTTTTTTAAATTTTTTTCGTTGAGCGTTTATAATGAGTATCAATCATTAATGTAAAAAAAAGCATACATTAATGACCGTTTTTAATGCATGATTTTTATAAATCAACGATTTTTTTTGAATGTGTAGGCTAGCACTAATTTGTAGAGAAATGCTAAACAGAATTAAACGAGATGATTTCGACAGTTCTAGCTAAATAATATTCACGTAACATTCATGCTCAGCAGTATCAAACGTTACTAACCTAACATAATTAGACATGGAATAAAATTTGATTTTCTCCAAATTAAAACTGTATGATCAATGAAAAAATATTTTAACTAACTCATGTGTTAATAGGGGGATAATAATATCGACAATTAACACGTACGCTACTCTCACGCGTTTAAATATCTAAATTATTAATCATCCTCAGTAATACATTACCACATTAAATTAGTAAATTAACTATTAAATTTGATAACGTGAAATTTATTTTAAACTAATCTTAACAGACTCGTCTACCTTTTTCGAATTCTTAGAATACTCTCGTAATTACTTTTTTTTCTAGCTTAGCTTTAAAAAAATAATATCAAATAATAGCAAAAAACCGCAAAAAACGTCATTTTAATTTTTTTTTAACTTCAATTCTTAGACCAAAGACAAAAAATAAAAATATCGAAGCATTACGCCATTCTTTGTTAATACACTCATATATAAAAGCATTATATACAGGATGTTTCATAACTTCACGTACATACGTTAATGGTATGTGTTGTTTGATATGCTGATTACAATTCCAAAAGATTTTTTTTAAATTCGAAAAATTAAGGGTTGTTTTCCTAAAACATTTTTTGTAGTACTGCACTGTATTCGTTTTCCTATTAAATATAAACAATACCTAGGTAATGTACACCTTAAATTATATAATACTAGTAAAATAAACGAAATTTAATTATATTTAATGAAACAATAATTACTCCACCCAGTGGCAGTGGCAACAAAATATTTTGGACTGGGAAACATGGAAAATCATTAACGTATAGGTACCTGAAGTTATGAAACAGCTGTATTTCAATTCTAATTAAAGTAAACGTGAGAGGCGTGTACACCTCTGTAACGTTGTAAAATTTTAGGGTATTAAGGCACAGTATTCAAAACATTTCAAATAAAAAGTCCAAATACGATCTGAATAAATCTATTTACGTCATTTTACCTTGCGATTGTTTTGCATTGAATAAGTAAACTCAACAAGTAAATACTAAATAACATCTGTTACGCACGATTGTTATTTAAAAAATAAAAAACCTTATACCAATAGAGTGAAACCACAAAACAGACAATATGCATCTTCGTATTTCACAACGTAATTTTAAACGTCGTTTCTCAAACATCAGTAGAAAATCAATAAATACAATTGCCGTTACATTTCCATTGCATCCGTATACGAATCTGTCATTTTAAATTCACACCTTGGGAGACTTCAAAGCGCCCGAGTTTGCCGAGCTTGAGCTCGAGGTCGATTTCCGAGTCGGAGCTTACGGTTGCCATGATGCCGGCAGTAATGAAACCCGTGCAGTGTTGATTTGTGACGCTCAAAGATGCTGAAGTAAACAGATCTGACACAAACAGGACCAATACACGTCTCATAAGCAAGGTAAAAGGAAGGCGACGCAACTAGTGCCGGCGCGGACGCCAAAAGAGATTTGTGTCAGGAAACGAGAGTGGAACTGTCGGGAAAATTCCACCGCCGTAACCAGAATAAAACTACGCTTATGTTTGCTTGCAATTTATCCAGCATATGGATTCTGTTATTGCAATATTTATGAAATCATAAAATAAACAATCTCTGACTCGGTGAAACATAGAACAATAATAAATTCAATCGAATACTCAATACTGCATCAGTTAATAAACATAATAATAGTAACATGTTTCTAAGAAAGAATAGATTTCATATTTATGTTAATGTTATGTTGTTCTTGTATGGAAAAATAAAAAAATGATCCAAACCATTGGTATAAACAAGATTGCGACTTGTCATTTATATTCTATTTTACAATAAAATATCTCATATTTTGCATGCACTAAAAGAATAAATTTAAGCTACCCATACATATATTTGCGAACAAATATTTCTGATAATAATAACAGACAATGGAAGCTGATATATCTATTTATTTTATTTGTAAATTGTAAAATATTTTCTTTTTCTTATATGTTTAGGGATACTGTATTTTTACTTCCTTGTACGGAGTAATAAGGAAGTATTGTAATCGCGAAAAATTTCGGTTCTCAGATTTTGACGGAAATATCCGTTTTGACCTTTTCTGAATCCATTATGACTAGTTTCGTCGTGACGTCTGTACGTACGTATGTATGTCGCATAACTCAAATACGGTTAGACGTAGAAAGTTGAAATTTTGTATTTAGGACTGTTATAGCATCTAGTTGTGCACCTCCTATTTTTGGTTTCAATCTACAAACCGGAAGTAGTACTTTTTTCAAATATTTCGAGAAATATTTAATTTAAGACAATTTTTTTTTATTTTAAATGAAAGATTATGTGATTTTTAGCTACAATCGGTGTTATATAAATATTTTTGTATCTGGTATCATTTAAGAATAATTAAAGTATATAATATTTATAATTTAGTATTTCGGTATCTTGTAGTCCACATTTGTTAATCCTAACCTAACATGTGTTAGGTACTACGTAAAATTTAAATGATTATGACATGACAGTGACAGTGGCAGTGACAATAGTAAAATATCGTTTATATCTTCTTCTGCAGTTTAAATAAAATGACTAAAATATATTTGTGAGTATAGTAGCAGTAGTAGTAGTACTTAATATTAATATATTTGTATAATATAATTCTACATTTTAGTTATTAAGAAAAGTAGGAACAGTTTAATAGGCGTACAAGGAAGTCATGTGGTGTCCACGTCAGATTTTTATATTTATTTTTAAGGCGGGGATGTAGCTTTATGAGAAAGAGGTAAAACAGTGCTCTACGGTTTGTATAATATTGAATCTAATACTAACGTAAGATCATTGAAATTTTTTTACGACAATATTTAATATTCATTTTACAGTGCGGCGCATCGATTTTTTTTGTAGTTATTATTTTATCTAAATTTAATTTGTAATTATTGTTCTCTTTTACACTGCAAATTGACAGAATCTGTTAACTATACTAATTTCTATTTTTAATAATGCTGTGAAATGTAATGGGTTGAAAATCAGCATTAGCTGAACCCAATCTCTTTGTACATTAGTGCAATAAAGCTAATACAATACATATTATAATATGGCTTGAAAGAACTAATGCAGTAATACGATTACATTTTCTCAACTTAACTAAACTAAAAAATCTGATGTGACCAGCACATAACCTCCCGCCTTGACTCTGTAATATGTGAATTTGGTTTTTGTTAGGCTACTTTTTTTAAATTTTTTTATAGTTCTTCAAGCAAATCACAATATCTGATGATGTAAAAGCGAACAAATTTTGGGATCAATTTTAAGTGCTTAAATAACTTTTGATAGAGTACTGAATTGGGATCGAATTCAGATCCCATGAGTGTATTATAAGCTTTCGTTTCAGTAGTTTAGCGGTCTCGACTATCCACTCCATTAATTACAGTTATCCACTAACTATAATTTAATTACGGTAATAGATTATAGATATAGAATGTTACTTCGTAAAGATTTTAAAGTTCTTATTTTGACCTTAAGTGAAATAAAACAACAAACCGCCAGTTTTCTTGAACTTAAAACTCATATTTAATAAACCACCGACAAGAACACAACGTCTTCTCAAGTAAGTACGAATCAAACGATAATTTGCGCTCCATATTTCTTGACTATTTTGTCATAAAACCATTAAAATAAATTTAGTTAGCAAGCCTGGCAGTAAAGAGTAGACTAGTTGGTCACCAAATTTTACTCAAATAAACTAAATTTACTTACACTAATCACATTTGAAATCTATTAGATGTTGGTGCATGTTTTTAAATAGAAACTTTGAAACATTAATATTTACTGTACTTCCAGGCGAAATAAATTCGAAGTAAAATTGAGATAACAGATTGCATTAATCATCTCAAATCATTAAGTTTATTTGGTTCTTGAAGTAGGCTCCTACTTACTGGATAATAAATTCTGTTTTTAATATCCAAGCTGGCTATAATAAACTCAAAAAATAAAACGGTAACAATAAAAAAAGTAAAACGGGGGAACGGTGTGTGACTTCATTCAAATTAAAAGGCAGAAATCTTAATTATTTATTACATTAGTCGTTGCAAGAAAATAAAAAATCATAAAACACGTAGCGTACTCCGAAGTTTGCGTTTATTAAGAACTGTGAGAATTTATTCGCAGTCAGAATAGTGGTTAATTAAATTTGGAATTACCTGTTACCTTACAAAAACTGCTTTAATTCTCATCGCGCCAGGACGCCAGGCTTCAAACGGACGTCTCATATTATGCGCCTGCGTTCCGTTTTCCGGTTGTTGAGCACAGTTCATTTCATTTGGCCGTTAATAAAAAAGTTTACATATTTTTTCTGGCCATTTTAAGAGAAAACAGTTTCTAGATTCTTTAAAATTATTTTATTTATCAATCAGTTACTCCAATTTTTAGCTATTCAACTCTATTCCAGAACTACGAGTATACTTCATTTTTACCTCTTGTCTCATATTCTATAAGAGGGAATTGTAATGGCTCAAAATTTTCGAGTATGAGTTTTTGTTTCATGGTCTCTAGAATACGTATTTACTATTTTCACGATAATGTTTGTGTGAAAGGGTGTGTTTGTATGTGTGAGTGTATGGACGTATTAATATTCTAGTATTTAATATTCAAGTATCTTGTTGTCCATGATCGTATGATTTATTTCTACATAAAATTTTTATTATTATTTTAAACTCTTCATTTTTTATTATTTATGTAAATGACTTGAGTAGTTTTTTGCTGTCTTGAAATAGACATAAAGACATTGATATTCTTAACCAGATTAGTAATTTAAATCTCTTAAATTCAGATGCAATTAATTATTTCTAGTAATAAATATTTTGTAAAAAACAAGTCAGTTTCCCTTTTAGGTATGAAAATTAATGATTCCCTAAACAGCTCTTCACACATTGAATCATTATAAAAAATCTGACGTGGACACCACATGACTTCCTTGTACGCCTTGTTTGTTCTTTTCTTATTAACTAAAATGTAGAATAATATAAAAAATTCTTTTAACTTATTATACTAGTATACTCACAAATATATTTTAGTCATTTTATTTAAACTGCAGAAGAAGATATAAAGCATATTTTACTATTGTCACTGTCATGTCATAAACATTTAAATTTTACGTAGTAACAAATGTTAATCGATCATGGACTACAAGATACCGAAATACTAAATTATAAATATATACTTTAATTATTCTTAAATGATACCAGATACAAAAATATTTATAAAATACCGATTGTAGGTAATAATCACATAATCTTTCATTTAAAATAAAAAAAATTGTCTTAAATTAAATATTTATCGATTTTTTTTTAAATTTACTACTTCCGGTTTGTAGATTGAAACAAAAAATAGGAGGTGCACAACTAGATGCTATAACAGTCCTAAATACAAAATTTCAACTTTCTACGTCTAACCGTACGCACGCACGTACGTACAGACGTCACGACGAAACTAGTCATAATGGATTCAGAAAAGGTCAAAACGGATATTTTCGTCAAAATCTGAGAACCGAAATTTTTCGCGATTACAATACTTCCTTACTCCGTACAAGGAAGTAAAAAGATTGAAATCACCTATTGCTAAGCCTACTCTCAAATTAGTTTATTTTACTCTTTTTCACTCTGTTATTTATTATAGTATAAATTTTCATTACCGAAAAATGGAGATTATCATACTGCTTACAATACTTGGTCTGCATCACTCTTACAAAAATCTATTATTAAATAACTTGGGTGTGGCAGACTTGTAGTCGCCTCGACTAAAAAAGTTCGGAATTTTTTCGAGCAAGACGGATCGAAATGCGGTCTTTTGCATTCTCTTCCAAAAATTTTTTGTAAAAAATGTGTTGACTTTGTATTTCATACAAACCGGAAATTGCATTGATGCAGCCAAAAATGCATTCAAAAATGTATTTTTTGAGACGCCCTTTGGAAGATTTAATAACTTTGTAAATAAGAGTCAGAATTGGCCCAAATCGGATACCCGAGGGTTTTTGAGGTCGCTGATCACGATTATTATGTTCAAATTGACCCACAGCCGACCTGGAGCTCAGGGACGCCGATGAACGTTATCTCTGTGGGACTCTTCCAAATTCACGCGGGGAAGGAGAGAAACTCGGCGCCCGCGGGTTTCTTGGACACCACTGACACCTGGTGCGCCGGTGTTCGGTTGGTCGGTTTCGACGTGAAATTCGGATTCAGCGCCCACCAAAACGCCCCCACAATGATTTTCGGGTTGTTTTTGGCAATCTTGTCAGGAACATTCTCGGAGATAACGTCCGCGTCCAGGTTCCGGCGCACAGGTGTCCGTGGGGTGTTCGCCGATGCCATATTTGAATTCAGCGACCCAAAAAACCCGCGGGCGCAGAGTTTCTCTCCTTCCCCGCGTGAATTTGGGAGAATCCCATGGAGATGACGTTCATCGGCGTCCCTGAGCTCCAGGTCGGCTGTGGGTCAATTTGAACATCATAATCGTGATCAGCGACCTCAAAAACTCCCGGGTCAGTTCTGACTCTTATTTACAAAGTTATTAAATCTTCCAAAGGGCGTCTCAAATAATGCATTTTTTATTATTATTATCCGCAATTATTATTAATATTATTATTACAATTTAATGGTGCCAATATATGTACGGTAGTAAGTAAAAAAGAATTTTTCTAACTCTCGATCGCATGTTCACAATAGGTACACTATAACATTATACTATCATAATTTATTTTGTAGATATAAAATTCGATGACTGTCAAGAAATTATTAATACGTGTAAAATAGTGTTCTTATTTTTTAACTTTTATAGTTTCTGATTATTTGTACCTAACATTATTGTATTCGTTTCTACACTTTAGTTTAATAAGTATAGGTACTATTTAACTTTAAACTGATTTTTAAAGGTGAAAGCTTGTCAGTAATGAAGATAGATGAAAATATAATTAATAAAATAAAACGACAGGTGATGAAACAAACAGTCAGGTAATTGCACTTAACGACGTCAAAACTGTTTCTGCATCGATTTTCTCGCGGTGGATTCATCAAACTGTTGACGTGCCTCGTTCTCGTATTTACTTCTCTGTTTAGTACAATTGTTAAAGTAATTATTCGATGAAAACTTTAAGCTTTAATGGATTAATCTACTCCAGTTAAATGACTACTTCAAGCAATGACATCCAAGTTCATTTGTATGTATTTACTCACTCTAACCAACTTCAACTTTGGTATAACTTGGCGGTTAATAACGTTTATAAAGTTATTTTATTATTTTTAGTTTTGAAATTGTAAAGCTGGTATTGTTTGATATTTTCAATTCTCTCTAGACGTCAATATGGATCTTAGACCAATACAATAATTTTAATAACTAAAAGGTTTTTCTCTTAATAAATTTAAAGCTATTTTGTTTTTGGTAATTAATAAAATTGTATTTAACTTTTACATGGAAAACTATACACTAGAAATTATTCTATGAAATAATAGTTATTTACTTTACAAGTGTGCAAAGTAAGGAATTACCCACGAGGGAAATCTTAACTCACGAGGCCGAAGGCTGAGTGAGATAATTTCTCGAGTGATGAGTCATTCCTTTTTGCCCACGTGTGAAGTATAACGTTTTATCCAACACTTCTTAATAACTGCTTAAATATTTTAAAAATATTAAGTTTCAACCTAAAACATCGTTGCTACTACTTCCAACATGCAAAGTAACAAATTTACCCACAAGTGGGTATAATTTTGATCAAAGCCACTTGTGGGTAATTTTTTACTTTGCTTGTTTAAAATCACCTTATAGTTATGATGCTTTTATTAAGAGGTGTTGGATAAACAATTTGATATAAAGCAAATCAATGGTCTTACAATAGTTGTATTGTAAATTATTAAATTTTATATAAGATTTCGAATTTGCCACAAGAAATTAAAAAAAAAACTTCAAACAATAATAAAAATATTTTAAACTTGACGAAATTGATTATAAACTTACATTTCAAATATGAGTTCATAGATTATAAATACAAAGTCACAATCTTGAATATTGTAGCATCCTATTTTGCTCTTAATTTCATTGTGTTATGTTAATTCCTTTGTAAAGTAAAACAAAATCATTTCAATAGTTAGTAGCCGCATTGAGATTGTCTCTAATCTCTATTCTAATCCACACAATTGAATGACTTCCATTATATCAGAGCAAAGTATATTAATCCGGTCACCGTATAATTTAATAAACACATTATTCCATAAAGTCTATCCCTCGAATACATTATACACAAAAAAAGAAAACCTGCAAAAATTCACAAAACATAACTCGCCCTAATCTGACCCTCATAACTCGAAGCAAAACCCTCCTGATATATAAAACCAAATGGGGGAGAAGCAGAATGAAAACACAAAACACAAGAATGCCCATTTGCTTTACGAATAGTTGTGTCTGTGCGTCATAATCCTACGTCCCCATCCACAGATCACATCCCTTTGCATGTTGGGTCTGTGGTGAGTAGTTCAGATCAGTGATCCATTACGAGCAGCATTATATTTGGAACACTCTTATTTTAACCACGGTTTATTAAATTAATTACATTTGGACCAATTATGGTGGGAGATCAAACAATTATTTTGTGTTCGGTATTAACAGCATTATTTATTAAAAGAATCCTTGATTTGATTTATTAAACTACAATTTATAAACTAGCTTCATAATATAGTAAGCATATAGTAGTAATAGTAGTTACATTACTTGCAAGTTTTAGTGTTAATAATTATTGTTTTTATTTACTAACGGCAACGATGATAAAAAATAGAAGATTTGTTATACTAGTTGAGGGAGTAACATTAATCTTTAAAAAGCTAGTATACAGGGTGTTTCATAACTTCGTGTACATACGTTAATGGTACCTATAAATGTTTTTTGATATGCTGATTACGAATCGAATAGAATTTTTTGTACTCATCACCTGGGAAATGACATATTAAACACGCAATTGATAATCGGAAATGTCAATTTCCCAGTGTATAGTCAAACAGGAAAAATGCAAAGAACACTGGCATTTCTAGAAATTTCAGAGTAAAATAATCTTAAAAATAATAAAATTTAGTTTATAAAGTGTTATAAAGTGGAATTATAATTAGTGCAGACCACCGAATACCGCCAATATTTAAAAATAAAACTTGTGTGTAGCGCACCATCTGTCGGTAGTAGTGAGTAGAAAAAACATCGTAACCTCAAATTTAATGATCAGACTACAACTTGTATGTATTTGATTATAGTTTTATTCGTTACAAAAAACATTGTACAAACCTCTTGCGGGAAGACACCATCCCAGCATTCGCGTAAATGATACCCTCGCTTCGCTCGTGTTTCAAAAGACCGCTAATGTGGGATTAAAATCTTCCCGCATTTGGTTCGTAAATAACTATTTTTAATTTCGAAAAATTAAGGGTTGTTTACCTAAAACAATTTTGTAGTACTGCACTGGATTCGTTTTCGTATTAAATACAAACAATAGAAGTAGGTAATGAACATCTAAAATTACATAATACTAGTAAAATAACAAACGAAATTTAATTATTTTTAATGAAACAACAATTACTCCATCCAGTGGCAGTGACAACGAAAAATTTTGAACTGGGAAACATGAAAAATAATTTAGCGATTTAAAAAAAAATCTTTTTGATTCGTTACCGCCGAGCGAAGCGAGGTATATAACGTCGCAGGCGAAATTTTTCTAGAAAGGGACGTGGCGAGCAATTTTTACAATTTGAATAAATAAAAATCTTAAACAAAATACAATCATAATAATCTAAATTCAAAACACATTAAAAAAAATTCTAACAAAGCTAAATAACTTACCTACTTCAATAAAAAAAAATCTGTCGTGGCCACCACTAGACCTCCCGCCATACCTACTTTATTCTTTTTACTTATTACTTATTACCTATACAAATATATTAATATATAAGTACTATTACTATTTAGACGGAGAGCTGGCTACATAAAATTTTACATGCCTCGGTTCATGGAAAATTTTACCTGGAAAAGGTTCGATTGCTGCCAGCAAAGCGAAAGCCCGATCGTCAGAAGGCGCACTGGAAGCTAAGTGCGTGGGCGGACGATCAAACGTGTAAATTTTCCAACTAAAAAAACTGTCGAGGTTCACGGCTGAAAATTGACATAGGTATGGAGGATTATAAGGAAAACCAGTAAAAAAATTGTCAGAAGGCTAAGTGGATGCCAAAGGGTTGTCAGAAGCTGCCAAATAGACCACGGACCAGTCATTATAGCAAAAATTCGGCAAAAATCAAGGGTGTTTTTGTTATAAAATTTAACAGAAAACTGCTTGCACCATCACTTCGGAGAAACCTTGTAGATTACTAAAATCAAAAAACCAACCAAATTTTTTACTTGTGAAATTTGTTTGAACAATATATATTTTTTAAATGCCCTTTTTTCGTTTCTTGCAAATATAATAAAAAGTACTGGATAAATCGCGTTACTCATAAAAGACCGTGTGTAGAGAATGCAAAAACCTACAAAATGGTTTTTGGAAAATTCCGATCCGAGCTTTTTTCGCCGAGAAAAGCCGGAAAAACGCTCAAAATGGACCTTTTTTCAAAAATTCGTATCTCGGTTAATTTTCAATATTAAGGCTCGGGTATAGCTACTATAAAAGTGCCGTTCGTAGAAATTGGGAATAGTTTTTGAAAAATTGTTGACAATCCGATGTTAAGATACTAACGTAGATTATGTGTAATTTTTTTGAAAAAGATATTTCAATCGTAGCATGAGTTATTAGTAAAGTACGATTTTTGATGTTTTTCTAGACTTTCCATTATTCAAAACAAGTGCGAAAAGTCAGAAAAGACAATACATATATTTAGTATACTGTAACCAAAATTTGGTTCATAAAGCACTCGAAATGCACGAGTAATTAATTTAATAAGGAACTACTAACGCTAACTATACTAGCACCTTAAGGACTAATTTTTCGGGAAATGATAGCCAATAACATGTATTTTGAACTGCCGAAAGATGAAATTTGTCGCTTTAATAGTTTTTGCACAATCGCGTTATAAACAATTTATACTTTAATCTTGCAAAATGCGGAAATATTACGGATAAAAGGTCCATTTTGAGTGTATTTCCGGCTTTTCTCGGCGAAAAATGCTCGGATCGGAATTTTCCAAAAACCATTTTGTAGGTTTTTGCATTCTCTACAAACGGTCTTTTATGAGTAACGCGATTTATCCAGTACTTTTTATTATATTTGCAAAAAACGAAAAAAGGGCATTTTTTAAAAATAATTATTGTTCAAACAAATTTCACAAGTAAAAAATTTGGCTGGTTTTTGGATTTTAGTAATCTACAGGTTATCCCCGAAGTGATGGTGCAAGCAGTTTTCTGTTAAATTTTATAACAAAAACACCCTTGATTTTTGCCGAATTTTTGCTATAATGACTGGTCTATTTTGCAGCTTCTGACAACCCTTTAGCATCCACTTAGCCTTCTGACAATTTTTTTACTGGTTTTCCTTATAATCCTCCATACCTATGTCAATTTTCAGCCGTGAACCTCGAAAGTTTTTTTGTTAGAAAATTTACACGTTTGATCGTCCGCCCACGCACTTAGCTTCCAGTGCGCCTTCTGACGATCGGGCTTTCGCTTTGCTGGCAGCAATCGAACCTTTTCCAGGTAAAATTTTCCATGAACCGAGGCATGTAAAATTTTATGTAGCCAGCTCTTGGACTAATTGCTACTACTTACAAATATATTTTAGTCATTTAATTATTTACACTGCAGAAGAAGACATAATAGTATATTGTGTTATTAGGATTAAAAGTTTGATGAGCAATTATTTTACATTTGCGAGGCGAAGCGTAGCGAAGCCGAGCGGATGCAAAAATTGCGAATCAAACAAAGGCACTTTTAATCCAAATAACACATACTATTTTTTCTTCAACCAAGAAAATTACATTTTAAATTATTGAAATATTTTGTTGAAATATGATAGAAACTAAGAAGGTAGCTTTGCTTTAACTTTTGTTTTGTTCACAAATTTTATTGTTCTGTCAAACTAAAATAAATCAAGAGTTTTTCTTGAATTATGCTCCTGATAATACATACCTGATGATTAAAGTAAGTGTTTAAATATGAGAAATGAGAATATAACTATCTAAATATTATTAATTTTTATAGATTGTTGTAATACTGGAAATTTCGGGTGCATGCCGTTGCGATGAATTGGTACGTTTAAAGATTGATGATATTGAAGACGTCAAATCAGCTTTACTGGGGTGCGTTCCAAAACCATACTCCAGAGTATAGAGTATGCTCAAAGTCGTTCCAAAAGGTTTGAGTATATCTCCAGTGGAAACTCTGAAGTGTTCCAAAACTGTTCGAGTTTACTCGAAGAGCATACTCTTCGTACCCTGTAAAATAGGAGGGTACAAACGTACTCTGGTGACTTTGGCGCCAAATAGTGCTAACCTAAATTGTCTGTTCCATAATATCTTATTATTATTAATTTATAATGGTCAACGAATTGGAATCAGCCACACAAATTGACGCAAACGATTATAAAGTAATTTGTATTCTAAAAGAAGATAATATGTTGATTTTGGAAAATAAAGGTATATTCATAAATATATTAGAAAACCTTACCAGGACTACATTTATAAATTGGCGCGAATATTAATAAATATTCGCAGTTATAACACTTAACACCCTTCTATTATCCATGATGCAAGATCAATTTTGTATATCAAATAAATGTGGTTATAGGTTATATCACCATAAAATATTTCCTACTCTACGTCGTTCCGAAACCCCACAAAACCCTGGAGTAACCTACTCTTACTCCAATACTTTACTCTGTGCTCCATGGTAAGGTTTTGGAACGCATCCCTGGTAAACATACATGGTAGACAGCTAAAAAATATTACGGTTCGATAAACCTAGCACTAGTAAAAGTATAATATCCTCCATTCGTGATGATAATACCAGTAGAAAAAATGAAGAAGAGCGTGATGATCAAGCTCAAGAAATATTACGCTCCCAAGATTCTAGTACCATGTTAGCAAGACTACCAAAAATGTTAATACTGTTGAAACTTCTGGCTTGTTCAATTTTTATCAAAGTTGCTCAAGCTGTACTTTTAATATCACTGTGAATAAGTAATAAATTTGTAAATTAATATTAAACCTAAGTACTAAAATAAAGATGTTTTGAAATCACATTAATAATTTCTTTTTTTTTTGGTTTGAATACATTAACAAACAAAAAACATAATACAGAAATACAGAATCTACTTTTAAGCTTAGGATTAAAAGTACTTTTAAGCCTAGGATTAAAAGTGTAACCTAGCAACAGTTACATTTTTTTATTAATAACAAAAACGTCAACTTTTAATACTAAAAACAGTATTAAAAGAACAAACTTTTAAGACGGTTGAATAAAATAGTATATTACATTACAAGTCATGAAAATGTTTCATTGCAGACGAGGAGGCGTTTGAAGAATGCGAGGATGCGCAGCGTCCGAGCATTTCTTCAAAGCCTCCGAGTCAAGCAAAGACATTTTTATGACGCGTGATGTATTCTATTTTTTTTTAAATCGGCAATTAAGCTTAAAATTATAAAAAAAATTAGGTTCGCATAAATCATCAGAGCTGTGACAAATCATCAGAGCTGTGACAAATTTTAGAAAAAGTTGTCATGACAAGTAAACAAAGTTGAAAGTAAAAATCTGACGTGGACACCACATGACTTCCTTGTACGCCTTGTTTGTTCATACTTTTCTTAATAACTAAAATGTAGAATAATATAAAAAATTCTTTTAACTTATTATACTAGTATACTCACAAATATATTTTAGTCATTTTATTTAAACTGCAGAAGAAGATATAAACGATATTTTACTATTGTCACTGCTACTGTCACTGTCATGTCATAATCATTTAAATTTTACGTAGTAACAAATGTTAATCGATCATGGACTACAAGATACAGAAATACTAAATTATAAGTATATACTTTAATTATTCTTAAATGATAGAAGATACAGAAAAATTTATAAAATACCGATTGTAGATAATAATCACATAATCTTTCATTTAAAATAAAAAAAATTGTCTAAAATTAATTATTTATCAAAATATTTTTAAAAAGTACTACTTCCGGTTTATAGATTGAAACCAAAAATAGGAGGTGCACAACTAGATGCTATAACAGTCCTAAATACAAAATTTCAACTTTCTACGTCTAACCGTATTTGAGTTATGCGACACACATACGTCCGTACGTACGCACGTACGCACGTACGCACGTACGTACAGACGTCACGACGAAACTAGTCATAATGAATTCAGAAAAGGTCAAAACGGATATTTCCATCAAAATCTGAAAACCGAAATTTTTCGCGATTACAATACTTCCTTATTACTCCGTACAAGGAAGTAAAAATGACTAGGCATGAAAATAAAATTTTCATGCCTAGTCATGAAAATCTTACTTTCATGACGCAAATTAGTCTGGAAATGACGATTTTCATGCCGATTTTGAAAAAACGATATTTTACTATTGTCACTGTGACTGTCATGTCATAATCATTTAAATTTTACGTAGTAACAAATGATACGATCATGGACTATAAGATACCGAAATACTAAATTATAAGTATTATGGAATGAAAAAGTAACAGAGTTCTCAGTCTTCAAAGTTAAATTTATTTATTAACAGATGATAATCATCACCGACGTTTCGGTAGCAAATTACAATTTAAATATAAGTATTATACTTTAATTATTCTTAAACGATCTGATACAAAAAAAATTATAAAATACCGATTGTAGATAATAATCACAATCTTTCATTTTAAATTTAAAAAAATTGTCTTAAATTAATTATTTATTGAAATATTTAAAAAAAGTACTACTTCCGGTTTGTAGATTGAAACCAAAATTATATTGGTCTTTTAAGAATAGTATTGAAACCTTAAATACAAAATTTGGTATTTAAATGTACATACGCACGCACACACACACGCGCACACACACACACACACACACACACACACACACACACACACACACACACACACACACACACACACACACACACACACACACACACACACACACACACACACACACACACACACACACACACACACACACACACACACACACACACACACACACACACACACACACACACACACACACACACACACACACACACACACACACACACACACACACACACACACACACACACACACACACACACACACACACACACACACACACACACACACACACACACACACACACACACACACACACACACACACACACACACACACACACACACACACACACACACACACACACACACACACACACACACACACACACACACACACACACACACACACACACACACACACACACACACACACACACACACACACACACACACACACACACACACACACACACACACACACACACACACACACACACACACACACACACACACACACACACACACACACACACACACACACACACACACACACACACACACACACACACACACACACACACACACACACACACACACACACACACACACACACACACACACACACACACACACACACACACACACACACACACACACACACACACACACACACACACACACACACACACACACACACACACACACACACACACACACACACACACACACACACACACACACACACACACACACACACACACACACACACACACACACACACACACACACACACACACACACACACACACACACACACACACACACACACACACACACACACACACACACACACACACACACACACACACACACACACACACACACACACACACACACACACACACACACACACACACACACACACACACACACACACACACACACACACACACACACACACACACACACACACACACACACACACACACACACACACACACACACACACACACACACACACACACACACACACACACACACACACACACACACACACACACACACACACACACACACACACACACACACACACACACACACACACACACACACACACACACACACACACACACACACACACACACACACACACACACACACACACACACACACACACACACACACACACACACACACACACACACACACACACACACACACACACACACACACACACACACACACACACACACACACACACACACACACACACACACACACACACACACACACACACACACACACACACACACACACACACACACACACACACACACACACACACACACACACACACACACACACACACACACACACACACACACACACACACACACACACACACACACACACACACACACACACACACACACACACACACACACACACACACACACACACACACACACACACACACACACACACACACACACACACACACACACACACACACACACACACACACACACACACACACACACACACACACACACACACACACACACACACACACACACACACACACACACACACACACACACACACACACACACACACACACACACACACACACACACACACACACACACACACACACACACACACACACACACACACACACACACACACACACACACACACACACACACACACACACACACACACACACACACACACACACACACACACACACACACACACACACACACACACACACACACACACACACACACACACACACACACACACACACACACACACACACACACATCATCTCAAAAATAATGTGTAATTCGTAGTCTAGAGACCCTAAAACGTGCTTATCTGCCAAAAATTCATACTCGAACATTTTGACCCATCACAATACCTCTCTTATAGAATATGAGGCGAGAGGTAAAAATTACCACTGCAGCTACCACGAAACCAGGATAGCCAATAAATGTGAAATTGAAAAATTACACATTCTCAACATCTCAATATGTAACAGTGAATAGGCTACAGCCAATGTATACACATGGTTGAATTACCTAAACATTATTATTTTTAAATTATATTTTTATGTATTTATATTTACGTTAAATATCGTACTAGTTGTGGGACTTGTGCACGAATATTAGTTGATGCTGACGCACCATTTATATTGGTTTGAGATCTGAATAAGAACTATCAAATCAATCTGATCAAAACACATGAACACAGGAACGCACGCAGGCGCAGTGATGCCAACTGCTTACTAAACAAAATGCTGTGCTGCTATTGGTGAATTTGGTCATGTCATAATGATAATCTGTATCGAAATGAAAATCTGAATCGAAATGAACGTCATTTGAGTGCAGACAATGCATATTTAATAAGTAAATTAAAGCATGGAAGTAGAAAAATGTAATTTCAATACCATTAGGTACATCATATCAGTAACCTGAACCTATTACCTACTATCAGATTCATAATAATAATAATTATTATACTCAGTTGGGTTTAAAGATGAATAACTTGTTAAAAAGTAATAATTTTAAAATTAAAATGATTAACAATTCTTTTTTATAATTATACAGGGTGAGTCACCGAAATGCCCGTTGTCGATATCTCCCTTGTCGTTAAAAATACAGCATAAATTTATAAACAGAATTTTTCGTCTACTCAAGGAGCATAATTTAAAATTATTTTCACATATACAGGGTGTTGCATAACGACTTGGCAATAATTGTTCGTCTTTTTTTAAATGAAACACCCTATATATTTTTATATATTTTGAATTGTATTTTCTTTACCTATACGAACATATAAATATCATTTTAGCTTTCTGCGGCGTTGCCAGGTTATTCAATTTTTTCTCTAAAAAAAGCCGAATACACGTATTGTTTTATAAACGCGTACTGAAGTTATTTTAATAGTATAAATTATGAATTTTTTTTTCTGTACAACTGTAACTATACTCTTTGTTCTGACATAATTTTTTTTTGATGTTATTATACAGGGTGTTCAATACAGAGAATCAAATTTACTCAATTTCAAATGGCTATAACTCGTCATTTTTAAATGGAACATCCTATAAACATTAATTTAATTAATTTCGAAATCATTAGACGTAATTGCAGTAACCAGTTTAAAAATCTGACGTGGACACCACATGACTTCCTTGTACGCCTTGTTTGTTCATAATTTTCTTAATAACTAAAATGTAGAATAATATAAAAAATTCTTTAACTTATTATACTAGTATACTCACAAATATATTTTAGTCATTTTATTTAAACTGCAGAAGAAGATATAAACGATATTTTACTATTGTCACTGCTACTGTCACTGTCATGTCATAATCATTTAAATTTTACCTAGTAACAAATGTTAATCGATCATGGACTACAAGATACCGAAATATTAAATTATAAGTAGGTATATACTTTAATTATTCTTAAATGATAGAAGATACAGAAAAATTTATAAAATACCGATTGTAGATAATAATCACATAATCTTTCATTTAAAATAAAAAAAATTGCCTAAAATTAATTATTTATCAATTTTTTTTTAAATTTACTACTTCCGGTTTGTAGATTGAAACCAAAAATAGGAGGTGCACAACTAGATGCTATAACAGTCCTAAATACAAAATTTCAGCTTTCTACGTCTAACCGTATTTGAGTTATGCGACACACATACGTCCGTACGTACGTACGTACGCACGTACGTACGCACGCACGTACGTACAGACGTCACGACGAAACTAGTCATAATGGATTCAGAAAAGGTCAAAACGGATATTTCCGTCAAAATCTGAGAACCGAAATTTTTCGCGATTACAATACTTCCTTACTTCGTACAAGGAAGTAAAAATGTGTCAAAATAATAGCTCATTTTTGCTATACATTGTTGTTACTTCTACACAAATACATTTAAAAATTTGAAACATTATATAATAACGTAGAAAAATGCATACATTAGTAGAAAGTTTGGTTTTGGAATATTTTTTAACAAATTATTCATCTTTATATTATAATTATGAATCCGACAGTAGCCGGTGTGGAGGTGCAAAGGGTACGAAGAAGGTCACGTTTTTTTTTGTTTTTCTTGCTACTACTTTAAATACCTAACAATGTGTGATAATTTATCTATAGAGTTTCCAATAATGTCCCATATGGGAATGATCTAAATGAATTGACATCAACCTACATAGTAACAATGCAGCAACATTCCTTTTTCGTCACACTACACGTGTTTGTTCTGCTATATGACTTTATTCCTTTTATGTCATGTCGCTCTCCAGCTTCAACTCTAGCACGTGCTGTTGAACAATGGATTGCCGACATTTTATTCTGTTTTTAGGTTTAGGTGTTTAGGTTTCCGTATATTTTATTTTTTAATTGGATTATGAAGCAGGGTTTAAAATAATAATGATTTTTGTAATAAAATTTAAAAATTTATTTAATAATTTTCAATACTACTTGTTGCTATTCACATCTATCATCTGTCACATTTACATTTACGTGAATGCAGATAATAATTGTTCACTTGACGCATGCGCTTTGTACAAAATAGTGTGTAATTTTGACATAAAGTTGAACTAAACGTGACGTAAACGTAAGAAATACATAATGACAATGTGAACACGGCCATTAAAATCCATTAGTTCAACTTTATGGTTATGTCATTTTTTATGTAGTTCTTAAGGTGTTCGTCACCCTAAAATTTTACAGCGTTACAGAGATGTACGCCTCCCACGTTTACTTTAATTATAATTGAAATATATGATGCTTTTACATATGAGTGTATTAACAAAGGATGTCTTAATGATTCTATATGTTTAGTTTTTGTTCATTTTTTGATATTATCTTTTACGGTCACTATAAATGGCAAGAAAAATTGAAAAAGCAAGAAGCATGCAGCTAAGATTCCTTTTTCAAATAATTTTTGTTTTACTTATTTTTTTAAAATACAGAAGTTATTATGGGAATCTGAAGCCATGTTTACAGTATTTTTCAACTTCAAAATGACATTGCATAGCTAGGATGCGGGAAAATACGAGTTTCGGGCTGCTTTCGAGCAGGCGTAGTAGTGGGGAAGAGAGTGAAATAGAAAAAAAGTAATATCGAGAGTATTCTAGGAATTCGAAAAAAAGTTAGACGAGCCTCTTAAACTTATGCTCATTGTGAATTATTGTTACTAACTTTTGGCCAGGACTGTAGCTGTTGAACGTCCTTAAATGATTAGGTATAGGTACTACTAAAATATGGTACTTACCTATAAACCCAGAGCACTGTCAAATTATCGATTTAAGTCTAAAACTAGGATAGTTTTTTGTTTGTCAATTATACTTTTCATGCGTATTAAATATGTATCTGACAGTGATCGACAGTGACAGATTTATACTTGGTTAAATGCGCTCAAGATAATTTAAACGAAAATGTCAATTAGCTGTGTAAATATGTTGATAAAAAATCCATTTGACGTGTTTGTCGATAAATTAATTGAAACAAATATATAAATCAAGAGAAGTTAAGGCGCCGGTATACCTTTTCACAGGCATAGGCGTTCGTAGTACCGCCCTATACTATACTGATAACTTGATTTAGGATACACTATTTAAGAACAAAATAAACAAAACTCTTGTTTCGAACTTCCACAGCAGTAGTACTATGTATTTAGTTTGAAGTGTTCAAATTACAGGACTAGCATTGGCGAGTGCTGCAATTACAATTACAATAATTCGAGTTGTGTATTACATTTTATCTACGATCATTAAAGAATCATCGTTACTGGGCTAAAGTGTCGAATAGGTTACCTCCTTAAATTGCTGTTTTTTCGGTATTTATCGGTTCAGTAACATTCTCTGACCTAAAATAAAGCATAATTAGGCCGCGGAAGGGCTGGAATGTAGAATAGGTGTTTAAGAGAAAATGCGTTTTTTTTAGAAGATCGTTTAATATGCTTAAATATGACCTAAACAAGCAAAATTAGACCGCGGAAGAGTGTTTTAACATGATTTTTTGAAGAAAATGAAATTTTTTTGGTTAACCTCAAAATTTAATAAAATGACGTTTTTGTATGATAACCTGAATGTGTCAAAATGGATAAAAATAAAGCCCCACAAACTCGGTTTTGGTATTTGCTACACTAATGGCCGTTTGCACCATGTAAGATTAAATTCTGCGATTATAGAAACTTAGTTTAACTAAAACTTGGTTTAATTTTATTGAGACTTGCACAGTACGGTATTAACCAAAGATTAGTTAACCAGCTCTCTGTATACGTTTTGAGAATTCGAGTGAATTTATCTGGGGGAAATTGGAGCATTCCCTAATATTATGTTGGTGTCTCCGTCAACGTTTGACACTTGTTTTGTGTTTGACATATGTGTTTGACACTGGTTTTGTGGTCTTGACTTGACTGGCTGCTATAACTTAATAATAAATAATCAAAATGATATAATTTTAGAAGTTGTAATATCGCGTTTGGTTAATAACAAGGTAGGTACGTTTGACAAAACAGATTGATTTTGATTTGTTAATAATTACCTATGTATAAAATCCGTAGATGGCACAATTTGAGAGACTCAGAAATCCAAAATTTATCGATGAAAAGATTGCGTTATTAGAAATAATGAAAATTTACAAAATTATAATGGAAAACAAAAAGCAGACATAATTACTACTCAAGATATGGAAAGTGTATGGATGATAGTTGAGCGTAAATTTAATTCAATGTTACCAGCAGGTATTAAATTATTTGTAATACTAATAACAAGCGTATTATTTACAAATTATAATATTTAGGTACACACAGAACGTGGAATACCTTGGACATAATACCTTCGATATCAATAATTAAATTATTATTCATCTGTACTACAATATATTTATCAAATAAACAAGTAAGAATATAATTTAAATACATTTTTTTTTATATATATAAGAATATTTAACGAGCACTTCTGCAGCTTAGGCAATTAGTGCTCCGGTACAGTGGTTTATATTATGTTACAATTTGTATAACAGTTTAGTTTGTTTTATATAATTCAGTACATTATTAAGTGTGTTTGTGTTGTTTGCTAAAGCATCTTTGATGTTATTTGGTATGCTGTGTTGTTGTCTGATTTGTGTGTATTTGTTACAATGTTAAATACATTTGAAAAGTACTTAACGCAAAGATATTACAAGAAATATAAAATGTCAACCTTCTTGTCAGTGAGAGTTAAACTTAGATTGGCAGTTAAACCATGAAAATTCACGGTTTAAATATTTGTTCTTAAACGTCTTTTTAAACGTAGTTTAGTGAGTGGTGCAAATCAATTTTGAAATAATTAGTCTCTAAACCACAGTTAAATTTTAAACTTAGATGGTGCAAACGGCCATAACAAAGCTAACAAAACCGTACTAGAACCCCACAAACTCGGTTTTGGTATTTGCTACACTAACAAAGCTAACAAAACCGTACTCGAAACCGTACTAGAGCCCCACAAACTCGGTTTTGGTATTTACTACACTAACAAAACCGTACTATAGCCCCACAAACTATTAATGGTAAAACGGAATAGCGGTAAAAAATTTAAAAAACAATATTCAATAATTTGCATAGTATAATGATAAAACAATGTACGTACCGATTTTCAACCGGAACCATAAAAACATGACAAACACTATTGAAATTTATATTAATCTAAAACAAATGTAATATTGTATTTATGTCAAATAATTTCGAAAACTTAGAAAAACAGGTAATAAAAAGCCTTATATCTGTGAAAAATATATTTATTTATTGATATCTCCATTACATAAATCTATAAAAACGTTAAATCACATGTTTAATCTGTTAATTTTTCAGCATAACCAGTGTTGACAGTTGTCCCAAATTTTACCCTAAAAACTAACAAAATCGGCCAAAATCCTTGCTTTCGCGGCCTAATTTTGCTTTATTCTAGGACAGAGAATAGGAATGAACCGATTGAAATTCCTCTTAAACACCTATTCTACACTTTAGCCCGCGGGAGCAAGGATTTATTACGATTTTGTTAGTTTTTAAGGTAAAATGTGTGGTTAGTTTCAACACTGGTTATTCTGAAAATTAACAGATTAAACGTTTGATTTAACGTTGTTATACATTTTATGTAACGGAGATATCAATAAATAAATACATTTCTCACAGATATAAGACTTTTTATTATCTAATTTTGTTAGTTTTTGAAATTATTTGACAGCCAACGCAAGCGCAAGCTACGTTGTACTCATGCGCTAAGAAGCTGAATTTGAATTCAGACTTTTAAACCAGTGCTGCCAAACATTTTTCATTTTGCAATGCAAACAATTAAACACTGCAAATTTGCATATTGTTCAGTACTAATTCACGATGTTTGTAAGATCGAATATGATGGGGTTTTGTTCAGGTAATGTTAGGCAAGAATATGTAACAGTTTTATTGAATTTTTTTAGCAATTTTAACATTATGAGATTAACCTTAAAAAAATCATTTTATTCAAAAAATCTTGTTAAAAACACTCTTCCGCGCTGTAAGCATTTTGCTTACGATTAATATCAAGAGAAATTTGTGAAATGTCCACGAATTGTGTAAAATGTGAAAATTTGGCACAAAGTTTTTTATGCTTATTTTTCCGATTTTTGATTATTTTAAAATTTCAAGCTTATTTTCAGCTATTGTACTTATTTTGAGCATATTTTTAGGTTTTGTGTTTATTTTGAGCTATTGTTAGCGATTATTTTTTTACTTTTCGCAGAAACTTTCATGCTTTTTTAGTATTTTTACTTCCTTGTACGAAGTAAGGAAGTATTGTAATCGCGAAAATTTTCGGTTCTCAGATTTTGACGGAAATATCCGTTTTGACCTTTTCTGAATCCATTATGACTAGTTTCGACGTGACGTCTGTACGTACGTACGTACGTATGTACGTACGTACGGACGGACGTATGTGTGTCGCATAACTCAAATACGGTTAGACGTAGAAAGTTGAAATTTTGTATTTAGGACTGTTATAGCATCTAGTTGTGCACCTCCTATTTTTGGTTTCAGTCTACAAACCGGAAGTAGTACTTTTAAAAAATATTTCGATAAATATTTAATTTTAGACAATTTTTTTTATTTTAAATGAAAGATTATGTGATTATTACCTACAATCGGTATTTTATAAATATTTTTGTATCTGCTATCATTTAAAAATAATTAAAGTATATATTTATAATTTATAGTATTTCGGTATCTTGTAGTCCATGATCGATTAACATTTGTTACTACGTAAAATTTAAATGATTATGACATGACAGTGACAATAGTAAAATATGCTTTATATCTTCTTCTGCAGTTTAAATAAAATGACTAAAATATATTTGTGAGTATACTAGTATAATAAGTTAAAAGAATTTTAATATTATTTTACATTTTAGTTATTAAGAAAAGTATGAACACACAAGGCGTACAAGGAAGTCATGTGGTGTCCACGTCAGATTTTTACTTCCTTGTACGAAGTAAGGAAGTATTGTAATCGCGAAAAATTTCGGTTCTCTGATTTTGACGGAAATATCCGTTTTGACCTTTTCTGAATCCATTATGACTAGTTTCGACGTGACGTCTGTACGTACGTACGTACGTACGTACGTACGTACGGACGGACGGACGTATGTGTGTCGCATAACTCAAATACGGTTAGACGTAGAAAGTTGAAATTTTGTATTTAGGACTGTTATAGCATCTAGTTGTGCACCTCCTATTTTTGGTTTCAGTCTACAAACCGGAAGTAGTACTTTTTAAAAATATTTCGATAAATATTTAATTTTAGACAATTTTTTTTATTTTAAATGAAAGATTATGTGATTATTATCTACAATCGGTATTTTATAAATATATTTGTATCTGCTATCATTTAAAAATAATTAAAGTATATATTTATAATTTATAGTATTTCGGTATCTTGTAGTCCATGATCGATTAACATTTGTTACTACGTAAAATTTAAATGATTATGACATGACAGTGACAATAGTAAAATATGCTTTATATCTTCTTCTGCAGTTTAAATAAAATGACTAAAATATATTTGTGAGTATACTAGTATAATAAGTTAAAAGAATTTTTAATATTATTTTACATTTTAGTTATTAAGAAAAGTATGAACACACAAGGCGTACAAGGAAGTCATGTGGTGTCCACGTCAGATTTTTTACTTCCTTGTACGGAGTAATAAGGAAGTATTGTAATCGCGAAAAATTTCGGTTTTCAGATTTTGATGGAAATATCCGTTTTGACCTTTTCTGAATCCATTATGACTAGTTTCGTCGTGACGTCTGTACGTACGTACGTACGGACGTATGTGTGTCGCATAACTCAAATACGGTTAGACGTAGAAAGTTGAAATTTTGTATTTAGGACTGTTATAGCATCTAGTTGTGCACCTCCTATTTTTGGTTTCAATCTATAAACCGGAAGTAGTACTTTTTAAAAATATTTCGATAAATATTTAATTTAACACAATTTTTTTTATTTTAAATGAAAGATTATGTGATTATTACCTAAAATCGGTATTTTATAAATATTTTTGTATCTGGTATCATTTAGGAATAATTAAAGTATATATTTTTAATTTAGTATTTCTTTATCTTATAGTCCATGATCGATTAACATTTGTTACTACGTAAAATTTAAATGATTATGACATGACAGTGACAATAGTAAAATATGCTTTATATCTTCTTCTGCAGTTTAAATAAAATGACTAAAATATATTTGTGAGTATACTAGTATAATAAGTTAAAAGAATTTTTTATATTATACTACATTTTAGTTATTAAGAAAAGTATGAACACGCAAGGCGTACAAGGAAGTCATGTGGTGTCCACGTCAGATTTTTTATTTTTACTTCCTTGTACACGGATAGTCGAGTCAATATACAACTAAAATCGGCCTCACTTCCCGTTTTTTGCGCAGTAAGATGGATCGAAACGGGGTTTTTTGCATTCGCTTCCTAAAATTAAATAGAAACTTTGTGACTACTTGTGATTCGCTTGGGTTTGCAAATTGCATTTGTGCACTGCAAAATGCATTCTGAAAAGTGCATTTTTGCAGGCAGTAGTTTAAAAATTTATAACTTGGCGAATAACGACTGCAATTGCACCAGTGCGGGTCCCCGGGGGTTTTCGAGGTCGCAGAATCCGAATTTGACATTAAATTCAGCCTCTCGGGTACCTGGGGGCACCGTACCTGGAAATATACGTCATCCCTTGGAGTTTTCCTAAAATTATCGTGCAAGGCGGCAGAAAACCGGCATCCGGGGGTTTCTTGGGCCGCTAATCTCGAATCGGCCATCGGCAACACTCTCCCGGGTACCTGGGGCACCGGACCTGGCCATATACGTCATCCCCTGGAATTTTCCTGAATTTATTATGCGAACTGAAAGTAAATCGGTATCTGAGGGTTTCTTGGGGCGCTGATCTCGAATCGGCAACCCTCTCCCGGGTATCTGGGGCACCAGACCTGGACATATACGTCATCCTCTGGAGTTTTCCTCAATTTTTCATGCGAACTGAAAGAAAACCGGTATTCGGGGGTTTCTTGGGCGCTGTAGGAAATAATCACATAATATAATCGAAATATTTTAAAAAAGTACTACTTCCGGTTTGTAGATTGAAACCAAAAATAGGAGGTGCACAAGTAGATGCTATAACAGTCCTAAATACAAAATTTCAACTTTCTACGTCTAACCGTATTTGAGTTATGCGACACACATACGTCCGTCCGTACGTATTTTATAAATATTTTTGTATCTGGTATCATTTAAGAATAATTAAAGTATATATTTATAATTTAGTATTTCGGTATCTTGTAGTCCATGATCGATTAACATTTGTTACTACGTAAAATTTAAATGATTATGACATGACAGTGACAGTGACAATAGTAAAATATCGTTTATATCTTCTTCTGCTGTTTAAATAAAATGAGTAAAATATATCTGTGAGTATATTAGCAGTAGTAGTAGTAGTAGTACTTATATATTAATATATTTGTATAATATAATTCTACATTTTAGTTATTAAGAAAAGTATGAACAGTTTAATAGGCGTACAAGGCAGTCATGTGGTGTCCACGTCAGACTTTTTCTTTTAATGCTTTTTTGAATACATTTTCGTGCTTTTTAAGCACATTTTTCGTATTTTTAATGCATTTTTGGTTACATTTTCGTACTTTTTAAGCACTTTTTTTCGTATTTTTAATGCTTTTTACTTCCTTGTACGTACGTACGGACGGACATATGTGTGTAGCATAACTCAAATACGGTTAGACGTAGAAAGTTGAAATTTTGTATTTAGGACTGTTATAGCATCTAGTTGTGCACCTCCTATTTTTGGTTTCAATCTATAAACCGGAAGTAGTACTTTTTTCAAATATTTCGATAAATATTTAATTTAAGACAAATTTTTTTATTTTAAATGAAAGATTATGTGATTATTACCTACAATCGGTATTTTATAAATATTTTTGTGTCTGGTATCATTTAAGAATAATTAAAGTATATATTTATAATTTAGTATTTCGGTATCTTGTAGTCCATGGTCGATTAACATTTGTTACTACGTAAAATTTAAATTATTATGACATGACAGTGACAATAGTAAAATATGCTTTATATCTTCTTCTGCAGTTTAAATAAAATGACTAAAATATATTATTTGTGAGTATAGTAGCAGTGTAGTAGTAGTACTTATATATTAATATATTTGTATAATAAGTTAAAATAATTTTTTATATTATTCTACATTTTAGTTATTAAGAAAAGTATGAACAGTTTAATAGGCGTACAAGGAAGTCATGTGGTGTCCACGTCAGATTTTTTGGATACATTTTCGCACTTTCTTAAGCGCTTTTTTTTGTATTTTTCGTGCTTTTTTATCCGGTCTCTAATAATAAACCATCTCCTTAAAAAAACGCATTTTAAGGAGGTACCTAACCTATTCGACATTCCGTCCCGTTACTGCTCCTTTTTATTAGAATTGTTAGATTAGTTGGTTATAGGGTTATAGGTATATGAAACGTCAAAATATTACCAACACGACCTAGTAATAAATGAAAAACTTCTTGAGAACAATAACGGAATTTTTTCAAATGGGAATATATTTTTTAGGCCTATTCTTTTCTGAATTCAACCATGTATTCGTTTTATATCTTTACATAATAAAAATATTGAGAAAAATGTAATTGAAATTTAAACAATTTTTTATTTTTAATATTAATGTGCAGTAAGCTATGGATGAACAGATTTTATGAATAATTATTAACTAATCAAAATCAATCTGTTTTATCAAACTTACCTACTTTGTTATTAACTAAATGCGATATTACAACTTCTAAAATTATATCATTTTGATTATTTATTATTAAGTTATAGCAGTCAGTCAAGTCAAGACCACAAAACCAGTGTCAAACACAAAACAAGTGTCAAACGTTGACGGAGATACCAACATAATGTTCGGAAATGCTTAAATTTCCCCCAGATAAATTCCCAAATCGTATACAGTGAGCTGGTTAACTAATCTTTGGTTAATAAAGTACTGTGCAAGTCTCAATAAAATTAAACCAAGTTTTAGTTAAACTAAGTTTCGATAATAGCAGAATTTAACCTTACATGGTGTAAACGGCCATTATTCCTAGACGACCCGCAATACTTTCGTTAAATCTTATACTATACTATAGGGAATTTTAAACTTTGTTACCTAACACCATAGCGTTTGACCTGATTCTAGTATATTAATATTCAAAAATGTGTCAAAAAATTACTTGAAATTCTAAATCCAATAATTTTAATTCTATTTAAATAATTTTATGGAACACTTGAAAAACAATGGCAAGCTTTGGCGGATCTATTTTAATAGGTAAATAAAAGATTAAACATGTATAATATTATTATACAAAATTCAATTTCTATATAAGGAGGAGGCACCGGCTTTGTCGGTACACATCTATCAAAAATGTTACAACAGAGTGGTTATGGCGTTAAGGTCATATCCCGAATGCCGGGTCCCAAAAGAATGTCATGGCGCGATTTATCAAAACATGGTATTCCATTCGACACCACAGCTGTAGTAAACCTAGCCGGACAAAATGTCCTAGATATGAAACAAAAATGGAACCATGATTTCAAACAAAACGTGTGGAACTCTCGAGTTGACACCACTCAAGCCCTTTCGCAAGCAATTTTAGCTACAAATCAAAGGCCTTCGGCGTTCGTGGTGTTGACCGGCGTAGGAATATACGAACCTAGCGACACAATAGAGTACACGGAAAAATCAGAAACTGAAGAGTTTGATTTTCTCAGTAGTTTGTGCCATGAATGGGAAAAATCTGTACAAGTACCGGCAGATTCCAAAACCAGAAAAATTATAATTCGCAGTGGTGCTGTCTTAGGCCGAGATGGAGGCATGATCAACAAATTGTTTTTGCCATTTTACCTCGGTTTGGGTGGACCTATTGCAACAGGCAAGCAGTACTTACCTTGGATACATATTGACGATATTTGCAGACTTATAATATATGCTATTGAAAATCCGAATGTAGTGGGCATTTTAAATGGCGTGGCTCCTCAAATAATTACTAACCAGGAATTTTCTGCAGCTTTTGCCCGAGCTTTACGTCGCCCAGCTTTTATACCAGTTTCTGAAAAAGTACTCAATTACCTGCTTTCGGAAGAACGAGCTAAATTTTTGACACAGGGCCAGAAAGTTATCCCAGAAAGAACTCAATCTTTAGGCTTCGAGTATCAGTACCCAGATATTCATAGCGCATGTGTCGAATTCGCACATTAATTTTTATAATCATTTATTGATGTTATTACTCATAGACGACCCGCAATATTTTGGTTAAATCTTATACTTTAGGGGAATTTTAAACTTAGTTACCTAACACCCTAGCGTTTGACCTGATTCTAGTTTATTAATATTAAAAAATGTGTCAAAAAAATTACTCGAAATTTTAACAGAACTCCAATAATTTTAATTCTATTTAAATAATTTCATTGTCATTTTATGCAACACTTGAAAAACAATGGTAAGCTTTGGCGGATCTATTTTAATAGGTAAATAAAAGATTAAAAATGTTATAATATTTTTATACAGCATTCAATTTCTATATAAGGAGGAGGTACCGGCTTTGTCGGTACACATCTATCAAAAATGTTACAACAGAGTGGTTATGGCGTTAAGGTCATATCCCGAATGCCGGGTCCCAACAGAATGACATGGGACGATTTATCAAAAAATGGTCTTCCATACGACACCACAGCTGTAGTAAACCTAGCCGGACAAAATGTCCTAGATATGAAACAAAAATGGAAACATGATTTCAAACAAAACGTGTGGAACTCTCGAGTTGACACCACTCTAGCCCTTTCGCAAGCAATTTTAGATACAAATCAAAGGCCTTCGGCATTTGTGGTGATGACCGGCATAGGAATATACGAACCTAGCGACACAATAGAGTACACAGAAGAATCAAAAACTGAAGAGTATGATTTTCTCAGTAGTTTGTGCCACGAATGGGAAAAATCTGTACAAGTACCGGCAGATTCCAACACCAGAAAAATTATAATTCGCAGTGGTGCTGTCTTAGGCCGAAATGGAGGCATGATCAACAAATTGTTTTTGCCATTTTACCTCGGTTTGGGTGGACCTATTGCAACAGGCAAGCAGTACCTACCTTGGATACATATTGACGATATTTGCAGACTTATAGTATACGCTATTGAAAACCCTTCTGTAGAGGGCGTTTTAAATGGCGTGGCTCCTCAAACAATTACTAACGAGGAATTTTCTGCAGCTTTTGCCCGAGCTTTACGTCGCCCAGCTCTTATACCAGTTTCTGAAAAAGTACTCAATTATCTGCTTTCGGAAGAACGAGCTAAAATGTTGACACAGGGGCAGAAAGTTATCCCAGAAAGAACTAAATCTTTAGGCTTCGAGTATCACTACCCAGATATTCATAGTGCATGTATCGAATTCGCACGTTTATTTTTGTAATTATTTATTGATGTTGTAACCCAAAATATTTTGTTTCATAACATTTTTACCGAAGACAACAAACAAATAACAAACCTTTAAAATAAAATTATTCCTCAGTACATTGTAGTTTTAACGCTAGATTATATGACAAGCCTTGTTCTTCATAATTACAAGTAGTAACGTTTACCGGTACGATTGTGTCACAAGTTTATAATTAAATTAAAAACTTAATCAGTTATGTCTTCTTTAATGGTCCCTCGTTGCCCAAATCTTCATTACGTTTTCTTGTGCGATTATGAACACATCATAGAAGTTAGCGTTAGAAAGTGTACTGTGAAATCATGTGAAAAGAAAACATAAAGACAAAGCTTATTTATAAGAAAATTATGAAAGTATCTTCTGATTCCTGTAGTTCTTCGTCAGAGTCAGAGGAGGAATTTCGAATGCACCAAGGTAAATTTAAGTGACATAAATACACTTATATAGTCAACTAAATTCATAAAAATTGTATGTTTCTCACGGGGGATGTCATACTCTAATAAATTACTTTACGATAGCTATCGTACAAAAAGTTCATACCTTGTACCTTAAAGATGATATTGCTTCTTTTGCACTTAGATAGTAAATAAAAGCTAATTACAGCTTGCAGCCGAGTTCACCCTAGAGGGTTCCAGTCTGATTATCTATTATTGGACAAATCTTGAAATGTTGATCCAAAAATAAGGTTTAGAAGTAGGAAAGGTTGGCCTATGGATCCCAAAATAAAATTTATTTCATTTGACGACTTCAAAGAGTCATGTCGTTTTTATTAATGGACGTTTCGGGCCCAGAATGTTGCCCTTCTTCAGCAATACAAAACAATTTTTAAAACGATAGTCAACAAGACATAATCGAAATACAATTCTTTTTGAGTACTCAGCCGACCACCGAGCGTTTGACTCGTCTGTTTTACGTCGTTCTACCATTGAGTTTTTTTAGTTCAGTTTCTTACTATGGAGTTTTATTTACTTCTGTACGAACAACGCCGGTTATGGTCGAGTAACATAATTATATGTATATTATTTAATAAACCTTTGTATTAAAAAGAATTGTATTTCGATTATGTCTTGTTGACTATCGTTTTAAAAATTGTTTTGTATTGCTGAAGAAGGGCAACATTCTGGGCCCGAAACGTCCATTAATAAAAACGACATGACTCTTTGAAGTCGTCAAATGAAATAAATTTTATTTTGGGATCCATAGGCCAACCTTTCCTACTTCTAAATATTATTGGACAATAAATTATAAAGCTGATACAGCTTGCAGCTGAGTTCACCGTAGATGGTTCCAATCTGTTTATCTATTATTGGATAATAAATTATAAAGCTGACATAGCTTGCAGCCGAGTTCACCCTATAAAGGGTTCCAGTCTGTTATATCTAGTTTTGGAAAAATCAAAATTGCCTGACGCACTTTTAATTGTGCAGATAGAGTCCTTGATACCAACCTGCAATAGTATAGATACCATGGACATCCCCTATCCACGATTTGTTATTACAGTTCTCGTATAACTATAATATTAAAAGCCAGAGTCTAAAATTTTAACTTTAGTCTTAGACAAACAGCAACTTATTTTTCTTTTTAGATATAGTAGAATCTGAAATCTGTATACCTGAAACATCTACTTTTAATGATCCGAAGGTATTAGACAATATCGAGGACAATATAGAAACAGACAAACTAAATGAAAAAATCTGATGTGGCCAGCACATACCCTCCCGCCTTGATACTGTAATATGTGAATTTGGTTTTAATTAGGCTACTTTTTGCAAAAAAAATATAGTTCAAGCAAAATTCCGATTCCGATTGGCATTAAAATCAAATTAGGTCTTTGTAGATAAATTTTTTACTTTATTATTACCTAAAAAACATTATGTCCAGTGAATTATGAATCGATGATGCTACTTGACTGGATAGGTTTAATAGAATGATACAAAATTACTAGAATTCAGTCAGTTATTTATTTATTAAATTTAGGCTCCTATGTACTAGTTTCAAACCCAGTTAATAATACATACATTTCTTTAAAAATAGTGAAACAAAAATTTGAAAAACTGTGTATACGTCTGTTCATCTGTCACATTGACATTTTCATTTTTGTTTTTAAATTTTTTCCTATAATATGGTTTACAAATCGTGGTAGGTAAAATTACATATTTTTGAAAAATAATTTTTCTTTATTGGTAAGAGATATAGAAAAGATGTTAAATAAATATAGCAAGAGGTAATTTGTCCTTTCAAATGTCGCATGACAAATTGTAACTATCGCAGTACCTACCTATTTCCTATAGTTTTTGCAAAAATGTTAGAATGCTTCAAAATAATACCATTTCCGGTTGACAGATTTTTAACAAATTTCTTTTCAGCTCTTCATTAAGATGTACAAATGTATAATGCAAAATATTAGAATTTTATGTTCAGTAGAATTTGAAATAATGAATCAGAACGAAAGCGCATAGTAGGCGCACATACATACATACATACATACATATACATACATACACACAAACATCCTCGTGAATATAGTCAAAATAGGTTCTAAAGGTACTAAAACGTGCTTATTGACAAAAATCTCGACATCGATTTTTTTCACGATCCCTATACCTTCCTTTTAGGCGGGAGGTAAAAATTGTATTTAAGGTGAGTTTTTACTTCCTTGTACACGGAGTAAAGGAAGTATTGCAATCGCGAAAAATTTCGGTTCTCAGATTTTGATGGAAATATCCGTTTTGACCTTTTCTGAATCCATTATGACTAGTTTCGTCGTGACGTCTGTACGTACGTACGTACGGACGTATGTATGTCGCATAACTCAAATACGGTTAAACGTAGAAAGTTGAAATTTTGTATTTAGGACTGTTATAGCATCTAGTTGTGCACCTCCTATTTTTGGTTTCAATCTATCAACCGGAAGTAGTACTTTTTTCAAATATTTCGATAAATATTTAATTTAAGACAATTTTTTAAATTTTAATTTTATGTGGTTATTACCTACAATCGGTATTTTATAAATATTTTTGTATCAGGTATCATTTAAGAATAATTAAAGTATATATTTATAATTTAGTATTTCGGTATCTTGTAGTCCATGATCGATTAACATTTGTTACTACGTAAAATTTAAATGATTATGACATGACAGTGACAATAGTAAAATATGCTTTATATCTTCTTCTGCAGTTTAAATAAAAAGACTAAAATATATTTGTGAGTATAGTAGCAGTAGTAGTAGTACTTATATATTAATATATTTGTATAATAAGTAAAAAGAATAAAGTCAGATTTTTTATATTATTCTACATTTTAGTTATTGAAAAGTATGAACAGTTTAATATAGGCGTACAAGGAAGTCATGTGGTGTCCACGTCAGATTTTTTTTTATTAAACTAATTTATGCGAGTTTTTACTTCCTTGTACGAAGTAAGGAAGTATTGTAATCGCGAAAAATTTCGGTTCTCAGATTTTGACGGAAATATCCGTTTTGACCTTTTCTGAATCCATTATGACTAGTTTCGACGTGACGTCTGTACGTACGTACGTACGTACGTACGTACGGACGTATGTGTGTCGCATAACTCAAATACGGTTAGACGTAGAAAGTTGAAATTTTGTATTTAGGACTGTTATAGCATCTAGTTGTGCACCTCCTATTTTTGGTTTCAATCTATAAACCGGAAGTAGTACTTTTTAAAAATATTTCGATAAATATTTAATTTAACACAAATTTTTTTATTTTAAATGAAAGATTATGTGATTATTACCTAAAATCGGTATTTTATAAATATTTTTGTATCTGGTATCATTTAGGAATAATTAAAGTATATATTTTTAATTTAGTATTTCTTTATCTTGTAGTCCATGATCGATTAACATTTGTTACTACGTAAAATTTAAATGATTATGACATGACAGTGACAATAGTAAAATATGCTTTATATCTTCTTCTGCAGTTTAAATAAAATGACTAAAATATATTTGTGAGTATACTAGTATAATAAGTTAAAAGAATTTTTTATATTATTCTACATTTTAGTTATTAAGAAAAGTATGAACACACAAGGCGTACAAGGAAGTCATGTGGTGTCCACGTCAGATTTTTTATACACGTAACACGTAACGATAAACTGAAAAGATGAGTTTTGTTCTATTTTGATGTATTAAAAATAATGTTCATTTTACTCAACTATACAGTTTATTCAGGATTCAGCTTATTATTAAAATATTAGCGCGATGTTCTACAATGAGACAATAAAATATTTCCGCAATGAGACAATGAAATAATTTTTTTACGTCGGTAAAGTTGTGTAATGATCTGAAACGGACAAGTTTAAGTATCCTATGCGTTTCAAGATATTTCCGTAGTTAACGACGAAGACATAAAAATAATTTTACCCAAACCTGTCACTCAAGGAACTAGAAGACTACAAAATTGTTTAGTTTCGAAGTACATTTTGGCACTCTTGATGTTCCCTAAATCTTTAACTGTTATTTAATTCAATTACCATTTAAAATAAATATTAAAAATTGTCTCATTGTGGAACATACTAGTTCCTCAATAAGACAATTTCAATTTTTTACTTCCTTGTACGAAGTAAGGAAGTATTGTAATCGCGAAAAATTTCGGTTCTCAGATTTTGACGGAAATATCCGTTTTGACCTTTTCTGAATCCATTATGACTAGTTTCGACGTGACGTCTGTACGTACGTACGTACGGACGTATGTGTGTCGCATAACTCAAATACGGTTAGACGTAGAAAGTTGAAATTTTGTATTTAGGACTGTTATAGCATCTAGTTGTGCACCTCCTATTTTTGGTTTCAGTCTACAAACCGGAAGTAGTACTTTTTAAAAATATTTCGATAAATATTTAATTTTAGACAATTTTTTTATTTTAAATGAAAGATTATGTGATTATTACCTACAATCGGTATTTTATAAATATTTTTGTATCTGCTATCATTTAAAAATAATTAAAGTATAAATTGATAATTTATAGTATTTCGGTATCTTGTAGTCCATGATCGATTAACATTTGTTACTACGTAAAATTTAAATGATTATGACATGACAGTGACAATAGTAAAATATGCTTTATATCTTCTTCTGCAGTTTAAATCAAATGACTAAAATATATTTGTGAGTATACTAGTATAATAAGTTAAAAGGATTTTTAATATTATTTTACATTTTAGTTATTAAGAAAAGTATGAACACACAAGGCGTACAAGGTAGTCATGTGGTGTCCACGTCAGATTTTTTTTGATAATTTTTATAATTCAAATTTTGAGTAAAAAAAATCTGCTGTGGCCACCACACGACCTCTCGCCTAATTCTGCTTATTCTACTAATCTAATAAATAGTTTTATTTACATTTTAATAGTTTCATCTTCATGTAATATGTAAACGATAATGTAAACCAATATGCAAGCAAAAGATGTCAACTGTACTGTCACTGTCATAATAATTCAAATTTTATGTAGAAACAAATTTCATATCATGGACAACAAGATAGAATATTAATTGTACTTTATTTTATTGTTAAATACTTCCAGATTCAGCAATTTGTATTTATAATTAACTGTACACATAGATAATCACAATTTCTTTTATTTTTAATTGCAAAAATTGTCATAAATAAATAATGTACCAATATATTTAAGGAAAACTTTTCCAAACTTCTAAAAGTACTACTTCCGGTTTGCAGATTTCTACCAAAATGTTATCCGGTGTTAAGATACTTATCAAAACCTTAAATAAGAAATTTGGTTATAAACGGTTTGATACTTTTTAAGTTATCGTGGACGAAAAATCCTCGGTTCATACAAACGCACACACACACACACACACACAGACATCATCGTGAAAATAGTAAATTCGTATTGTAGAGACCCTGAAACGTGCTTATCCACCAAAAACTCATACTCGAAAATTTTGACCCATTACAATACCTCTCTTATAGAATATGAGGCGAGAGGTAATAAATTTCATATCATGGACAACAAGATACTGGTACTTAGTTGCACTTTATTTTATTGCTAAATACTACCAGATTCAGCAAATTGTATTTAAAATTAACTGTATTCATAGATAATATTATCTTTTATTTATAAATGCAAAAATTGTCATAAATAAATAATGTACCAATTTATTTAAGAAAAACTATAGCAAGTTCCAAAAAGTACTACTTCCGGTTTACGGATATCTACCAAAATCTTATCCGGTGTTAAGATCCTTATTAAAACTTTAAATATGAAATTTGGTTATTATAGGTTTGATACTTTTTCAGTTATCGTGGACGAAAAATCGTCAGTCCATACATTCATACGTCCATACAAACACACACACACACAGACATCATTGGGAAAATATTAAATTCGTATTCTAGAGACCCTGAAACGTGCTTATCCACCAAAAACTCACACTCCAAAATTTTGACCCATCACAATACCTGTCTTATAGAATATGAGGCGAGAGGTAAAAATTATCTTTCTTTTCTATAATTTATGAAAACTATAATAAAGTTTGTTTATACTTTGAAAATTTATATTTGTTAATAAAAAAAAGTTCTAGAATATCATAACCATTTTCTGCCTCATTGTGGAACACTCTCCCTTATCTACCTAATATAGAATCTTGTAATATAATAGTTTTGTCGAAAATCATTTTAATATTGATTAAAAAATTATCTTAAATCATATGAGGAAAGGGGGTTATTCTTTTGTAAAACACAACATTATATATTATATCCCGTAATCAGATATATGTATAAATGTGAACTAGTTCATCATCATTGCGTGAACGGAGCGGCGCCAATGTCGCGACTATTACACTACCGAAGGCGGGAGAATGAATCACTAGCTTTGCCAGCACGCGTGACAGTCAAATCTACTTTTTGCCGACAGAAACCTTTTAATGGAAATTAGATTTTGTATCCAGCTGCCAAGACACCCAGTGGATCATGCAAAGATATTGCACTTTATTGTACATGAAAATGCTTGACAATGCAGTTAGAAGATTTGTAGTAAAAGTCTTATTTGTAATATGATGTAATATACCTATGCGTTAATAATAATCAAATAATCAATTAGCAGTTTGTTATTTTAAACAAACAATATCACTTATCACAAATATTCATAAACATTACTAGCTCTCTTTATAACAGAGACTTTAAAATAAAACTTACAAATAGTCCGGCGGTTATAGGACAAATTTCATATCAACTATGCATTTTGTGATTAAAGTGTGAAAATTGGCATACATATCAATTTAACTATTCTCTTTCATATAAGAAGTGGTACCACAGACGGCCGCCATTTTGAAAAAATGTCCGCCATTTTTAGTTTTCTTGATTTACCTCGTATGGTTAATGTTACGAGAAAAATTGATACATAAAAAATTGTAGAGCATAAAATTTGCTATAAAATGGTATATTCATTTTTACCTTCCGCTTACCTGTAAAGGAAGGTATTGGAATCATGCAAAAAATCGGGTAGTGAATTTTTAGTGGATGAGCACGAATTAGGGTCCTTACAACTCATTTTTGATAGTTTCACGATGATGTCTGTGTGTATGTGTGTGTGTGTATGTGTGTGTGTGTGTGTGTGTGTGTGTGTGTGTGTGTGTGTGTGTGTGTGTGTGTGTGTGTGTGTGTGTGTGTGTGTGTGTGTGTGTGTGTGTGTGTGTGTGTGTGTGTGTGTGTGTGTGTGTGTGTGTGTGTGTGTGTGTGTGTGTGTGTGTGTGTGTGTGTGTGTGTGTGTGTGTGTGTGTGTGTGTGTGTGTGTGTGTGTGTGTGTGTGTGTGTGTGTGTGTGTGTGTGTGTGTGTGTGTGTGTGTGTGTGTGTGTGTGTGTGTGTGTGTGTGTGTGTGTGTGTGTGTGTGTGTGTGTGTGTGTGTGTGTGTGTGTGTGTGTGTGTGTGTGTGTGTGTGTGTGTGTGTGTGTGTGTGTGTGTGTGTGTGTGTGTGTGTGTGTGTGTGTGTGTGTGTGTGTGTGTGTGTGTGTGTGTGTGTGTGTGTGTGTGTGTGTGTGTGTGTGTGTGTGTGTGTGTGTGTGGTCAAGGCCGAGTGTTAGTCGCATAACTCAAATACGAATTACCCGAAAATTTTGATATTTGGTATTTAACATTTGTATATAAATTGGAAGAGCTCCTTAGATTTTCATCGGAAGTGATATTTCTTGAAGATTGAAAAGGTTAATTGTCAAAATTGTATATAAATTTGGAATAATATAGTATTTATTTGTTATAAGAATAAAAGGAAAAGTTATTTGCAACTTACGTTATAAAAAAATTGTGTTTATCTGGTAGCATTAAAGAACTGCAGTAAAATTTAAAAAATAAATTTATCAATTAAAACGTTGATATCTTGTAATCCATGATCGGTTGATTTTTGTTTCTGCGTAAAAAATATTGACAGGTGACAGGTGACGGGTGACAAGTTGGCTACTAGCGCTATATAAGTCCTAAGTAAGATATTAAATTGAACGGATGATGGCTTCAACACAGCAGAGTTTTCCTGTGAATGAATCTTTTTATTCAGGTGATGTAAATTTCTGTGTTTGAATATAGATTTCTGTTTAAAGTCTAGATATGGCGGAAGGTTGTGTGATGGCCACGTCAGATTTTTTCTGTAAGTAGTACAGTTCTCGAGAAAAACGTGAAAATATATTTGAGCAATTTGAGCAACGTGAAAATATATTTGAGCCTTCCGGTCTTCAGCATTCGATTTATTAGATAATTTTCTGTTACATACATGATTTTCAACATTTCGGGAGTACTAGTTCGGGCACAATTTAAACATAACCTCTTAGGGACAATAGTGAAATTTTAGTACATTTTGTGTTTTTGAGCAGTCATTTCTGAACGAATTAAAATATTGAATTGCAGTTTCCTGCATTAAATTCTTCAAAATATTCTCTATAAGATACATTATATTGAAAACGTTTTAATGCCTTAGTTAAACCGATACTTAATGAGTTTTTTCTGGAGAAAATATGAAAATTTGAGTATTCATTTTATTTTTTTAATTTGATCAGCTGTAGTTTCTGAACGGATCAAAATATTGAGTTGAAACTTCCAGCATTCGGTAGCTTGAAAGTTTTTCTATTAAATGCTGGAAATTTCAGGTCGATATTTTGATCCATTCAGAAACTAAAGATGATCAAACACAAAAAATAAAATTAATACTAAAATTTGAATATTTTAGTCAGAAAAAACTCATTAAGTATCGGTTTAACTAAAGCATTAAAACTTTTTCAATATAATGTATCTTATAGAGAATTTTTGAAGAATTTAATGCAGGAAACTGCAAGTCAATATTTTAATTCGTTCAGAAATGACAGCTTAATAAACATAAAAAATCTGACGTGGACACCACATGACTTCCTTGTACGCCTTGTGTGTTCATACTTTTCTTAATAACTAAAATGTAAAATAATATTAAAATTCTTTTAACTTATTATACTAGTATACTCACAAATATATTTTAGTCATTTTATTTAAACTGCAGAAGAAGATATAAAGCATATTTTACTATTGTCACTGTCATGTCATAATCATTTAAATTTTACGTAGTAACAAATGTTAATCGATCATGGACTACAAGATACCGAAATACTATAAATTATAAATATATACTTTAATTATTTTTAAATGATAGCAGATACAAAAATATTTATAAAATACCGATTGTAGGTAATAATCACATAATCTTTCATTTAAAATAAAAAAAATTGTCTAAAATTAAATATTTATCGAAATATTTTTTAAAAGTACTACTTCCGGTTTGTAGACTGAAACCAAAAATAGGAGGTGCACAACTAGATGCTATAACAGTCCTAAATACAAAATTTCAACTTTCTACGTCTAACCGTATTTGAGTTATGCGACACACATACGTCCGTCCGTACGTACGTACATACGTACGTACATACGTACGTACGTACGTACAGACGTCACGTCGAAACTAGTCATAATGGATTCAGAAAAGGTCAAAACGGATATTTCCGTCAAAATCTGAGAACCGAAAATTTTCGCGATTACAATACTTCCTTACTTCGTACAAGGAAGTAAAAATACTAAAATTTCACTATTGTCTCTAAGAGGTTATGTTGAATTGTGGCCGAACTAGAGCTCCCGAAATGTTGAAAATTATGTGAGTCACAAAAAATTATCTAGGAAATCGAATGCTGAAGACCTGAAGTCGACATCTTGATTCATTCGACAATAAAAGCTGTTTTCATTTGAAAAGACAAAAATACGTTGTTGTTGAAAATGACTAGAAATTGCTCAAATATTTTTTCACGATTTTCTCGAGAATTGTATAGGGTGTTTTTTTTAGACATGTGGTTTTCAAGTTGACACTACTTTTTTCGGAGATGGTCTTTTTGACAGCTGTCACTTGATTTATGCTCAGTTTGGTTTGCCATTTCATAATGAATAGACTTACTCCTCAACAACGTTTGCAAATCGTGCAAATTTATTACCAAAATAATGGTTCGGTTCGCGCGACGCATCGCGCGCTGCGTCCAATATTCGGTCGACATAATCGCCCAGCAGAGTCGGTAATTCGAGCAACCATGGATCGGTTTCGCACCACGTTTACTCTAGTGAATAATGCGCATCCTCAGAGACGCCGTACAGTGCGCACCGAAGACGCTATTGCTGCTGTGGAGCAGAGTATCGAAGAAGACCTGAATGAGTCCATCCGCCATCGCGCGCAACAATTGGAGCTGTGCCCATCCACTTTATGGAAGATTTTGCGGAAGGATCTTTGTTTGCGGGCTTACAAAATCCAACCCGTGCAAGAATTGAAGCCAAACGACCATCAAGCGCGTCGCACGTCCGTGAATGGGCCCAAAACGAGATGGCCACCGATCCCGATTTTCACAAGAAAATTTAATTTTTTTAAATTTAATTTAAATTTAACACCGCTGGACTATTTCTTGTGGGGTTATGTGAAGTCGCTTGTCTACGCAGATAAGCCCGAAACGATTGACGCCTTGGAAGAGAATATTCGGAGCGTTATTGCTGACATACGGCCTCAATTGCTGCAAAAGTGGTCGGAAATTGGGCCTCTCGACTGGAATTTATTCGAACCAGCCGCGGCGGCCACTTGCCCGAAATCATTTTTAAAACATAATGGCAAACCTTTATCTTTATATTAAAGCTAAATTCTTGGCCATAACATTAAATTATATGCGTTTTATTTCTTCTTAAAAACCACACGTCTAAAAAAAACACCCTATACTACCTACAGAAAAAATGGATATACCATTTTATAGCAAATTTTATGCTCTACAATTTCCTGTGTAACATTTTTTTTCATAATATTAACCACACGAGATAAATCAAGAAAACTAAAAATGGCGGACATTTTTTCAAAATGGCGACCGTCTGTGGTACTTAACACTTTGGCACCACTTCTTATATGAAAAAGAATAGTTTAAATGACATGTGTGTTTTGTCAAGGAATCGAATGTTGAAAACCGGAAGTTGATATTTTTATTAGTTTAGAAATGACACGTGTTTAAACACAACAAATTTTAAAAAAATCCATAATATGTGTTCTCTTAAAGAATATCATTAGATTTCGGCTAAACGAAGATGTTTCAACATTTTTAGTATAATGTATTCGATAGAGAAATGTTCAAGGAATCTAATGCCGAAAACCGGAAGTCAGTATTTTTATTCGTTCAGAAATAACACTCGATTAAACATAATATATGAAAAAATTAGTAATATACTAAAATTAAAATAACTTAACATTCCGGCTAAACCAAAGCCTGATGAAGTTAAAAAATATATACGTCTAATAGAAAAATATGCAAGAGGAATTGAATGCCGCAAACCGGAAGTCGATAGTATATTCCATTCATAAATGGCAGCTATTTTTCTGAAACCGGAAGTCTAATTCACGGGCTCTCAACGATTCCAAAACGGTGATTAGCCATTTCCCGATTTTGAGGGAAATAAATAAACTGACGATAAAATTGGTAAGGGCCTTTTTCTAATACATTAAATTACCAACATTTTCGTAAAAAAAGTTTTTAATTGGTGTCACCGTTCGTGAGTTATACGCAAAAATCTCATTCTCAAGGTCTTTACAAGGTCGTAGCAATGGAAGCACACGCGATATCGTTTAGGACTTTTAGTATGTTAAACTAGAAGCCATTATGAGCGTATATACCAAAATTTTGTCTATCATTTTTGTCTCCTATTTTTTTTATAATTCCTGGACTATTGTGCCAAATCGTCGTAGGTACTTCGTTTTTTGAGTCCTGCACAGGTAATTGAACAAATTTCAATTCCCCTTTGGTGGATCAAGTCGATAAATTTTTTCCAACTCGGTACACATCGCCAAAGTTGGACGTTTTTTGGCCCAAAAACGTGTTTTTTGTTCGAGTTTTGAAGGGTAGGTACGAAAAGAGATCATCTTAAAGAAGTTTACCCACCTTAAAGTACTGCCACAATGAATTTTTTTCCGAAAGAATAGTCTAATTTGGTTTAAATGTCGCTGCGTTATGTGCGAAAAACCTAAAAATGCACCCATACCTTTGTGCCAAATCATCGTAGGAACTTCGTTCTTTGAGTCCTGCACAAGGAATTGAACAAATTTTAGTGCCCTTTTGTTGGATCAAGTAAAATAAATTTTGAAACACCGTACACATTATCAAAGTTTAAAATTAAAAACTTTTTTCACAGGGGTGCTAGAGGGGGGCGGAAGGGGTTGCGCTTAAGTTCGCATGCATGACTTTAAATTAGACACATCAAAGTTTTTCACTCGCAAAGATTCATCGAAATAGATTGAAAATACGAGTTATGGCGGTTTGAAAATGGTCGAAATTTTTACGAATTTCAAGTTTTAATTTTTTTCCCACCAGTACCTATACCTATTAAAAATTTTCAATTTTTTAGAATTATTTTAACAGTCTAATGAAAAGTGAGATTCGAACTTTTAAGAGGCCGTCCACTATTAAATTTCTCGGGCTGGTTAAATTTCCCAGTCCGCCACTGCTTTTCGTAAATATTTTAGTATAGGTATGATATGGTTATTTCAACATTACCTACATAAGAATCTAACTTTCCATGTTTCAAACATCATAAATTATTTAGCTGATATACAAAGAACTATTTTAACATCCCGCAAGATAGGTTAGTATACGAGTATAGTAGGTATCAAATTTGATGATTCAAATAATTTAAATTGCTCTTTTCTACATTATTAAAAATCTGACGTGGACACCACATGACTTCCTTGTACGCCTTGTGTGTTCATACTTTTCTTAATAACTAAAATGTAGAATAATATAAAAAATTCTTTTAACTTATTATACTAGTATACTCACAAATATATTTTAGTCATTTTATTTAAACTGCAGAAGAAGATATAAAGCATATTTTACTATTGTCACTGTCATGTCATAATCATTTAAATTTTACGTAGTAACAAATGTTAATCGATCATGGACTACAAGATAAAGAAATACTAAATTATACATATATACTTTAATTATTCCTAAATAATACCAGATACAAAAATATTTATAAAATACCGATTGTAGGTAATAATCACATAATCTTTCATTTAAAATAAAAAAAATTGTCTAAAGTTAAATATTTATCGAAATATTTTTAAAAAGTACTACTTCCGGTTTGTAGACTGAAACCAAAAATAGGAGGTGCACAACTAGATGCTATAACAGTCCTAAATACAAAATTTCAACTTTCTACGTCTAACCGTATTTGAGTTATGCGACACACATACGTCCGTCCGTACGTACGTACAGACGTCACGTCGAAACTAGTCATAATGGATTCAGAAAAGGTCAAAACGGATATTTCCGTCAAAATCTGAGAACCGAAATTTTTCGCGATTACAATACTTCCTTACTTCGTACAAGGAAGTAAAAATTAGAAATATTGTTTAGAGGAAATATTATTCCAACTTTTATATTTTATATTTATAATTTTTTAAATAATATTTAGGCACAGGATTGAAAATGTATTTATTGAAATATTCCCTATATATTTAGTAGGAATTTTCTTAAACCAACATCATTTTTATTATGATTAAAACAAAATTGAATTTACATGATGTATAAAACGATCACATTTATAATAAATATAAATTTATTTCCCATTTGATGAAATTATATTCTTATTTAGCAATGAGCAAATCATTAACATTAACGTAGCTGTCTTACCTTAATATTATGTTTACGACTTTTTGAGTTTAAAATTTGTTTTGCAGGAAATTGCTAAGATGCTCAAGACGCTGAAACGTCGTAATTGATTTGAACATTATATCTCTTTATGTCATATTCCTTAATTACATCTCACTAAGTTCAGCAGCTAATGTAAATATTTTCATAGACGAAGTCATCTTATTTCACAGTCGGATAAACTGAGACTGAGATATTACGTTATTTCTCATGTCAAATTAATGAAGTCAACTCTAAACTCTTCCACGAGAAATGTTTAAATTGCATTAGGAAATTCGCAAGACTTTTGTGTTTAGTTTTACTATATTTTTCTTGAGATTTTTTGTTGTACAATGAGTGCAGTGATACGTGTCACAGTTAAAAATTCATGACCATGTAATATGTCGTAATATGTAAATGTATGTATGTATGCATTATGATTATGATTGACAACTGGTAATTACTGCTGTGTTGAATACTTATGCGGAATATAGTGTACATAATCTAGTAAGATAAAATCATGAAAGTGGTAGGTACAACATACAAAAATAATAAAAATATAAGTAGTATAGAAATTAAATAACTGTAACATTATAATCAACGTAAATTAATGTTTATCACATGGTTTGCGAAATTTATTCTCATTTGAAAAATACAAATCGGTAACTAGAATTGTGTTAAGTAGAGGTTTCGTTTGGTTTGTCCGCTTATTTATCACAAAAATTCCTAACCGATAACCAATAGCTCGCATAAAAGCGATTAAAATTCTTGTTTATGTTGAAGAATTTAGTTCAACCGTTTTACAAATATGCATCGTATGTATTTCGGTATTTGACCAACTGATTAACTGGCTTATGTTGCTAATGTTACGTCACACAATTGTTTTTACATTACGCTTATTAATTTACTAGTTAACTATATCATCATGTTATCATCTCGGTACAAGCTCTTTGTTACAGCTACTATTGGTGCCCGATAGCTTTGTGGTTTGCAAGTTAATTAAGAGTGGCTACTGAGACTGAGGTAACATAATTCGCCTGGAGCGACCTCCTTTAAAAGCAATCAATGGGCTGCTTGCATGACCTTTTTTATTAAATATTTTAACAGAAAAGATCAGAACTTGAGACACGTATTTTTTATTTTGAAAATTTTTTAACAAGCCCAAAAAAATAATGGAAATTAAATATTACTATAATTATGGCATAGAGCAAGCAAGCAAGCTGGAACCAATTACTGCCCGTAAGCCATAGCAACGACTCAACTAGTGAACGCCTCGCGTTCCCTTCTCCTATTCAAGACTAGCGTTATACCCGTGCTTCGCTCCGGTTTGTTTTAATTTGAAGACGTGGGGTAGGTGGGAACCAAAATACCCTACTTGAGCCCCACATACTCGTTTTTGATATGAACTCTTCTAAAGATTGCCCGTGATTGACACTTATGATTCAAAATGCAATAAATGTCTTTCGTTCCAAATCAAGATAAATCATATGAAATACAAAAATACAGAACTAATAACCAGAAAACTATTTATTTTATAATATGCAGTGTTATTTTGTTTTACTTCTGCGGTCTATAAATATAATAGAGGTAGCATTACTGTATTCGTAATTTTTTGACAGTTCGAGATTTTGATGAATCTTTACGTTTTAGACCCTACTGAACCCAAAAACCATAATTTTAAAAATAGTCAGTGCGGTCTGTCTATCTCTCCCTCGGTTTGTCCGTAAGCACAATAACTTGAGAACGCGTATGAATTTTCGACTCGACTATTTTTTATTTGTTTTTACAACAACAACAAAATTCATTCTCGAATTTTAAACGTCGCTAAATGACAGCTGTCTCTTTGACATTGACAGATGTCATTTTGACATTGTCAGCTGTCACTTTGATATTGGCAGCTGTCACTTTGACATTAACAGCTATCACTTTAACACTGCCTGCCTATGTTATTGCAAAGCCTGTTATGAGTGCCACAGCAGATTTTTATTGAAGGTTAACATTCTCCCATGTATTGTAGTTTCCAAAAATTACCATAACCATGAGCATAAAGTCTTCTTAATTTTTGACCATATGAGTACCCGTGAATTAACAGCTAGTACTTGTGCACGAATTAATTTATTATATCTTTAGTATATCTTTTTCGATTACTCACAGTATGTGAGGCTACCACACTCAATTTGGGTAAGTGCTAAAAATAATAAAAGGAAAAATCACCATCTCCGTATAAACATTTAAAAATTAAAATTGCACGATAAGATTACAAACCTTAATTCAATCACTCTTTCAGGGATTCATATTTGTTAATCTTATTTCCCCTTTTTATTTAATTTATTTTATTTCATCCTGTGTCAAATTCAAATACTTTACGTCAACAGTTTGAGTCCGGGAAAACGCAAATAACGGCCTTTGTCCGGTAAAGTGTTGGAATAGAAATTAATCAACGCAATAACAATTAAACAATCGCCAAATTGCAGTTGTTAATTATGTTTCGAAAATGTTACTAGATTTGGAGCATTAGGTAAATTATTTTGAAATTAATATTACTGTTTCTTTAAAACGGAATTTGACACAGGATGAAATAAAATACATAACGACATTCGTCCGTGAATTCTTTTAACAATACTCGTTTCGAGTTTCAAGACTCGGCTCCTTCGTCGCCTCGTCTTCAAACGTCTCACTCGTACTGTTAAATATGAATTCCCGGACTTGTAACGTTAATTACTATTAACTTATTTATTTAGCATTCTTATGAATAAATATCTATTTGACACATGTACCTATTTGACACATACATTTTTATAACTAAATCACGATAGTGTGACATGTTTTTATTTTCAATTTTTTATTTGTTTTCCAAAGCAACTTATAAACTAAAATTATTTTCCCCCAGAAAATTAAATTTCCCCCCTTAAGAAGCTGATTAGGACAAAATCCTGAAACATGGGTTTTAAATATTTCGATGCGCTACCATTGCATATAAAAATCAAGTTGATATCTCGTCTGAGTTAAGAGATATTGAGAAATTCGTAAAAACGCATTTTATCCCCTTTTCCCCCTTTAGGGGTCGAATTTCAAAAAATCCCTTCTTAGTGAGCGCTTACATCATAAAGCGAATATACTGTCCAAATTTCACATTTTTAGGCTTACGGGTTTGGGCTGGGCGTTGTTGAGTCAGTCAGTCAGGACACTTTACTTTATATATATATAGATAATGACGTCAAAGAAAATGTTCCTTTTCAATTTACTAAAAAATCTGCTGTGGCCAGCACACGACCTCTCGCTTAATTCTGCTTATTCTACTAATCTAATAAATAGTTTTACTTACATTTTAATAGTTTCATGTTTATGTAATATGTAAACGACGATAATGTAATAGTCCAGTCAGTGGAGAATTTTGCCTTACAAAAGGTGGGGTAGTAATGATTTTTTAATATGTTGTTTGAGTAGTGACTCTGATGAAAAATACAAGTTTTCGACCTTGAGGAGGATAAGTGCGAGCCGCCATCTTGAATGAAAGGTGCAAAAAACACGTTTTAACAGAATAACTCGGTAACGGTTCGTTATATGAAAAATCTGTTCAAATATAGTGGTAAAGGGTAAAATTTCTAAACTTTTTTGTATTTAAACTTTTCTTGTAAGTTTAACAGGGACTGAGATACAGTCGAGGAAAGATGTAGAGAGAGAGAAAATTAAGTAGGTAATTTTAGCTTATTTCGTATTTTTACTTCCTTGTACGGAGTAATAAGGAAGTATTGTAATCGCGAAAAATTTCGGTTTTTAGATTTTGATGGAAATATCCGTTTTGACCTTTTCTGAATCCATTATGACTAGTTTCGTCGTGACGTCTGTACGTATGTACGGGCGTACGTATGTATGTCGCATAACTCAAATTCGGTTAGACGTAGAAAGTTGAAATTTTGTATTTAGGACTGTTATAGCATCTAGTTGTGCACCTCCTATTTTTGGTTTCAATCTACAAACCGGAAGTAGTAAATTTAAAAAAAATTTCGATAAATATTTAATTTAAGACAAATTTTTTTATTTTAAATGAAAGATTATGTGATTATTACCTACAATCGGTATTTTATAAATATGTTTGTATATGCTTTATATCTTCTTCTGCAGTTTAAATAAAATGACTAAAATATATTTGTGAGTATACTAGTATAATAAGTTAAAATAATTTTTTATATTATTCTACATTTTAGTTATTAAGAAAAGTATGAACAAACAAGGCGTATAAGGAAGTCATGTGGTGTCCACGTCAGATTTTTTAATCTCCACTGACTGGACTATATACCAAGATGCAAGCAAAAGATGTCAACTGTATTGTCACTGTCATAATCTGTGGTCATAATATAATTCAAATTTTGTGTAGAAACAAATTTCATATGTTCATGAAAAACAAGATACTGGAATTTCTAAAAAGTAGAAATATTAGTTGCACTTTATTTTATTGTTAAGGAGGTTCCCTACACATGCAGTGGCGTACTCAGATATCAGCCTTTAATTAATAAAAATATTTTTATTAATGTGAAACAAAATTCGGTCAACGGGTGTTAATTGATATTGCAATTCGTTCAGTTGCGGTGATATATTTTTACAATAATTTCTAATTCACTAATCAAAAAATGCTTGGAGATTTTTTAACAACAACAACAATATTTTTACAACTATGTGGTCAACCTTCTTCAAATTTTGGGAAATTGATGTCCGTGCTTGCATACGTTTATATACCAAAAATTAAGTAAATAGAACATTTCTAACATCTTTTTATTAAATCAATTAATTGAAAGCCATAAGAGCCCATGTAAAATATTAAAATTTAACAATGAATTACGTGGTCAAAAATTTCCAAAAAATTCAGGTATTATTTTTATGACACAGACAACATGAATTCAAAGTTTGGTTGCATTAGAACATTTTTTAAAATGTCTAGGGAACCTCCTTAAATACTACCAGATTCAGCAAATTGTATTTAAAATTCACTGTACCGATACATAATTATGCTTTCTTTTATTTTTAATTGCAAAAATTGTCATAAATAAATAATGTACCAATTTATTTAACGAAAAGTATTTCAATTTTCAAAAAGTACTACTTCCGGTTTGCGAATTATTACCAAAATCTTATCCGGTATTAAGAACCGTATAAAACCTTAAATATGAAATTTGGTTATTAAAGGTTTGATACTTTTTATATTCTAGAGACCCTGAAACGTGCTTATCCACCAAAAACTCATACTCGAAAATTTTGACAATACCTCTCTTATAGAATATGAGGCGAGAGGTAAAAACAATAATTTTTAAAATAAAATTTATATTTTTACTTATGTTTGCGATCTAATATAGGTACATGGCACTTAATACAAAATCTCATTTGCAACACCGTGCAAGTAGCCCATTGGGTTCCAATATTGTAAATTTATAAATTTTGTTTTCATCTGTTTGATTTTTATTTCGTGTGGGTACTTGTATTGTGGTGCGATTCTATTTAAAACTTGCAAATATCTTTCTTTTAAAAATTATACACAGGGATCTCAGTTTTGTTGAGAATGTTAATAACAGTAGTAACCTTAACTCGTCTTTCCTTGAGGAGTTGGTGAAACAAAACTATATTAACATTAACACTAAGTAATGTACCTACGGCACACTAAGTCCCCTCCCCGTGTGTCTTTGTCACTGTCCTTGCACTAAACTTCACTATTGTTCGAACGTTTGCATTTGGTTTAACACTTGTACCGTGATACAACGACGTGGAGCTGGGCACAATGCCTGTGCAGTCCGCGGATTACTCGAGAATCTCAGCCCGCAAACTTGTGTTACAAAGTGCTTTGCTGATAGCAAAAATATGGAAATTACGATACAGTCTCTGAGATCACTTCACCGTCGTTCAGACAATGACTAACAAAGAGGTTATTTACATTTGATGATATAAATGCACTGGACGCAACATCCATGTGTTTCGTTTCGGATCTAGGTAGAATGTTGACTTGAAAGTGGGATTAGTCTAGTTCTGCTCTTTATGCAAAGTTTTGTTAGATATACAGCACACCGTTTCGTATTCTCTGTCATAAAGATTTATGTGATTTCAACATAATATTTTTGTTTTATTAGCCTTATGTCAGAACTTTAACTACGTACAAGAGTTAATTGAAAGAGTATATAGTTATAGGTAATAGGTGCTTCTACTTGATGTAATATTTTTACGAGTAAATTAAAATGAACAAACATTTTAATTTCAATTTAAGATAATCAAGTGCGATCTTTTCAATTTATATTAATTAACAAAGTTATCTGAATAATAAATGAACTTTGATAAATAGTTAAATAGTGACGCATCCAGGTGACATGATTGGTATGTGAAATATTGATGTAGGGTCTTTCATTAAGAGTGATAGGATTTTAATTTTAAATAAAACGTCAACAGTTTGACATATCAATTTAGTTTTCGCTTTATTTGGAAGCTTAGACAATGCAGTTATGTTCGGAACAAGATATCGTTCAAATGTCCACCACGGCTTTGTTGACACTGATCACAAGATCGCTCCAATTTGGCAGAATTTGGCTCATTTGCAACACTGGCCGCTACAACTGTGATTTTCTCCTCACTTCGAACATTTCGTTGCCTTCTTGATGGCTTATTGTCTTAGTAATGTTCACTCAAACTTTATCACAGTGCGTCTTATAGCCTGCGCAGAGTAACGGTGAGGGCGACCCAATTCTGGGGTGAATAAATGTTGAGCACCCACAACTGATCTCGAACTTTGGTAATATTTATTTACTATTTCCAACCGGTTAGAGGCGTCAAACGCTGCATCATAAAACTGCACACTATACTAAATAATTTGACACCTAGAAGTAAATAAAATTTATATCAGAAACCGAGAAATCTTTATATATATATATATATATATATATATATATATATATATATATATATATATATATATATATATATATATAATATGAATATCTTAAATATGTTTTGTACTATTTTTCTAAAAATAATGTATTATGCTGATCATGATTATAAAATAAAAATGTTTTTGATGATATGACAATTTAATAAAAATGTCTTTAAATACAATGCAGTTTGCAATGATGTAATATACTGCGTATACTATAGACAAATTAGACAAAAATAGTATATTAAAGGCGGATTTATGCAGCCATTTACATTTACATTTAATTTTCATTTAATTTTCATTTCATTTTCATTTAATTTAATTTATAAGATAAATGTGTGTAACTCAATGGAGCCATGCATACACCATTCTCATTTATGTTTTCAAATGCGACATTGTTACCATAGTTACCTTTTAAATTAAATTAAATTTTGTCTGACATCGGTAATTTTTTTAATCCATATGCAAATATTAATATTATTTTCCTCATAATTAAAATAAATTTACTTACCGTTCAGTTTATATTTACTTACCATTCAGTGAACGGTAAGTAAATTACTTATCGTTTTGTTTAACCTAGCAACCGATAAGATCAACATACTGTCTTGGAAACAGGCATGGTAAAAGACCAGTTATTGTGCAAAAAAGTAACTTGCACCATTATTTTAGTTAAGAAAAATTGTACGCTAACAACAAAAGCTACGTAATTAATTATGAATAAAAAACAGGATCGCTGGATTTTTAGTCAAAATTATTTTATTTATTTAAGTATTGTATTATTTTATTGTTGTTGGTGTTTTAAATTATTGACTATATTAGTCCTAAGGTAAGCCTTAGCAAGACCGAAACGTCGACATAATATAAAATAAATTAAAGAATTTTGACTGAAAATCCAGCGATCCTCTTTTTTATCATGTAATTAATTATGGCTGTAAAAAATTATAACTTTTATAGTTGATGTTTGTTTTAAAATTGTTGATAATAGTTGCACGTCTGCATGTATAAAATCTAAATGTACCGCTTTTCCAACCTAATAACTTAGTCACAAAACCATCTTGAGTTTCAGGTCGCTTGGTTACGCGTGGACACCCAAACCATCCTCACAATCCACAACCACGTGATCACGAAGAACCACCGCATCGGAGTCACACACAGCGACCACCGCACGTGGTACCTGCACATCCGGGATGTCAGGGAGTCGGACCGTGGCTGGTACATGTGCCAGATCAACACCGACCCGATGAAGAGTCAGGTGGGGTATCTGCAGGTCGTTGTACCGCCGGATATCCTGGATTACCCCACTAGTACAGACATGGTGGTACGCGAAGGGTCCAATGTCACCCTAAGGTGCGCGGCGAATGGATCGCCTGAACCTAGCATCACGTGGAGGAGGGAAGCTGGTGAAGCTATCCCACTTGGTAATGGGATTGAGGGTAAGTTCAAATTTATAGATCTAATAGTATATTATATATTGAGGGACTAAAGTTCATGATTTAATTCTGAGGGTGAAGTTTATTTCACGAGCCGAAGGTGAGGGAAATAATCACCTGAGGGATTAAAGGTACTTTAGTCCTGTGGTATATACGCTATTTTTTGCACTTCATCCTCAAACGAATGCAAAATAGTTTAAAAGAATACACATTTTGTAATTTTATGACAAATATTTATATTGTTACCATAGATACTCTGTAACAAATAGCACGTATTTACTTGACAACGGGATTAATTAATTCAATTCCTTGACAACGGGTTTAAATATGAAAAATAATCCCTTGGGATCAAAGGACCCCGCACCAAATACATGGGACCAATAATATCGGTGAAATTTTCTGTAACTTTGGGAAATGACAGTTCTCTAAGTCTAGAACAAACTTTCAAATGCAACATGCAATAATATATACATTATTTTTACCTGAATTAAAGTAAAAATCTGACATTCTGGGTATGATGAAAGAGGGGACTGGAAAATTAATAACAACAACAACAAGTTCAACAATAATACTAATAATATTGCCAGTAAAAAATGGGTTTTGTGGATTTTACCATGTATCTTCTAGTGGAAAAACGTGATTTTCGGACTTTGAGACGTGGATAGCGAGAAATTAAGGCATTTTCAGACCCATGTTGCATTTGAAAGTTTGTGCTATTCGAGAACTGTCATTTCCCAAAGTTACAGAAAATTTCACCGAGATTATTGGTCCCATGTATTTGGTGCAGGGTACTTAGAACCTTAGTCTCTAAAAATAAAGACTAAAGAAGAGTTTTAGTCCCGGAAGTGCAAAAAAGACTTTTTCCTCATTTATTATTAAGTAGCTATCATTTAATGCATACAAAAACAAAATCATACATTAATAAAGTCCTATATAGTTATTTCACAGATAAACGTGTTTATCTGTGGTTATTCTACGAAAGTGCGAATTCACATGTTTTCAGATATTAAAATTGATGGTTAAAATAGTCTTTTGAAACATTGAGTGTTGAAAATAATTTCAACACCCATTTTGTACATTGAGTGCGAATTTTTCACAAAGTACATTTTTCATATCTAAAACACTTTATTTGTTCTAATGTCTGTAATAAATGTTCAAATGGACGATTTTCACTGAATTTGAGACATACATCATTTTGCTGAACTAGAAATTGTGCAGTTACTGGAAGGTCAAAGCTGTCAGGATGATTTTGACTTCAGAGACAAAAGTTTAGATTCACTATTGCCGTAAAATGTCCGGAGTGGTTCAAATAAACTCACTTTCACTATCACTACAACATTCTGCATGAAATGCCATTATTTTTATCATAAATAACACCATAAATGCAAAATTACAAAATTCATTTGTCAGTTTTTAGATATTGTTATTGTTTTCAGTTCTGACAGCAAGCCTACCTTATTTGTTTTTCATAAATAACTTTCGTAGAAAAAATAGTATGTAACACACTTGTGGAAAGGGTCATTGAAAAACTCGTATGATAGGAGAACTCGCTGACGCTAAATGGGTCCGCCAGACCATTTTAATAAACCAGCATTTATGGTCAACCGAGACCAACAGTTTTTGGCCAAGCGAGATCACAGTAGTGCAACATTCAAAAATATTTTTAAGACCACCAGGCCACCTACTTTACACTCCCATACGCATTACATTGATTTGCAGCACCAGTGCAATCTCGTGTAAAAACTAAATTGAAACAAGTACATAAATCTGAAAATATATTTTTTATAAATATTGTGATACTGGCATTTTGTGGTTTATTTCCTGTAGTATCTAGTTCCAAATATCCAAATGATTAATTTCAAAATCTGACTAAACAAATTTAGTATCAATTTAAATAACCGTTCAAATTCCTGAATGGTTTCCACTAATACAAAAGTGGCAAAAATTCTATACATTTTAAATGAGCAATGATTACTTGGCTCGTCTCATTTTAGCGAAAGTAACATAAAATTGGTTTTCTTTTCATACAAGAGCTTGTTGAAACGAACGCCCAAATGACAGCGGAAAGTGCGGAAACATTGGGGCAAGTGAACGAGCGAAAGACGAACGTTTCAGTGTTCAAGTTGCTCAACCACAAAGATATTTTGAAGTTGTTATATAGAACACACACACACACACACTCACTGAACTAGAACGACTACGAAAATTTATCAAATTAATTATTATGTGGTCTGATAATAATATTGTTCCATTTACCTATAATAGTGTACAACAGAAACGGTTAAATGGAATCAATACCTCAATAACTAAAACACCATTACTGGCAAATAGCAAATTTCAAAATGAGACCTTATTAGAATATAAATTAAATTTACGTGTGTGTAACTTAATAGTGGAGGGTAAATTATAGTTTATCAAATCATTTAATTACAAAACATAACAGAGTGGTCAAAAATTATAATGGTTCTATATATTTTACGTGCTAATAAATTTCATACGGGTAGTTAACAAATCGGTGTTTGTTTAATTTACTTGTATACTTATGTATTTATAGTAAATTTATGATATAGAAAACCAAAATCAAACTTTGATAAATTTGATTTGATGTGAAATAAAAATTAATTAATTTATGTACCTACATAGTAATTTACAAAAATTATTGTTGACAGTTTAATATTTGGTAGTTTTGTTAATGAATCTATACACGATGTTTCTGTACTTATGGATCAAACTTTAAGGGTAGGTATATGTAACACGAACACATTCTACTGATAACGGAACAAAAAGAATTTCTCAAAAATTCTCAAAATTAAGGAAATATGTTGAGTGCCACTGGTTTCATAGCTGTTTGTGTTGTTTTATTCAAATATTAACAATACACGTAATTATCTAATTCAACGCTGATATTGTGTAATGAACAGGATAGTAAATTAATTTGAATTATTCTGTTTCTTTCATAGAAATGATTTAAAAAATTATACAACAAATTTTGCATACATGTGGCAAATATAACAAATTATTTAGAAAAAGTGAAACTTACGTTTGCTACAAAAATAAAAAAAACACACAAAAACTTCATTTGCTTCTAAACGACAAGTCGTATAGGTACTTGTAAAACTTAGCAATAACATCTGTTATTCATAGATGGAGTGGCAATATTTTATATTTTCAGTTAGTCCATGGTGAGAACAAGCTTGTTGTTATAATGTACCTGTATTAATTTTGTCCCCGGTCTCCCCTACTTTTGCAATATTATTTTTGCATTAAACCTAAGTGATTAGGTTACCTACCTTTTAGTTGGTTTCAGACCAATTTAAAAAAATGTTTTATGTAAAACATAACGTACCCACACACATTTTATTTTTCTCTGTCTAAACTCCCCAGCCGTAAGAGATATCACAGAGAATGTAGGTAGTAGTACGTTCCTTTATCTAGAAATTGTATGTAGGATTAGGTATTTCTTCTTGTTCGTTTTTGTCTTTTTCTTCCTTTTGTTTTAGGCTCAATAGAAACATCTTGACAAAATTAAATTACTCTGTTGTAGTTCTTGAAACTTGCTTTAATTAACTACAGCACGGAAACTACAATAAAAATCTGTTGTGACCAGCATACAACCTTCCGCCATATCTAAACTTAAACTTATAAACATAAATAATGTATACGTACAATCCGGTGCCCATTTAAAATATACAAATAAAAATCTAAAATATTCAAACACAGAAATTTGCATCACCTGAATCAAAAGATTCAAAACTCTTCTGTGTTGAAGCCATCCTCCGTTCAATTACTTAATATCTTACTTATGACTTATATAGCGCTAGTATGTCAACTTGTCACCCGTCTCACCTGTAAATATTTTTTACGCAGAAACAAATATCTACCGAACATGGATTACACGATTTCAACGTTTTATCTGTGAAATTTATTTTTACTTCCTTGTACGGAGTAATAAGGAAGTATTGTAATCCCGAAAAATTTCGGTTTTCAGATTTTGATGGAAATATCCGTTTTGACCTTTTCTGAATCCATTATGACTAGTTTCGTCGTGACGTCTGTACGTATGTACGTATGTATGTACGTATGTATGTACGTATGTATGTACGGACGTATGTGTGTCGCATAACTCAAATACGGTTAGACGTAGAAAGCTGAAATTTTGTATTTAGGACTGTTATAGCATCTAGTTGTGCACCTATCAATCCTATCAATCTATAAACCGGAAGTAGTACTTTTTAAAAATATTTTGATAAATAATTAATTTTAGACAATTTTTACTTCCCCGACCTATGTAATAGAGGGAAGTATTGTAATCGTGATTTTTTGACAGTTCGAGATTTTGGTGAATCTTCACGTTTTAGACCCTACTGAACCCAAAAAACATAATTTTAAAAAAAGTCGGTCTGTCGGTCTGTCGGTCTGTCGGTCTGTTAGTCTGTTAGTCTGTTAGTCTGTCTGGATGTTGGATAACTTAAAAACGCGTTGGAATTTTGGACTGAAATTTTATATTTAAGATCTTGAGCAAAAATCTGACTTCAAGTTCGTTAATGAGCTTTATTCAACCAGTGGTACCAACTTTATAAACATAACTTTTTTATTTTTATCATAATACTATCGTGTGTGGTATCAAATTAAAGCTCTCGGGAAAAGAATTCTAGTAGAAAATCAAAAATAACATTAAACGATCGTCAATTGTTTTTTTATTATAAATTATTCAAATTATATCGAGTTTTGTGTCAATTTAAAGCGCTTGGGGAGATAAGTTTAGTAAAAATGTAAAAAATAACATTTATGCGATTGTCAATTGTTTCTAAAAAAAATTATTACATTTTTTTAATTCATCCAGTGGTACCAACTTTATAAATACAACTTATTTTATTTTTATTAAAATATTATCGTGTGTGGTATCAAATTAAAGGTCTCGGGAAAATAATTCTATTAGACAGATAAAAATAACATTTAACAGATCGTCAATTTTTTTAATACCTACATTATTCAAATTATACCGAGTTTAGTGTCAATTTAAAGCTCTCGGGGAGACGAGTTTAGTAAAATGTAAAAAATGACATTTATGCGATATTTAATCAAGTTGGTATCAACTTAAATAGTTTCTGAAGAAAGATAAATTTATTTAAATTTTGCTGAATAAAGCATAAAATTAAAGGCGTTACGAAATAAGTTATTAAAACTTATAGTCGGGGAAGTACTGTGGTGGACACAGCAGATTTTTTATTTTAAATCAAAGATTATGTGATTATTATCTACAATCGGTATTTTATAAATATTTTTGTATCTGCGGTATCATTTAAGAATAATTAAAGTATATATTTATAATTTAGTATTTCGGCATCTTGTAGTCCATGATCGATTAACATTTGTTACTACGTAAAATTTAAATGATTATGACATGACAGTGACAATAGTAAAATATGCTTTATATATCTTCTTCAGCAGTTTAAATAAAATGACTAAAATATATTTGTAAGTATAGTAGCAGTAGTAGTAGTACTTCTACATTAATATATTAATATAAAAGAATAAAGTAGGTATATGGCGGGAGGTCTTGTGGTGGCCACGTCAGATTTTTTTTAATTATTCTACATTTTAGTTATTAAGAAAAGTATGAACAGTTTAATAGGCGTACAAGGAAGTCATGTGGTGTCCACGTCAGATTTTTAAATTTTACTGCAGTTCTTCAATGCTACCAGATAAAGACAATTTTTTTATAACGTAAGTTGCAAATAACCTTGCCTCTTATTCTTATTACAATTAAATACTATATTTATCCAAATTTAGATAAATTTTTGACAATTAACTTTTTCAATCTTCAAAAAAATATGACTTCCGGTGAAGATATTTGTACCAAAATCTAATGAACTCTTCCAATTTATATAGAAATGTTAAATACCAAATATCAATTTTTTTGGGAAATACGTATTTGAGTAATCCAACTTACACCCCGGCCTTGATCACATACATACATACACACACACACATACACACACATACACACACATACACACACATACACACACATACACACACACACACACACATACATACATACATACATACATACATACATACATACATACATACATACATACATACATACATACACACACACACACACACACACACACACACACACACACATACATACATACATACATACATACATACATACATACATACATACATACATACATACATACATACATACATACATACATACATACATAGGTACAGACATCATCGTGAAACTATCAAAAATGATTTGTAAGGACCCTAATTTGTGCTCATCCACTAAAAACTCACTACCCGATTTTTAGCATGATTCCAATACCTTCCTTTACAGGTAAGCGGAAGGTAAATATTACTACTTTTCTCTTAGATATGAAACAAAACATTAAAAATCTCGTTAGGCCGATGGCTGATCATGTCTAAAATAAACTCATCCATTAGATAGACATTGAAATATTTGAAATAATACTAGCCAAAGCTCGCATATCAAGCAACTAGACATAACCCTTTCGGCGGCCTATGAAACTTGAAGTAGAGCTTGGCGGGTTCGTTGGCGTTGCAAATTACAATAATGAGAAAAGAGCAGTGAGTGCGGGTCCTACCCTGCAGAAGCAACCGCGATCATAGCCGCCATTCAGACGCATTCGCCCGGCCAGTTTCGTCCGAGCATGGCTTGCTTCTCTCAACAAAATACTGCTTGCCGCACCGCGCCGACCAATTGGCTAAGAGCTGCCGCCGGTTTTGCTTTGATCCTTTGAAGCTCAGAGTTAAATAGACGAACGCCATCTATAGCATGAGTTAAATGCATTTACTAGTTCCGAATTATCAAAACGAAACTCTCACTAATGCATGGTTGTGGATTTCAACATTGAACCGCGTGGCGTTGCTGTCTTTCGAGAAATCTATTAACTTGTGCTTTGTATCGCTGTTCGAAAGGTTATTAATTTCAGATCTCGTCTGACTTATCGTATTATTTTAGGGTCTGAATAAATATCCGCTAATTAAACACAAAACAATATTGGGCCTCATCATTTGAATTACAAATTTATTAATGTGAAGAACTTTCATAAACTAATACTACAACTTTAGTGACTAAACATTATCATTCATTATGTACCTACCTAATACTGTAAAAGTAACTCATATTACAAATAATATTATAATTTAAAATGTACCTACCTAGGGGAGAGTATGGCAAGATGGGGACTTTAATGTCTAGAAAGTTTACTTTTGAGGGAAATTAAACAAATATTTATTTATACAATTTTTTTATAATATACAGGCTGCGTCTGTACTTCGGGAAAAAATTAAGGGTATATATTCCATGACGTGTTGAACGTGGAAAAGAAATAATTTTTGAAAAATTCTCAAAATTAAGGGATACCGAAAACTAGCTTATTTCATTGAAAGCAACTTAATTTAAATTAATTTTCAAAATAATAAGGCTCCTGACAACGATGTTATTCCAAATGAATTTCTAAAAATACTACGAGTACAACCAAACTGGAAACGTTATCTATGTACAATAAAATTATAGAATCTGAACCATACCACAGCCCTGGACGGAAATACAACTAATGATTATACAAAAAAGGAGATAGAGAAAACCCTACGTTATTCATAGTGTTCAAATTTTGTTGAATAAAGCATAAAATTAAAGCCTTTATAAATGCATGTTAAAACTTATAGCCGGGGTAGTACTGTGGTGGCCACAGCAGATTTTATAATACATTAAGATAATTAGATATTTGTTTTTGCACTGTCTTAGTACTCAAGCATTTTAGTAATGCCATGTCAGCCATATTCCTATTCAAATCCTTTCCCGTTGCTTTTCGCAATACAAGAAGTAAATAACCAAGATCAAAAATATTCCTTTCGCATTGACTTCAAAATAGAAAATGGAACTCGAAAGCTAATAAATGTTTTAAAACTTCTTATTTAGAGGAAATCTCAGTTTATCGATACCAAGTAGATTTGTACTTCATATCAAGCACTGTTCACATAATTGAAATTGACCGTTTTCGCGTTATATAACCCCATGTGTTAAATTTTGACTGTTCACTATAGTGGATGGTTTATATAATAAAGTATTCGCATATCTGAGCGCCCACAATTTTTCTTGGATATTTTAATGAGGGATAGGTTAGCATATGCTAAGTCTTTCCGAAAGAACAAATTCAAAGATGAGGCATAACGAAGACCAACAAAAGAAATGTGGAAATAAACGTGAGAAAAATCTTGAAATGTTGATAGGAATACATGAATAAAAATGGTGAATGATACCACACGAAACTGTTGAAAGCATGCATACCCAGACGTTACTCTGTATATTGATATGAACGATGTGCGGTTATAATGTGTATGAATACAATTGAATTGTATAATGTTAGGTACCAGGAATACATCAAGAGATTTTTCTGTAATTCCGATTCTGCAGGCCAGGCTAGGTTTTACCTTTTGTCCAATAAAATATCAGCTTTTCATCGCGGATGAAATTTGCGTTTCCTTTGTTTGGGCTTTCATATTTGGTAGTATTTTATCATTATATTTATTCATCATATTTGAGATATAGATGTTATTAATTTGTTACAAATGATTTTCCTTTTCTATAACTCGTTTTAGATGACTTAAAAGTATAAATCTTCAAAAATACATATCGATAATTTCGTAATAATTATGATTTCTGATCCTATCACTACAAAAGTAGTACGAGTTAACGTTATAAAGCCCTGGTTTGTAGTAAGTCGAAAATTAAATTGAAGTTATGTTCATGTGTCTAAAAATCTAATACCTAATACAGCAATTATTGCAGATTAAAAAATTATAATAATTTCGCTAATATGAATTTTACACTTAAATCACAGGTGGTATGCAATGTCATAATGGATCCTGACTTTTTATTGGTCTACTTTAATTTTAAATCGTTATGTTTACCTTTTTGTTTATGTTTGAGAACTTGATGAACAACTGTACACATTGGGCGATTTAAAACGGGTGACGTGCCATTCTCAAATTTGACCAAAACACATTTTGTGGAAAATAGTAGGCGATAATCTGGAATAGCAAACTTTGTTTTGTTTTGTTCGACGTATTTACTATATTAATTTAACAGTTTTACAAGCATGAGTATCTACTTCATCATGATACGTTTTCATATTGAGTTTATTAGGTAACTATTATTCATAACTTATTTTATCTTGAGAAAATGATGCGTACCTAAGTGATCCCTTTTTGTAGTTAAGAGCAAGATTGAGTTACTGTTGTTGCCGTGTTTGTTTTTTAATGTCAATGTACTACCCAAGTAACATTTTTTGACTTGTTCGTTATAAAATCTTATTTCTAGTTATTAAAACGTTTTCATCACCAGCTTTTAGTTATAAATTGGTTATTTGAAATTAATTATATTATGGTGTGAAACATTTGTCACTAAAACGTTTTGAAAACGTTTAAAACTCATTGGCAATTATCATCAACAAGCAAAAGGTTACTATGGCTAAAATATATCCAAATGACTTCTAGTTATTTCTTTTATTCCAACACATAGCCACAAAAGCGTTTCTGAATCTCTAAATACCGCTAAATACACCCCTAAAATAACTAAAACTGTTTAGTTTTTTTCTGGTCAAAAATGCTAAAATAATGACAATTTTCAACCATCGTATGACCATGACCATAGATCAGTGGCTGTTATCAATTACGTTTCATCATTGCTAAAAATTGTTATAAATTCTACTATACGAGTATCATTTTATAATTCAAACCGTGTTTTTTTACTGTTTTTCTACTTTGTCGCATAGTTGTGGGATTACAAACTTAGAGGAAATAGGTACTGTCAACTTTAAAACAATATTTTAATTACTAATTTATAAAAACAATTTTAAAATAAATAAATTTTAAAACAGATCTATACCCATAACAATACTGAATAAATAATCGGTATTTGAATTGTTGTAACCTATAATATTTAAAAATATTTTCGTTATTAAGCAGATATTATATCATTACGAATTCGAAAAAAACTTTGGAAAATGAGAAGAAATATAACAAATATATTATTTGGTCACAAGAACTTAAAATTAACTAGACCTTTAACTTGTTGGTTTCTAAAAGCCATTTGGAAAGACAATAGTTATATTTTAGCCACATTTTAGCTTTTTTTCATCGGAATTGTTTAATTTTCCTGCGTTTTCGCCATCTTTTCCTTTATACGTGAAGGCATCCATTGTTTTACAAATACTACAAAATGAAGATTAAAACGTTTTTAAAGAGAATATCTTATTTAAATCAGTATTTAAACATTCCACATTAGCCTTTTTAGCATCTAAATTCAACCTGGTATTAAATTTTTTTAAATATATTTTTACAATATATTTAATCGATAAATTAAACCCTGTAAGTAAAGCAAATAGGACCGGCGCACATAATTTTTCAAAGTATCTTGATAAGTTCTGCAATAAATATGATTGGGCATATAAAATTTCTATATCGATTAATTTGACATTTCAACAAATAATATTCTTATAATTACTATCTGTAAAAAGCATTGCTAGCCATTTTTCCCTTAGTTATATTACGGACATTAGAGAACAAAATTGCTAACTACATTCCAAATAATAACAAAACAGTCAAAATATGGCAATTTATAGGTAATAACCAGTTTAAGACTTAATTGTAGCTTTATGCTTTTTCGTAATATTGTAGTAATATTTTCGTCAAAACAATTTATAAAATGGCTAAAAAATAAGACACTACAACGTTTTCACAACCAAAATATAATTCCCCATTTACGTAAAGAAAACGTTTTCAACCTGTTTTAGAAAGGTCTTGATTGATTAATTATTGCCAAAAAGATTTTCAAACTGTTCTCATGACGTTGTGATATTCAAAATACAGCAACAAATGCTACTTGGGTATGACCAGGCGCGGATACAAGGGTAGGGGGGTAATGGGGTAATTACCCCCCCCCCCCAAGAATCCTAAAGTTAGATCTTAAAATCGAATACTATTCCAATTTCTACTTAAGTTAATACTATTTTAACTTACGTGGAAGTAAAAATTAACATAAAAAAGAGTGTTATTCAAATCCGAAATTTCATATAAAGGCATTTGACCTTGATCTAAAAAAAATTTCGCCTGCGGCGCTATTTTACCATTCCATTTTTCAAAATTACCCCCCCTAAGAAAATCATCTGGATACGCCCTTGACTATGACGTTAGATAGATAGATAAATAGATTAATTTTAAGTTAAGAGATACATAAGTATATAAACTAAGTCACAAAAACAAAGTAAGATATAATCAAAATTTAAATCTTACACATAAGAAATTCATTTGTACTGTAGAAGGCTTGTTCTAAGATGTAATCTTTAATATAATTATGACCATGTGTTCGAAGCATAGGTGCTACCTAGAGGCGAGCAGAGAGACTTAGCCACCTTACAATGAAAATTATTTGTCTAAAATACAAAATTTTGCTGACTAATCTGTCAAGTATATCTTGTGGTTAGCACTGGGATAAATCTTTTACGTGTTTTTCGGGATACTTTTTTTTAGCAGAGCAGCTTTGGACTATAGTAACTCTAACTAAATTGCCTCCCAATTTTGTCACGTTTCTCGAACTTAATACTGTGCAGGCTATGCTGAATATTTTGTACAGGGTGTTTCATTGTAACTTACTAATTTCAAAACGCAATAATACCCATTTTAGAAATCAGAAACTTTTTATTTTTATTGTATAATATAGGTACATATCTAAAGTTTTGTTTCACCTAGTTTTCAAAATCATATCAGGTAGGTGACGTCTATATTGTCTATACACTGAATAAGACAATTTCTGGCGTTTGTCATAACTCTTTCCAGCATGGCAGCGGGTATGTTGGCAATTGCGGACTGGATGTTGGCCTACAGGTCTTCTAGGGTCCTTAGACGGTTGACGTAAAAGCGGGATTTAAAAAAAGAAGTTATGAATGAACCACCCTGTATTTTCTTATATCTCTAAAAGAACGAATCCAAACATATCCGTCAATCAAAAAGAACTTATAAAAAATAAATGTAATTCAACAAAAACTGTGTATATTTTATAACACATTTCACATGGCGTACAAAAGCGTAGCAAACAGTGATAAATACTGAAATCCGCGCGTGAGACAAATGACTTTCCGTGGCCAGCAATGCAAACGCCGCCACGCAGAAATGGCCGAGGCTGGAGTTTCTACAGCCGCATTGTTCTCGCGCGATAATCGCGCGCACAATAACTAAACAGTTCTTGAATGCGCGGCTGTTACCAGATTAAGTGTTTCCAGATAGCAGCCACCAGCTAGGTATACTCCAAGCCTGCTGTAGTATTTTAAACCGGAAGTGATGTTATGATGACGATTGTTCGCTAAGCTTTCCGTTTAGAAGAATTATGCTTTGCTTGTCATGCAAGTGTGGAAGCAGGTGCTGGGATGTATTGTGTTTTTGTAATTATGAACACTTCTTTTAATTTTGTTGGACGAAATCAAATTATGCGCAACACAATGAAACTTCCAGAGGTAAATTATTATGCGGTTCATTTGCAAAGACACAAAATAATATAGTGTGATACAAGTGTGGAATGGGCTTCAATGAAAAACTAATAAGACCACGAGCGATAGCGAGTTCTCCTATCATACGAGTTTTCAATGCACCTTTGCGCAAATGTGTTACATTCATACTATTTTTTCTACGGAAGTGTGAAATATTGAAAATAATAATTTAAAAAAATATATATAATAACAAACTTTAGAAAAACAAATCAGATTATGGCTTGCTGCCATAGCTGAAAACAATACCACAACATTAAAATTGACAGCTCATTTTGTAATTTTACATTTATAGTGTGATTTATGAGGGAAAAAATGGAATTTCTGGTTTCTAATTATTTTACATGTAAAGTTATAAAGTTAACAACTACAATTTATTAGTTACTCAATATAAACATGTTTATATTTACTAACTTGTTTTTACCTCTCGCCTCATATTCTATAAGAGAGGTATTGTGACGGGTCAAAATTTTTGTATGAGTATGAGTTTTTGGCAGATAAGCACGTTTTAGGATCTCTAGAATACGAATTACACATTTTTGTGTGTGTGTGCGTGCGTTCGTTCGTTCGTTCGTATGTTACAATTTTTTCGGACACGATAACTCCAAAAATATCAAACAATTAAATACAAAATTTTGTATTTAAGGTTTCAATACGATTCTTAAAAGCCCAATATAATTTTGGTTTCAATCTACAAACCGGAAGTAGTACTTTTTAAAAATAATTCAATAAATAATTAATTTAAGACAATTTTTTTAAATTTTAAATGAATACCAACAATCGGTATTATATAAATTTTTCTGTATCTAATATCATTTAAGAATAATTAAAGTATAATACTTATAATTTAGTATTTCGGTATCTAGTCCATGATCGTATCATTTGTTACTAAAGATGATTTAAATCCATATAGGAGTGACGTCATAAAAAACAATTATTCGTATGAATCAAGATTTTACTTTTTAGTACAGCATGACTTTGGTAGATGGTGCTGGCAGTCTTTCTCTATACGCGAAATTTAAAAGCAATAGTTTTTATTTCCACTTTTAAAATTAATCATTATTTTACCATTTTAATACATCGCATGATTCTGTAGGAAATATAGAAATATAGTGCTACAAAATTCGCCAAATAAACAAAAAAAGTAGGAGACTTCTGAAAATTTGCAGAGTTATAAAAAAATATGTAACATTCAAGATTCCGATGAGTCCCCATCAGCAGAAAGTGTGCTCGAGCCGCCATATTGAAAAAAATTTTTTTTTTCAAAAAAACTCGGTAACTTTAAATTTTACGGTAAATATTGATATTATAATATTGTAGCTTATAAAATTTCCTACAAATAGATGCTATCACTTTTTTACATAGAAATAATAGTTTACGAGAAAAACGAGAAAATATATTTTGGTAGAACGAAAATAATTAAATCATACCTTTGCTATAATAATTTTTGAGGATTAAATATTATCTTTTGGAGATTAATAATTAATATATGAAGTTATAAATTTAATATTTAGTATTCAAATCTATTTATAATCATTTAAGGTTTACTATTTTTAATCAACAAAGATTAAATACTTTTAATCATTGAAAAGATTTAAATTTTTGACAGAAAAATAATCAATGCGATTAATTTGAAATCAGAGTAGACAAAAATATTGTTTAATCTGTGAATGATTGAAATTTTCAATCTTCTGTTTTGAGAGTGTAAGTAGTAGCAGTTAGTAATAGTACTTATATATTCATATATAGTAAAAAGCATAAAGTAGGTATGGCGGGAGGTCTTGTGGTGGCCACGTCAGATTTTTTTAAAATAAAATATGAATATAATATAACAACAATTTTAGCAATTATCATGTTGATAATATAGTCTAACAGAACAGTGAAAACAAAACATGTTTCATGCTTTCATCTAAATTAGCTACCATCAACATTTCATTTCCAACCAACTCAACTCTACACACATTTTACGCTGTAATTGGAATTTAAAATATTAAACCCTTAATTCATTTAGTATAAAAACGACATGAGTTATAGTGACGCCATGGGTGAATATGGTAATGAAGCTAATTTAATTGAAGTAAAAACAATAAGATTTAAAAAATTCATTAGAAATTTCATTGTAATAAAATAAAAAATGTCATGTTGTGATAAATTTATTTCTACTATGTACTATGGAGTTCCGAATTCAGATCATTATAAACTAATATTTGTTAATTAATACAATAAATTACTGTGTACAAGATAGTAAAGTGAATAAAGCACTAGTAATTTTACAATTTTTCAGGTAACCGAATGTATGACTCTGTTTTACTTTCAGTATTCAGCATAAGCTACAAAAGATGTAATTTGAAACAAAAATTATAACAATAAATATTAGTAACTTTAAAAGTACGAAAATGTATTATATAAATATTATTCAACCATTAATACGATGATTAGATTAATATGAAATCCACCTGTAGATTAAAAAGTCCATAATGCCATGATAATATTTAATTTAGTTTAATTAAATAACTGCGTTTGATAGTAACTTTCCGTTGCCAAAATTATTATTAATTATTATGTTTTTTGTCGTTAGATTAGACTTTTGATTTACTACATTTTGTTAGATAAATCTTGACAAATACCACTCGAAATAAATTTTTGTTCGCAAATCAAAAATTTTAACTCATAGTTAGGTCCTTTTTTACTTCTTATGGTTTAACGTTTAAAAATATTTCATTAAATAATTCAAAAATAAATTAAACCATAACAAATTAGAATTTCCATTTACAAGTTTCTACGTCAAATATCTTCTTCTCCGCCTCTGGGCAACACGCACATATTTAATAGAGTGATGGAAACGGCAGAGCGAAGGCATTCCGCCGGAACTCATCACGTCCGCGCGAAAAGCACACTCTTTCTGCACGCTCCTCTTCTTTACCTCTTCAGTCCTTCCACTGCCTCCGGTAGCGCCAACAGCCGCCGTTCCGGCCCGGAGCGCGAGCCGGATCCTCCGCGGCTTTCTAAATAATGGCCACTTCATTCACCCGGAACAAAACGAAGGAAAAATCAGTTGTTATCTAATAAATGTGTCCGTCCATATTGTGCCAAATAGATTTTCACAAGATTATTATTGAAAGACTTAGTTTATTTGCTTTCTTCAATTGGGTAGATTTATCATGTTGCTAGAATTGTTCGTCTTGTATTGAGTGCCGCATTTTTCGTTTTAGTTATTTTTTAAATAAAAATAAAACCGGTGATGTTTCCTTTTCTGTAGATTCGGTTGATTCACAAAATAAAGATTTTTCAACTTAATTCACTTGAATTGAGAAAATTGTAAAATATGAACAGTGAAAATGTACATACAAACGATCATTTTCATTAGATTTTTGCTTATAACTTTTTACCTCCCATGAGGCGGGAGATACCAATCAATTGATTATCAATAATTATTTACTGAATATGACTGATTTGTACTATTTGAAAATGTTTTCAAATTTTGCATTTTTTTGTTTTCATTCACTAAAATAATCAACTACAAAATATCTTATCGCCGCGCCGTTTCGTTCATGTAAATTCAATTAGATTAAATAAAAGCTTATGTCACAAACGTAAAAAATCGCTACTAAATGAGAATTATAATTTTCTGTTTTCTTTGAGGTATTTAAGGTAGGTATTTTGAAAAGGAGGCCATGAAATGCAAATTAAATTTGTTGAACATTTTTCTTATTTGTAGGTACCTACTTTGTATTAAAATTTATGGAATAAAATAATACACCTAAATGTATAATTTAATTTTTATACTTCATTGGTTTGAATACTTAATGCAACAATTTTCAGAATAATAATAAAATCTCGTATAAGATAGGGGTCATTATTACCTTTTATAATAGGTATTTATTATTATTTTTAATGAAGTTGGAATTTACTTAAGTGGAAGTTTTAATTAAAGGATTGAAGTAAATGGGTTGCAGTCAAAAAAGATATATTTTATACCACTCTACCGGTTTCGGCCCACATGAGCCCTCCTCAGGAGTTGGTACGAGGGGTCGTTTTTATATTCCCGGACTGGGCTGTTTAGAATTTTGATGCAATTTTTCATTATGCTGTTTTTTAATCACATATGTCTTGGTAACTTGTGTGGCAATTTACAAAACAATTGCAACATTATTAATTTTATTATCTGTCAGTTTGTGTCGTCGCGCGTTGTATACCTATCGAAATGAATAAAATCGAATACCGGGCTGTTATAAAATTCCTTACAAAACAAGGAAAACCTCCAAAAATTATTCTTGAAGAAATGTTGCCTGTATACGGGGATGATTGCCCTTCTAAGTCAACTATTTGCGAGTGGTCAAAATTGTTTAAACATGGTCGAGAATCACTGGATGATGATCCCCGTCCAGGGCGCCCTGTTGACGTGATCACTTCAGATGTTGTTGAAAAAACCAAGTGTTTGGTACTGGAGGATGCAAGACTAAAGAAGCGACAATTAGCAGTTAGCAAATAGAATATTATGCAAACCTGATGCATCGCCTTAAGGTGGATTTATAACTGCGCACAGCGCACAGAACATAATTTAGCACAACACAGCACAGCACAGCGCACAGCATTTTCTTCACGGGGGTTTTATAAATCACACAGAAACACAGATTTATTGACGGGTTATCACAGCTGTTTTGACATTTAATTTGGATGCTTTGTGTATTTTTATTGTGTTTTACAAATATTTCTTTAAAATAATGGACAACAAAATAATATAAAACCGTGTTTGACCAAAAAATAACCGTGACAGGAGACTTTGACATAAATCATAAATGAATAAATGGTAAATAAATAATTCGTGTGCTGTGATAAATTATTTTCTATGCACTGTGCGTCTTATAAATGGATGCACTAATTTCCATATGACCAATTCATATACTATGCTGTGCTGAATTATTTTCTATGCGCTGTGCGTGTTATAAATCCACCTTTAGAGATGCTATTAAAGTGAAGAGACGCGGAAAACTGACGCAAGGTGTCTTGTTGCTCCACGACAATGCACCAGTGCACAAGTCCAGACTTTCAAAAGCTGCTGTAGCTGATTGGGGCTTCGAAGAAATTGAACATCCGCCTTATAGTCCAGATCTAGCACCCAGTGACTATTTTTTGTTCCCAAATCTCAAAAAAACACTAAGGGGGACAAAATTTAGGGACAATGACGAACTTATAGCAGCTGTTGAGGGCCATTTTGCGGAAAAACCAAATGAATATTTTTATACTGGATTAAAGATGTTATTGATCAGTGTTATACCTGTATTCAAAAGCAGGGGAACTATATTGAAAAATAATTTTTTTTTGCTCTAGTCTTTTGTTTTCATGCCTAGTCCGGGAATATAAAAACGACCCCTCGTATTAGTTAGGATCACAATTTGTAGTGCAATAATTAAAGATTGTTTGAATTAAACCAGGGATGGCAAACGTAACGTAACGATACCCGGTAACGTTATAATAACGTATCATTTATTAATATTTTTAAAATAACGTAACAATTAACAAATAACGTTATATAACCGTAACACAACAAATAACGATTCAATATAACTTTATCCAGTTTACAAATTTAAAATTTTGCAGTTGTGATTGTGAATTTCCTATTTTACCAATAATTAGTGTATTATTTCGTGTTATATGCATTAGATGTCACTAGTTGGTAGTGGAATGCGCGTCCGCATCGTACGCAGGTAGGCAGCGTTTCAAATTATTATGTTTTTATTTTTTTAATATATTTTTTCAAATTCTTTTTATAATGTATTATGTTTTATTACAAATTTAAGGAAAAATAACGTTATTCTAACGTTATAATAACGAAACAAAAATAACGTTATTTAGTTGTTTTTTAAAGTTATGTAACAAATATATTTTTTTATAACGTTACCAAATAACGTAACGCTTCGATAGCGTTATGCCATCCCTGAATTAAACACATTAAAATAATTATTGTATACCTAATTATATATATTAAAACTAGGTATTTAAGTAATTTTAGAATTTTACTTAAAAACAAGTTGCAAAAATTAAAATGATGGATTTTATAATATTAGGTAGGTAGGTAGTACTTACCTAATTATTAATTTCAGACATATTCTCTAAATTTAACTGTAAATATTAATTTTTTATAAACTGAAGAAACTTTGGGATTTTATATATGTACTTTGAGATGTTAATTAACTTATAGATTAAGAAAAATAAAAAGAAACAAGTTCGAAAAGAATCAAATTACAACATGCACTTTTTCCTCTCATAGTTCACATTAGAATCTCATCATCTTAATCTGGATAATCCAAGACTCCAGATTTCCTTGATGTAATTTCCACACTGTTTGTGATAATAATCCAAAACTTAAATATGTATGAGCATCTAGTATTTCAAGGTGTAACAGTGTTCCTGTGTCTCGAGTTTCGGTCCTGTTAGCGGCTATATGTTTACAACACAAACCCGTGGAACCGTACAAAACCTACAACTTTGGACAGCAAAAAGCAAAACACTACTGCGATATGCTGTTTCGTGGAGAAATAAAATCTAATAAATTGTAACAAGGTGCTTAGAGGACTCTCAAAACAAGCAGATCCGGACTAATGTTGCAATTGTATCAATTTTAGTTAATTTTTATATCTAGCAAGCAAACAGCTTAAAGATTATAGCAAAAAGGCGCGTAAATACTATTTTTTGTGAGGAAAATGAGTTTTCCCCCTCTCGTAGGAAAGTAAGCAGTGTTACTACCAGTGTTATTTTACGATGAAACATTTAAAACATTGTAAATAAATGTATTATTTTATTGAAAATTCTGATTTTATAGTGATATACTGTAAACTATTATTTAACAATTATTACATTTTATACTTTCTTTTTCTACAATTTCACGGTTTTACAACTTAAATTTAATTTGGCATATTGGCCGCAGTGAAACATTTCGTTGTTTTTAAACGTCATTCTGACAGATGGCAGTTATAACCTAACTTCTAATGCGTTTCTTCTACATTTACAATGTATTATATATGTCGTGAAAAAAATGTTGTGTCTAACACGAGAGGAAAGCCCTTTTCCATTCTCGTTCGATTGCCTCACTCGCTTCGCTCGTGACACAAACTTCGACCTCGAGTGGGAAAAAGAAGCGCTTTCCTCTCTAGTTGGACAAATAACTATTCTATCTCGCTCTAAATTCTGAGGATAAATTTGTTTCTGCTTTCTGCACATTCGAAAATGAAAATAAAAATAGTAGGTATTCTAAATATTTTGAAATTAATTGTTGAGTTTAAGTAAGTATTATCCTATCCATTGAATGAAAAAAAATTTTTTTTGCTTATATTCATGTTTCGAAGAAAAATTTCTGTCAAACATAACTACATTAAATCAAGCAAATTTTCTTGCGAAAGTTAACTATTACAAGTTTATGACGTTATCGTCACAAACCTCTTTAAACGCTACCAAACCTAGTTTATTGTAGTATTAACGCGAAAAATCGCCTTTAATTTAATGTGACTTATCCACTTACCAATATAACTAAACGACTAACAAAGCTATTAAAACAGCGATAACATAATTAAGATTTTAGCAATTTCCAAACTTATTTTATTACGTACTTATCCTACCCCAAATTAAGCGTAAGTAAATTTAATTAGCAATTAAAAATTATCTTCTAAGCCTATCTCAAACATCTTGTATAAATACAAATTTTCTTTGCTTCACTTGGGCCTGCACTTTTCACTTTGGCAGAATTCCGGATGATAAGCAAGCAATTACCCCGCGGGTAGTGCGCGTGCGCGTGCCTAGCGCAGCGCTAATGACACGTGGTGCGTGCCGCCCTCGCGTGTCACACGCTAATTAACACTAATTGTGTGTCACTGAGACACTATCAGACTTAATTTCGGTTTCACTTTTAACGGCTCGCTACCAGGCTTCGGGCCCTTGTACTACGGTCTTTATCAGGCCGCGAAATCTCCGAGCGGAATATTAAATCTTTGCGATTTAATTATAAATGGTTAAGACCAGGTGGAGAGACTTAATGTCCGAGGAGAGAAACTGGAAGTGAAATTTGAATCGATCAAGTTGGTACTGGTTTAGTCGTTTATTGCATAGTTCATATTTACTTTCGTTTGTTTTACTATTTATTGTTATGTATAGGTAATCTGTATATATTCATCATAACTTGCTTTTTTAAAATGCGTGCCATTCAGGCTGTAGGGATCGTAGTGGGGAGAGAGTGATCTCATTCGACAGGGCAGTTTTAAAGTTTTGTTTTCCACCCGGTCAGTCGCCATTATGCCTTGGAGCACGGAGCAGCATGTGTTTTCAGTTGAGTCGTAGGTACTTTACCAATGGATGTTCTGTGATCGCTACCAGCGTGATTTTCGAAGGACTTGGCTCCTTGTGATTCTTTGTGAGTTTTTTTTTGAAATCCCGCGTTTACATCAACCGTCCAAGGACTTTAGATGACCTGAAGGCCAACATCCGGGTCACAATTGACAACATACCCGCTGCCATGCTGGAAAGGGTTATGACAGACGCCAGAAATCGGCTTATTCAGTGTATAGACAATGGGGGGCGTCACCTACCTGATATGATTTTGAAAACTGGGCGAAACAAAACTTTAGATGTGTACCTATAGTATATCAATTATTATTGTACTGAGTTATATTGAGTGTACACAATCTCTAAGGTAAATAATACAGATTAATTAAAGTTAAATACATAATTAGTAATATGTCATGATTGTTTGTACAAATAATTAGAAAATAAAATCTGTGCAATAATTATTTGTGAATTAATTTATGTCCTGCTTTCATATTGTGCATTCCAAATTTTAACATTGTATTTGGAAAATATAAAAAAAATCTGAAAGGTATGTACATGTGAGATTAAGTTAATATACTCTTTATTAGGATTTAAAATGTTTTGACAAAAAAGATTAAATTGTTTCTTGTGCGTCATAAGATCAAATATTTATATACCTAGGTCGTGAATATCACGTACGGGACGTTCTACTAAAGTATATAGTAACGTATAGTGTGATATAAATGAAGCAAGAAGATTTATTGCTTTCCCTCGAACTATAATGCGTTTTTATAGTGGGATTCGATAATACGCATTTACGATAGCTATAAACCCGCTAACTTTACTCCTACGTGGAGCTTATCTTCTACATCTATTTGATAAGAAATATCTGTACCGAACAGCGCTCAGTTTCATGTTCCTATCGACTGATATTTAATTAAATTGCAGTGGCGTCGGCGATCGCCAAAACTACGTAGTAAAACTCTTTAATCATCATTGCCCGAGTCACAAAATTTTGGCAATATCTAGAAGATTACTAAGATTACTGTAATCATATCTGAAACTAATAGATTAAGTTTCCAAATCCTAGGGCGAAAATTAAATTACCTAATTTCTTAAAACATTTCCAGGGACTAATTACATTTCTACTGTAAAATTGAGAAGCTAATTTAATTAGAATAGGTACTCAAATTTTGGGTACAAAATTTGAATGATACATTTATAACTATAGCTGTAGGAACTTTATGTATCTACCTATAATTTATTAGAATAAAATTAAATAACACATTTTATATCAATGGTACTTGGATTGTAGATTATTTTTATTGAAATTAGTTTATTCTCAACAGTTTTAGAGAGTCCACCTAGAATGCTAGCGGTCTCCAGTTAGATTTCAGCAAGCAATCGACAAAATTACCTACCACTGATTCCGAGTGATTAGATTCCTTTTTAAAAACATTTACTATTCTGTATTACAATTAATTTAAAAAAATTTACAACAAAAATTTATTATTTTGATTACAAATAAGAATGTGATAATGTAATAATTAAATATTAATATTATACCTGTATATGATTGACACAAAAATATAGAATTTTAATATTTTATAAATATTTTAATAAAACTAGTCAACGTCAAGTTATATTCCATTATAAAATTTATTTATATTTTTTATTTTTTATTCCAGTATCCGATTCGGTTATTAATTAACGTAAAATAAACAAGTTATTAAAATTTGAAACAATGTTTAAAATTATGTACTACCTACTTATTATTTACCTTTCAATAATGTATGAAATTATTTCTATTTGCAATGTTAAATTTTTATATGGTTCAAATAAGTTATAAATACTTCTTTATATTACCTACTTATATTTAGGATATTTCCGGTCCTTGTTATATAATTATTCCTAGTGTATTGTAGTTTAAATAATCATGAGTGTAGCCAGAATTTATCAAGAGGTGTTTATATTGAGGGAAATCATTATTTCAATTAAAACATTATTCAAACTAATTACTTCTATTATCATATTACAATCATAATATTATCTATTCATATACCTAATTAATTATTTTATCAGGAAATTGTTTTCTTGTGAAAATTAGATTAGATATATTAAAATAAAATAAAATTTAAGATTGGTACACATTTTCATTTCAGTATCCCTTAAAATGACATATCTAAATAAGTGTCTCATATCATTTATTTAGCAAATAAGCCAATACAGTGCTTATAATATAATCATCATCATAATAACACTTAGGGTCTAGGTCTAGACCAATGACCAATTAATTGTTAGAGCCAGGTCAATATGTGATTAAACGAATTATTGAAAAGCACTCGTTGCACATGACAAGTTTTTGGTTTGACACATTGCTTAATAAGAGTTGATTTACTCTACCTAGTTGAATAATCTTTCCAAATACCTACCACTCGAAATCAACAATTTTTATTTAAAAAATGTGTTAAACTGCAAATTATTAAAGATTTCGCTGTGTAAAATTTTCTCAAATACCTCAAAATTTTGAAACGCGAAATTTGACGCAATCATAAATTTACGTTTTAATGTGTGAGGCTTGCCTAGTAAAATTAGTTATTCAAACGTACTATAACATTTCGCACACAAAATACAAACAATATTAATCCATAGCCGTGAAAAAACGTTAATCAATATGATGAAAAAAAGTATTTTCACGGTTTTAAATGGTTGGTTGTCAAGGAAATATAATAAATATTATATGAAAAAAAGGACATCAATTTCGCGCTTTGTTAATGGTATGAAAATGTTTACATTTTTTGATAGTTGCCGAAAAATATTATTTTTACATATCACACCCATTCATATGAGTATAATAAACTTATACCCTAAATATTTCTTAATGTGTGCTTGCTAACTCCAAATATATCTACATTTGCACGCCACTGCATCGGCAATCCCAATATCGTTTGTTGGTTCATTCATTACCGCAATGGCAAACGTTATCTCTGTTCACAGCGATATAATTACGTGTGTTTCTTGCAGTTCCCAGCGTGGAGGGTGCAATGTTCAACATTACCAGGGTGAACCGGCTTCACATGGGGGCCTATCTCTGCATAGCCTCCAATGGGGTGCCGCCCTCTGTCAGCAAGAGGATCATGCTCATTGTGCACTGTGAGTTACAATCATAATGAGTGTAGTGAAATATGTTTCATAATTTCATTGTTTGTGGTGTAGAAATAAAAAGTATAACCTAATCTTAAAATTTTTCTAAATATTAGAATGAAAATTATACGTTTTCAACTTTAAACTTTCATTTTATTTCTAAATAAATAAAAATATTTCAGCATATAGGTAAGTAATACCAGATTTAGAACTTATCTGTTCCGCCGAAATCGGAACGTCTAGTTACGGTACTAACCAGTATAATTTTCGTTAAAAAAAATGTTTATTCAAGATGTACAAGATACATTACGATATAATGGGTATAACTTATTCGTTATCGTTATTCCCTTGATACACAATAGTTTATGTACATTTATAGTTACTTATAAACGCATTACAATAATGTTAAAAGGTGTAACCTCATTAATTAAATATTTATTAATTAAACTTCAATTAATTGCTGTTTACAATTGATTATATTTTATTTCAACATGTAATTGTCACACCTGTCAAACAAACCCTAAACGTATTTGCGTAACAAACATTGCTATTTAGGTACCGGTCTTCAATCTAAATAAGAATAAAATTCGTCCTTTCGTTAGACCCGGTTCAAAATTACCTATTTTTAATTATTGCGAAAAATTTTAATCTCTAGGTATAAAGAATAGAATCGGTTACGGTACTTATTACTTTATTAAATTTTTTTGTTACATTATGTAACTACTGGGGTTTTATAAAACAGACTGCTACTTATAAAATATTTATACTTGTTATGAACTCCCATTGATATCTATACCAAAATGCTGAAGCTATTTCCAAAGAATATAAATAATTAAACATCTTTTCATTTCTCTTCTATTTTAATTGAATTGTAAATTAAATCTTTGCAAAGAGCTATTCCCTATTGCAAACTTTCGATACCATTTATTAAGTTTCCGATATGAAATTTAATTAGAAATATTCATTCCATCCTTAATACTCTCCGAAATAATGTTTTAATATTGACAAATTTCCTTCCATAATAATCTGAAAATGACAAATGACTCCTGTAATTAAAAAAGTTCTTGTTCCCAAGCTGGGAATGACGACTTAATGATTTAGCTCTCTAGTAAGTCAAGTAGAATGTTGAAGTGATTTGGGAAATTGAATTTTTTGCACGTATGTCGCAGTTCCCCCAATGATTTGGATACAGAACCAGTTGGTAGGGGCGTACGAGGGTCAGCAAATGACGCTGGAGTGCCACTCCGAGGCCTACCCCAAGTCTATCAATTACTGGACCAGGGAGAAGGGTGATATCATTGCGCAAGGTAAGAGGAACCAAGTTTTACACAAGTACATATTTATATTATTGAGTAGTAATATAAACGAGGTAGAAAGTTTAATAGTAATAGTACAATAATTATTTGTGTGTAGATTTTATTAAGTAAATATTTTTATTACAAAAACATTCTCCAACATTCTTATTTTATTTAGAACTTAAGAGGCCCGTCTACTACCTAAAATCCAGCATAAAATGTACTAACGTAGGTAGCGAGTGTTTTGTGGCCAGTACAAGAATGGTAAAATTTTATTTTTAACCAGGATTTAATAGAGAAAGAATGGATCTACAGATGTGCCTTTTTCAAATTTTGAATAAAAAATTTGTACATTAATATGAAAATTCCGAAAAATTCTAAAAAAATTACTATTTTATGCAAACTTTACACGTTTATATCTCATGATACAAATTAATTTTTAAAATTTTAAAGACATCTGTGGATCCATTCTTTCTCTATTAAATGTTTATAAAAACATTATCCTGAATTCAATAATAATCTGACAGTTTACTCGCAACGAAAACACTTTTACAGTATTTTTCAACTTTAAAATGACATTGCATTGCTAGGATGCGGCAAAGTACAAGTTTCGGGCTGGTTTCAGGTAGCCCTAGTAGTGGGGAAAAAAGTGGAATGGAAAAAATAGTAAAATCAATAGTATTTTAAGAATTCGGTAAAAACGTAGACGAGTCGCTTAAGATGTTTTTCTTATCAATATTGTCACAGCTTTCAGCACTTTTGATAGTATGCGCTCTGATTGAAAATCCATTTATGTAGGTATGTCTGTAAACAAAAATATCTATTGTCCTAAATTAAAAATTAGTTTCAATAACCTTAGTTAAGTATTATAGTCTTAAATAGTATAGCTACTGCAATTAGTATACCTACAGATTTTTTTGAAAACAGTTTATATAGTTACATCTACCAAGTAAACAGCAGTTAACATCTAGGTATTATATTTTCAATTTTCGGTGTGATTATTCTATATGTATAATTTGACATTGGTGTAAGCCAGAATTTCTGATTGGGAGGGGGGGGGGGTATTAGATCAGTGTTGTAGTCTTATTAAAAATCGAGGCGCTGTTCTGTTGGTAAAAGCAAGATGGCGGACTGACATTGTTATTTATCTTTATCTTAAGTTAGATCCTTATAGCTGTTACTTTACTGCATTTGAATTAAATCGATGCAGTACATTTTGAGATAGCTAGTCGACATTTTGTTTTAAGATAGCGGACTAACATTTTAATATGTTTTTATTTTGGGTTACTATTACTGTACCAAAGAAGCCAAGTGATGCAGTACATTTTGAGATAGCAAGCTGCCATTTGTTTTAAGATAGATGACTGTCATTTTAATATGCATATGTTTCAAGTCAGATCCTTAGTTATTACTGTACCAAATTAGAAGGCAATCGTCGCAGTACTTTTGAGATATATAAAGTAGGTAGCTTTTAAATATGATATTTATTTGGAGGCTAATTTAATGGTAAGTAGCCGAAGCATGAGCACTAGGATCAGTGGATCTCCGTCTGCATCATTTGTGTGCGATTAACGTTGGGGAACTATCACGGACTTGGTAACCATCCGTTGTGACGGATTAAGAGTTCTTCAGGCAAAAGAGTCCGAGGTCCGACCGTACGAACTAGCACTATTAAGCTTTTTTTCTTTTTTTTCTACGAGGGTAGGAGGAAAATCTGCAAACAGACACCCTGTGCCATCCGGGTCACAGGGTAGTGCTGGGATTCCGAAACAAACTGGTTTCCCGTAGTGGAGACCAGCTAAAAACCCCCTCCCTAAACCCAAAGAAGCGACAGCCCCGCCGAAGCATATATCTCACCGCTCTTTGTTGTTTTTACTTTTAATTTAGTTATTTGTTACAAGTTCTCTGTCTCTTTCATCTTCATCTTTCTGTTTTAGGATGTTAGTAATATACTTACATATTTTTTCCCATCATTCTTCGCTATTAGTCATTATACTTACTATAGTAGAAGTGGATACTTGTTCTTTAATTTCGTCCTCTAATGCTTCTCTCTCATCCTTCCATGTGCGACATTGAAAGAAGGTATGTTCCGGCGTGTCCCTCTCCCTACAGTAATGACACTCATCTGTCGTGGCCTTTTTTATTTTCATTAAATAACTTTGGTAACATCCGTGTCCGCTTACGAATTGTGCAATATGGAAGTTGATTTCCCCGTGTTCCCTACTGAGCCAGTCCTCCAGCTCAGGGATCAGGACATGTGCCCATACATTTGCTCCATCCTTGGCCCAGCGCTCTTGCCATGCTATAATTCTGGCCTCGATCTTAGACTTTATAGAGAGTTTTGGCTGGCCGTAGCCCAGCAGCCTCTCTTCTGCCAGGATAGTAAGGGGGGTCAATCTTGCCAACACCTCCGCTACCTCCGTGGACGTCGTACGGTAGCCCCTACTTATGCCTAGTGCTAGTGCTCTGTTTGCTTTCTTAAGCATTGTCTGGCATTTTGAGTACTTAAGCGCAGCTCCCCAGACTTCGCTCGCGTAAAGAATGATACTTTGGGCTGCAACTGCAAGCAGTCTCCTTTTACTCTCACTGGGGCCCGATACCCGAGGGAGTAGTCGCTTCAGGGCCATCACCTACTTATCAGCTTTGGCAATGGTTTTTTCGACGTGTGGAAGGAATGTCATATTCTTGTCTATGTGGACGCCTAGGTATTTAATCGAAGGTTTAGGTACAATTTCCTATCCACCTATTAGGAAACTGACCTTCCCAACTCTTTTTCTTCATGAGTAGGACCGCTTCTGTCTTCGTAGGAGCAATTTCCAGCCCATTTTCTTCAATCCAATCCACTACGTCCTCCGCTGTCGTGTTTACCCTGGCGACTAACTCTTCCTCTGTGTGGCCAACTACCTGGATGCCTAGATCATCGGCGAATCCTATTAGCTGGGTCTTGCTTAATGTGGGTAACCGCAGTACGCCATCGTAGAAAATGTTCCACAGAACCGGACCCAGTATGGAGCCCTGCGGCACCCCACAGCTAATATTATATTCTATTTGTTCGTACTCTACCCATCTTTTATGCAGGTATGCGCCGATGATATTAATGAGGTATTCCGGGATTGTTGACCTGCCCTTCCGGAAGCCATACTGATTTTCGGATAGTAGATTTCCCTCCTCCAAGTACTGTACCACTCGCTGCTTTATTATCTGTTCTAGTAGCTTGCCTGTCGTATTTAGCAGGCACAGCGGCCTGTAAGACGAAGGGTCGGTGAGGTCCTGCTTATTGGGCTTAGGAATAAGTATTAATTTTGCCTTTTTGAAACTACGGGGGTAGTTTCCTTGCCTGAGAGCGTTGTTATAGACCGTCAAAAACCATTCCGGTTTGGTTTCGGCAGCGAGCTTAATAGCCTCTGGTGGGATTCCATCAGGTCCTGGAGCTCGTTTAGCTTTCATATTTCCTCCTGCTGCTTTAACCTCTTCCTCCGTGATTTGTGAAAAAGTTTCGGTTGCTACGGTCTCCCATGGGGTGATCCTGTGTGAGGGGAATAGTTGGTCAACAATTTTCTCTACCATGTCACCTGAGGGGGCCGTAGTTGTGCCAAGTTTCGCTCTTATTACGATCAGCTGGTATGGCTTACCCCATATGTCGTTCTCAGCTGAATCTATAAGCTCCTCCCACTTGGCTTTCTTGCTATTTTTTATTTCTAGGCTTAGTGGCTTTTTGGCAAGTTTGTAGGTCTGTTTGAGCTCCTCCACTGCTGGAGCCGGTGCCGTAGTCCTCATTCTTTGGTATGCCCTCCTCTTCCGCATACAGTCTTTGCGTAGGTTAGCAATACTTTCATTCCACCAATAAACAGCAGGCCTTTTGTTTGGTGCTTGAATTCTTTTCATTCCGATATCGCACATTTCGGTGAGGGCTTTCTCCATGTCCTCCACTCTTTCAGGGGCTGTACAGTGTTCCAGGAATTCTTTTCATTTGTCTGGGTTTAGCGTTTTTATGTTCCAGATCCTATTTGTGTTATTGGTTTGGATATTTCGTTCGAGTTTTGCAACCTCGAAGATGATATGACGGTGTGGGCTGAACACTTCCCCCTCAGTCACCACACGCCATTTCTTGATCCTATGTATCAGGTCCGGTGAGCATGCTGTAACGTCTATAAAGGAGCTACCGTTGGCATTCACGAAGGTGGGTTCCCCTTCTTTGTTATATATTCAGAGGTCGTGTATATGTAAAAGTTCCAGCAATAACATACCTCTCTGATCCATTGCTATGGATCTCCAGACCGCATGCTTGGCATTAAAGTCGCCTGTCAGTATAATGCTGCCTCCTTTTGCTAGTTCTTTGCTCAGATCACTTAGGAACATTTCGTATGCCTCGGGGGTGTCGTTCGGGCTAATATAGCAGGCCATTATTTTTATGTTTCCGAGGATGGCCCAAGTTATGTATTGTGTTGCCTTGTACTGTGATATTTTATATTTACCGTTGCCTGTTTCGTAGATACCTGTTTCGCAACTTTTCTTGTCCTTACTGCAGACCCATCTGTTGCTGTTGGTCGCAATATTTCTATTTGGTTCCGATGCAACCATAAGTCAATACCCTGCTCCCTCTCAACCCAAGCAAGCGCACTGTGTGCGTCCTTGCTCCGGTTAAGATTGGCTTGCAGGATAGTGATCTTATTGGTTGCATCGTTATTAATACCCTGGTTACGGGTGACGGGTTTATTGGTCTTGCGGGTGTGCTCCATTTTTGGTTTTGACCCATTCTTGTGCTTGGGGTCTCCGTCCCCCGTTTTCTCTTTCTCTCTTTTGTCTGACGGCTTTCCTAAATATGGGGCAAGCCATCGTTGCCGTTCTATGCTCCTCACTCCCACTCGGACATGAAAAACATTTGTGCGATTTTGTGCACTCATTCCCCTCGTGTTTTGTATCCCCGCAAGTACTACAAAGTGCCGACCGGTCGGGTCCTTTACATGCTCTTGCAGTATGCCCCACGTCGTGGCATCTTAGGCAACGTGGGATGCTTACTCTCGCCCTAATTATGCATTCACTGTATATGACTTGAATGCGTTCCATTTCGAGTAGTCTCTCTGCCATATTAGGGGTAGTCTTAAGCGTAGCACTTTTTTTATCCCTCACTACTCTTCCTATACTTTCTATTGCTATCAATTCCTCCATACTTGACCCTACAGCTCTGTTTAGGGCTAGTCTGATCTCGTTTTCCGTCGTGTATTCATCCAACCCTGACAGGAAGAGAATTTGTTTTCTCGATCCTGCCGGTCTCATTGTAACGTCGTTGCCCACTTTCTGCGCCATGATTTGTGAAGCTATTTGTAGTTTATTGTTGTCTTTTTTCAGTACCACTACCATGTCTCCTTTCATAGATTTGTGGACATTTTTGATTTCTATATTTTGTTGCTTCAGTTCTGTCTCAATGGTGCGCATTTTTTGAAGCATGTCTGCGTACGTTCTAGTATTTGATTTATTTATTATTATGGCATCCGTATCTTTACCGTCTTTTATCTTAGTAACTTGCCCGGGTTGTTTTTTCCGTTCTTGTACTTTAATTTCCCCGTCTGAGTCTTTGATCACCACCGCCTGAGCCACACTGCTCCTCCGGCGGGCTCTATTATTCTGTCTATATATAAGACAGTGTGATATGTCAGATTTGTAAATTATAGACTTTGCCATCTTGGCCATCAACATTTCGTGCTCTTCCGGTCCTACCGAGATATTGATGGTCTTACTTGCCTCGTTTTTTCTAGCCTCGATGTCGTTTTTAAGTAGATTATATATTCTCTCCCAATTTGCAACGGTCATATCTCCCGCTTGTACTTTGATACTAGTGATCGTCTGCGTTTGTTTGGTCTCTTGTTCCCCTTCCGTTATAAACTCGCTTGATGAGCGGAGTGAGGTCATGTTTGTGCTGTCTATTTTTCTGTCAATTAGCTCCGTGCCTCTTGGTATCCTTTCTCTGATATAATTAATTATCCCATTTGTGTTTTTTCTTTTATCCCCCTCCCAGTGTATTAGTATGAGATTTGTTACCCCCTTAGTTAAGGGGTTCCCCATTTCCAGTTTTACTGGTTCGATCGCCTTCTTTGGCCATCTCTCTTGCATCATATCAAGCTTAGCCTTGAAATTCATTTCAGGGTCCTCTAATCTGGATTCTATCAATCCGACTTTATCGTCTTCATTGAAGAGCTTATTCGTTTTTTCGTATTTCTCTATGGTCTTCTCATATTGGTCTTTAATCATTTGCAACTGGTGCTGGTATTTGAGCTCTGTCTCTATGCAGAATTCCTCCTTTTCTTTATAATATTGCTCTTCTAATTTGTTTGCCAGTTCGCAGTTGCTGTCGTACATTTGCTTTTCCACATTATCAATGCTTCTTCTTAGTTTTTTAAGAGTAACACCCTTGTTTCTCTTCATGTTATAAAAGGCTGCGTGGAGTTTGGTTGTGATTTTTTTAATAGTTTCCGCTGTGTTGGGGACCTTTTCATAGACCCATTTGTCCAGGTCTATGAGTAGATCCGCCATTTCTTTCGTATAGTCTTTGTACCTTTTTGTTGGCTGTTCTATACTTGTTGAATTTGCATTATCCAAACTATCCTCCTCCTCTCTCTCTCTTGTTTTGTATTTGAGAGTCGTCTTTTTTGCTGGTAGTACTATCACTTATGACTACTATTTCCGAGTCTATAGGAGAGACTAGGGTGCTGTTTGGAAGCCTTGGGTCTATATGGGCTATACTAGTTTCAAATAGGACCCTTTTTTCTTTACCCTTTGCCTTTCTTGTGGGGGTTTCCCTAATAGGGCTCGACTGGTACGGTAATTTCTTGCCCTCCTGCCTTCCCTCCTCTTTACGGGAGGCAGTCAGATTATCCTCTTGTATGGTTTGTTCCTCTATTTCTTCGAAATCTGTGAGGATGTTATTCACCTCTTGTAGGGATCTATTCAGTATAGTTCGAGTTGTTGGGGGCGTTCTAGCTAATCCCCCTCCTCGAAAGATACTATCGCCTATGTCTAGACCAGGTTTGTTAGGTTCAATCTGTACTGCTACGTTTTCTATCCCTCCTATGCTTTCTCCTTCTTTAGTTATTTTTATTGTTTCTTCGTTTTCTTTTCCTATTAAGCACTATTAAGCTAGGTGAACGAATCCACACTGTACAAAACAACACGTAGCTAAACGAAGTTAGGAAAGGTTAGGTTAATTTGTACAGTTTCGAGTTTTTACTAGTTAAATCTAGTTTTAACTAATATCGTGTTTTAACGGTAACTTATGTGTATATAACTCAGATAATAAATTATACTCTCGTCTTCAGTTCGTGCGCGTAAACTTTCGTCCTCTTAGATTATAACTATTATGTGCGAGTCAAATACGATATTTTATCAAGGGCTTAATAGGTACTTATCCTCATATTGTGGTGTATTGACAGTTCTTTGTTATCAAATAGTGTTGAATAATTAATCAATAGTCGTAGATAAAAAATATTATATCTAGTAATTTTTTGCCAGTTTTGTATAAAAACATTCCATGTTTTCAGTTCAATTCTTCACATCGTATTGGTACCCGTATTTATTGATTAAATATAGCAAATATAAATTAATTTATTTCGTAGTGCCATTTTTAATGAACAGAAATAATCTAAGTGCATTAAAATGATTCTCATTATTAATATTTCCTATAAAGTTATAAACCTTTCAAAATAAGTAGGTACGTGAAGATTTTGTGTAGTTTTTCTAAACAATTATGAAGTAATTTTAAAAAATTAAGCATGCCAAGCATTTTTTGATTAGTGAATAATTAGTAATTATTGTAAAAATATATCACCGAAACTGAACGAATTGCAATGATATCAGCCAACTCGTGTTGTGTGAATTTTGTTTTACATTATCAAGAATATTTTTATTTTCATATCCGTCCCCAAAACTAATGTCTGGCTACGCCACTGCAGGAGTCCCCAACATCCTTAAAATTCTGAAATTAGTAAAAACTAGGGATGGGCACGTATAATACCTCACGTATTATACGTTATTCTTTAGGCGTAAAATACTATTTCTTCATTGATGAAATTTACGACTTAAACGTACATAGTGAATTATATTTAAATTATGTACAAAAGACAGTTTCAGTGAACTTAATGTTAAATTCTATGGTTAAATTTTTATATTAATTTATGCAAACAGTTTAGATTATCAATTTTCCTCATATAAACTACTAATCCTATAATTAACTGTTTTCAGTAATAGGGTACTTACCACTTATGCTGATTTTTTTATATGTTGAACTATTTTTGAATCTAAGTTTGACGTATTTTTTTATTTTGCATAAATTTTATTATTACAGGAGAAAAAAATTATTGAAAATTCAGGTATTTTTTTCGCGCTCTATGTGACGTCACGTGTGCTTCGCATGTTTGGGTTAAGTTTCTACGTGCCGTCGTAGTCTTAGACGAAGACAGCTATACTTTTTTTTGCTACGTATGTCTGTCGGGCAAAGGGGAAGTTTGTTTTTGTTGTGATTGTGTTGACAGTTAGTGCGTTCTGTTAGTCTAAAAAGTTTCAAGGATAGTTCATATTTGGATACCAGCATGAAATTTTGCACAGACTATCTACACAATGACCTTTGTCAAAAACCGTCGAGACACAACTCATATCCCCCCAGGAGGGAAAGTAGGGGGGGGAAACAGTCACCAGAAAACGGTTTTATGCTTTATATTGAAAACTGTGCATTATATTAAAAACAAATTTTTTTACAAAAAATGTTCCTCGTAAAATTATCTACCAGTATAACAAAATATTGTTACAGTTTTTTTGATAGGACGAGCCGGTAGACCAATAATAATATTTTTATTTTGAAAAAATATTAGTATGGGAGCAAGTTTCGTGCCAAAATTGCGGAAATGATCTAGTTCGGTCACAAACTACCTACAGATTAATAATTTCCATGGTATCATTCCTTGTTCTAATGCAGACAGATTTGGTGACGTCATAAAGATGGCGGACGTGAAGAATGGTAAAATCTTTATTTTTCATCCGATTTCAGCGTTACATGGCTCATTCGATAGAGAATTTTTTTCTGTACAAGTAGGTTGTTAGAAATTTCTTCGTAAAGTTGATTTTTCCCAAAATAATTGGAAAAATGCCGAAATTTTATCGATTTTTGCAAATTCTTCATGTCTGCATTATACCTATTTTGGATTTGTTGGTAAAAAGTTTAATCTAATTTATTTTGTTAAAATATATGTAAGAAGGAACATAACTTTGCAGGAGAATCCTTTTTTAGGGCTGTATCTCATTTTAGGGGGTTATTAATATAGAATTAGTAATTAAATTTAAAAAAATTATTTTTAAAACTTTAAAAACCGTCCAAATTGCACAAAATGGAACGGATACAGACGTAAATATAGACGAGGAGGATGATATTGTAAGATATAAGAGTTTAATTGTGAAATTAAAGCATATTAATGCACAAGTACCTACGAGCTATGAATTCCTGTCTATGTATCAAAGATATAGGAGATAACAGAAATAAAGTATTACCATTGATAACGCCCTAAAATGGGGTACAGCTCTAAAAAAGGATTCTCCTGCAATTTATGTTCCTTCTTACATATATTTTAACAAAATAAATTCGATTAAACTTTTCACCAACAAATCCAAAATGGGTATAATGCAAACATGAAGAATCTGCAAAAATCGATAAAATTTCGACATTTTCCCAATTATTTTGGGAAAAATCAACTTTACGAAGAAATTTCTAACAACCTACTTGTACTTCTATCGAATGAGCCGTGTAACGCTGAAATCGGATGAAAAATAAAGATTTTACCAATTTGTCTGCATTAGAACATGGAATGATACCATGGAAATTATTAATCTGTAGGTAGTTTGTGACCGAACTAGATCATTTCCGCAATTTTGGCACGAAACTTGCCACGTAATGCCCTATGCTCCCGTACTAATATTTTTTCAAAATAAAAATATTATTATTGGTCTACCGACTCGTCCTATCAAAAAAACTGTAACAATATTTTGTTATACTGGTAGATAATTTTACGAGGAACATTTTTTGTCAAAAATTTTGTTTTTAATATAATGCACAGTTTTCAATATAAAGCATAAAACCGTTTTCTGGTGACTGTTTTCCCCCCTACTTTCCCCCCTGGGAGGATATGAGTTGTGTCTCTACGGTTTTTGACAAAGGTCATTGTGTAGATAGTCTGTGCAAAATTTCATGCTGGTATCCAAATATGAACTATCAAATGACTAACAGAACGCACTAAGTGACAATTTTGAAATTTTGAAGATATCAAAATAGAACCTCTGCGTGTTATGTCTTTATTTTGAGATATAAGCGATATAAGTATTAATTTTACAACATATTGTTTGTGCAGAGTAGTTTCAGGTAGGAAATAAAATAAACTTTAAAATCGCTGTCACTTTGACATTACAAAATAACCCCCTAACATCTCTCCCAAATAAAACATCAACGCACCTGCGGCTTATGGCTAGCACACGTGACGTCACATTAGAGGGGTTGCTTTGAAGCATGTAAATTTTAAATCAATTTTTATAAACATTGGTAACATAATTGTTGATTTTTTTTACATTAATTATCTTCTTATAAGTCAAATATTGCACAAAAATAAAAATTTCTGCAATATAAAAAAATGTTAAGTACCCTATTAGTTATACAATTTTGGAATTTTTTTGGTATCTTAGCAACAGTCCAAAAATTTAACAATTTTTGGTAATTTGGATAATTTGAACGAATAAAATAAATAAATAAATTTATTAGAAAAAAAACCACAGGCTTTTATGGCTCTTGACGTGTTTTTAGCCCTCGGCTGGTGCTAGGGCCTAAAATTACGTCTCACGCCATAAAAGCTTCATTACACCCTTAACACTCGCTTTGCGCATATTCTAATCTTGAGCAACATGTGTAAAAAAACTAACTTGTGTCATAAACTACTATATTACATGGGAAAATCAAAAGTAATAGAAACGCTTTATCTAATAAATTGAAGTAATTTATTTAATGAAATTTAATAATTAAATTAGACAGAAATATATTAACAAAACTTTATTAGCAACCCATTTAAACTTTGAGGCAATTATTATTATCGAAATTCTACCAATAAGTTAAGCTACTATAATTATTAATTATCCAAACCGTTATACAGATAAAACTTGTTTACTCGTTAAATTCAATATTTTTTGCTAATTTCAAATGCTATATCTAAGTATGAAAGGGATATTTTTATATCAAGATGAACTTATAATAAATAATTCAACAAAAGTTATAAACTTTAAATTAAATAAGTTTCGTTTCCATTGAAGAAGATTTATTTCCGGTACGAAAGTTTCTCTATTATTATAGGTAAATTAATAATAATGAGACAATCTGAAACCTCTAGATGATTTTTTATTCTCTTTAAATTTAAACGGATTGAACAATCAATACTTACGGACTGTTTAAAGTTTGATTAAACTCGATATCATTCTGAAAATGTAACTTAATTCAATACTATTTAAATTTACGGTATAATAAATCGTATTAATTGGGACATATTATGATGATTTTAGAAGCAAAGTCGAAAGTTAAACCCAAACACACTATTGAATTGCTAATTGCTACTACATTGAATGCTACAACATATTATATTACCATCATTAGGTGATATAATATAATTTAAAACTTTATTAGACGAAACAGCTGGTTCGTCACGCTAAGAAAAACCAACTTGAACAACTTTACATTAAAGCAATAGTATATTGTGTATAGTACAAATACATTTCATCTACCTAATAATCATTAGCGTTTATTAAGGGGTTATTGCAGTCACACAATGGTCAAAACCACAAGCCTGAGATGCGCCAGAGCATACAATACACAACTCTGGTAATAAGCTTCGAAAAACACTTACTCTACCAGTGGAACACTGGGGGTAAAATATATACTCGAGTTAATAAATATGGCAAATACTGAACTGTTCAACTTTATTTCTTATCTGCGGGCTAATCTTAAACGATTGCAGTTTTGGGCATTGTGTGACTGCAATAAGCATTTTACAATTATTAGGTAGATGTTCTCTACTTGTACTATATCTAGTGCGCAAAGTAGGCAATTACACCAGCCGAGTTGCAGCCCGAGCAGTATCTAACGATCCGAGGTTGGCCGAGGTAGTATCAAATAAAAGTAATAAATTATTAAACTTAAGGTCCATTCAGACTTCCTAAATCACAAGCTTGAAATTATAAATCCAATCTTATGCAGTCGTTCGACCAATAAGAAGTGTGCAGTGGTTTCGTGCAACGAATTTGTTTGAAACTAAAAGTATACAAACGCTAAACATTTCAATCTTCAATCCTGTTCAACGCTCTCGGCACTGATTGCACCAATCAAAAATTAAATAATATACGTCAATGTCAGTTACATTTTCTGGCAGTTCAATAAATTATTAATGTCATTGTATATTTTTATTTATTAACTGACATTAAATGAACACCATGAACTGAACACTGAATGTATTGTGAGTGAACATTTGTTAATTAAACAACGGAGACAACATTTGAAGGAGCTAACTCACATTGTGTATTACTCACCATCACCTGAGTCATGTATAAGTTCTCCCCATCAGCATCCACCGGTAGTTCATTAAAGTATTCCTTCGTTCTTCTAATCGTTACTACCCTTGGTGTAGACTGCATGATGTGGATGACTTCGCCCATGACTCGCCCTACATACCCTAACTTATTCTTAATTAAGTTGCTAACCGCGTTGGGTATGAAGGGTGCAAGTAGCAATCTGTTTCCGAACATGTCGCGTTCAATAGAATAGAATAGCTGAAACAATTAATATAGGTATGCTTATAATATGCCCCTTACTATTTAAACTGCTAGTATTTTGATAATAAATTCTATTTATTGTCGGATGACTGTTGGGTTGAATTAGTTTTTCGACTTTACGATTGTGGAAATTCCACTTATACAAAATGTACCATAACTTGGAATGACATTTATAAAACTTGACGTAGTGGTCAATTCGTAAATTAATTTTTGAGGTTTACGAAAAAAAAGGTAGTTCTAAAATTAAATTAGTTTAGTTTATTTATAGCACTTGGCTAAGAAAAATACAAATACATCAAATTAACAATGATTAAAGATTTTATGAACATCTGAATAGGAACAATATAGAAATATAACACCTCCAGTTCGTTTTTACAAAATTAATCATAATTGCACTTCTACTAGTGTACGCTTATTTTTGTACAATTGTTTTAAGTTTTTTTTTAAACTTGAAGTAATTCTAGCATCTTTGATTTTAACAGGTAAGCCATTGAATATACACCTTGATGAAATATACTGTTTGAAGTGCATGTCTTATTTATTTTATTAATTACAAAATTATCTTTATGTCTAGTATTGTAATTGTGAATATTACTATGTTTAGAAATAAATGTCCTTAAATACATAATAATAATAATATAGTTTATTGAAACAAAAATTGCGTACATAATATAATATAAACAAAATATGGTAGGTACACTACTTAAGATGCAATACGTCATAAAAAGAGAAGTTAACAAAAAAATTCCTCGATTGAGTACAGACATTTCTTAATTAACATTGCTTTCAAATTTTTCTTGAAAATATAAAATTTGTTAATATTTTTAATACTTTCAGGTAGTGTGTTGAAGAAACGACAACCATTATAATGTAAATGCTCTTGATACAATTTAGATTTGTGCTGTGGGGGGTAACAATTTATCTTTAAACCTTGTTTCATATGAATGAGAGGCACGTTTTTTTTAAAATTCAAGTAGGTTCTTGTATACATAGCAAATTAGTTCATAAACATAAATACTGTGTACTGTCATAATTCCTAAGTCTATGAAAAAAGGTTTACACTATGGTCTTTGATTTACCTGCTCGAACTGCTCTTTTTGCAGTGTAAAAATTCTAGTAATATCGGATGAACCACCCCACTGTAGTATTCCATACTTCAAAACAGAATGAATGCAAGCAAAATAGAATGTTCTTCTGATATCTAAATAGCAAAATTCGCCAAGTTGTCTCAGAGCAAAACAGAGTTGTGATAATTTAGAACATAAATTGTCAGTTTGTATACACCATTTTAAGTTTTTTTCTATCCACAAACCAAGAATTTTTGTTGCTTGAGTGGCTTTAACAATGAAATTGTCAGTAATAATATCAAAATCAGGAGTAGGTAACATATTGTTGTTTATTTTATAAATAAAAATCATTGAATTATATTCTAAGTAGTCATTTAGTCAAATATTACGTCAAATATTACGTAGTACCTAATTAATAACAATAACTGTGTTTGCATTATACAATAATTTAATTTAGTTTCAAGTAGCCAGCCGCACATAACTTTATCTTTATTTAAAATAAATAGTATAATCGACGTGCCCCCCGAAAATTTCACGACCCATCCCACCTCTACCCCGGAGATTCTTTTATTTTGAAAATCTATTTAATATAGTTTCGGAAAAAATTTAATGTAATTCCCGCCATATCATTTTTCCCTCAGTAGATTTACATCTTCGTTTTCCCAGCCTTCAATGTCTGTTCTGATTTTCAATCTTTGGAAATATTCAACTGTATTTATTAAATCAAATCTATGAATCGCGTTCGAAGATATGACATCAATCTTGAGCATGTTTGAAATTATTTGGTAGTCTACTTATAATTAAATTAAATCTCCGCGACTAGTTAGATATACTAACAAATCTAAACCGGCTAAAATTCCCTAAACCGCTGCCACCAATATGCTACACCCTTGCGGGGTAACAATATAAAAGAGTTCTTGCCAGTTGGAGACATTAAAATAAATATACAGGGTGATTCATCGTAACTTACTTATTTCAAAACGCAATAATGTCCATTTTACGAAGCAGAAGCAGCATGGCAACGGGTATGTTGGCAATTGCGGCCCGGTTCTTGGCCTTCAGGTCTTCGTAAACGCGGAATTTTAAAAAAACTCACAAAAAAAATCACAATGACCCAAATCAAGCGAGCGGGCTGGCCACTTCAAATCGCCCCTTATTGAGATAAGGCGCCCCGGGAAGTGTACCCTGAAAACAGCCATCGATGCTGCTCCGTGCTCCAACGCATGATGGCGACTGACCGGGTGGGGAACAAAACTTTAAAGGTGCACAGGTGTCGAATGAGATCACTCTCTTCCCACTACGATCACTACAGCCGGAATGGCACGCATTTTAAAAAATCTGACGTGGCCATCACTAGACCGCCCGCCTTGACACTGTAATATGTGAATTTGGATTTGGTTAGGCTACTTTTTGTAATTTTTGTTATAGTTCTTCAAGCAAAGTACCGATTCCTATTGGCATTGAAATCAAATTAGCTCTTTGTAGATAATTTTTTTATTTTATTATTACCTTATCCAGTTATAATAATAATAATGAATCGATGATACTTCTTGACTGAATACGTTCAATGGAAGGATGAAAACTTAATGGAATTCATTCAGTTTTTAATTTATTATATTTCGGCTCCTATAGGTTCTAAGTTTCAACACAATTAATAATATATTTATATTTAAAAATGGTGTCACAAAAATTTCAGAAACTGTGTATACGTCTGTTCGTCTATCACATTGACATTTCATTTTTGTTTTTAAATTTTGTTCCAATATTATGATTTACAAATCGTGGTAGGTAAAATTACAAATTTTTGAAAATTAATTTTCCTTTATTGGTAAGAGATATAGAAACGATGTTAAATAAATATTGTAAAAGATAATTTGTTCTTTCAAATGTCGAATGACAAATTGTAACTATCGCAGTATTTCCTATATTTTTTGCAAAAAATGTTAAAATGCTTCAAGAAAATACCATTTCCGGTTGGCAGATTTTTACCAAAATCTTATCAGCTCTTCATTAACATATATAAATGTATATTGCAAAATATTAGAATTTTATGTTCAGTAGAATTTGAGATAATGAATCAGAACGAAAGACTATAGTAGGCGCACATACAGACTTCCATACACACACACACACACACACACACACACACACACACACACACACACACACACACACACACACAAACACACACACACACACACACACACACACACACACACACACACACACACACACACACACACACACACACACACACACACACACACACACACACACACACACACACACACACACACACACACACACACACACACACACACACACACACACACACACACACACACACACACACACACACACACACACACACACACACACACACACACACACACACACACACACACACACACACACACACACACACACACACACACACACACACACACACACACACACACACACACACACACACACACACACACACACACACACACACACACACACACACACACACACACACACACACACACACACACACACACACACACACACACACACACACACACACACACACACACACACACACACACACACACACACACACACACACACACACACACACACACACACACACACACACACACACACACACACACACACACACACACACACACACACACACACACACACACACACACACACACACACACACACACACACACACACACACACACACACACACACACACACACACACACACACACACACACACACACACACACACACACACACACACACACACACACACACACACACACACACACACACACACACACACACACACACACACACACACACACACACACACACACACACACACACACACACACACACACACACACACACACACACACACACACACACATCATCGTGAAAATAGTCAAAATAGGTTCTAAAGGTGCTAAAACGTGCTTATTGACAAAAATCTCGACATCGAATTTTTTCACGATCCCTATACCTCTCTAGGCGAGAGGTAAAAAGCAAGTTATGGTGAATCACGCTGTAGAAGTACTTACCATTATTGTAGTTTGTGTGGTAGAACACAGTCACTCAGTCACATAATAAAACTCATGAATAGTTCATGAGTAACAACTAAAGTATATTTAATTATGTGAATGGATGTAGCATTCACATTTGAAAATTCAATTTAATGAATTGACATTATTAGTTTGATATTGAAAACATTGACAGATTGTTAAAAACATTTCGAACTCAGGCCTCATAGAGAATATATTTTCAATTTTCAAACAAATACTGTCACCTCACCTGAACTATTTGAATTCGTTTGGGATAGATCGACAGACTGTTGTTATTGTTTGCAAATGATTTCAGTTAAAATAGTGGATTCAAAATACGAATTCATAAAGTGAGTAAAATTAGATAATATTTTAAGGCTGTTTCTAATGTTTTACACATTAACGCATTGTATCAAACTTTAATGTGTTAAATACAGGGTGTTTCATAACTTACGTTAAGGGTATATGTTGTTTGATATGCTGATTACGAATCAAAAATATATATTTTTTTTAAATCGCAAAATTAATTTCCACGTTTCCCAGTCAAAAATTTTTCGTTGTCACTGCCAACTGCAACTGGGTGGAGTAATAGGGTACTTTACCTTAGTAGCAAATTAGCAATCCAGTCAATTATATTGAAAGGAGACCTCAAAAATGAGTTATTGCCATGAAACAAGTTTTCAAAAACTTAATAGTTCTTTAAATATTTGAGATTTTACGTATCGCTACATCTACGTCACAATAATGCGTTTAACATGTATTCTTACTTACAGTAATAAAGAAACTACCAAATTGTATTTTATATTTTGTAACATTTAGAAACAGTTGATTTTACATGAGTACCTACATTTTAATTCCAGCCCCATTGTTTGAGAAGATTTTCAGCTAAACATCGACGTAACACAAACTTTAAAAAATAATTACAGCTTTATTAAGAACAATAATTAAGGCTTATCAGTACTCTTAATCGTTTTCAAATAACATGAAGTTTCAATAAAAAAAACTTTTAAAAAATATGGTAAACTACTTACCCTATTATTGTTTCATTGACAATAATTAAATTTGGTTTGTTTATACTAGTATTATGAAATTTAAGATGATGATAACTTACTTCTATTGTTTGTGTTTAATAGGAAAACGAGTCCAGTGCAGTACTACAAAAAATGCTGCATCTAATTTTTCGAATTTTAGAAAAATTCTTTTTGATTCGTAATCAGCATATCAAACAACATAAGTATATCTTTAACGTATGTACTCGAAATTATGAAACAACCTGTATATTTCAAAGCTGTGTATTTGAAACCTAAATAAAAAAAATTGTAATACTTTTATTAAAGATACTGTGCTTTGCCAAAATATTTTAACATAAAGTTCATGAATACGTTCTAACTCCGACACTAAATCTTTTCACCACAACCACCCAAACACAAACCCAAAACAAATTTACAAATATCATTGAGTTTCCGAACGTACTACCCCATTACTTCCAGAGCAGAATATTATCAACATTTCTGTAACTCAAGTATCACATAAATAGCAAGCAAAGTGTCTGCATCCGACTGAGAGCTGAGCTGGTGAGCTCTGGTACATTGAAATGTGTCTAGGAGAACGTACACTCCACGCTCCGCGGAGTAAACACGCAAAGTTCTCGTTATAATCCACGTTAGCGCTCGCTGTTCGGCGGCCGCAATATTATAATAATGATTCGAAGATGGAGCCGACGAAGAACCAGCTCGGTTGCGCTGTGGATATGTACATGCTGTACATCCGTGCTCGAGAGCTGTGATTTGGTTGATAAGTAATACGTGGGTACTACACATTTCACTCGTTTTCCTAAGTGTGTTTACGTGAGATTTGAACCGCATGCTTCATATTACGGTAATAGGCTCATCAACCATTTCTTTTTAATTTTTTTAAATGGAATTTCATAACAATTATATATCAATCAGTGAAAATCCGCTTGGAAAATTCTCATTATTTTTTAAAGTTTAATATTAATTTGTGACATCATCTGTATTAAGTAGTGGCACTCAACCAGTTTATTTTAATGCGTATTGTATTTACTCCTTTTTATATTTGTTAAAAATGTAAATATACATTATACATATATTAAATAATACAGTTGTTTTAATTGTCATTAATATGAAAATAAAAATTAATTCAAAACCTACATAGTTAAACATTTTCGTACATTTTGACATTCTTGATTTTTACGTTTCAATGGCACTGATCAGTTTGAAACTTTGTTCTTCATGATTAAGAAGTTTTTAATAAATTTATTGGTTGGAAAATATAATGAATTCCTTGTTATTTGGATTACTGGATTTATTGTAAATCGAAGTTAAATTTGTTTCGACGTTTCGACCAAAATCCTGTCCATTTTCAAGGTACAATAAAATCATAAATTTGTTATATTAAATTTAAAAAGTTTCTTACCAGAAATAGTTTCGATGAGTTGAAAATTAAGTTGTTAAGTTACATAGTCAAATTAGTTACTAAAAATAAGTTTTTCAAGAGTCTATGACAAAATTTTTACAAAATTAATACAGAATTAAACGAAATAAAATGCGAATGTCACTAGGAAAAACAGTCAGTTTGACAGAAGAGAAAGTACACTTTTGTAATGATCCTTAGAATCAAAGGGACCTGATTTGATATATTTATGCTTCTAGGGTCCAAATTTATGTAAACACTTTCTAGAAAAAGACATTTGTATTTATATGATTCCGAATGTAAGATTTTATAATTGTCAAAATCAATTTTATGATTGTAGAGCACGCATGTTCGACAATTGCGCTGTGTTTGTTAAGAGAAATAATAATAATAATATTGCTGTTTAATGCGTTTACCAATATACTGTTTGGATTCATCAATGTAAGTAAAGGTTGAAGTCCAAACAGTTTAATTGATACACTACGTTACTGTTTTTGTCTTTTGTGTTTTTAGACTTTAACTGAGACACAAGTAAATAATCAAAATTAACAGCTATAGGGACATTTACGTACCTCATGTTTATTGGTAAAATGAAATTAAATTTGTTATTAATTATTGCAGGTTTTACTTCACGAGAACCGTTTTTTAACTTATTTCCTCTTAAACTCTAAACCGAACACAGTGAAAATGAATTGGTTCATGGATCTTTATTGGATCCAAAATTTGTTTAACAGTTGTTCACCTGTTAGCCAACAACCCACAACTCACAGTTCGAATGCTTTATGTATGTTTGTGGTGAAAAATTAATACAACCTCCTTTCAAACATATCCCAGTAATGCTGTGTTGTCAACGGAATTATTAATGATATTGGGTTTACAGTTTATTCGATACTGTATTAGCAAATTATTCATGACAATTCAAATTTGTTTTCATTTCTCATTAATACATTCATCGTTTTACCAAAAGGAGATGTTGTATTTTAAGTTCTATAATATAGAAATGTTGAATAGTAGTTGAATGATGTCATTGTTTATTATTTAAATATTAAGAAAACTATTTGTTAGATTTTACATTTATTCTTATTTGTTCTTCATAATTTTTATTAGAAACTATCAGTTTCAAAACATAACTTATGATAAAATAGAATTCACAACAATAAATAAAACAAGCAATCAACAACAAAGTAGAAATAAACTTGCCTGTTTCTTCACGTCTATTTATCTGTGAGGCTGTGTATGTATGTGTGTAGTGTAGTGTATGTACCGTGTAGCCTTGCGCGAAGACAGTCGACGTTTACTCGGCCTCTCCTCTCTCCACCACATGAACATACCAACATACGAGAGAATATCCGGGAGAGAACGAACGTCACTCCGTCCACGGTCGCACTTCGGTACCCGGTATGAGCTCTGACGATGAGAGATGAATGAAACCAGCCGCTGCGGCAGTAGCCTCATTGTCTACATTATTTATGATTCGCGCGAAAATAACACTATTTAAATACTTTTTTGCATTATTGTGCAATAATAATTATTTATAATAAAACATTAGATAAATAAAATTATAATTAAAATAAAAAATTTAAAAATAAATTGTACTATTTATTAACAGTAATGAATATTTTACCAAAGGATGTTAAAATGTCCCTCTTATCTTCCGCATCTCGAACTCTTTTGTGTCTGTACTAGGATGAATAGAAAACTGTAAAAACATAGCATGGTATTTCTATCATAAAATATCTCATTTCATTAATAACACAGACTAATAAAAAAATACTTTGTATTAAGAAAGGTTTAATTTATGTCCCTCTGTTTTCAGAAATTAAAAATTCTTATTGGCAAACCAGAAAAAAAATCATACAAATCTAGAGTAATGCCTGATTTCAAAATTATTTTTTCCATAAGACAAGGAAAATCTTCACAAACTTATTTTAAAGGTTTATAGGAAATATTAATATTTTATCATAAGTTTAAAGCATGCAAAATAAAGATTTAGTGAATTGCCTTAAGAGTCCATGTAAAACAAGCGTAATTTCCACATTCAATAATTATTAAAAAAAAAAAAACGGATAGACGAAAATTTAAAAAAATATTGTAGAATGTCATTAGTGTAATAAAATCACTGTATAAATTTCAGCCTCTCATCATCATTTTAATTATGGTCACCAACCTCCTTAAGAAGAAAAGTTGAACTTAGTCCTAAATAATGTTCGTTATTAAAATATATTTGCGAGAAAATATAGTTCCGCAAAATCTTAGGAGAAAGATGATGTCCGGAAAAGATCAAACACAAGTATTTCTATAAATCGATTCAACTTCAACAATTCAACATCCACACAATCGTTGCATGAAAGAATAAACACATAACAATATCGCAATGTTTCCGAGAAATGTTTGGGGTGTGTTTCGAAATATTGCATTAGATTGAAAACTGCTACTCTATTGTACGAAACAAATTCTTTCCTTTTATTTCATTGGTGCGAAAACGAATACGTCGTGCAATTTTCATGATATTTGTGAGAATCAAAAATGAAAGAGACGAGAGTGCAATGATGTTAAATCACGACCTCTTTATTTTATTCACACATAAAATTTATTCGTAGTATACATACACTCCTAGACTCCTATATTTTACTCTCCTACTATTTTGCAGTCAATATATCGGAAATCTAAAATAATAAAATATAGAATATTTTATATTTTGCGTTCACAAGTGTAATTAATGGCGGTCAAAAAGATTCAGAAAATATTCACATTGTTGTATTTCAAAATAATATGAATTTGCGACACATCAAACTATACTCAGTTCAACCAGAAAGAAATTACCACTTAATTATTTAGTTCACCATATTGGAAAAACTGCCGCTGCTTCTCCTTTTTTGCATTTATCTCGTAAATGGTTAACTTACGAGAAAAACGTACCTATATCATAACTTGAGCTACATAATACTTTAATGACAAATAGTATTTAACGTACTGATTCTGGAACAAAAAGATTTTCTCCGAAACTTCTGCAAATAAGGGTAGTTCACTTCAGGAGAACATTTTTTGTACCACTGAATACTATTTATTTTGAATACTTACTAAATTTCTAATTCAGTATTAGGAGACGGGAGGTTATGTGTTAATCACATCATATTTTTTCTTTAATTTCCTTAAAAGCCTGACAATTTGTAAAATAAATAACAAAATTAAACAAAATTCAATTCGTATGTAAATAATCAAAACACACATGACTTTTGATTGCTTGCTACATTCCTTATGTATTATGCAAAGCTATAAAAGTCAACAATAGAAATGATTAGGGTAGTATGAATGGAAACGTAAATGAAGGGGGCTCTGATTTATAACCAAGTAATAAATAAATAATAAATATCTAGATAATTTCACTGATTGTTCGTAGCAGTTGATTTGGAAATGAGAGATGACTCATCTGGTAGTGAAATTTCTTAAAAGAAATGTATGCATCCCACTGTTCTGCACCCCTTCAAAGAAAGACAAAGACGCAGTATGAAACACGGGAAACTATACCTTATGTATGTATTGAACAAAGATAATTACTTCCTACGTTTAAAAGCAATAATATTATAAAATTATGCTAATTTGATAATTTAGTTTAAGATACACGTATTGTTAAATTTTGATATATCATGATGTTTATGCAAGCAAGAATAATTAATTATTGTTTGTAATTTGAATTAGATTATGTGGAATATGTGGAAGATAATATGAACCATAATAATGAAGACTCAGGAACAGGAGTAATACAGTTAAATTTCACTGCAACATAACAATAATTTTCATTACCTACCCACACATACATTTCAAACAATTGGATATGTAATCTCTCCTAGAATAAACAATTTTGTCTTCAAAATTATTTTATTTTTATTTTATTTCAAATCAATCTCACAGGATACTAAAACAATTGTTTGAGCGATGCATTTATCCATGGTATTTGAACCACTATTAAATTAAATTGACAAAAGTTGCACAAGTTGTAAAGAAATCTAATTTGAATTCAACTATTTTCTTTCGCAAATAATACTAATTCAAATAACGAGAAAAAGATTTCAATGAGAAGTTTGTTTTATTTAGTTCTAAACAGAATCATACGAGTAGGTATTATTATGCTAAAACGTAGCAGATTAGTTATTATAGTTATACTTCCACGGCTAGTGTTTCATTCGCAAGACAAAACAGACTCCTTAAAAATTTTCTACTGCCTTTTTTCCCGTGTATACACTTTTGATGGGTCCAAATTTCAAATGAACCCAGAGTCAAAAGAGAATAACGAGTATGGTACTAAAATATTAACATAGATGTAAGTTATATATTTATTTATTAATGGTTATGTATTACGAATTCCATTAATATACATTTATTTGTTTATCGTATTCTAATTTATATAGAAGTGCAAGCAAAACACACAAAAATATCGTAAAACCTTGCATTTTGTGTTAGAACCATGAGATTTGATATAAATGTTCTTTAGATGAAAACAAATTTTTTTTGTAGGTAATAATTTTTTGTTTTTAATCAGCCGTCATTTCTAAGCATATAACAATATTGTCTTGTTGTTTCCAGAATTTGTTATCATAAACAATTTTCTACGAAATGTCAAAACTGCCCAGAAACAAAAAATTTTAAACACAAAAATCCCAATAATCAAATTTTTGAATAATACAGCTTATGATAAATAAATGTTAATTTTGATATTTCAATCTCTAGGGTATAATCAACTATTTTGCCAAGTCTTATTCTATATACCCCCAATTCTACCTACGCCATTGCATTATCATTTATTTTAACATTAATCAGACAGGTCCTACCTACAGGCTCTGGGGGTTCAAATTAGTCAAAATCAATACCCTGGAAAGTGCAGGACAATGTCCAAATTAAACTCTTAATTTTTTTTTTGAGAAAACACGTTTTAAATGGATTCATTTCAATAAATAGAAGATGAATGACTAGGTACATAGAATCCACGTAGCAAAATGTAGATACTGATTGAACTGTAAAATTGGCCTTTTATCTAAACTTAGAAAATTGAACTACCCTCATTGACCGATTCTGATTATGCCACTGGGCTATTGTCAATTTTAACGTTTACCAGATATTGCCGTCGTGCTCGGCGGGTTAAAATTAGTCGAATTCGATACCCACTGGTAACGGTAAGGGCTGCAATAAGGTATTGTCAAAATCAAACATATCATAGGCCGGTAATAGGTAGCGTACACCAAATTTAAAAAAAAAAATTTTCACAGCTATAAGTGCTTTATGCTTTATTATAAGTATTCTACTTATTCGAATGATTTGGTTCGTGTTGTAAAGTATGATATAATTTTTTTAGATTAAGTACAGTAAAACTAAATTACATTTTTCATCTTCGTCATAGCATAAGAATGGAGAATATCGAACCAATCGCAAACAAACCCAATAATTCTAATAATATTGAACATAATTCATCAAAACCAATTTGAATCCTAAAGGGTTACATCATTCATGTCCCGAGACAGACATTTCCTCGCAAGAACGGAATCACAGTCGACGACTCGACTCCATATCGCGTTTGCCATTCCGCCGTAAAACACAGCGCTTTCCCGCAGATGGGAATCTCACGAATCTCACTTCTGGAGGACACTAACGCGTCCAATAACTATATATTGTTAAAACACATTCATTTTAATAACAAATCTGCGTGATTTATTCCCAGTTACCCTACCGGAAGTGCGCATCGCTCGCCGGTTTCTCTTCCTCTTCATGTTGAGTGGGGCTCTTCCCCTCGAGCACAAGAAGAGGGGGCGCACGCATTGCACGCGTGCATGAAATGTGTCAGTTGATGGGTGACGTGCATGCAAGTATAAATATGTATGTGTGTAAACAGAAGGGTAACGTGAATACACTTTTGATGATGTCAAGAATTTTTTGCTGTATGTTATGGAGATGGAAAGATTTCATTTACTTGGTAGGGAAAATGAGAGTTTCAAATGAAAGTAAAATTTTATAATCACGTAGTATGTATTTTAATTTAAAAAGGTCTCATTTTTAATGAAGGTTTTTTTTGTTTTGTATTATTTTTCAAGATATTTCTGTAGGTATTTTGTGTTTATGGTGCATATCCAATACTTTTTTGTTTTCAAATGTAACCGATTAATGACCTAGGTATTTTGATCAAAAAGCAAGAAAAAGTAAAATCAAATTATTTTCACTTATTGCTTTATGCTTTTTAGTAAACAATTCGTACTTACGTACAAAAAAAAAAACTTATACCGAAAGACGTTATAGTACTTATTTGTTTTATATAACGCTAGGTATTTCAATTTGGAAATATTCGTGATGGTTTTAGATCAAAGCAATTTCTGTCAGGTTTCTAGGGATTCATTAATTGGAACTATATTGACAATATTTAAATGTAAATTAATTTAAAAATAATTTTGCCAAATTGCCAAATATATTTTATCATAATAATAAAATCAGTACGGTGTTGATATGTTGTAGTTAGGGCAAGAAACCGTTTTGTTTACCGATTTTAAAAACTGGTTAACTATAATCCAAATAGTGATTTTACCCGAAACTCAAACCAATATTTTTATTTAGATACTAAGAAACTGGTTAGCATAAACCAAAATAAAATTAAACCAGTTATTTTTACAGGTTACTTTAAAAAGTTATTTATACTTACCGATTTTTAAATAGAAGCAATTTATATAAATCTAATTACCCCCTTTAACCGATTACGCAAACTAGTTTATTTAACCGTTTTATAAAAATATTTAGGAATCAGTAAACCGGATACTGATCAAAAACCGATAAAAAAATTCATTTGCAATTTTCTTAATCTTTGTACAGAAGTACAAAAATTGACTGTATATCTAATTACAGGTGGTTCGGTTAAAAAATAATTCTACAAGCATTCTTAATAGTAGGCGTTTTGAACTTTACTTTGTTACTTGTAAATGAACAATAAATTGCAGCCCTTTGGTTCTTTGAAGATAAGAAAATATGTTCTTGCTGCTTATAAAAGTCTCTGTTCCAGTAAACATTATTTATTTATTTTGATTCGATTTATTTTTTACTAATATTTAAATTTTCAATCAAATTCTTTCTAAATGTCAAGTTTATTTACATTTATGTTTGTTGTATTGTTTTTTCTATATTGTTCAAAATTTAAGCTTTCGTAGATAATGATGATAAAAAATCAATTAATCGTAGAAAAAATGTTTTGTTTACTTGTGGGTGTAAGTATGTTTGCAGGCCAAATCAATAAAGTTTTATGTTACAGAATTTAATTTTACTATTATTTCGATATTTTAAAATTTGTAAATTGTTATTGTTATTAGTTTACAAAACTGGACTTCCAATACCAAACCACATCCTTTATGTTCTGTTTTTACAATGAATATATAAGTAATAATTTTAAAATATGTTTAGCAATTCAACAATATTAATTTTATTCCATACAAGTTTAAGACAACCCGTTGAGTTTTCATATGATCAGCATCGGCTGTCTTCGCGTTATGTTGGCATTTCGGAACACACGCAATATCGTGCGTTAAGTCTGGCTGTGTGAGCGTCGCATGAATATTTCAAGAACTCACGCCGAGTTATATCGTGAAATATTTGGCTATTGTGATAGTTGATCAATCGGAACAGCGCTCACTAATGAAGAATTCATACTTGGCAATCCTTTGGCCGTGTTCGGGATTTTCAAGAACGACACTTAGTAATTCGATTCGCTTTATCTGACTACTTGGAAATTCACCGTATGTCGTTCGGTTTTGGGACGTTCGTTCTTCGAGCTTTGATGCTGATGGTCGGTTTGTGATGTACAGAACTTTGCTCAACTTAAGGTGCCTACACACTGAGAAAATAACAAAAACATGTTATATAAGCAAGAATGATGTTAACAAATTTACTGTTGAATTAAATTGGCCAATAAAATGTAATGCATGCCACTAACATTGTTAGTCTAATTGTCAGTAAAATAAAAAAAAAACCTAACTTGTTATTAACAAAATATATTATATTGCTGATAACATTTTAATTAGGTATGTTTCGCTTATAAACATTGTTTGCAATGTGGGAGTAAATACGAGTATCGTGAACCAATTTTAGCTGTTTAGTAGTTTAGCGATGCCTCTTCAGAAAAAACAACGTAAAATATCCAATGAAGAACAGCTTACTATGGCTGCTGTTTCAGTTGTAATTTTTACAATTTTAAAATTTATGAAAATCCAGAGTGTAAGTGTGGTGCGGAAAACCAAACACTTACCTACTCATCTAATATATGATTGTGTATTCTGCCGTCCTTAGGAAAAAGGTCCTATCTGCAAAAATTTTGTTTTAGCTATTATTTTATATAAATTTTTTTGTAGAAACAACTATGCGGATTTTTACTTTTAAAATTGCTTTATATAAATATAATACTAATAATAATAAATTCTACCTTTTCTTAGGGCAGCTGGACATTCTATTTTGGTATATATTTGTAATAATTTATGCAGATTACAAAATCTCAAAATTTGCGGATAGAACCTTCTTCCTAAGGAGGGCAGTATTGCTAAATGAACAAAGACTTAAGTTGAAGGACAATATTATATAATATAACCAAGGAAGTTGGCCTACAGTACAAGATGACCTAATAGACAAATATTTGATATATTATGCTAAATTTGTTAAAGATATAGACTTTAAAAAACTACATATTGTAATGAGATAAAAACTTGATATGTTACACTAACATTTAAATGTAATAATAATTAGTAAATAAGAAATCAAATAACAATTATTGAAATACTACTTACTAATGGAACTGCTGTGATATAAATAAATTGTATTTTTATGGAACGTGCTGAATAAAAAAGTTTAATTAAAAAAACACACTTCCCCACACACATCATCATCGCGAAATTATCCAAATCGTGTTCTATGGATCTCAAAACGTGCTTATCCATTGAAAACTCACTATGGAATAGGACTGAGTGGCGAGAGGTAAAAAGTATTTCTGGTTTCGAATTTCTGCAATACCAGAAATATAAAATTATGTACTGATTTAATGATGGAATACTGGTTTAATAATCAATTATTATTTTCCATTCCAGATTTTATTTGTAAATTGATATGTCCACACATAATTTATTATTACATAAAATGTATGGTGAAATAATTTTATTGTGGACCATAATTTCGTATTTTGAATAATTTAATTATTTAGTTAATTCATAATATGTACAATACAATGATGTAAATACCAAACATTATTCAAAAAATAAATTTGCAATTGATATTAAAAACATCACACAATCGAGTTAATTAATTTATATTACAAAATATTGCAATGAATATTTTATCATAATAATTATAAACCAATAAACTTATGCTTAATTTGCATATTAGAATTGCAAATATAATATTTACTAATTAGGTATAAATACAAATTTTATTTGTGCGTAAAAAATACATCTGTAAATATTTTCGCATTTACCTGAGTTATAATTAATAATACCTTACCTACCTAGTGCAAACTCTAAGGAATTAAAATAAAGTAGGCAAGTACCTACTTATATGTAATTAAAATAACTTCTGCCGGATTCAAAATTATTATCTCACTTTTAAGGATAAAAATATTTAAATGTCTTATTTTTTATTCATGTTGAATATTGAACAAACATATTATCTTGACCAAAAACTATCAAGCAAGACCAAAAGTTTTTACGTATTCGCCTAATTTAAGAAATGAAAGATACTTACGAGCAGTATGAACTGTTTACTTATGTATTATTTTTGTGATTTTTATTTGCACAAAGCAAATTTACATATTATATACTCGAACTCGTATTCGTACCTACATACTTTATTTTATCTTAAATGTGTAATATATTTCATATTCCCCGGAATTCAACAGAAATAAAAGAAGCGTTTTAGTTTATTATAATTTTTCTGAAGCATATAGTAACTTGTGTACTTATATTTTTTTGAATTTAATAAAATTTATATATTATGTTCATTAATTTTCATAATCAAACGTCGCAAATTTATAACTATGTTTTACAATAAAGCCAGTCATCCAAATAAATAGGATTTATTCAATTTCAAACCTCAGAATTACAATTTCGGCTTATTTAACAATTGAAAAAAAGAAATCTAGTAATGTATAATATCGAAATTGACTACAGAATGATAACTTGCAATTAAAATTAAAACTTCAGTAATATGTTTAATGATGAAAACGATGATATTTACTCGCAATTTTCTTTTTAATTTCAATGGTTAGAATACATTTCCCGAAAACCCTTTCAAAATTCAGTACCGATTCTCGTTGCCTACAGCAATACAATTTTGAAAGCAATCACAGGAAGCGACTGTTTACTTTGTCGCATCATCTCCACAATGAATTGTAGATTTGCAATTTCCTTTTCCTTAACAATCCTGCAAGACGACTGATTCCTAAAGCGTCCTTTCCGCATCACACGTAGCGTCTTAAAAGGAGTTTTACTGTACTTAAATCGCCCTGCTGCGTACGAAGACCGTAGGCTCTTCCGAATAAAATAAAACGCTTGTTTCCTCTTGAATTACTTTACAGTTTTTAATTTAACCAGCGTTGGAATCCACGAGGGCTCCGAGCTTCCCTTTTCGAAATAGACAAGTTTGTTTGCGGATGTGGTCGTTTTATCTGCAAAGTTTTAAAGATACGAGATGTTTAAATTTAGATTTGCTACATGTTACCGAACTGCATGTGTCGTAAATTATGGATAAAATATGTAGGACTACTTTAGTGTTTACTTTTGAATATTTTATTTATGGATAAATATTTCGTACACAAAAAATCTGCTGTGGCCAGCACAAAACTTCCCGCCATACCCTACTCTTTTTACTACTGTACAAATTATAGGTACTTAAAAATAGGTATATTTTAGTCATTAGTCAACTGTAGAACAAGATATAAATGATATATCACTATTGGCACTCTGTCACTCTGACACTGTCATTATCAATTAAATTTTTCTAGTAATCGTTAAACAATCATGGTTCATGGATAACAAGATACTGAAGTTTCATACTCTAAATTATACATAATACTTTAATTCCTAAAGTATTATGACAGAACAATTTACAAAATGCTAAAAATTGTAGATAATAATATATAATCTTTTAAAGTACTACTTCCGGTTTAGGGATTGCTTCCATAAATAACTGGGTTCTTAAGATTTGTATTACGACTATTTCTTATGCAACTTGCAACTAGAGAATAGAGAATATTACTTGTTCAATCGTGCTAGTAAGTACTGTAATACAATAAATTACAATTAAAATAATATCTGTGTTTTAGTAATATATCACTTAATTTAATATTTAACTGTTTGTATTCAATACTAAACTGTTATGTCTAATAATTTATTGAAATATCTTGGGTTTTTAGCATCTAATTGCTCAAATACTCATAAGAAGATAATTAGAGTACCCAATTCTATAAGTTATAATTCTACCAATCTTTCACAAAGTTACAAATAATATCAAAATTGCGATGCTCTAACTTGGTGCGGTCTTTGAACTTACTACATTAACAAGTTCAATGAAATAGTAAAACAAAGCTTTATACATAGTTCATACAAGTGTAGTCAAACTTTAATTGGATAGCAAGTAAGTTTGATCGGAAATTAAAATAAATCTATGCAAATTCGCGTAGCTTATAGCTCTTGTTAAATATACCTTATTTAGTTGCCAGTCAGATTGTCTAGCGGCCTTTAATGTGATTTTGGAATCCCAATGGATTCCCGATGTCAACTTGTTAGATGGTTAAATCCCTGACAACTGCCAGGATTATAATGGGGTACGTTTATTGACATCTCGAAATTGGCAACCTCATTGCGATGGTTCAAATTCACACTTTTTGCTCATTACTAAAAGAATTCCCAAACTCTCAGCTCAATTAATGACATGATTCATAAGCATTTTAATTTCTTCTAAAACAATAATTAGATTTCACTAAGTATGTAAGTACATTCCGGATAACTAAACATTAATCAATACGAGTATAATAACAAAATACCTACTATAGATTTGAATAGAAAAAGTTACAGTTTTTTTTTTGCTTAACAATGATCTACGAATCCACTTCCGCTATTTTTTTTTTTTACTTCGATACTTTATAAGAATATTGGTTAATTTTTAGTGAAACCTGTGCTGTGGACGCTGTATAGAATACAAGTATACTATTCAAATCTTCTAATTTCGCAATTAAATAATTGGGATCTGTTTACCTGACATTTTTTCAAATAAAAACCTGGAATACACTATTCAATTTTTTTACTTTCTATTATTTGACAAACCTCAGTTGGACATTATATAATTATATATGAAGTTCCTGACGATTGACAGATGTTTTCAGAACTATAATTTTTAATAAATTCAATTAGACTTTTTATTTATTGATGTTCTAAATTCAATACCCAATTGATTGAGACATTTAAAAAAAATCTCTCTTGTTCTAAGTTTCTGTATAGGTACCGTTATCCTATATTTAAACTTTTTCACGTCAATTTTTAATTTACAAAGGGTGTAGCGGATTAAGATAGATATGGCGGCCCTCTGAGATTCTTAATTTGTTAATGTTGAAATTTCAATTTAAACTTAAAAAAAAAGTTTTATCCAGTTTTCGACACTATGTGTATATACTCGCGCTTTTATACAGGGTGTTTCACAACTTAGAGCAAAAAATTAAAGGGTATATTCTGTACGACGTGCTGATCATGAAACAAAAATAATTTTTTAAAAATTCGCAAAGTTAACTGTAGTTTACTTGAAGTAGACATTTTTGAACCACTGGAGTGGAGTAGCATACGTCATAGAAAGAAATATTAAATGAAATTATCACAAACTTTATTAGTATTAGATATTATGTAAACAATTACTTTCATTGTAGACGATTTGAAAACAATTATTAAAAATAACTATCGACCAGTGGCAAAAAAATGTTTGCTTGAAATAATTTTTTTTGTGAATTTTAAAAAAATTCTTTTTGTTTCATGATCAGCACGTCGTACATAATAACCCTTTAATTTTTTTAAATGTTGTGAAACACCCTGTATACAAATAAAAAAATGCGTTTTTGATGCGGTTATAATTTTTAAATAAAATGAGATTACTGATTTAGATACATAAATTAATTTCCTAAACCTTTTATTTGAAGTATTTTTGTCTAAAATTAACTATGGTCACTTTTGAGCAAGGTTTAACTGATTTCCCATGTTAAACTCTTATGGTCCGCTTTTGGTTTACACTCTGTATATTTTTTTTGAAAATGTTACAATAACGTATTTGGAAACATATATACCTACAGATGTGCTTTTAATAAGCATGAAGTATTACGATACAGGAGAATATAAAGATAAAGAACCATTCTAAACGTTATTAGCTATCATTTTAGACACTAATAAATTCATAATTACGGAAAACGCTACTTTTTCACTAATTTTGAATTTTCGGGGACACTAATTAATGAAACAGTTTGAAATTTTGGGAACTTGAAGAGGAGATATGGGGCTACAAAATATATACAGGTGTTTTCGAAATTTTTGATCGAATCTGAGATATGAATCAAAATACGAGGAAAAAATATGTTTTTTCGCATATTTTATAATATCGCAGGGACGCCTTTGATTTGTTGTTTATTTTGTTTACAACGTGCAAGTTTTGAACGAACTTTATATAAACTGTTTGTTATTTGCAGGCGCAAAATATGAACCGATGTTGCTGAATAACGCATACAAGGTGACCATGAAGCTAACGATCAAGTCGGTGGGTCCAACCGACTTCGGCACTTACAAATGTGTGTCCAAGAACTCGCTGGGGGACACCGACGGCAGCATCAAACTATATCGTAAGTCAGTTTATTTAGTGTGTGCTTGGACTCAGGACTCAGTCCGCAACTTTCTTCATATTGCCCTTGTGTATTAACTTTCTCAAATTTATACAAAACTTTCAAAATTCTTCCTTTTAACTTTACTTTACTACTTGTTCATGTGATGTCATGTGCATAAACTGCACACACTGTATACTTTTTAATTTATTATTACTGTATGCTGCAAGTTTACTAAAATACAAGATAAACTTTGTACCTCACTTCGTAATTTTGCTCGTGATCGAATTTATTTTATCCGATTATTTTTGTTCTTTAGAAGTTTGTACTTTATATTACAATAGAGAAATAAAAATTCATGAACGTTCTTGTTGATAAACTTTGTTATTGTTTCAAAGTGTACTAAAATATTAACGAAATATTTTTTATTTTTATTTTGGAAAGGTAAAAACAAAACACTTGATACATTGTGCCCCGTTTATTCTTTCTCATAAATGTTCACCATGGAATGTATAGTGGAAAAGCTTCATTATAAAGAAAATATCTTGCATGTTTGCCATACTGCATGATTTAGCTTATTACCTTTGTTTTTAAACTACACGCAACCAAATTGGTATGTTTGTAATACATAAATACTTCTTCCAATTTAAGAATAAAATTCTTTGTTATGTTAAATAAAACAAAAGGTATATTAAAAATAATTATACATATTATAGAATCCTTTTCATATGTTTATATAAAGTTATTATTTTTTCTTTATCTACAAGACATGTCTCTGTCTACCTCCTGTGTATTGTAAGTGAAACCATTTTCTTTCAATTTCATTGTTCAAAATTTATATAAAGTATATAGATGAATATGTTTATATATATCTTACTAAAATTTAGGACTTATTGTCTGATTTTAATTATTAGTCTATAGTATTCTCAGTCTTTTACTTAAGTTTAAAGTATACTTAGTAGCAAATTATTATGTGTGGTATTGACATTTTTATATTAGATTATTATTATTAGATATTTATATCATAAAAGCCTTTAAGCGGCTTTTTTCCGAATTCTTAGAATACTCTCGATTCTACTTTTTTTTCTATTCCACTCTTTTCTCCACTACTACGGCTGCCTGAAATCAGACGTCCGTATAGTTAGCACCCCCACTTCAAAAAAATAAAAAAATTTAAATGCCATAATTTTGTGCTAATTATGTGCTAATTTTGTACTAACATTAAAAATTTTGTGCTAAATCCGCAACCGCGAAAACGGACGTCACTCTATTGGAGGTGCTAACTATACGTATAGTTGGCACCGCCCTACACTAAATTATCACAAAATGAAAAAATTGTTAGCCTATAATTATGTGCTAATTATGTGCTAATTTTGTACTAACATTAAAATTTTTGTGCTAAATCCGAAACCGCGAAAACAGAAGTCGCTCTATTGGAGGTGCTAACTATACGTATAGTTGGCACCGCCCTACACTAAATTATCACAAAATGAAAAAAATTGTTAGGCTATAATTATGTGCTAATTATGTGCTATTTTTGTACTAACATTAAAAATTTTGTGCTAAATCCGAAATCCCTTTAAACGGTAGTCGCTCTAATATGGAGGTGCTAACTAAGTATACGTAAGTAGTTAGCACCGTCTTACACTAAATAATCACAACATGAATAAATTATTAGCCTATAATTTTGTGAAAATTTTGTACTAACATTAAAAATTTTGTGCTAAATCCGAAACAGCTAAAGGGGTATAGTCGCTCTATGAAGGTGCTAACTATACGTATAGTTGGCACCGTGCTACACTAAATTATCACAACATGATAAAATTATTTGTCTATAATTTCGTGTAATTATATGCAAATTTTGTACTAACATTTAAAATTTTGTGCTATTCGCGTTTTAGGAACAATAACATACATTTTTGTTTCTAGGATACTACATTTAGGTGCGTGTTACCAGTTTACTAAACGAAATTCCTATCTTTTCACATTTCTACTATTTTAAATTAGATTTGATTAAAGGTTATAAAAGAGAGCACAATTTTTATTTTTACTTCTTCCCTCATATTTTATAAGAGAGGTATTGTGACGCGTTTTTGGTGGATAAGCACGTTTTAGGGTCCCTAGAGTAAGAATTTATCATTTTCGAAATGTGTGTGTGTGTGTGTTACAATTTTTTCGGGAACGATAACTCAAAAAATATCAAACATTAAAATTGAAAATTTTATATTTAGGTTTTAATACGGATCTTAATAACCCAAAATAATTTTAGTTTCAATCAGTAAACCGGAAGTAATACTTTTTTTAAATATTTTGATAGATAATTAATTAAATATAATTTTTTTATTTTAAATGAAAGATTATGTTTTATAGATTTTTATGTATCTAGTAGGTACTTATCTTTTAATGTATATACTTATAATTTAGTATTTGGGTATGTTGTAGTCCATGATCGTTTAATAATTTTTGTTACTACGTAAAATTTGAATGATTATGACATGACAGTTACAATAATAAAATATCGTTTATATCTTCTTCTGCAGTTTAAATAAAATGACTACAACATATTTGTGAGTTGTAGTATTACCTACCTATAATATTACAATTTTTAATTAACAATTTTTTAACATGTTATTTTATTGTAATTTTGACACCTCCTCATAAACATGTAATGTTTCTATAGGAAATCAAGTATATTATTATTAGTATATTATAATATATTTGTAAAAGTAAAAAGAATAGAGTTCTGGTGAGAGGTCTTGTACTGGCCACATCAGATTTTTTATTATTATTTTGTAATTGTGGACGCTTGTTTTTACTTTTCAAAAGAACTTGAACCCAGGAACACTTTTTTGCAAATTATTATATTAACGGCTTATGTTTTGGTTTGGGTTACATATAATACAAAATATACAGTATTTGCAGTTTTTTCTATAACTTTGGCAAGAAAATAATTTTCAAAAACTTAACAGCAGTAAAAATGAATGAATTTGAAATTTATTTAAGTTATGTTGTTTGTACAGTGTGTGTACAGTCGGTTATGTTAATCTTACTTTCAACGATAATTTTAATACACTGTTCCTATTACCTACTTACCTTGACGTTATTGTACCTGCTCTTCCAAAAGAATACAAAATCTGGGAATTTAAGTAATTTAAGAACAGTGACTAATTCTTTTGACTAGCACTCTCCTCAAATATTCCCAAGATTTAATTCACTCCAAAACATTTCTGTGTTTTATTTTGAGCACATAGGTACATGCTCCACTAATCATTGTATTTTGCATCTTTTGCTTTGGATTTTATAAGAGACAAAGTTTTCTGTAGATTTTCTTCAATAAAAGGGTAAGTCGATTACAATTACCAAAATTATACACTACATGAGAGACAGGCACATTGGTACAGTTCGGAAACTTATTATGTATTATTTTGATTTGAGGATTATTTCGGATACGTTTAAAAGCCATCTTTATCCACATTTTAAAAATAATTGAATTATGCATAGGTACTGATATTAAATTTTTTATAGTGTTCAGACAGAGTCACAATCGTTGTCATTTATGACCTATAAACAAATTTAAGATCTATTTATAAGCAATTAAAATGTAAACGAGTAAGTGCGGGCTCGGTATGAAGCTGATGCCGGCGAGCGTGGCACCTTCTCCCGACAAACGTAACACTGTAAGACGGACTATCGACTAATGTACATAACAATCTGAATTTGGTCACTATTATTAACAAAATTTTATGCAAACTAATAGACTTTCTATAAAATATGTTTACGTAGTAAAAATTTATTTTAAATGTTTATTTAAATGAATCTGAAGTAATTACAGGTTTTTGATTAAAGTAGGTATTAAGGTTGCGTACGAATGAATATATTGAAGATATCTCCAAAAATAAACAATTTTAACAGCAGTGTTCTATAAAACGGCTTTACCAAATAATGTAATATTTTTTTGTCGAAAATTTAATTTAATTTATATTAGGGCATGAATATAATATCAAGTCGCAAATTAATAATAAAAGAAAAGTTAGTTTAAATAAAACCACTTTTTTTTCTTATAATACAAAAGTGTTTTTCTGAGTAATTATGAACATTTTAGTACTAAGAAATATGTCATGCCCTAGTTTACCTATATTGTAACTTGGCAGAATAAATTTTAACCTCCCGCCTTATATTCTATAAGGGGAGGTATTGTGACGGGTCGAGTGTGAGTTTTTAGTGGATAAGCACGTTTTAGGATCCATAGAATACGAATAAAGTATTTTCGAGATTTTCTGTGTCTGTGTGTATGTGCGTTAGGTCGTATGTGATATATTTTTTCGGGCTCTATAACTCAAAATGTTACAAACATTTAACAACCAACGTTATAATACAAATCTTAGGAACCCAGTTATTTGTAAATTTTTCTGTGTATGGTACTATTTAGGAATTAAATTATTGTTTATAATTTAGACATTTAGTGTCAAACAGTGACAGTGACAATCGTTAATATCTTCTTCTGCAGTTTATATAAAAAGACTAAAATATATTTGTGAATACCTATAGGCGATCTCGATTAAGATCGCAGGTGATAGTGGTGACTTCAGATAGACATACGTACGAAACTTTGTAATACGAACACTGTGACAGACTGTGGTATTTGACTAATTTTCTGTATTTTTTAAATATTTCGATAATATTGATAACTATAACTAATTTAAAAATTGTCTCATTATAATTCATAGAATAAATTAATAGGATTTGGTGTAGGACGGTGCCAACTATACGTATAGTTAGCACCTCCATTGGAGCGACTACCGTTTTAGCAGTTTCGGATTTAGCACAAAAATTTTTATGGTAGTACAAAATTAGCACATAATTAGCACATAATTATAGGCTAACAATTTTTTTCATTTTGTGATAATTTAGTGTAGGGCGGTGCCAACTATACGTATAGTTAGCACCTCCAATAGAGCGACTTCTGTTTTCGCGGTTACGGATTTAGCACAAAAATTTTAATGTTAGTACAAAATTAGCACATAATTAGCACATAATTATAGGCTAACAATTTTTTCATTTTGTGATAATTTAGTGTAGGGCGGTGCCAACTATACGTATAGTTAGCACGTCCAATAAAGTGACGTCCGTTTTCGCGGTTTCGGATTTAGCACAAAATTTTTAATGATAGTACAAAATTAGCACATAATTAGCACAAAATTATGGCATTTTTATTTTTTTATTTTTCTGAAGTGGGGGTGCTAACTATACGGACGTTGAAATCAGCCCGAAACTCGTACTTTACCGCATTTTAGCTATGCAATGTCATTTTGAAGTAGAAAAATACTACAAAAGCATTTTCGTTGCGGGTTTTATTAGTTTATTATTGACTTAAAAACACTTAATAGAAAAAGAATGGATCTACAGATATACCTTTTTGAAAGAGATATAACCGTGTAAAGTTTGCATAAATTAGATTTTTTTTTGAATTTTTATAATCATGTACTCGTACAATTTTTAAATTAAAATTTTAAAAAGACTCATCTGTAGATCCATTCTTTCTCCATTTAATCCTTGTTGAAATAAAATGTTACCATTCTTGTACTGCCCACAAAATGCTCGCTACGTTAGAACATTTTATGCTGAATTTTATGAGGTAGACGGGCCTCTTACACATAACTTTTTGCCAAATTATCGTATTAATTCGTTCTTTGAGTCAAATTTCAACTCCGTACACATTGTCAAAGTTGGACATTTTTAAAATTAAAAACATTTGTTTTTCACAGGTGTGCTAGAGGGGGGCGGAAGAGGTTGCGCTTAAGTTCGCATGTATGACTTTAAAGTAGACACTTCAAAGTTTTTCGCCCGCAAAGTTTCATCGAAATCGATTGAAAATACGCCGAGTTATGGCGGTTTGAAAATGTTCGAAATTTTTACGAATTTCAAGTGTTTCATTTTTTCCCTCAGTATATTTATAGGGTTTTAAAGATAGATAGATACTAGTATATCAATTTGTCGTAAAACGTATTTTTTATGTTAAAGATACAGGTCATAAAATGTAATCAGATGGGCAAGCAGTTTAAAAATAATTTATTTGGTAGATGTGATTTGAATAAACTGTTCCTATATTCATGAGAATGCGTAAAAAGCTCATAAAACATAATGTCCATCACAATTTAAATACGCATCAATAATGTTGTAGCAGTAGTTTTTTGTCTATGAATATATTTAGTGTAAATATTTCGTAACGCAGTTTAGTGCATGTTCAGGAATCTATGCATTTAGCCAGGATGCCCCGGAAATAAATGCTAAAATATGAGGTGCTTCGCACGGCAAAAGTTGGCGCGTTCTTTCACGTCGCACGTAGCTCCGCAGAATTCGAATGCTATTCCCGCGGATGCCTTTGTGCGACGTGTAAAACTGGAATCTGTAAATGACAGCGGATCGTCCATCATTCCGTGCTGTGCCGCGTGGCGCGCGCGACGCTTTGTAGATCATACCACGTGACTAATAGGTAGAGACAGGCCAGGACACGCTGGGATCTCTACAAAGAACGTTTATTGGGTGCAAGGAGAGGTTAAGCTTTGACGAAGAAATAAACTTGGCTTTTATTTAATTAATTGCACTTTATGGTTTATGAGACGCAATGCTTCCACGATTCTTTTAAAGAAGAACACAAGAACATTTTTCTTAATGAAAAAAGTTGCGCGGTAGAATAAATAAAAACATCCGGTGTAGTTCATTATTAAAGTCTTTATTTTTAAAATTTTATAAACTCTAAATTTTAAAACTAGACAGTGGCGTACACAGACATCAATCTTGGGGGAAATATGAAAATAAAAATGTTTTTTATACTAATAAAAACAAATTTTGCTCAATACTATAGTATTACAAATGGACACTGCAGATAAAATACTAACTGTCCTTAATTTTTCGATTGTTGAAAAGTAATTTTTTTACCCGTAATGAGCATATGAAAATAATACCTAACCTACACCCTGAACATTGGACAAATTTTAAAGTACGACGTGCTGATCATGAAACAAAAAGAATTTTTTTAAATTCGCAAAGTTATTGGTAATTTACTTGACGTGTGTACATTTTAAGTATCACTGTTTTGATGGTATATTTAATAGTATATTTGATAGTTTGACATTTATTAGTATAAGATATTATGTAAACAATTACTTTCATTGTAGAAGATTTGAAAAAAAAATATTAAAAATAACTACCTAACAACCACAGGCTAAAAATTTTTGCTTGAAATACGATTTAAATTTTTTGCGTATTTAAAAAAAATTATTTTTGTTTCACGGTCAGCACGTTGTACAATATATATCCTTAAATTTTTTGTCCTAAGTTGTGGAACATCCTGTATGTATAAACACATATCCGATTATTTTTGCCAGTATAGTATTTTAAACTATGAAACTTAATATTTAATTTGCTGCCAAATGCCTTAATCTGAATCAGGTAGGTAGTGCTTTGTTTGTTTATTATCATTGTTCAGTTTTTGTTGTTTACTAAATTGCTACCTTAATGTTAGTTTTGGTTAATAACAATAAATTATATTGAGTTTTATTTATTTTTGAATATACCTAATCACAAATTATTATTATATTGCTCGCGCGCCTGGTTGTGTTTTGAACATTGGCTCGCTCCAGGATTAAATTATAAATAAATATATAAATACTATTTATTATTTTGTTCTTCCATAATCCATACGTGACACAGTAGTCAGTAGATAAAGAGGAAACGGATATGTGAAAATTATTCGTATTGAAAAATACAACTCAATTTCCTGTTTCTAAATTGGCTGTTTACTCTTGCAAATACGCTGTATACTTGTTTCTATTGCTCTGAAATAGATTTGTTGTGGTTGGCACAAACTGTTAGCTGAAGCGCTGAAGGCTTAAATTGAGAGTAGTGTGTTTGATCACATTAGAATCATACAACATGGTACCTACTATTTTAAGCCTTTGAGCTCAATGCTTTGTCATTGATTGAGAATCTTTGATTAAAACCATTGCATGTCAAATTGTATACAATTACGAACTGACTGATCATGATCCAGACAGTGCACCGCATAGGCGTAGCCAGGATTTTTCTTTGAATCAGATTTTTTTTTGTTCATTAAGTAAATGTTAAGTTTTTACACGCATAGGAGAAATTACATAATATTTTACCCTCTTTAGCGTAAAACTAACTAACTTATAGTAGGTACTACTGCTTTTACTACTACCTACTTCGCAAAGGATTTATGTACAAAATGGGAATTCCTAAATACAGAGTGTTTCATAACTTCGACTACATACGTTAAAGGTATTATGTTGTTTGATATGCTGATTACGAATCAAAAAGAATTTTTTTAAAATTCGAAAAATTAAGGATAGTTTACCTGCAGCATTTTTGTAGTATTGCACTGGATTCGTTATCCTATTTAACACAAACAATTAATAGAAGTCTTAAATTACATAATAGGTACTAGTAAAATTAAATTATTTTTAAAGAAACAATAATTACTCAACCCAGTGGCAGTGACAACGAAAAATTTTTGACTAGGAAACATGGAAATTAATTTTGCGATTAAAAAAAATTCTTTTTGATTCGTAATCAGCATATCAAACACCCTGTATATAACGTTATATCAAATACGCACTATCAAATTGGTTTATTATGAAAAATCGTAATCGTATAGATCTCTTCGCCTAGTATTTTTCACATTACAAAATTATTAACGTTTCAGTATCTGCTTATTTGAAAAATGACATAACAATATTACTGAAATAAATAAGGTACACCGGGGAAATGGAACCGCAAATTTTAATAGCTCCTGTTTAAACTGATTTAACCAAAAAACCTGTCACTTAATCTTGTTCATATTTGACAAGCTAACTGAAGAGACAATACTTTAAGGATGTACTAACATACAAACAGATCATGGCGTCCAATTTTGTTCTGAGATTTTTTTTATTTTCGCGATCCTTGGGTTACACTTACGCCGTAGGTATTGGACAAGTGTAACTTAAGATATATTTTTGCACTTGGAGCGTATCAAAGTTGGACGGGGCAAGTGTAAATAATTATTCTTGTTGTATGCTTCAAAGATAAATTTATTTCGAAAAAGAAAATTACCATTTAACCTACATTGTACGATTCAAATACAATGCTAAATAAGATTTTTCCTCTTTTATCTACTGTAGGCGAGGGTAAATGCATATAAATATAATAATATATAATATAATGCTTTCGGAATTTTATAAGTACACCGTCATTTCTTTATTTTTGACTACTTCAACTGCAATTTTTAGGGTCTCCTTCGAATATGTAGGTGGTGGCTTCTTTCTAACATATGTACGTACCATGTCTAAAAGAAACAAATAATTTAATGGGGATTCAACCGGGGCAAGTGGAACTTTACATAGGTTACACTTTTCCCTTCTGCCAATTTTTTAGGGGCAAATGTAACCCATGGCGTTTCCTTAATATAAACAAATATACATTTATCATACATTTAAAATACAAATTAATATTGTTTATTAAGTACTTACTTTAAAAGTTTTAAATAATCCCACAGTTTTCTTGGTCGTAGCAGGCACTGACAACTAACACGTATTAGCTCAACATACGACGTAAATAAACAACGTTATATTCCACAAAGTAACTAAGGGATGTAGTAAGGTTAGTATGCAACAGATGGAGAAACATTGCAGACCATGATTTTATCAGAATAAGCGTGGGTTCCACTTGTCCCAAATTTCCACTTACCTACCCCGGTGTACCTTACTTGAAATTCGTTAATACGAATAAAATCATGCAATATTCTTATTTTCTTTCGTAGTATTTTTAATTAAAAGAAATTTATTCACAAATTGCACATAAAAGTTAGGTAATATAAATAGTAGGTGCAATAATACAGCTTGACTTTAAATCAAGTACCTAATAGAAACTATATTTACAATATTATATCATATAGTATTTATAAATATAGCAGTATGTATTGTAAATTGTAAATAAATAAACCTCGCAAGACTTTTTATCACAAAACTGAATTATAATCTGACAATTTTTAACAAAGAAAAAATATCACATATTGCACTTTTCTATTATCATAGTACTTCAATTTTCTTAATTGCACGTTAACCTATACAAATTTGAAAATGTAATACAAATATTATTAAAATAAATTGCATAACACGTGCAATATTATATTTCACTATATTTTGTAATTGATTGCCAACTTTTTTCAAAATATGCCATTAAAAATACGAAACTACAACATATCTATTATGTTTTGTACTGTAGACCGGTGCGCCGCGGCGTTGCCGGCGTTTTAATTTTCCCACCGCAACCGCCGGTATAATTTTCCCGCCACCGCCCCCGATATTTCAAATAACAGCGCGTCGTTGCCATTCTTATTTACTGCGCCGTCGCCAAAATTTTAATAAATAAGGAAAAATTTTCTTGACTGATGTTATTATGAGGATTGGAAAGAAATTACTGGGATGCAGTCAAATAATTATTTTATTATCTCACTCTACTAGTTTCGACACCCCATGTGTCTTCTTCAGGAGTTAAATTTACAAAACGAAATTAGAACAGTTTAAGGTAAAATACATTTTAACTTAGGTACATGAGATTAAAAGAAATAATTTTTGTTACATATAATAAATACAAAATTGCTTGTAGGTTTGATGCTCTCATATGGAAGTCGTCTGGATTCAAAGTAGAGTGAGGAATTTTAATAATTCATATTACAAAATAAATAAATTAGTATCATAATGTGGATGGCATCTGACACAAAATTTTTGATACTATCTTTGTCACAAGTCGAGATCCATGACGTCATGAATGACGGTATGACAATAATACGAAATTAAATACACGTAAATTGAAATGTAAACATTGTAAATAATCCAACGTATGCCGGCGCCGGTATATTTTTAATAATACATCGTAGCCCCTATCTACCTCAACGGCGCACAGATCTATTTTGTAGCTAAAACGGGAGCCTGATATCTATAAATTAAAAGCTATAAACATATAGGTATTTTAAAACTTAAGTTCAAAATCTACAACTATAAAATACCAACAACTTGTTCTTTTATGTTTGTGATTTCGTAAAACGTAGATAGGTACACACAGTCGGTTGATATATTTGAAAAGAGCGTTGAACGTTGAAATGTTTTACGTAGTACGTCCTGTTGCGTTTGTAGTACACGACTCCGGTGACTTTCAGCTGCCAGTTGAATTCGTGCTTCGTGCTTCCTTTGCTTTTAAATTTGTTTGAGCAAATCTTACATAGCCTCACGGGTCGATTTCGTGGTTTTACAAAACGCTTTTACAATTCAGGTAATCCTCAAATGCTTTGCAAGAAAATATCCAGAGCCCATTTCGATTTTAATTACTGAATTTCTCTTCTTATTGTTCTGGGAAATTTCATCTGGTTTAATATTTTAAACTTTGAAAACGAAATTATATTATGAATAGAAATAATTTAAAAAAATGTTTTTGATTTTAAGCTCGATTTAAAGCAGGAACTCGAACCGAACCAGAACTGGAATGAAAACCGGAACGAACCGCAGCCATTTTATTATCCGAACCGCTGGTCCTGATTCGATTTTGAACGGTTTAAAGCATAAATAAAAATTTAATGTGTTTTCGATGAAATGTTATTATTTTTTTTTGTATTTTTAATTTAGAAATCGAAATTTTGTTCGATTTTAGCAATTTTGTTACATTTTAGTTCATAACCGGAATGAATATTTTTAATTAATTTAAGTTATGTGTTATGCGTAAAAAATTTATTTTAGAATGTTTCGTTGAAATTTTGATACAGTGTTTAAAGGCGTTTAAAGCATTTGACCTTGAATCAAAAAAAAATTCGCTTGCGACGCATTTTTTTTCTCTTCACCTAATTTAGGTGTCACGCACCGCCACTGGCGTATACCCTCTGATTCTTACAGTCCATGTACCGTATACCTTCTTGTGATTTTACGATGACAGCATTGGGTACTATAAATACATATATTTCACAATTTGCCCTAGTGCCACTTGCTATATTGCATGTTACACATAACAATATAAATACTTTATAAGTAACGACAACGACAAACAGAACACTGAACACAGTACAACTATCAAAACAAATTTTTCACTAAGGAATGCAAGCATCAGTTTGAGAAAATTCCTGACTGATGAATCTGAGATTGAGAGTTAAGATATTTTCTCATTTTTTCATGACATCTTTCTCTAAGACCAAAGTTAGTAGTTCATGCAACCGACTCTTCATTTCAATTGTACTAATTTGTCTCAAAATTTAATACCTAGTTCCATATTACTAATTGAATGAATTAAACGAATTGAATTTATGCATATTTTACACATGCGCCTGCAAACTAATGATTTCAAATTAAAATATAAAATAATAAGGTCATCTCAATTTCTGGAGTATGGAAATCCGAAATTAGTACCTATTATTATACGATATTAAGACTAATGATGTAGGTAATGATGGTGTAAAAAGAAAAATACTTAGTTCTTATTTTTAAAACATTTATTATTCTTACAAAATATATGGTAAAACTGTAACAAATTATTCACGAGTTCAAAAATATAATTTATGAACGGCAAAAACACTCATGTGCAGAGCATTGCTTAATAAACTATAAATTTTAGTTAAACATTGAAGCAGTACTAATATGCTACATAATATTCATGAATGATTAATGAGTCTGTGCTGCAGTAACAATTTTCTGTTTCCAAATCTGAAATATCATTTGAAAGGCAACAATTTTTCATTTCATAACAACGCTTTGGAAGTCGCAAACGAATCATTCTAGACTTGGAAAAAACTTTTCTGGGCAAGATCGAAGCAGCGCGCCATTCTTCATAGAAATATTTTCCTGTTGGCGGAGACCAAATTGAAAAATGGAAATATATTTCTGAGTAAATTATGTCTCGGGCGATATTTCTTTCCGCTCTGACAGAATTAAATCTAAAATCAGAAAATTAAAAATTGCGAGTCTATCCAGAGTCCATTATATTAATAGGGAAGGGAACTGGTGACGTTTAAGTCGTAAGTACATTTAACTACGAGAAAAGCTTCGTAGCGATTAAAAAGGTAATTATTCATTGCAAAACAAAACTAGCGCATGTTGTAAGTACTTTGGAAACATAAAGGCATTTATGATTGCAGTTTGTTTGTGGTTGTAGTGTCGTGTATTTATTTTTCAGGCTATGCTACTAACGAGATTTAGTTGCTAATGAGCTCATTCTAGAGACTTTTGATGTCGCATGCTTGCCAAGTTTAGAAGTAGACGTGTCAGCATTGAGAAAAATGTGTGTGTATGTAAAAACGCTTGGGGTTTTAATAAATGAAGCCCTTGGCCAAGGTGCTCCCGCCACTCCGCTTTCGTGCATAAGTAATTGTGATTCGGTGTGTGCAGAGATCCCGTACCCGTCGACTCCGAAGCCGGTAATCACCACGGTCCAGTCTGCGAGCTCGCAGCTCCCGGACAAAGTAAGAGGTAAGTGAGGTTACGCGCCATCATTTTCCTCTTCCATGAATAATTTAGCGCCAAATCTGATATGGGTTGACTGTTTTAAATTGCAGATAAAAAACTCCGAGATCGACAGAAGGAATCCCGGCCGGCTCCCAAGCCAGACATTACTAATGAAATATTAAACCAGGAGTCCTCCAAGCAGAGGGGTAAGATGCAGCCCTACCTTTTGCCTTAAATGGCCCGTGATTATTAAATCGATGAGAAATTGCCAGTTTAACAAGACAAAAAGGTGAAAGCCTCATACGTAAAGTGTTCCGGAGGGATTGGCAATTTTATCGCAGTTGCGGCCGCGGCCTTTGCATAGCATAGATTCGTTCACAGATTGTGCAGTCTACCGCGTGACTGCCTGGTATAATAACCCTTATGTTGTCTCACATGCCACTTTACAAAATCAAAATCTGAAGCACGAAAAACAAATTAGCTTGGTACCTAACTATCGTGTACTTCGTAACTTCGTTCTATAAGAAACTGTCATATTAACTTGTAAACATATATTACATACAAAATTCATATTTCGTAATAAACTTCCTGTTTTTGTCTTTTTAAATAAAAATTTAACAAAAACCTAATTTCTTCTTCATTTCATTGCATAATAAATTTTACGTTATAAAGTTAGAAGACAAAAGGTTTCAAATATGACGAAAAGAATCATACCTAAAAAATAAAATGCATTGATTTGTATTTTAACTTTGGTTAAAAAAGAATTTTGCAAGGAAAAATTTACTTTACCTACATCTTGAATTGAATTGAATTTTAAGTAACAGTATTATTTATTTGTTTTACTGGTTTTTGTTTTGTATTTTCTTTAGAGCCTACTGTCAGTCAGTATTTGTTATATGCAATTAATTGCCTTGGAATATAAATACGATAATAAATTTAAGTATGTAAAGATTATGAGTAAAATAATAGTTATTTACTATACAGGCTGTCCTATGAAAAACTGTTTAAGCATGGGGATCTCGAGAACCATAAGAGATACGAAGTTGGTTAAATTAGACAAAAATTGCTCCATTAGGATGCCAATTTAGAAATGTTTTTGTTTTTCCCACAAAAATGCATAGGTGACTAGATGTGAGCGAAAATGTAAATTCTGTCAATTTAGTTTTTCATTTGAATTAGTACAAGTTTCTAATTTGTTTTTTTCTTTTTAACGAGGAATTCAGAGCAGCCCTAAACATTTTATTATCTCGTACAGATTTCGGAAAATTCAAACCAAATTAAAATTTTCATATGGAGCTCATAGTATAAAGATTTTTTTTATCTTTTCAACGAAACACAAATACCTACATTATAGGGCAGAAATTACATATTTTTTAAACATTATTAAATTTTATATATATATATATATATATATATATATATATATATATATATATATATATATATATATTTAGGGGAAAGAGAGGTATATTGATACACGGGGCAGATTGATACAGATTTGAAATTTTGCGCTGGATTAATTATTATTAATTGAGCGTCTTGTCACTTGAAGGCACTAACAAAATCTACCTCCCATAACAAATTCAAATCAATTGCAGTTGTTTATCGGAAGTTATCGTGATAAGTGTTTTTCTTTGCGTTGTCCGTAAATTTTTTCATGTTTTTAAATGCACGATATCTCAATAGATATTAAACTTAATTTGGCAAACACTCTTGTGATAGGTATGTTTAATGTAGTATTAGAATAGTGTATGTTTTCATATTTACATGTGAAATGTTTAAACTTAGGTTATGACTTGACATAAATAAAAAAAGACCGGTGAGGCACATTGATGCAGTTGTACATGGGGCACATTGATTCAGCGTATCAATGTCCCTATTTTATGTTATGATGAAAAATTCAAATAAAAAAACTTTGTACCTGTAAAATTTTACACTAGGATGACATTATTATTTATTACGTTTGGCGTAATGACGAAATTGCGCTGAACAGGGGCATAGAAGTTAAATATCTTAGAAAACAAACACAAAATAAATTTGTCTCTCCACAAAAAGATTATATAAATTTAATTATGATATAAAATATTGTAATGAAGCTTCTAGTACCATCATCTAAAAAAGTACCACTCGGGACACTTCATCATATTGTTTTCTGTGGATATTGATTGATTTAAATTAATTACTAAGAAATAATATAATGTAATTTATTAAACAATAGTCAAGTATATATTTTTATTTTTCATATAACTTGTTTTGTGCATTTTTAGACCATGTATCAATGTGCCTCGTGCTTATATCAAACTGCCCCATAAGGGGGGCAGTATGATACACTTACAGAGGGTTTTTAAAATTGAATTTAAGGCAATTTAAAAATTATAATTATTGTAAATTTAAATACTAACAATAAGACAAAAGATTGAAGTTTAGTCTATTTATTAAAAACTTTTAAAAAAGACGCGTGGTCATCACAAAAAAATTAAATGTCAAAATCGTATCAATGTACTTCTCTCTCCCCTACTTTAAGAAAATTTCCAATTTGTGGGTAATTCAGAGCCTCAAAAATTACAAAAATAATGGGTCTTATAGAAATTTTTTATAGAAATCATATGCTGAAAACCGGATGGCGCTAATTTGTCCGTTAAAATATGATAGTCATTATTGTGTTTAGAGAAAATATTACCACTTGATTTAAATAATTGAAAATTTCCTAAACGCATTTTTATAATTTTTTCGAAAATAGGTAAACTGACATAAAAATCCCATGCATTATTTTTATAGAGAAGTTTGTGCTCTATAACGTCATAATGATAAGCTAAATATGAATTAAACATAAAAACTCAAAAATAGCGGTAATTTTTTCCAAATTTCAATGACTTCCGGTGCGATGATTTCCGGAAACTTTTGATATGTTAAAAGGCACATTTTTGGATTCCGTTGAGAAAGCTTTAGTTGCAGTTTTTTCAAAGTTAAATTACAAATTTCCTGGACTATTTGTTAAGAATGAAAAATCCTGTTTATTAATTAATAAAAAATATAATTTATTGGTAGGTTAAGTAACCAATAATATTATATTATTGAAGTATTTTCAAACATTTATATAAATGTAAGTTATTAGCAATTCACAGTGTATTAGTCCCTGGTGTGGTAAAACCTTTAAGAATTTCGGAGGGTTTCGGATCGGGTTAGAATCATATTGACAGGTTTTCACGATGGTTAAACTTTGTCTAATAGAGCTCATAAAATTTTATGCTTTCGATCTTGTGATCCCTGATTTCATAACGTATTATAACCTTTATTAAAGGCTCCGAAACCTTTGTGGGCTACCTTCCATTCTGTACCTACTTCGTGTCTAGGCGTAAATGCATGTTCCGAATAATAAATGAGCGATTCATTAACAAAATTTAATATTACATAGATTCCCATTTGCGTGCTTTGTTTGATGGGTACTATCTATGTGAGTAAACATATTTTTTCGCCAACCGGACGTATTTGATGCAATTGTGTCATTGTTTTTTGTAAATAAAGGAGACCATTTGGGGATTGTTTATGATCACCATAGCTATTGTACCGAAAAGTAATCTATTCTTCCTAATACAAAAAACATTGTTGTTGTCATGGTTATATATTTTAATTTTAATTGTTGTGTAACATGAGGACATGTCAATTTACATGAAATTACATGTACAAGCGGCTAGCGAAAAAATATTATGTTTCATTCATACAAAAAATGCTTGTTTGAGACTCGTAAGATCGCCGAACTCCGCTGCGCGTCGTCCGGCAACCGTCTTACTCGTCCCAAAATCATGCATTTCTTGTATTAATGAAGCAAATAATTATATTCAGATTAGTAAATCACATTTTAGAGATAAATACTTCTTACCTTAAAAAATCTATTATAAAGTATGTACCTTACTTGAGAATGTTATTTATGTCGTGTGTGTGTCACATCCCGAAATTTTTGTCTATCATTATTTCCATAAAAATAATATAAATTATATTACCTTTTAATATGCAACATTTATTGATAATTATAAACAACATAATACGTTAGTTAAGTACTTATAATACGTTAGATACTTATAATTCATTAGTTACGGACTTAATACGTTAGATACAACCATAATAACATCAAAATCTTCCATAATACGCGAATTTTCAACTAATTGATAGATAAAATTGTTGATTTGTTTGAACATAGCTGTCTTTGATGATACGATGTTCAAAGAGACTCGGTTTCACCTCGTCGCTTAGCAACATCCTCGGTATTATAAATCGCATAATATTCTTGTTATTAATAGATATATACAATATTTTAAATCACCTTTTAAACAAAACTAGACTTTAAAATATTTTTAGTTAAAATAAAAAATATAAAGCAGTACAACTAAAAAATTAAATTATCTTGCATGTATGCAAGTTACTATTATAGATCACTGCAGATGCTTGTAACGCTTACAAACTTACCTACTTTTTTACTAAATTGCAGATGCCTTTTTCCAATCATATATCTTTTTTACTCAGTACAATTCAATTATGTAAACAGTACTTTTTTATTAAATTTACAGAAGAAGAAAAAAGATGTCACAATATTACTTCAACCAAGTTTTGGTTTTGAAAGTTTAGTATTTTCAAATTAGTTTCAGCAAAATACAGAAGTATTTAATAAAGTTTGATAATAAATACGAAAATTTTACAATTCACCGAGGAAAATTGATTAATAAATTTGATAATTTGATGAGAAACTTGAAAACAATCGACAAAGCCAACCGAACCGAACAAACAAAGTAAAAGTTTGTACAAAGTTTGTGCGGTCGCGACAGTGGCAGTGAAGACTCAGTCACAATCACAATGCGTGTTTGAGGTTATGCTTTGACAAATGACAGTGTGTGCTTGTTGGCAGATTTCCACATCCGGAACAATCCGGCAGACAGCGCCAGCGGCAGGGGGCAAGCGGAGATGCCCGATGATTATCTGTCATCGTTTGCAAATCCTTCGCTTTCGACACTTTGGCTTCTGCCCTCATTACTTATTCTTAACCTGCTGATGTCATCCGTGTACCAGTGAAACATGGTTTGCTGGTTTTACTAAAGAAATGGATCAATTCGTGTTGAACTTTCTGCGAGTTAATAGGATTGTGCCCAGTGCGCTAGAAACTACATAATTATTTTTATCTTTATCGATGCTGATAATAAATCTCACTTATTATTAATTTTAAAAATTAAGATACCTATACGAAGTATGTATTATTTTTAGAAAGTATTTATTTAGATAATTATTGATTTATGTACGTAATAATAGTGAGTAGGTACCACTTAAGTATTATTTCGTTTTTAAAGCATTTGTAGCACTTGTAGCACAAATTGTAAAAAATTAAAATTCCAATTATAATTTTGAAGCAATTTAAAAAAAAATTCAAACAGTTTTTTTTTTCGTAAAAAAAACTTTGCGACAGCTATTTACCGATTAAATTTAAAAAAATCATTACTTTAAAAAAATATATTTAGCTAAAACATGATGTTCGAGGCTTAAGGGGGTCGATACCTAAATGCTGGATTTTACTGTGCGGCTTTTTACACATAAATAAACAAAGGATAAAATGATTAATTTAAATAAATAAATACCACTTTTTATGAACTATACAGAGAATTAAATTACAAATGGTTCAATACAAGCCGTCAAAATGGAGAAAATCGATATGAATTTTTTCCATTGAAACTTGTTTCAATATTAAGATTTTTTAAACAAATGAGATATTTTTAAATAGCTAAAGGTTGTCCTGAAGTGCGTCTAATGCCACTTTTTTAATTTTTTTTTTTTAAATATGTGATAAAATGCGTATAAAATAACTCACAAAATAGACATGAACAACCTTTATCTATTCAAAAATATATTTGTTATTCGTTATTCTAAAAATTTGAATTTTTACTTCAATTTTAAGGAAAAAACTAAACTTACTTTTCAGCATTATTACGCCGGTATGATCCTCCTTAAATTCAAATGCTTATATTTTTCTTTCGTTTCCAGAATTTCCCAATTATTATTAGGAATTAGCACATGCCACTTGGGTAAACTATCGAGCTAGGCAATAACATTACTTTATAAATTAAAGCAAGGACCAACCATTGACATGAATTCATAATTTTTGTTGGCTGTTATTTCTCTAAAAATATGTAGGATATAATACTACGATAATTTACCAAATCGCAATTTTTATTTTGTATATTTATCTTCGTAAAAATTAAATTTGCATAATCCTAATAACTCGCAAAATGAACTAGGTATATAACACAACAAGGACTATAATATATGTGACTATATTGTATGCCAGTTTGTCAGTGCATGAATCAAAGCTTAGAATGTAGCCTCATTGATTTCTGTGATGATTCAAGGAGCGTGAGTGTATTAGATTCTGGGTTTATACTGTATTACTTCAGCTCATTTGAATAGGATACTGACAGTTTCATAATTATAACATTGTAAACGTAAGATAACATTCAATTGATCTTGCCTATGACAACACGTAAAAATATATTGATATTACTGTAGTGAAACGGATGTTTGTGAATACGAACAAGTATTATTTGAGCAAATTTTAATGTAAGATTTGTAACAAAATTAAATTATTTTAAGTCAGTATCCTAGACATTTAACATTTTCTCTGTACCTACCGATAAGAGAAGGGACATTTTATATTTATTAATTATGTAAATAATTTATAATGCGTTTGTTAATATTAATTACTTTATAACTTATGTATAAGTAAATAGCTTTAAGATGTAAAATTAAACTTTAATTTTATGTTTAATCAATAATAAGATTTGCATAATGTATTGCTAATTCGGTCCTTAAATTTGATGTACCTAGGTACTCTAAAAATTTGTGCTCACTAAATATTAATTTCAGCAAAGGAAAAGAAATTAATAAAAATATATCAATTTTTACTAAATTACCAGCATTAATAACTATTTGTGTATTGAGAGCGCAAAATGGTACATTCTTCATTGGGTGGTATTTTCTCTCGAAACCGACAATGTTCATTATTTGCACTCAAAAACACAAACAATATTTTTTCTACAGTCGCCACAATACATATTTAACATTATTTAGAAACCTTTTTATAAGTTTTCAGCATAAAGAATAAAATAGTATATTTTAACTAAACTATTATATTTGGGTTCAGTTCTGTATGATTTTATTTAATATACGATGTTTCGAGAACTATGTTCCCAGGTAACAAAAGAGCGTTTTTTCTTCTAAGTATGTATAGACTGTAGAAAAAATATTATTATCATTTTATCATTGTTATTAATTTTAAGAAATATTTTGATTTATATTTACATATAATTTGGACTGTTAAATAGGTATTATTTTTATATACCAATGTACAAAAATTATGAATAAAATATTGTAAAGTAAGATATTATGTTTATTGTTCATGTTTGATTTTCAAAAAGTTTAAATATACTTTATTATTTATAATCATCAATACCTTTATTGATAAAATATAAATATATACAGTTTCAATAAAGAGCAATAAACATTATATCTTTATTTTTTTTATGAGATTTTATTCATTAAAAAAAATCTACTAAATGTGTGAGTTAATCAGAGTAGAAAACGTCTGATATGTGATGTCTAATGATTGATTGCCATCTCTGTATTTTATTAATTTTTTTTCTTTATAAGTTATAAATAATTTAAAAATGTAGCATTCATATGAAAAAAATTAATTTGTTCACTCCAATACTCTGATTAACTTCAAGATAATAATTTTCTCCTTAAATACAAAGAAACGGCCATAATACTGCAAACATAATTTGTCGTCGAGATACTTTATTCTTTGAATGAATAAAACATTGAAATGAATGGATATTAAGCTAAAATGAAATTGTATAAGAAAACCTGAAGAGTTAACTTTGTTCATTAATTTTATCAAATGTCCTAAACAGATTTGTCCGTTTTCACCATTTATAAAAAATTATGTTGAAACAAAGTTCAACCGGCTGAGCACTGGTTGCGGTAACAATCAATTATGTTGCTTTTCGAATTACTGCTGTTTCAGAGCTAACGCATTTATTGTTTTGTTCTATTTATTGGCTTGCTGATAGTATATAGATTTTACCCATTATGTTATTGGTTAGTATTTACGAGTAAATTGTAAATAATATTTACCTATTGTTAATTTTTCCGATGAATGCTGTATAAATAACATAACAGTGTTTTAATTTATTTAACTAATTGTAAATATATTAAGACTGAAATTTACTTTATGAGAAATTTGAAAATATAAAGTGATTTATCGTATTGTGTTCGATTATTTCACCTTCTTCAAATATAGTGCCGTGTCAAGAAAACATAAATTGCATGTTGACAGTATTTTATTATTAGAGATTTTTTGAAAATGAACTAATTTTAAATCTTAGTTGGGTGACGTAGGCACTACGTCACTGTCACTCATACAAAACGATTACTCTTACCCTAACGGGCAAAATTAATTTTTATTTATTACATTGGTATTTTATTTTGATATTACTTAAATATCATTAATTAATTAATAAAACACTAACCATTATCAAACACACTAGTTTCGAATTTTGATCTAAAAATGACTACTAACATTTAAAAAGTTAGGTTACATGTTCTGGTCGATGCTGGTGAACTTAGCGACCGACATTACCGACGGTGTGTAACATTACAATCTTACAAATTCTAGATGCATGAGTGAGTATTGTCGTTGTGTGTGAATCGAATAAGTGACGTCACGAAAAAGATACCGGGAAACTGTTTTAGTAAAATAATGAATGAAAATTATTTTAATTTTGGATATTTTTGCGTAATATTCACAGTAAAAGTCGTAGATTCTATTTTTGCAAAAAATCGGTAACTTTTTTTTGGGATGACCCCATTATTGAATTTATAAAAATTTAAATAAGTACTGAATAATAAGTAGGAGGTATTATATAAGTAGACATTTAATAAAAGCGGATTTTTTATTCATGTATCTGTGTAAATCCTTTACGATTGTTTTAGGAAAAAAATGCTTAGATTTTCATCCCTAATAACCTAACTAATTCCATACTTATGCTGAAATTCATGTGAAAAAATTTGTTTCTTCTTTATCAAATAATAGTTTTATGGAATCGATTTGAATAAATTAAATAGTGTTTCTGTGAACTACGAACTACGTATGTATAGGTCTACAAACATATTAATAATACAATAAACTTTATTCGTTCTTAAAAGGTTCCTACAATCATACATTTATAGATCAATATTATATTTACAAAACAATAATATGACAAAAGAAATGAATACCGATTAATGGCTATCCTATGATATCTGATGACCTCAATGTTGTCTAATAATGCATACATATAGGTAGGTATACAAAAATATTGTAAGTTGGTCATTTTAAAACTAAAATTCTAGCAACATGAATCGCTGGAAAGGTAGAATAAAATATTATGGCGAAAACACTAGTATACATGGAATAAGCTATGTCGCAAATAGCAACTATTTTATCATAGAAAGGTATAAAAATTATGCTGCAAAATACTATTGTTGTACTTTTTGATTATATATTTTCAGGCTCTTTTGGTTAATTGTTGTAGCTGTGTCAATGTATGGCATGATGCTAATTTTTCTGGCGTCATATGATGCATATGACAACAATCCTATAAGTTTTGTAACTGAAACTACTTACCTTAACTGGAATACAACTTTTCCGGCAGTCAGTATTTGCCAAGTTATGAATCAGGATATATATTGGACTGCGTAAGTACCTACCTACTGTCAGGTCGGCAATTTCTGACGGGGCCAAAAACCTTTTGGGGGCCAAATTGTAAATTGAAACTTTTTTGGTGTTTTTACCAAATTATTTTAAAAATTGTTTGTATTTAAAGACAAGGTCAGTGAAGTTGGCGTATACATTAGAAGATATTGGATAAACGAATAGTTATATTAAATTTGCTCATTTTTTGCTAAAAATTGCTAATAGTTTTACATTTTTTGCTCTGCCCGTTTTAAAGTTATTTCCCATTTAACCTATATACGCTAACTTCACGTGGCGTATACATGGGGTGAAATTTCAAATTTGTTATCACTATCAAATTTTGCTCATTTTTTGCTATTTATTGCCGTATTGATGACATTTTTTGCTGTACTCCTTCATTAGTTATAAACAAAAAACCTTTGTATACGCTAACTTCACGTTGCGTATACATAGCGTAAAATTAATTTTTTTCTATACTATAATAATTTGCTCATTTTTTGCTATTTATTGCTGTATTGATGAAATGTTTTGCTGGTGTCCTTCGTTTGTTATAAACAAAAATCCATTGTATACGCTAAGTTCACGTTGCGTATACATAGTGTAAAATTAAAACTTTTTTAACGCTATAATATTTTGCTCATTTTTTGCTATTTATTGCTATATTAATGACATTTTTTGCTGTTCTCATTTATTTGTTATAAATTAAATTAGCTGTTGTATATGCTTTTTCTCGGTTCTCTAATGCATAAACTAAATACACAGATAGTATAAAATTAAAACTATCTTAATGCTATATTTTGCTCATTTGATTTGCTATTGCTATATTCATGAAAAGTTTTGATGTTCTCATTTATTTGTTATAAATTAAAGTAGCTAGTGCAAGTAACGGTTTTCTACCGCGTTCTCTAAATATATGTATTCTCATTATTTATTAGTTAAGTACCTATAATTATAATTTTAAATATAATTCTTCATTATTTTATAACATTTTGCTCATTTTTGCTATTCTCATTTGTAAAAACAACTGACCATCGTTTAAATGTTGTTATTGATTTTTCGACTAAATTTTTTTCCCAGAGAACTTTAATTTTGATAATACACTTGAAAAAATTTTAATAATTTTTTGAGAAAAAATTGAATATAGCATAAATGTCATTTTTTACATTTTTACTAAACTTATTTCACCGAGACCTTTAAATTGACACCAAACTCGGTATAAATTGAATAATGTACAATAAAAAAATTGACGATCGGTTAAATGTTATATTTATTTTTCTATGTAGGTACTAGGATTATTTTCCCGAGAGCTTTAATTTGAAACTACACACGATACTATTTTGAAAAAATAAAATAAGTTATATTTATAAAGTTAGTACCACTGATTGAATAAAAAAATTTGAATAATTTTTTGAAAAACAATTGAAAATCGCATAAATGTCATTTATTACATTTTACTAAATTTATCTCCCCGAGTGCTTTAAATTGACACCAAACTCGGTATAATTTGAATAATTTATAAAAAAAACACAATTCAAGATTTTTTAAAAAATGTTATTTTTGTTTTTCTACTAAAATTCTTTTCCTGAGAGCATTAATTTGATACCACACACGATAGTATTTTGAAAAAATAAAAAAAGTTATGTTTATAAAGTTGGTACCACTGATTGAATAAAGCTCAGTAACGAACTTGAAGTCAGATTTTGGATCAAGATCTTAAATATAAAATTTCAGTCCAAAATTCCAACGCGTTTTTATGTTATGCTACATCCAGACAGACAAACCGACTTTTTTAAAAATTATGTTTTTTGGCTTCAGTAGGGTCTAAAACGTGAAGATTCACCAAAATCTCGAACTGTCCAAAAATCACGATTATAATACTTCCCTCGATTACATAGATCAGGGAAGTAAAAAGGAGCTTAATATTAGTAATGTATTAATTTTACACCATGGCTGCGTGCATTTTGCATAGCTACTTACAGTATGGAGAAAACGCGTACAATGCATATTTTATTTTATAACAAATTAACGAGAATAGCAAAAATGAGCAAAATGTTATAAAATAATGAATAATTATATTTAAAATTATAATTATAGGTACTTAACTAATAAATAATGAGAATACATATATTTAGAGAACGCGGTAGAAAACCGTTACTTGCACTAGCTACTATAATTTATAACAAATAAATGAGAACATCAAAACTTTTCATGAATATAGCAATAGCAAATCAAATGAGCAAAATATAGCATTAAGATAGTTTTTTCATTAATACAGCAATTAATAGCAAAAAATTATGAAATTATTATAGTATAGAAAAAAAATTAATTTTACGCTATGTATACGCAACGTGAAGTTAGCGTATACAAAGGTTTTTTGTTTATAACTAATGAAGGAGAACAGCAAAAAATGTCATCAATACGGCAATAAATAGCAAAAAATGAGCAAAATTTGATAGTGTTAACAAATTTGAAATTTCACCCCATGTATACGCCACGTGAAGTTAGCGTATATAGGTTAAATGGGAAATAACTTTAAAACGGGCAGAGCAAAAAATGTAAAACTATTAGCAATTTTTAGCAAAAAATGAGCAAATTTAATATAACTATTCGTTTATCCAATATCTTTTAATGTATATGCCAACTTCACGGACCTTTAAAGACAGGCACTCACACAATGAGGTTTATAGGGAGTAAGTTTTACTTGACCTTGAATGAAAAAAAATCGCCTGAGGCGTATTTTAGTACACTTTTATTCAATCTTTATAAACACATTACCTCTACCGTAATTCGAAGCTGTACCTTATACGTGCCTGTTTCAAGGTAAGTCAATAATTCATATTTTGAGAAGATAGATTTTAGGCCAAATTACAATTGTTCCCTACGGGGCCAAATGTTGCCAGTTTGAGCCTGCCTGTGTTAACGAAATAAATAAAAAATTATCCAAAGCGACGCCTTTTGTGCATAAAGAAAAATCATATTTCTATTCTTTTCAATTTTTTAAAGGTTTTTTTATAGCTTAATTTATATAAATATATCAAAAACGGGCTTCCGCCCGCTTATCACCGAATATACTGGGTCTAAAATTTTGAAAAAATCAGGTATATTAAGGCAATGCTAAAGATTACAGGAAAACTATAGCGCAGGTCTGATTTTGCTTAGTTTTCGAGATTTTATACAAAACAGTTAATGGTAAACTGCAGAATATCTGTCAAAATGTACAACATAAATCATCCAATACTGTTGTACTTTTTGACTATATTTGTATATTATTATATAATTATTTTAATGTGTTTAATTTCAAAAATCTTTAATGATTGCACTACAAATTGTGATAAATAAGTAATACCAACTCCTGAGGAGGGCTCATGTGGGGCCGAAAACGGTAGAGTGGTGTAAAATATTTCTTCTTTTTTGACTGCAACCCATTTACTTCAATCCTTTAATAAAACTTCCAGTCAAGTAAATTCCAACTTAATATATTTTATTGTTGACTGCATCCCAGTAATTTTTTGTCCATTTCTCATTTTAATCTTAATTCTTAGAGAACCCAACGCACCATATAGTGCCTTACAAACATTTATTTCCGAAGTAGTATTTTTTACTGGGAGTTGCTATGCGTGCAGTAAGGTTTGTCCGGAGTGCGAAAGAATAAACATATTGGAAGTAGTGAAAAGGGTAAGTAACGTATATTCTGGAAAATATGATTCAAATAAACTTAGAAATTATTTATTTTTAGTATCGCAAGCCGTGCTCGTTAGTACTTGGTCAATGCAAATGGAACAATCATACATTTAACTGTTGCGAAAAATTTTTACCTGTGAATACAGAGTATGGTATATGCTATTCTATTAACTCGATGCATACTCAGTAAGTAAAAATTTATTTAGTTAATTAGTTAATATTAACTATACCTACTATTACTTTTGTATCGTATACATATGTTACACTACAGCATGTTACTATACAAGTGGTAAATCTAGGGATTTATTTAAGTCAAAAGGGTACCTAATGAATAAATTTTCTAATGATATTATGTCCGAAATATTTTATTTTTGAGATTTACATAGAAAAAAATTCATTTGGATAACAATATTACAGGAACTATATTACCAAATACTGAGTAATCGTTACAAAACATATTTTTATGATGAATATAATTTGATAGTCGGGGATAAAATCGTTTTTATAATAAATTTTTATTATTATTTGAGTAAATTAATTTTTTGCATTTAAAAATTTTCAAACAGTATTTTTTTAAATTTTAATTTCATAATATTAGACTTTAAAGAAGTAAGGTAGGTGCGGGTAATAAGGCTTAGCTAAGGGAGATTTGAAATAAAATGAAAACTATTTACTTGAATCAACAAATTTGAATGTTAATTAAATTAATTAATTAATTAATTAACATCAAGTGCTGTCATATATAAACAAAAAATGGAAACTTCTGCCGTAAACAAAAAGACAATTAAACATTTTAAAAAACCTCTTCAGTAGGCCTTATTATACTATGGTAGGATAATAAGGCCTAAGACTTTAACATACGTAAATAAACAAAATAGGCATTTTATATTTGGTAATTGAGATCAATAATTAATAATTATGCAGTATTCAAGCTAAAGTTTTAAAATTAACAACAAATTTCTTTGTTTAATAGCCATCAGGACACTCAAAATTATCTGTATCATCGGATGACAAGCCGATGCACCCCACTTGTCGCTAGGGATGGGAAAATATCGATATATCGATAAATATCGACATAAACATCAGTCAATATTACTTTTAGTTTGTCGTCGATATATCGATAACTCGATATTATCGAAATTTTCCGATAATTATCGACATATATCAACAATATCGAGTTATCGATTCATCGATAACTAAAGAAAAGTGATGTTCATATCGATATTTATCGATATTTTCCCATCCCTACTTGTTGCATTTAGAAAATTTGTTCATATCGGTGACCGGACAAAACAGAACAATGAAAAAACAGAACATGAAAAAACAGAACATGAAAAAACAGAACATGAAAAAAAAGAACATGAAAAAACAGAACAGTGAAAAAACAGAACAATGAAAAAAGAGAACAATGAAAAAACAGAACACTGAAAAAACAGAACAATGAAAAAAGAGAACAGTGAAAAAACAGAACACTGAAAAAACAGAACATTATTGATAAAACAGAACATGAAAAAACAGAATATGAAAAAAAAAATAACAATGACAAAACAGAACTCAAGAAGGGATTTGTTAGCTTTGATTAGTTTATGTCAAAAAACGGAGTTCTGTTGGACTCAATTAGGGTTTTGTTAGTATTGATTAGTTTATTTTTAAAAAAACGGAGTTCTGTTGGACTCAATTAGGGTTTTGTTAGTATTGATTAGTCTATTTAAAAAAACGGAATTCTGTTGGACTCAATTAGGGTTTTGTTAGCTTTGATTAGTTTATGTCAAAAAAACGGAGTTCTGTTGGACTCAATTAGGGTTTTGTTAGTATTGATTAGTTTATTTTTAAAAAAACGGAGTTCTGTTGGACTCAATTAGGGTTTTGTTAGTATTGATTAGTTTATTTTAAAAAACGGAATTCTGTTGGACTCAATTAGGGTTTTGTTAGCATAGATTAGTTTATGTCAAAAAAACGGAGTTCCGTTGGAGTCAAGAAGGGTTTTGTTAGCATAGATTAGTTTATGTCAAAAAAACGGAGTTCTGTTGGACTCAGCAAGGTTTTTGTTAGCATAGATTAGTTTATGTGTTCTGTTTTTTCATGTTCTGTTTTATCAATGTTCTGTTTTTTCAGTGTTCTGTTTTTTCAGTGTTCTGTTTTTTCAGTGTTCTGTTTTTTCAGTGTTCTGTTTTTTCACTGTTCTGTTTTTTCATTGTTCTGTTTCTTCAGTGTTCTGTTTTTTCATTGTTCTGTTTTTTCATTGTTCTGTTTTTTCATGTTCTGTTTTTTCATGTTCTGTTTTTTCGTGTTCTGTTTTTTCATTGTTCTGTTCTTTCATGGAATCGTTCATATCATATAACCGTGATGTGATATAAAAAAAACTCGCCTGGTTTTCTTTAGTACCACTTCTAGCTTTAGGGGTTGAGGTATTTTTAATTTTTTTCTCTTCCTTGTTTGTGTGAAAAAAGTCTTTGGTCACTAACATTTTGAAAAGTATATAAATAAAACTGTAAAACAGGCAAATGTTGATTTTAAAAATAGCCGGATAATAAGGCCTACGGTTGAATTTAGTAGGCCTTATTACCCGCCGACAACATAAAATGAAAAACTGAAAAGAACATTATTCGGACCATGATATACTATTCAAACATCAAAGGCCGTAGAAGCATTAAATAATAGAAAACTATAGCCTAAAATTATATAGAAGTGTAATATTCCAAAAAATAATTACGATTGATTTGGACGATATCTTATTATTCGAGCCGCGCGATCGTTCCTCAAACTGAATGACTTCGCACTGGTGACAGTATGCGAACTAACGTGTCGCGACAAGTTTGAGGCGCCATTATATGAATGTTAGCTACCTACGAGGGTGACTTTGAGCGACAACAATAATTTTAAATTGTATTTTTGTTACTTAGGCCTTATTATATATATATATATATATATATATATATATATATATATATATATATATATATATATATATATATATATATATATATATATATATATATATATATATATATATATATATATATATATATATAATTTAGGAATGGGCGCAGCTAGACTAATATTTAAGGCTAGTCCATAAAGTCCGATTATGCACGAGTTGCATACAAAGTTTTATGTTCGATTGCCAAGATGAGATTTTCTTTTATAATTTGAAAAATTTGCATCTCATAGTGTGCGGCGATGGTGCGGTGTTGTTTTGTTTAACAATATTTTTATTATTTTTAAATTGTAAAATTTGTGAAAAAATGTTCTAGTTCTTCGCAATTAGCTCAATTTAAAGATATGCAATCCAAGAAATTCAAAGAAAGAAATTTAATAAAATGCATTAACTTATAACATTATTTTGACATTATATTCACAACAGTACAATTTTGCATTTTTATCATACTAGTTCAATAAAGTACCCGTTTATGGGCAGTAAACAGTGTCATAAAATAAGGTAATGATGCAGTCGTACATAAACATATTTATTTAAGCAAAATGAGTTCATCCACTTATTAGTGCATAGTGTTGTTTATAAAACTAAAATCTTTTTAATACTGCGATGATTTTGTTTTTTGTACAGTCCAAATGGAAAAATTTGGATGAAATCGAATAGACTTACAGGACCAGGTGAATTGGCTATACAAGCTCTAGATGATGTTCGGGTACGTTTATATTTATGAATTTATAAAACTTGTAATAATTGTTTTATAATGTTAGGTATTTTTCCATGCTCCCGAAGACATACCATTTATAAACGCCGATCCTGATAAGCGAGATGATGTCATGCTTGGGGAACGTTACATAAAACAATTTCATGTAAGTATATTTTTAGTTTTGGTAATCCAGCTCGTGTTCTATATAATTGGTTATATCTTGTTATATCATGGTTAGATTTCAAAACCTAAACTTTAACAGCAATCTTATCGGACTTCGTGTTCTACTAGAAATACGAGTATGTATTATTTCTTAAATTTGGTAAACCAAGATTAATGTAGAAAAAACGTTGAACAAATTTGTTACAATAAAAAGTTATTGTCAACAGTAGAATAATTCCCATGTCACACCTGTAATACTTGTATTATATATGGTGAAAATTATCGAGTGTGACGAAAATCTCTCATACTGGATGTCACACTTGTATGATAAAAATTATATGAAAAATTATATAAATTGTTTGGAGTAGCAAACGGTTTCGTCTGATTCGGTATGACGGAAATAGCAGCGCTTCTATTTTTATTTTCATGATACAGTGAGTGTATTACAGGTGTGACATGAGCATAAGTGGTAGTAACGGTAATGATAATAGTAGAAGTAGCCGTTTGATGTTAGCTTTATTAGTTGGTCATCATCATTTTCTTATATCAAATTTTATATCCTATTGAATTCTTTGAAAGTGTTGAAAATAAATGCAAATTTTTGAATATCTTGCTCAGATTATCAAATCATATTTACAAAAAAAATTCATCAAATTTTTAGGTTATAGAGATTGACAATGATGAAGAATTAAGTCAGCTACCCGTGCAAAAAAGAGGTTGTCGTTTTCCAGATGAACCTCCGCCGGATCTAAAAGCACATAGCTTGTATAGCTATTCAACGTGCGTAGTACAATGCCATGCCGACGCACAAATGAGATTTTGTAACTGCACCCATCATCTTATGCCGAACATGCGTTAGTATGAAAAGTTAATTTACTTTTTTAAATATTTTGATTTCCTTCAATACTATATAAAATATATTTCTAAAAGAGATAGACAAGCACTACTACTACTAATAATAATAATAATAATAATAATAATAATAATAATAATAATAATAATAATAATACCACTGGGTCCGAGTGGTTGGATTCCACTATAATAACATCTACCATCCTGTAATTGGTAGTTAATTCTGTAGGTTGGTTACCATCAAAAATAAAATAAAAAATAAAATAAAGCAATGTACTAAACTAAAGGAACGTGCTTAATCGAAAATTTTTGTTCTGCATAAATTCTGAGTGAACAAAGAGTTCGTTTATTAATTATTACAAATTACATACAGACGAGTATGAGTGATGTAAACTAGTGCAATATCTTTACAGTTATTACCGTTATCTTTTGACAAGTTCAGTGATAATAATTAATTTGCTAGCAAATGCTAATATTTCAGTTTGTACTAATTAAAATTATAAAATAGCTTTTCTGAACAACATATATTATTACCTGTATATTAATAAATTTTCCTGTGTTCTATCACTAACAGTGAAAGTTTTTTTTTAAGTATCACATATTGATGTTATTTGCTGTAATTTGTAACTCTATCAAAAATCTTAATAATAATTTGAGTTGTTATAAACTATTTCAGCTGCAAAACATCATTGCAACATTCAAGGTTTAAAATGTTTAACAGAAAAGTATGGTGAGTTATAATTTTTATAGGTTATACAAAAATATGATTAATGTTGTACGCCTATTTTTAGAAATACTTAACCGGCTTCATTCAAAAGGTTTTGATAAGCCAGGTTTAGAATGCGATTGTGTACCTTCCTGTACAGAACCTGAGTACAAAGTAGTTCTTAAACAAAATGGGTAAGTACGGTTTTAGTAAAATACCTAAATATTTCAGGAAACATGAGGCAATTTCAATTATCCCTTATTTACGTGAGGTAAAAATATTAATGGTTTTCATCTAGATCGATCGATCGATTTAATCAATCAACTCTTACTATCTAAAATCGATCAAAAATTTTGATGATTAAACAGCCCTAGTCAATAGAGTATTTAATATTTATTGTATGTGTTACTGTGAGTGTAATCAATGTATCTGCAGATTTTTATAGATATTTTCATCATAAAGATAGGTACTGTTTAAAATGTAATTGTAGTATAAACTATTCAAAATTTTATTTAACATATCTAAAAGTTAGGCTAAAATACTAGGTTGCCCTTTAGGTATGATGTCATTCTAGATTGGTCTGTTAGTAACATACCTACATACATAGGTATATACATACATTATGTAAATGATCTTCTATTTTAGTGTCTCAGGCGTAAAAAGTGAAATAGTAATGAAATTACAAGACTTACCAACTCAAAGGTTTAAAAGAAATGTCGTAAGGTCCACATTAGATTTAGTGGGTAATATATTAAATATAAGGAATTTTTGATATAGTTATATTTAAATAATATTTATATTCCAGTCTCAATTGGTGGTACAGCTGGGCTATTTTTTGGTGCATCTTTGCTCAGCATAATAGAAACAGTGTATTTGCTTATTATACGAAAATGAAAATAAACATAAATAAAATAATAGTAAAATATCATGCACAAGAATATTGTAAGTTTTGTTTCATAGGCACTATTTATTTAATAAAATAAATAAATAAAAAAATATTTTCTTTATAGAACAAAAAATTTTGTAAACTTTTTGTAGAATACCTGATAAAACATTTATATTTTTTATATTTGGGCCATCGAAAGAACTGGAACATGAACATACATATTATGATGCTGACAAAAAGCTTGATATAAAAAATTTATCAAGCAGAAAGCAGGAGAAACTAAATAATAATTAATAAATAGTATATTGTGCAACTAGTGCAGAAAAGCACCTATTGCCCAGCCCACGAGGTGTGAGAGTTCCAGCACGAGACGAAGTCGAGGGCTGGAATCACACAAGTGGGCAATAGGTGTTTCTGCACGAGTGGCACACTATACTTTTTCTACGACCACACTCTTTGTAAGATAAATAATTCATTTTTAAAAAAAGAACATTCTTGTCAACAGTTAAATTCTAAAATGTAAAAGCGAAAATTAGATTTCAATATTTTGAAATATTATTATAGTTTATTTATAATATTCGTATGAAATATTGAGATTATATTATATTATATAAACATTTAAGTATTTAGCAAATAATATTTTGTAATTTATAAACCTAAAAATACATATATAAAAATTAACATTATATTACAGTTGGCAACTTGTGTGAGAAATAATTTCTCACACTTTATCCCACGACTGTGAGAAATGAATAACTTTCGGGCTATGTAAAGCATGGGAAAAGTGCAATTTTCCGTAGTGGTCGTAGAAAATAGTATATTGTGTATCTAGTGCGCAAAGTAAGCAATTGCGCGAGGCGAGTTGCAGCCCTCGCCGTAGCGACCCTCGGCCTCCTCGGCTCGCCTCGGTAGGCCTCGAGCCGCTACTGCTCGGGCTACAACTCGCCTCGCGCAATTGCTTACTTTGCGCACTAGATACACAATATACTATTTTCTACTACCACTACGGAAAATTGCACTTTTCCCATGCTTTACATAGCCCGAAAGTTATTCATTTCTCACAGGTCGTGGGATAAAGTGTGAGAAATTATTTGCTCACGAGAAGCACACGATATTTTTTGTCATTACTGCACAAAAAGTAACCTTTTGAGTGACCTTACTTATCAAAAGATAAAATGAATACTTTTAAAATTAATATGTATAAAATAAAAAGTAACTAATATTTACCTACATGTAAAAGCATAAGAAACTAATTATTAACAGTAAAGAAAAGAACATTAAAATATAAGAATAAAATATTATTGTCCATTAGATCCAATATCCAATGCACAATCTGCACAATAGTCGACAGTAGAAACTATGCATAGAGAAGTAGGTACTACAGCTGTTCACGTGCCTTTAGTATTAGATTATCACGTGTGTGGCGCTAGTGCTACGCGCACAATTCGTGTCGGTAACTACAGAAAACTGTGTGTGTTAAATTAGCGTGCGCAAAGTGAAATTTTGCGCACGCTATTCCCGCACGCTTGTACTTTGCGCACGCATTTTTGTCTAGTTAAAAAATAAGCCACTTTGCGCAAGTAAAACAGGCACGAAAAAGGTTACTTTTTGTACAGGTATGACAAAAAATTATTTGTATATTTCTATATCTGATCTGGAAATTATTTATGCGATTTGTATATAAAACTTATTCAAAATGGGGTTCTAAATGTGAGTTAAGATTGCTTAAGAACTTTATTTAAAACACTAATATTCGCAATATCATCTTGTTTAAATTTTAACAAAAGGGTACAAATGTTAAAAGTAAACTAAATTCCTCAACAAGAATTCTAGGAAATAGTACAAAATTAATAATGGAATTATTTTATTATATATGTCTAATTTTATTTATCCTGTATCATAAAACGATACAATACCTAGGTACGTTACGAAATACAAAACACACAACATCTTAAAAAATTCAACGATTCTAGTAGACTTAGCTCAATCCCACGATAGGAAAATTCTTACATACATTAATGAAGGTGTGGTATAGTATGTCTCTCATCAACGTCATCCCTTAGATACCCCCTTCTTGTTTTTCTTTTAAGACTGAAACAAAATTGTTCCCAATTCGCCATGGGGCCTGGCCTAGGCTACATCGAAACCTATAATTACCTCGCGGAGGAATCAGGCCAACATCGACAGCATCTCCAAACACCGAACAGCGACACAGCAAAGTGTACAAACATGAAGTTGGTTCTTGATCGCTTTCCGCTTCGCCGATCAGTTTAGTTTATCCGGGCCCTCGGTCCGAACGTGCCATGAGTTCTAATTGGGTTATTTCCGAGTGAGACCATAACGTGTATTCGTTGTTTTCTACCTTTACATACAAATAGGTTTATTGTGCTGTGACGCAGGGACAACGTAGGCAGGGAGAATATCACGTATGAAGAAATAAAGAGCAATATCGGTTTGTTGGCGGATTGCTTCTGATTTTTCGTTTTTTGGTTAAAAGTTTCGGGAGAGTCTTTACAGTCTATATTTCTGTTGTTTCGACATGATATGGGAATAAGTAAGCTATAGAAATTTCCCGTACGTTGTTGAAAAGTTGTATGTCGTTTGAATACAAGCACTAGTTTGTATAATATTCGATTAATTGGTTATATACAGGTGGGCCATAAGTCACTGACCATTGTATTTTTAATATTTTTTTTCCATTTATTTGAAATGAATAATTTTGATTGCAAAAGATAGTTTTAAAATTATGTTACAATAATTTTAAATGAATAAATTAACTTTTTATTTTGCACGTCATTATTCCTTAATGATCGGTACAATAATAATCTTACACTTATCTCAACTTCCCAAGTAAACTAACAATCTCATAACACCCTGTAGTAAACAATTAATAAACCAATTATACAGGATGAGTCATCGAAATGCCCGTCGTCGATATCTCCCTTGTCGTTAAAAATACAGCATAAATTTATGAACAGAATTTTTCATCTACTCAAGGAGCATAACTTAAAATTATTTTCACATATACAGGGTGTTGCATAACGACTTGGTAATAATTGTTCGTCTTTTTTTAAATGAAACAACCTATATATATATTTATATATTTTGAATTGTATTTTATTTACCTATACGAAAATATAAGTTTCATTTTAGTTTTCCGCGGCGTTGCCAAGTTATTCAATTTTTTCTCTAAAAAAAGCCGAATACACGTATTGTTTTATAAAGGCGTACTGAAGTTATTTTAATAGTAAAAATTAAGAATTTTTTTTTCTGTACAGCTGTAACTATACTCTTTGTTCTGACATAACTTTTTTTTATTATACAGGGTGTTCAATACAGAGAATCAAATTTACTCAATTTCAAATGGCTATAACTCGTCATTTTCAAATGGAACACCCTATATTTTATTATTCTGTTGTGTGTATTTTTGCATCTTCTGATTATAAAGGATGTCCTATGTCTAAAATCATTAATTTCGAAATTAATTAAATTAATGTTTTAAGTCATTAGTTTATGTAAAAAAGGAGTTCTGTTGGACTCAAGAAGGGTTTTGTTAGCATAGATTAGTTTATGTCAATAAAACGGAGTTCTATTGGACTCATGAAGGGTTTTGTTAGCATAGATTAGTTTATGTCAAAAAAACGGAGTTCTGTTGGACTCAAGAAGGGTTTTGTTAGCATAGATTAGTTTATGTCAAAAAAAGGAGTTCTGTTGGACTTAAGAAGGGTTTTGTTAGCATAGATTAGTTTATGTCAAGAGGATGAGTATTTTGTAAGTTGAAATTAAATTTGTAAAATTCACTATTTAATAGCAGATCAGTTTAAATTAGCAATCTTATAATTAAACACATATTTAGTTCAGTATAGCAAATATTAAATCCGTCTAGCAAATATTAAATTCAAGTAGCAAATTAATATAAAACCAAAGTGACAAATATTAAATCCAAGTGGCAAAGTTGATTTATTTTATAGCACAAGAACTAGTGACAAAATGGTTTATTTTTATTTCATTTTATTTTCTTTTTATTGCAAAAGTTATAATTTTTATAGCTTTGCACATATAGCAATCTGATTTACAATTTTTTAAATGGCATTTTAAAATTAAAATTATTGCAATTGAAATTATTTTTGCATTTAAATAGCACCCTAAATTAATTATTTTATGAAATATTTAAGCAAAGTGCTACTTCCGGTTTGGGGATTGCTTCAAAAAATGACTGAATTCTTAAGATTCGTATTAAAATCTTAAATATTAAACAACTTCCCTTATAGAATATAAGGCGATATGAAAAGTCCCATGTTTCACGATATACCGTGAGTTTTATTTAACGTGAAACATGGGATCTTTCATATCCATGGTTACGAATTTGACAGCAATGTATTAGAGCGATTCATTTAAAATAGAACATAGGCTGTCATTATCAAGTAAATACTATTACCTGTCAATTAGGGTTGTGTTGTTGAAAATAAGGTATACAATTGAAGAAAAGGTGCAAATGATACGTTGGTATAATATAGTAGATGTTAGCCTCAGACAAGTATCTATCTGATTTATTTCGTGTATTTGAGAATTTGTTATAAATTGTATTCTGAAAAAATATCTATTAAATGTTTATATTTCTTGCAACTTTTTTCATATCTACGAGTAAAATGATTAGAAATACATACCTACATATTTCATTTGCTATGTTTTATTTTAAATGAAACGCTCTAATACATTGCTGTCAAATTCGTAACCATGGATATGAAAGATCCCATGTTTCACGTTAAATAAAACTCACGGTATTATATAATCTCAAGCTTGAATTACATTATACTTTTTTCGGCTAGAAACTTTGACAATTTTCATACTTAATTCTAGAATGCTCACTTGGATAATGTAAATCAAGAAAATCCAAGTTTCATACTAGAACTGTCCAATTTTCATATTACCAACCTTCTGTATATAACCTCAAAAATAATAAAGTTGAGTGACAGCAGAATCAAAAGTAAAAGTAAAGTCTTGAACCGTAATGAGGTATAAATGAACTCCTGAAATAACAAAAACTCTTGTACAATTGTATGAAATGCAACCAGTACTTTACCAGAGTATTAAAAACTCAACAACTGACAATGACAATTACATTATTTTTAAATTTCAGTTGGCAGCAAGAACAAATTTTAAAACTAGATTCTAGCCGAATTAAGTATCTAAAAAAAAGTTCGTTTTTCTAGCCGAAAAAAGTATAATGTAATTCAAGCTTAAGATGAAACATTAAACCATGGTACAAGAAGACAGGGTATGTTCTTCAGACGGACGCGTTTTCGTTCAGTTCGCGCATGTGGGCCAGCCGACGCCATCTTAGTTTTATCCCGCCTCCAATTCAAATGTTGTAAAACATGCGAATGAAGATTTTCAGCGATTCTTGTGTACATTAAGGCGCTATACTTGTGTCAAAAATATAGTGAAAAAGGGAGCTTGCTATATTACAAACTAGTGTAGTACACCTACACTGTTCATATTTTATATATAGATAGTTAAAAGATGACTCTAGAGTGCTAAGAAATTATATGTTTGAAATACTTAATGGTAATTTAGTAATAAATTAGTAAAAATAGTCAATTTGGCCGATTTTTTACTATTTTTTTCCTCAGATGTGTAATTTTTTTGACAAAAAATATTTTCTTAGCACTCTCACGAACAATGCAAGGAATCGACTATTTAAAACAAAATTAATAAATATGCAATAATAAGGCCGTAGTTTGTAATATTAAATTATGCATTTTAAACTAATTTATTAACAGAAAAACACGTTTTCTAACTACTATTTCTTCTTGATTATGGCCACGGTTATTATGGCATATTACGTGTCGAAGATTATAAAACTCATGTTCTTTGAATGTGACAGTGACAGATGTAAACAAACAACTAATATGGCGGCGGCTGGCCCACGGTGCGAGAGAGATTACCCAAGCATGAGAGAGTAAGAGAATGCCCCACCATACCCCCATAAGCGCAAGAACATACCTTGTCTTCTTGTACCACGCATTAAACGATGTATCACTTTTGTCGCTATCACTGTCATCAATTAAATTTCACGTTAAAGTAGGTAAGTCAGAAACATTGAACTATAATAAAAACAATCTAATAGATATAAAATATAAAAGTTGTAAATTAAACACAGTACCTACCTAGCATAATTCCCTTATGTATACTGACTCACATTTAAATGTTTCTCATAAAGTGTTCTTTTTATTTTTATTCGTAAATGCATTTTAAAATACTTTGTGAATCATTTATTAATGTTGGTAATTCTTATTAGCAGATGTATGGTCATAATTTTATTTTTACCGCCCATATAAAATAAAAAAAATAAAAATGACAACACTTATTTTGAAATAATGTAGTGCCTTCTTCTTCAAAATAGAATCAAGTCACGTACTATAAAACAAGAAGAATTTCGGCCTGTTGCCCGATTGCACTGTGAATCACTTGCTTCTTTTTCTTTCAAAATTTATTCCTTTTCTTACGTCTCTTTTCTTTGCTCATTTGTCTCTGCCGCTCTGAAAATAATTAAAGAAACAAATTGCTAGTCGTTCGTGTAACTGAGTTGCATTCCACCATTTTGTGACAGCGAAATCGTGGATTAAAACCAAATTGTATTTTATAATTGACGCTTGAATAACGAAAACTGTTTACGAACAATTTCGGGATAATTTTGCATTTGGCTCAGTAATGCTATTGTTTTAGTGCACCCAATTATGTGCATAGCAGAATTGAAATAAACTACAGCAGTACAACCAAATGGGAGTTGCTAATATAATATTCTATTATTTTCGAATTTATACCAGAAAATGTATTGCAATATTGCATGTACTTTATTAGTGTTATGTAGGACTTTGGAACTACCAGTAACAATAAATAATTATTTATATTTCAAGATTTATTGATTTAATTTTACAAATAATTTAATTATTAAAATGAAATTATGAATAACAATAGTTACAATTTAAGCAAATATTTATAAAAAAATTGATACTATGTAGTGTTTTGTTTTTATTAAAGGGGTACACACCAACTGTTAAACTTTAACTATTCCAAACACAATTTGTAACTTAATAAAATAATATTCTCAAAAGCTAAAGGTATACGTAATAGAGATAATAAAATTGCACTCATAATGCGTAATAAAAAGTTAGTTCTCTAAAGTTTTATAACAAATTACTTTTAGTTTAAACGTTAAAAGCAATGCGCTATGATGGAAAATGATAGACAAATTTAAAATTTTACAACTCACATTTACTTACCTTTGTGTAGCTTGATGTAAAAATCAATAAGTAAATCAAGTCGCAACTTTTACATCTAGTTTCAACTGCGTAAAATTCTACTTTTGTGAAATATGACAATAAATATATTTTAGTATAATATTCTTTGTTAAAAGCATGACATTTAAAAAAAAATCACTCTCTTCTTATTTTATATTTTTAAGTGAAGATTAATTTACTCTAAGCCAATTATTATGTTTAGTAAAAACGCTGAGCCGCCTGTTTTCAGATTCATAATTTTTTTTGTTAATTTGTTTAATATCTTAATCAAGTTTTACCTTATTGTATACCAAAGATGCGGTGTAATGGACTGGTCTAGGAGCTAGGAATATTATTAAATTCGTATTAGTGTCACAATAAATTCAGTAAATAAGGGCTAAAGTATAGGTACTCTTATTACTAAATGCATGAATACCGTCATTAATGCACAAGTTTAAGAAGATTTATTTAATTTTTAATTTCAAATACATAATTTTGACCGTATTAGAATCACATGAGATATGCATCTATAACTATTAATTAATGCTAAAATTTTAATTGGGAAATAAAACGACAGAAAATAAAGTAATAATTAACTCACTATAGTGATTCTGATAATTTGTTCACCCATTGTAATTATGATAGTTGGTTCCGTGAATATCATATTACGATATTTAATTTCTATTAATTAAATCGTTCTTTCTTAACTTATACTCGTATAATGAGAGAAAATATGTCAAAAACGTTCCCCTCTAAAAAGGTATTACCTTGGCGTGAATATAAATTCGCTTCTGACTTGAGATAAATATTAATTACATCATAACTAAATTTTAATTAAATCTTGACAATAAATCATCATTTATATGGATATTTTAATATCAATTTAAGATAGGTACCTAAGAAAACAAATCAGAATATCCAAGAAATTTCATTAAAAAAATTTAATACATGTATTTTAAGTTATATGTACAAAATTAGGATAAGTACTTTTACATATACATAAGTAAATTATACATACAAAAGCAACATGCAAAAAATTACACTTTCGGACTGAAAATATTTATACATTTTACATTTATTATTAATGTGCAGGAAAGTTTTATTAAAAATGTCAAAAATAATTTTGTTACGGACATGAATACCAGTTTTTTGTATAAAATATGTTCTCGGTTTTTGCGTAGGTAAATAAATTCATGAATGTTAAATATGCATTATGTTTGTAAACGCGGATAAAATTTAATAAAACCTTCCTTTATAATTAACAATGCATTATGTCTTGTCTCATTTTTTAAAATATTTATTTTAAAAAAATATGAATTTTGTTTTTAATTTTACTTGCACTATTTCATGGTGGATTTTCTTGTCATTTTTTTCTTGTGCTCTCTGTTCCATAATAGTACTCAAGGGGAAATCCAAATGTCTTCGTCTGCTTGTGACAGAATTAATACTAAGCAACTAAGCTGTTGTTCGCAGGCGTAACGCGTAGCCTGTCAGTGTAATTTCCTATTAGTTACCTGTAATAATTATCTCATAACCAGGAATATTATTTCATTCTTAGTTTTAACAAAAAATATTGTTCAACATTATTATTTTATATTAGTTTTCTATGCTTTTTTAAAAAGCACCACGATAACTGATATTTAATTTTTTTTTTAAATTAAATTTTTAAAGACAGTTTTAAAAACTAGTGTGGTAGCAGTAGTACTAAGTGTATTAAACCCTAACTGCTAGTATATTTTAACCACTTTTAACTCTTTTTGTATTTATGCTATCGAATATATAATTCATGTATCACGTGGTACATATTTGACTAATCTGATTGGCTGTGCCTGAAATAGGGTAGTAAGGTACTATCAAATCGATGATATTTTTATAACCGCTGTTACATGTCAACTGTTTTTGTCAATTAATTTCCTACTATCAGTTTCATATTTAAATATTGATGTTGTCAAATATAAGACTTAAATTGAATGAACCTGATTGTATTCGGTGGGGGAATACCAGTGAAGACAAAATTCAGAAAGGTAAACCTAAACAGAATTTAAATCGTTCTTGACAGCTATTGAAAAAATATAACCAAACATTTTGGACTCATTCATTATATATTCTCCCCAAATGTAACTCGGGCTATGATTTAAGGTGATAGCATTCGTTGTCTTCAGAAAATTGAACTCGTGCTGCGCACTCGGTTAATTTTCATCGACTAACTCATGCTATCACCGATGATAATCATAGCACTTTTATATTAATAACTTTAAGTTCGATTGGAATATTTGTCTCTGAAATTTGTTTTTCAATGGTCCATTTTACTAAAAAAATATTGGTAGGTATTATGGAGATTTTGTGATTGTAATTATAATCCCGGATAAAATGTGGAAAGTATTTTAAAATTGATAACTGAGTTTAAGAGTGAATGATTGATCTGGATAAACGTGAAATAAACAAAAAATTCAGACATTATGCATAAAAATAGCCATGAATATAATTATTGGAGTACGAAACTCATAGCGTGAAATTCTAGCTAAGAAAATATGTTACATAGGTATTTCATTTTCATAAAAATGTAAACAAAAAGAATTAGGCTACTAAATACTCATTATGTAATTTATTCATTTTGTTTAGTTCATGTAATGCGTTAATGCGTAAGACTTGTTCAAAAACAAAGGGGGTTAATTTGGACAGTTGGAATAAAGAATTTGTTGAGTCATAAATACCTAGTATAAAAAGGAGCTTTAGTTCACTGTCCTGCAAGTTTATTAGAAAACATCTACAATGTTAAAAATTAAAGAAAAACTAATTAATGGAAACTGCTCAACCGTTTCTATTTTTGTGTATTGTATAAGACAAAGTAAACATGGTTAGCAAGTTAAGGCTTTTCTTCTTTTCTTACATTGAGCGCTGTTATCATTTTTAGACGTTTGCTTAATTTGTGAAATTTTCACCAGTAAAGAGAACACGCGACAACAGCACAAAGCTCATTAACCTTAAAGCTTGCATTTATGTTTCGAAAAAACTGGTCTGACAAGAAAGTATTATTAAAATTGCAAACTGTAATAATATAAAAATAAATATTTACTTGCTTACTTCAAAAAAAATTGTATCGCTTTAAGGGTATTTAACAAAATCCACCATGATTTTGTTCCTAATCATAATTCATAAGACTAAACTACCTGTGCTTCCTTATAATTTAAAAAATAATGTTCATGGCAAATACAATTACCTATATAATCTTAGTCTAGTTAAGTAATATGAAAGGAACTATTATTGCTTAATGACTAGACAAAACCTCTGATCCAGGGCTCGATGACAAATAACCAAAGAAGTAAAGAAATTTTCAGTGTCTACTACAAACTTACCTTCTACTTAACAGTACTTTTTAAAGTATTGGCAAATGCGTGCAATCATTTTTATTTCATACGCTGGAAGAAAATGCAATTTTGTGTAGTTTCCATTTGCAAATACTTATACAATAATTGACTAGTCATTGCAGTTTAATGATAATTTATTATATTATTATATTGTGTAGCTGATATTTTCGCCTGGATACGGAATGTATTTATTAAAATATAAAATAAGCTATCAATAATATTTTTTATATTTTATTTAAAAATATATGTTGTAATGTTTATTTCTTTTAATTTTTATATTTTATAGATATGTATCAAATGTGATTTATACAACTACAAATTAATAATTTAGTTATTCTCTGTTCTTATTATGTTGTAAAAATTAAATCTGTCATCTGATTATAAACTATATGGTAGATTGGTATAAGTACTTGTTATATTAAACACAAATTAAGATAGCTAAAAATTTCCTTTAAAAAAATATTATGTTTTATCTAAAGTCGTTGACAGGAAAACCAAGACTTATTGCAAATTGCAATTAAATTATTTAAATATAAAAATATACAGTAGGCTACTAAATACTCATCATAAACACCCTGTATAAGAGAAGTTACGCATTTAGTTTTAAATAGCAAATATCATAATGATTTAATGATATAATTCTGTCAACGTCAACATTACATGAATATTATTTTTTATAGGTACCTATACTACTACGGTTAGTTTAATTTGAATTTTGTCCTTTTATAATGCCTAAAATTCTGTCGAATATATTTCGAAAATCCTGTAAAAATAATACATACCTAGGTATAATGTGTGTGAAATGCAGTTGGAATTATGTACCTATTTCTAAAGTTAGACAATTTATTGTAAAAGCAAACAGTAAGTTTAAAAACGACATAAGCACCCACTTCTATTACTTGTAAAGAAAATTTATAAATATAGTGCTCGTTCAGTTCAGCCTTATAATTTTAATATATTTTATACAGATATGATCATGATAATGTATTATATTTATTAATTATTTATTAAACTAAAAAATTCAGCTACACATTTTTCAATGATTGAACGCATTACACTCCAATTCAGAATAACAATAGCTTACCTACAAACCAATATACGTATCTTAAATATAAGTACTTTATATTAACCGGAAGCATACAAAAATAGTTCAGTGGTTGCTCTGAAATTAAACCACCACATTCAACTGCACACAATACGTACGCGAAGTTTTGTACACAGCACAACGAGTCGAGTATGAAGTCCGCGGCGAATGATATGTTTCCAAGACTGGGGCATGGAGCAGGCAGCAACCAGGCGACGTGCACATTCGCCCAGTGAGGATTCGTCCCAAACTTCTTTAATCTCATCCAGAGGAAATTTCTTCCTAAAGTTCTATTACCAATTATTCTTAATTTCTAACGCAACAGCTAATTGAAGCAGTACTGGATTATAACAATTTGTATCAAATTTCGTCCAGTTTCAAGTGGTACCTATATCTATTAAAATATACATTTCACATTATTTTACAAGCTATTTCTGTTTATTAGTCAGTGTATGTCAAACTTGTATGTTTTTGAAATTAAGCACCAAATGTATAATCTCACGTTAAAAAATAAGATATTAAAAACTTAACATCTTGATTGAAACTAATAAGTAGCAGATACTTGTCTACTCCATACCGCATTGTCATACATAATTTTTCGTCACACGTGCATTCCGGGCGGCCTAAAACCCACGCGGCCTAATTTCACTCCACCTAAAATCCATAACGTCTAATTTTACCCCCACCACAATAAAAGTTGACTACGACAAACCACGCCGCCAAGATCACAACATCTAATTCCACAACTCCTAATGTCAATGTCGTAACGTCCATTCCACCTAATACCACAACGCCTAATACCACAACGCCTAATACCATAACGCCTAATACCATAACGCCTAATACCACGCCACCTAATCTCACGCCGCCTAATTCCACCAACTACAATCCACAACGTCTAATTTTACCCCACCACTATGTCCACTCCATATAAACTCGTGAGAAATACAACACACAGAACGAAATTATACGGCGTGGACATAGTGGTGGGTGTAAAGTTAGATGTAGTGGGTTTTAGGTGGTGTGGAATTAGGCGGCGTGGGATTAGGCGCCGTGGTATTCGCGGCATGGACATTAGGTGATTGGAAATAGGCGTTATGGTTTAGGATTGGGTATTAGGTGGATGGACATTGGGCGTTGTGGAATTAGACGTTGTGGTATTAGGCGGCGTGGTTTGTCGTAGTCAACTTCTATTGTGGTGGGGATAAAATTAGACGTTATGGATTTTAGGCGGAGTGGAATTAGGCCGCGTAGGTTTTAGGCGGCGTGGTTTTAGTCCGCCCGGCATGCACTACTATGCATGTTTCTATTAGATTAGAACCTAACACATGATTGGTTGATAATTTAGTGTACCTATTTAAATTGATTCCATTGGTTTTATTTAACAGAGCAAAATTACGAGTTGCATACTGTAAGTAAGTTCTTCTGAGTATGTTGACAATTATGTAAGCCGATTGGTTTATTCATTAATAATAGTTGTTTTTAGGAACTAGTATTCTTTAAATTGCAAGCCATTTTGTTAATTAAGTAGTTATTAAAATAATTCTAAATTTTACATATTATGATTGTCCGTATGTCTGAATGGTGCCTCAATATTATTCTGTCTATCGAAACCTTATACAAACTGTGATACGCCAATACTTACATATTTGCTGCAGGTTATCAACAAAGAATATTTTGTACTTTTAAAAGAAACCCCGCATAGGAAGTTCATCTTGACTACTTGTCGCTGGGCCGAATATCCACTGCACGAATGTGGTAGACACCATCTACAAGGCAAGGGCGATGGCAGCAACGACGGCGGCGATGGCAGCAGAAACCCAGGACCGCCGACTCGCGCTGTTGTAGTACTCATCGTCCTCCAGGGACAGCGAATCGGATTGTTGATCCCGCAGCTTCACATCTGTGTAAATATTTATAGAGAAATGTACTCTACCATTTCTGATCTTTTGTTGGAATATACGTGTATCGATGTAGGTGAATCAAACGACCGGAGGATTTACTATAAATCATTATCGATGTGAAGTGGTGAAATGATATGATCGCAATTTTTGAATGAAATTTAAACAATTCTATCTGATTTAAACAAGTTTGATGACTTAACGGTATAGGATCATCAGTGAAGGAAAAAACCTCAAGTGTTAATCACACTGTCCTATAATTCTATCTGATTTATAAATCGGTACGTGCACAACGGAGCAATAATACACTATACCAAAAGGAACGCGTATAAAATGAAACAGTATAAAAATAGTAAATGTACCTAAGAATACGTGCACAGGCTTACAGATTAAAATTGACCCTTCAGTATTAATATACAGGGTGATTAATCATAACTTGTTTTTCTAAAATGCGTGCTATTCAGGCTGTAGGAATCGTATTGGATAGAGAATGATATCATTCGACAGGTGCACTTTTAAAGTTTTGTTCTCCACCCGGTCAATCGCCATCATGCGTTGGAGCACGGAGCAGCATCGATGGCTGTTTTGAGGGAACACTTCCCGGACCACCTAATCTCAATAAGAGGCGATTTGATGTGGCCAGCCCGCTCGCCCGATTTGGCTCCTTGTGATGTTTTGTGTTTTTTTTTAATCCCGCGTTTACGCCAACCGTCCAAGGACCGTAGAAGACCTGAAGGCCAACTGCCGGGTCGCAATTGCCAACATACCCGCTGCCATGACAAACGTTAGAAATCGGCTTATTCAGTGTAGACAATGTGGGGCGTCATTTTCCTGATATGATTTTGAAAACTGGGTGAAACAAAACATTAGATACCTACATTTTTTTCTCCAAACTTCACCCTCTGTCTGTTATCGTTTTTCAATAACTCCTGTTACTTGAATTGTTTATTTCGTTACTTAAATAATTATGATTTTTGTCATTTAGTCAAGTTTATTGCTAGATGGCGTTAGCCGTCACAGAGATTGAAGTTTAACGATTTTGATAATTCAATTAAATTTAAAATAAATCTGAGATTGCTAGAGTTTGGAGGGAATCAATCTGCAAGTTAGTAGTGTCCTTCGGTGTGAATCCAACGTTAATGTGAGAGTGTGCGCATTTTACTAATCTCATCCTATTTTTCGCAATTTCTAATTATGTGGCGAGGCACTACCCCCATCAACCCGTGGAGAATCTAATCGTCTACTGGGGCCCTACGCAAATAGTCTGAAATAAAAATATTTTATGCTCGACTGCATTATAGTTTCGATGTTGATAGCCTCCAACAAATTTCAAGTGTATTAATTATTAAAATTTCATTCACTACCATATTTTACCCAGTATTCGAAATAATTGCAATGTAAAACAGTAATTCTAATTTAAAAAGCCGCTTTCAATTCAACCAATCTATAATATCATATTGATTAAAATATTCAAATCAGATTTGAGTAAATTGAAAACAAGAATTTTAAAATTGCCGAAAAATGTTGGTTCATGAATAATTATGTAAACACAATAGCAAAACATTAAATAAAACATTACATGCATTATTTTTATGTATAAAAACATCACGAAAATAAAAATATTGTTTTATATTGTGATCATAAGTGATAGACTCAAACCGAACGGAACAACATCGAAAACCTGAACGAATTGCAGATATTTTGCTGAACTCGGAATCAACCCTAAAATTAATATAAATATTTCTATTTCCTTATGAAGTTATATTTTAAATTGTGTAACTTTTGATTATTTTAATTTAGAAGGAATATTTCAATGATCCAGATATAAGTAGATAGTGCAATTTTACCCTGAAAACATATTCATCATAGCTATAATGTAAATATAAAAATATAATAATTATGGAATGTCAGTACAATGAAAATGACAGTATAATAATGTAGGATAGCCATTATGTGAATGTGAAAATATAACATAAAAGAGTTTTGCAAATGAGAAGGAGAAATAATATTTACATCTAAGTAACATGCATAATTCCTCAGAGCCTTTGAGTGAAACTGATGCCTCAAAGTTAGTAGTTCATAAATATTTCATATTTGCAATGAATTATTACCTCTTTGCTTTGAAATATCAAGCTCGCCAGGCGCATCATCTATATCGTTGGAATACGGATGTTTCCTCAATTTACCTGAAAATATAAAGTTTTACGTTTGGGAGAGTTGCGCTGTGCTTGTGATGTATCGGTGTGAAGTGGAATGATTTCCACCAACCACCGTACACTTCACACGATGTTGATTTGTTACCAGCCATAGCCAACTCATTACACAAGTGTTGGGAAAGATGCAAGATAAGATGGAAGAACTTGAGCCAATTTATAAAACTTCCCTCCACAAGATTAGAATGTATGTTATACTAAAAGCGAAGAGACAGCACACAACTGGAGCATTTACTAATTCTACGTCATATACTTAGTTTGTTTTGTTATATTAGGTACTTAATTAAATAATAGCGGAGGTATAGGTATTTAATTAATAATTAATATAAAATTTATATATTTCATTTTGAGTGGCGCACCATTGTTTTCTCGAGGAGTATAAGAGCTACGAAGTTAGTTAAATTAGCAAACAATTTCTATTTTATAGGACTATTTTAACGTACGAAACAAGAATTTTTTTATACCAGTTGTTATTTGAAATGAACCTTTTTTTATTTGCTTATTCGATTCAGTATTTTTCTCTGAATTCAACGAGATATTAGTTTCATACCCTTGCATGTTTACACTTCAGGGGGCCAAAAATAAATGTTAATATTCCGTGAGTGTGTTACAGACAACATATTACTTTTGTATTACAACTTTTGCAAATTATCAGTTTCAATCACCTACAAATAAAATATGCACCTTGTTAAATAACAAATGAAATAATTTTACATCTTCAATGATACCATGTTTCACATTAAAAGAAAACTAAAAAATGTATGTAATGTCAACATCAATAAATTGATTCAAAGATTTCTTACATTTTAAATATAAAATAAATTTTGTTAAATAGTATATTGTTCTAGACTAACTAAACTACTTTATACAAAATATGTATTATTATTTCATGTCAATACTTATTATACTATTTCATGTTTACTGTATTTGCCCTCTGTAATAATTGGGATTTATATCCTGTAGAGTGGAATAAATAATTAAATACAGAAAATAATATTCATTATTGAAAAACTGTTAAAATGTTATTTATTTATAACAAGCAGCACGTAGTATTTGACGTAATAGATGGTTATATTAGCACTAACAATAGAAGTAATTTGTATTGTATAGCAAGTACCAAACACGGTAGGTACTCTATTATAAGTTGATAAAGGTAGCAATAACCACAACTTCAATTTACATTTACTTCGCCTAATCAAGAACATGACGAATCACATTATATTACCTGGAATTTTAACTGGAAAATTCAAAACAAAATTGCTGTTATTGGTAACACGCAACTTGTAGTATTATTATGCAACGTTAAAACAATTTGTTATTGATTAAAACTAAACCAAAACGTACAAAATAGAAATTGTATTAAAACAAAGATTTATTTCAAGTAGAAACGTAAACCACGCAATATTTATTGTGTAAAATAGAATAAAATTTGAATCAAGTTTATTTATGGTGAGTGAATTATCTAAATGTTGTTTTAACCTCGTTCCAAAAAAACAAGTGTGATAGTAGATAGAAAAAGTGTTTAGCAACACGGGACTGAAGAGTAAAGCTGTGGAGCACATCCGCATTGAATGCAGCAGTGTTGGGGTGGCGAGGTTCGACCTGGCGGCGCTAGCAAGCTTGTATAAGTGAAACAAATTGTTTTGTTGCATGCATCCGTGCATGTTAAAAAGTTTAAACGGCGATTCGCACGTCGCGGGAAACACTCGGCCGCGCGCCACTTGACGCGCCCGCCATTAATCACGGATGCGCCGCGACGCTACAACACCGGACAAGCGCCGAGCGAAGCGCTAAACAGTCGTCGTCGTATGACGAGCCGCTCCAACACGGCACTTCGCGTTTTATCAGCCCGCTTATTTGTCTGCGAGTAATTGCCGCCCTAATTGATTACTGTTCTGCATGAGACCCGGGATAAAATCATATTTCTTAAGTTCCTAAATTGTGAAACTTAAATTAATCCTGTCGCTGACATATTGCGGACGTTTTTATTGTTCTATAAAATAATATTCTACTAACAGCGACTTCGGGGTCCTTAATTGCGAGACATGCATTTTTATTTATAGCCCCCGAAATTAGCAACTTTAAATTATGTCTCGTGGTTTTATTTTAATACGAGTTGACTTTATACAACGGTTTACATGATATACATCTGTAATAGGAGCCAGTCACGGAATCTCCCTTTCAGTACAAATCAAAGAAATTATTGTCCACTGCGTTCTCAAAATATATTAGCTGCGGCAACGGTAACTGCGGAATAAGTAACATAATTACACCTCTTGCGACCGGTAAATACCGTAACGAAACGAGCTGAAACATTAGCCGAGATTTCGTATTCGTACATCGTATGTATGCTATGCTGCAATCAATGTGGACCTATACCAAATGGCTTACGTGCTACAAGCCAAGTTAATTTTGCATCCTTGACTTTCTATATAGGTAATTAAGTAGTAGTAATTATATACGTTGAATGCAAAATACAATTGCATTAATGCGATTGTCTATCAATTTTATTTCATTTACTTTAATTTAATTAATTAATTCATAATTTTTCTATAGTACCGAAGAAAAAATGGCAACAGAAAAAGAAAGTATAAATGGACCCAGAAATAACTCAAATATAAAAATAAATACTTAATGTGGAAAAAATATTTCAATGACTGCACATCAAAGCAGTACAAGATATACAATGTTCTGATTTGTAAATATAAAGAAATTCCGATGCTCTGATATAATTTGCGTTTCATTAAATTACTTTGAACTACCATTATATTTTTCTTATAAATTAAAAATATATATAAATCATTTTTCCACACCCCGCAGAATACTGTAAACAGTTTTCTTGACATACTTTTAGGTTATTGTTATTGTTACCATTCAATTTTAAAATTAAAATAAAACTGACTTTCGCCAGAGGTTTACACTTTTTATATTTCATGAATGTGTAAAAAATTTGAACAAAAAATGACAAATCATGATATACAGGAAGTCCTATGAAACTGTTTAAGCATGGGGATCTCGAGAACCATAAGAATAAGATATACGATTTGGTTAAATTAGACAAAAAATGTCCCTTTGGGGGCCAATTTATAAATGTTTTTGTTTTCCACAAAAATGCGTAGGTGACTAGATATACCAAAAATGTAAATTTTATCAATTTCGTATTTCACCTATAACTTCTTTGTGTGAATTAGTACAAGTTTCTAATTTGCGCGTTCTATAGGCAGTTTTTAACGAGGAACTCACAGCAGTTCTCAAATTTTTTTATCTTCTACAGATTTCGAGAAATTCAAACCAAATTCAAATTTTCATGGAGCTCATAGTTGGCTATGACCCGTTTTAATAGAGATTTTTTTTCTCTTGTCGACGATATAAAACACAAGTGCATGGAAATTAAAATGAAGATAGAAATTACACAATCATATTTTTTATCCGTTTTTATTAATGCAGATACCCTACCAGTGGGAGCATATTCGTCCATTTGCAGACCTTTTTTAAAACAATTATAACTAAAATTAACCATACTTAATTTTTTGTTGTCTCATTATAGTTTTGTAGTATATAGTCTAAACTAATAATTAATACTGTGAAAATTTGAAAAACATTGAACAAATTTGATATATAAATTAAAATGTGGACGAAAGTACCCCGCTCGCCCCTACTGGACAAACAAAGTAGTCAGAAAATATATTTTGGACTCTACGACTCTAGGTAAAATTCTTATTTCATGCTCCTTATAAAGAAAAACATAACAAAATAATTAAACAATTAAATAATAAATCGTAGTTTATCAGTATATATAGATTAAAATGTGGACGAAAGTACCCCGCTCGACCCTACTGGACAAACAAAGCAGTCAGAAAATATATTTTGGACTCTAGGTAAAATTCTTATTTCATGCTCCTTATAAAGAAAAACATAACAAAATAAGTAAACCATTAAACAATAAATCGTAGTTTATCAGTAAAGCTCCAGTTTCTAATGTTGTGCTCCTATGATACCTTCTTCTGATAGTATTAATTTTGTATATAATTTTTTCTTAAATTATGTTAAAAACATGATAAGGTTTTTGTTAAAAATTGAATTGCAAAAATGCGTAAATTATGTTAGGGTAAAATTGAATATTTCACCTTATATATAGTACATGGCGTGATGAATAATTACTCTAGTTGAGTATGAATTAGTTTTTTTACCTTTCTATTAATAAAATAGGGTAGTTATTCTTAAAAAACAAAATGATGATATTTCTTTCCATTTTTGATAGGATATTATATCAGTAAAGAAAAATTATGGGCATTGACTGACTGTAGAAACTATTGAAATGTAAGTGGCAAAACGAATAGTGGAAATAAATGTAATATGAAACGAAACTCTACCTTTTCGATTGGATTTATCTCCTGCAGACTTGTGTGAAATCGATGGTTTAGGAATGGCTGCAACAAAAAATAAAAAACAACAGAAATAAATATCACGAAGAGTAGGATATACGATACAGTTGAGAAAACATGTAGTGCATGCAGAAGTGTTTACTTACGGTAGAGTTTGATGCTCCCATCTGTGTCGCCAAGTGAGTTCTTGGAAACACACTTATAGGAACCGAAATCTGCTGGCGTCACTGCCTTGATGGTCAGCTTCATATGCACTTTGTAGGCGTTGTCTAGTAGAACCGGCTCGTATTTCCCACCTGCGCACAATAAATCATTCAAAAATGTAGATATTTCGACAATAGCGAAAACACAAACTAAAAATCTGACGTGGACACCACATGACTTCCTTGTACGCCTTGTGTGTTCATACTTTTCTTAATAACTAAAATGTAAAATAATATTAAAAATTCTTTTAACTTATTATACTAGTATACTCACAAATATATTTTAGTCATTTTATTTAAACTGCAGAAGAAGATATAAAGCATATTTTACTATTGTCACTGTCATGTCATAATCATTTAAATTTTACGTAGTAACAAATGTTAATCGATCATGGACTACAAGATACCGAAATACTATAAATTATAAATATATACTTTAATTATTTTTAAATGATAGCAGATACAAAAATATTTATAAAATACCGATTGTAGGTAATAATCACATAATCTTTCATTTAAAATAAAAAAAATTGTCTAAAATTAAATATTTATCGAAATATTTTTAAAAAGTACTACTTCCGGTTTGTAGACTGAAACCAAAAATAGGAGGTGCACAACTAGATGCTATAACAGTCCTAAATACAAAATTTCAACTTTCTACGTCTAACCGTATTTGAGTTATGCGACACACATACGTCCGTACGTACGTACGTACGTACGTACGTACAGACGTCACGTCGAAACTAGTCTTAATGGATTCAGAAAAGGTCAAAACGGATATTTCCGTCAAAATCTGAGAACCGAAATTTTTCGCGATTACAATACTTCCTTACTTCGTACAAGGAAGTAAAAAGTATCGAACGTGGCACTGTATCAAGAATTAAAGTTCTGAATATGGTAGATCTAGATCTAGTGATCTAGATGTCCTTCTTTTTTATATCAGTTGAGAATTTCAAAACAATATATTGTTTTTCTACTCCCTACTGGATATTGGCAACATATCTTCATACTATCATGTGTGGATAGGGATGTCATCCACATCCGGTGTGGATATGAAATTCAAGATCAAATACGTCAAAAATTGTTAATTTGTACAAATTATGTTTTTATTATGACAAATAATAAATACTAAAAACATTAAATCAACTGTTATTTAATAATTAATTATGTTTAAAAGCATTATTTTATTGCTAAAAAAGCAAATACAATTTAGAGTTTTTACGTTGGCAACAATAATTATTCAAATGTCATATGTCACAAAATAATTGATGTAACCCTACTTTTAAATAATTTTTGGCATCATATTGAGTGCATGTTATTGCAATAACCATATTTCGGAGAAAAACTAGGCTGTACAACTCGAGTGGATTGCCTATATCGCACGAGAACGAGTTTGCAGTCACGACCCCATACGCTTGACCCGTTCCTCTCAGCGCGACGCGAACGCCGCTCTAGCGGCCGCGCTCGGCAAAAGTTGGCTGAGAAAATTCAAAAAGTAAATTGACGTTTACGCACAAATATTAATTTTATTATAAAACGCAGGTATCATAACTTGATATAATGACTTCTTACATTGTAACTTGCGGTTTTCAACCAGTTAAAATTGATATATTTAGAAATAAAACTTTAAATAAAGGAAAAAAAACTGGTTGACAGTTATCATGTCAGCGATGTAAAAGAAATTCAAAATTCATATTTTAGAAGAATTTCTGGCACTGTTTTGCGAGAAACACCTGGTGCGAATAGTAATAAGAAAAACACAAATGTTTATAAGCCATTAATGGCCGTTTGCACCGGTTTCACTTAATTTTTAAGTACCCCTTATCCAAATAAGTAAATTGCACCAATTTTTACGGTGCCCTTAAATCACTACAGCTCCCCTTAAATTTAAGCTGAAGTTCAGGTGCCACTTAGAGGTACCCTTAACGTAAATACTGCATTTATAAAAGCCTTTAGAAATATAAAATATACATATCTGCCTTTGCAGGTTCATGATGAATTTATATTTATAATTTACATTTAAAATATGATCATATTTTATATTCTAAATCTAAATTTGTACATGCTTCCAATCATATCACATTATATTAAAGTGATCATAGTGAGTTGAAAAGAGACAATTGACATGTTGAAGTGACACTTAAATATTATGACTTGTGGTTGTCGATTTGCTAAAATGAATATCAGAAATATGTATATAAGATTAATATTATATGTAGGAAAATATAGATAAATATCATAAAGACAAAAATGTAATAAAGTAATTCGTTACAGGATACAAGATAATTATACTTGCTAACAGGTTTTATAAAACAAATTTCAAATAATAATTCTGTTAGCACTCACTCAGAACCCACAGAACATAACAAATGTCAAAAATAACCAGAATGTATCACTACTAAAGTGAAATATTCCTACGATTTCTTCTTGTTCTCACAGAAACGTTCCCTTTGCTAAGTATAAACTAAGGGGTACTGGTGCAAACCGATTAAGTTTAAGTTAACCTTAAATATTAAGTACCCCTTTGATTAGTAAAGCATTTAAGTGTAAGCGGTGCAAACGGCCATAATTGAGGTAGGTACTTATAAGAGTAATAATTCTCAAATAAATAGTTGGAAACTGCATCATCTTGACACTTTTTTCGAATTGAAACAAAATTTAATAATTAAAAATTATTTATTTCTTAGTTAAATTCAAATAGAGAAGTAATTGATACTAACTGCAACTGCAAAGATGGAAAGGGATACTGTAAACATGCTGCAGCTATTAGCCTATGTGGCTAAAGTGTAGAATAGGTGTTTAAAAGGAATTTCGTTTTTTTGGTGTCAATCGGTTCATTCCTATTCTCTGTCCTAGAATAAAGCAAAATTTTGCCGCGGAAGCAAGGATTAGGGCCGATTTTGTTAGTTTTTAGGGTAAAATTTTTGACAACTGTCAACACTGGTTATGCTGAAAAATTAACAGATTAAACATGTGATTTAACGTTTTTATACATTTATGTAATAGAGATATCAATAAATAAATATATTTTTCACAGATATAAGGCTTTTATTACCTGTTTTTTTAGGTTTTCGAAATTATTTGACATAAATACAATATTACATTTGTTTTAGATTAATATAAATTTCAATAGTGTTTGCCATGTTAAAAACATGAATACAAAAAAAATGAGTTTGTTTATAACAACCATTGTTTAATTGTTGTATACGATGTCTGCTGTAGTAAATATCATTTCGTTGTACAAGGTTTGTGAGGACAAGTCTGCTCTTTTGCACCAGTTGCAGGAGTGAAACTTGATTCCACGAACTAGACGGTGTCGTAAATGTGGGGGCAGCCTGACGTTGACCGAGGATTCTTCTCGTATAGACGGCTGGATTTGGATATGTCAGAACAGGACCTCCCAAAGGAAGCAAAAGGTAAAGACTTGTGTGTATGCGGTATCATTTAGATACATCACTACTGTACTCTACCTCAAGGGTGGTGTGGAAATGAGTATAATGGAATTAAGGTTGTGAGGCTCTAGTACGGTTTTGTTAGCTTTGTTAGTGTAGTAAATACCAAAACCGAGTTTGTGGGGCTCTATTACGGTATTGTTAGCTATGTTAGTGTAGTAAAAACAAAAACCGAGTTTGTGGGGCTCTATTACGGTTTTGTTAGCTTTGTTAGTGTAGTAAATACCAAAACCGAGTTTGTGGGGCTCTATTACGGTTTTGTTAGCTTTGTTAGTGAAGTAAATACCAAAACCGAGTTTGTGGGGCTCTATTACGGTTTTGTTAGCTTTGTTAGTGTAGTAAATACCAAAACCGAGTTTGTGGGGCTCTATTACGGTTTTGTTAGCTTTGTTAGTGTAGTAAATACCAAAACCGAGTTTGTGGGGCTCTATTACGGTTTTGTTAGCTTTGTTAGTGTAGTAAATACCAAAACCGAGTTTGTGGGGCTTTATTTTTAGCCATTTTGACACATTCAGGTTAACATACAAAAACGTCATTTTATTCATTTTTTTTTTGCAATTTTGACACATTGAGGTTAACCAAAAAAATTTCATTTTCTTCAAAAAAACATATTAAAAATACTTTTCCGCGGCCTAATTTTGCTTGTTCAGGTCATATTTAGGCATAATAAACGATCTCCTAAAAAAACGCATTTTCACTTAAACACCTATTCTACATTCCAGCCGTCTATGTTAATTTGGAGTATATATGTTCTAAGACTGACCAGTCTATGATTTGGAATCGACTTCCACAAGTACAGTTAGATAAATACCACAAAGGATCTACAATCGAAGTTATAATAGCTCCGAAAGTATAATTTAACACATATAGCTTATTACTTTACAAAATACAATAACTACAATAAAATGTAAGAATGTATTTGTAGAATTAAGTGAAATTTGTTTATCCCTGCGATTTCTGCTTTCGAACACGAAGTATCCAAATTTTCTTTCGCTCCGTTACATAGTTGGAAATGAATAAAACTTAATTTCGGGATTGTCACGCTGGTTATTAGGACAACCAGGAACACAACACACCTTCCCAACGCATTTCCCCCACTATCTTTCATTCATATTCGCTAAATTGGAGATATAAAGTACAGAAAACTATTATTTCTTACTATAGTCCATATACTGCAATTGACAACTCTCAGCACATAACTTACGAATTTTACCACGAGGTGTCACGTCAGGCGCTACGGGTCAAGCGTATAGGGGGAGTGTCTGCAAACGTTGTACAATATACTATTTTCTACTCCCTAATGGATATTGGCAACATATCTTCATACTATCATGTGTGGATAGGGATGTCATATCCACACCAGGTGCGTATATGAAATTTAAGGTCAAATACGTCAAAAAATTATTAATGCGTGCAAATTATGTTTTTATTATGACTAATAATTATTGAAAACATTAATTCAACTGTTATTTAATAATAAATTATGTTTACAAACATGATTTTATTTCTAAAATATTTTTAAATCTGCTTCAATTTAAACATAATGTTTTAGTTTATTTCAATCCATAATAGTCTTCATAAACTATTTTGTAATATGTATATTATGTATATTAATATTATATTAATTTATATGCTAATCTGTAAAACTTTATTCTGATATTTGATTTGATATTTATATGTATTTATCTATGTTATTATAATGTATATCTGTATTAAATCGCGTTAACCTGTTTTGGCCTCGACTGTTGGTTAACCAAACAAAAAAAATAAATAAAAAAAAATATAAAAAAATAAAAAAGCAAATCAAATTAAGAGTTTTTAAGTTTGCAACAATTATTCAAATGCCATATGTCAAAAAATAAAACCCTACTTTTAAATAATTTTTGCCATCATATTGAGTGCATTTTATTGCAAAAACTATATTTCGTTATTTGATCGTAGAAAAAATAGGCTGTACAACTCGAGTGGATTGCCTATATCGCACGCGAACGTTTGCAGACAGTCCCCCTATGGGGTCGTGACTGCAAACTCCTTCTCGTGCGATATAGGCATCACATTCACTCTTGTTGTACAATATACTATTTTCAGTAAAGCGTGTAACTTTAATTTCGAATACCCGGAACTATACAGGTATACAGCGATATGAATATAAAATCCATAAAACAAACTTAGTTGCTGATATTATTAAAGTGCTGAGTAGTGTATTACGGAAAATGTGTCAAAAATATTACAAATTAAATTAATGATGAAGTTTATTACTAATGGATTTATTTGGAATTTATACAGTTTCCTTGTCACATTTAGAAATGCCATGTAAAACTTTGTTTGATAACTTATGACAAAATATATTACATTCCATTTGCTAACTCAAAATTAATTATTGAATTTTAATTTTATGATCACGTCGGTTATACGTTCTACACATAATATATTACAAACATATGTGTATTTGTGTATTATTTATTTGCTGCAGGACTGCATGAAACCACTAAGTACGCTATGCAATAGGGATACTTTATCATTTACCTAGTGAATTCTATTGAATATTTAACACTTAAGGTAGAAAATCCGTCGGTCATAAGCGTGCGTGATTTCGGTGTGAGGTCATAATCAGAAATAAATCATTAAAAATCGTAGATTTGGATGTAAATTACAAATCATAGGTATCCAATTAAATAAAAAATATAATTCAAATTTAAGTTTACACTGAAATGCAGTAGTAGTACGTCAAAAACATAATTTTTCTTGAGACTGGAACCTTTTGCATGCGATTTCTCAACCATTATTCCGGTGACTCATATTTTTTATTTTTCTAATAAATACCTCAAATATCAAAGAATAACATATTCGTTTTCCAAATATGTGTTGGGTTGTTATGATATAAAATTTTCTAATCGTTTAGTAAATCTACTGGAACCTCCATATACGCAATGTATTTTAGCGCGGTTTTGTGTCAACTTTAAATTCAATTATCTTCGTTATTTCAACGGTTACCTATAAATTTTAATTTTTATTCAAATTCTCTACGACTTGTAATGAATGCTGTATATTAATTTAAGTCATATTTTGGGTTGTCACTACCCATGGATTTACTACCTTAATTAAAATAATGTGTGGCGTATATCAAATACGAAATAATTTTTAATGTTTGTGCACTAACTATAGAAAAACATGAACAATCTAATTTTTTTACCATAAAAATAGTCGCTAAACTCTCTGGAACAACATATGCTTCATACTTCATAAATAAATTGTACAAAATTTAATCCGCAGTTACGTAATTTTGAATAATGTAAAATGTATATTTTTTTTCGTAAAATAACAAAACAATAGCTTAGATTAGAAGAAATAATGTAGATATCTACTAAAGCTGCGAAAAATAACCATGGAAATTGCATGATCCAAATAACAGCCAATGGATGAATTGATTACAATAATAGTAACCATGGTTATATAAAAAATTTCCCGGAAATTTTTTACTAAGCTTGAGTAACTTAACTGAAATTAATAAGCGGAAATTTTACCGGCATCTGTCATTTTGACATTAAATTAAAAATTGGTTAAATGGTTATTTTCAGTATAAATAATAATACATATTTATTAATGTTAAATACAAATTTAGTAAATATTTCAAGTTTCCATTGTAAAAATAATTCAAAAATAGAGCGGCTGTGTCATTGCGATTTTCTTACCGAATATGAACTCGTGCATTAATTCATGTCCAGGAAATTTTTTATCGTGCATTATCGTGCAAGAATTAATGCACATGTGATATTATAACTATAAGTGAGAATAAAATAACATTTCACTATGATTTTGCCGCGATAAATTACCCTACTCTCACTCATTATTGTAGGTGGTATTATAAAAACAAATTATATTTAGATGTTAGATGAGGACTTTAATTCTTTCAATATTATTTTAAGAATTTTTGTATTGAATTTTTAAAAAATGGCAACTTTAGTGTAAGAAAACACTGAAATTCCATAAATTCGGATCTTGTAACACCATACACGTATACATGGGGTATTTTATTACGCAGTTAAGAGTACAAAAGGGATAGAAGTTACTAACCATACAAATAACATAGGTACCAATTAGTGTTTATAATGAGTACGTAGTAAATAAGTGCCATAATATCTACACAGTTATGCAAGTATACAGCTAGGTATATATTTTCTAGGATATTATACAAACATGTGGTCTATAGAAAGCACAACTAGCTTGTTAAAATCTGAATACAAATGCTGACACAATATTGTACCCTTTACTTTTAAACAATATAATTTTAAAGTAAATAAGACACGTGTATAACATTATAAAGAGAATAGCAGAACAAGAGAACCGCTAACACCCAGTAAGCAGATTCACAGAATAGAATTACGGAGACATGCAGAAAGCAGAAACAAATGAACCACATGTTCGGCAACTCAAATCCAGATGCTTCATTTACATTATAAAATTAAATATTTAAATTCCAAGGGAAACCGCACAAAATACGTTAAATTTTATTAAAACGAGTAAATATTTATTTATTTGTTTCACATATTTTACAGCGAATCTAAAATATAATCAGGTATAATTTTATTTTGAGTTGTATGTCGCATACATTTTTTAAATAACTGAACTGAAAAAAAATAGGTAGGTACCTACATATAATTGTAAAATAGCCAAGTTAGCAAACACATTCATACAAATTAATTAAACAAATTTTGCAGTGAGATTTAGTTAAAATTTTAATTACTTGCATATGCATTAAAAACGTTTTCATATTTTATTTACAAACATTAATATAAATCAAAATTTAAAAAATCTGACGTGGCCATCACACAACCTTCCGCCATATCTAGACTTTAAACAGAAATGTATACGTGCAATCCGGTGCCCATTTAAAATATACAAATAAAAATCTCAAATATTCAAACACAGAAATTTGCATCACCTGAATAAAAAGATTCATTCACAGGAAAACTCTGCTGTGTTGAAGCCATCCTTCGTTCAATTACTACATTTAATATCTTACTTAGGACTTATATGGCGTTAGTATGCCAACTTGTCACCCATGTCACCTGTCAATATTTTTTAGGCAGAAACAAAAAATCAACCGATCATGGATTACAAGATATCAACGTTTTATTTGATAAATTTATTTTTTAAATTTTACTGCAGTTCTTTAATGCTACCAGATAAAGACAATTTTTTTATAACGTAAATTGCAAATAACTTTTCCTCTTATTCTTATAACAAATAAATACTATATTTATCCAAATTTATAGAAATTTTTGACACTTAATCTTTTCAATCTTCAAAAAATTTAACTTCCGGTGAAGATATTTGTACCAAAATCTAGGGAGCTCTTCCAATTTATATACAAATGTTAAATACCAAATATCAAAATTTTCGGGTAATTCGTATTTGAGTTATGCGACTAACAACCCTTGACCACACACACACACACACACATACACACACACATACACACAGACATCATCGTGAAACTATCAAAAATGAGTTGTAAGGACCCTAATTCGTGCTCATCCACTAAAAAATCACCACCCGATTTTTTGCATGATTCCAATACCTTCCTTTACAGGTAAGCGGAAGGTAAAAACGTAGAAAATACAAGGTTTAATTAATTTGTTAATCTGAAATGAACCATCTGCTCAATGGTTATACATTTTACAGAATTTCGATAACTTATTGAGTTTTTTAGGGATCATTTATAATTATTTTACAGGTATATCGATGATTGTGCTTTTCTTTAGGTAGGTATAGTTAATTAGTTTGTTAAATAATGATCAGTTATATCACATGTGCATTAATTCTTTCCGGATTTTTTTGAGTGCTTTCCAACAACATCTTAATTAGCTCGAGTGATACACGAGAATTACGTTGTTGGAATGCACGATAAAAAATTTCCTGGACATGAATGAATCCACAAGTGAAAGAAAATCGCAATGACACCGCCGCTTTAATTTTTTATTATTTTTACAATAGAAACTTGAAATATTTACTAAATTTATATTTAACATTAATAAATAGGTATGTGTTATTTACCTTATTAATTGCTTATTTATACTCAAAATAACAATTTAACCAAAACCTTAATTTAATGTCAAAGTGACAGCTGACGCTAAAGTTTCCGCTTATTAATTTCAGTTAAGTTACTCAAGCTACTAGTAAAAAATTTGTTATAATAACCATGGTTATTATTACTGTAATAAATTCATCAATTGGCTGTTATTTGTGTCATGCGATTTTCAGTTCAACTCAATTAAAATTCGTGTGAAATTATGTATCCATATTTTGTTAAAAGTGGCGGCAGAAATTCATAATGCACAAACTACGGCACTGGATCGTTTTGTGATTCAACGTTTATGCATCAATTTGTTCTGATTTTCATGTCATTTTATGAACCGATTCACATAAAAATATCACGTATTTTGAAGAAATTATCATTATTTTGATTATATATCCGTTATATGAACGATTTGTGAAATTTTACAGGAAATTGGGTAGTTAGCAGGGTTATTCATCTACACGTAAAGTATTATTTTCTAACTATGTAAAATGTAGACTTTGCGTAAAGTATGTAAATAATTCAATTTTTAGGAAATCTAACCTATAATTTTATTCGTTTTCGGTGAGATTTGTTCTTTGTCTACATTGTCTACACTGTTTTATTGTTTACACAGATACTGCATGCGTAGATTTCTTGTTTGTCTACGCGTAAAATTACACGTAATCTACGTCGCGTAGACTACGCGAACAACCCTGGTAGTTAGCCATTATATATTTTAGAATACGTGCGAAAGGAACGGTATTCCCTTTTAAGTGTTAGTAAATTTTCAAATACTAGGATTTCTCGAGGGCGAATCGAGCACAAAGAAATAAATGAAATACATAATGAGGCCCCGCAGTTGTTTAACCTTATCAGAAGGAACGAAATGAAGTTACGCAAAGTCCAGTTCAAACATCGATTAGGTTCGACATCGCTAAAACACGTGAAATTCCGTGAATCGGTGCAATCAGGCTGTAGTTCAAAGCGAAGAATTTAATAGTTCTGTGAACCTGGTGCTGTGTCGGTGGCGTTAGTGCTGCTATTGGTGCGAATGCAGCATATAATTAAAGTTTTACGACGCGACGGCTTCAACTAATGCGAGTTATACAAGTTGGCACGCGATTAAGTCACTTGCGACTGATTGACTTAAATCATGTCAATTATTGCTAAACAAATCATCATACTTTTCTACATAGCAATTATTGTACAATATATACAACATTCATAACAATTAATTAGGAGAACAACTTTATGAAAGGGTTTCGTAGTTAAATTAATTTAGTTCGAATTTAAGATATTTATATATATATATATATATATATATATATATATATATATATATATATATATATATATATATATTAGGGTGGGTCGAAAAAAATAGATTTCGTTCTCTAGGGTCTTAAATGAAAGAGTTGCATCTAAAAAGTTGTGGAGATGTGCTGAAACATTTTTCTCATGAATACCCAGGCAGCACCGAGCCCCTGAAAACGCCGTTTTTTGCACTTTTTTTAGATTCTGGCCGATAACTTTTTTTAAATTTGCTTCAAATTGGCTGAATATTTAACCAGCTATTCCCAGATTGATACTGATTGAGTCAATATAACCAACATATTGGTTAATCCTTTCCTAAAGGCAAAGAAAAAATGCTGAAAGTACCCAAAAATCGGGTTTTTAGGTGTTTCGTTATTCCGTCGATTGGAATCGTTATATTTCGTTTCTGTGTTACATCCATCTGTGCCACCTATCTTCATACTTATATGATCTGAAACTGTTCTTTAGATCATTCAATTGATGAATTTAGTGTTCTGGATGTAACACAGAAACGAAATATAACGATTCCAATCGACGGAATAACGAAACACCTAAAAACCCGATTTTTGGGTACTTTCAGCATTTTTTCTTCGCCTTTAGGAAAGGATTAACCCCTATGTTGGTTATATTGACTCAATCAGTATCAATCTGGGAATAGCTGGTTAAATATTCAGCCAATTTGAAGCAAATTAAAAAAAGTTATTGGCCAGAATCTAAAAAAAGTGCAAAAAACGGCGTTTTCAGGGGCTCGGTGCTGCCTGGGTATTCATGAGAAAAATATTTCAGCACATCTCCACAACTTTTTAGATGCAACTCTTTCATTTAAGACCCTAGAGAACGAAATCTATTTTTTTCGACCCACCCTAATATATATATATATATATATATATATATATATATATATATATATATATATATATATATATATATATATATATATATATATATATATATATATATATATATATATATATATATATATATATATATATATATATATATATATATATATATATATATATATATATATATCTATAGTCGGCCACGATGGCCGCGCGGACTAACGTGATTAGACTCACTGTGATTCGAGCGGGCAGCGATGAGGTTGTGGGTTCAAGTCCCACTGAAGAGCATGGACATTGTGATTGTCTTTAAAATTGATATTCGATTACATAAACATATAATTACATTACAATTACGTTCCTAAAGCCATGAGGGGGCGCCCCCCTTTAAAAAATTAAGATATATTATATGTTTATTAATTAATAATACATTGTTATTTCATATTTTGTTAAAATTTAGAAGATAATCATTTAAGCAATATTTAATAGCTGTTAGCCTGCAAACACATTCGCTGTTTTTACTTCCCCGACCTATTTAATAGAAGTATTGTAGGTAAATGTAATTTTTTTGACAGTTAAAGATTTTAACGAGTTTCCACGATTTAAACCGTACTGAATCAAAAAAATCATGATTTAAAAAAGTCGGTCTGTCTGGATGTTGAATAACTTAAAAACGCATTGGTATTTTGGAACGAAATTTTATATTTAAGATCTTGAGCCAAAAACTGACTTCAAGTTCGTTAATGAGCTTTATCCAACCAGTAGTACCAATTTTGTAAACTGAACTTTTGTATTAGAATACTATCGTGAGTGGTATCAAATTGAAGCTCTCGGGAAAAGAATTCTAGTAGAAAAATAACATTTAAACGATTGTCAAATTTTTTTAAATTATTTAAATTATACCGACTTTGATGTCAATTCAAAGCTTTCGGGGAGATAAGTTTAGTAAAAATGTAAAAAATGACATTTATGCGAGCTTACATCCCACCCTCGCGTCTATCTATTTGAAAGTGCAGATTCCAGAACCCGTGAGGATTTTCATTTAAATGATAATGGAGAACAAAAAATAGACAATGTGCAAAAAATCAGCGTCCGGTGTGGCCGTGTTAACTAACAGGGTTCTTGGCCGTTGGTTCGTGTAGGTAATGTTAACTTACTTTGCGGAACGATCTCGCCTTTCTCCCGCGTCCAGTAGTTGATGGACTTGGGGTAAGCTTCGGAATGGCACTCCAGTGTCATCTGCTGACCCTCGTACGCACCAACCAGCTGATTCTGGATCCAGATCATTGGAGGAACTGGAACAAATAATGTGATTTGTATTACCGGGAAACATATCTCATTTCGAACTTTCCTTTAGCTGGAATTATAACATTTGTCTTGATTGGTAACATTCCACAGAAATCAATACCTACTCTTATGACAGTAAAAAAAGTATTTAACAAATTACTCCCAACCTATTAGTCCTATAAATCTAAAAAAAATACCGTATAAAGACAAAGGCAGTAAAACGCATTATTATATACCTAACAATTTGTGATCTAGCAGCGCTGAGCGATAAACCCCTCCTAAACACTGGGTAAATGTAGGTATGTACCTACTCATGAAAATCTCCCATCTCATATTTTATAAGGGAGGTATTGTGATGGATCCAAATTTTCGAGTGTGAGATTTTAAGAGATAAGCACGTTTTAGGATCTATAGAATGTGTGTATGTATATGTGTGTGTATGTATTTTAGGTTGTATGCAACATTTTTTCGTTTTATATAACTCAAATTTTATATTTAAGATTTTAATACAAATTTTAAGAGCCCAGTAAATTTTGGAAGCAGTCCCCAAACTGGAAGTAGTATTTATTTAAAAATTTTGATAAGGAATTAATATATCGCAATATTTTTTATTTCAAATGAAAGATTATATATTATTATCTACAATTTTTAGCATTTTATAAATAAATTGTTCTGTCATAGTACATTTAGGAATTAAAGTTTTATTTATAATTTAGAGTATGAAACTTCAGTATCTTGTTGTCCATGATTGTTAAACATTTGTTACTACAAAAAATTTAATTGATTATGACAGTGACAGAGTGACAGTGTCAATAGTGACACCATTTATATCTTCTTCTAGAGTTCAACAGTTGACCAAATGACTAAAATATATTTGTATCGTAAGAACCTATTTGTATAGTAGTAAAAAAGTAGGGTATGGCGGGAGGTCTTATGCTGGCCGCATCAGATATTTTTAATAAATTTTGTGGAATATTCACATTTTGACAGCGCAACGGCCACTTTGAAAGCGAGCTCAACTTTAAATATAATACAGACACTATTCAATGTTTAATACAACATGCCTATAATACAGAAACAGATGCCACTTTGAACGATATAGAGCAAGCTTTATTTTAAGTACGATAACACACAAACAGGTATCTAACGTGAACGTTAGACATAAAAAATATGACCAATGAACTCTAAAATTTAGTATAATGTAAAGAAAGGTTCAAAAGTTCAAAACACAAAGTATGAAACAGAGTAGGTACTTGGGCAATGATATCAAATATTAGTGAAATGATCTTTTTCAAAGTAATTATTCTATACGTTTATGCACAGTTCAATGCACGTTACTTCTAAAACCTACTCTTTAGGTAGCAATATGCTATGCAGTAGCTAGAAAAGCTTCAAACATATTAAGGCGCTACACTTGTACCAAAAATATAGTGAAAAAGGGAGCTTGCTATATTACAAACTGAGCTCTTGTATTTTTGAGAAATACACGATGCAAGCACACGGATTTGATTTTTTTCTGTCTAAACCGTAAGAGATATTAAAAATTGGACGAAGAAATTAAAGTTTACTTATGAAAGTCTCTTTCTAAAAAATTTTTTTTGAAAGTTCTCAGCCTGATCATTAAAAAGTTACAGCTTAATTAAGGGACTAGCACTAAAGTTTTACGCACTAGCAGTGCACTAAAAATAACAAATATCATTTCAAAAGATGACTTATAGCCATGTTTCATGTCATACAAAATTTCATCTAAATCGGCCTAAGCAATTTTTAGTTATAAGCAAAATTCGTTATTTTTGCAAGAACTTTGAAGCAGAATTCCGGCTTAACGGTACACTTTTGGATATAGGTAAGTTTGGTTAAATCGTCTTATTTTAGGCCCAGGAAGCTGTGGTTAAGCCATGTACACTCATTTTAGAGACACCCTGTATATACATAGTTAAGACATGACTCTAGAGTGCTAAGAAATTAGATTTTTGAAATACTTAATGGTATTTTAGTAATAAATTAGTAAAAATAGTCAATTTGGCCGATTTTTTACTATTTTTTTTCGTCAGATGTGTAATTTTTTTGAAAAAAATATTTTCTTAGCACTCTCACGAACAATGCAAGGAATCGACTATTTAAAACAAAATTAATAAATATGCAATAAGGCCGTAGTTTGTAATATTAAAATGCATAATTTAATTCTTATTTTCTCTAATTGTTGTCGCAACAATGTATTGTATGAATTTTTCAATCAAATAATGCTTCGTAATTACTTATGGTAAATTTCAGATTTTTATTTTGAGCAATATAGCCAGAATCTTGAATTCTGATTCTGTGGAAGCGATATTGCGTTCAACAAGTGTAGAGCCGCCACGGTAGTACCTACCATCAGAATTTCATCAATTCTGGCTTTATTGTTCAAAATAAAAATCTGAAATTTTACATGAGTAATGACGAAACATTATTTAATCGAAAAAGTCATACAATACATTGTTGCGACAACAATTAGAGAAAATAAGAATTAATTTTTGCATTTTAATATTCAAGATACTTACTTTATTAATGCATACCTATAATTGAATTTTGTTTGATATAATAGATTCCTTACGATGTTCTGAAGAGTGCCACAAGAAGTTTTTTTTTTTAACTTCAAACATCAAGTTAAAAAATATTTTAAAATTCACGATATTGATTGATTTCACCGGTATTTACTCATTAATTACCAGCAGACTATTAGGTATTTTAAAATCGTCATGTGGCACCCTAGGGACACTCTTTATAAACTTACATTGCAAATATTAGTTAAAAAATTTCAAAAACAAAGTCACAATCTTGAATATTGTAGCACCCTATTTTGCTCTGAATTTCATAGCACGTGAATAGCCGTAATAATTTATTTTCGAATATCTACTAATAGTACGTGGAATTTCTTAATGTAAAACCAAAACAATAGTTATTTGTCCAACTAGAGCGGAAAGCGCTTCTTTTTCCGATTCGCTTCGCTCGTGACACAAACTTCAAGCTCGAGTGGAAAAAGAGCTTTCCTCTCGTGTTAGACACAACATTTTTTTCACGACATATTTAAATACATTGTAAATGTAGAAGAAACACAACTAGAAGTTAGGTTATAACTGCCATCTGTCAGAATGACGTTTGAAAACAACGAAATGCAGCCAATATGCCAAATTAAATTTAAGTTGTAAAATCGTGAAATAGTAGAAAAAGAAAGTATAAAAAATAATAATTGTAAAATAATAGTTTACAGTATATCAATACAAAATCAGAATTTTCAATAAGATAATAAATTTACTTACAAGTTTTAAAATATTTCATCGTAAAATAACACTGCTGGTAGCACTGCTTACTTTCCTCTCTAGAGAGGGAAAACCTAATTTCCTCACTATTTCGCGAGAAGAAAACGTATTTATGTACGCAGTACGCAGTTATGGCTTCTAAGTTTACAATTGCAGAGAAATCTGTTTATCTATTATTATACCACTTTTGTGTTGACTGGAATAAATAATATAAATTTCATTGCAGATTGTGCGAAGCAATACTAATAAACGTGTAGTTTTACGATCCTTAAAATTTATTGCCAATAAAGGAAATGAGTGAATTCGATAACAAATATACTAACCCAATCATCAATTTCTCATACCCCATGGATACTTACAGTGCACGATGAGCATGATGCGTTTGCTGACCGAAGGCGGCACTCCGTTGGAGGCTATACATAAGTAAGGACCCATGTGCAGTCGATTCACTCTGGTGATATTAAACACGGACCCTTCCACGGTGCTCACTGCGAACAAAATCCCAGACGTTTAAGAACAGATTGAGCGAATTGGTCATGTATCGATTAGTGAACCATACGACTAGTTTATTATTGAAAGACTTGCGGTACGATCACCGAGTGGAGCTCTTCAACTTTCATGTTTAATTCAACGGCTCGTCAAGTATTAACATTCACTGAGAGAATGTCGTTTAGTTTCAAATTGGTAAAATGTTTTAAATATCGTATGTTTTGGACAAAAAATGTATGGCTCATGTAGGTAATTGTCTTTATTCATGCATAGAAAAAAGATAGAATTTTAGATATTTTACCTGTTTTTCTACGGGTAGAAATAAATAAGAATGTCAAATTTAAATCGCAATAGTTTCTGTTTTATATAATTTCATGGGTAACTACCTATAAACTTAATTACATTGCTACATCAGTAAATATTAATAAAATGAAAATACAATTCTTATAATTATATGAACGAAGTTTAAAAAATTGGAGGACAATAATTATTATTGTTCTGATTTGATGAATTAGAACTGTCGTCCACAGTCATGTAAAATGATTGATGCATTTTGTTCCAGTATTTATACATAAATCAGATATTTAATGACTATTTCAAAGTGCATATGAAGTGCATTTTAAATTGCTTTAGGAATTACAATGCACAACTTATACTTAAAAGAGAACAAAAATACAGATATATTATTATCCAAGCATATTACTAAAACTACAATTTCGGATATCAGTTCAAATAAATACAAGAATACAATCGGACAATGAATAAGTAAATAAATCAACGTTACTCTATTGTTTCAGAAAATATAATTATTGTAGTTAATGTAACTCCATGAATTCTTGAATATAAATATTCAAATGAATTATTGTATAATTCCGAGAAAATTATATCAAAAGTTTTCTATGAAATACGAAAAGAATTAAATCTATAATAATATTAAAAAAATAGAGTACCTATATCTACGGTGCACTACATAATATACTCGTTATTAAAGTAGTTTTAAAATAAAGAACGTTTTCTTCAGAAGTCAACAAGACTTCTTATTAACAAAAACATCAGTATAATGGGATTAATTGTTTAAACTCTCTAGACGAAATAACAGTAAAATAAATGGACCCTACATACATAATACTAGGGCTGTCAACGGATTCCGGATATCCGGATTTTAAATTATCCGGAATCCGAAATTTTTCAATCCGGATAAACCGGAATCCGTTCAGTGCCCGGTATCCGGATAAATCCGAAATCCGGTATCCGAATAAATCCGAAATCCGGTATCCGGTTAAATCCGAAATCCGGATGAAACCGAAGTCTGTATCTAGATGAATCCGATATGCGGATACAACTATATTTATTTAAACTTAAAACAAAACTAACAGTAACAGTTTTCGCATGGATAAAAATGTCCCAATGCGCGCACCGCACGACGTACACAAAGGAATTTGGAGGCAGATATCAAACAAGTATAGAAACATAATAATTGAACTAACGTAAACACAGGGCTGTCAACGGATTCCGGATATTTTGATTTTAAATTATCCGAAATCCGAAATTTTTAAATCCGGATAAACCGGTATTCGGATAAACCGGAATCCGTTCGGTATCCGGATAAATCCGAAATCCGGTATCCGGATAAATCCGAAATCCGATATCCGGATAAATCCGGATTCCGGATAAATCCGGATTCCGGATATATCCGGATGTCGGATACCGGATTTCGGATATATCCGGTTATCGGATTTTTCGAATACCGGATAGACATATATCCGGATATCCGGATTCAATTTTTTTCGGATTTTGACAGCCCTACATAATACCTACTATCGGAGTAATAAGTATAGTCACTCGGATGTAAAGTTGAATAACTTGTTTAAAAATAATCCAAAAAATTTAAATAAAACTTTATACTAAAGTATGCACATTTCTACGTTATTGTATAGAATTTCAAAATTTTAAATGTATATGTGTAGAAATAACAAAAATTTATAGCAAAAATGAGTTATGTTTTTGACACATTTTTAGAAACTGTTAACTTTAATGACGTCTACTGTCAATATAGGTACATCATGCAAAAAAACCAAATTTTGGTATAGTATCGTTATAAGCTTAGTTAAGTTATTTGCTACTGTAAATTTTTTTAAATATTTATATTTTGTTTATAATAATAAAATAAGTGAACATGTAATATTTTGTTACTGGTAATCTTATAAGATTCAAATTCAGGTTACCGATGCCTTATATAATAATAATTGTTAATAATTTTTATTTTAAACTTATTATACGAATTATAATAATTGTTTTCTGAAAAAGTGATACCTCAGGATTCATAAATTTAAGAAAAAAATTTATTAAAGTTCAAGTAATATTTTTAAAATAGAAATTATAAATAAATCTTTTTGAATCTTATAAGATTACCAGTAACAAAGATATTACATGTTCACTTATTTTATTATTATAAACAAAATACAAATATTTAAAAAAATTTACAGTAGCAAATACCTTAACTAGGCTTATAACTATATACTATACCAAAATTTGAATTTTTTGCATGATGTAATACTGACAGTAGACGTCATTAAAGTTAACAGTTTATAAAATATGTCAAAATCATAGCTCATTTTTGCTATAAATTTTTGTTATTTCTACACATAGGTATACATAAAAAATTTGAAATTCTATACAATAACGTAGAAATGTACATACTTTAGTATAAAGTTTTATTTAAATTTTTTGGATGATTTTTAAATAAGTTATTCAACTTTACATCCGAGTGACTATACTTATTACTCCGATAGTAGGCATGGTACTTTACCATATTAGCAAATTAGCAATCCAATCAATTATATTGAAAGGAGACCTCAAAAATGAGTTATTGTCATGAAAAAAAGTTTTCAAAAAGTTAATAGGTCTTTAAATATTTGAGATTTCACGTATCGATACATCTCCGTCACAGTAATATATTTTAACGTGTATTCTTACTTACAGTACAGTAATAAAGAAACTATACCAAATTGTATTTTATATTTTGTAACATTTAGAAACAGTTGATTTTACATGGAGTACATTTTAATTCCAGCCCCATTGTTTGAGAAGATTTTCAGCTATACACCAACGTCACACAAATTAAAAAATTAATTACAGCTTTATTAAAAACAATGAATGCTTATTAGTACTCTCAATAACATGAAGTTTCAATTTTAAAAAAACTTTTAAAAAAATGGTAAACTACCTGTGCCTATTATCACAATAACTATATTTCTAAGATCATTCGGTCAAAATAGTAGATATATAATAAAAACACTGATTACTGGCTGAATAATAATTAGATTGATTATAAAGCATCGTGCCAATATACCTTTCAAGAAAGTACATGTAATTTAAGAGATAGAACAAGAAGTGCATGACATGCGATGACATGAGACAGAATATTTAAAAACGTTGCCCTTTAATCAAACTAGTAGTACCATATTATATCCTGCATTTGTTAATAAACTAGTGAACTAGTTAACTTCTCCCCAGGAGTACGAATCACGAGTCGCCTCTGGCAGATTACCACCCTACCACTAACTCGAACGAATAAACTGATATATCCACCAGCAGAGCGCAGAGCGTATAGAGCACATTGAGTGAGTGCACATCACACGAGCACTGAGCATAGGAGACAGGATTCCGCCAGTGGCGGCTCGTGGGTAAGGGCTGCGGGGCTGGAGCCGCTAGTAGGAAATGAAACTGTTCTGATACATTATTTAAATAATATCAATAAACAACATTATCTATCTATCCATCAAATATATCTTGTAATTTAAAAAATTTCGCCTGTAGGCTTAATATTGGTGATAATTTGACGCGTCATGAGTCAACGCTATACCCATTTTCGTTCTATGAGCTGCTGTCATAGCAGCTCTCGAACTTAGGCAGAAATATGTGTGCGCGGTGAGGGAAATGATAGCCAATGTGTCGGTTACACAGTGAGCAACGGGGCTGCGTTCAACGCAGCTTTATCGCTCACGGTGAACATAAATACGTAAATACGTGTAGTTTAAAGGTACAAAATAGTTTGCGTTGAAATTATAAGCCGTCCAACTGTACATTTTTAAAGGTAGGTATATTGTTATTTTATTAAAATTGATTGTGACATTTGATATAATTTGGTTTATAATTAAATTTGTATTTATCTTTGTACAAAAACTGGGATAAATTGTAAAGTTTCTCTTCCCTAATAAAATTTAACCTTGAACCAAAAAAATTGGACCTGCGGCACATTTTTATTTAAATTTCAGCCTTTACATTTAAAAAGTCACCGGCCGCCACTGGGATTCCCCTCACATATCATTTACGCTGCGAGTGCCGAGTCCATCATCTAACCCTCGTACGATTTAATCAATTTCAAGTTGCGACCGGGCAAAGGCAGCCACACATGATTGACCAAATATAAACACGGCAGGAAGTTAAATTGTCCACGCCAACGATGTGGATTCGTGCGGATATGGACTACGAGTACATCTACGATGTCGTGGGATTTTGTGCGTGTGATCTTGTCTACTGTTATACAAAGTAGTACCTATATAATTTTATGATTCATGATTGAGAGAGTAAGGATAATTTTTTAGCAAATGACTGGAAGCTTTCAAAGTTACCATATTTGTTTTCTTCGCAATTTTTTTACTCGATTGGTTAAGTCCACATCAAAACTTTAGTAAAGACGAGGTTATTGACTTGAGCGTTTTGAAATCAACTTCAATGACGTTTAGGTTTAATCTTCCTATTATCTTTGGGTCAAACTGACCCATTTTTTATGTTATTACTAAGTAGATATTTGGAACTATTGAAAATTATGGCTTCATATTACATGTAGTCGTCAAATGTGCTCGATAGTTAATATGTTTTATATTTCGTATCATTCATTACATTTGTTTATAAATAAAGTTAATTTAGTATCATATTTAGTAAAAGGATCAGTTCGAAACATTGTTATTATTCTTATAAATAAATAAAATTATAACGTCTGCACTGCAAACATAATCTGTGTAATCCTAATTTGTGAAAAAAGATGTAATTCAAAATTCAAGAACTAGTCAACAAATATAAATGAAAATATAGTGATTTTACCTACACTCTAAACTAAAAATAATCAGTGGATGAAGTTATATAGACGAAATAACATTGCACCGCAATTGGCGTCCCTGTAATATTTTATTCGTTGTTTCCGGTTTCCGGAGATCGCTACGGATAAATAAAAGTTTGTCGTACCTACATGAGATACTTGACGTTTTATTGCTGGCTCACTGGCCCGTCTCGTCACGTGGCGATGCGAATTCCAATTGCGTCTTTAATTTTTTAGTAGTCACAGGTACATGTTGATGGTTTGCTTTAAGATATTTGAGGAAATTGAAGAGTGTAACTTTTTTGTAGGTTAAATTATTTTTTATTTATTAATGAGGATAACTAGAAAGTTACATACAAGGCCTAAATGGTACCATGGAATCCTCCTTTAGAATATTTAATTAAAAATTGTTACTATAGGAGTATATTTTTCTTATTGATCTTGAAAAAAACTCAATTATTTATTTTTATTTTGTACTTAATGTTAAAAATTGGTTTTATACGTTCATTTTCAGTAGATAAAGTATTACTTTAACATCGAGGGTAGATAAAATAAAATTTGAGTAGATAAAGTAAAATTTGAGTAGATAAAGTAAAATTTGAGTAGATAAAGTAAAATTTGAGTAGATAAAGTAAAATTTGAGTAGATAAAATAAAATTTAAGTAAAATAAGAATATTTTTACACAAATTAACATTAAGTACAAAATAAAATAATATATTGTACACGACGATAAAGAGTCTTTATCGACACGTGAAAGATAGCCCACTCGTTCCTTCGTCACTCGTGAACTAACATCTTTCACTTTTCGATAAATGATCTCTTTATCGTCTTGTATAATAAATTACTATTATTTTATTTTTCTACTGAGGTATCAAATAAAAATGCTGAATTCTAATACCAAGTTATTTTTAACTCCCGCCACCCTATAAGAGAGGTATTGGAATCATACTAAAAATCGGATAGTATAGGTACATAATTTTTAAGTGGGTGACCATGTATTAGGATCCTGATCTATAATAGTTTTGCGCTATTATATATGGACGCATTTTTTTTTAAAAGAGATAGGCACCAAAAGTACGGTTTTTATTTTATTGCATATTTTGAAGGTAAATTTTCTGCTGTAGTCATTGATAATTAAAGTTTAAGCGATACAAATTTAGTTTCTCTTCAGTTTACGTATTTATAATAATTGTAAAATGATTCAAGCGACACTGGGTGTAATGCGAAACTCGAACAAAAAAGGAACAACCGACAGTTTAATATTGGAATCTCCTATAGTAACCTCGCAGTGCAGCGGTGAGATTCAAAGTTGATTTTTATTGTTATCCCATTTTGAAAAAAATAATTTATTTGGTATAAGCGACACTCTTAACGTTAATATAATAGGAAATTTAAAAATCGGTTTTCTCATATTTCCGCTATTTTTATAAAAATGTTTAATAATTTAAGAGGAAAACCGGTGGTTAAATGCGCTCGAATTACATTGTTAAATAATCTTGGCAAGAACTGAAATTTAATATATTTGCACAACGTCGTTAGTTCCATTAAATTTTATCTTTTTAAAGCACATTAGATTATCAATTAGATATTTAATATGAATTGGAAAATCACAATCTTAATATATTTAACAAAATTCTTGTATTTTGACAAGTTATTTACCCAGTTTTTATTTTAAATGAAAGATAAAACGTAACTCTATTGAATTACTGACGTATATTTTTTAAAGTAAATTTTGCTACGAGCGATAAGGAGCAACAATCAATTTAAACAAAAAATTTCCTCGTAATTAAATGCAATTTTTACAGTACCTATAATTGAATTTAATTTGAAAAAAAATCTGACGTGGACACCACATGACTTCCTTGTACGCCTATTAAACTGTTCATACTTTTCTTAATAACTAAAATGTAGAATAATATAAAAAATCTGTCGTGGCCACCACAAGACCTCCCGCCATACCTACTTTATTCTTGTAACTTATTATACAATTATATTAATATATAAGTACCTACTACTACTACTGCTACTATACTCACAAATATATTTTAGTCATTTTATTTAAACTGCAGAAGAAGATATAAAGCATATTTTACTATTGTCACTATCATGTCATAATCATTTAAATTTTACGTAGTAACAACGAAATACTAAATTATAAATATATACTTTAATTATTCTTAAATGATACCAGACACAAAAATATTTATAAAATACCGATTGTAGGTAATAATACTAATAATCACATAATCTTTCATTTAAAATAAAAAAAAATTGTCTTAAATTAAATATTTATCGAAATATTTGAAAAAAGTACTAGGTACTTCCGGTTTGTAGATTGAAACCAAAAATAGGAGGTACTATAACAGTCCTAAATACAAAATTTCAACTTTCTACGTCTAACTGTATTTGAGCGACATGCATTACGTCCGTACGTCCGTACGTACGTACGTACAGACGTCACGACGAAACTAGTCATAATGGATTCAGAAAAGGTCAAAACGGATATTTCCATCAAAATCTGAAAACCGTAATTTTTCGCGATTACAATACTTCCTTTTTACTCTGTACAAGGAAGTACGAGTAAAAACATGAATTTTGTTACTTGAAGTGTGCGACGACCAAAAGGAATTTTGTCAAATCTAATAAGATTGTATTTTTATACCTTAATTCAAATAGTTAACTAATAAAGTAAGGTGCATTTAAACGATAATATCAAATGGAATTTAATGCCCGAAGTGCAAAATATCAAATTTTAATTTATGTTAGGATTTTTGAACAATGTAATTTGAACGCTTTTGGTCACCGGTTTGCCCCTTAAGAAACCTTTATTGCATTACAATAATGTAATTCTTATTTTAATTATATTTCTCTCGATTATATTTCTGAAAAACGTACTTTCTAATTTTGGTGATGATATATTTATTTACACCGAATATTAACATGACTTCAAATAATAATATTAAATTAAATTCTGACTTCGAGCAATGTAACTTGTTACTGGCTGAAAATACAAATGAAAAATTATTGTGTTTGATTGTTTTATAAAATAACGTGGGGTTGATACAAGCGCCAATTTTAATTTCAAAATGTTTTTAAATGGTATAATGGGTAGAATAATCGACAATGGAAAAAATATTTTTTTCGATTTTGATATAAACTAATGACTGACTTCGCACATAAGTACTTAATTGTGATGACTTGTACTTGTTACAATACATGGTACATGATATAAGCGACATTTCCTGGGATTCCTTCTAATTTACGCAGTCTTATTTTATTGAAATAATAATAACTATTTTTAGCATAAAAATAGCGAAATAAGAAAAACATACCTGTTACATTTATATAAAAATAACAAATATCGTCTATATGACAAATTTAATCACATAGGTATTAGTTTTTTGTGTCTCCTGTGAATTTGTCAATTTGGTGCTTATCTCCTTTTAAAAAAATGCGTCGATATATACAGGGTGTCTTATGAAACTGTTTAAGCATGGGGATCTCGAGAACCATAAGAGTTACGAAGTTGGTTATATATGATAAAAGTTGCCCCTTTAGGGGGCCAATTTAGAAATGTTTTTGTTTTCCCACAAAAATGCATAGGTGACTAGATATACGCAAAAATTTCGTTTTTCACCTACTTATAACTTTTTTGTTTGAATTAGTACAAGATTCTATGCACGTTCTATAGACAGTTTTTAACGAGGAATTCACAGCAGTTCTCCAAAAAAAATTATCTTCTACAGATTTTGAGAAATTCAAAACAAATTCAAATTTAATATGGAGCTCATAGGTTGGCTATGACCTTTTTCAATAGAGATATTTTCGCTTTTTTCAACGATATAAATACAAGTGCATTGAAATTAATATGAAGGCAGAAATTGCATAATAATATTTTTTTAACTATTAGAAGAGTTGATTAGATTTTGGTAAGAAGACTGGAAGTAGTAGTACATTTTATGTCAAAATCTTGGAAAATTTGAGAAGTAAATATGGCATTTTTATTTAATGTGCTTCAAAATTAAATATTTGCCATAAAATAAAAATAATTTTATGTTCAGATGCTCATCGCGTTCCGCTCTCGATCTTCGAGCATATACTGACTAGAGAAGTAATACCCTATACCAATGCATAGCTTGTTGTGATCGGAAGATATGCAGTAGGGAGGACTTGCGGGGCTGGAAGTCATGGTGTATTGCGGGCAGCGTTTTGCTGTTATTCTTTGTTACTTCTGGTCACACGTGTCATTTTACTATAACCCTAAGTTCTGCGTTTACTTTGTGAAAAGTTTTATGAGGTTTTGTGAGTGTTATTTTACTTTGTGGAATAATACTAAGAAATTACGCATCCCTCAATACATCACGGCTTCCGACCCCGCAAATCCCCCCTACCGCATATCTTCCGATCACAACAAACGCCGTAAGGCGGCCTCTAGTCAGTATATGCTCGAAGCTCTCGATTCTCACGCACTGAGACTACGAAGCAAAACTTTGAAGTTGAAAGTCGTGAACGAGAACCTCATGTAAAGAAGGCTCATACTCGGAAGCAGTGAACACCTTTAGAGATAATACCGTCAAATATTTCCAATCGATATACCTACTATTTTACTTGAATCTACGGAATGGCAATCCACATGATATAATGCATGTATGTCACAGGTATTGTTACTAGCAACAGAACTATAAAGTCTATCAAATATCACTCTTATCTTCTGATCTGAAGCCAACTATATTCGTTTGTGAACAAGTATTTAGAGGCTGGAGGGGGAGATGTGGAACAAGGGTACTTGTGGCGTGGACACCAGCTATTTGGGCTTTTCTACTGATTTATAAAAAAGTATACACTAAAAATATCTTTGTTTATCTCCATGCACCATATAAAATTGTATAAGGCTGAAATAAAAACATAGTTTTATTTTTTGACGATTCGATTACAATAAATAATGGACCATAATGCTAAAAACAAATAATTGTAAATTCATAATTTGGAACCTTGTAAAGAAATATTTACATACCTAAGTATACCTACTATTTGCTTATTACATAACCATAAAAATTATATAAACATAAATTACTGGCGTAGAACATTGCAATACTGTAAATGAATTAAGTATTACTATGTTAAACAGGTTAATGATGAAAATTTAAATGTAAATAATTGGATTGGAATTTTTAAAATGTCATGAAGAATTTTATTCATGCGATAAATTTAAACGCATTCATTTTGGTATTTGAGGGTAATCCAATTCGAAAACAATAAATCATGCTGTTACCTCTCAGTATCAAATTATTTTCCCCAACCACTAAACTGAAGGGTATAGGGTCAAATAAAACGGATTTATACGAATGGCGAGTCCAAGATAACCTAGTTTAAAATTTTAAATATTTGTTCAGACCCAAACGGCTAGTAGGTACTTATATCTTAAAAGAAATATTACGATTTGATCATGCAGTAACTGAGACTAGGGTAATATATGTATACTGGCCAAAATTAGGTATTGAAGAAAAATTTTAAAACAGTTTCAAGTGCCACATTGAAAACTGGGATGCATTCTGGTAATTGTACGAATAATATTCATTTATTTTATATGATTTGTTTTGTAAACGAATATTTATTAAAAATGATATTTTTGTCCATATCTCCGTTATAAATATTTTTTCTCAAAATTGACTCTAGAACCAAATTTTTATTAAAGAAGTAGGTAATACATATACTTTTGTAATTATAAGTAAATATTGTTTGTTTTATAATAATTTTAACTAGATTTTCAAAGCATTGCAACAGAATTACAATTTATATGCATGAATACCTTCCTTAAAACGAACATTTCTCAGTTCTTTTATAAAAAATATTTTAATAAAAACTTCAACAGCATATTCCTTATTTCAAAGCATTTCCACGTACAATCGTCAAAAAAATAATTTTTCTGACATCTCAACTGGAAAACTGTTTCCGTATTAACAGCTTTTATCAATTTGATAAAGCTGTAACCGTAAAAACGTGGCGGCAATATATTTTTTAAATGTTTGAGGTCAGTGAGCAAAACACATTGGAAGATGTTATCTACATTCAGATGTCCGCGTTGACTGCAGCTCTGCAGAGACCGAGGACACCGGGATGGGGACATACTCATATGTAAATATGTAATAAATGCAAAATTATTCTACAATGTTGGTTACCCGGTTACATCTGTACGGCTACTCCTCACATACATTTACAAGTGTAGTCTCGAGTACATCGAACAACGTAGCACGTTTTATAGCAACACTGAACAAAAACAAGCGCAAATATGCTGAGTGAAATGAACTGTGTTATCATTAATAATATTATTTTAACACCGTTACTAACCCTGCAGACTGCATTTTTCATAGAATTGTATTTCTATGGTAGATAGGTAGGTACTTTATGTGCAAGAATAATTCACAAAAAAATAGACATATACCTAAGTACTAATTAGGTAATTTGTAGATATTCAACTTCATGCTAATTGTATCCCAGTAAATAATATACAAAAATATTGTTATATGCAATTTAAATGTGTCCTATTTGTATAAAACAATTTTATTTTGTTGAAATTCTATTGTCACGTTTTGAATTTTTATTATAAATACCTATATAGTATTATTTCAATTCAAATTATCAGGTGTATAATTTAAATGGTTAGCAAATTAAATGGTCATAGCGATAATTTTAATTCATTTTGTGTTAACAAAAATTGCATTTTCATTATTATAATATAAAATAAATTTAAATGAATTAAAATTATTATAATATAATTTTAAATAATTTTACTTAGCGCTATGAATTAAAATTATCACCATAACCATTAAATTGCTAACCATTTAAATTTATATATACGTGATAATTTGAACAGAAATAAAATGATATATTTATAATAAAAATTCAAAACATGAAAATAGAATTTCAACAATATGAAAGTGTTTCATACAAAATAGGACACATTTAAATTGCATATTATAAGAAAAATTATGTATTTTATTTACTGCTAATAATGTAAAATGAATTAATATTATATTAATAATAAGGTAAATTAATTCAAATTTATAATATTATAATGGAAATTAATTTTAACGATTACTAGTACCTAATAAGTTAAATTGAATTAAAATTATTATATTATAAAAATTCACCATTAATTCCACTTGTTTGCTGATAGCTACGCTAATTATACTTGATATTCATAAAATAATTTTCATAAACAAAATTGTATCAATTTCTTTATTTATTTTTAATAATATATATTCTAATTGAATTATTACCGTAATAAAATGTTGTGATTATTTATTATTTGTACAGGTTGTTTGCTTATGAATAATATGCAATTAATTTATTTCTTTGTAAATAAATAAAACGTTTGGGTCATGTAGTTAATAAAAAAATGTCATGAATTTATTATATTTAAAATAAATAAATATATGGACCTAATTGTAAAATTAGTAATATTTTTTAACTATTAATAAATGAAAACACAATTATTATGGCTTTTCGTTGCTTAAATTAAAACATTATTGAAAAAGTTAAAGCCAATCATAAAATCATACTTATAATCAAAATGCTTCTAGTAAAATGTTAAATCAATAAAAATGACATAACCATTATTTGTAACAAGTAATTACATTAATATCGACAATAAACTAACTACTCCAGAAAATAAGTAATCTAATCTGTTATGCCTTGAATAACTTATAAATTAAAGTTAAATTCAGGACAAAAATAAAGTATATGTGCAACAATTTGATTTTAAATTGAGTATTTGTAAAATAATTTGTTTAGTTGCTAGTTTTAGCTTTATTAAGCTGAAACCTCCGCTGAAACGATACCGCTGGACTAAACTGTACCTACACATGAGTTAAGAACTTTTTGCTGATAATTTTATTTTCATCAAATATCAAATGATGTAATAAGCTTTATTTCTAAAATGTTACAAATAGTTGCAAATATTTATTACTACTTAGTATCTTTAGTTATCTTTATGTTCAATCTTGAGTTGAACAAAAAATTATTGTTTCTTAAATGAAATTTATTTATTTCTAATGGATTTGAATTATTATTTACTATATTAATTAATTATTATTTATTATATTAAATTTAGTATTTTCCGCTATTTTCTGTAAAAATACAAACAATTGATTTTTTACAAAAAAGTTTTATAACCTTAATTGTAGTAAAAATATACACATAGGTATTAGAATTACATACATTTATTGTAAACTAAATATTACATAATAATTATAGCACTTAATTTTTCATATTTAGAACGGAAAATTTGCTAACTTATGTAATGTTGATTTTAAATATACATTTACATAATATGTAAAAATGTCAATTACATACTTATTATAGTAAACAATTACTATAATTTTTCTGTAAGATCACTAATATTTTTTACAGTGTAGCCTACTAGGCAGAGTAACTAAAATTAATAAGCGGAAATTTTTCTATAACATTGACATTTAAATTAAATATAGGTTAAATTGTCATTTTGAGTTTAAATGCGCAATCAGTAAGGTAAATAATACACGCTAATTAATGATAAATACACAATTAGTCAATATTTCAGGTTTCTCTTGTAAAAAGAATTTAAAAATAGAGCGGCGGTGTCATTGCGATATTTTTATCGTGCATTCCAACAACGTAATCAGCTCTCGTGTACCACTCGGGCTGTGTAAGACGTTGTTGGGGGGCACTAAAGAAATTCCGGAAAGAATTAATACATATGTGAGATTATAAGTGAAAATAATTATCAAGGTATTATATTTCTTAGGAGTATTTTTATTATTTTATCATTTCTTGGTTAAAAAATATTGTTAATATTATATTTGACTTTCACCGGGAATAAATTTATCTTATTCTAATAAGAACGGAGATACATTAATAAAATTTATTGTGTTATCACACATAAATATTTGTTCAATATCAAAATACCTGTACACAAATGTAAATGTTATTATTAAATAATGCCAACGCTAAACAAGAAAGATAAATTAATGGTCGCAAACAACATTGATTAGTGTACCTATAATTTACGACAGAATTCTATTTGTCAAACATTAATATTACAATTACTGTATTTGTTTCCAGGATTATAATGTAAATTGTGCAATTATAGCATATAATCTATTTCTTTTACGTCTTAGGATTTCGCTGTATCCCATGCAATTCCCGGCGCAATTTTCCTTCTTCCCTATCAGCTATCACACTCGCATACATAAATCTTGACACTTGCAAGGAGATTCACCCAGTTCTAGAGAAACTTACCGTTTTCTAGGTAAGCGTAAGCATGCTACTCGTATTTTAAGTGATCAGTTTGCCAAGTTCCTGGACAACCGTTCAATCGAAACAAATCGAATTCTTTCAAGAGATAGTAGAATAGCTTCTTTAAATAAAATTTGTTAACGAAATTTAAATAAAGTACAAATACAGAATATTAAGCAGCAACCAGAGGTTTCAGGTTTGGTAACAAAAATGGAGTTATTTTTGTGATTTAAATAAAGAAAATTAAAGTCGAATAAAAAGAAAATGTAAAGGAATTCGCTTGCATTAAATATGCAAAAAAAATTTTCTTATGTAAAGTATATATATATATATATATATATATATATATATATATATATACTTTATATAAAGTATCATTCACATAGAACTTAGTGCAGTTTGTACAGTTTAATTATGGCAGTGCAAAACTATCGTTCACATAGAAATAGAAAATTAGTGAATTAATTGCATTACATTTATTATAATCTGTATGAATGAAGCTTACATGTATAAAAGCTTTTATGTGTACACTTCAAGCGTTAAAAAATTAATTATTCATATTAACGCAATGTACACTGCGCACATGTAAGAAAGTAAATAATACATAGCACCAAATTTAAACATGTCGTCAATAGGTTTATGATATATTTTATATAGGTAATTATAGTTTGAATGTATATCTGTGTCAAAAATCAATTTTATTTGTTAAGCTTAGTAAACAAAGAATAAAGAAACGTAAATATAACACAAAATAGTACCTACCTATATTTTGCATTTTCACTTGTTCAATTCAATACAGACGTTTTTATGACAATAGTTACAGTTCATATAATCTCACTTTATTGTACTAATATACCATAAAATAGCGAAGCTACAAAAAGGTAAATTCTTCAAATAATTATAAGAAATAATCTTTGAGCAAGTGAACATAAAACATTGTGTGCAATAAATTTTACAATTCTTTTTATAAAGTCAGGTTCGGTCAGGTTAATAAGATAAAAAAATCAAGTAAAATTTTTGTATGCCACAAAATAAAATTAATCCACGCCAGTGACATAATAGTCATATTATTTTCATCATTTGAGTGAGGTAAATAGTTATATTACCCCACTAGTGAAGTAATGATGTTCTTTTGTCTATTACCTCTCGCATATTTATAATAATACTTGTCCACATATTTATTCCTTAAATATTCTTAGAATAAATCAATTTTGAAATATTGTCCATAATAAATAATTTATAAACGAATAATAAATAAATATCACGTATAAACTTACAAATTAAGAATTTGTTTGTATATAAAATTGACAGAATGTCCTGCTGTCAAACAAAGTGTATGTATCCTGTTGCTTTGATTTTAAATCAAAATTATAGAAACTGGCATTCTATCAATTAATTGTTAAAATATATTATTTTTAAATTTCAAATCTGACGTTTAAACAAAATATCAATTTTTATTAATTTTGAGCAGTCGTGGATAAAATTTTGTATATCACATGTGGGCTAAAGCATATTACAGCACTCATGTGATTACACGACTTCGTCGTGCAATTCTACTGCTGTAATAATGCTCTTATCCCACTTGTAATATAAATAGCTATTATACGAAATTAACCTAAGAAATAAGTTAGGAACATAATTATATTCTTGTGATTGTAATATAACTATAATCGCTCATAGAACTGATTATAATTTTATATCAAACTAGCTAAAGTATTCACGTACAATTTGGGATCAATTTCTCCAGTGGTTCAAAAGTTTTTGAGGCACATACATACTTACTTACAAACATACTTTTCTTCTATATATAGATACATAAAAATAGATATATAGATATCCGAGTGGATTTATGATTCAAAACATCCCAAGTACCTATGTTAATTTATCCTTTTTGCAATATTACACCTTAAATAATAAATCATCTTCTCCACGAAACAATCAACTTAACCTCAAATATGTCACTCCACCACAGTATCCGACCTTTAACGTCTAACCTAACCTTAACCCTTCAAATCGTTACATCTTACCTTCCTGGCCATTACCTAACGGGATCATTTCCCCTCCTTCTCTCCTCCAGGTGATGCTGGGTTCCGGAGACCCTGTGGCCGCACACCTCAAGGTCACATTTGACCCCTCGCGCACCACCATGTCCGTGCTGGTCGGGTAGTCCAGGATATCGGGAGGAACTGAAACATACGAAGATGTTAGTGAGATTTTGCTAGCCGACTACGAATATTTTATTCAGAGCGGGATGTTTGCATTTTTTATTTTGAATCGTAACGTGTTTCATAATATGAGTAGGTACTGGATATTTTATTACTACAGCAGAAAGTAGCGATGGTTGTAAGGTTTTAGTGATTTTATTGATATTCAAAAGATGGTTCTAAACTGAAATTAGGTACTTTGCGTTAGTAAATTGCGTAAATTGATTTCCACTTGAACATTATAAGCAAGTACGAGTATATTGATATATTTTAAGATTTTAACTATTTTTTATGTCCATATAAAATATTTATTCAAAAGTCAAAATTAATTAGGTACCTATAATAGAAGGTTCGTATAGTTTATGTACTTAAATACAAATATACAAATAAATATAAAAAGGGATTTTAAACACAAATATACAAAATAGGTACTTTACTTTAGTATTCACATATGTTTCTAATACTTTTTCAAATACTTTCGTGCTTTTGTAAAAGTTATAAACAAAAATAAGAGAAAGCTAGATTCAGACCTACCCATTTTTAAGTACTTACCTATAAGTGGCAAATTTTACCAACCAGCGCTCAACGTTCGCACTTGAAATTGTGTGGACGCACTGGTTGGTTAATTTAACACTTATAGGTATTGGGTAGATCTGAATCTAGCTTAAATTTAATTACTTTATATAAGCATTATCAACTGAACACAAAATTTATTAGGTTAATAAAAAGTAAAAAAAAATTTGATAATAAAATGTGCGATTATTTTTTAAGTATTTAAATACTTACCTTTGTATTTATCTACTGTTTTTCAGTATTTCAAATACTATGCTCCAAATAATGTACAAGTAATATAATATTTAATTATAAATACAACAAATAATAAAAAATGTATTTACCTAAACAGTATTTAAAAATGTTTAAATATGTATGTACATGTATCATAATATATTGATTCTATTCATAAATTACCTATTGCGCTACTTATATTCGATACATCAGTATTGTTTAATTTCTAATGTCATTTATGCACGTGATAGTCGAGCATAGATTGTAGATGTATTTCGAATTAATTGGTCAAATCATCTGTGACTGTGATAATTTGCTTTTTTGGGCATTTTGTACTGGAAAATTTAAGTTTCAATATTTTTAATAACTAAATATTAATTTATATAGAATAGTGCTTTTGCCATTAATAAAAGTTTTAACTACTGTATACTACTTTGAAAAATAATCAGACTTAAGACTTTTTTCGGACTTTTCCTTACATAAATAAATTTAAAAGACACTAAGAGCCGATTTTTAATTACTATATTATAAGTTAAATAGTATTATAAAATGAATTAATTAAACCGAACACAATACACAATGCATAAATTACTGATTAAGATTAATTATGTATTGTAACAACCTGATAAATAAAATCAATCATTATAGGTAGGTAGGTACCTACGTTAAGAATAATTATTGGAGTTAATGCAATACAATTAAATATTAAGTGATTGTAAAAGATAAATACCATCCAAATCATGAAATCATAAGTCATACATCCGGTTTTCGATGTGGTTCATTTATAAATTCATAGTCCCTCATTATAAACTCATTATAATAACACCAAATTAAATGCAGCAATATTGCTAATAACTGAATAATAAGCATAAATCAATATGACTCCTGAAATTCTACCGTATTGCAGACAATCTGGTCACTGGGGATAATATTAACTATGTGTCACTAGTGCAAACACAACGATACGCCGTTACACATACACAACAGTTGCTCCGTTGCTCGACACTGGCTTGGCTAATTCATGAAGTGTATGCTATGTATCGTCCCAAATCATCACTAAACACACACCGCAGAGATTGAGATAATGCAATGCACCAGAATTATGATATGATGCATTCTCATGTTAATCAAAATGTTTAAACCATGTGTATACAATTTTAGTAGTAATTTTACATAAACAACTTACGAACTCATATTATAATAATTATAATATTGCAATTCAAAGTAAATATATATTTTTCTGAATCATCCCAATTACCGACGTTTTTTAAATAGACTTATAAATTTAAGGAAATTAAAGACCTGATTATAATAATAATACCTAATATTTGATTTTCCAAAGACTGAAAATACAATAAAAGAACGTCAGATAGTTAAAAACAGTATAACAAACATTATAAATAAATATAATAATATAAATAATAAACAATACATTAAGCATTTAAAAAATCATGCAGATGAGTGTAGAAATTATTTCTTAATAGGAAAATAAGCTTTTAATTTATTTAACATGCAAGAAAAAATAGTAAAAATATGTATGCAATATGTAAAAAGTTCTGGGCAAAATATGCTTCATATTTATGAGGTAATATTTTTCAAATACATGTAAAAATATTGAATATAATGTAACAATTACAAATAAATGAAACAAATATGCTACACTGAAAATAATATGGAATTTTTTAAACTTTCACAAAAATTATTTTATAACAAGCAAATACTATAAACAAAATATTAAGAAAAGGCAATATTTAACTTTAAAAATTAATAAATTACATTATGAAAGTTCCAAAATATGCTATTATTTGAGTGTCAAGCAAAAATATGCACAAACTTGAGAAATATATAGAACACATTGAAATATACAAAAGCATTATGCTTTTATTACTTTATTTTTTCATGGAAGCATGAAGCACAAGCATCTGTCAACAAAATTGCAATATACTCAATAATATCAAATATGTTTCTACTCTTAATAAATAAATGATAATAGTTTACATAAAAACAAGAATCGATTATATAATGATACATTATTACTGCTATGGTATGAAAATACAATAAAGTAAAACATATACTAAACACGAATGATTAATTTATTGAAGACTGTTATTTCCAAAACACATTTTCACGTTTGTTTTAAATTATTACAACGAAAAAAGAAACTTGTACGACTTTTGAGCTCTTAACGGCTTAATAGTTACCTACCCCACATCCAAACAGACCGACAGACACACCGACCGATTGTCCTTTAAACCATGATTTTTGAGTTCACTAGTGTCCGAATCGTGAAGATTCATCAAAATCTCGACCTGTCAAAACTCACGATTACAATATTTCCCCCTGTTACATAGGTGGGAAAGTAACAAATAAAAATAATAAGAATATGTATCTATACACGAACAAGTATGTTCTTTGTTTCTCACTACATTTTTGTATAAAAATGTGGTGCATGCAGTGCATATCTATTTTACTGTAACTACCGTAAAACTACTCATATGAATATGAGTAAGTCGTGCCAACCACAACCACATGTAAAATTTTAAAACGAAGCCATGTAAAGAGCTAAAAGGTGAGAGTACGGATGATGTGTAATGTATATTAAAATATGTACCTACTACACTGTATTAAATAATAATATAGTCCAGTCCTATCAGTATCTTTAACGTGATCGTGGACAAAAAAGAAAACAACCTATTTATTTATTTAATATGAGTACATAAGAGTAAGTATGAGATTTATATCATACAAAATAAAAAACTTTAATTTGATATTTAAGTTTAATTAACTTTAAATATAACTTACATAATAAAGTAAACAGCAGCTGGCAATTTTTTTATTGTTTTCTCTAATAACTATATAACGACTTTGCCACATTTTAATTCCACCAATATTTTTCCAACTGCATCAATTCGTTGTGACCACGGTTTATTTTATAAGACAGGTATACGTACGCCCGCTACTTGAGCGTACGACTTTTGACGCCAAAACTAAAGTCAGTGTGCGAGATTATTTTTTATTTATTTCACCGTAATTATACCACTCATGTCAAAAGAGTGTCGGTTAATGATATTTACAACATTTTTAAAACTGTGTATAAACCTTAAGTCTGATTTGGTCTGGGTAGTCGAAATATTTAATTATTAGGTACGTAAGAAAAATAGTTTGTAAATTTTCTTTTTACTAACAAATATTTACATGTTGTTGAGTAATGTGTATATAAATAAGCATTCTAAAATTTAATTTGTCAGTTAGTTTATGTTTACTATTAATGAAATGAGAGGCCTAGCGGGAATTTCGATCAAATAAAATAATCCATACGTAATTTAGCGCACGTAATAAACCGAAATTATCCCGACTATAACAGTTTTACTTCGGTACTCATAATAAAAGAACAACATTTTATGGTTATAATGTTGAACCGCGGTCGTGAGAGAAGTCGAAGTCTCGAAGCAGGTTATCCGGTAATTTGAGGGAATTTTTAACTTGTCCGGTCGATTGAACGGAACGAGGAAGCGAAGTTCACGCAACTGTAATCCCGGAGTTCGTAGTTCGCACAGGTCGTCGCCTACTAGCGCCCCCACTACCACCAATGCATGTCCAACCGTATTTATCAATACCGAAATAAGTGGCTGCGTCTCGTTATAAACTAATAATGCTGTGCCGTGGCACAAATAGGTGAGAGGCACAGCCATTGTCGAGGTTTGTATCCCTTGATCAGTATATTACACTCCCACATCATATAATAAACTAGCGGACTCGGCGCGCGTTGCTACGCCTCCAACTCGAATTTAAAGGAATTCTTAGTTATTATCATACCATATATGGCGGCAATTCTAACTACGCTCCTGATACCAATCGGTTACCGCCATTTTGTTTAAAGATGGCGGACTGATATTTTAGTATGCTCATGTCATAAGTTAGATCTTAAGCTATTACCATAAACCATACCAAATAAACTCAATCGGTGCAGTTTGAATTAGATAGCCGCAATGCAATTTGACATCGTTATAAACATCAAATAAATAAAAAAAAACATTTCAAAAACATATTGTTTATTGTAATGCTTATAATCCACAACTGTCTGTTTTAAAACACCTATACCAACTGAATTCGAAATTCCTATTCAAAAACTAATACAGTAGTTTAATTAAATGTCTGGTTATCTAATATGTTTGTTATTTTGTTCAATTAAGTGACAAATCACTGTACAATTTCGTCATAAGAAGAAACAATTTTGAATTTTTCGATTTTTCATCTATTCTTTTGTGTTTTCTCTAATTTTTTTCTTTTAAAAATCACCCCTGTATTAGAGCGAACAAAACAAAACAAAAATATTCTAATCGGTCAACTCGTTCTCAAGTTATGGCGTGACCAGAAAAACAGGCATTCATTTTTCTGTGACTTAACTTTTCTGGGCTTGTTAATAAAAATACTATAAACATTTTGTAAAAATAAATCCCAAGTTTTTATCTTTATTTCAAAAATATTAAAAATCATGCAAGAGGCATACCTACTACCTACTTCTTCGTAAGTTGCATGTATTGTATTTAATATTTTGCCTTTCTAGTCTTGAAAATTGAACCTTTAAAGAATTTTTGACGGCAGCGTCGGCGAATGGCTTGGGGCGTTGGGGCGCAAACAGACAACTTTCAGAACCGGATTGTATGCCTTTTTACTCCCTTGAGGTAAATAAATTCCAAGTGTTTCCGAAGAATTTTGTTCTAAGCATTTATTTTCTGATATACTTTTATTACTTTATTAGTTTTCTGCCTGCGTTTGGTTTTTGTATTACGAAAGCAACTAAGGTACTATAAATAACAAAATTTTATACTGGTATATACCTACAATGCTTAGGTAACTTACATTTTCACGAGCTTTATATCCTTTGAATTTCCTTTACTATAAATATTTTTATAAACATGTGGAATATTTTAACTTTTGAGATTTTAAAATAGGAACTTAATATTTAGTAAAACGAGCCTGAAGACGAGTTTACTAACTCTTTGAGGTACGGTAAAATGAATAAAATTACACCCTTAGAGGTACAGAAGTATTTTCTGTTGCACAGCGGAAAATAAACGCTATTACATATAGTCCAGGAATTATAGCTTTTAGGGTCAGAAAAATTAATTCATAACATCTGATGACTGATTTTGGTTCCTAAGACAGTGCACTATCACCGGAAACAAAGTCCCAAAATCCCCGCATTGGAAAATTTGCAGGAACCAATAGAAATATTACTATTTTAATGTAAACTGCTAGAAAGTGAAATTAGCGTTTACGGACCCTAGGGGTGGTCTGATGTGTTAAAAATGTTATTTTATGAAGAAAAAATATTTTTTTCGGCCCAAAGACAATTTTTTTTTCAAAATGGGCCAAAACTTTCACCGGAAGTGGTTTGAAAACGGGGGGAAAAGGGCTTATGTCACCCTTTTTCTAGGTGCTACGCGTCTTTTGACTGAGTTTAAGTACGTATGTATGTGTGTGCATGTGTAGGCGTGTGTGTGTACGCGCGCGCGCGTGTGTGCGTGCAGCGTGCGTGCGATGGCATTCGCAGTTGTGGTGTTGAAAGGGATGAAAATGCGTTACAGAGAAATGTCGGCACGTTAGCCCTTTAAAATTTTTAATTACATTATAATATATATTTTTATAATAACATAACAGTGCCATATCGTGGCTAGATGCCCTAGCTTTTTCACAAACAATTATAAAATTTAAGAATTTTAAATATTTTTTATGTTTAATCAACTCTACTTTCTGAACGAATAAATATATCGACTGCCGGTTTGCGGCGTTGGATTCCTTAGTAAATTTTATGTAAGAAACATTATGTTAAATTTTTTGCAATGCCATTGATAACCAAAAATTTAATTATTATCTTCAAGTGAAAATTGCAAAATTTAAGAATCTAAAATATTTTTTGTGTGTAATCAACTCTACTTTTTGAACGGATAAAGATATCGACATCCGGTTTACGGCATTGGATTCCTTTGTAAATTTTACGTAATATACATTATATTAAATTTTTGTAAGGCCCTTGATAACCCGAAAGTTGATTAAAATGTTTTTGTATATTCTTTGGACGGTTTAACTTCCGGTTTCTTGAGCCGCCATCTTAAATATTACATTTGAATGTCAAAACTGTGTGATTCAATGAAATCAGGGACACCGAAAACCTAGAAAAAGACTCATCATTCTCAAAAACACAACAATATTTACGTGTTTTACGTAGATTCAAAAAAAACGGCCGCCATCTTGGATTCCGGGTGTTGCATGCAAAATTCGGCTTGGTAACGGGCAGATTCGAATTCAGCGGGGTCAAATTAGTCTAGAAGCTCATGTTACCAAAATGTTCCATAAAATGCGAATTTCGGATTTCCCGTCTAGTCTATTAGCCCGCTTGTCTTGAAATTGCGCATCAGCTTCTGTTCTATGGTTAGATCCATTTGTCTTTGGGTCGAAAAAAATATTTTTTCTTCATAAAATAACTTATCAGACCACCCCTAGTCCTTAAACGCTAATTTCACTTTCTAGCAGTTTACATTAAAATAGTAATATTTCTATTGGTTCCTGCAAATTTTCCAATGCGGTGATTTTTGGGGACTTTGTTTCCGGTGATAGTGCACTGTCTGAGAAACCGAAATCAGTCGTCAGATGTATGAATTATTTTTTATGAGGTTTGGGCCTGTTTTTCGGTATAATTCCTGGACTAATAGTCAAAAGCAATATAATATAACTGAAATTAACCTCTATGTTTCATAGAATATACTACAAACTTATGCGTGCGCTGGTGGTATACGGCTTAAACCTACGGACTTATCCGGTAAAAATTCTATAAATTGATGGTACATTTTACACACCAATGTACCGAGTAATTCGAAAAATTAGTGGTTCCAATTTTGAACCTGTTTACCCCCAAAGAGCTAAAGGACAAGTGCAAAAAAGTCTTATAAAATTAGTTATTTATACTATGTTTTCTATTGGCTCGAACATCAATAATATATATTTTGTGAATAAAGCTGGCATCTATAGAATAATGTAGTACTTTGATGTAACTATGAAATTAAAATTAAGAAAGTGTAAGTATAATGTTAACGGAAATTAAAATGTTTGCATGTGTAAATTTATCTCTCATCTCGACCAATCAGATTCAAGAATATCAACGCTCTATCTTACCTAACGCTTTTTTCTTAGCTGAAATGAAGTATAGTTATAAAACAGACCATATAGGTTGCTTATAAGCATAAACAACTATAGTTTGTTGATTTCTTAACTAAACTGAGCAATCTGAAGTTGGAATGCTAAAACTGATCGTTTTTGATTGGCTGATTTAACACCAGTTTTACTGTAAACAAACGAATGTTCTCCATCTCGTCTCGTCAGCTTTTGTCAGTGACTGTATCGAGTTTTTCCGCTGATTGGTCAAATTTAATTTTGCCTCCAAAAAAATCTAGTGATATTTTTCTCGTATTTTCACAGTGTAAATACGGCTCAGCGAGACAACTTCAGATTGCTCCGTTTGGTTAAGAGATTAACTATAGGTATACCTATATGAAGTTGTTAATGATTTATAATTGTAAAATTAAGCTCTAGCTCTAGAATATCCGCAAAACTAATTTCATACGCCCACTTTCATTTTATTACCGTTATTGCATTTCACATAAAGTTCTTCAATCACAATCAATACGAAATCACTCGAACGTATTGTTTCCTAATCTATTGTTAATACAGCTCTGGAACCGACAACTAATAGTTATCGATAGCTGTGTAGGAAGGGGATGGTTCCCCTCGCACCCTGTCACACACCGGTGTTCCGCGCGACATCATTACAGACCCTAATCGCACCTATGAAGTGGTGTTATGTAATGCTATAGGTTATTTTCCATATATTTGCATGTTATTGGCGCACAGTGTGGCGGTGCGAGGTGCCGGAGCGAAGATAATACGCTCCCCCTATCGAGTGAGCGACGCGATTCGTCCTGCTTTGGTTTATCCTGTCATAATTATAATATTTTAGGATGATTTGGACGGCATTTCATGTAGAAATTAATATGATTTGCTTTAATTTCATTATAATTATAATTTGTTAAGTGGTATTACACTTGTTAGACAAATAGGTAAGTAAAGTTGGCAGTTGTCATTATATAAAAATAGTTCAAAGAAATTTTACAGTTGAGTAGGGGAGATGTAGGCAATCGGAGTCAGTTGGCAATGGTGATCACGATAAAATAACAAAAACTGAACGTGAGCAAGTGATGCCAACATACCTACGCGCTCGCTCAATTCGCGCGACGCGCTAGAGAAGACGTGAAGATTTCGCGCCATTCTGATCTAATTTTTCGAGTAGATAAATCCGAAGATAAGGCTTTAATCACTAAATCTTTATTTCTATACTTATGATATGTAATAATCGTAACATTTTAGATTGCGCTTTAAAACCAGAATTATTATTATACCTTCACTTTCTCGTCAGGATTTTTATTTCTTATTTTTGCCCATGTAGGTAATCGGAGTCAGGCGACTCCAATTACCTAATGCTGTGAAATCAAGGGAAAGAGAATGGCAAAGAAAAGCAAGCCACAGAAGGTCAGTCTTGAGAAAGTTAAGAAAAAAATTCTGCAGGAATTGAATGATAGTAGTACTTTGACGTCAGACGTGAACACGGACGAGTTATGCCAGGATGACGAAGACTACGATGCAAAAGACCCAAGTAACTCGTGTCTTGTATGTGGCGAATTCGGACGAGACCACGAAATATGGTATCGGTGCACTTCTTGTGGGCTTTGGGCTCATGCCAACTGTATGTGTTGATCACCATTGCCAACCGATGTTGACAATGGTGATCGAACCTGATTTTTTTTTACATTTTAATTGTTCCAAAATTTATAAGCCAATGTGATTAAAGTTTATTATAAGAGCAAAGCAACAAATAGTTGATTAATAGATTTGGTTTTATTTCAATTCTCGCCTAAGTGATCCGCATTACCTACATCTCCCCTACTAGTGCACCAAGGATATTTTTAGGTGGGAGGGAATGGGAGACTGAAATTTAGGAAATGCTGAATTAGTAATAATAATTGTGAAGAATAATTTTTTGTCAAGGTCAAATGCATTTATTTAAAAAAAAAAGATTCATATGAAAAACTAAATGTTTAATACCGTTGTCACTGCGCCTTTGTATCCACACAAGTGCTTAGTATAGTAGAAGTAGTTGCCATTAAAATATGAATTAATAATCTTCAACTTCGAAGACTGCTGTTCGCTGTATATACGAATGGTCGCAGTCCGTCAGTGATAGCACAAGCTAAATTCACAGTTCAGCAAACGTACGCAAACACGTTGAACGCATGATTGAATACACAGTTATTCGTTCATAGAAAACACTACATAGTGGCCCAAAATATATTGCACGAACTTAATATTTATTGAATAAATTAAATTACGTAATCAATACGTACATGATTTTAAATTTGATGAAATTTATTGTACATTTATTAAAATATTGGCATCATTTTGGGAGAGCTGAGAAAATATAGAGTATTTGAGTGTAATAATTTTGAGAGTAATAATCCGTTGGTGCTCCCAGGACATACGATGCATACTTCAATAAATAAATAAATAAAAGGAATCAACACTTAACTCTCCATGTCTTCTACCATTAAAAAAAATCTGACGTGGACACCACATGACTTCCTTGTACGCCTTGTGTGTTCATACTTTTCTTAATAACTAAAATGTAGAATAATATTAAAAATTCTTTTAACTTATTATACTAGTATACTCACAAATATATTTTAGTCATTTTATTTAAACTGCAGAAGAAGATATAAAGCATATTTTACTATTGTCACTGTCATGTCATAATCATATAAATTTTACGTAGTAACAAATGTTAATCGATCATGGACTACAAGATAAAGAAATACTAAATTATACATTATATACTTTAATTATTCCTAAATAATACCAGATACAAAAATATTTATAAAATACCGATTTTAAGTAATAATCATATAATCTTTCATTTAAAATAAAAAAATTTGTGTTAAATTAAATATTTATCGAAATATTTTTTAAAAGTACTACTTCCGGTTTATAGATTGAAACCAAAAATAGGAGGTGCACAACTAGATGCTATAACAGTCCTAAATACAAAATTTCAACTCTCTACGTCTAACCGTATTTGAGTTATGCGACACACATACGTCCGTACGTACGTACGTACGTACGTACGTACGTACGTACGTACGTACGTACAGACGTCACGTCGAAAATAGTCATAATGGATTCAGAAAAGGTCAAAACGGATATTTCCGTCAAAATCTGAGAACCGAAATTTTTCGCGATTACAATACTTCCTTACTTCGTACAAGGAAGTAAAAACATATTTCATAGTTTCTAAAATAATGAAACAAAAGATGACATAAAATTGTACGTAAAATATGATTGTGTTAAGCGAGGATAAAAATAAAATGATTCTATAGTTATGAATTACAGAAACTTCAATATAATAACAAAGAGTAAATGTTTTCAAAAATGCAAATACAAAAGCAGGTCAAGCCTAGCGAGAAATTAACGGTAAAAATGTTTCAAATTATAATTAATCACGAGGCAATCAATAATATATAAACTCCGTATGCAACTAGATCAAACGTCATACAGTTTTAGTTTGGAACAAACATCGCCATGTTTGCCATCATAGTCAATTAAAGTGAAGATCACTTTTGTCAGGTCATCAGTCTGCCTAAATGCATTCTAACGATAAATAATGACATAACATACCTAATCTTAAAATTAACACTTTATTAAAAATAATTAAATTCAAAACCACAAACCAGGCGTAAAAGTAATGATTTAAACAATTTAGATAACATCACCCCGAATTCAGATAGCCCGTAATGGGACGTCCCTACGCCGCTAGAGGCGCTCAGTTTGCATGGAACAATGGATAAGCTGCGTGCATCCCTTGCACACGCGTGCTCGCTCTTCCGCCGGCCGGCGTCGCGTCCGGCGTCCCGACGTCCGAGCCTGTGATTGGTGGCCGCTGCGTCCGCTACAACACTATACAGTGTAAATCGTCGTCCACATTGTAACCAACGGGTGCTGATCTAAATCCCGACACTCAGAATTCCGACAAGATTTACATAAAATGTAATGTGATTTTTATTAGTAAATATTTTCAAGAAAATTCGCCGCCATTTTGAAATGGTTGGGGTACAACTATGATATTATGGTATCCTTATAGAGCTTATTTTATGTACAACTTTAAACAAATATGACATTACCGATTCCCTATGTTAGATTTAAAGTTGTACCCATTTCCGGTAAAAACCGGTAATGACACATAGTTTTTAGTGTGACCACCTTACGAGAAATTTTATCTAGTTTAAATAAACGAAATATTGCTGTACCTGGTCCATAACTGAAGAAATAAGGTTTCAACAAGACCTAGCTACGTCCCATATTGCAAGGGACACAATGAATTTGCTGCGAACGGTTTTTGGTAACCGTATCGTTTCACGATTTGGAGATGTTAAATTATTGCGATTGATCAACCAGTTTTGGCTTCAGTTATATGGACAGGTACAGCAAAGAGCACCAGCTTGCGAAGAGGCTGATGGCAGGCATCTAAAATATATTGTTTTTAAAATTAAATTTGTTTAAAACTAAAACTATCTTTTGTAATCATAATTATTCATTTTCAATAAATAATAATATAAAAAATACAATGGTCAGTGACTTATGGCCCAGCCTTTACATAATATATTTTTATTTCTTTATACATCAATATCAATTTACTGTCAAGACTTTTATTTGTCAGAATTGTGATTATCGTTATTTGAAGTATTTGGTGATCGCTATTTTGATTGTCGGGATTACATAACATCCGTAGCCGTAGCTAGGGTGAACCTGAACGCTTTTAGCGTCTGAACACTTCATGCATTATGATTCTCACTGATATACGAGTGGGAGTCATTCCCAAGAGCTTCGATTTCAGATCCGACGTGCGATGATGACGTCATATTACTTCGAATAGAATTTGATAATGATAAGATCTCTTTCTATAAATGGACTGGCTCTAATGTCCTAGTTTGGAACTATATGGAATATGAATTTGATAATTTCACTATTCGCCGTCACTTGATATTCTATTTTGAGGAATCTATGAATTCAATCTTATAGACAGTGAAATTCGTTCAAGCATTGAATCAAGAGCTTTAGAAATTGTTGAATTTTCGTTTTAATTCCTATTCAGTAAAATTTACTTATGATAAATCTTAAGTTTAAGCTTTCTTTGGAAAATTAATGTCTAGACAAATAAAAACATATTTTTAATTAAAAGGATCAAAGGAGTTTTAAATCCTTTATTTTTCCATGGAGTTAAACAGAAATATCATTCATCACAAAAGTCAATTAATTTTTTTTATTACAGTAGAAACCTGCACAATATCCTGTCTAACAAGGTCTCGGTCATTTTTCACTACGCTTATTCAAAATAGACACACTAAAAATTATATAAAATATTGAAAGTTATTCTAAAGTAAATTGTAGAATGGTAACAAATAGCCAACAGGTAATGAAATTTGATTATAGTTAAATTCAAAGAGAGCTATAATTTGATAATATACTTGACAAAATTTGAATATTTTTTGGAGAAACAATTGAAAATCGCATAAATTTCATTTTTTCACATTGTACTAAACTTATTTCCCTGAGAGCTTTAATAAATCGATACCAAACTCAGTATAATTTGAATAATATATTTTATTTTGTACTTAATGTTAAAAATTGGTTTTATACGTTCATTTTCAGTAGATAAAGTATTACTTTAACATCGAGGGTAGATAAAATAAAATTTGAGTAGATAAAGTAAAATTTGAGTAGATAAAGTAAAATTTGAGTAGATAAAGTAAAATTTGAGTAGATAAAGTAAAATTTGAGTAGATAAAATAAAATTTAAGTAAAATAAGAATATTTTTACACAAATTAACATTAAGTACAAAATAAAATAATATATTGTACACGACGATAAAGAGTCTTTATCGACACGTGAAAGATAGCCCACTCGTTCCTTCGTCACTCGTGAACTAACATCTTTCACTTTTCGATAAATGATCTCTTTATCGTCTTGTATAATAAATTACTATAATAAGCAATTGACAATCGTTTTAAATGCTATTTTTATTCTTCTACTAGAATTATTTTCCCGAGAGCTTTAATTTAACTCGATAGTAAATAATAATAAAAAAGTTCAGTTATTAAAGTTGTCGAATTAAACTCATTAAAATAACATGAAGTCCGTTTTTGGCTCAAGGTCGTAATTATATCATTTCAGTCCAAAATTCCAACGCGATTTTATGTTATCTAACATCCAGACAATCCAACAAACTTTTTTAAAACCATGATTTTTGAGTACAGTGTTCAGTAGTGAAGATTCATCAAAATGTCGAACTGGCAAAAAAATAACGATTACATTACCTACTTACTTTCCCTAATTGTCAGGAAAGTAAAAAAAAACTGCTTATAATTGTTGCATTGTATATTGTGGGATACAATCAGGTAATGCAGTAACAAGTTTTGAAGCAAAATTTATAAACCTGTGTATTATTAGAAAATACAGACCAAATTTAAATTTAACTTATGAACTAACTGTCGGTGAATTTAAATTTATCACAACGCTTAATGCTTAATGTATTATACAAAGTAGGTACAAGTTCGCTTTGCGCCAAATAGCTACTATAGTACCTAACTGTAGAAAAAAATCTCGGGAGATACAAATATCGATTAAGGGTTAAAAGTTAAAATACAAATTATTGTCATAATAGAGTGTAACGATTTAATAATAGTTTTAAAAAAATCTGCTGTGGCCACCACACGACCTCTCGCCTAATTCTGCTTATTCTACTAATCTAATAAATAGTTTTACTTACATTTTAATAGTTTCATGTTCATGTAATATGTAAACGATAATGTAAACCAATATGCAAGCAAAAGATGTCAACTGTACTGTCACTGTCATAATAATTCAAATTTTATGTAGAAACAAATTTCATATCATAGACAACAAGATACTGGAATTTCAAAAAAATAAAATATTAATTGTACTTTATTTTATTGTTAAATACTTCCAGATTCAGCAATTTGTATTTATAATTAACTGTACACATAGATAAGCACAATTTCTTTTATTTTTAATTGCAAAAATTGTCATAAATAAATAATGTACCAATATATTTAAGGAAAACTTTTCCAAACTTTTAAAAGTACTACTTCCGGTTTGCGGATTTCTACCAAAATCTTATCCGGTGTTAAGATACATATTAAAACCTTAAATATGAAATTTGGTTATAAACGGTTTGATACTTTTTAAGTTATCGTGGACGAAAAATAGTCGGTTCATACAAACGCACACACACACATACACACACACAGACATCATCGTGAAAATAGTAAATTCGTATTCTAGAGACCCTGAAACGTGCTTATCCACCAAAAACTCATACTCGAAAATTTTGACCCATTACAATACCTCTCTTATAGAATATGAGGCGAGAGGTAATAAAGACTCGACTCGGTATCGCTAATACTTTACAGAATATTTTATATCCAGGTACCTACTCATTCACAATTAATTTATGTCTTTGTGTATAAGCGAAAATCTAATCAACTTTAAGTTTATGTATCAGTTTTTGTCTAATCAAAGACAATATATCGACTTATAAAAAATTTGTAAAATCATAATCTACCACCTTCAATTCATAGATGATCATAAATTTTATTAAAATGAGTATATTAATTCTAATATACTGGGTGTAAAAAATCGCAAAATTTATTTTCATGTTTCCCAGTCAAAAAATTTTCATTGCCACTGGCACTGGGTGAAGTAATTATTCATTAAAGATAATTAAATTTTAAATCTTTATTTTAATATAGTATTATGTAATTTCAAACGTATGATTACCTATTTCTCTTGTTTGTTTCAGTGCAGTACTACTAAATATGCTGCAGGTAAACTACCCTTAATTTTGCGAATTTTAAAAAAAATTATTTTTGATTCGTAATCAGAATATCAATCAACATATATATGTCACGTATTTACTTGAAGTTATGATACAGCCTGTATAGTACTGGTTAAGTTTTCTTTTAAATAATTACTTACTTACTTACGAAAAAAATCGGCAATAGGGTAAATGTGTAAGTAATTTCAAATTAGGAATTCGTTATTGCGAATCGAAATGCGTGGATGCTTCGTGGCTCTCCACATGAACCAAATACTCGATGGTCGTGGAACGCGTATCACTCAATTATCTTTGTATTTATTACCAGCGATAAAAGCTTGCAACGCGAAAGAAGGAAATGAGAATTAAATAAATCACCGTCGGCCTCTCCGCTTGATTACGCGGCTTCATTTTTAATTCTGACTTTCCATTTTCGGGGTCGAATAACCGACCGGCCTGTTTTAGCACAAAGAGGATTATAACTCATTTTTTCTGAGCGCCCAGTTCATTCGCATGAATAACAAATATTACTGGTAAAAGCTTTTAGGACATCGCGGTGAGTTTTAATTTAATCAGAATTTCCAGATCGTTCGACTTGTGATGCTTGGCTAATATCGCCAAAATATCTGCTGTTTGTAATAACTAAAGAGTTTAATCAATTTTGTAACCATACTCTTTTCGGTATTATTTGATACCAAATCGAAAAATTCTGATATGGCCAGCACACATCCTCCTGCCTTATTTAAAACACTACATGAATTACATTTTTATATTTTTTATAAATGATTAGTTACGCTAGTTTAAGCGTATTTCGTTATTGTCAGCTATCAATATTTATATCAAGCAATCATGGATTACAAGATATTTATATTTTTACCTGACAATTTTGTTGTTTAATTTTTAGCATAATTCTTTACATCTACCAAATTGAGAAAAATTGGTTTATTTCAATTTAGGATTGTAGAATTCAAGAAGATATTTTATGAATAGATTTTACTGGATAAAAAACGTATGATAACTCGATGAAAGATACGAAGAACAATCCGAAGCAATAGTTTTCTATATAAATGAGATAGACGATTTAATACATTCTGTATGATTAAGAATTCAATAAATTATTTACATTCCTAACCAAACGTCAAATTTAGGTTTATTGTAAATAAATAAAATGTAATTCATAAAGTCAGAAATAGAGCTGATATTGTATTTAGATACAATAATTACTTACTTATTAACATTTACCCTAGTTTGTTGAGTGGTCTGTGTTATTTTGTTATTAATAGTTTCCAAGTTTCGTACGTTAAATCGTCAGAAACAGGATGTAATTTTTTGTATCAAATATTGTGAAGAACAACCAATTAATTTCTCATTACTAGAGAATCAAACGTTCTATCTGATAATAATTGGGGAGCTAATTTTGGATATCATGTTTTTATTCATCTACAAGGACTTTCATATTAACCTTTTTTGGTACTATCTGATTCATGAATATGTCTGCTACAAAAAAACATACTGTGCCTGCAAAATCTAGTAGTAGACTCAAGTAAAAAAGTAACAATAATAATGTGTTATTAGCTGAAGATAAAATATGTAGTAAAATCTACATAAAAGCTTATTGCCAAGATTCCCTCAGGGGTCTATTTTCTTGTCCCAGAGGTGATATTTGCCTGATAACCGCACGTCAAATTTGTCGGTAAATATACATTCATATTTGCGTCTTCTCTTCTAAACTTCAGAGTTCAGAATAATGTAAGGTTTAAAAAACTATAATGTTTTCATTTTCATGCATGAAAACTCTATTATGTTTTTATACTGTTTCCGTTTAGTTATTTTAAAAATATCGCTTTAAATTCACAATTATTTCTACTAAAATGATGACGAATAATATAAATATTTATAAAACAAAATGAAAAACAACCCGTTAAAATATTAAACTGTTTTTCAACAAAATAAAACATTAAGTACCTACATGCAGTTTTAAAATTAGATTTTTCATAATATTTTAATAACAATATACGAGTTGGTATTGTATATGGTGCTTGTTATTTTACACTTAGAAAGTAATTAATGCAAAGAATATATTATCCTACGTATTTTCAATGAAAAAAATCTGACGTGGCCATCACACAACCTTCCGCCATATCTAGACTTTAAACAGAAATGTATACGTACAATCCGGTGTCCATTTAAAATATACAAATAAAAATCTAAAATATTTAAACACAGAAATTAGTATCACCTGAATCAAAAGATTCATTCACACGAAAACTCTTCTGTGTTGAAGCAATCCTCCGTTCAGTTACTACATTTAATAGCTTACTTATGACTTATATAGCGCTAGTATGTCAACTTGTCACCCGTCTCATCTGTCAATATTTTTTATGCAGAAACAAAAATCAACAGAACATGGATTACAAGATTTCAACGTTTTATTTGATAAATTTATTTTTTAAATTTTACCGCAGTTCTTTAATGCTACCAGATAAAGACAATTTTTTTATAACGTAAATTGCAAATAACTTTTCCTCTTATTCTTATTACAAATAAATACTATATTTGTCCAAATTTATAGAAATTTTTGACACTTAATCTTTTCAATCTTCAAAAAGTATCACTTCCGGTGAAGATATTTGTACCAAAATCTAATGAGCTCTTCCTATTCGTATACAATTGTAAAATACCAAATATCAAAATTTTTGGATAATTCGTATTTGAGTTATGCAACATCCGGCATTGGCCCGGACCACACACATACACACACACGCACACACACACGCACACACACACACACACACACACACACACACACACACACACACACACACACACACACACACACACACACACACACACACACACACACACACACACATACATACAGACATCATCGGGAAACTATCAAAAATGAGTTGTAAGGAACCTAATTCGTGCTCATCCACTAAAAACTCACTACCCGATTTTTTGCATGATTCCCATACCTTCCTTTACAGGTAAGCGGAAGGTAAAAATCTAATAAACTTCTATCTTAAATTCATCAAGCATGTTAATTAGGTGGCTGTGTAACACTTTACTGTAGGATACTTATTCAATTAAAATAAATTTCGGAGCCATCAGATTTCAAACCGCCGTGATCCAACATCAATCAAAAGCTTGGGACACATGTAAAAACACTCGCAAAAACAGATTTGTTTATGTAAAGTAACATGACCGCACAGTGATTACATCAAGTCCGTATTTACATCGCAGTTGCCCTGCGAATGGTACTCAGCCGATAATTTGAAAACTGCTACAACGGTTTCGTTATTTTCGCAAGCTTTCCTTTCGACCATTCTCATTTTTATTCTAAAAACATTTTCTATGATTCATCGTAACTTACTTATTTCAAAACGCAATAATGCCCATTTAATGAATTAGAAACTTTTTATTTTTGTTTTATAATGTAGTTTTGTTTCACCCAGTTTTCAAAATCATATCAGGTAGGTGACGCCCCCCATTGTCTATACACTGAATAAGCCGATTTCTGGCGTTTGTCATAAGCCTTTCCCAGTATGGCAGCGGGTATATTGATAATTGCGGCCCGGCTTTCAGGTCTTAGGGACGAAATATCGTTGAAATGTGATAATGATAAATTAAGGACGAATTGAGACAAGGCGAGATGAAATACACAATTTGTCGCATCACGCGGCAACACTATTTTTAAACAAGTCCGAATTTTCTACCATCTTCAACTCAGAGGATCGATACCCCTTAACCGATTCTTCGGTTTTCCGTTGGCTTCTGTTTGGTTTATGCGTTCCTCTGCGGTGCTGAGTAATAACATTGTCCCTCCCGAAGGGCGCTAGGCGCGATGCCATGCGGATTCACTGAGCTGTAATGGCCGGAGAGATTGAAATCACCAAGGTATAGAGGAACTTGCAGACTATCAGACCGGACGACCCAACCACTCGACAGCAGCGGATCACTGGATCAGCTTACGTCAAGAAGTAACGAGTGATACAGTGATAGAAATATTGTGTGATTGAAATGCAGAATATTTATGGCACGCCATTTTACTTTTTCAATGTAGGTATTTAAATTAGATATAATCAGAAATAGTCAAATAATAATCATTGGCCAAAAATTTTATTCTAATTAAATTTGAATTCTGCCAATTTTTACTTCCTTGTACAAAGTAAAAGAAAGTATTGTAATCGCTAAAAATTTCGGTTCTCAGATTTTTCGGAAATATTCGTTTTGACCTTTTCTGAATCCATTATGAATAGTTTCGTCGTGACGTCTGTACGTACGGACGGACGGACGTACGTACGTACGTATGTATATCGCATAACTCAAATACGGTTAGACGTAGATAGTTGAAATTTTGTATTTAGGACTGTTATAGCATCTAGTTGTGCACCTCCTATTTTTGGTTTCAATCTACAAACCGGAAGTAGTACCTACTTTTTTCAAATATTTTGATAAATATTTAATTTAAGACAATTTTTTTAATTTTAAATGAAAGATTATGTGATTATTACCTACAATCGGTATTTTATAAATATTTTTGTATCTGGTATCATTTAAGAATAATTAAAGTATATATCTATAATTTAGTATTTCGGTAACTTGTAGTCCATGATCGATTAACATTTGTTACTACGTAAAATTTAAATGATTATGACATGACAGGGACAATAGTAAAATATGCTTTATATCTTCTTCTGCAGTTTAAATAAAATGATTAAAATATATTTGTGAGTATAGTAGCAGTAGTAGTAGTACTTATATATATTAACATATTTGTATAATAAGTTAAAAGAATAAAGTCAGATTTTTACCTCTCGCCTCATATTCTATAAGAGAGGTATTGTAATGGGTCAAAATTTTCGAGTATGAGTTTTTGGTGGATAAGCACGTTTCAGGGTCTCTAGAATACGAATTTACTATTTTCACGATGATGTCTGTGTGTGTGTATGTGTGTGTGTGCGTTTGTATGAACCGACTATTTTTCGTCCACGATAACTTAAAAAGTATCAAACCGTTTATAACCAAATTTCATATTTAAGGTTTTAATATGTATCTTAACACCGGATAAGATTTTGGTAGAAATCCGCAAACCGGAAGTAGTACTTTTAAAAGTTTGGAAAAGTTTTCCTTAAATATATTGGTACATTATTTATTTATGACAATTTTTGCAATTAAAAATAAAAGAAATTGTGCTTATCTATGTGTACAGTTAATTATAAATACAAATTGCTGAATCTGGAAGTATTTAACAATAAAATAAAGTACAATTAATATTTTATTTTTTTGAAATTCCAGTATCTTGTTGTCTATGATATGAAATTTGTTTCTACATAAAATTTGAATTATTATGACAGTGACAGTACAGTTGACATCTTTTGCTTGCATATTGGTTTACATTATCGTTTACATATTACATGAACATGAAACTATTAAAATGTAAGTAAAACTATTTATTAGATTAGTAGAATAAGCAGAATTAGGCGAGAGGTCGTGTGGTGGCCACAGCAGATTTTTTTATATTATTTTACATTTTAGTTATTAAGAAAAGTAGTTTAATAGGCGTACAAGGAAGTCATGTGGTGTCCACTCCAGATTTTTATTATTGTAATATAGATACTTAATAAAAATTGGGAGAATTAGAATTATTTAGTTATCATAATTAAAATTGTCAGAATTAAAATTATGTATGATAATAAAAATTGTCAGAATAAAATTATGTAAAATGATAATTAAAAATCTGCTGTGGCCAGTACACGACCTCTCGCCTAATTCTGCTTATTATACTAATCTAATAAATAGTTTTACTTACATTTTAATGTTCATGTAATATGTAAACAATAATATAAACCAAGATGCAAGCAAAAGATGTCAACTGTACTGTCACTGTCATTATAATTCAAATTTTGAGTAAAAACAAATTTCATATCATGGACAACAAGATACTGGTACTTAGTTGCACTTTATTTTATTGCTAAATACTACCAGATTCAGCAAATTGTTTTTAAAATTCACTGTACCCATAGATAATTATATTATCTTTTATTTTTATTTGCAAAAATTGTCATAAATAAATAATGTACCAATTTATTTAAGAAAAACTATATCAAGTTCCAAAAAGTACTACTTCCGGTTTACGGATTTCTACCAAAATCTTATCCGGTGTTAAGATCCTTATTAAAACCTTAAATATGAAATTTGGTTATTAAAGGTTTCATACTTTTTCAGTTATCGTGGACGAAAAATCGTCAGTCCATACATTCATACAAACACACACACATACACACACACAGACATCATCGGGAAAATATTAAATTCGTATTCTAGAGACCCTGAAACGTGCTTATCCACCAAAAACTCATACTCGAAAATTTTGACCCATTACAATACCTCTCTTATAGAATATGAGGCGAGAGGTAAAAATGATAGAATTAAAATTATGTAGAATATTTAATGTTTTACAAAAATCTAAATGAATTTGAAAATTAAATTGTTTTGCATAATAAACAAAAAATTGTAAGTACTACCTACTACAAGAAAAAGCACTGCGAAATTTTATTTTTGTTCAAGGTCAAATATCTTAAAATTGAATAAGAGGGAATCTTTTATGAACAAAATAAATTAAATTAAAAGTCAGCAAATTTACGCATTTCATATCAATAATAAATTTTACATAATTAATTCGATAATAATAAAATTCATAGAACCTGTCGGCCTAAATACATCGCGGCCCAGTACGCCCTTGACATATACTAAATTTTTTTCTAAATTTGTAGATCGCAAGATATAAGAATTAAAATTACTAGTATTCATTGAAACTATTTTATTGGCCTAAGTTTAGTCATTATTTGAAAACAGTACTGGAAATTCAGCAAATTTATTTGAAATCACACTCTCGACGTTTCATTCTATGACGATCCTTTGTGATATGTGAATGTCTCCTACTGTTATTTATTTATTTATTATTACCTAATATATTTACTATTTATTTATACTGCACTCTCCTGAAGATGATTCTGGTAGAATCGAAACGTTGAGAGTGTGCTTTCAAATAAATTGGCTGAATTCTCAGTACTGTGTTTTCAATTTTCACCCAAACAGTCATGGAATAATCATTGATTATCTTATTATTGTTTAAACCTTCCAATATTAAAAAGCAGTTTTAATTATCTTTTTGAAACAAGAGTAGAGAAGACACAAAATTTGCAAAACTGTTACAGTTAGAATAAGCCTTGAGTTTACATTATGTTTATTTGAATTAGAAAGATAAATGTAACATCAACATCGTTTTGATTAAATACGTAATTACCGAAGAAAACATTCAGATACTCAGCAATTTACCTAAGCATTTAAGTTTATGCTTAGCAAACAGGTAATGTTTGTATATCCTTTGATATATAACATGCAAGTTTTTGTTGCTTACGCTTCCCTAGTTTCGCAAGTAAGTTTCTCGTAAGTTATTTTCCGCTTTTGTATGTATTCCATTACCCATTATATAAATTGGGAAATTGAAATCGAAAGTTTTTATATACATAGTGATAGTTTCATTTTATTTTCTACGTTCCTTTGCAACATTTTACAAAGCAAACAATTTAGAAGGATATATCAGTTGTACGAAATATTATATTCAGGAATATAATATACAAAGCACAATGAAAACATTGAATGAATTCTCATATGAAAAGAAATATTTGGATTCCAAGGATTTCCTTCTGAAATGAAATTGGTTGAACATGTTTATGTGAAATATTTAATATTCTTGAAAATTAAATTAAATTTAAATATCATGTAGATGATGGAAACATATTTGTATTTTTCTTAACAAAATATTCAAAAATTATGATCCCATATAAATAATAGGTTTATTTCAATTATTCAGGATAGTAGAATTCAAGAAGAGATTTTATAAATAGATTTCACTGAATAAGTACTTGAGAATACAATAAATTATAAAATGGAATAGTACAATAAAAGGTATTATTGACATATTGACTGATATTAATTATTATTAATTCATGTTGAAAATATTTCATGTACTTTTTCTTTATTTATGTATGTTATTTTTGTTTTACATAGGTAAATTGATATTACTATAGAATAATAATTATTGTAAATTAAATCAAAAAAATACACATATTATATTAAAACTAATAGAAAATACTTATTACAATAAATTTATTATCAATTATTGTCAAAAGTAACTACCTAACCAGTTTTAATATTAAATATTTCGTTATGTAACTAATTAATAACTAAAGTTTACGTAATACAATAATAAAACTACCCGACCATATAACTCTCTTTATTCTAATTTAATAATATCCAGTGACACTAAAAATGTTACTACCATTATTAATAGAAATTTCGAAAAAAATCTCTTCATTCAAAATAGTGAGTAAACCATACCTTAAGATAAATTTTAAGGTAGGTACAGGTACATATTATGTTTTGCTACCCAAGAACCTAATAGTCATGCATGATATTGACAAAAATAAAATGTAAGTTTATAGTGCTCATTGAAAATAAAATTGTACTGACGTGAGAATTATTTCCACATAAAACATATATTATTTTCACATTGCACATGTACAAGCTGAGTTGGCCGATACCGTACAATATAAATTAGAACCGCACATTTCGCCAAATTCGAGAAATGGCCAGTATGCTATTTTACCTTAGTAAGTCATTTTAGGCACATCTCCCCTATTTATATACACTTATTTAAATATAGAGAGCAAACTACTTAAAAAGTTCAAGTATAAAAAATAATATAACTCCAAAAAGTAGTACCAACTTCCGTTCATACTTTATTCCTCGCAAAACCACATGAACTACGTAAAAATAAAGTATGACATGTAATCACTCTAAGAGTCGACAGTAACGCTAACCTATCCTCATGGAGTGCTACAACACTATAACGCAGCACAGTACGTAACGGAGTCAGTCTGAGAGCCATCCTTCACACGTCTCGCCTGCGGTCACATCAACAACATCGTACAACATTCAACAACGTTATGTTGTAACACACACCCACGCACAGGGACGTATTTTGGTTTTTTTTACCCAAAAAACTACTACAAGTCATGTTATCATGTATGATAAATTTGAATTTACCACTGTTTTATTTGGTAAAACAAACTTCTATAAAATGAATGAAACATTATGGGACCTTGTCTCATGTCCTTTTTTTTCAAAGAGTTAGTCAAACTTCTATAACTCAAAAGTCGATAATTCGAACTTTTAAATAACTCGAACAAAATTTTTGGCCCTTATATCTAATAATTAGTGCTTAAATATTTTATGTCATGGTTTGGGTTCTCAAAGTTCGACAGTAGTTCGTCATTGGCGTGTTTACATTGATATTTTTAGAAAAGTTTTGTAACTAAATTCGATTTTTAAACATTCCTAGACAAAAAGATCATAGGAAAATAAAATGCACCGTAAGCGAATTTTTAGTACAAATAATTATATCTATGAACTGAACCTTAAGAAAAACCATTACTAATTTAGGTAAAATGCCTAGCTCATAGAATAGTCCAGCATTCTAGTGGTATAATGTTTCTATATGACTGTTATAGAATGTTGTCATTCTTACATCATTTTCAATTATGGAATGATTACATTCTATCACTTGTTACGGAATGGATTCGTCCCGTCACTAGTGATGGAATGAAATGTGACCAGTTATAATAATTTAACTTTATTCAATGATTTAGGTTGGTGGGTAGCTTTAAAATACGTTTAGATTTATTACCTAATTTATAAATTTTATGTAGAATATTATTTTATATACACATATTTTTATTTTAATAGTTTTAGGTTGTTTTTTAATGCAATTAAATTTATAGTAGTAGAGAAAGTATGGTCAGCAACACGTTTGGAATGGCTATTCCGCTCTCGTGGAACCGTGAAACTCGCCTACGGCTCGTCTCACAAACTTTCCATTCGAGCTGAATATGCTTCATTCCACACTTGTCACAGAATATACTATTATTTTCAAGATTATTTTTAGATTCTTGAATTCTGGTGCTCCAGAATTTTGTTTTCGTTTCTTATTCGTTAAGTCCAGCCCTGTTCACGCACTTGACGGTAGTCGTGCGCTAGTTGTGAGTCCCTGCATCGCACAATTTTCCCGAGGAAACTTTGTCGGCTCTCGCTATTCATTACACGTTCCAAGTGTATCATAAGCGGCGACGCGAAGTGTTGGCACCGGCACCGCGACGCTCCACCGCCGCAGGACGAATTTGTATACAATTTGCAGGCGTCTGCTACAGGATGTGTCGTGTCTTTTGCTTGCAGGATAGAGATGACAAGTTGTTTTCCGTGTGTGGATAGTTTAGAAATTATATAACAAATTAGCTTCAGGCAATTGTTGGATTACATACAGTTGCTTATTATTGTAACCATATTGTAATAGTTGAGAAAGAGAATAAAACAACATTATTAACGAAGCACAAAAAATTATTTGCATACTAAAATGAATATATAAACCCAGCAAACAATTCGATGACATACACGTACCTGCTATGTACCATACAAAACTTCAATGTATAGTATGTGCCATTGCATCTATTTCTGGTATGATATATGTTATTGGTGCTAAATCTTTTCGAAATATTAATAATTATTATTTTATTTAATATTTAATTCTGTATACCTATATTATGTACATGATGTATAATAATGTGTGTGTGTGTGTGTGTGTGTGTGTGTGTGTATATATATATATATATATATATATATATATATATATATATATATATATATATATATATATATATATATATATATATATACATGGTGATTTTAAAGTTAATATCATAAATTGAAAGGTAAGTTGTATTAGTATGACATGGGTAGATTACGAAACAGAAACAATTTATTTTAAATCGCAAAATTAATTTCCATGTTTACCAGTCAAAAATTTTTCGTTGCCACTGCCACTGGGTGAAGTAATTATTGTTTTATTAAAAATAATAAAATTTGGTTTGTTTATTTTACTAGTATTATGTAATTTAAGATGTTGATTACCTACTTCTATTGTTTGTGTAAAATAGGAAAACGAATCCAGTGCAGTACTACAAAAATGCTGCAGGTAAACTACCCTTAATTTTTCGAATTTAAAAAAATTCTTTCTGTTCAGTACCTAATCTACACAAAATCAAAACATATTAAACATTAATTAAAAATATATATCCAAATTATTATTTACATTTTGAGAAGATATTATGGGGATAGATACAGGCAAATTCTTTTAAAAGGGTAGTACTTAGTATATGCAAACTCGCACTGATTCTGACAGTTCAATATAATTAGTCAAACTTCTATAACTCAACATAAAAAAATACATATCAAGTTTACAATTAAACTACTACACATATCCGGAATAATTACTGTTACCTCTATAGGACGTATCAATCAAAAAGCATAATACCTACAACTCAAGACAAAGAGAACTTCGTGATTAAATTACAAACCTTAAGGGAAAATAGTACTGATGATCGCTCTGTAGTAATATAATGTAATATAATCCTACAATATATAATGTATATGTATATCGATATTCTATGTAATATAGTAATTTAATTACATTGCCATTACAATGTCAAAGCTAAACTTACCATCAGAACTTGCGCAACAGATCAAATAGACATATGAATTCAATTATGCAACAATACTAAAAGCAGAAGTCTAAACTTGAAATGCAGTGACTGATATCCAGTGACGCGGTAATGTCACAACGGTCAAGGATACAAAAAAGCGAGACCCTGGGCCTTTCGAGAAAAATATTAGGTGCATTATTTATTTTCTAATATTTAATTTAAATAAATTTTTGCATATAAAATCTTTTGCGAATTTAATTCAAATCCGAATATATTTACTTTATATTTTACACAATGTAAACATTTTACTTCAGATATGTAGCATAACTATTTTTACAAATCGCGATCAAATTTAAAATTTGTTTAAGAGGCCCGTCTACTACCTGAAATCCAGCATAAACTGTACTAACATAGCGAGTGTTTTGTGGCCAGTACAAGAATGATAAAATTTTATTTCAACCAGGATTTAATAGAGCAAGAATGGATCTACAGATGTGCCTTTTTAAAATTTTTATTAAAAAATTGTACATGAATATAAAATTTCCTAAATATTAAAAAAAATCCTATTTTATGTAAACTTTACACGGTTATATCTCATGATACAAATTAATTTTTAAAATTCTAAAAAGGCACATCTGTAGGTTCATTCTTTCTCTATTAAATGTTTATAAAACATTATCCTGAATTCAATAATAATCTGACAGTTTACTCGCAACGAAAACACTTTTACAGATTTTTCAACTTCAAAATGACATTGCATTGCTAGGATGCGGCAACGTACGAGTTTCGGGCTGGTTTCAGGCAGCCGTAGTAGTAAGGAAAAAATCTGACGTGGACACCACATGACTTCCTTGTACGCCTATTAAACTGTTCATACTTTTCTTAATAACTAAAATGTAGAATTATATTATACAAATATATTAATAGGTATATAAGTACTATTACTACTGCTACTATACTCACAAATATATTTTAGTCATTTTATTTAAACGGCAGAAGAAGATATAAACGATATTTTACTATTGTCACTGCCACTGTCACTGTCATGTCATAATCATTTAAATTTTACGTAGTAACAAATGTTAATCGATCATGGACTACAAGATAGGTACCGAAATACTAAATTATAGATATATACTTTAATTATTCTTAAATGATACCAGATACAAAAATATTTATAAAATACCGTTTGTAGGTAATAATAACATAATCTTTCATTTAAAATAAAAAAAATTGTCTTAAATTAAATATTTATCGAAATATTTGAAAAAAGTACTACTTCCGGTTTGTAGATTAAAATCAAAAATAGGAGGTGCACAACTAGATGTTATAACAGTCCTAAATACAAAATTTCAACTTTCTACGTCTAACAGTATTTGAGTTAGCGACATACATACGTACGTACATATGTACGTACGTACAGACGTCACGACGAAACTAGTCATAATGGATTCAGAAAAGGTCAAAACGGATATTTGCGTCAAAATCTGAGAACCGAAATTTTTCGCGATTACAATACTTCCTTTCTACTCCGTACAAGGAAGTAAAAAGTGGAATGGAAAAAAAGTAAAATCGAGAGTTTTCTAGGAATTCGGTAAAAACGTAGACGAGCCGCTTAATAGTATTTGCAGTATTTTTATTTGTATACCAAGGGCTGAAAGTAGCCTTTTTCAGATTGTAGCACGAGCGCAACGATGAGGGCATCAACTATATTATATAAGTCGAGGTCTGCAAAGATACTTTCAACCAGAATTTTTTCTACGAAGGCAAGAAAATGAATTTATTTTTACATTACTAAGGTAGTAGTCAATATCAGTTTCATGAGATTTAATAATTCATTTTTATTACAAATATCTTGTTTACCAACCAATTATAGTAAAATTGTTTTATAAATCCGTAGGTACGTTAGCTACGAAATCTTTGCAGGTATTTCCTTGTTTTTGAATATGACAGTTACATCATTTTGATGTTTACATTTTCTTCCGAATGTCATAATTTTCGAACATAACTGCAAGAGAGATCAAACTTCTGTTGAGGATTGTACATGTACACCGTACACACTATAGGACCTCAACTCACACGGGAGAACAGCAGCTCAATAACACATTCAGTTGTATTTTTATTTACTCGAGCGTTACGATTTTATGTGAATGATTGTGAAATAAGTAGTATTGTTTGTTCCGATACAATGTAGTATTCATGCGCTAAAAAGAAAATTGCAAAGTGTGAAATGGGCTTATTGTGCTGTCAGTGAACTTGGTATAACCAAGTTGTACTTAATTGTAATTGTCTTTAGTTACGTTTATGATTGTTTACATATTATTTTCATTTGTTTATACATTATTTGTTATTTTTTTACAAAATTCTTATAATCAACAGTAAGCAGTACAGTTGTTGGCCCTTCTACAGTAATTGGCATGGCTATTATTTATGTAGAATAATAAGAATTTCAGTGATTCTAGTTTATTTTTGTATACTTAGTTTCCTACACTGAACCTTTCTAAATCCAAGGAAAAAATTTTGTGTTCATATGTTTGCACTGTAAATAAAAAATTTGTGTTTGGTAGTGACTTGGCGGGAAGCAACGATCAGTCTCCACTTATCTGCCTGAAACGGTAAGGAAGATCACATTTTGCATTGTGTTTGTAATTACTATTGCCTACATTTTAATCAAAGTATATGTTTTATTAGCTAATAATATAATGAAAATACAAAAAAATAATACTTAACCTAACAAACTGTTAGTATTTTAATAAAAATTTGCGTGGCCAATAACTGTATCTATGTCTTAATAAAATTTATAGTTATTGGCATACCCGGCCAATAACTAAATTTTGACTACTAGGTCGAAATTCAAGTATTTTAATGTAAAATTGGTTTATACCATTATAGTTTAATTTTACATGAACCTTATAATCGTAAAAACTCAATAGATAGTTGTTGGCCCCCGGCCAATAACTAAATTTATCCTATGACAATTATTGTACTTTCCTAAATTTTAAAAAAATATTTTTTCAATTTTAGGTTTTAAATTTATTTGAAAACATGCCTAAAACAGAAGATGGTCAAAGATATACCAAAAAATATTCTGACGAGCAACTTTTAAAAGCAATTACAGCTGTACGTTCAGGGATTTCCAAAAGAGAAGCATCAAAATTGTACGATGTGCCTCGTGCAACTATTCAGTTTCGTTTATCTGAGAAATTTGTGAAAGTTTGGCATGGTCCTGCAACTGTATTAAGTACTGAAGAAGAACAAATAATCGTACATTGGATTAAGGAATGTCATAGAAAGGGATTTCCCAGAAGAAAAGAAGATATCCAAGCTTCAGTCAAACAGTTCCTGGATGATCAGCCTCGAACAAATCCATTTAATAATAATTACCCTGGTGAAGGCTGGTACAAAGCCTTTATAAAGCGTCACCCTGAACTATCAGTACGAAAATCTGAAGCAATTACTGCTGCATCAGCAAACATAAGCGAACAAGATGTTAAAAAATGGTTTGCTGATATTTACTCATATTTGGATCAAGAGGGATTTGCTGAAATACTAAACTACCCAGAGAGAATTTTTAATGGGGATGAAACAAATTTTCAGCTGTGTCCTCAAAACAAAAAGGTCTTAGCACCCAAGGGAGCTAAGAATGTATACGAAATAGATTCCGGACAGGCGAAAAGTACCCTAACTGTAATGTTTACATTCAGCGCTACAGGAGAAACAACTCCACCATTAGTAATCTACCCATATAAGAGATTGCCCAAAGAAATTTCGGATTCTGTTCCGGAAGATTGGGGTCTGTCATGCAGCGACACAGGTTGGATGAAGACCGAAATATTTTACGAATACATCGGAAATATATTTCACCCATTTGTAAAAAAACAGAATATTACATTTCCCATCATTTTATTTGTTGACGGACATAAAACCCATCTTGATAGAAAGTTAAGTGATTTATGTACAAAACTGGATATTATTTTAGTATCTTTGTACCCGAATGCTACGAGGCTCTTACAACCATGCGATGTTTCTACATTCAAACCCTTAAAAGATGGTTGGAGAAAAGGTGTTGTGGAATGGCGAAGAAAACATCCAACCGAAGAATTAACTAAAAGTAAATTTGCTCCTATACTGAAGAGCGTAATTGAAAATTCTATTCGTCCTGAAATTATAATAAATGGTTTTAAAGCTTGTGGGATATATCCGTGGAATGCAGAAGCTATAGATTTCAGTAAGTGTTTAGGGAAGAACACGAAACATATTAAAACTAAAAACGACATAGTAGAACCATCTGATATTACTGTTATCAGATATGAAACGTTCAAAAAAATTGTAGGTGTAAATAAAATTAAAAAATTCAAAACTTTAGACAACATATTCGACGAAGAAAATGAGGAATTTAAAATATTGTACAATCTATGGAAAGAATTTAAGACGGAAGAATTCGTTGAAATTGACAGCAATGAAGAAAAAGAAGTAGTAACTGAGGAATCAACTGCGACAGAAGTGGTACAAAATAATATTGAGGTTGATTTGTTTACCAGCAGACAAAACGAAATTGATAAAGCGAATTTAGAAGAAACACAAATAAATAGTAATAATATGTTGGAAACTGATATTTTTGAAGAAAGACCTGTACAAATTGAGTTGTTAAACACAAGCTTTAATGAGAATGATACAATAAAAGAAATATTAACAGACGAAATCAATTTATCCGAAAATATATTTGACATTGAAAATATGCCTGTGATCTTTGCAAGAAATGAGAATGAAATAGTAAAATATGTCTCAAATAAGCCAACAGATCTACAAGTAGAAGTTCTCAATAGTGTGAAAAATTCAGAGAATTCTGAAAATTCTATCAAAGAACATCAAAACTTTGATTTTGCATTACCATCACCAGAAAAGAAAGAGCCGATAATATCAATTGAGAATCATTTGAATTGGCCTGTAACTCCAGAAAGAAAAGGGAAGCGAAATATTGAAAGAATGCCATTTGTAATTACATCATCATCTTGGAAAGCATTGAAAGATAAAAAGGAAATAGAAAAGAAAACAGAGCTCGATGCAAAAGAAAATAGAAAAAGAGAAAGAGAAACAAAAAAAATTGCCAAAGAACAGGAACAGAAGTCGAAGAAGAAACGAACTACAACGAAGAAGATTAAACAAAATGAAATTAAAAATACACCTAACAAGTTAATTCAATCTAGTACTACCACATCAGAAAATTGCAATGTTAAAGAAAACAATCCAAATTCTACTATTGCAGTACTAAATATCAAAACAGAAAACACAATCTTGCAATCAAAGACTAAATTCAACATAATTTCTTGTGAAGTAATAAAAGAAGCAAACACAGAAACTCAAGATAATCAATTGCCACTACAAAATTCAATGGAAACAGAAGACGATGAAAAATTGTATTTCCCAGAAAATAAAAGAATGCATGTTGGCCTATGTTATATTTGTGTCGAAAATATGTCAAAATTTCATATTGGCATAAAATGCGGCATTTGTAATAGAACATATCATATAAAATGTCTAAAAGATAAGCAATCTGAAAAGATTGACAATAAGTTGTATTTATATAATACATGCACTGGGTAGATTTTTTTCTTATATTTTTGATTTTTTGTATATTTTGTACTTTAATTAATTTAATTTATTTTTTCATGGCAATAAATAACATAGTTATTCGTAAAAATAAATATTTTCATATACTACGCTACCCATGCCAATAACTATATCATCGTATGCTAATAACTATACTAAACATGCCAATAACTGTAACTTTTGATCATTTTTAATAAATTTCTTTAGTAGCATAATTAAATAAAAATAATTAATAATATACGTCATATTTTACGAAAATTAAATCATCAATCCTTCTAACAGAGTCGAGAGTTTAAGTAAAAAACTAAAATTCAAAATTTGCCAAACAAAATAAAAATAAAAATTCCTTAAGGGGCCAATAATTGTACGCCTTAACCCTAACACAAATGTGTTTTAAGTTGTATACATGATTGTTTAATTTAGTGAATTACTTATATATCTTATATCAGTTTATGTAAGTATTACTATAGAATAGGTACTTTAAAAATATTTTTTTTTTGCAAATTTAGGTACCATATATAAAAACCAGTAAAATAATAAGAACTGAATTTATTATCATTATTACCTCCCGCCTTATATTCTATATGAGAGGTATTGTGATGGGTCAAAATTTTCGAATGTGAGTTTTTAGTGGATAAGCACGTTTTAGGATCCCTAGAATTCGAATAACGGATTTTCGAGATGATGATTATGTGTGCGCGTGTGTGTATTTTGCGGGCTCTATAAATCGAAAAGTTACAAACATTTAACAACCAAATTTTATATTTCATACAAATCTTACGAATCCAGTTAGTTATTGGAAGCAGTCCCCAAACCGGAAATAATTTTGATAAATATTTAATTAATCGGAATATTTTTTTATTTGAAATGAAAGATTATAGTATTATTATCTATAATTTTTAGCATTTTATAAATTGGTTTGTCATAGTACTTTAGGAATTAAAGTTTTATATATAATTTATTTAGAGTACCTATGAAACTTCATTATCTTGTTGTCCATGATTGTTTGTTACTACGAAAAATTTAATTGATTCTGTCAGTGACAGTGACTAACTAGTCACACATCATTTATATCATCTTCTAGTTATATGACATAAATATATTTGTAAGTACCTATATAATATTAATATAGTAGTAAAAAGAGTAGGGTATGGCGAGATGTCTTGTGCTGGCCACATCAGATTTTTTTATTTATGCGTAAATAAAAACTAATATTATTGTAACCGTGTGTTTCTTGGTCAGACGATACCAAAATAAACTTTTTATTCATGAAACTGGTGGTGGTAATCTGTTTCGATGCGCGAATTACATTATTTCGTATTGTAGCTTTTATATCTGTATCCGAACTCATAGTTATTTTATATCCATCCAGATCATGAAAAGGACGAAGCTTCGAAAACAGTGGATACCTAATATTTGAAATTGGAACAAATTTCAACCCAAATGGAGTAGTATTCCTGTTCCCGTTTCAAAAATATAATTGCAATGTGCACCAAAAAAATTATGAATCAATACCAATACAAAAGTACTTCATCATTTTAGAGATTTCTACTTTAAGCATACGATAATTTATTTAGCAACAAGTGATTTTAATTATTACTTATTACTATTAAGTGTTCGGGATTTAATTAAAATACAATAATTAATATTACCTACAATATCAATATTACAAAATTGATACTTACAACCTTTAAATACAAAATACATATGTTGTACATTCAACACCAACAACTGTAGCTGGAGAAAATAAGAAAAATGTGTAAAAACATGGCTAGCGGTGGAAGTAGAAATGTTTTATTTTATGTCATAAAATGTTTAATGTAAGTAACGCAGAAACGCTTATACTTAGGTATATAATAATAAAATGGTCAGGGTTAAATAATTTAAATAATATTTGAATCCAAAAATGTTTAAGATTGTAGCAGATTAATAAAAATACTACAGTCGTAAACAAAAAATACCATTTTCAACATTAAACTGAGATTTTCGGAAGCTTTGTAGATTAGCGTTAGTTAATTTTTATGAAGCTAACAATAAATTTAAAAGAAATAATTCTGTTTCATATTCTAAAAATATGGTAAAAACTTATGTAGTTACTTACTTTGCATTTAATTGTGGCATTATAGGTTATATAACAATTTCTCCGAATTCTATATTTGTTCTAATTTAATATATTACTTCTTCGTATTTCTAAATTCATAGCTCTAATTTGCATGTAATTTTGTATGAGATAATTAAAAAGTAATTACGGAAGGCTATTAAATTAATTTACATACATGGCATTCACTTGATTACTCACTATAATGTAGGTAGTATCTGCATATAAAATGAGGCCAAATTTATTTAAAGCACATTATTAAGTTCCCGTAAAAATGGTTCATTCATTTTTCATTTCAGCGCATATTTATAAACAAATTAATTTAACATTAATACTAAAATTGTATTAAAAATATTTTTTAATATGATGAAATAATTGAAATACTATGTTTATTTATTAAAATAATAATTTTGATACATTTATTTTAATTTGATGACATTTATGATTTAGGTGTTATTTTTATTTTTAAATAATAAACAAATAACAAAAATTAGCATAATGCAAAATTATTGAAATAATAATAAAATATTCGTTATATTACGTTCAGTTCAATCGTAGTAGTGATGAAACGATTACGATGAAACTATAATCGTACGATTACGATAATTTTTTATTAAAAATACAGAACATAATAAAGAAAACTGTTAAATTATTTTAGTGAAAATATATAGAAAAATATTACAAAATACTTCATAAATGTATATGTTACCGTTAAAGCGTATAATCCCGTTATTTCATGGAATAACTAGGTATTTCATGAAATACCGGTCTGTGGCCGTAAAATTATAGAATAGTTTTGCCATTTCATATTTTTACTAGTTATTGCATATAAATGGCACACTGTAGTCCGAAAGGCGCGCGCAGCGCAAGTTGGAGCGCGGAGCGCGCAGTCCTCGAGTTATTTTTTAGGCTAACCTAAAAACATGGTTGTACCAAAACCATAGTTTCAGAATGCCACTGACACATAACTTATTAAAAACATCCATACTGCCATCATCATTAAACACAAATGAAGTCCAGCCGATACATGGAATAACTAGTTAAAGTATGTAATAATAAACTAAGTATTCTATAATTAAACGGCCACAGACCGGTATTTCATGAAATACCTAGTTATTCCATGAAATAACGAATTACACGCTTCAACGGTAACATATACATTAATACTCGAAGTTAACAACCGATAGGTTTTTATTTGAAACCAACGATACGTTGTATCTTCCTTCAAATAAATATTTTAATCAATTATTTCTTTTAAATTTCTGACCTTGAATGGCCAATCGTTTGAGAGCCAAAGCCAATCAAAAACCTACAGGGACGACGTCACACTTTAAAAATTCATATCTCTTTTATTAATAGGAATTTTTCACTTATGTTTTCACCGGACAATATAGTTTATGCTGTATTTTAAGAAAAAATAACCTTATTCCTGACTTACCCACAACATCCAAATACCCAACTTGACTCTTCATGGGATCTGTGTTGATCTGGCACATGTACCAGCCGCGATCGGACTCGCGCACCTCTCGGATGTGCAGGTACCACGTGCGATGCTCGCTGTGCGTCACTCCGATGCGGTGATTCTTCGTGATCACGTGACTGTGGATCGTCAGGATCGTCTGCGTGTCCACGCGCAGCCACGCCACCTAGGACAATGACACCAACAATTAGCAACGATTTATTATCGATGAGTTGGAGCTGAAGAGACAGTATTATTATTTCAAGGGTGAAATTAACTTCTTTTATTATTTTGTTGCAATAATTTTAGCTGTGATACATTGTGGTCAATAGTAGTTGAATAGGGTAGTTTACCATTTTTTAAATGAAACTTCATGTTATTTGAAAGCGATTGAGAGCCTTAATTGTTCTTAATAAAACTATAATTAATTTTTAAAGTTTGTATGACATAGATGTACCGTAAAACCGGCTTACTTTGCACCAGTTTTGTGACTCAAATTTTGTTATGAAATGTAAAAAAATTTAAATACAATTAGAGTGCTTTTTGAGTATTGGTTGCCATTGTATAGGTGAGTGAAAAGTTTTAAATGTATTTTGAAAGTTATTAATTGGGCCATTTTTTTAAACTAGTTTAAATTATGGTGTAAAGTATAACTTAGAAGTGGTATATTTTTTACCCAGTAAACTGCTGCTGATGTCATAAAACACTATACGAATATAATCTTTGCATCACAACGAATATTTTAGTATTTTTTTTTTTAGTTTCGTTGAACAGGTGGTCCAAAATATACGTTGTTACTCTTTTTTGCTCGTAAATCACAGCTAAATAGCTCAAATCTGAACTTTAAACATTTTAAAAACAAATAACATATTCTATTAAGGGAATATTTATGTGTCTTAATGGACTAAAAGTAAATGATTAAAAATGATAAAAAAATGAGAAAACGACGATAATTTACATTATAATGACTGGTGCAAAGTATCCCCAATTTTGAAGAAAATGTGCAACTGTAAACATAAAAATATTTTCAGGCTTCTCTTATTACTCCATCATCATTTCAAAGTATACATACATAGAACAATAATGGTATTTGTCATTGAACGTGTTCTCACCAGTTTATTTAAGCTAGAGCTTTCTTGGCAATATAATTTTACGGGACTTCTAAACATCGAATTTTTTAAGTTAGATTTGAACCACCCACTGTTTGACGACTAATGCTTAAATACTTGGTACAACATATGTTGCTATGACATATTAAAGAGTACTCTATCATTACAAGACGTTATGAGCTGAACAAAAAAAAATTAAGTCTACACTGATCATTGATCAAATACTTATATACTTTTACAGCAGTGGTGCAAAGTTACCCGCACTGGAGCAAAGTAAGCTGGTTTTACGGTATAGCTGAAAATCTTCTGAAACCATGGGGCTGTAGTTAAAATGTACTCATGTAAAATCAACTGTTTCAAAATGTTACAAAATATAAAATACAATTTGGTAGTTTTTTACTGTAAGTAAGAATACACGTGAAACGCATTATTGTGACGTAGATGTATCGATACGTAAAATCTCAAATATTTAAAGAACTATTAACTTTTTGAAAACTTTTTTCATGGCAATAACAATTTTTGAGGCCTCCTTTCAATATAATTGAATGGATTGCTAATTTGCTACTATGGTAAAGTATCCTATTTAGATTTTAGAACACCTATTAAATAATCGTGGGTAATTGTTAATATTAATGTTTCATTGTGACATCGTAATAATTCACAACCAATACAATTTCGCCTGGCCTGTGGTTGATCACCGTGAAATTGCTTAAAAAAGATATCGTGGAGTGTTTGAACACCCAAAGTTTTTCTTGCACTACTTACTTCTTTGTAATTGTAATAAAATATTTTTCTTTTTCGGTATTCTCCTAGCACTTAGGTACCTATTAAGAAGATAGTATAATTTTTATTTTTGAAATCACCCCAGATAGTCTTTTCGTTAGTTAAATATTCTGGTGAGATAGCACAAAAAATAATTTTTGTAGGCAGACATTGTAGGAGAATTTTGCTGAAGGGATATACAAATACAGGGTGTTTCTGTCCTTATGGATCCAACTTTAAGGGTATATGTAACACGTTCTACTGATAGTGATAACCGAACAAAAAGAATTTTTTTAAAATTCGCAAAATTAAGGGTGGTTTACTTAAAGGAAACATGTTGAGTTGAGTTGTGTTGTTGTAATGCGAATAAATACAAATAATTGTTTCTGAAAACTAAAATTACCCATAATATAAAAGTATATTGTATGATATTGATTCAATAACATAAAATTAATAATAATTATTATTCAATGATTTTGTACATTTATTTATTTATAGCTAATAAAGCTTATAATTTTAAATTCGTACATAATCAACAAAATATTAATATTATAATATTCAGTTATTTACACTGAATAAATATTTACTTATTTGACACTAATTTCAGATTTATGAATTTATTATTTAATATTTAACCATAAATATGATTTAAATAAAACATAATTATCCATAAAAGTGACAATAATAATATGCCTAATCGTAATGTTTATACAAAAATAGAATATTAACATTGGCTAAATAACAGTAAATAATTTGTATGTGTAAAAAAAAACTGCAATATAAAAGCACATAAGGCGAATGCAAAATATACTGGCGGAAAAAAAATTAAACACTTGAAATTCGTAAAAATATCGACCATTTTCAAACTGCCATAACTCGGTGTATTTTCAATCGATATCGATGAATCTTCGAGAGCGAGAAACTTTGAAGTGTCTACTTTAAAGTCATGCATGCAAACTTAAGCACAACCCCCTCCGCCCCCTCTAGCAATCATGTGCAAAAAAAGAATTTTAATTTTAAAAATGTCCAACTTTGAGGATGTGTACGGAGTTTAAACATTTTTTTTGACTTGATCCACCAAAAGGGCACTAAAATCTGTTCAATTCCCTGTGCAGGACTCAAAGAACGAAGTTCCTACGATGATTTGGCACAAAGTTATGAATTTTTTTAAAAAAAGGGCATTTTTTAGTTTTTCGCACATAACTCAGCCACTTTTCAACCAAATTAGACGATTTTTTCGGAAAAAATCCATAGTGGCTCTACTTTAAGGGCGTAAACTCAAATTAGTATGATCCCTTTTCGTACCCTTCAAAACCCGAACAAAAAAAACACGTTTTTGGGCAAAAGTACGTCCAACTTTGGCCATGTGTATTAAGTTGGAAAAAGTTTGTCTACTCGATCCACAGAAAAAGCATTGAAATTTGTTCAATTACCTGTGCAGGGCCCAAAGAACGAAGTTCCTACGACGATTTGGCAAAAAGTTATGGGCGTTTGAAAAAAGTGCATTTTGTGGTTTTTTGATTAATAAATCGGCAGTTTTTTGACTAATTTTTTTTTCGCCTCAAAATTGGACATTTTTAAAATTAAAATTCTTTTTTTGCACATGATTGCTAGAGGGGGGCGGAGGAGGTTGCGCTTAAGTTTGCATGCATGACTTTAAAGTAGACACTTCAAAGTTTCTCGCCCTCGAAGATTCATCGATATCGATTGAAAATACACCGAGTTATGGCAGTTTGAAAATGGTCGATATTTTTACGAATTTCAAGTGTTTCATTTTTTTTTCGCCAGTGTATTACAATAGTACACGTAACACATAAAGAAAAGTTATATTATGTGATTTTTAAATAAAACAACTCAAATTGATTCGTGTCCTTTTCAGTTTTGTGTCGCGTATCGGCAGCGACAAAAACAGTCACACATTTGCACTAAATAGCAGTTACTTTCCGTGACGTTTTTTGCGGAAATCTAGAGCCCACGCGAGAATATATTCTGTGTTTTCATTCAGTGAAATTTCATTTCATTTCCATGAGTCAAATGCGAAATTTTCTGCATCAGGAATTCATAAGGCATATTTCCGCAGCCGCCTGCGTTAGCTCTTACGCAAATATTTTCACATGGAACTTGTATATTTTATTGGCTCCAGTTATGCATAGCTATATAGGAATCAGGATTTATGTATTCAAAATAGGAAATAATGTCGCTGGAGGTTGTAAAAATGTCAGCCTACTAATAATTCTTCGTTCTGATAACGTTATTAAAAAGACTGCTGCAAGACAAAGGTATCAGAAAACGTGTACAATGTAGGTAATATATTATGTGTATTGTTTATTTTACTCGCAAAATTTAAAGTTCAAAACCTTAACTTTGAGTAGGTAGCAGGTTTTATTTTAGGTTCGAGTCAATATAAATTATTAATAAAACAAAAAAGATTTCTTCATTTCATAATTAATGTTTAAGTTTCATATTTGATAAGGTAGGTACCTAAATCACTTTAATTTGTAACTTTTACTAAAAGGAATTCAACAAGTACTTAACTTCCCCAATTAGGTAGGTATTAATAATTATGAGAAATAAACAAAATAAAATAACATTATATTATTGCCAGCAAGACATTAATTAAACTTTTAAAAAACATTGTTAACGTTAACAATTACGATTAAGATTAATCGAAAAAAGGTAATAAAAATTCTTGTTTTATGTATGTGTGTTATATCCGAAATAAGATAGTATAAAAATAGTAATTTATGTAACAAGTTCGCAAAATAGAATTTTTGAGGATGAATATGTTTACGGACGAGGTCCAAGCCGAGTTTTTAAATTAGATGAGTCCTTTAAAACTCAGTTTTCGTACGTTTTAGACACATTTTTTTTTAGTATTATGCTCTCCAAATGTGTCATTATACGAATATTTTATCGAATATACACTCATGCATTATTAATTAATTTCTAGGAAATCAGCTCTTATAATATATACCACTCGAGCTGATTAAGACGTTGTAGGAGAGGACACACACACACACATATTCCAGAAATAATTAATGCACATGTGAGATTATTAGTGAAATTTTTTGGAAATATAATAAAAATAAAAATTTGTTTACAAATTATATAAATTATTAGGAAACTAAAAAATTTAACATTAAAAATCTGTGAATGTGTGCGAGAATTACAAAATTAAAAATAATAAAATATGGAATATACGATTTAGGCAGGTACATTAAAAATATAACTTAGGTACTACATAGGTAAATTAGGTTCAATTTTAAAAAGAAACACGATTTTAAGTAAAATCATGTGGAGCTCAAATTAAAGCATTTTCTTCGGATTTTGTTCTATGACTTATAAAAATAGTAGGTATATCTTACTCACGTAGAAAAGTTAAGAACACTAAAATCCCATCTGTATTTGTTACTAATAAAAAGGTTGGTACTCTCGAATCTAATTTTTTATTATTAAAAGGTAGGTACTTCGTAACCGTCACGTTTTTAATATTTATTTCAAGTGTCTGATGTCACAGTCATACATGACTAGACATTTTCAATCAAAAGGTACATTCACATTCAAATTCTGAAAACTTGTAAATAAATAAATATTCAGTAATAACAAGTCTCTGACGTGACAATAATCGGACAGTCTTGACATTGTCAATTAAAAAGGTACGTCTGTAGACAAACAAAGAATATGCAAGTAATTTTGTACGTATTAATATAGTATTTTTAAGGCTGTTTTACATGTATTGAAAATATTTAAAGTTGGTTATATACACATTTCATTATACAAAGATTTTATATTGCAAAAAAGAACAAGTATTTCAAATATATGAAAACAATATTCCATGCTTACTTTCCCGAAGGCAGTTTGCAGTTAGTTCAATTTTTCAGAAGATACCGCTGCCTATTTTGTATTATGCTTCAATATTTTACATAAAGGTACCGTACAAATCATATTGGTTTTTATTATTTGTTACGCAAATTGAAAAAAATAAATTGTATCAAGCATATAACGGCGAAACTGGTATCTAGAGTGTGGAATAAAGAAAAACGAAATAAATAAATAAAACAGAACAGTGTCACGTTCAAAAATGTATATCCCACAAATAAAACATGAATAAAACACCCAGAATGACGGGCTCAGAACGGCATCTAACGTAAAATATTGAAATAAAAACGATTCACAAGGCCAGGGCATGGGGACAATTTATTTCCTGCGAACAATTTTCAGGCGCGCTCAAATGTTCCCCAGCCTACTGCGTGTGCTGCCGCGTTCCACAATAAAATAAAACGGAAATCAGAGAATTAAATTGCATTCGTATCTTTTTGTTCAGCGACATTTCGATATTTGAGGCCCCCAAGAGGAAAATAAGCAAATGTCAAAGAGGGCGGTTAAATGTCATAAACATTTCACGCGAAATGAAATGTTGCAGTAATTAGCTGAATTATTGGTAAGTGGCGGGAGGCTGATGATCCTCGACTACGCTCGGTCGGGACTTAATTAAGGCGATATCGCGACTGATTAAATTAGCGTACTCTGAATAAATCGCCGATGGCGCGATGCGCGGTGGTGATGGCGCTGTCTTATGGCTTATTCCGCCAAGCTCTAACTTCTGGAATTCTGATCGTGATCATCGGTCGTCGTTCGAACGTTCGGCTCGGATGCGCCGCGTTTACTTTGCGCTGGATTTGCATTACGTTGTTATGAATCTCAAATGAAAGACTTTAACGCAGGTATTGAAATTCAAGCAGATGGATTCACTTTTAAAAATACTTTCAATATCTTCTGGCGCACAATGACTGAATTTTTAATAGAATTTGTTATTCAGTCTGAACATTTCAGCTTTTACCTTTCAATTCAAATATAATTCTATTATTTAAAATATTTTAACACAGAGAGTACCTACCCACTTCATAATTAAATATTTGTTTAATATTCCGTTCGAACTGTATTAAATACACAAAATAAGTAATAATTTACTGCCTCGTATATCGAGTATACTTAAAATCAATTGACGACAGGGGTGGATCTAGGATTTTTGGATGGAGGGGCCCAAGAATAGAACAAAATAATTATGATAAAAGAAATGCGCCGCAGACGAATTTTTTTTCATTCAAGGTCAAATGCCTTACCATTGTAAGTTAATTTTTTTGGAGGATGTGAAACTTTGTTTTACCTTTTTATTTATTATAAAAATGAACAAACTGTCGAAAATGAAATATTGCATGTTTTATGTATACGGCGTTTTTACCCAGTAATACCAAATGTAAGCTTTAAAATTTTGACCATTGAAATAAAATTATTAAAATACCTAAATAAAAATAAATATTTATATATAAAATCCACAGTCTTGTATTCGCTAGCTAAATGTTTGTAAAACGAAAACTTCGAGCTACGAGAACTTTAGATGCAGAAACATGGTCATGATGCCTGATGCGTTATATTTTTCTCTTATTTTTGTTTTATGCAGGTACCTACATACTTCTGTTATTTTTATTACAGTATAGTGTTCTTGTTTATTTATTTTCTATACAAAAATGTATATTACCTACCTAATAAATTGTATTTATTACTTGAAATTTTTTTAATTAGTAATAATTTACTGCATCGTATATCTTCCGATGATCAAAAAAATTTCATATTACAATAAATAATTAATAATTAAATGTAAAATGTTCGTAAAGACAAATACAAACTAAACTACTGTCTATTGAAAGTATAATGTACCATAAAATTGTCATAAAATAATATAGTTTCCGCTATCACAATAGCAATTATTATTTGTCCAGAATTAGTGAACTACGGTGCGGAAACAAAAACGGCTAAAAGTTCATAATAGCATGTGCATGCGGTATTTTAAGGATGTTTGTATACTCTAGCGGATTTCGATAGTATTTTTTAATGTTATTCCATATTGTTTTTGCGGATTCTGTTAATTCCCAGGATATTACAAATTATTCCGGATATAACCGAATTGTAATTGTTGCTTGTTTTCCGGAGCGGCATCAATAGCAATTATATTTTTCATTCGGGGATTCGTACTGAATACAAAGAAATTAATTGAATATTGTTTTTTATTTGTTGAATGAATAATAAATGGCACTGGTTTGAACAGTTAGTGCTGTAACGATTAACCATATCAATACAAACTAATCGGCAAACCGAAATTAACCGGTTTTTTTGAATAACGGATAACTCCGGATAACAATAACCGCATAATATTCGATTTACTACGAAAAATGTATTCATCTACGAGTAATATCTAATAATCGCGACGCGATGGTGATTATTTGGAATAATTAATTTAAAGTGTCTATAGCCTTTCAACTCCGATATCCGTATTAATTCCGGTTTTGTTATGACGTCACATAATAGACATAATTGACGTTACTATGTCAGCCGGGATTCTTAAAACAAACCCGGCTCAGGCATGTCATTTGTTATTATTTTCTATTGCTGTGCAAGTTATTTATGTACGACTTCATTGTAATCAATTGTTTATGACGTTGTTTAGCGTGCATAAACTACCAGTTTATGCACTAGTGCATAATGATAAAGTAAAACAACAATTAAAATTAATAAATATTTTTTTATTTATGAACAAGAATTCAATTAAATGAAAATTTTATAAATTACAATAAGGAATACATTTTACAGGCTTCTGACAAACTGACATTAAATTACCTACAAGCTACAAAATAATATAAATAATATTAATAACATTCATGTAAAACAAAATAACTAAGTACAAACCTTATTTAATAGTTTAGGGATAAAACTAGGAAATTTGGTTATCTATTCCTTCGTTTATATTAATATTGTAGCACACCACATCAAATACTTGGCCCATCTGGATATCTTATACGACGGGAGATCTGTATTGAAGTACTTACAATATTGTATTTTCGGTATTTTCCTATATTTGATATAATCAGGAGAAGTGTTTCTTTTGGTTTTAAGTTTTAATGCAATTTCAATAATTTCTTTCATTTCTAGATCAAAAATAAGAATGTTTTTAATAAATGTCAGTTTGTGAGCTTCAATATTTTTCTCAAACAAATAATCAATAAACAACTTTGTAACCATAACAATAGAAAAAATGCACTAATAATATCAAATTTTTTTGTCAACGCGATTATGTTAAATACAAATGTCATTCTAGGCAATATAAAAATTGATTATAATAAAGTCGTACATAAAATATTGTATGTAACTCGTACATAATCGGACTTTATACACTCGCCTTATTTATTAGCCTCGTTCGCTGCGCTCACTGTGCCATAAACAACGGCTCTTCAATAAAGTCCTAGATTATGCACTTGCTACATAAATATCTATTATTTTGTTCGGTTTAATTAGTTTCCGGCGAAATCGAATATGTGGGACTCAAAAAGGGTATTACGAAATTAGGTTCTGTATTTAGTTCAGTTCAATAAAAATTTCTATCAAAACCGAGTATGTAGGACTCAAGAAGGCAGTGGCGGTGGAATTTTGGTTTGAAATTTTATATTTAAGATCTTGAGCCAAAACCTGACTTCAAGTTCGTTAACGAGCTTTATTCAACTAATAATGGTACCAACTTTGTAAACGGATTTTTTTTATATTTATTAAAATTCTATCGAGTGACCACACTCAAATTAAAGCTTTCGGAAAAAGATTTCTAGTAGAAGAGTAAAAAAAAGTCGATCTGTGAGTCTGTCTGGATATTGGATTAAAAACGAGTTGGAATATTGGAGTGAAATTTTATATTAATATCTTGAGCCAAAAACTGACTTAAAGTTCGTTAATGAGCTTTATTCAACCAGTGGTACTAACTTTATAAATTGAACTTTTTTATTTTTACTAATACTATCGAGTTAAAGCTCTTGGAAAAAAGTATTATATAATAAAAAACATTTAAACGATTTTCAATTGTTTTTATAATTAAATTATTCAAACAGATAAAGCTTAGGAGAAATGTAAGAAAATGACATATTTGTATTATATACTCGATTTTATATTACAATTTAATATTTTAAATATAGTCCAGGAACTTTAGACATTTAGCTCGGACTCCGGGAAAGTTACACCGATTTTCATGATTTTTTTTTAATCGCTTCGAAATAGAATTAGAAACAAAGTTTACCACCTGAGAACACTTGCTTTTGTTTTTTAAAAAAAAAATTCGAAATTTTTTTTTTCGAATTTTTTTTATTGTATTATTATTTTATTTTTTTAAGTAAATTCACGTAATTTCTATTACTAAATTCTCTGAACAATTCTCTATAAGATAGATTAATTTATTTTTATCGTAAATGCCTTAGTGAAGCAAAAATTTTCAGATTTTTGTCGCGGGAAAATTGAGAAATTTTAGTTCGTAATTTTTGTTTGTGTTTAATGACCTGTAGTTTCTAAACGAATAAAAATTTTGATATCCGGTTTCTTTTATGAAATTCTCTGAACAATTATCTATAAGATAGATTAATTTATTTTTATCTTAAAGGCCTGAGTGAAGCCAAAATTTTAAGATTTTCGCCGCGGGAAAATTTAGAAATTTTAGTTTGTAATTTTTTTTTTGTGTTTAATGACCTGTAGTTTCTGAACGAATAAAAATTTTGATATCCGGTTTCTTTTATTAAATTCTCAGAACAATTCTCTATAAGATAGATTAATTTAAAAATTTTTGAAGGCCTTAGGTAAGCCAAAATTTTAAGATTTTTGTCGCGGGAAAATTGAGAAATTTTAGTTTGTAATTTTTTTTTGTGTTTAATGACCTGTAGTTTCTGAACGAATAAAAATGTTTATATCCGGTTTCTTTTATTAAATTCTCTGAACAATTCTCTATAAGATAGATTAATTTAAAATTTTTTGAAGGCCTTAGGTATGTCAAAATTTTAAGATTTTTGTCGCGGGAAAATTGAGAAATTATAGTTTTTAAAATTTATTTTGTGTTTAATGACCTGTAGTTTCTGAACTAAGGCCTTTAAGATAAAAATAAATAAATCTATCTTATAGAGAATTGTTCAGACAATTTAGTAAAATAAACCGGATATCAAAATTTTTATTCGTTCAGAAACTACAGGTCATTAAACACAACATAAATTTTATAAACTAAAATTTCTCAATTTTCCCGCGACAAAAATCTTAATATTTTGACTTACCTAAGGCCTTCAAAAATTTTAAATTAATCTATCTTATAGAGAATTGTTCAGAGAATTTAATAAAAGAAACCGGATATCAAAATTTGTATTCTTTCAGAAACTACAGGTCATTACAGACAAACAAAAATTACGAACTAAAATTTCTCAATTTTCCCGCGACAAAAATCTGAAAATTTTGGCTTCACTAAGGCATTTACGATAAAAATAAATTAATCTATCTTATAGAGATTTGTTCACAGAATTTAGTAATAGAAATTACGTGAATTTACTTTAAAAAATAAAATAATAATACAATTTAAAAAATTCGAAAAAAAAAATTTCGAAATTTTTTTTTAAAAAACAAAAGCAAGTGTTCTGAGGTGGTAAACTTTGTTTTAAATTCGATTTCGAAGCGATTAAAAAAAAATCATGAAAATCGGTGTAACTTTCCCGGCGTCCGAGCTTTTGGCGTTTTTTCGTCTAAAGTTCCTTGACTAATAGAGCATCTCAAATTAGAAGCTAGTTATATTTCCGAAAAAATTATAGAATCAAATCGCACATTGACCATTACAAATAAAAAAAAATAAATGCTAATGATATATATTCTTTATATTAGTATTGAGTATTTGTAGAATATCAAAGTGAGATTAAAAAACTTATCGGTTTGTAGTAAATTGTACCTACTAAGAATAAATATTAAAAAACAAAAATAAGTATGAGTAATGAGTATAATAAAAACGTTGTGTTGAACGTGGAAATTCTTTGTAAACTATTAAGCTTAGTGCAAAATTTACTGCTAAATTAAGGGGTTAATCAAGTTGCTGTTATGTGTGTTGAGTGACACAGGTACAAAACAATTAAGTGTCGTTAAAGTATGAAGTTTTAGTTTGTGTAGGTGTTGAGTCGAGTCTCTAACTGAACGGTAAGAGATTATTGGAAGTAGTTGAAAGTTGGAACTTGCACACTGTCACTGACTTGTGTCTAAGGGTTATAGGAGTAAGTGAAATTAGTGTCACAGCACTGTGTGAAACTAAACGATTTTACGATTTGCTCACACAGTTAACAGAGATTCTAACTCAATTAATTTATCTTTTTGTAACCCGTACTTGTGCATCGAAGAGTTGATTAATATTTAATTCTACCAAAACGAAATGTTTCAATTCAAGAGTTTGTTTTAGTATTATTTAGTACTGTTTATTTTTAAAGATTTATGACTTTTACAAATTCTTTTTCACGAATAACTAAAATTCAGTGGCGAATTTAGGGGGAGGTAAACAGGTCTCCTTCCTCATGAACAAATAAAACAACTTTTAATTAGAGGGAATTTGACCTTGGATGAAACAAGTTTTTACCAACACGGTCAACACCGGGACAATTTGAATTTTTTAATTCTTTGGGCTCCTCCCGTCAAAATATTCTAGATACTCCCCTGTTAGAATTATATGTATTTAGACCGTATTTACCTTAAACTTTTATCGATTTTATAATTATTATTGCTTAATTACCGTCTCATTAGAAAAACATTAAATATTAAAAATTAATATAATCAAAAGACAATTACAACTTTTATTTGATTATACCTACCTATTTCATAAAGTTTTAAGAGCTTCTCTGCAGTGGACCTTTATATTTGGAATATGCATAGTTCATGTACAGATATTTCACTTAAGTAAAGTAAGTAAGGTACCTTCAAAAAATTAAAAATATTTTGATGAACATGCACAATAAATGAAAATTAAATTATACTCATTACTTAAATGAAAAAGAAAAAACCTTCCGCCATATCTAGACTTTAAACAGAAATGTATACGTACAATCGGGTGCCCATTTAAAATATAAGTACAAATAAAAATCGAAAATATTCAAACACAGAAATTAGTAGGTATCACTTGAATCAAAAGATTCATTCACACGAAAACTCTTCTGTGTTGAAGCAATCCTCCGTTCAGTTACTACATTTAATAGCTTTCTTATGACTTATATAACGCTAGTATGCCAACTTGTCACCCGTCTCATCTGTCAATATTTTTTATGCAGAAACAAAAATCAACCGAACATGGATTACAAGATTTCAATGTTTTATTTCATAAATTTATTTTTTAAATTTTACTGCAGTTCTTTAATGCTACCAGATAAAGACAATTTTTTTATAACGTAGATTGCAAATAACTTTTCCTCTTATTCTTATTACAAATAAATACTATATTTATCTAAATTTATAGAAATTTTTGACACTTAATCTTTTCAATCTTCAAAAAATATCGCTTCCGGTGAAGATATTTGTACCAAAATCTAATATGCTCTTCCAATTCGTATACAATTGTAAAATACCAAATATCAAAATTTTTGGGTAATTCGTATTTGAGTTATCCGACATCCGGCATCGGCCCGGACCACACACATACACACACACACACGCACACACATACACACATACATACAGACATCATCGAGAAACTATCAAAAATGAGTTGTAAGGACCCTAATTCGTGCTCATCCACTAAAAACTCACTACCCGATTTTTTGCATGATTCCAATACCTTCCTTTACAGGTAAGCGGAAGGTAAAAAGTATCTATTTGCTAACGTTGTTTAAGAATTTAGCTTAAATGCTTACGATAAAAAGAATTTTTGTTTAGCAAAACTATTATAAATCCAATTTCGGAAAAAACTGCACTATTTCTAAAGCACTTGAATATACATGTGAGCATTTGTGTTATTACAGTCCAATTAAAACTTTAGATTCTGTAACGTTATGTTTACCTGCTTTTGGCACACGTGTTTTCATTTAACTGGTTTATTTGCTTCTTTTTCTAACAAACACAAAATTTACTCGTACTTGTACGTTTTCAACAAGAGTAAGCGCTCTTCCCGTAATTAAAGCATAAATTGCTTTTGAAGAAATATTAAGATAAGATTATTTTAGTTTCTAAAATTATTACTTTACTGAATATTTATATCATCAAAGAAAATAAGCCAGGCTAAAACATTAAAATTCACTGTGTAAGAAACTCAGGCACACTGATCGCAGGTAGCACCAAATACACTATAACGTAGGTACTTTATAATGCTTTATTACTGACTCGTGCGACAACACCAGATATACCGCTTACTCAACACTACAAGCCCAGTTAATATAAATAGCAGTTCTAACAACAACATCTTACATAACCATAACTTATTTATAATAAATTCCTTAAATATCTTATAAGTAGGTACCTACAAGAAAGAGTTAGAATTGCAATATTTGCAAGACTATATCTTATGTTCCAATTGATTTTTAGTGATAGACTATGGAAATGGAATACAAGATAAACATAAAGCTTACAAAAATTCTGATATGAACTTGAAACATGTTAGGCGGTACAATGTAAATAAATATTAGTAGACATGTTATGGTCTGTCATACGAAATATGTAGTGAGTTCAAATAATCCATGAATTCAAATAAAACTAAAAAACACAGTATCTCGCTAATCGAACTTAGAATTTTTATTTGGAAAGTGACACAACATAGTAGTACATTTTGCATGTCATGGTTTTTTAAATAATTAGTTATAATACTATAATAATTATGGTTATATCTTATTTACTTAAATATGAATACGAATGGTATTCAAGAGATAATTCATTGAATGAGATCCAGTTTTAAATTAAAATGGTAAAAACTGCAGTTATACCTACATGATTAAAGAAAATAGATAAAATTTAGACGTCAAATGTGTTGTAAGTATGTGTTTTTTGGTGTTTATAAGTTAATAAAATAGTGAAAAATGTTCTAGAATTTTGAAGAAAAACCAAAGATAGAAAAAGTGCATTAAAATGCAAATAAATATATAATAAAAATTTGTTAAATAGGTAGTCACCTAAAAGTACTAGTAGTGAATTGTCGACACACAACCTTACTAGTACTAAATAATCATTTCTACAGATATTGATTGGCTGTAAAATTCAATATTTAATTCAATATTTTGATTGGTCTTTTGATGACAAATAAAAGATGAAGTGAATAATCTATAGGTAATAGCTACTATATTTCAAAATTTATAATTGCTTACAGTTTAGAAGGACTTATAATATTAGTAGGTATAGAAAGAAATAAATTGAAATTATTTCTATTTAAATACAATGGACGATTTTTTTGCATAGTTTACTAGTTACTATTATCTATTATCTTTCCCAAAAGGGGATGGAAATAAATGTTTAGTAAACATACTCAATGTTCACAAAATAATAATTTCTTTCTCCCTATATTAAACATGGCGTTCGTAAATACTAATGTGAATGTGGAATAACCATGGAAAATTTCTCGATGTTACCAGACAATAGCTTCGTATGTCTAATGTCTACAGGAAAGAAGGAAGAAAGAAAGGACTGGTAAGAATGAAATGCGAATGTATTTCATGCTACAGATGCATCCTTAAAATTGCATACAACTCTGATAGTATGAATGAAATAAACCAACTGTAAAAAATTAAGAGTGAATAGCAGGATATACAAATAAAATCTAAAATATAAGAAATTGTTGGGTGTAACATGATTCACTTAACTTGCTGCTTACTTTTCACTCTTTTAAAGACGTTATATGTATATCCACACATAAATGCACACAATTTATATTCAGTTCTTTTGCACTTATATGAAAAGAATCGAGAAAGAATTTATGCAGTAATTTTTACATCTACTATATTTAAATAGAGGCTGATTGACAACCTCATGCACATATTTTTATGGTGATATAGTACTTAATTCAACTTACTAATCATGGAATAAAAATAATATTTTAGCAGTTTTCGCAAGAAGCACATTTTTAAAACCACTGGATTGTTGATTGTACAGGGTGATTCATCGTAAACTTACTTATTTCAAAACGCCATAATGCCCATTTTATGAATCAGAAACTTTTTATTTTATAATGTAGGTACATATCTAAAGTTTTGTTACACCCAGTTTTCAAAACATATCAGGTAGGTGACGCCCCCCATTGTCTATACACTGAATAAGCCGATTTCTGGCGTTTGTCATAACTCTTTCCAGCATGGCAGCGGGTATGTTGGCAATGGCGGCCCGGATGTTGGCCTTCAGGTCTTCTAGGGTACTTGGACGATTGACGTGAACGTGGGATTTCAAAAAACACCACCAAAACAATCACAAGCAGCCAAATCGGGCGAGCGGGCTGGCCACTCCAAATCGCCATTTATTGAGATGAGGCGCGCCGGGAAGTGTTTCCTCAAAACAGCCATCGATGCTGCTCCGTGCTCCAACGCATGATGACGACTGACCGGGTGGGAACAAAAACTGCACCTGTCGAATGAGATCACTCTCTCCAAACTACGATCCCTACAGCCTGAATGGCACGAATTTTTTAAAATATCTTTCAGTTCTGTGAGCACTATAATAATTATTGTAAATCAAACGAACTTACTTTTGCACTTGTAGGATGCGACCGATAGGTACGAGTATTGTAATTATTTCGAACGAGGCTCTTCATATAATTTTGATCAAATTGCTATAATTTTATTATATTAGACAGCTATTTTAAAGAAAGTAATTTGGATTGCACTTTTCTTTTAAAAATATAATTTAGAGAACCTAATTTAGAATTTTTGATAACAACTGTTACTGTTATTATCTTATAATTCCATCTCATACGTCTGCTCTATCACGCGCATTAATGTCACATAAAATCAAACCAGCATTCAGATTCAGCGTACTCCATTTCACACTACAGATTCCAAAATCCAGGATTGGCGACTTAACCCGACTTCACATGAAACGTGACATGTTACACGGCCCAACGTCATCACATTGCTGTGTAATGTAACTCATTCATCGTGACACACAAGGATCTTTGCCGTGGTTCGTGGTTACACAATGCCATCAGCAACTGTGATCATTAAACAGTTAGGACATAGTTTATCTGTTCTGTAATATTACTACGACTTGGTAAGTGTGACGAATTCCCAATTAGTGTGATTGGGAGCTTTGAACACGTTGGAGGAAATTAATGACTTTAGTGGATAGTATAGTAGTACCTAGTTCTAGATTTAATAGATATAATTTATAAAAATCGGATTATTTACTATTCTTATTTTTCTTGGACTGCAAATTAATTCGTATTACCCCAGATAATAAATATAAACTTTTTAATATAGTTGAGTAGGTAACTATCAACTATCGATTTAATCCAAATTTTAAACAACATTTTTACCATTAACCTTTATAGTTTATACTATTATGTTTATCAATGCGAAGTATTATTTTTCTTGATTTTTAAGTTCTATTGAACGATATTTACCCAAGTTGGGTAATTGGCGTGAAAGATATGTAATGTATGTATATATTTAAAAAAATTTATAGAAATTACCGTTGCCAAAATGTAGTTACAGGTTGGAAACTCCTAGAAAATTTATCATAACAGAAATCGATCTTTAATCAATAAAAATTATTTATTTATTATTCTAGCACAAGCAATATTCAGGAATATTAAGTAACTTGAGTTACAAAAATTATCGTTTGTAAAATGTAATTTCAGATTGGAAATTCCTAGAAAATTTATCTTATATAATATTTATTCATCATTCTTATGTTGATACAACATTTATGATAAGTCAAAATTAGAAAATCACAATTACAAACAGATATGAACAGATACTGTAGACATGTATAATAATATAAGTATTAATAGTTATATGTTACTATAGTTACCTACTATAAAAACAACGGTATTTTTTGATGATTAGCTCGTTTATTAGTAGGTATCTGAATTTCGCTGTATTTATTTTATTATTTATTCATTAATTTTTTTTCATGTAACTATATTAATTTTCCTTGTGGTAATTAAATAGTAATTAACGTTCAATATATTTTGACACAGGAAGTATATATGTACCTACCTTTATATCTGACAACGATAATATTAATTAATAAATACATGTGATAAGTAATTAATTACTAATAAATTAGTACTAAATATTAACTTCTTTGGTGGTGTGTCAGCTTCATTGAGAAGCTGGAACAACCACCATCTTTTTGAATTTGGAAAAAGTAATTAATTAATTTTTGTGGTAATTAATCAGTAGGTAGTTAATTAGTACTAAATAATTATAGTAGATTTTTTGAGATTGTGCCATTGTGGCTGTTCCAGCTTTATGTCACTTGGCAATATTTGGAAAATAAAACACTAAGCAATATCAAATCGTATAACTTTCCGCTGTCATGGATAGCAGTGACATCTATCAAGAATCTCGACATGACGTTTTTCTAAGCACAGTAAATATTGGCATGTGGAGGAAAAAAATTGTGGTATGAAATCGATATTTACAACTTCATCCAAAACAAATATATTGGATTACATGCACATGCACAGGCTCCCTCATTCTCGACATAACGCACATTTCCTTTCCCACTGAATTGTCAATACGGTTTTTGCAGTAGGTATGCAATTGAGGGTTCGTGAGGTATTTTATGATGTAGTCTGCTACGAGTTTTATCTTCACTTTTTTATGAATTGCCATATTATTCCTTTTAGATTCTGTGAATTCTACTGCAAAAGATATTATAAGAACTATTTTTCATTTGTAGTAGGTACTATGAAGTGTGAGGAAAAATTCATTAATTAAAAATTATCTAACAAGAAATCAGATTTTGGGATGTTATAAGGGTAGAGCAGGTAGTCTAAAGCTGGATTTTGAGTTTAAAATGAAATGTGTTGTAAAACCTCCATAAATTCATTATTTTCGTAACTGATACGTTGTAGCAAATTTTACACTTCAATATAACCTAAATTAATGACTTATTTAATTTTATATTACGACAAAATTACGAAAATATATCTGAAATTTAATTTTCTTATAAAATTAAAATTATATATGCTAGATTATTATTTTTATGGCTATCTGTATCCAACTAATATATAAATATTACATATTTTTGATGTTTAATCTGTGAAATACTATTATGTTTTTTAAAATTACCTACGGTACGGTTACGTTGCATTACGGAAACTCTGAATCCAGCTTGAGTAAATATAAAATAATTATTGGAGCGAATCATACGGGAGTACAAATAAATCGATTTCCAGATGTTTTGTAAATTCTACGTACTATACTTTGCTTGTTAAACAAAAACTAATAATAGTTATTTATTTATACACTACCTTTACTTTTCATTGGCTTTTTGTTTGTTTTTCTGTTATAGTTATGTTTTAATTAATAAATAGACTGTGCGTTTTTGAAAGGATATGAACTACATTTGATAAAGTTAAAAAGATAGAAAACTTGTACATGAAAGTAATAAGGGCACTTTGAACACATTGTCCAAATCAGATACTATAACATGATTGAAACACCAAAGTCTAATATAGTAAAATGTTAATAAGACGAAAGTAGAATTTAGTAGGTACTGGAAATTCAAATATTAACAATGCACGTAATTATCTAATCCAACGCTGATATTGTGTAATGAACAAATTTAATTAAAAAACAACACAAACAGCTATGAAACCAGAGGCACTCAACATGTTTTCTTTAAGTAAAACACCCTTAATTTTATGAATTTTTGGAAAATTCTTTTTGTTCCGTTATCAGTAGAACGTGTTACATATGCTCTTAAAGTTTGATCTATATGTACAGGAACATCCTGTATAAGCTTAATTTTTTTCCGTAGTACGGAAACACCGAGAATTATTGTATTCTGGAATTTAAAAGGTAAACTCATAATACCACTGCACTCAATGGAGAAAAGATGTGACGTGGCGATGAGACGAACTAACTTATCCTCGCTGAGGGTCCGGAAGAGGGACATAAGGAAGAAGAATTTCTGCAAACAAATTTCAGCGCTGCACAACAGTAACATCACCCAAACAGCAAAGAGGAAATATAAACATGGTCGAGTATTCCATTTCCTTGGCGTGGCACGCGGACGACGCGACAAACCGCAAGACACAAAGGAAGCTGAACGACGTTAATCATATGAGTTATATAATTCACACAAACGGAATCGTAGACTGTCGCGAACTTGCCAGTAAGAGCAGGAGCAAAAGAGCAGATCGTCCCGCGCGAGATCAAGAGACTCCTGAATTTAATATTGTTTCCATGTGCCCGAGCATCGTAATAGAGAAGTTGTAAATAATGATATTTTATCTACGACAATAGAATAATGTTTTAATTATATACTTGAAAGTAATATAATAAACCCGACCATAAGGACACATTATGAGTTAATGAATTTATTATTTAACACTGTTCAATAATGAGTACTTTATTCTTCCGAACTTTCAAACTGCCATAACACCAGTTTTACAATTAGTATTACATTAAATTATCATTTTATGACGTTGTAAGCAGAAACAGTAAAAATAATTAAATAAATAATAAAAATTTGTAAAACGCTGTATATGACTAGACCATAATAGTTCTAAATTACTCTCGGATGAATTGTCAATTGTCATCACAATCAAGTTTGAGGTTAGGTTAATATGAATACATATTTGTAAATAAGAAATGTTGTTTTATTTAAAAAGTAGTAGATAAAACCTCGTATTTGACTCGAAAATAATGGCTATAATTCACTCGGATGATTTATTAACTCGCATTCGACTCGTGAATAAACTTTCATCCTCTTGAATTATAGCCTACATTATTTGCTCGTTAAATAATATACGGTGAAGTGGGGTAAGTGCGATTTTGGGACAAATGCGACTTTGCTTAATATTATTTTTGTTATTTTAAGTTTGAACCTTCCATCTATTGGATTTATTTCTACTTATCATTCTTGTACATACATATTTGATTTCTACTTTACCGATACCATGAACAGTTTTGTCGTTATAGCCATGTGTGTTTGTCTGCAGCGTGCAACTGTGTTATAAAATTAGTTGTATTTCGAATAAACAGTGATTGTGTGATTAATAATGTAAGTATTGTATTATTTAATAATATTAAACTCGTGATAATAGTTTGTAGAATATAAAGTAAGTCCCTAAATTAAACTTTTTTGTTTCTAATCAAACTTAGGTTGAGGGTCGTACTTGCCCCAAAAAATATTGTGCATGGGGTAAGTCAAGGCGCTCGGGATATACAGGCCTCCAGGCTGCTTGCGGTGACGTCACCGTCGCCGGCCATGGAATACTCGAAGCGCATCACATTTAATGCACTTCACAAAGCAAATAAAATTATTTCAGTGCTAGTTTCTACAATTATTTTGTTTATTTGTCTTTAGCAATCACTCATACATATTATGGGTAAATTATATCAGTTTTTACACGGTTTTATTTAACTTCATCTCTGTATTCAGTCATGGGTTAAATCTTAAAATCAATATTTGATTCTATTCTACCTATCTTATTTACTTCAAATTTTGCACACATACGTATTTGCAATGGCAATTTTATATTTTGTTCTGTTTGACAAATTTGGGGGCACACAAATGGGGCCTATTTTTCTTACGCGGAAACGGTAAATCATACGGGATTAATTTTTTCACATTTTAACGCCTTGTATTTAGTAACTTAATTGAACAAAGTGTCAAAACTTTTGGGGCCCAAAAATGGGGCCTACTCACTATTTCATATATAATTGAAGAATGGGAGATAATATACTAAATAATTTTCATTCATATGTTCCAATAATATCTGATTTTTTCCAGTTCTAATTATCAATATTTAATGGATTAAAATAATATTTTATATAAAACATGTTTAATACGGCGTAGCCCGATGTCGCCGCGTCGGCCGTTCTGAATGTTATATTCAGTGTTAAATATCTACAATAAATATTGAAGATAGAGTTCCGCAACTGCAGACTTTTATTTAGCAAATTAATCGCTCTTTCAGATTCTTTGAACTGTTTTCCGATATCTCTTTTAGTTGTTGAGATAATGCCAAAAAAAACATTTTTCACTACATTGTTTATAACTTTTGTAATAATTTTTATACCACTTTGTATTTTTAATAATTTATTAAAGATTTCATTTCGAATCAAATGACACCAAGATCAAAATTTTAGCACCATAACAACTGGAATTATCTATTTTCAAACACCAATCTACGATTCGACTAGGCCGGCGACTGTTACTTGTTTGCTCAGGAGTGGGGATTGGGGATGGCTGGAGGCCTGTATATTCCGAGCGCCTGGTAAGTGCGACTGAAAAGCTGGGGAAAGTGCGACTGAAAAGCTGGGGAAAGTGCGCCTACCTACCTACCTATTGTTATTACCTACCATGTTTTTATATTAAAATTATAACAATTTTTTTTGTTAAGTCATATATTTTTATGTTAGAAATGTTAAGTTAATTAATTATAATTACTTACTTATGGACCTGGCTTTATGTGATCAATAAATGTAAAATAATAAGAAATATATTTTTGGTTAAATGTATGTATTCGTCTTTTATTATGAAAAATTGTATAACTTTTGAAGTATACAAGATAATACGGCAAACCAAATTGCAAAAATATCGTGAATATTTATACTAAACGCACATACCCCTTAAGACTTGTAAACTACTAAACGTTGCAAATAAAAGTAGAAAGTGCACTTGCCCCAAAATTGGGGCAAGTGCGACCACCCCCCAAAAAAAAATTAAAATAATTATAACAAATTCATGTGTACAAATAAAATACCAAATTATCGTCTAATATATAGTTAAGGACTGTATAGTTTGATCTGTGTATAGTTTGAAAATATTTATGGTTATAATCATAAGTTTGACGTAGTTTAAGATGAATTTATCATTTTGGTGGTCGCATTTACTCCACTTCACCCTACTATTATTCCGTATTCTTTACTTTTATTTTATATTATGTTGTAAATAAATGCAAACTATAATAGAATATGTAGGAACTTTGACTTTGGTGGTTGCTAGAATTTAAATAACAATATTATATCTTTACTTATTACTCTCTGATTACGCTAACAGCAAATAACATCAAGCTCTAAATTTAAGCATAACAAATTTAAATCAAGATTCTAGTCAATTAAATTCGTTGTCATTATTTTTAAAATTCCTTATATGGTTTATTTATTAATACAATTGGAGTAAATGCAACATGGCTTTCAGGACCATAGAAATAAAGTAACAAAATATTTTTATTTTAGTTTAAAATGGACTTTTCGGCAGTCAAAGTCGCCGTCATCAGCCTAAAACAAATTATATAGGGTGTATATAGGCGCCGGATTTAAGCTTCACACCATTTTTACTTCCTTGTACGGAGTAAGGAAGTATTGTAATCGCGAAAAATTTCGGTTCTCAGATTTTGACGGAAATATCCGTTTTGACCTTTTCTGAATCCATTATGACTTTCGTCGTGACGTCTGTACGTACGTACGGACGTATGTGTGTCGCATAACTCAAATACGGTTAGACGTAGAAAGTTGAAATTTTGTATTTAGGACTGTTATAGCATCTAGTTGTGCACCTCCTATTTTTTGTTTCAATCTATATAGCGGAAGTAGTACATTTTTCAAATATTTCGATAAATATTTAATTTAAGACAAATTTTTTAATTTTAAATGAAAGATTATGTGATTATTACCTACAATCGGTATTTTATAAATATTTTTGTATCTGGTATCATTTAGGAATAATTAAAGTATATATTTATAATTTAGTATTTCGGTATCTTGTAGTCCATGATCGATTAACATTTGTTACTACGTAAAATTTAAATGATTATGACATGACAGTGACAATAGTAAAATATGCTTTATATCTTGTTCTGCAGTTTAAATAAAATGACTAAAATATATTTGTGAGTATAGTAGCAGTAGTAGTAGTACTAGTATAATAAGTTAAAAGAATTTTTTATATTATTCTACATTTTAGTTATTAAGAAAAGTATGAACACACAAGGCGTACACACATGTTGTGTCCACGTCAGATTTTTTTTCATAATGTTGGCAGCTCTAAAAATTTAATGTGTCATCTATCAACCTTGCGATTAGTGAACATGGAATGCTTTACGAAAGAACAACGCACACACAAATCGTGTTCTCGGGACCTCAAAATGTGTTTATCCATTGAAAACTCACTATCGAAATTTTAGCATGATTACAATAGGTACCTCTCTTACAAAACTAACTGGCGAGAGATAAAAAACGGACTGTCAAAATTTTACACAACATTATTATATTTTGCATTTTTTAGAAACATTAAAATGTATACTATATTCTAAATAGATAACCTGATATTCAGATTTTAATTTTTACATTCAAGTAAAAGAAAGATAGATTCTGAAAAGATGTTTACAATTTAAATGGAAGTTAAATACCTATTAAACATAACATTAAATTTTACTAACCATGCTACTTAGCAAAATCTTGATAAAGAAGCCTATTAGATATTAATATCACTCTTTGAGAGTTTGTTGCGCATAAGTTTAGGAGGGTTAAGGTTTATTAAAATACGAGCGTTATTGCAATTGTTGCGGTCTATCATATATCATATCAAACAAAAATGTCTATAAGGATTTAAATTGATTTAAATAATAATAATAATATTTTTTACTAAATAAATTTGTTTTATTCAATTTTGACGTTTTAAACTGCTATTATTAACTCCATAGCAACAACTTTAAATAAATGTTTATTCACAAGTGAATTTAAACTTTTTAAACCACTCAACACATTTTTAAATCACTCTGATGTCATTATTTCGTCAAAAATGCATAAAAACAATGACAACTAGCCACTGACGACTACTTTGATTTTCTTTTTTGTTATGTCAAAATAAATTTATAATTCATATATTTGAAATAATTTCGTCAACATTGAATAAAATATTGTATAAAACACGTGAGATACGAATGTTTATTCCCTCGAAGAAATTATCCCACTCGCCCTTCGGACTCGGGGGCTAAACTTTCTTCTCTTGAATAAACATTCATGTATCTCACTTGGTGTATAAATATCTATAATCACACTTGCAACAAATTAATAAACACATTAATTGTCATTTGAAAACATTGTAAGTAATACTTTTTATGTTCGACTGCATCATATTACCTTGTTTTATGATACTGTTTACTATCTATTATTAATAATTAAAATTATGGTATGAGCTTTTAGAATTTTTCGGAAACGTATTTCAGATTATAACTTATTTATTCTTATTTTATTATTTTCTCATGTCTCAAGTTTTATAAAAACTTTAGACAACAAGAGTAACTCAAGCTGGAAGGCAACGTCTACAAGTACTAGGTAATCCGAGGAAACTCATCGACATGGAATGAAACGGTCTTCTTAACGCAATATTCTCATAAGTACATGGTAGCTAGCGCAACTATAGCTACAAGCCGCTTTTGATGTACCTTCACATTCTCAACGACGGACGAAAGCAATTGCAAGAGAAGAGCATCGCCCATGTCCGCAAGCATTGGCCGTGGCTGTTCGAGAGTTTGAGAAACAAGAGATTATTCATGCTCGTGCGGCATTGATTTGTTAGGCACCGGCACCACGTTTACATAATAATTCTCCTGGAAATATGCTGTTATGAGTGTAGAATCATGAGGCCTGAATGTTCAGTAATGAGTTTGTAACAAAGTGAAGACCTACTTGGAATTGTGTGAACTTAGTATTCTTGGGGGATGGAAATTATGGGAAATTACTTTACGCTCCTCTGCATGCTCAAACATATAAGAATAAAATGTGTGCTTTCAAATAGTTTTATCGTCTGCTGCGAGCGTCGAGCGTCGAGAACAAATAAAAAAGTATATTACCTTCTTACTTCAGTGTAATGTGTAATGCAGTTTTTATTAAACTAGGATTTTATTATGCAATTACTGATCTATTTATATGTTCTACAAGTTTAAAAAGTATAATATGAGGCTAGTGTCTAAGTAGCAGTAACCAAATATATCCTCACCTTTTTATTGGCTGTATAATATACGAATATATTGTGTTGAAATTGTGCTACCTTGTAACTCTTTGATATTTATTTTTCTGTTTTGAACCACGATTTCCGTCTAGAATTTCATACATTTATTTAACTTTTAACTGTGTTGCCATTGTACGTTGTAGAATTTATTAAAATTTTAATTTTGTTCCATTCATAGTAAGTCAGATATCCATTATGCTATCTTCAATCCAGTGTTCAAAAAATTTGTTCCTTGCAAAAATTGCGCTTGGTTTTACGAATTAAAAAAAATTGTTTTGCGTTCCATGACAGTATATCAAGCCCTCCTTAGGAAGAAGGTCCTATCTCCAAATTTTGTTTTCTGCATAAACTTTTACAAATATACCAAGATACAATGTCCAAAGACCAATAACTGACCTAAGAAAAGGTAGAACTTATTATTATAATTATATACAGCAATTTTAATAGTATAAAAGCCTCATAGACGTTTCCACAAAATTTTTATATTAATTTATATAAAATAATAGCTAAACCATCATTTTAGCAGATAGGCCCTTTCTCCCAAGGACGGCAGTATATGTCTTTAAATATATGCACGAAGTTGTGAAATAACTTGTATAAAATAATCTGTATACTCGTTAAACAAATAACCCTGTATATGTTGAACAAACCAAATATTCAAATTAACATTGTTATTGCAAATTTATTTTTATTCCTTTACACGTTAGTAAATCATAAGTTGACCGCGCGAATGATTTGAAAGGGGAATATAAATACATAAGTGTGCAATAAATAATAAATAAAGCTGGTGAATAGTGACGTGTTGTTGAACTTCAGAACACATGGTTAAAACAGGGCATTCATCACCGCGCTATCGATTGTTTCCGTATCCGCAGTTGTCACGACCGCCTGCTGCCTGACAAGCCCAAGCAGACGGCAACGCCAACCGGCAAAATAGAAACAAGAAACAAAAAGCTTCTTCTTTCACTCACCTTGTAAGTGGACAAGTCTTCGACAACACACGCCAAGATGGCCTCCCGCCCAACGGGAATGGTGATATTGGTGATGGGCTCGCTAAATTTTGGGTTTTCTGAAACAAACGTAAAAACAAACATAATGAGAAAGAAGAAGGCGCTGAATAAACAAAAAACTCCAGCAAATACTGTTTGCGTTAATAGGTGGCACGTTTAACAGTTATTTTTTGTTTCTTTTTCTTACGGCGGTGGAAGTCTCTTCCGAAAAGGAAATTAAATCCAGCATAAATAATAACGTTACCATATCTACGCAGGGCAACAAACGACTTAAATCGCATTATTTAAAGTCTTCTCCAGCGGGTGCTGCCTCTTATTTCCACTTATTTCAGTTACTTCGTTTGGATTAGCGAATGAGATTCCATTTAGATGTTGAGTGCTGACTTGGCCACTCGCTTTAATCAGCTTAAATATTACATTGGCTAATTTTAGATACTACCGAACGAACACGAGGCGCAATTATTTAGAACATCGACCGATTCAAAAGCTGAATTCATTACGCAAAACAAAAACGAATTGATTATTTAGCATTAAAAGTAAATAGAAGACAGTTAATAATCTACATTAAAAAGCAATTCTCCTGAAATCTATGCCGTAAGAACACTTTGAAAGATATTCCTTCATTTTAAATAAAATATACTTCATTTGTATTTTACCCTTAACGATATTTAAAAAGCTATAGGTACTTGAGCTAAAAAATAACGTAACCTACTCATTATTACAAAAAAAACTAATCAAACTAAATGAAATGTAGTAGTACAACCTAAAAATACTTTTCTCATAACATACAGGTATGAGTATCTAATACTTATAATTGGTTGGTATTAATTGAACATTGAAGAGCATATTTCGTGTAAATTTTGTGAAGGAAAAGAATGACTATGTGGGATACCTTGCTTATATGGTATACATTGATGTAGTAGGTACCGGGTGCTTTCTTTGAAAATGTCCGGTATGGTTTTTATGACGTCATCAATCCAATATATCCGGACGTTAGGGACTTTACCTTGCACTTTTTGCGATATGTAGTTCTGATTTTTACTTCCTTGTACGGAGTAAAAAGGAAGTATTGTAATCGCGAAAAATTTCGGTTCTCAGATTTTGACGGAAATATCCGTTTTGACCTTTTCTGAATCCATTATGACTAGTTTCGTCGTGACGTCTGTACGTACGTACGGACGGACGAATGTATGTCGTATAACTCAAATACGGTGAGACGTAGAAAGTTGAAATTTTGTATTTAGGACTGTTATAGCATCTAGTTGTGCACCTCCTATTTTTTGTTTCAATCTACAAACCGGAAGTAGTACTTTTTTCAAATATTTCGATAAATATTTAATTTAAGAAAATTTTTTAAATTTTAAATGAAAGATTATATGATTATTACCTACAATCGGTATATTATAAATATTTTTGTATCTGGTATCATTTAATAATAATTAAAGTATATATTTATAATTTAGTATTTCGGTATCTTGTAGCCCATGATCGATTAACATTTGTTACTACGTAAAATTTCAATGATTATGACATGACAGTGACAATTAATAGTAAAATATATGCTTTATATCTTCTTCTGCAGTTTAAATAAAATGACTAAAATATATTTGTGAGTATAGTAGCAGTAGTAATAGTACTTATATACCTATTAATATATTTGTATAATATAATTCTACATTTTAGTTATTAAGAAAAGTATGAACAGTTTAATAGGCGTACAAGGAAGTCATGTGGTGTCTACCTCAGATTTTTTAATATGTTGTTAGAATCAGCTACGGTAGTGAGAATCCAAGATTGCAGCTTCGAAAAACCTGTGCTTTCTGCGTAATACGTAATATATTTGTATAATAAATTAAAAGAATAAAGTAGGTATGGCGGGAGGTCTTGTGGTGGCCACTTCAGATTTTTTAATATTATTCTACATTTTAGTTATTAAGAAAAGTATGAACAGTTTAATAGGCGTACAAGGAAGTCATGTGGTGTCTACCTCAGATTTTTTAATATGTTGTTAGAATCAGCTACGGTAGTGAGAATCCAAGATTGCAGCTTCGAAAAACCTGTGCTTTCTGCGTAATACGTAAAAATTTTGGGAATTTTTTCAGTTGTTACCTAATAACTCGTAAATTATGCGTTTTCGATGCATAGGCGATGTTATTATTTTTAAAGAACATTAAATTTGCAACAATTTAAGCCCAACCGCAGCTCTGTACGTCCAATAGTTTCCGAGATATGGCACTTCTAAAATGAGCAATTTTTTCCAAAAAATAAAAGTTAGTTTTTTTAATTTTCCGTAACTTTTGTGTTTAATTAACTGTAATTTCTGAACGAATAAAAATATTGCTGCAAACTTGGATTCACACTACCCTAACTGAGCCTAACAACATCTTAAAAATACACAAGTAGAAGAGACTTCGCGTAATAAATTCTGCATACAAATTTGACATGCTATAGTAGCGTAAAAATTTGTTGAACTGGATTTATTTAATATTTAATCATTGATCGTTAGAAACGAATTTGTTTCTAACTACCATGACCAAGTCAAGCTTACTCTGACTCTCATTAAGTTCATTAAAAATTCATTGGGTTACTTGCAGCACTTCATTACTTGTTCACGTGCTTTAATAAAATTACTGTTGTGCCGCATTCGCTTGTTACACAGATACATCATGTATAATTAAATTTCTGATCACAACAAGTTCTCCCCGAGGGAAATGATGAAAAATGTATTTGTCTCTGACTTTTTATCTACAATTAATTACTCAAGTTACAAACATAAAGCAAAAATGACTCGATAATTAATCAAAATCAGATTGTGGTAATTTGATTTTCTCGAGGATTTTCTAGGAAAAAAGTTTTGCTATTTTTTATAGATTAAAGAGAGATAAGAGAACCACTAATAATTTTTAATTGGGATGCATTAGAGTGAGTGCTTCTTTGAACGACATAATTAATTTAATAAAAATGAAAATGTACATTTTGTATCAGCTAAAAAATATGTATGTACTGTGCGGGCGAAATATATATATGTAGTACGTTAAGTTTCAATTTTAATATACGCCACAGTTATTTTTATTTTTTAAATTAAAGTCTTTCTAAAAATTACTCAAAATTCGGTCCTATCCGTAAAAATCCGCTTAATAACTAGTGGCGTAACTATAAGAAAATCCACAGGCGAGTGTTTGTAAACTGGAATCATAATAAACAAATGTTAACTATTAAAATATTAATCAAGAATGGTAAAAATTTAGGTTATTTTACAACAAAAAATGGCAAGAAACAAAAAATAACAAAGGTTAGTAGTTGGTATGTTGTTCGTTCGTTCCTAATGGAACAAAATAATTTGATATAAAATAAATTCATGTTTTCAAAATATATTTAGACGTTTTTCTGAAGGAAAACTGTACCATTTACATGGAAATTTAAGTTATAGGTACATTTTTATAATATTTTTTTGTAAATTACAAACTCATACTTGACAATTTTTCTAGTAAAATTGCTCATTTACAATAGTCAGCAATCAATTATGGATGAAATAATTACAAAACTTAGCAATACCTACATTTACCTATACAGAGTGTTTATATACCTCTGCACGGAAATTTAATAGATTATAATATAACGTCCGTTTAACTGTTTATTTATTTATTATGTTGTTTATAAAATAAAATTATAAATACTATAAGACTATCTACAAATAGTCACTTGTTGTAATGTAATAATAAATACTCAGTTTTTAAACAAGACTTTTAAACAAGAGATACTAAAATTTGCACTATCCTTATTTTTGAGATTTTTGAAAAAAATATTTTTTATCTATAATAACACCCTGTATATCCAGATCCACTATTTTTAACTGTTACCCGGTTTTGTCCGACTCTATTTGTGGAGCAATCAGCCAAAAACGGTTAAATCCACTTTTTAAAATAAATAAGTTAGGTATGAATTAACTGTTTTAGGGGTCAGTTAAATCCAATGGTGATGTCAGAATCAAGCTAAATATGCTAAATCCTATTGAAAATCAGACTCAAAATGTAGGCAATCAAGCAAAAGTAGATAAATCCAACAAAATAAATATTAAATTTATTTTTCAACGAAAACAAGATAAATCCGTTGTATTCCAGTGTTTATTCGGTGTAAGTTTAGATGACTCTGTGTGGCAAATTCTCAAATTTAATCAAATGACATTGACAGATGGTATTATCTATTAATTATTTTTACCTTCCGCTTACCTGTAAAGGAAGGTATTGGAATCATGCAAAAAATCGGGTTGTGAGTTTTAAGTGGATGAGCACGAATTAGGGTCCTTACAACTCATTTTTGATAGTTTCTCGATGATGTCTGTATGTATGTGTGTGGTCCGGGCCGATGCCGGATGTCGCATAACTCAAATACGAATGTTGATATTAGGTATTTTACAATTGTATACGAATAGGAAGAGAACATTAGATTTTGGTACAAATATATTCACCGGAAGTAATATTTTTTGAAAATTGAAAAAGATTATTGTCAAAAATGTATATAAATTTGGATAAATATAGTATTTATTTGTAATAAGAATAATAGGCAAAGTTATTTGCAACTTACGTTATAAAAAAATTGTCTTTATCTGGTAGCATTAAAAAACTGCGGTAAAATTTAAAAAATAAATTTATCAGATAAAACGTTGAAATCTTGTAATCCATGTTCGGTTGATTTTTATTTCTGTGTAAAAAATATTGACAGGTGAGACGGGTGACAAGTTGGCATACTAGCGCGACTAGCGCCATAATAAGTCATAAGTAAAATATTAAAAATATAGTAATTGAACGGAGGATGGCTTCAACACAGAAGAGTTTGCCTGTGAACGAATCTTTTGATTCAGGTGACGCAAATTTCTGTGTTTGAATATTTTAGATTTTTATTTATATATTTTAGGGACACCGAAATTGTATACTTATACATTTATGTTTATAAGTCTAGATATGGCGGAAGGTTGTGTGCAGGCCACTTCAGATTTTTTTAAATATATTTTCAGTTAAGTATATTGTTAAATGTTGATAAGAACTAAATTATTCTTTGTAAATAAAACATAATTATTAACCAATAATTATTTATTTAATTTGTATTAAAACAAAAAAACAAATAGTATATTGTGTTATTAGGATTAAAAGTGATACTTTGTTTGATGAGCAATTAATTTACATTTGCGAGGCGAAGCGTAGCGAAGCCGAGCGGATGCAAAAATTGCGAATCAAACAAAGACACTTTTAATCCAAATAACACATACTATTTTTTCTTCAACCAAGAAAATTACTTTTTAAATTATTGAAATATTTTGTTGAAATATGATTGAAACTAAGAAGGTAGCTTTGCTTTAACTTTTGTTTTGTTTACAAATTTTATTGTTCTGTCTTCTGTCAAACTAAAATAAATCAAGAGTTTTTCTGGAATTATGCTCCTGATAATACATACCTGATGATTAAAGTAAGTGTTTAAATATGAGGAATGAGAATATAACTATCTAAATATTATTAATTTTTATAGATTGTTGTAATACTGGAAATTTCGGGTGAATGCCGTTGCGATGAATTGGTACGTTTAAAGATTGATGTTATTGAAGACGTCAAATCAGCTATGGTAAACATACATGGTAGACAGCTAAAAAAATATTACGGTTCGATGAACCTAGCACTAGTAAAAGTATAATATCCTCCATTCGTGATGATAATACCAGTAGAAAAATTGAAGAAGTGCGTGATAATCAAGCTCAAGAAATATTACGCTCCCAATATTCTAGTAGAAATACAGAATCTACTTTTAAGCTTAGGATTAAAAGTACTTTTAAGCCTAGGATTAAAAGTGTTACCTAGCAACAGTTACATTTTTTTTATTAATAACAAAAACGTCAACTTTTAATACTAAAAACAGTATTAAAAGAACCAACTTTTAAGACGGTTGAAGAAAAACCTATTTTTTACATTTCAAACAAAAGCAGATAAATCCATTTCAATCAATCAAAACTAGATATATCCATTTTATTTTTGTTACTAACTAATTAAGTTTAAACAATTAATTAATTGAAATACACTTTTTCTTGTCTAATGTCTAAGCATTAAAAAATGCATATGTTAATTTTTGTTTAAATATCATGGAATTTGAGTTACGGGTTTTTTGTTAATAACTCAAGATCGTTTATAGTGGATTTAACCGTTTTTGGCTGATTGCTCCACATTTAGCATTAAATATTATATTTTCGTTTCCTCTGTTATCTCTGTTTAAGTTTATTCCATACCAATAGATTGAATGTATTAAGTACTCATTAAACGCTAGGAACATTACCAATTTAATTAAATCGAAATTAATGTCACAAGATTATCAAAACGTAGCAAGGGAAAGTGCAGTCGAGTCATAACCATCGCGATATTCGTTATATATCGCCGCAAGTATTAATAATTGCATTAGGGGAGCTATACTACGACTACGAGGCTATTAAAGTGAGACAGTTGAAAATCGGCGTCTGTGACAATCCTGCATCGCGTGCACCATTACAATCACCAACTTTAAATCAAAATCAATGGCATGGCAAGCAAGGATTTGTTCTAAGCCCATAACCTGCGGGTTTTATTTACTAGTTTCGCGGCTCAACCAAAGATTAGATCCCTTTTCCAAATCGAATGGGAATGCGTGTGACAGCACGCTCCCAGGACACTTCTCAACCCTGTCTGGATCCTGCAGGATCGAAGGGATACTCGGTATCAAATACAACATGCAAGAAAGAAGACTTGAGACCCGCACGTAAAGTGTATAAGTATTGACATGAATACTTCTTATTTCAACTTTTCCAATTTTTGACATTAGTTTACAAGTGAAATTAATATGATGTTACCTTAAGGAGTCCGTCTGGTAGTTAATTTTTTTTAAACAGAGGTGTGCGCGTCCCATGGTCATTTGGTATTTAGAGGTTTTTCCTTTATTTACAACATATGAACATGTCACCAAAAGATGTGAAAAGGTCTCTCTGTTTTCATTTTTCTTCTTTAACTTATGATTTTGGAAAAACATGACTTTGAAATCAGCCATTTTTCTTGATTTTTAAGAACTTTTTTCTGGTAAACAAAAAGCTATATTAAATTTTTGAAAACAGAGGGACATAAATTGAACCTTTGTTAAGAAGAAGTTTTTTTTTCATTCGTCTATGTTATAAATTAAATGATATATGATGGGACATCGATGCTATGTTTTCGCTGTTAAAATTGTAGATTCTTAAGTTAGCCAGTACATTCTATGCTCAATTTTCTTTACCTACATTTTTTATTTGAGTGACTGTAAAAAGAAGGGCTTGACGTCATTTGAACCCGCCTCACTTTGAAAATGACGACTTACATTCAGGAGTTCGGTATTTTCTGAACGCGCCTCTTAATATTCTTGGAATATTGTAGTTGTAGCTACATTACATTCGGTTTGGCTAAAATATAGTACTTTTATTTATTTACAGTGGACAGACTAACTGACTGATAGTTATTTGTTTAACTAGGCCAAAAAATATTAGTTTTGCTGCCGCGGCTAGAGTTTCATACACGAGGCGCAGCCGAGGCTATGAATCTAGCTTAGGCAGCAAATCTGTATTTTGTGCCATGTTAAACAAATTATTTTTTGGCGATTGTTATTAATTAATATTAATTTAGTGATTATTTTAAATATATTCATAGGTATCGGAATCAAATTATGTTGCTATTCGTATGTTGACAGTTGCTATGAAAAAACAAAATAGGTTAGGTATGTTGATGAATTTTATAAATGTCACATTTCTTTTTTCACCCTAGTAACAATTACTTTTGCTGCCTGGGCTTTTTTTACTATTTTTGCTGCCTAGGCAGCAAAAGTGACAATTTGCTGTCATAAAACAGCACTTTTAATGTCAATCACCGAAAAATGTATTTATCTGATGCCTTCTTATAATGACAACATTAAAAGCCTCAATTTTAGGACCATAATGAATTCAGTATAGTACTCAGTAGCACAGTGTTTTTCAAACTATGTCGCGATAAACTAATATGTCGTCGAATCTTATCAAATGTGCCGCGAAATATTGTGACCTAAAATATTTTTAAAATGCTGGCCACGAAATTTTAGTGATATAGACACTTTTTGTAATTTTTCATTGATATCTACTCATGATTGTTACTTTTAATTTACTGTTTGAAACGACAGTCGACTGACACAAAATCATGATTTTTGGGTTCAGTACGTTATGTTATGCTGGAGGGGGATAAACAACCTTTTCATTGCAATGCAATACAGTGTGTACAATTTTAAATAAATTGAAATTTTAACATGTTACAAATTTTATAATTAAAGAAATGCTTATTTTATTAGACAAATATCTAACTATATAATCTAGGGTATAACTAGAAAGAAAACGTCGGTGCACATAACATTAACAGAACACAAATATTTTAGTAGCTTTATGGGTTGAGTAAATATGCATAAAAATTAAACATTCCATCTTCGAATTAACTTCTAAAGAATCTGGCATTTTGCTGCTTAAGCGTAACACTTTTGAATAAATATTTACCCAAATCAGCTCGCCGTATAAAATTTTTAATTAATGCGAATTCTGACAGCTTTTCATTCGATACGGATTAAACTTTTAAAGAGTTACTTTGTGATACATATTATATTGATTTAAATTTTGGTTATACTTTATTTTTTTGTATATAACAATACAATAGGCTAATTTAAATGAAAAATAATTGAATTTTATTTCATGTTTGTTTTTTGTACAATTTATTTTTTGACATGGCAAATATTGGGTTTTCGCCATCACACATGCAATAAACTGATGAGTGTTTCCCTTACACAGAGTTCATGATATTAATTTTCGAGCTATTGTGTTGATTGTGGTAATCATATTTACTATATTTAGTCACCTCTTCTATGGTATGAGATTTGAGGAAAGCAGTAACTGGTAGATTGAGAATGCACTCAGGTATTTCAAAATTATTTCAGCGATTTATTGACGTATTTCATACATTTCTTGTAAATGTCTAAAAAAATAAAGAAATTATTATAATAGTGAAATAATTCTTGACTGAATTTGGAATTTGAAGAAGGAAAATAATGGGTGCACCAGTCACTGTGATTACTATTATGCTTCTTTATTCATAATGTCGACGTTTCGGTCTTAAATTGAGACCTTCCTGAGGACAAATGAATTTCACATAATATTGTCACGTATAATATCACATGTGCATTAATTCTTTCCGGAAAAAATTTGGAGTGATTTCCAACAACGTTTTGCACGATAGCTAATTGCGTTGTTGGAATGCACGATAAAAAATTTCCTGGACATGAATTAATGCACGAGTGCATATTCGGTAAGAAAATCGCAATGACACCGCCGTTTTATATTTGAATTCTTTTTACAATAGAAAATTAAAATATTTACTAAATTTGTATTAAACATCAATAAATATGTATTATTTACCTTATTATTTGCTTATTTACACTAAAAATGATAATTTAACCAATTTTTAATTTAATGTCAAAGTGACAGATGACGAAAAATTTCCGTTTATTAATTTCTAGTTAAGTTACTTAGCTACTAGTAAAAAATTTCCGAGAAAATTTTTATAAAACCATGGTTACTATTATTGTAATCAATTCATCCATTGGCTGTTATTTGTGTCATGCGATTTTCAATACAATAATTTACAATCGTTCTTGTATAAATAAATCTTCGGTACCACATGGAAAACTTAAGACTTTTTAATTTTAAAATTGTTATTAAAACATTTGAATCAAACGGAGAAAACTGACAGCAATGGACGACATTATGAATAAAGAAGCATAATAGTAATCACAGTGACGCACCCATTATTTTCCTTCTTCAAATTATTATTATAGTTACTAAAAATTTTGAAACGTCTTCGTTTATCCGAAACCTAATGAAATTCTAAGAGGACATATAAATTATTGATTTTAAAAAAAATTGTTTAAACGAATAAAAATATAGACTACCGGTTTTAGAAAATCACATTTAAATATGATACATTATTTATTAAATTAGATTTGTCCATTATGTTACGTTCATTTATGAAACCCCGAATTGGTAAGACATCTCTTCGTCTAAACACCAATGAACAAACAAAACTAATAGCCGGCGACGGAACGTATGTCAGCTGGTTTTATCCTCTATCCACCGTCGTCTAAATGACGTCCGCGTCTCTTGGGCTTCGAACCGCACAAGCGCGACGCCGACGTCTCCACGCACAGCGGCAGCGCCGGCGTCTTGGACCGGGTCCTCACCATTATTTTGTACTCATGAGAACGAGCTCTTTTTTCATTGCATAATGACGCTGAATTTACCCCGAGAGTAAAATTACTTTAAATTATCCGGCTCGTGCAGACGAGACTGGTTTATTTGTGTTCCTAATAGATATCATAAGTTAGCTATTTTATTTTATTTAGCGCAAAAATTTTTTCATTTAAGTTGATAATATATTATAAACATGATGAAGCAAATTTTATTGTTAATTAAGAAGTAACTGGAACAGTTAATAAAAGTAGAAAAATTTTTGAAGAAGCGTCCAACCTCGTATATAGGTATGTATTAATTTATGCAATGGGTTTTACATATCACTAGCACAATATCTAATGTAAAATGTATTTTTTTGAAAAAAAGTGGTTCCATTTACACAACAGTTTTGGGTAAAGTATGTTTCTTATGCTGCAACACTATTGGTTTGATAGGGTAATTGCGACATTCTATTATTAATTTGTGTTTGCGGAGGTATTTTTTGAATATTTTATTTTTTTATATCAAATTTCGTTGTACGCTATTTCCGGATGTGGCCGAATTGACCACTTCTGTCCATTGGGATCGAGATTTCCCCAAATAGCTATCTCCCATTTACATTCTGATTCGATGTAGGTACCTAACTTTTTAAACAAAACCCTTTTAGTATCTATCAAACGAAAATACAAACATATATATATATATATATATATATATATATATATATATATATATATATATATATATATATACAGGGTGAGTCATCGAAATGCCCGTCGTCGATATCTCCCTTGTCGTTAAAAATACAGCAAAAATTGATTAACAGAATTTTTCGTCTACTCAAGGAGCATTTAATAGATATTTATACACCAAGAGAGATACATGAATGTTTATTCAAGAGAAGAAATTTTAGCCCCCGAGCCCGAAGGGCGAGTGGGATAATTTCTTCGAGTGAATAAACATTCGTATCTCACGTGGTTTATACAATATTTTATTCAATTTTGACGGAATTCAAATATAATGAATTATAAATTTATTTTGACATAACAAAAAATAAAATCAAAGTAGTCGTCAGTGGCAAGTTGTCATTGTTTTTATGCATTTTTGACGAAATAATGACATCAGAGTGATTTAAAAATGTGTTGAGTGATTTAAAAAGTTTTAATTCACTTATGAATAAACATTTATTTAAAGTTGTTTCTATGGAGTTAATAATAGCAGTTTAAAACGTCAAAATTGAATAAAATTATTTTCACATATACAGGCTGTTGCATAACGACTTGGCAATAATTGTTCGTCTTTTTTAAGTGAAACACACTATATATTTTTATATATTTTGAATTGTATTTTATTTACCTATACGAACATATAAATTTAGTTTTCCGCGGCGTTGCCAAGTTATTCAATTTTTTCTCTAAAAAAAGCCGAATTAACGTATTGTTTTATAAAGGCGTACTGAAGTTATTTTAATAGTAAAAATTATGAATTTTTTTTCTGTACAACTGTAACTATACTCTTTGTTCTGACATAACTTTTTTTAAATGTTATTATACAGGGTGTTCAGTACAGAGAATCAAATTTACTCAATTTCAAATGGCTATAACTCGTCATTTTCAATTAATTTCGAAATTAATGTTTTTAGGCATAGGACACCTTTTATAACATAAGAAGATGCAAAAATACACACAACAGAATAATAAAACAAGGGAGATATCGACGACGGTCATTTCGATGATCCAGCCTGTATATATATATATATATATATATATATATATATATATATATGTCGGCGAAGGAACTTGGCTAGGGTTAAACATGATTAATAAACAGTAAAAATTAGAACAACGTAGATACAGATAGCCAGGGACCACAATGTTTAATTATCAGCTCCCAATACAGACAAAAGAATCACAAATTATAATAACTCTTAGTAAAAGTGAACAGACGTAAAGAATGATGACGGTTCCAAGGCACACGTCTAACTTCCATAATCACGACAACTTCTCGCCGAGGCTTCGTCCAGAATACGCCAGCCATTCATCGACCAATCGGATCATCCAACGACTATTAGCACATCTGCATTCCTTACATTTCTATTATAAACAAAACAATTTAATAATGTTACGACATTAATAATACTGCGATAGAACCAGAAACCAAATGCTGCACGTTTTGCGCCATAAGATGTAGGTAATTACTAACTTAAGTTTATATTAATTTTGTGGGTATCTAAATCTCAAATAGAGATATATTTTCTAAATCTATGTGGCAAAGGTTTCACTTACCCAACATGACCTGTTTCCAATTTTCTTGAAAATAAATACCTCTCTTATGTGATATTTTCACAACAAAACTAAATAAATTGAAAAAACATTTTACGATACACTCGTATCTCGGGATGATTAGGCAAGGTTTTGCAACAAAAATAATGCGTGTAAGTGCACTAACAATAACATAGTCTTTCAGTGGTTATTGCCCGCATAAATTTTTGTTTTAAAACAATACACAATTGATACAATAATACGACGGTAGAAAAATATATTTTTCTACGCCTGCTTCTGAAAGTTTTTGTTTCTAGATTGATTTTAATGTTGAAAGCAACTGTATGTTTCAAAGTACCTAAGTGTGCGTTAAAATACCTAAGTTAAGTATGCTGTAAAGTACTTTGTCGCACACTTTTGGGGACTTTGCAACACAGTTTTGCTATTTTTAAATATTCATTGATATTTCACAAAAATTTAAAAATTTAACAGTAAATGACAAAACATAATGGTTATTTTTGTATTTTTCAACTTCCTTGTTTTGCACGAGTAGAAAAAATAGTGTGTATAAAACATGTATTGAAAATATTTTGACGAACTTAAACAATTGCAACCCTCCCTTCGCTCGGGCTGCAATTATTGTTCGCGTTCGACAAAACTATATTATACAAATAAGTATTGATTTACATTAAAATGCATTATTAACAGTGAAGGTAATAATAAAAGTATTGTTTTGTTGATTCCAATTTATAAGAAAAGTAAATATTTCTACGATTGGCAACATGAGTAATATTATTTAACATAAAAACATGTCAAGATAATACGAAAAAATTCCAAGAAAAAGGCAAGAAAGGTAAATGAGATTTTTGCTACTAACCGTAATAGGCTGCGCACAAAAAATCATTCTTTTTTATTATTATTAAGTCATTAGGATCTTTCTTGTCCCTATTTCTTTATAACACCCTATACATTTAATTGAGGGAAACCTTGTCCAATGCCGAACTTAGATTAAATGATACAAATAAACGAAAAGCATGTCTAGCAACAAAATAAAACCCGGTACTCCCCTGGTTGTTTTTTCTTCCAGTTTTTCTTCCGACGTGTCATTCATCTCTAGACTGTCACTCCGTCACAGTGCAGTGGGCCAAACAAAACACGGTTAACGTTAAAGTATTATTTGACGTTGGTTGCTACTGACAGCAGACAGATTCGGCGAGTATCTATTGCACCACCCCCGGACGCTGCTGGAACGTTTCATTGATTCAATTCCCCGAGGTTTTGCCAACAAATGATTTATATCTCCACATACATCTTTCAAGTTTAGGAACAATATTTGTTTTACTGATTTTCAAATCTTGCTGTATAACACACCCATTAAAATTTTAAATAAATATCTTTAAAAAGAAAAACAGTCAAGCATGAACATACTTAAAATTCCGTCAAATTTTATAACTATTTATTATTTTAATTTAATAACCAGCTTTATCCATAAATGTTTACATTTACTGAAAAACGTTTGCCTATAAGAAAATACACTATCAAATACTATAGGTATTCTGTATTGTCAATTTTTCAATGTTTACTTTTTCAGGAAAATAAATATACCTACACGTCAAACCATAGCAAGGTTAAATTAGTTAAATTTTCTTAACATATTTAAAAACAAATAAACAAAATTTTGCATATTGTATAGGCGATCTTGAGTAAGATTGCCACTTTATTTCTTAACAAAGTTTATACAAATTAGTTATTAAGAATATTATTTGATTATGTTCAGATTCAATTATGTTCATGTCAAGAATTGTGAGTTTAATAATAACAGGGAAAATATCTTTTCCAAGATAATAATTTTTTTGGCTGTTCAATTCTCGTCTCAAAGAACTAGATTTTCGTCTCGTCTCAATTTCTTGAAAAAAAATTGTTGCCATGTATTTGAAATACTAGAAGTGAATTTAGGAATATTTTTGTACATTTGTGTTAAATTTGCACACAATTCTTGTTTTAGAAATAATAGGATATTATACAACGACGCTAAATAATGAATGCTATTATTCCCGAAGATGAAATTTATAACACGGGCGAGCAAAGCGAGTTTTTAATCATTCGAGAGAATATTAGTCATTATAGCAAGTTGTATACTGTACTTTATCTACGACTAATTTGTTACGTAAAAGATTTTAATAAAATATATACCAATACGCAAAAATGTTGACATTTCCAAATGTCAATTTTCATTTTATTGCACCTATAACCAAGAAAATAATTGTTAGACAATATCAAAGAAATCGAACAGTTGTAGGAAAAAATCCTAATACTTTTTAAATAAAATTGTACAAAAAAATTAAATTAAAAAATACATTAGCAAAGTAGGTAAGTACGTTCAGGAAAGAAAACCTCAAAATATGTAAAAATATTCTAAAATTCTTGAAAAGCGTCCAAGTTTATTCAAATGTTACCTCTAAATAAACGTTAGCGATTTAAAAAATAAATTATGCGGTATTAAATAACACGAAAAGTGCATAGCTGTTTGCGATGCACTGAAGAGTAAACTCGAGTGAACTGTCACCATCTGCACTAATGGAAACCGACAACTTTGATTCTCAGATCTGTGTTCTATGACATCCCAGTCCAATGGGAATTTTACTCCAGATATCTACCCTGAGACCGAACAACTGCTTACAGGGATATAGAAGTGCTGCAGGTTGGTACCATGTCCCTTGCGGATTCACAAAACTGCAAAATATCTACATTATTTAGTTGAGATGTGATTCATTTATTCATTTATTTGCATTCTTGCTTTTTAAATTTTTCTTGCCATTTATAGTGACCGAAAAAAATAATATCAAATAATGACTTAAGGCCCGAATGTAGCTGTCTGCGAGAACAAGATAGATTTATACAGATTTAGTGAGTCGAACAAAGGCAGCAATAGGGAACGCGCTCTCGTAGAGGGATCAAAATTGGTACTAAATTTGAACGTATCATCACAAACAAGGGTTCATTTGAAAGATAAAAGTTCAATCTAGATCCGTCTAGTGTTGAAATTTGCAATTTTTGTTGATATACTGAGTAACAGTTATGTAAAGTTAGGCAAGTTATGACAAGTTTATGCCATTGTAAAATTGAAACAAAAAATAAAACACTAAGCGGGTGCGGAGTTCATTATTATCTCTAAATGAAAAAAAAATTAAATCGATCCGACCAAAATTAGTCTCAATTTCATTCCCTATTCAAAAGCATATTTTGCTGCGCGCAACTTCACTGCATTGCGCTCTTAAGATTGCAAAAAACGTCATTTTAATTTTTTCTACTTCAAATTCCTAGGCCAAAGACAAAAAATAAAAATATAGAAGCATTAATGGCCATTTGCACCAGTCCCACTTAAGTATTAAGCGGTAGATTGACTACGGCTTAAGATACATAAGTTTTACTTACGATCTCTAACGGTGTAAAATATGGATGTATTTGATGACATTAATATTAACGTATTAGAGGATGATGATTTAAAAGAAATTAATAATAGAATCCCGAGAAAAATCTATAGTCGATCAAATTTTTTTGACACGATGGGCGATCTTACATTTTATCAACGGTTCAGGTTAAGAGGAACGGTTACTGCACTACCAAAATTTATCGGTTCGGGTCGGATATTATCAAAAGAGTCAATTTCTTAGAATTTTAATAAGTGTACCCAATAGGACTTTAGCTTGGAAGTGGAACTAAATTGAAATTCAAATATTTACACTGCCTGACCTTATTTTTGTGTCAAAAAGAGGTTTAGTTTTCACAGTAAAATTTAGTCTAAAAATTAACAATTTTTTTTTAAATTTGTACAAGAAAGTTGGTTCTGTGACATTTCTGTATTGAAATTTTAAAATTCAAAACATAATACACTTTAAAATGAATTACAAAATTGCCAATGTTTATAACGCCTATAATAACAAATCAAGCAAAAATTTAAAATTGTAATACACAAATGTCATACAAACAACCTTCCTCTACAAATTAAAAAAATAAATATTTTAAAATGTTGTAGCAAGATGATTCTCATCTGCTAGGCTCTGAATTTTTGTTATCTTAAGTTATTTTAGATACAACGGTTCAGAGGTCATTTTCATCCCCCGTACCCCTAAGCCAGATGTCCCCTTGACTTTTGGGCGTCTGAGACACTTCTTGTAGAGAGTCGGGGTAAAGCGGTTCTACGATAATGTAGCCCTTGTGTGCGGTTACGCAGTGTTGCGTAACTTTAAGTATTTTTTAATAAGTTTTTAGTATTATTCGATATGTGTGTGTTTATTAAATAAATATTTCAGTAAAGTGTGTGTAAAATATTTCGAATGTCATGATTAATTCCGCTCCCTAATTCATCACTTCCCAACTACGCCACGACTGGTTCATCCTTTTTCTTTAAATAAAATTCCTTTCCTTTTTTATCCTATACCCATAGTTTACTCCTATATTGCTACAATGTTAATATTTAGATTAGATATGATGGTGAAAACGAAACCTTGTTTTCACTTGTAAATTGCACCAGTATCCGTTCCTCTTAACAAAAATACAACTTTACAATTATTATTGTTAGTTTTAATTGAATACAGATTGGAGTATTTCAGTGATAAGTATGAATTAATTTTTACCCAAATTTATTTTTTTAATTTGAAATTATAATCTAAATGTATAAAATTTCAGGAATAATTGTGTGTCGCCGATTAACCAATTTTTGACATGTTTGAGATTTCATGCAACTTGTGGTCACCTAACAAGTGTTGAAAATTTTACTGAGATGCATTATTCAACCCTATCGCGCATAGTTGTTAGAGTTTCCAAAGCAATTGCATCGCTCAGACCACGATTTATAAAATTTCCTGAAACAGCACGAGAAATACAAGATTCCCAAAATGCATTTTTCAATATTGCAGGATTCCCAAGGGTTATATTATAATAATTATTAACTATACAAACAACGAAATAATTTTATCGTTGTTGAAATTTGGTGCCCGCTTCTTTTTGTCACTCATTTCTAACATAAAACATTTACATAATTACTAGTTTATCTAATTTCATTTCATATTATAATACTCTCTCTGACAAGTAATATAATTACTTGAATAATGAACACACTTTTTCCTACATCCAAAACCAATAACCAACAAAACCGTTGAAAACTGTAAACGAAATGGTATTTTTTTGAATATTTTTTGACAGATGGTTTAACCAATCATATTGCGTAATGATGACGTCAAATGACGTAATGCAACCAATAGAATTGAAAATGTAAAATGATGTATCTGACAACATAATTTTGTAGATTAGGTTTTATTTTGTTACGTCAGTAACAAAAAATTAATTAATTTGTCACATGAAACGTCAAAAATGTTTAGCAAAATGAGTCGTTTTGGTAGCATTTTTAACAAGAAAAATATTCTTCCTAAATACCATTCGAGATAATAATTGTTTGAGAGAATTTTTGTCTATTCCACGGCAACTTATTGCAATTTCACTCCACAAAACATCATCTGACAATTCCCCTCAACTTCGTTTCGGGAAATTGATAGATGATGTTTTGTGTCGTGAAATTGTTAGAAATAAGTTGCCGTGGAAACGACAAAACAATTCTCAAAAAATTATCATCTCTTATGGTATTACCCCTGACAATTCAATTAAGATGAATGTAGTTTCAATTGTAGAATACCAAAAGTCCCTAACCTCATATGAACAAAGTTACGCTTAGCTATTCTTTTCTTAAGTGTAACTTGAGCAAACGAATAAAATTTTAAGTATAACTTAGATATAAGTGTTACCTAGTTAGGTACCACTTAAAAATATAGTTGGTGCAAACGGCCATAAGACATCCTTTGTTAATACACTCATATGTAAAAGCATCATAAATATTTCAATTATAATTAAAGTAAACGTGGGAGGCGTACACCTCTGTAACGCTGTAAAATTTTAGGGTAGACGAACGCCTTAATGCAAAAGTATAAATACCTACAAAAGATGTTTAGAATAAAAAACTGCATCGAAAAGGCTGTTTGTTGTTAAAATCAATTTCTTTCAAGAAATAAACATGAAATATCAATTTAGACTAATTTCAGATTGCCATGAAAAATTAAACAAGACAAAAAAATTTATGCCGTCACTATGACAGTTGACATTTGAAATTTTTGTTCTAAAGGATATACAAATAAGCAAAGAAATTAATAGTCATTTTCTTTTTCGTCCCAATTAATTGAAGTATTAATTTTTGTGATTTGTTTTATTCGTTATATTTCTCTTAGTACTCTGTATGGAAAATCTAATTTACAATTTCAGTAAACATATTTATTTGTTTTTATTGATATTTGTTGATATATGAGAAAGACAGTACGTTACATAATCTAATTTTTAAATTGTTAATGTTTTCATTTTTATGAATACCTATAGGTAGGTACTATAACCACACTTTTTAGAAAAAGTGGGTTTTTAGAAAAATTTTGAGTGGATATGTTCGAACAACAGCATTACAACGTACAACCCAAATCTGCATTGGATTTAATGAAGTTTATTACATAATTTTCGTGTGCTTTCATGCACTTTAAAAAAAATATCAATTCATCATGAAAATCATAGAAAACTTCTTTTTACAATTTTCACTGCGGTTTTAGGTTTCTATATACTGAAGCGCAATCTGAAGCGCATAGTATGCAACTCACTCATATTCACATACGTAACCGTTACAGTTCATTTTCCTGCGTCCGGGAGGTGACGACTGAAGGGGTAGGCGACAGCGACGGCGACGCGTGCGACTCGACGCTGCTTCAATGAGATAAGTGATTCTCTCTGCTTCATTTGCGTCGCTGGCCGCGTACTGTTATTAGCTCTCGACGGCGCGATCCTTATCGTTACATTATATACCAGGGAATTGGAAATTTATTCAGAACAGTTTTCGGTTGTTATGTACTCTACTGAATTAGAAATGGGAGAAATTAATTTTAGAATCTATTCGCGAGTGTACTTTATCAGACCCATAAAAATATAATATCTCACTATAATAATTATATGTCATTTCAAGTCGGTATATTTGCTCGTGGCGAAATTCTGGCCCATTATATTAAAACTAATGTTCCATTTGGAAATACTAGGAATACAAAATTCAATTAACTATAATAATTCATAAAAATGTATTGTGAATAATAGTACACTGCCGTTAACCCTCTGATGCATGAAGTGGGTCATTTTGACCCAAGCTTACATTTAAATGTTGATATAAGTACCTACCTATTATTTATGAATTATATTTATTTTCCAATTATGACTTTATTATTTATTATTATTCTGATTCAAGAAATACTTCTATTTTATAATTTTTAAAAGTATTTATTTATAAAATTTAAGTTTTATTATAATCTAGCACTTGTGCATGATACGGGTCATTTTGACCCAAATTATACTTTAGGGGCATTAAAACTGCACAGAGGGTAGGTGATTTCCACTGATGTAGGTTATTTTTATAATCCTACTCACAGATAAACGTATTCAGATAGTCAGCCTTATGAAAACATTTGTCATTACATTGCATCGTAGTTATCATAAATGTCACTAGCGCTAGTAATGGAAACATAAGCCCGAGCAAATATAAGATTTTTATTTTGTTTCATAATAAATTAAAAGATTTGTTTCATATTACATTTTACATACCTACGTATTATTGCTGTAATTATCTGAATAAACGTTCATGAAATTATGATTATTTTTTATTTTAACACAAGTGTAAAATTTTTGCATCATGCATCAGGAATACTGATTCGAATGACTTAAAATATGATCGGTTCCAGTACATATTAAAAATTAAATTTCTATGTCACAAATGTTTTTTTAGATATTTTTTATGGATATATGTAAAGTATATTGTATTGTATTAGAATTTCGGGGTTTTAACCTCACGGGTTTGTATCCCTAGGGTGACTTGATGGCAAACACACAGTATTAATTGTTTACTTATACTTTGTTTGCCACGGCGTTTTTTACTTTACTACCATGTGTGTTGCCAGTCAACCCGGCGCAAGCTCTTGTTACAGCTCTTAGCCGGTGCCTGATAGCTAGAGGTTGCCAAGTTAATTAGATCCCAACTTGGAATGGTAACGGGAGTAGGTACCGATCCAAATCAGGCCGTGAAAATTTCCTGACCTGACCGGGATTCGAACCCACGACCAGAGCCTAGCATTCTACCTAGTGCTATCCCACCGTGTCATATGTAGGTATATTAAAAACTAGACAATCAAAATAACGATAAATTAGAATTATTCTAGAAAATCAAAATAATCAATATCTTTAAAAAAATTTGTATAATTTCTCTTAGACTTAATGTAAGAGTTTATAATAACTGTCGATGGAATTCTATATCTATTGTTATTTCAGTACCTACCTATATTATTTTATACGATAAAATCCGAAAACAGCAAAGAATCTAACTAGAAAATGAAGGCATTACATTATTGTTTTATACGTCTAAATGCAAAATTGAATAAAAGGTACTAATTATTACTAATGATGTCTAAAAGTTTATTCAAAGCTTGAAACGAACTATGTCTTAAAATATTTATAATTATTATCTAAGTTATAAAACTGAAATGAAATATTCTCTGTGAACTAATTTAAATGTTCTTTATAAAAAGATAAATCATTAATTTCTGTAATCTTGAAGACTTCAATGCGAAAATTGCAAACTTTGCCTTTTTAGGCAAACGAAACGAAAAAAGTCACGATTCCAATTAAATTCAGCTTTTGTTGAATTCCTCATTTTATGTACATAAGTTGTTCTAATGCAATTTGACTGTTTGAAATTGTATTCATACTCCATTGATTTCGAAATAATCACGGAAAAATTTGATTTCTTGAAATATAGTAGCCTTTCAAATTAATTCCAAATAAATTGCTCTACGAAAATCCAAATTCAACAAAAGAAAATAAAACAAATGCAGTCTTATGATCTCGTTTACATAGCTAATTATGAAAGGGTCGCTGGCGAATAGATCTTGCAATCGGATGTTGAGAATTAAAATACATTACAGTACCTTCAAGACTGCGTTAATTAAAAGGCTGTTGAATAAGCTTTGACAGCAAAGTAAGCAGTCAAGCGGGCGAAATGTTTACGGTTCTCAGAATAATTGTATTTCATTGGCGGCGGATAGGGAAAGCGAACCGGGGTAGAAGTTCTACACCCTGATTTCAAATGAACAGGGACGGCATCAGGATTATGAAATAATGGGTGGACATGAGCTGGCCACAAATTGTTGTTTAGGTACATAGATGCAAACGAATGTGAGCGTGGCTTGCATTATTCATCAGGGTTGTCAAAAATTCAGTTTTTTTGTGGCCAGCTGCACCGCTTCTACTTAAATTTTAAGTTTTCCTTAAATGAACAATATCGAATCAAAATAAAATTTTCAAACGTAGAAATAACATTGCTGTCATAAGTTCGATTAGATATTTTTCATTTAAGTGACCCTTAAAATTTAAGTGGAAGCGGTAAATGGCCATTAATAATTTTTCTCAGTCCACACAACAGAGGTTTTTTGAAAAAACTTACATTTATAGGATTTAAAAATAATATTATAGTTTAAAAAAGTCTACGCTTTGGCGCACCTTGCGAGTTGTTTGTTGTCAAACAACATACATCCGCCCCATAATTTTGAATCAATGTTATTTTATTACACATACTTATTTACTACATACGAGTATCATTCAAAAGTTGATGACTAAAGCCCGGATTTTTAGGCACATAAAAATGCCTTAATAAGCAGGCATATAGGCCGTTAATTACTAGGTACTAAATAGGCAGTATCTTAGGCAGCCTAAATATAAATAGGTGATAAAAAACTAATATTTTTTCTAATAATAATACTCGTAGTACCTATTTCCTAGGAAAGTTAAACCTTTAGAAAAATATATACAAACAGAAGAACAAACGAAAAATAAAAAATGTGCGCTTTTTATTAACTGTTAATAATTAAATTTATATTTTTATTTACAAAGTATTTTAAACAATTATTAGTAAATAAAATTTTTGGAAAGATAATTTCTTTAGTCAGGAAAAACTTGCTTTTAAGCCGAAAAACTTGTTTTCAGTTGATTGGACACACACGCGTAGACCACGAAAAATAACTTTTCATTTGACATAAAAATACATCTTATGTATAAAAATACTAAGATGCCTGAAGTATATTGAAGGTAAAAAATAGGCAATTGTCTAAAAATCCGGGCTTTGCTGATGACATGCATTACTGTCGAAATGTCCTAAATAAAATGATAACTGAAAATTGGATTTCTATTATTATGTATCTACCTACCTAATGTTAGGTTGAAAACATTATGTAAAAATATAAATTTAGTTTAAAAAATATACATACATATACACACATTGAGAGAGAATATTTTCTGAGGCATCATTATCTTGAACAGTAGGAGGGACGCATATTAAGAATGTAACCTGTGGTTGGACGTTTTAGATTCCCACACAAGCAGGGCGTTCAATACTTGAGTCGTTGCTATGGCTATCTTAAATTAATTATTTATCGAAATATTTTTTAAAAGTATTACTTCCGGAGTGTGGATTGGTACTAAAATTTAATGGGTTATTAAGATCCGTATTAAAACCTTAAATATAAAATTTTTAATATCAATGTTTAATATTTTTAGTTACCGCGTTCGAAAAAATTGTAACATACGAACAAACGCACACACACATACAGACATCATCTCGAAAATGTTAAATTCTTATTATTAAAACGTGCTTATTCATCAAAAACCCACACTCAAAAATTTTGACCCATCACAATACCTCCCTTATAGAATATGAGGCGGGAGGTAAAAAGAAACAAATTTTGAATAAAATTATGGCAATTATCGCAAGAAAATCTCGACGGAAATTTTAAATTAAATTTTCCTTTCATATAAAACAAATAATAAAAATAATTTTCAACCACACAGAATTATTCTGAAAATTATTCCACTGAACGTTTAATGTAGATTATGAGCAAATAATATGAATACAACACTTTGAACTGCACGAAAATTTAAAATTATATTAACTGTACAGTGAGTATCACGCATATATAAAATGACCGAAAGTATACAAATGTAACACAAACTAGGTTTATATGACCATTTTAATTTCACTAACAGTTGACGTTTAATGCAATTTCGATATTACATATTATATCATTTCCAAATTCTAAATTTAGCTTTTGAAGTTAATTTAATTTATTAATAGTGGTCATGTAAATATTTTCACATGCAATCAATATGTAGGCATTAGTTTTAGCCTTTTAGCATAGGTATATAATTTGGTAACTGAATCGTTTCACGATTATTGCGATTGATCAACTAGTTTTGGCTTAGTAGGGACAGCAAAGAGCAGCAGCTTACGAAGAGGTTGATTGCAGGCATCTAAAAGATATTATTTTTAAAATTGATTTAAAAAAAAACTCTTCATGATTAAAACTATCTTTTGTAATCAAAATTATTCATTTTCAATAAAAACTAAAAAAATAATATCAAAAATAATATGGTCAGTGATATGACCCACCTGTATTAAAATTAAAACGCGATAACTCACTCGATTCTTCACCAATAAGGACGAAAATTTTCAGCTCTGAAAAGGAAATTGATAGGGCTTTGTGACAATCGAGTCGAACAACCCCCTTAAGTTAGGATTTTTTGGAGCCACAAGCCTTCAAACTTTGAGATTTTTCATTGCTCAAACATGACATAACATAAAGCGATTTTACAGGGGGTCTTCGGGATTTTTGGATAACGTAGAGGAAGAATGTATCTCCAGAGGGAATTTCCAGATTTTGGTTAACACGTCCCTGAAAGAAATGCCCCACATTTTAAAAACAGGCATTTTCTTGGTTCGGCCAAGTGGCTCGATTTTTTTGTGAGCAGTGTATTTGATATAAAAAAATAAAAACTAACGTATTATTTAATATGCAACATTTATTGATAATTATAAACAACATAATACATTAGTTACTTCACCTCGTTGCTTACCAACATCCTCGGTATTATAATGGCCATTTGCACCGCTTCTACTTAAATTTTAAGTGTCAGTTAAATGAAAGCAATGTTATCTCTACGTTTGACGAATTGATTTTGATTCGATATTGTTCATTGAAGTGACACTTAAAATTTAAGTGGAAGCCGTGCAAATGGCCATAAATCGCATAATATTGTTGTAATATTAATAGGTATAAATTAATCTTTTAGGTACCAATTTTTTTTTCAGAGATGAGCAAATATGAAGTTATTTATTATAAAACTTCCAAAGATTTCATTTTTACTACGGAAATCTATTATTTTCTCACGATTATTATGCTTTTCAAATTAAGAAGTGATTGATCCAAAATTTGAATACTTTCTTTTATTTATCTAATTCATAAAAATATATAAAGAAAAAAAAATTAAGTAGGAAATTAAACTACCGTTTTGATAAAATGTAAGTATTAGTATGAATAACACAATAAAATGTTAAGAACGTATTACTGTATAGAAGCAGTTATTTCAACATAATATATTCGTACAGTAGAATGTAGAATACCAGAATACGTATGTTTTTATTTATTCTCTACGGTTTACACGATGCGGGTGTTCGAGTTCACTTATTTCTAAATGGCTCTTTACTTGTTTGCCGACTTTATCTCTTTCTCTCCCTATATCTGTCTTTTTGTGTTTTCGCCTTTGTGTACCGTGTAAATACTGATGTTTATAATGCGTTAATCCGAACACATGAAACCGGGATTTCTTCGCGGGCGGCTAATGGCAAATAATTTTATTTTACTAAATAAAGAATCTTAAATAAAATCGCAGGTAATTAGGACTGTAGGAAGAAATTTCAGCTTAGTAAGAGCATGAATATTCATAAACATTTGTTAAAGTATTTTTGCTTCATTTTTTAAAAGCTACTGGTAATTAAGATTACAATGTAAATGCATTAAAAATTAAAACCATGCATACTTTGAAAGGAAATACTTTTTTGCAAGTACCTTGATTTAATTATTCAAAAGAATTTTTTAGATGTCACAAGATATTTCAAAAAATAGATAAGTTCGTTAAGAAAAGGGGTATACTCGTATTATTAATTTATAAAATGTCAAAAGAATTTCCTTTACCAGAGACATTCTATTATCTATTTATTGCAACAAAGTTTTGCGTAAAAGAAAATTTATTGAGCACACCAGTATAGTAGTTTTAAACGTAAAAGATGAAAGCATTATGGCTTCATCATAAAATATCTAACATTACGGGGACAATTTTAATTTGCTTCTATTTTTAATATTAAACGTAATATTTTACTTGGGACACATTTTTAAAATAAAGACGCAAAGTTTTGTTTAGCATGAGCGTTTTTAAAACACAGTAATTCAATTGAAAAAAGCAACTTGCAATTTAATCATACTCAGTTGCATCAAACTAACCACTTTGAATAAAGGAAAGTCAAGAAAATCATCAAAAGTCGTACTTTACAAGCAAACTGACGTCCGTAATATTTACGTGAAATCTTTAAGTTTCTATTGATTTTATAAATATGTAAGCTACTTGTAATATCAAATTATCAGCAGCTCTTACAGAAATTCATACCACAGATGCTATACATGTACACAGAATCAGAATCCTACTATAGAGCCTTTACGAAAGGAAAAACTTATAAAACTTGTAGTCAGGGAAGTACCTACTGTAAACAGTTAGACTTTTACTTACGTAGTTGCTGAATTATTGGAATTAAATCATATGGGCTTACCTAGAAAAGAGAAAAAAATACATTAGTACTTATATACTTTACTACATAAAAAAATTACAAATACTCGTGATATAGTAAACAAAGTGTCTACAAAAGATCCATTATATAAAATGATATTTTAATAATTTTCTTACAGTGTACATTTTAAATTAATTGGCTCGTCTACGTTTTTACCGAGTTCCTAAAATACTCTCTAATTTACTCTTTTTTTCCATTCCACTTTTTTCTCCACTACTAGAGCTGCCTGAAACCAGCCCGAAACTCGTACTTTGCCGCATCCTAGCAATGCTATGTCATTTTGAAGTTGCAAAATACTGTAAAAGTGTTTTCGTTGCAAGTAAACTGTCATATTATTATTGAATTCAGGATAATGTTTTTATAAACTTTTAATAGAGAAAGAATCTACAGTACAGATATGCCTTTTTAAAATTTTAAAAATTAACTTGTATCATGAGATATAACCATGTAAAGTTTGCATAAAATAGGATTTTTTTGGAATTTTTATATTCATGTACAATTTTTTAATCAAAATTTAAAAAAAGCACATCTGTACGTCCATTTTTTCTCTATTAAATCCTGGTTGAAATAAAATGTTACCATTCTTGTACTGGCCACAAAACACTCGCTACGTTAGTACTTTAGTACATTTTATGCTGGATTTTAGGTAGTAGACGTGCCTCTTAAGTATATTACATATCCAGCGCACTAAACTCTCCAAAGTTAAACTTCTGATTTTTTCTTGTATTTCACTTCGTGAAACAGAGGCTATCGTTCCAATTCTATTCTTTTCATAAGTTCTAGGCCCGTCTAAGTATATTAGTTACATGTCAAGAATATAATTGTAATGGCAAAGTTTACTAGCATTTAGCAGAGCACAATTGTTATTTCTGCGAGATGTTAAGCTTCACGTAACTAGCCGAATAGTTGAAACAGTGGAACTCAATTCACGAAATGAAGAGAACTTCCATACTTCCTACGCGGAAATCCAACCTGGATTTGTCACAAACTATATTGCGGCTGGGTGAGGGATTAACTATGAGCTTATTGAGGCATTCTATAGGAGGACGAGAACTACCGAACTGAACTGAAGTAAGGGGAACTAGGAACTCCAAGACATCTTGATGCTTAGCTGCTTATTTCGTTCTGTCGCAAGCGCTGGGGTTTGATGCCCATTATCAAATTATTTTGAATCTCTGCATTTAAGGGGGGATAAATTGCCAACAACTTTGATAGACAAACGCTGAAATGCACAGCGGATATATACGCAGTAAAGATAGTAAAGTGAATACCACGTATCCGTAATTAGATCAAGATTGCACACAAAGTTACCTGCAGAACTTAAAGCCGGGGCCAGACATACATTTGGCGAATCTTGAACGTTTGCGGTTTGCCGGCATTCGGCGAATAACGGGCAAAAATATGGGAAAAGGCCGAACGTTCGCTTTATTCAACGACAGATGCAACAATGTCAATAAGAAATCGTGCAAAGTATTTGTGTCAAAACGTAGCATCGTTGTACTGATGAGGCTTAATAGGCCGAAACAGCTGTCTACAACTGTGCTCTATCTGTTGGATTACTGAGGTGAACTGTGAAATACGTTATTAATTTTTGTTCGCTTTATTAATTAACACGTCAATGTACTCTCTACTATTTCCACTCAAAAACGACATATTAAAATTTCTACACTTTTTCCGTGTTCTTGTCAGGAGTCAAATGGTTTTATATCTTTTACTTATTTATACAAAATAGAGGTCTATATATAACTTGACGAGATTTTAAACCTTTTGTAACGTCAAATAATTAAATTAATAACAACAACAATATATATTCAATTGAGGCCGTGTGGGAGACTGGATAAGTATTTTTAAGATATGTGCTAGTTTACCGACTCTATATACGGAGAGTTATTAAATTTTGAAAGAATTTGTTCAAAACTTGATCTCTCGGCCCCTCAATCGGCCCACCGAGCTTTGCCCGTTAGAACTTAAGGTCAATCCTCTTCTGTATTTAGGCATCTGTAATAATTCCAAGGGCCTAAAGTATACATTGTATTTCTGCAGTATGACACCAATTAACAAATTTTAATTTATTCGCTGTTTCATTTTAAAAAGAACGCTCTAATACATTGCTGTCAAATTCGTAATCATGAATATGATAAATCCCATAAAATAAATAATTGACGGTATTTCAATTTTATGCACGATCTACTGCAAAATATTTACATATAAATAACTCACATAGGCATATTGCTTTAGCATTATGAGCTAATTAAATATATTATTTGCTGTTACTATAGTATTCAAATGATATGCAGCGTATATTTAATTAACACATCTAATTTAGTTGACACAAAGAGCCCTTTATTAATGAAAATTAATCATACCTATAGGTACTAATTTCAAATGTTTGATAAAGTTTACAATTTCCCAGATAATTGACTTTTTTTAACAGTAAATTTATGTCATGAAATTACACTATTTGAACTAATTATGATTAATTAAAACACGTTCTATTCAAATTGCGATTCAAATTGGAAGATCCAAAAAAATTATATTAATATTGACAAATAATAAATCAATGTGTACCTACCTAAATAAAATAGAAACTATTAAAAAACTAACAAAGCTAAATGTATTTTTAAAAGTAGATACCTAGGTTAGTATTACCTACTTATTAATTTACCTGGAAGATTCTGTAAAAATATACCCTTCTGATTAATTAACACAATAATATGTCACACATCTTGGAGAGAGGAGGGAGTCGAGAATTTGTGACGAAATGTGACATATGGAAGGAGGTTCCTCCACACTGTTACGTCACATAAATTAGATTCCAATTTTTTACTTTGTTTACGATCTTGACATAATAAATCATCAAATATAGTGAAAAATGTGTATGTACCTGTATAACTATGAAAATTGAATACTTATAATGATATTTTTGTTACGTCACATGGGCCCCTTGTCAAGGGGTGAGGGAAGTCATCTTAATGTGACATAGTGAGCCGAGGGGAAGGGATGGGTCCTAACTTATTTAATAAAAATTCTTCATAAGCAGTATATTGAAAAAATAATTACAACAAAGTTTAAGTGTTTTTTTATATAACCTTATCTAGTGTTTCATTACTTACTTTTGTACTGGAAATAATTACAGCAACCTGAATTTTGTTTTACCGCGTTTCTTTGATTATACATATTTTTCAGTGTAAAATCAGTCCTTTCAAGTGGTTTACATTATTTTACATTAATTAAAGGCGCATTAGAAGAAACCACAAACAGAGGCAAATTTGTCAAGCGTTTCTCGGTAGCTGGTTCGTGAACTAGTCTTTAAACGGCATTCCAATGTGAATCTGATTTACGCGGAATGCTTGCCATCGCAGCCGCGTAACACGAACTCAATTCTGAAGTGATGATTACTCGCAGTATCGGTGGAAATGTAATTAAGGGAGCGGTAATTAACCCCTAATACAACTCCTCGCGCCGCGCAGTCCAAAGGAACGAGAACGAACGAACGACCCCCACGCAGACATAATGTTGTGATACTGTTTAATGAGAATTTAACTATTGCATACCTGCCTTTGCGCTGTCTGCAAAAGAGACTCAAGTTTACTGTGTAAGCTCAAAGCGCAGGTATCTCACCCTATGCCCACTTGGGCTATTAGCATTCAGTGTAGATGTAACTAATTACAATTTTTTTTAACAAATTACCTGATGTTTCGCGTGGTTTTGCAAAAAACGTGTTGCTGTGGTTTTATTATTAAATGCTCATTTGGTCTTGATATAAAGCTGAAATTTTGTTTACTTTGTTCATTAGTTACTTTACATGTAATTTTGTTTTTACCACTTTTTGCTTCGGACACCAAACAACGTGCTATGTTTGTACCTACCTACATTTAGAATTATAATTACACAATCACGTTCACATCTAAGAACACAAATTTGAATTTATTTAGTTATATTATAATATAATATTAATATAAGAAATTTTTTAAAATATCACAACATTACAAAAAATATAATGTAGCCTGCACATGACCTCTCGCCACAACTTTCCTCCCTCTTCTTTGTATATAGGTACTTAATATAAACATAATATACGTCATAATATAATAGTCATTTTATGAAAATTTTGGAACAAGATTAAACTAGATGTCATATCTGCTGTCATTGTCATCATCATTCAAAAAGTTTCATAAATTATAATATAATTTGTAAATTTATCTAGTAATAATTGTCATTAGTACCTACTTTTAATTTTTAAGTAAAGTACTACTTCCTGTTAATGGATTGCTACCAAAATTTAATAGCCTCTTAAGGTTTTTATTAAAATTCTAAATATAAAATTTGGTAAATTAATGTTTGATATTATTTGAGATACCGTCGGAAAAAAATCGTAACATACGAACAAATACACCCACGCAGTGACGTATTATCCTAGAAGCCCGCAAACCCAGACTTCTGGTGCAAAATATTTATGACGGAACGACGGATCACATCAGTCAGTTTTTATATTTTTTAAATTTAGTATTTTTTAAATTGTTTAAAAATTCAATTAATTTTTTCTTAATAAACTTAACTGTAATTAAAGTATTGGAACTTTAAATTATAACAAGACATTTGACTTTGAATGAAAAAAAATTTCGCTTGCGGTGCATTTTCGTTTTTCTTTAATACAAGGATTTCAGTTTCTTTTCTTTGGTAATGAATGATGACAAATAAATATATATTTTATTCAGTTTTGACATTTTAAATTGAAATTATTAACTTCCTTGTGAATTTAATTTTTTTTAAAACCACTCAACACATTTTTGAAGAACTGTCATTATTTGCTCAAAAATTTATAATAATAATTTGTCATTAACGACTACTTAGATTAGGTTTTTGTTATGCCAAAATAAATTATAAATCAAATTTTTTAAATAATTTTTTCAAAATTGAATAAAATATTGTATAAAAATTACGTGTGATAAGAATGTTTATCCAGTCGAAGAAATTATCTCATTCGCCCTTCGGATTTGGGGTCGAAACTTTCTTCTCTTGAATAAACATTCATATATATCACCTGTTGTATAAATATCTATGATGAAATTTCATCTCAACTATATTTATAGTGTACAACAAACGTACATTTTTCTGGACATTATTCAATTATCAACTTTTAACATTCGTTCATAATAGTATATTATGCAATGAGTTTATAATGATAGCTATTAATACGCGAGTATGGAATTACGATACGAGCCATGGCGAGTATCGTAATTCATACGAGTGTATTAATAGCCATTATACACGAGCTGCATACGCTATTTTTTCTACTCCCATGCTTTAATTTAAAAAAAAACTATTCATTTGCATGAAATTTGCTTGGGTGTTTCATAATGAAAATTTGTATCAAAATGATAATCTGTATCGAAATGAATCCATTTCGATACAGATTACATGATAATCTGTATCGAAATGAAAATTTGTATCGAAATGAAAATCTGAATCGAAATGAACGTCATTCAAGTACAGACAATGCATATATAATAAGTAAATTAAAGCATGGGAGTAGAAAAAATATATTATAATCAACAGTGGCTAGGACATTCGTATATCATGGAACATAAAAAATATAAAAAATAATAAGCAGAATTTCTAAAATAATTCTTATTTAAAATGAAGCAACCAATTTTGACTGTGTTTTCTGTTAAAGTGGAGCTCTCGAATAAAACTTAAAAATAACAATACAAGCCAAATAAAAGCCTGAATAATAGAAAAACGCGACTCATGTTTACATTCGACCTCATTATGGAGACTCAACGCTTCCTCGAAGTATTAATGCCGTCAATTTTGTGGCTGGTAATCATTTTTCAGTATTATGAGAATGACAGGTCCCAGTCGAATTATTTATTTCGCAGTTTTCACCATACCATATCGATTGTATATCTTTCCGCATGAAAAGACTTTATTGAAATTATGAATATTTTATGTGCGAACCGCGGTGCCACCTTCAACGGATGAACAGCTGTCGACTACTATTTCAAGCGCTTAATTACTTTTTAATATAAATATAGAATATCTATTGAGAACGTAACGGTCATCATTAATGTTACAAAAAAATATCTGACATAAGAAAATGTTGACTAGACTTTTTGTAAACTCTTTTGTGTTCTATTGACAGTAACATTTTCTAAAAGCAAAATTGACACTGTATTTAGGTACCATTCTAAATACTATTAAAGCAGACATAAAAATAAAACAAGTACTTAGGTACTCCTACTTTGTAAAATCTGATGTGGCCAGCACAAGACCTCCCTACTCAAGATACCCTACTCTTTTAATTGCAGTTTAAGAATAGTATTATATCTATTACTTAAATATATTTAAAAAAAGTGTAGATGAATCTCTTCGTACAAGTTGGAAAAAAATTGATGTTCCGTTTGCCCCTTTTTCCAACTTTAAAGGCCCGATATCTTAAAAACTAAGCGAGAAATGAAACTCTAGTATTTCTAACACTTAAATTAACATATAACCAAATTTTCAGAATTTTGAAATTTTTTGAAATGGTTCAATATATCGACTTAATTTATTCACCAATGAATTCCTCGCGCCGAATTACATATGTGTACCAATTTTCAGCTCAAAATTCCGACGGGTACAAGATTTAGCACGATTTCCCCATTTTTGAAGATTTCTTAAGGTGTGATTACCAAAATCGACAATGTTGGATAAATCTTGTACCAGTCGGAATTTTGTGCTGAAAATTGGTACAAACATGTAATTCGGTGCGAGGAATTCATTGTTGAATAAATTAAGTCGATATATGGAACCATTTTTCAGAAATCGAGGGTGGTCGGTTTTTGGAAGGTCAAAAAATTTCAAAATTTTCAAAATTCTGAAAATTTGTTTATAGAAATACCTATAACAATTAATTTTAATTTTGTAATAATACATAAACATAATGTTTTAAACAAGTAAAAACTAGAAAAAATTAAGGCTATTATTTGTACAAATTAACCTTACCTAACTTCGCGTATTGACTATTTAAACCTGGGATTTGGTTATTTTAGGTTAGTTTCCAGTTTTTATTAGCTAAATCTAGTTTTAACTGACTTCGGGTTTTGACGGTAACATAATACAATAAATTGTAGGATTATAGTGTATCAGTTACGATAATACTGTATATCAGTATTAAATGTTAGGTCTAAAAATTAATATTAGTAACTGGTTGGTAAATTTTATTTTTTATTTTTACCGTCATTTGCACAAATTATAAGAGAGTTTGTGAATCTACCAAAAGTAATAATTATTATAATACTTTTGGACATATTCACTAGTTTTCCATACAATACATCTATATGAAAAAGTACCATAATGTATAGTGTGGCTGTTTCTAATCAGTATTATGAACAAGCTCCAAAGTTCAACAAAAATTTTGGAGTTATTTTTATTGAATTTAAAACAAACAGAAAATCCGAAACCTTAAATTTGTTTTAAAAGAATTTAATCACGTCAAAATTAATTATTTCTTCCTTAGTCTTTGATTTTGTGCATTGTTTCTGTAATCCTTTAAAGTATAGGAACATTCATTTGTATCGAGTTGCACAATCTATAATTAAACAAAGTGAAGTTAGAAGTAAATCAACGGCGACCATAAAAAGCAAATTCCAAATGTTTTTCGAACAGTGCAAGCGCTCGACCCTCAAAAGGAAATTAATTAAGAGGGAATCGAAGAAATGATTCCTCGAACAACAAGTTGAAATTTAATTTCTGTCTTTTATCCTGGGTGGGCGCGCAACAACGGACACGGATCTTTGATCTTAACAAAGTTTAGCACCGCAAATGCAATTACACTTTCCACGATCCCGTTCCGGTGGCGTTCTGGCGGCGGAGCAGGCGATGGTGGCGGCGCAGCCAAGTCCCGGCAGAGAAAAGGCGTACAGTCGAGGAAAGAGGGAAGCAAGCTTCAATGCAGGGCACAAAAATATATCATGATATTTATAATAAATATCAATCAATAAATATCAATTATATCGGATATTACTTATTACATATTAAATATTCATATTTTTGCGCTTGTTAATAAATACTTTGTCTAAATACAAAAAAAGTCCCTAGTTTTCATCTCTTCTTTACAAAATATTGAAAAATGCCTTAAAGCAAAGTTTTAAATTTTCTTGATATATCAACAAATAAAAATGAAAAACGTAACGATTTTAGAGAGCATATACTAAAAAATCTGATGTGGCCAGCACACAATCTTCCGCCATATGTAGACTTATAAACAAAAATGTATCAGGTGCCCATTTAAAATATACAAATAAAACTTTCTTGCGCAATAAAACTTGCAACTAAAATTGCAACATCTATAATTTTACTTTTCCTACTTTTCAACTTTGAGTGCCGATATCTCAAAAACTAATCGATATATTGAACTGCGGTTTGCTGCATTGTATTTCTCGCACTGTAAATAACCTAAAAACATATTTTAAAAATTTCAAAATTTTCAAACCCTCAAAAAATTCCACCCTCAAAATCTCTAAAACGGTACGAGATGCGGGCTTGATTTTGTCACCAATGAATTCCTCGCGCCGAATTACATATGTATACAAATTTGCAAAAAATTCCGGCTGGTACATTTTTAATGACGGATTTTTAAAATCTGTAAAAAAATCTCGATTTTTGAAAAACCGTCATAAAAAATGTACCAGCCAGAATTTTATGCTAAAAATTTGTATACCCATGTAATTCGGCGCGAGGAATTCAATGGTGCCTCTTACCATTTATGAGATATCGCGAGAAGTTTAATTTTCAGGTGTCAGAAATTTTGAAAAATTTGAAAATTCCGAAAGTTTGGTTATAAGTCAACTAAAATGCGAAAAATACAATGCCGCAAACCGCAGTTCGATGACTTGATTAGTTCTTGAGATATCGGTCCCCAAAGTTGTCCTCTCGGACTCATCATCAGACAGTGTCTGATGATGTCCGAGAGGATGAAACGTACGTAACAACTTATAAGTAAGTAATTTTGTGGACAAACCAAGTGTTTTGATTTTCTTATAAATTATTTTTGCGCATGGTAATAAAGAGTTTGTCTAAATTCCAAAATCTATCATCATCTTGCAGCTATATTCTTCCCCGTAAACCAAAGCAATTGATAAAATTAAAACTTTGGATGAAATGTATCCAGCAAAACCTTACAAAGCAATCGATCGAGATTTTGCGGCAGAAGAAACAAATACCTGCAATCTTCTTCTAGGTACCCTATATGTGAATTATATGTGTTGTATACCTTATTCATATCTTCAATAAGTAATTATGGTGAATTGAAACGTCAAAATGACAAAATGACCTCAAAATTGAATATTGAACTACGTTTTAAAAGTTTGTAGTAGGTTTTATTATATAAAATAAAGTTGAAAAATAATCTACGCTATACATAGAATGTGAATTAATCTCTTTGCCTTCTTATTTATTTTTATACAGTAGAAAATAAATTAATAAGAAACTCTTATGGCGAAATAACATGTATTTACGATTTGTGTATTTGAATAAAGAATTTAATTAACCCTAGGGTACATGCGTGTGGCGGTTTACATATATTTACATGACGTGGGTATTTCATACCCATTACCAGAAAACGCAATAGGTAATAATAGTAATTGTAAAATTGCTTTATTGTTGATATATTTTTAATCGTTTACAATTTATTAACACAGTTACATTCGAGGTTATAATTTTTACTCTTATAAATATTGTAGGTACCTATGTTATTTTCGTATATTAGTTTTTTACATTCAACACATTGTGTCTCACATTTTTAATTCTTGTTGTTTGTAAGTATGTAGCAACGAGAGTGTTCATCTATTGAAGGCAGTGGCGGATTTAGAGGAAGGGCACCAGTGCAAGTGCCCCTCCTGTGATTAGAATGTGCTTTGTTTGTTTTTAAAACAATACGTAGGTAAAACAGACAGCTAGGTTTGATATGCTAATTTACAATATTTTGCTGAATTTAGCTTTTATAACATAGTAATTATCTGACAACATACAATTAAAATATTTTTAATAAAATTCGGTAAATCCGTGGCAAAGCACATACCAAACTTAAAATCTTTTGGACAAGAAAACTTACTGGATATCAGCCAATTGATTTATTTGCTCTACTACCTCGACTAGTTTCGACGCCACATGCGTCTTCCTCAGGAGCTGGATACAGAGATTAAAATCTTTTGGTTCTAAATTGAACTTGCTATCCAACGAGCCTAATTTCCAGGCTGATTTCAAAACAATTGAGTTGTTCACGTTTAAATAAAACGTTCAAAGCTAAAAAAAATATATAGTTGTATTTTATTTCCCGATGCTGCCACCCTACATACGCTGCCCCTGTGCACTGCCAAGACGCGACCTGGAGGCGTGAACGCAATCCGGAACCCGGAACGACATCTCGGTAGAGAATATATACGGTTATGAACCATGCTACGGCACTACGGTTTCAGGAGTTCGGATTTTCATAATTAGTTTTCGAACGTGCAAAATTGTTACATTCCCTGCAACTTACTACCGTACGCCGTAGCATCTCTACTGGGTGTATTTCATGAAGGCCATTTATAAGAATTAATGAAGCCGTATAAAACTGTAATTTACTTATCGAGCGTGAAGTGGAAATATACATGTGAATTTAAATTTTATAATGAGGTGTCTCAAAAACTTAAACCTTAAAGTGTAAACTTACATCCATCTATATTAATAGTAATTTACGGTAAAACGATGAAAAATCAAATGTATTTTTAGATAAAAGTAAAACAATTGGTTAAAAAGCCAGTTGAATAATAATTTTAAAAACTCACTAACTGGAAACAATTGTAGAATAAATGTATTACCTATTCAACAGTCGTGGATAAACTAATTTTTTGTTAATAACAATGTGAACGTTTTCATGATTGAAACCAGCTTTTTTCATTAAAGAACACCTTTACCTTTTCTTTGCTATCATACGTCATAATATGATATATAGGTACCTACCTTACCTATTTCAAAAATGAATTCCTTATTAAGGCAGTTGCATAGTTTTATTTATTATTATAACTTCAAAATTAAATTTAAAATGGATCAACACCAGTCATCAAAATGGAGAACAAAATTCAGTTTTCCCCACAAAGTTGGTTTAAATAAGATTTTTCTTTCAAAAATGACACATTTTCGAATAGCTTGAATTTTTCTTCTTTTTGCTCTAATACAACATTTTTAACTTTTTATATAGTATTGTACTAAAATACATGTAAAATCTAAAAAAAAACTGGCATTAGAGCAAAGAACGAGCATCCTGCAAAAATTTCTAAGTTATTTCGAAAATTTCAATTTTTACTTCAACATCAAGGGAAAAACTAAACATGCTATTCACCATTTTAACGACTAGTAGTCAACCACCTTCATTTCTTCCCAACCATTGAAAAAGGTATCTACCTACTGTTTGCTGTGATATGAACGATAGAGTAGGTAACGTTTAAATATAGCAGCAAAGTTATAAATTCTAAACTCTACGGAAACCTGATGACTCAATATTAACAAGTAGATATTGTGTTTAAATTTAACTCATCCAGCACAATATCATAATATAGATGGTAAAGTTGGTAATTACTGACAACGGTTTGTTTACTAACTGTTAGGCGGCTTAGGTTATTATTAATTATTTCATTAATGGTCAGTTTCCCTGCATTACCCAGATTATAACCTGATCTTTACACCTCAGATTACAGCAAGAGACCCTAAACTATCCAACCGACAGCGCAAAACACCAACAGGAGTTATTTACACTTTACTAGGAATTTCATGTGAATAAACATTATATTGTAATACTATCATTTTAATCACCTTCCAAAAATTTTAAGCAAAATAGTTTTATTTACCAAAATAGCGAGAAGCAAAAATAGATAAATTTTTACTTTCCAGTATCAACTACCTACAGCACTATAAATGCAAAACTAATTCATCCGCCATTTTTTAGAGCCCATACTTGACAGGCGTTCATTAATTAACAATATAATTTACGTTAGAGAACAATTTCTATTAATAATTTTATGTTATACATCAACTGTTTTTAAGATTTCCAAAAAAGAGAAATAAGTTAATTTTAACCCTACCAATTATCAAATACTCTGTAATTAATACTCGAAGATGCTGTTTTTGGTTTAATTTGCCTGGGCTAATAAAAACACAAGTCAAAAAATTTCAATCTGTCGCATATCTATAAATTTTGTTAAAATATTTAAAAATTAAATTAAGCTTTGTAAAGGTGAAGACATTTATTGCCCCCCTTACCTCACGCCCCTCAGACCTATAAGAGAGGTACGATAATTTAAATACTACTGAATAAAAATTTAAAATTTTGTATATAACATTCAGATATCATAGATTATAGGGAGTGTCTATTCGTACGCTACCGGTCCACCGGTGCACCGGTGCACCGGTGACTCGGGTAACATCGGCTACCGGTGCTTACCAGTGGCACTGGCCCACCGGTAGCACCGGGGCACCGGTCATCGGCACCGGCGCACCGGTCATCGGCACCGGCGCACCGGTGGCACCGTCGCACGGGCAGCACCGGAGCACCGATCATCAGCACCGACGCACCGGCGTACCGGTAGCACCGGCGTACCGGTAGCACCGGGGAACCGGTCATCGGCACCGGCGCACTGGGGAACCGGTCATCGGCACCGGCGCACCGGTGGCACCGTCGCACGGGCAGCACCGGAGCACCGGTCATCGGCACCGGCGCACCGGTGGCACCGTCGCACGGGCAGCACCGGTCATCAGCACCGGCGCACCGGTTGCACCGGCGTACCGGTGGCACCGGCGCACCGGTAGTACTGGTGGCATCGGCGCACCGGTAATACCGGTAGCACCGGTAGCACCGACGTACCGGTGGCACCGGTAGATAGCACCGATACACCGGTGCTACCATTTTTCAACATCTAATAAATTGCAAAAGTTATAAACAAATAAAGATGAAGAAAAAAAGGTATTTCGTTTTTCGCTAATATTTCAAAAACTATTCATAATTAGGAAATTTAAAAACAAGATTCTTAAAGATGAGGAAATTTCCAATAAAAAAGTCGGCCGGTGAGGTGTGCGTGTGCGTGTACATCATGTAAAATAATTTTTTTGCAGTATCAAATATCAATTTAAAAATTTGAAAAAATTATGGTGTATTGTCAACACTTCAAAGAATTTAGTCCCGTTGGAAAAAAGTTATTTAGTTAATTTTTCGAAAAGTTATACAATTGTTAATTAACAATATTTTGTCGGACCTTCGTTGTCATTGAAGACAACAAAAAATGTTTGAATAATCGGATTAAAATTTTTAGCTTCTTGGAGCCCTTCTTTTATATATACTTAACAATATCACGTCATGAAAGTTTTTATAATTTCAATATTTTGTTTATTATAATTTTTGCAAGTCAACAAAAAATTAAATATTGAAAAAATCTTTTTTTCTTAAACTAACGTTAGATTATTACTGTTTTCTCAACTAACAATGACGTTAAATAACGTACCTTATTTTTTATCTCATTTGTTTACAAATTGTTTATAAACAAATTGACTAATGACTAATTTCATACTAATGAAAATTTTTTTTTACCATTTTGTTGTCTTGATAAAATAATGATTTTTAAGAAAAATAAGTTTTCTTAAAAAAATGTTTTTAAAATCGTTTTTTCCATATTTCCATTGTTTAAATAATAAGTTAAGAAATTACTTTATCTTTAAAAATCATAATTGGCACTTTTCAATAGAACAACCAAAATATTTTTTGTTGTTGATAATTTCATTGTTTATTAAGTTAACAATTTGTTATAAACAAATTTCAAATCTCATTATATTTTTTTCCTGAAACTAATAAAAATTACAAAAACAACCATCTATTGCAAAGTATCGAAAAAAGTTTATTTTAATTTTATATTGTACTTTAAAAAATTACGTGCTATAAAAGAAGCACTTGATTTTTCAAGAAAACTGCTATAACTTTTAAACTATTCGAGATACGAAAATGAACATTTAAGTCGTTTTTATATAGGATTGATTGGACTTTTAAATGAATTATTAACCAAGTTTGTAACTTTTGTTGATCAGCTATTATATGCATTTGTTTATAAAATTTTGATTTTAGATTTTTTTTGACATTTTCAAATCTTCTTATGGCTGAATTAGTTAAAAAATGCAAATACTGTGTTATTTTGTTCAGTGATAAAATATCTTCCAAAAAAGTTTTTGATGATATTGTTTAAAAGTAAATATCGTAGATTTTCCGATCAAATTTTTTAATTTTACTCGAATTTTTTCAGATTTTCTTCGCTGTGTCTTTAAAATTTTTATAGATTAATAGTTTATACTTACTGTCAAAAACATTGATTCCGCACGCTATTCAATAGCGTTTATTGTTTTGTTAAACATATAAATAAAAAATAATTTATGTTTGAGGGGAAAAATAATTTTGGCATCCATAATTATTGTAAAAAAAACTGCAATATTTGTAAAAAATAAATTTAATATGTTGTCAACAAAGTTTTGATCTACGAAATAACCGATCGAATTTTTTAAATTCGTTTTAAAACAGAAGATATTTGTGTTCAAAAAATAACAAAAATTGTCAAAATTCAAATTAGCGTATTTCGCTTTTAAAGCAAAACTTTCAAATTTTGCATCGACCATTTTGTAGATTGTACTTTTATCTTCAACAATATCTTTAGATTATTATATTTAACAAAACAATAAACTCTGTGGACTGGCGCGCGAAATCCATGTTTTAGGCTGTTTTCTGGCGCGGTAGAGGATCGTCTTAAGGTTTCAATACTATTCTTATTGGAAATTTCCTCCTCTTTAAGAATCTTTTTAAAAAAATATAAATAGTTTTTGAAATATTAGCGAAAAACTAAATATGTAACTTTTTTCTTCATCTTCATTTGTTTATAACTTTTGTAATTTGTTAGATGCTGAAAAATGGTAACACCGGCGTACCGGTGCGTCGGTGCTACCGGTGCCACCGGTACTACCGGTGCGCTGGTACTACCGGTGCGCCGGTTCCACCGGTACTACCGGTGCCTATGACCGGTGCCCCGGTGCTACCTGTGCGCCGGTGCTGATGACCGGTGCGCCGGTGCTGATGACCGGTGCGCCGGTGCCACCGATGCTACCGGTACCACCGGTGCGCCAGTGCTGATGACGGGTGCGCCGGTGCCACCGATGCTACCGGTACTACCGGTACTACCGGTGCGCCGGTGCCACCGGTGCTACCGGTGCTACCGGTGCGCCGGTGCCACCGATGCTACCGGTACCACCGGTGCGCCAGTGCCACCGATGCTACCGGTGCCACCGGTGCTACCGGTGCGCCGGTGCTGACGACCGGTGCCACCAGTGCTCATCGGTAGCCGATGTTACCCGAGTCACCGGTGCACCGGTGGACCGGTAGCGTACGAATAGACACTCCCTAGATTATATCTGATTAGATTTTGGTATGTATCGTGCAACCGGAAGTAGTAGTTTCTTAAAATTCGGAAGTGTTTTTCTGTAAACGAGTGTAAATGACAAGTAAATTTTTGACAATTTTAAAAATATAAAATGTAATTTATGATTGGTGTGTTTTTCTGTAAACGAGTGTAAATGACAAGTAAATTTTTGACAATTATAAAAATATAAAATGTAATTTATGATTGGTATGATAAAGTTTAATAATGCTTTACTGCTTAATTTGAAAAAATTGAGAAGAAAAAATACGGGTTTATTATCCAAGATATACGAAGAACATGGACGCCCTGCAGCTATTACATTTTACATTAACAGACTGTACACTGAATTTAATTTTAGAAAGATAAATGTGTTTGTTATGAACAATACTTTATACTTAGGGAGTGTCTATTCGTACGCTACCGGTCCACCGGTGCACCGGTGCACCGGTGACTCGGGTAACATCGGCTACCGATGCGCACTAGTGGCACCGGTCCTCGGCACCGGCGCACCGGTAGCACCGGTGGTACCGGTAGCATCGGTGGCACCGGCGCACTGGTGGTACCGGTAGCATCGGTGGCACCGGCGCACCGGTGGTACCGGTTGCATCGGTGGCACCGGCGCACCGGTGGTACCGGTAGCATCAGCGGCACCGGCAGTATCAGTGGCACCGGCGCACCGGTCATCAGCACCGGTGGCACCGGTAGTACCGATGGCACCGGTGGCACCGGTAGCACCGACGTACCGGTGGCACCGGTAGCACCGGTATGCCGGTGTTACCATTTTTCAGCATCTAACAAATTGTAAAAGTTATAAACAAATGAAGATGAAAAAAAAGGTATTTAGTTTTTCGCTAATATTTCAAAAACTATTAATAATTAAGAAATTTAAAAAAAAGATTCTTAAAGAGGAGGAAATTTCCAATAATAGTATTGAAACCAAGACGATCCTCTACCGCGCCAGAAAACAGCCTAAAACATGGATTTCGCGCGCCAGTCCACAGCGTTTATTGTTTTGTTAAATATAATAATCTAAAGATGTTGTTGAAGATAAAAGGACAATGTACAAAATGGTCGATGCAAAATTTGAAAGTTTTGTTTTAACGCTTTTAATTCAAATTAGCATATTTCGCTTAAATATGCTAATTTGAATTTTGACAATTTTTGTTATTTTTTGAACACAAATATCTTCTGTTTTAAAACGAACTTAAAAAATTCGATCGGTTATTTCGTAGATCCAAACTTTGTTGACAACATATTAAAATTTATTTTTTACAAATATTGCAGTTTTTTTTTACAATTATGGATGCTAAAATTATTTTTCCATTCAAACATAAATTTTTTTTTATTTTTATGTTTAACAAAACAATAAACGCTATAGAATAGCGTGTGGAATCAATGTTTTTGACAGTAAGTATAAACAATTAATCTATAAAAATTTTAAAGACACAGCGGAGAAAATTTGAAAAAATTCGAGTAAAATTAATAAATTTGATCGGAAAATCTATTTAGGTACTTTTAAACAATTTCATCAAAAATTTTTTTGGAAGATATTTTATCACTGAACAAAATAACACAGTATTTGTATTTTTTAACTAATTAAGCCATAAGAAGATTTGAAAATGTCAAAAAAAATCTAAAATAAAAATGTTATAAACAAATGCATATAGCTGATCAACAATAGTTACAAACTTGGTTAATAACTCATTTAAAAGTCCAATCAATCCTATATACAAACGACTTAAATGTTCATTTTCGTATCTCGAATAGTTTAAAAGTTATAGCAGTTTTCTTGAAAAATCAAGTGCTTCTTTTATAGCACGTAATTTTTTAAAGTACAATATAAAATTAAAATAAACTTTTTTCGATACTTTGCAATAGATGGTTGTTTTTGTAATTTTTATTAGTCTCAGGAAAAAATATAATGAGATTTGCAATTTGTTTATAACAAATTGTTAACTTAATAAACAATGAAATTATCAACAACAAAATTTTTTTGGTTGTTCTATTGAAAAGTGCCAATTATGATTTTTAAAGATAAAGTAATTTCTTAACTTATTATGTAAACAATGGAAATATGGAAAAAACGATTTTAAACAATAAAAACATTTTTTTAAGAAAACTTATTTTTCTTAAAAATCATTTTTTTATCAAGACAACAAAATGGTAAAAAAAATGTCATAAGTATGAAACACCATAATTTTTTCAAATTTTTAAATTGATATTTGATACTGCACAAAAATTATTTTACATGATGTACCTACTCGCTTTAGAGACGGCGCACGCACACCTCACCGGCCGCTTGGAGCTCTATTTTCAGCGTTAAATTACTATCATAAATAATGAAAGTAGAGTTCCGGGAGTTAGGACTTTTTTATTGGAAATTTCCTCATCTTTAAGAATCTTGTTTTTAAATTTCTTAATTATTAATAGTTTTCGAAATATTAGCGAAAAACGAAATACCTTTTTTTCTTCATCTTTATTTGTTTATAACTTTTGCAATTTGTTAGATGTTGAAAAATGGTAGCACCGGTGTATCGGTGCTATCTACCGGTGCCACCGGTGCTACCGGTGCTACCGGTATTACCGGTTCGCCGGTGCCACCGGTATTACCGGTGCACCGGTGCCACCAGTACTACCGGTGCGCCGGTACGCCGGTGCAACCGGTGCGCCGGTGCTGCCCGTGCGACGGTGCCACCGGTGCGCCGGTGCCGATGACCGGTGCTACCGGTACGCCGGTGCCACCAGTGCGCCGGTGCTGATGACCGGTGCTTTGGTGCTGCCCGTGCGACGGTGCCACCGGTGCGCCGGTGCCGATGACCGGTGCCCCGGTGCTACCGGTGTGCCAGTGCCACTGGTGAGCATCGGTAGCCGATGTTACCCGAGTCACCGGTGCACCGGTGCACCGGTGGACCGGTAGCGTACGAATAGACACTCCCTTATACTTATCCTTCTAATAATACAAGGTATTTTTTCAGCACAATACAAGCATAAAATTGAAATATACATCTTTAGTATGAAGTATTTGTTCTATTTTCCTAAGAAACTATGCACAGAGAATTTATTTTTCGTGTTGCCATTCAGCAAATTAAAAAGTAACTTAACTAGACTAATCGTTTGTTACTCATCCAACTAATGTCCAGCATAAAATATTTATTACCTCCATTATATTTTAGTTACTACTTCATAAAAATTGTAACTATGTCTTTCATGAGTTTCACACATATTTATCTCCTTATTCGATTCTTCTTAACAGTAAGCAACTAGTGATACTATAGTACTATAACCTGGAAAAATAATTTTCCGCATATTCAGATAAACTATTTTACTAATATAACTATAGGTTCAGCATGGCCTGAAAGTGACAAGTAATCAATTAAATTAATAAAACGTAAACATGAAAAATCAAAATTTTTAACAATAGTTTCCCACAATTTATCAGTTTACAAAAAACATGATTGTTTAATTAATTTTAGGATTGTTTCGTTGCTGGCACTTTTTAGAAATAAAAAATTAGAGGGACGAGTTAAATTCATAATAATAATATCTAGGTGATAATATAGCTAAGCTAGTTATGAATATTCAAGAATAAATAATGACGTATAAACAAATTAACCAAGAACATGAACCAAAATTACTTGTAGGTATTGCAGAGCAGAATAAACTTTTTCAAAATGATTTATTTTTATAATACCTAAAGGGTTGTGTTTTTTTAAGCAAATATTGTTTGTTATTATCTTATTACTATAAGTATAAGTTGTTACAATTGACTTCAACACAGAGACTTAGTTAAATACAATATTTATTATTTTGTAATGTCGTTATTGCAAAAACTTGAAAAAAAATGTTTTAACGGGTTAAATAAAAAATAAATAAAGCACTGAGAATAATATAACTGTTTTAAAAATTAACAGATTTATGGGTGGATTCTGTTCAAATATGTTAATGCTACAGATTTGTAAATTTTTAAATAATGAACAAAATCACATCAATGTTTGTTGACAAGTATAAAAATGTTCATATGATTATAGATTTCATTGCGATTTTGTTTTATATTTATAATTTTACATATCTGTAGCACTTACAGATTTGAACAGAATCGACCCATTAGAAGAATAAGGGTTAAAAATATCACCGCCATGTAGTGAGTGCTAGGATGGTATCGCCATGGTAAGTGATATACCACTTAGCATACAGATCTTTCTCAACAACAAAGTTAAATTATGCGAATAACAAAATATCAAGTCTTTGATAAAGGAAAGGAAGTGTTAGTTTGTTTTAGGTAAACATAACTGCAGCACTCGCTTTTGTATCAGTATTGCTATTAATATACAAAGTCCTGCTCATATTAGTTCTAAACACATTTGACTTCCTCAGTGGCAGTACCATCAGCAACCTATTAGTACACATAATGGATCCTCGCACTCGAGCCCTAGAGAATCGGCAGACAGCGTTCAAAGATCAAAGTCTTGCCGATTATATCATACAAGACGTATTACTTCGACAGGAGCACGAGCGTCGAGGCTCACGGTTCCGTATTCGATCAATTAGGGATGCCACTGTCGCACACAATACGATAATGATAAATATCCCAAGTTCGTGTAAGAATGAGAGATGAGAGCAACATCTGCGGCGAGCTGGCGAGGACCTTCGGAGAGTCGAGAGTGGATTCCCAGTTGGTTATCATACTCCATCATTTAACGGAGAGTCAACAGCTCTCGCTCGGTAAATCATGCACTCGTCGCTAGGAGCGCTGCGCGCGGTTTCGGACCATTGGGGAAGTTAAAGTCATTTGGATTGCATCCGCCAGAGGAATTAAAAATTCAAACTAGGAAAGTGGATACTATTTCGTGATTAGATTTGTGAACATCTTGGATTTAGATAAGAACTGGATACTAAGCATGTACTATAATATTATTTGTCGTTTGTAAGTTAATGGATACACTTTTTAAGTGTGTTCTAAAACTTTATTTTTTATTTTTATGACGACTTTAAAAGAGTTTTAATATATCAAACAACTTACAATTAAAAATACGAGTATTTCCTCCATTTGAAGTTCGAATGTGAATGTTGCCGAATAGTATTAAGAACTGTACAAAAAGATTGATACAGAAAAATGCTTTTTATAGTGTTAATGAATTTTTTGATATATATATATATATATATATATATATATATATATATATATATATATATATATATATATATATATATATATATATATATATATATATATATATATATATAAGTACCTTTTATATGTACTTGTATAATGATTGTTATTTTGACTTAGTTTATATACTTTCTGTATTTATAAATATATATTATTATTATTACAGTAACTCAAAATAGTCAGGATGTGGACAAGGTGAATGAAACAAACTTAATTGAATATTACAGTAAAGTTAGAACTTTACTGTTTCTTGAATTGTCACAATTTTGTTAACCATGATATTAATTCTGCATAAAATCCATGTATGTACCGACGGTATGTATTAATTTTAATTAATGTTCAGTTAAGTTTGTTTCATTCGCCTAGTCCAATTTCCCGACTATTTTGAATTGTTATACTTCTTGGACGCTATTTCTAATTCCAACATTGAAGTATATATTAATTGATTTTTTATTGTAAAATTTTTGATTACTAATTACGTTATATAGGTAAACAAACATACCTATGTTGAAATATTATTTGTTGGGTGAATTGAAAATACCTTTTTAATAATTAATTAATATTTCATAGAAAAGTTTTTAATTAATTTCCGTACTCAACATCAAGCTTAATGCTTTTTAATTTAAATGAAAGAAAATCTTCTGTAGGGGAGACCGATGTCAATTGTAACAAAATTTAAATATCATAGTTTTGTGAGTGTGTAGTTGTAATTATTTATTTCGATTTGAAATTTTACATGTATTTTTATTCATTTTTACATAAAACATCTAAATATGTAATGGGAACACGTGACACTTTTAACGTGTAAATTATTGTAAGTGGCTTCATAGAGAAAAATTGCAGAAAATAATAAAACAAATGTCTATATCTGCACTACAAATTGTAGTACAAATAGGGAAGGGACAGGCACAAATTTGTATAATATTGTAGTAATGTTTTTGTTTCACATTTTAAAACAATAATTTATTAAAAAGTTAAATAATACACTAAACTTTACGCAACAAGTTTATTATAATATGTTGCATAAAATGTTTAAGATTGTAATACAATATTGTAGAAATATATTGCATAAATGGTTTATGATTTTAGTATACAATATTGGTTGGTTTATAATGGATGTAACGGGTGGCAACTGGTTACTTGTTCTGTATTATGTAAAGTTACAGCTCAGAGGCATTATGAACCGTTACCCGGATCAATCTAACAATGGTGAAATCGATGATAATAATAAACTGCCGACGGGAGTGGGATTCGAACCTGAAGACCTAACAACCGAAAGCAGAAACGATACTACTAGACCGAGTACTGGGCCAAACTGCACACATGAGTTAAGAACTTTGTGCTGATAATATAAATATTAATCAAATATTTATGTTCATGCCTAAACTGAACTAAAATAATTGTTACTCAAATTAAATTTCAGAATGAAATAATCTTTTTTATTTTCTGTTCTATTGTTTGAAATATTTCGCAAATATTGCTACAAAAATATTAAAATAAGTAGGTATAATAATTAAACATACCTAGTATTCAAATATTTGAAACAATAATATATTATATTATCTAATTTACTGGATTTAAAATATTCCATAAATGTTTGTAGAAATTATTTCTCAAAATGTTTTAAAATTATCTACAATTATTAATAGTTAAAAAGTTAATTATTTGTAGTATACATACTGAAACATTAATAATTCGTATATTTTACTGTATAATATTATTTTAGAATTAATTATGCATATTTGTAAAACAACCCGTTAAAACAATAATTCTTTACAAGTTTTTGCAATAATGACATGAAAAAATACTAAACTATACAAAAATTATAGTAATTTAGTTTACAAAATTTTTAAAACCAAATTGTATTAGAATTACATATGTGATTTTTCTCTGTGTATCTAATCGTTGTTACTCAACTCATGTTTCATAATTGTCTTGATAACGTAGCTTCAAATATTTACAACAGAAGATAAAGACACAATACAGTATTTTTAATATGGATAAGAATTAGTTGGTCTGATATGGTCGGATATGGTAACAAAATCGTAGGTATTTGCTTCTCAAGTTACATATTATATAAATGAGTTTGCGACAGCAAATTATTGTTGTACATTTAGTTGTTGATATTATTCAAATTACAAATAGTACATTATTATACAAATTTTTTAGTCATTCATGTTGTGCTAATCTACGTTACCTTTAAACACTACTAGAATACGTTGGAAAACTACTACCACTAAAAAAAGGGAACATGCTCGAATGTTTTGATTGTTTAATTAGTATTCTAAAGATACCTAGGTAATTTTGATAATCTATGTTCTGTCGTAGAAACTACAAAGGAAAACTCATCACGATTTTTTGTAATAATAATAATACAAAAAACTAAAATGAACCATTGTATTGAAAAGGAAAATGAATCAACAATAATAATTATTATTGATTAATATGCCACTCATATTCAGTGTTATCTCTGAAAGAATCATTTCATTTACCATTATGCTATCTATATTGTATAATTCATCACAAATAAATTTTTCAATAACTAATTATATTCAATAATCAAAATATACAGTAACAAAGATTTATTCACTAATGTCATTGAAAATAAATAATAAAACATTAAATTTTTGTGTATGACCCAGATTCTTGGAAATGCATAATATTGATACGTTACATTATTCTATAGGATAAAGTTATTCCCTCAGTCCTAAATGCGATGTTCGTGGTCATATATTTTGATTTTTAAGATTATGTAGTAAAATTTGACTTATACGACTTGTAGGCGTGAAATCTAATTTAAGTAAATCTCAGTTGAGAACGCTGCTACATTATTAACATAAAGTTGTAGTGGAGTAAAGTACACTTGTAAATCGTATAACAAAAGCTGTATTATGTTTTCATATCTATATTATGAATCTTTGCAACTTTCAAGAGGTACATTTTTCATAATATGAGCCTCCTTCATGAATTATTTAACTTTGTCTTTTCTCTTATCTCTACATACTCACTTATAGTTAGAGTTATTTATGTTACACGGAGGGCCCAATCATATTACCCCTGCAGTCCATGTTTTAAAATAATGAAAAATGTCGAAAAATATACACTGTTTTAAAATATGATACCTACATCTTATTAAAAAAAACATTCTTTATTTTAACATATATTAACTATGAGTAGTACAATAGATCCAGGTTTTAAATATAAATTTATGTAGAATAACATGAGATTCCTAAGAAGTATTTCAACGTAACTAATTTTAATAATTGTTATTTTAAAGACATACCTCTACTCTGTAACCAGAAGAAATATTCTGATATGAACAACTAGGTAATTTCCTCTTTGGCCTAAAATCTAAATGTTTGTTCTTTGTTTATTAAAAGTAGAACTGACCAAACTGCCAAAAGCAAGTCCACTAAGTATTATGGCTAATGTTATTTTATGTGTATACTATAGTTAGATTAATGCTCAATAAGTAATTTAACTAGAAAACTGTATTTACTGCTATAATCATATAAATTTGTTTACTTCCAAAAACAACATCAATAATGATGTTGTTATATATTTGTTTTCAATTTGTATATTAAAATTTTGTTCTCTTACAAATTTATCCCTAAATTAATCCTCAATACACATTTATTTTATTCTCGTAGTAAATTACTTCTCTTATTCAAACTATTCCTGACCATCTTAAAACCGAATAACTAAGTGGTTGGTATCTTCTGCTCTCATGCACATCGAAAATCCAAGTTCCAACGTTCCAAGTGTAGTGCATCGAGTGCATCGCATTTTAGTTTATTTTTGTGCACCCGCAGTTTACTGGTAGGTATAGACATCATAACAGGTCAATACGCTGTTCGACTGAATTGTATTTTTTATCATACCTGCACAAAAAGTAACCTTTTTCGTGCCTGTTTTACGTGCGCAAAGTGGCTTATTTTTTAACTAGACAAAAATGCGTGCGCAAAATTTCACTTTGCGCACGCAAATTGAACACTCACACAGTTTTCTGTAGTTACCGACACGAAATGTGCGCGTAGCACTAGCGCCACACACGTGATAATCTAATACTACAAGCACGTGAACAGCTGTAGTACCTACTTCTCTATGCATAGTTTCTACTGTCGACTATTGTGCAGATTGTGCATGGGATATTGGATCTAATGGACAATAATATTTTATTCTTATATTTTAATGTTCTTTTCTTTACTGTTAATAATTAGTTTCTTATGCTTATACATGTAGGTAAATATTAGTTACTTTTTTATTTTATACATATTAATTTTAAAAGTATTCATTTTATCTTTTGATAAGTAAGGTCACTCAAAAGGTTACTTTTTGTGCAGTAATGACAAAAAATATCGTGTGCATCTCGTGAGCAAAGGCGCAATTGCGCACTAGATACACAATATACTATTCCTCAGCAATTGTGCTATTTCAGGCAAACTTGTACAGGAAAATTACATGCTTAAATACACAAAGTTACATAACCAGGACTGCTGCTGTACTTTTTAGATTACTATTGGTGTCTTTTTTTTAATTGAATATATTTTAGTGCACCTCAGTTTTTGATACTATTGGTGTTTTGGCTTAGTTATTTGCATTTTATTATATTAATTTACAATAACAATTTTGATTAACAATAAATTTATATTTTATTAAACAAGTGAGTCATAAGAAAGTTAGGACATTTGTAATGTTGTCTTCATTTTTTAGGCAGCCTGCAAAGGTGGCTGGTAGGTTTGATGCCAGGCATTATTAGTTTCAGTTTCTGCACTCTGTTATAATATGTTCTATGGATAGTTTTTTATAACAAGTAATACATTGGGATGGTTCAGTATTTTTGAAAATGTATTCGTGTGTGAGATGGGTATGGCCTATTTTCAATCTTATTACCACTATTTGTTCTCATCTGCTTCCACTTCTTTTCCATTCTGATATGGTTTCTTTGATTTCTCGTAGGTGGTTATTGTTGGTACTGTTCCATTCAGCTAGCCACTTTTGTTTGAATTTATCTTTGAATGTCCCTTGAGTGTATGGATATTGGAAGTATGTTGGCACTTTTCGAAGCTTCTTTAGCGAGAGTGTCTGCTTCTTCGTTGCCCTGAATGCCACAGTGGGACGGTATCCATAGAAAAGTGATGGATTTGGAGTTTATTATGGATTTGTGGATATATTCTGAGGATGATACTTAGTGAGTCTGTGCATAAACGTAGTTATTTTGATTTGATTTTATTTATGTACTCTACTGTTTTTAATATACAATAAGCTTCTGCTGTGTTTTGGAAGATGAAAATTCTGTACTTATGTGGATCAAACTTTAAGGGTATATGTAACACGTTCTACTGATACGCAACAAAAAGAATTTTTCAAAAATTCGTTAAATTAAGGGTGGTTTACTTAAAGAAAACATGTTGAGTGCCACTGGTTTCATTACTGTGAAAGAAACAGAATAATTGAAATTACACAATATCAGCGTTGGATTTGTTGTTAATATTTGAATAAAACAACACACGTTCTCAGTAGAATGTGTTACCTATACCCTTAAAGTTTGATCCATAAGTACATAAACACCCTGTATAGGAATTCATGATTTTTGAATGTGCTGTTTTTTATGTCAGTAGCCTCATTAACTGTTTAACCCATCTTTGCCCGAATTATTAAATTTCTTAAAATATTAATTTTTTTATTTTAAAATATTAATTTAGTGTATAAATCTATAATAAAAATAATTTTTCTAATTTTAATATTTATTTTAAAAAGTTAGAGCTTGTTCCATTATTGGAACACTGGGCATGAACGGGAGCAAGGTTTTATTTGATGGTATAAATTTACTTATATGTCCATATTTTTGCAAAAGAATTTTTTTTAATTCAATAAATTATGAGCATATAAATACAATTAATAACAAATATAAAATGATTGAAACATATTTCATGGAAATTTATCTTCACACTTTTCACAAATTATCGTTAAATTCTTCTTACCTACTGATTTTCCATATTTTCGCTATTATATTTGTGCTTTATTTGCTTCAAAGTTATAGCTCGTCCACTTTTTAACAATTTATTACTTGAGGCTTGTTTGTCAAGCGACGTGAATACTAGTAATAATATAAAATGCAAATATTGGCCAAACCAAATATTTTTATAACGCATAAAAATTCAATAATCAGATTATTATCTTGTCCATTCTTTGACTCCGTCCATTCTATATTTTGTAAATTTATGTATTTTAAAAGAATTTTTACTCTAAACTTTAATTAGCTCTTAAGTTGTAATTTTTTTGAAATTACGTATAAATAAATCCTGTACCAGTTTGTGCCCAGTGTTCCAATATTGGAACAATTTTATTATAAGGTATGTAATATGTTATCAACAAATATTGTTTGAAAATTGCCATCACATATGCATACTTCAGATACTACAGAACATTTTTATGCATAATATTTGTTTTTAATAAATATATTAGTAGTTTTTAATAAATATATTTATTTGTTTGCGGCCAATTCACATGAACAAAACACACATTTTTAAAATTAAATAATTTTATAGAAAAGTTAAAAATAGCATCTTTGAATATTTCACTTAATAGTTTTAACAAATAAATATAGATATTATGACTTGTTGATATTCAGGCATATAAAAACACTTGTTTAAGTTCGTTGTTCCAATATTGGAACACTGGCAAAAAATGGGTTAAAACATACCTTGGATATGCTAACGACACAACCGTCTCAGGGAAGAATAATTGATCCCTGCAATCCTGGTATATCTCCAACTTTAAAAACCGTTGCTTCATCCAACCCAGTGACTGTCTGTCTATCCTGCGATACATTTGAAAATATAAAGGTAGGTACCTTTAAAGTTTCACATTTATTTCATTTTATGTTTATATTACATAATAAGTCGTCCTGGTACTTGTACTGCAAAAGACAGTGTTTATCACATGTATTTTCAATACATACAGAAAAATTTATAAAGGATAGTAACATCACATTGTCATTTCCAGAAGTTTACTTTTCTGACGTCTACTAACTGTTCCACTATCGTTTTGCGAACGTAAACGCATTTATTTTAAGCTTCTTTTCGCACATGTAGTTTTAAAATATTTTAGTGTCGGTAAACAAAATGTACGAGAACAAGTAATATTATTGATTCTTTATAACTATTTAAAAAATCTGCTGTGTCCACCACAGTACTTCCCCGACTATAAGTTTTAATAACTTATTTCGTAACGCCTTTAATTTTATGCTTTATTCAGCAAAATTTAAATAAATTTATCTTTCTTCAGAAACTATTTAAGTTGATACCAACTTGATTAAATATCGCATAAATGTCATTTTTTACATTTTACTAAACTCGTCCACCCGAGAGCTTTAAATTGACACTAAACTCGGTATAATTTGAATAATGTAGGTATTAAAAAAAATTGACGATCTGTTAAATGTTATTTTTATCTTTCTAATAGAATTATTTTCCCGAGAGCTTTAATTTGATACCACACACGATAATATTTTAATAAAAATAAAATAAGTTGTATTTATAAAGTTGGTACCACTGGATGAATAAAAAAAATGTAATAATTTTTTTAGAAACAATTGACAATCGCATAAATGTTATTTTTTACATTTTTACTAAACTTATCTCCCCAAGCGCTTTAAATTGACACAAAACTCGATATAATTTGAATAATTTATAATAAAAAAACAATTGACGATCGTTTAATGTTATTTTTGATTTTCTGCTAGAATTCTTTTCCCGAGAGCTTTAATTTGATACCACACACGATAGTATTATGATAAAAATAAAAAAGTTATGTTTATAAAGTTGGTACCACTGGTTGAATAAAGCTCATTAACGAACTTGAAGTCAGATTTTGGCTCAAGATCTTAAATATAAAATTTCAGTCCAAAATTCCAACGCGTTTTTAAGTTATCCAACATCCAGACAGACTAACAGACTAACAGACCGACAGACCGACTTTTTTTAAAATTATGTTTTTTGGGTTCAGTAGGGTCTAAAACGTGAAGATTCACCAAAATCTCGAACTGTCAAAAAATCACGATTACAATACTTCCCTCTATTACATAGGTCGGGGAAGCAAAAAGAGAGAACAATATGTCAATATAAATTAATATAATGTGAAATGGTTTATGGTGCATGGACACCGACTGAATTATAAGTATAAGTATTAAATGAGTAAATGACTAAAATATTGGATTATGAGACTTAAGCCAAACTATATTTTAGTCAAACTGTAATTGGTTCAACTGGAATTTTGTCAAACCGTAAATTTGCCAACTCGTAATTTAGCCAAACTGTATTCTAGACAAACTGTAATTTCACATGCCGTAATTTGACCAAACCGCAACTTCGACTAATATTATTGTCAAATCGTTTTCAGGTAAACCGTAATTTAGCCAAAACGCAACTATACCTAACTGGAATAATTTAACACGGAATTTAATTTATATTTCTGTTAAATCTCAGTTATGCATAACCGTAATCTTGCCAAACGCGTTTTACTCAGATCGAAATCTTCCCAACTGTATGTCTTAAATACAGTTGGCCGTTTCTGCTATTCTACTTTTATCAACATTTATCAAATTAGAAAATTATAAGATAAGCAAATTTTGATATGCACATTATACACAAAGAATTGAACAAATCGTACTTTAAACTTTAGTCGAAGAAATATGTAAGTTTTTTAGCCCAAGTAGCGTTGAAATGAAGCTACGAGACATCATATACTGCAAATAAATCATATAAATGAGAATCAGACGTCAAAATCGTGTTTTGCGATCAATTTGCAACCGAGTTATTATACTCTATGGTGTAGGTAAATATTTACTTCCATTTCCTGAATGCCCAATTAACAATATATGTACGTGGCATCACTCCCTCTACTGCAACTACCTACTTTCACATAAATTTACTCATGAAACATAAAATTTTTAAGTGATAAAGTAAATTTGTAAGTAAACGTTACTATGTAAAAAGTGCAATTGCTGGTGGAAAATTAATTTCGCACAAGTACAAATACCGGCTACGTATAATTTGTAATGGGTCACACGGTGCAGAGGAGTTTATCTACTCCTGAATTAAAAAGTATCAGCTGAACTAAAAACTAGTTTCCGTCCGTGCACCTATTACTGCCGAGCAATTTCACGATATTACACTGACGGCTGTATACGACGGCCTTTTTAATTTAGAGGGATACGAATTTTACTTCAAGCTTTCACTCACTCTACGTAGCACATAAACATTTTTCCATCTTTTAAACAATGTAGCGGCTGAGTCAGAACCACGAGCTTATTAAGTATAATTATTATTTAATGTGGCCAACCACGTGTGCACGACGGGAACAATTTTTGAAATGCTAATAAAAAAGGAACGATGCAGAAATTATATGCTCTCTTGGCGTGACTGGTGTCACTTAAAAACGAAAGTAATAACTACGACGTCGGCGACGCATGCGTTGCTGTTTTCGCTGCTCACAAGGGATCAAGTTGGTCGGCGCAGGATATGGTTCCCACGACAAAATGCGTGCGATTATGTTAAACGTTCATATTAACAACATGGAGTTCTCAGCATATATGTTCGTACAATCACGAAATAAGTTTTTACCTTCCGTTTACCTGTAAAGGAAGGTATTTGAATCATGCTAAAAATCGGGCAGTGAGTTTGTAGTGGATGAGCACGAATTATGGTCCATACAATTCATTTTTGATAGTTTCACGATGATGTCTGTATGAGTGTATGTGGTCATGGCCGGGGTGTAAGTCGGATAACTAAAATACGAATAATGCACAAAATTTGATATCTTCATCAAAAGTTATATTTTTTAAAGATTGAAAAGGTTAAGTGTCAAAATTTTATATAAACTTGAATAAATATAGTATTTATTTGTAATAAGAATAAGAAGAAAAGTTATTTGCAAATAACGTTATAAACAATTTGTCTTTATCTGGTAGCATTAAAGAACTGCAGTAATATTTAAAAAATAAATTTATCAAATAAAACGTTGAAATCTTGTACCTAATCCATTTTTGTTTCTGCGTAAAAAATATTGACAGGTGAAACGGGTGACAAGTTGGCATACTAGCGCTATATAAGTCATAAGTAAGATATTAAATGTAGTAACTGAACGGAGGATGCACAGAAGAGTTTTCCTGTGGATCAATCTTTTGATTCAGGTGATGCAAATTTCTGTGTTTGAATATTTTTGATTTTTATTTGTATATTTTAAATGGGCACCGGATTGTACGTATACATTTATGTTTATAAGTCTAGATATGGCGGAAGGTTGTGTGCTGGCCACATTAGATTTTTTACAATAGCATCCTCTGAAATGATAGGATTAAACTGTTTTTTATTCGAACAGAAACATATAAGTAAAATGTTTAATTTAAATATTTGTAATTGAACTATTTATGGAGTAAAATACGAATCCAATATATTGGGTTCTGATCTGAAATACTTGATACTTTCTTTACCGTTTTACACTTAATATTTCTGTCAAAATCAGTAAACTTTATTAAACTATTTAGTAAAACATATATTTCATAACTCACAACAATTAACAACATTCATTTCACGACACTATTGCTACAAACTTTAATTAACTTCGAGCAAACTATTAAATATGTCTTAGTAGTACCTTTATAATGTCGGTATTCAAATCAAATCTATATCAAGATCAAGGTTAATAATGGGATACCTAGTTTCCTTCTCCGTCTTAGAAGAACTGGAGTACCAAAACTATTTCTATCTGAGAATGCAGATTTGGTAGTACTACAATCTGATAAAGGTAGGTAACGTAAGTTTAGAAATATTGTCTGACCAAAATTCCGATAAACAACTAAATAATGATCCAGCGTGCGCTAATAAAATTATTAGTAACTTAAAGTCTCAAAACAAAATCAATCCAGAATTAGCAAAAAAATTTACAATGCAGTTGCTCCAAATTACTATCGACAACCAAAAATTCATAAAGTGCTTATCCACTAAAAACTTTTGACCCGTCAGAATACCTCCCTTATAGAAAATGAGGCGGGAGGAGGAAAGAGAGAGACAGCAGACAGCCAGACAAAGAAACAAAACATTTAGCTTTATAATAATGCTCTCGTTATCGCGTATTTACTATATCAATTTGTCCATAATGTTAATTTCGCTACTTCACATTACATTATTTTTTATCAAACATCTTTTCGCTGATTCTACCTTACATGTTTCAAACTTTATATCGGATGTTAGAGATATATTGCAGTGCTCGATTATTACGACTTTTCCTGCCAATATGCACATTTTTAGTTTAGCCATATAATATCAGATGTAATACAAGCATTTCTGCGGAAACCGACTGTAAAATAATATTGCATAAGAGAATGTAAGTCGGAAATTGTAAACTTTAATAATAAATAACTGAAGTTTTCTCAATTTCATCTTTATTTACAAAGTTTATTTCTAGAATGAAATTCTAGAATATAGGTACCAACATGGTTAAGATCATTTGAGATACGACAAACGCAATCCAATATTTATTACTATTGTTTACTATGTTTATGTTAGGAATACAAGCTCGTATTGTATGACAAATAATAATACCTACAACTATCAATTTTATACAGTACCTATTCATACAACTAATCATAATTGGAAATTTAAGTTTATGAAACATGAAATATAAAATTCTAATAATAGTTTGATATATCTTACTAAATGAGCAAAAATGTAAACTGGATAGAATTCAAAGACTTTTAAGACAACATTTTCTTCACTGTCAAACGAACTCAAGATCCAAAATAACGTTATCATTATAAACAAGACACAATGAAGACGATGAATCCATTTAATGCGTTTTAACTGTTTGTTATAAAAGTAATAAGGAGATAACATTTTGTTTCGTAAGAAATACATGGCAGACTGAAAGTTCATAATGGATTATTTATGTTTTATTTGTTAAAGTAAGGAATATTATTATACAACCAATTTTCATATAGTAATGCGTTAATTTTTTCTCAATTCTGATAAGGTACTTATTTTTGTTGCAGCCGTTTTCGAATCATATCATAAGATTAATCAACTAAGTAAATTGCATTTGTAAGTAAATAAAATAAAAGAGATTTTGCTCAATTTTACGTTTTACGCATGTCTCTAGCGTATGAACTTTTATACATACCGCATAAATAAAGCAGCCTAAATTTTTATTTTATACGTGCATAGATACGTTTAGCTTAAAATAGATATTAAAGGAAATACTATACTACCTACGTAAAAGTAAAAATAAGTAAGATAAGAAGTTTAAGAAAATTGGTGTCACTTCTATCCAATGACCTCTGTGGTCACTGCTTCTATCCTATCTTTTCTATACGTACTGTAACTGCACTCTAAAATTAATGATGTACTAGTCGGTCAAATTAATACAAGTTCTCGTTTATAGTAATTACATTCTTTAATAGGGAGAATGATTCACATCCATTTACTATCTTTGTTTGAGTCATTTTCTATCGTTGGGGTCATTTCTTAAGCACACAAAGTAATATCAATTTAAATCTGCTCAATATTTAGATAAAAAGGCAAGTTCAATAATCATTGTTATACTCTTTGAGAAAAGTAGCAATCTGTTCGCTGATAATTGAATAATTTTTTTTCACACGATATGTGGTTACCAGTCAAATAAACACGTTTTCCCATGGATAAAACGAAGGGTGATTCTATTTAAAAATAATTATTTCATCAATAATTCATATTGAACGAAGTGTTGTACCCCATAAACCCCAATGATGGTACAATGACGACTCTATTTACAACTTTTATACCCACTTTGAATCCCTCCATGAAATTAACATCCGTCAGCGCATTAACAACGTGTAACGGGATCGTACTCCATTACTTTTAAAGCCAATTTATCCCCCAAACTTTACTGCTTTCATATGATAACCGAAAATTATAATGGGCACGTGTCAGAAGGCTCATGCACATGGGGTGAGGCCGAGATCTGGGAAGAGCACGAGAACCGGTGCCGGTGAGTTTCCCATAGCTCGTGGCTGGTTGGGATAACATTAACATATGTCAGAGGGGATAACACTATAACACTCCTCTTGTAACACGACATGACCGCGGTAGTCGAGAGAATCGCAACAGATAATGTAGCTGTTTTCGACCAACAACCAACGTTTAATTGAAGAGCACGTGTTAAGTGGAATTTAGATGTTTGTAGAATTGTACAAATGCTCAATTTGGTAAACACCACTAATTTGGGTTACTAGATTATGGGTCAAGTTGTACATCTCATCTGAGAATTGTTGTACAACTGAACAAGATACAAGATGATTGTACACGAAGGTGTACAATGTACATACAGTTTAATCCGGTCTAATTATTTTGCACAATTGTACTAACAAAATTATTGTGTTAATTACTGTTATTATATTATATTAGACTTTATAGAACACAATTCGATCATGTCAAAATTGATTTTAGCAATGGGCTTCATAAAAATTAATGTTACCCTTCACGCTTCTGGGGGAAAAGAACAAATTTGGTTATTTTTAATTAATTATTTTTAACGTTAAAGTGAATTATCAAACAAAACAATTATGTTTTCTCTCTGGGTTATCCAAATACCATACAATAACAATATTACATATAATTTCAAATGCAAACTACGTACATGATACAAATAAAATAAAAATATTAGAAATTCAACAACGGTTTCGAATTGTATGACAGCCACCTCCTATAAATCATAAAAACTATGTAAGTTATCGATATGATAGAATGTTACTTTGTGTGAGTTGTACTAGATGAGATGTCATTTCAAGGATATTCATGGTTGAAAATTCTATAGCATAAGCGATTCATTATTTATTATCTTAAAAATTATATTCTCAGATAGGCAGTATTATAACATATAAAATGCACAGAAACTACTTCAATAGTTGAGTGTACTTTTATGGAAGTTAATATGGTAACCTACCTATCTACTACCTAACAATTAATTTTGCAACAGTAATAATTTAGTCATTCATCACAAATATGTATACGAATATATGTTCATATAGTTACCTACGCAAAAATCAGTTTTCCAAAAAATAAGAAATAAGAATAAATAAAAATCAGAAATGTTTTCGTCGGGCTGCACTCCAGAGAACAAAAGGAAATAACTTGGCATATCTTCTCTAACTAAAGATTGATCGTTTCCTGTCAATTTTCACTTCCCTAATCTAAAGTAAGAAAGTATTTTGATAGTTATCTTGATTTTGATGAATTTTTGTACGTCTGATTCCAAAGAATTATGGGGATAATGGTGGATATAATGGAAGTAGCGTGTTGAAAAATACGCATAGATATCGTAACCCAAACTAATAAACAGAGGATTTTCTTTCAAGAGTTCTCTGTATCTCGGTATTTAAGAAACTAAATTTGAATGCAAATTTGTCTTTCAAATTTATTTTATTCGAAATATTTATTTCATTGTAGAGGTTTTTTATTTTTATTTGCTTAACTCTACTACAGTAGTCACGCACGGTCTAATTCGGAAATCCCTCGCTCTTTCTAACTAGGTACTACCTTTTGTGTTTATATACCCAGACATATCAAAGTTTTAACGCTTTCTGGCCTCATAGACTGGAGTGACTATTGGCTTAATATTTTTAAGGAATCCGTACCTACTGTTTTTAACCCCTTAAATTCCGGATGTCTTAAAATGCACGTTGTTTCCGAATGGTAGTTCGGAGTGGACACCAGGTATTTAATCGATAAAAAACAATATATTTAAATATTTTGTTAAAGGAATATATACTATATTAAGAAGTTACAATATTAGGCTGTAAACATTAAAGAATTATATAATATAATATGTAAATGTAATGCTTATAAAACATATTCTGCCAGAACATAATTTTCACCTCAACACTCAAATCACTTGAATCATCGAAATTATTAACAATTTTTTTAGATCAACATCAGTAAGAATACTCATTATATGTTAATTTTTTAGTTATAAAATTTGATTACTACTTCTAATTTCGAATGGAGGACTCAATTTGATTTTGTTTAAATAATAATTGTACACAAACAAATTTTTTTAAACCCAAAAGAAAAAAATCCCGGTTTGGTTGGGTTTTATTTATAAAACTCGACATTTTCTCAACCCTAATAACATCTTCTTTATATTGTATTATAAAAAATTGTCATAAGTACTTTATTCATCGAGATATTGAAGATAAATTGTGAGATCTTTTAGCAAAGTAGGTACTACACTTCCTGTTCTGTTCATTGATTACTACCAAAATTCAATGGGATCTTAAGATTCTTATTAAAACCATAAATATAAAATTTGGTAATTTATTTTAATTAATTATGGGACACTCACTTCAAGAATACACCGTCACGTCTAAAGAGATTAATCTAGCCATAAATACATTGTAACCACCTACAAATCTACATTATGAGGAAGACCTATTCTGAAACAGAACATTCAACATTGTACAATGTTTTATAAAATATGAATATTTATATACTCGGCTATATACGTATAATTTGTTAGCACGCAGTAGACTGATGGTTAAATAAGTGAGTCATAATTTAAATTTATTAATAAAATATATTTTAACTTTACAAAAAAACACAATGTTTAATAGTAGTGTCATTCAAATAAAAGGGTACAAAATTTTACCATATATCATACCTACAAAAATAATAAACTAATATAAACGAACAGTTCTTGTCATCTATTATTACTCACACAGTGAGATACGGAGTAGTGAAATAAAAGTGAGGAAGAATGCAAGCAAATATATCGTCTAGCGCCTAGAGATAATTCCCCTTTTGTAGTTTTCACGCTCCGTTTGAATCATACAAATACGCCATTTGAAAATACCAGAAATTCACTCGATATTAAATATTTCACGTTAGACTGGCCTTTTCTTTCAGCGACTATATTCCCGGCTTCAGCGATATATCTGCCTGTCGCTCGACGCCACAGGCAGCGTCGAGCACGAGTGCAAGTGAGGCGTCGGAGTTGCTTTCGGTGCTTTCAACGGCGTCGCCGACAAAAGCAAAAGAGTGGATGTTGGATGCTGGGTGCGTTCACACGTTCAATGAAAACTCTGTCGTCGACACGTTCTCACTTTATGACACCTGTTTGCTGCGTACGGACTTATTTCCGAAGGCCATAAGGATCTTTACGACGGCCGAAGATCAAATTGAAGATCAACAAACCGTGGGACCGGCAGCTTCATCCTTTGCTGACCTCCGATCCGATTTTACTTGGGTCAGTAACCACGCGTACTGTCAGATGATACCCTGGATGCGTGCTTTCAACCCATTCATAGAATAGCCAAATTCATTCAAAATTCTTAAAGTTTGTTGGCCAAGTATGTGATGTACAATACCGAGGATTGCTTTTTGAAATATACTTTTACGTTTATTTCATATAAATTTAATATACGTAGTATTATTAAAAATCTGTACCTGTACGTATACGTTCCAGACGTTTTAAATAGCACAAATTTAACAAAAACAAATATACCTATTTTTATACCGGCCTTAAAGTAATTATTATCCCCTGATATCTTATTATTTAGTATTAAGAGTTAAAAGTCCTAATTTAGTATTGATATAATAATAATCGTATAAACATGTACTAATTTCTTTTCTTATAGTATATCCTCTACTTTATAAAAATAAAGCTGCATACATTTTTGTACGAGTATTGTATTTATACGAAATAATAATATTGTGTATTTGTTTTACTTGTCGAGAGGTATTGGACTTTTACTTAAAATCGAGTAGTGAGTTTTGCGATGATATCTGTATGCACAATTCGAAGAGTGAAAAGGTAAATACAGTACCCATTTCTTTGTAACGAGAATAAAGCTAGATTCAGATCTACTCAATTATAAGTATAAGTGCTAAATTAACCAACCAGCGCTTTCAGAAAATTCCAATTTCAATTATAAATGCGAACGTGGAGCGCAAGTTGGTTAAATTAGTCACTTATAGGTACTTACAATTGGGTAGGTCTGAATATAGCTTAAGAGGACAAGTTATTTGCTAAATATGTTACTGTTTTGTTATACTTTATATTATAATAAAAACTGTGATGTACGTACTTTCTCTTACATCTCTGAGCATCCGTCAATAAACAACTGATAACCGCCCACACAGTATAATATAAATATCTTTTCCGATGACCTACAATATGTGAGGCTATCACATACTAAGTTGGGTTAAATGCATGTAGGTAACTGTGTAAAAATATTTAAAAAATATTAATGGCCTAAAGAAATTACTTTTGGATTTGAAGAGGGCAATTATTTCCAGACGTAGTTTAGCCATGATTAAATTTTAACGTTAGATACGAAATGACATTACTTTACTATATCTTTCATTACAGTTGCAATAGTTTGACATAAAACAAGAACAGCCATAGTAAAACATTCCTGCAGCCCATTCTTCAACACGTGATACTTTGATGCCACGCACCAGCGACCAGCGCTTCCGTTTTCGTGTGGTTCCGGTCGTTACAGCCCAGCGGGACGCGCCGGGCGGTGTCTTTCTACTTTGCCCATCTCTGTATTGGCCTATATTACAATTTAGGTCAGAACGATTGAAAATTCCAGCGAAACTATAACATGTTACTTTGAATTATTTCAAACAATTTGCGACGAATCTAAGAAATTGCCTGAACGCTATGAATCGAATGTGTTATTTTTTCATTTTGTTCATATCACATTTTCTTTCTTTGCTCTGTTCTGAAAAACTCACTATTTTGATTATTTGTTATTGTTTTAAAGACACCTACATCAGTACGAAATAATTATTTTCTGTACCATTTATAAACTACCTATATGACAAATTTAAATCTACTTTTTTTGAAATTCCAGTATCTTGTTGTCCATGATATGAAATTTGTTTCTACACAAAATTTGAATTATTATGACAGTGACAGTACAGTTGACATCTTTTGCTTGCATCTTGGTTTTGATTATCGTTTACATATTACATGAACATGAAACTATTAAAATGGAAGTAAAACTATTTATTAGATAAGTAGAATAAACAGAATTAGGCGAGAGGTTGTGAGCTGGCCACAGCAGATTTTTTATTTAAAAAATTCGAAATCAATCAATGGCTTAAATATAAACAATCAACTGTTGTTGTAATAATACATTCATTTCTTGTTTGAAGCATGGAGCTGGAATTTTAGGAATATGCATTTTTGCGAAGTTACTGATGGTAAATTAATACATTAATAGATTTCTGCAAAACAATAACGACTACAACCTCGACCGTCAGTTCATAAACTGGGCATTCCTATAGCTACTAAGCAATATTTATATTGATTTTAAATTATTTAGGCTGTAAATTATGTACATCCTTCACTTAACAAATAATTTAAAAAATGTTGCTGTCAAATATTTAATTTACGCAATATATTACCTACTATTGTTACATTATCGTTAAATAGTAGTAGGTACCTACCTTTACTATAAAGTATAAAACCTCATGTTATTTACGTATAATTTGTTTTTTCTCATCTTTTCGTAGAATGCAACTTAATTTGTTTATTAATTGCGCAAATGACGCAATATACTTCGAAAACGGTAAATCTAGTTGTCAATTAAAATCGGTCAAAGTAATTTCACTTTCGTATCCGATCGTCTGAAAACGAGTAAACACAAAAAAATATTCCTCGATTTTCAAATCGAACGAAATCGCCAAGCAGCTTTTAAATAATTTGTACGTGAATTTTCGATGTAATTGGGCTGCTTTAAAAACCAATGGATTTTGCGCACGAACATTCAATTATGATACTGTAAACAGTTTTAAGTTATTAATGTTCTTTGATAGAAAATAAAGGTTTGCTGGTTGAGATTGATATAAATGATTGGTAAATTGATGAACCTATAGGTAAACTGATTTTCCTTTTGCATAATACATATTTAATTTTAAAAATATCATGTTAAAATATGCTTGTTTAAGACACCGTAAGATCGCCGAACACCGCTGCTCGTCGTCCGATAACCGTCTTCCCAAAATTATGCAATTTTGTGTTAAAGAAACAAATAACTATTCCGTACTTCACTTTGGATTACAATAATTAAATTTAAAACTTTTTTAGCCAGCCGTTCGCATTTGAAGATGCTATTGTGTCATTGATTTTTGTAAAAAGGATGCCATTTAGGGATTGTTTATTATCACAATAGCACTTAAACAAAAAGTAAATAATTTCTCGGACTAATACAAATGTGATTATTGTCATGGTAAAAACACATTGGTATCTTTACATTTTAATAAATTGTTGCCTAATATGAGGATATGTCAATTTAAATGAAATTACATCTAGCGAAAAAATATTTTATAGTTTAATTCATATAAATAATGCTTGTTTGGGCCTCGTAAGATCTATGAACTTACTTGTCCCAAAATCAATCATTTCTTGTATATCTGATACAAATAACTATTTTTTGATAAAATCTGTTTCTCATCAAATGTTTTTCTGGGTAAAATTAGATTTAATTCTTTTTCTAATCTAATCATAAGTATTACCTAACATAAATCACTAATAAAAGCACTTTATTTTCAAAACAATGAAAATAGAATAATTTATTTGAACAAATCAGTTTGAGTACTATATGTAGGTATACCTACGTGAGCCCTGTCAAATATTTCGTTTTCTATAGCTGATTCGGTCATTAAATTAGCGTCGACCTGTTCAGTGTTCACCACTAGATTAAGCTGATTGTATTTGTTTACGTAATTTGAATCCATTTACAGTGATGTACCTATACAGTATAGTAAGCAATTTAATGCTATTATCAGTAGTTATTTGTCTACTGTAGATTGACTTTGAGGTTTGAGGTTCTTAAGCACAAAATCAATTCTATTGGCGACAACACATTAATACAGAATAATCAATAACACTGACTATTTCCCTTATTTTCTTTTAACCAATTAAAATGCACTATTTTTCACAAAAACGAAAGAAACAACCTATATGAACAACTAGGTACCTAATATAAATAATAAATGTTTGTTTATTTTTCACTGTATGTCAAATAAAATTATGTTATTTAAAATTGTTAAATTTGTTTTATTCATGAAATAGCCAATGCGTATACCACTCGATCATCAAAAATAATAGAAAATACTTTTTCTATGGAAATACGTCTCATCAGTAGGCAGTATTTTCGATTATTTTCGAAGCTCTTGTGGTATAATAACAGAAAATTTCTTATGTATACTAAAAAAATATAATTATAGGTGCTACTGTTTACTTTAGAAGAGAGAAATTATGAGAGTACATTTCAAATTGCAATACAATTGCAAATTGCAACATAATTTAATTACATGTGTAGGAGGATATCTATATGTTTAATGTTTATATTTGTTGTGTTTTGTAAAAAAAAACTCGGGAAATAACCAATGCAAATGTGAAACCATATAAGTTAAAAAAAAATGTAATATTATAACTTATAAAATCGCACCAATAATAAAAACAAGTTCCAAAATCCAAAGTACATTTTCAGTTCTCTGAAAATTTTAAAAATATGTAGGTAATTTAGACTATAGGTTCTCAATATATAAGGAATCTTTTGGAGTAGGTAATAACATTAAAAATCCGTAATGTGCTATTGTGATAAACATCCTTATACTTCACACCAAAATTTCTATTGAAACTTATTGATTTGGTAGTTGCAACGCTCAAATATTCTCAGAAAGAAAAATCAATAATCTTTTAAATAGAAATATTCAATAAAACCTATTAAGTTGAATTAGTAAAAGCATTTATCAGTACCCACATTTTGTTTTTGAACTAGTGTACAAATAGTACACTGAAACCATCCGTATCTATACACATCGATCAATAGTACAATACACAGCGAAGGGATTTTCAGGTAAAGGCGAAACAAAATTAGATATTCAGCAAGGATCATATAGCAGAACAGTATTTCTTCTCTGAAAGGTTGCATACAATGCGATGTACCTACTATCTTCCAGTGTGCCTAGGCATTCGGAATGTAATGCAAAATAATACGAAGTGTAGCAACTTTGAGTTATATCCCGTAGGAGAAAAACGAAATTAAAATAACAGGAAAAAATAAAAATTATAATTGAAAATGTAATACTTCTTTGTTCTTTGTTATTTTTACATGTCTTATTTTAGTGCATTCCACTTTTACGTAAATCTAAAATCTTATTACGGACTAGAAAATGGAGTTGCTAGTTGCTTTATGTAGTCTGTATAGTGTAATAGATGTTTAATCTTATTAAAACGTTGAATGATAATGATAATTTTATTTTACCAATTATTATTGTTTGCGAAAACATAAAGTATGGAATGTTAAATTACTACTAATCATATTTTTATTCTTCTGATACTATATGGCAATAATACTCGTAATTTTACCGACGCACAACTCTTTTACATAAATATTAATACGTTGTTAAAAATTTATCATACCACTAGCTACACATAAGTATCTTCCAATAACCATGGTAATATAATGAATTAATTTGGCCGTGATTGATAAAAAATCATATATTTACCATACCATGCGATAAACTTATTAGAAAATTTGTTTACAAATGCAATTACTTATTTATAGATGATCGAACAATCATACAGAATATACAAATATTACAGCGTGTAATGTTATAATATATAATAATGAAGTATTAAAATTTGTACCTACCATTTCTACATTAACTAATTTGAAATATATTTTTCAGTTTTAATTTTCAAACAAATTTCTATAATTTTCTGTTTAACATCGAACTATATTTCGAAAAAAGGAAGATCAAAAACTTTTTTAAATTTAAAACGAGAAATGTTTTTAGAAAAAATAGCTACAGTTTAATGTTGAGATAATACAGCAGATAATGTTCCTGTCGACAAAAGAATTATCGGTAAACTACGATTTTTAATGGTATTTTAGACTTTTCATTAGTCAAAAAGCAATCGAAATAGACGAGTAATTAATTTAATAAGCAACTAGTATGCCAAGTATACTGGACCTTTAAGGCATACTTTTAAAACGTAAAATAGAAACAAAATATTGTCTCCCTTAAACGAATGATAAATAACCCAACACTCATGGGAATAAAGTATTTCAATATGATTGACTGAACTGAAAAATTGTTACAAAAGTACTTTAAGACCCAAATCAAATTTTCATCAAGTAAACTTAACTTCCGAAAAAGTACTTCATAAATAAGGGATAAACTTTCTTCAACTTCATCAAAAATGCTACGAAATAAAAAATTTCCTCCATTTATACAAAAAATAAAGGTATTTCCAATACTCATGTAACAAGTGTTTTCACCAGATATAAAATAGACTCATATAGAGCATCGTGACATCTGCAGATGACGTGTTCAGCGAGTAGGTTGAATTATTTTCTCCGTTAGATTTCGTTCCCAGCCATTTTTTTTAAAATAAAATTTACCGTTACCTGCTTGGAATGATAGTATTCTTACATTAGATATAGCCGATCATCTACAATCAAATCATTTCTCAAAACCTATTTAAAGAAATGACCTCAAAAATTTTATAACAGAGAAATTCAATAATTATAAAAAACACTACTTAATCGTTTCGTGGTACTTTACATAGCAATCAAATACACAAAAATAAATTTTATGTATGGAACCGATAATATAGTGTTTAGCATAGGTATTCAAATTTAATTACACATGAATGATAAGAATTAACAATTGCAACAACAGGTTACATTCTTAATATGCGCCCGAGTATGCGCCCATCCTCCTGTTCCCGATAATGACGTCACTTTCTATACCTCTATACGCAACTTTAAGGTTATATAATTTGATATACTGATTACAGAAAAGAAAGATTTTTTTCAGAATTCAAAAATAAGGGTTGTGTAAAATATTAGTTCCATTGGTTTGAACGTTCAGTTTGATTTTGAATTTAGATACACTGCTGACAGTTTATTTTGGTCTGTTTCACTCATTGATAAATTATGGAGTTATTCTATGGGGTAATTCATCACATGCACTAAGCATTTTTCGGCAACAGAAGCAAGCTGTAAGAATTATTGCAGGAGTAAGAAATAGAGATCACTGTAAGCCACATTTTATCAAGTTCGATATATTACCACTCCCATGTCTATTTATATTTTCTACTCTTGTAGAGATTCATGAAAATAAAGATAATTTTTCTACAGCAGCAAATTTTCATGAATACGATACCAGAAATGCACATCTAATTCGAACACAACGTTTTAGATTGAGCAAATCTAAAATTAATTCTTTAAATGTTAGTTTATATAACTTTTTACCAGTGCAAGTTAAAAATTAAAGTAATGCTGCATTTAAAAGTAAGATTAAGAAATTCCTACTACGTCACTGTTTCAGTAGAGGAGTTTTTAGATCATAAATAATGGAAAGACGGGGACATCACATAAATGTGCCTAAAAATTGTTTTTAATGTATTTAAAAATATATATTTATTTATATTGTAACTAGTTTAATTATTTTTTAAATTTTAAATTCAATGTGACTTACTATAAACAATATATATATATATATATATATATATATATATATATATGTATATTGTAAAATAGCCAATAAACTCTACTCTACTCTACTCATATAACTGTATATTTATTATATTATTTATAAAATAAAATTATAAATAATATCAAACTATCTACAAATAGTCACTTTTTGCAGTGTGTCTCTCGTAAAGGTGTACATAGGAGATTAGAATGGGCAATCAGTTTTTTCCTTCCCTTGTTCCGCAAATTATTTTAGCGAAAAAAATTCATTTGCATGTTTTAAAGAATCTGCATCTAAATCATTAAACAAATTTTTTTGCAATTCATAGTCGTGAAAATCTACTTTAAATTTTTATAAAATCGCTCTTTTAATAGTTGTTAGTCGTGAATTTCAGAAAATAATTGGGACAAATGCATAATTTAAAAATTGTCAAAGTGACAGGCAGTTTGTTTAAATAGTAATAGAAATCTTATTTTCAATACCATGCAAGTAGCCAATTATATGTACCTACATTAATAAAAATTTATTATCAAAATTAAAATCTTACTGCTGGGCGAGTTAATCGAAGTCTAAACCTTATAAAAAATTAATTAGTCGTAAACTACGAGTATATTAAATGATTTTGGTTTTTGAAATGCTTCTGTTCACATTCACAGTGCTCAGAACCTACACTATATTGAACTATATCGATATATTTATGTGCATTATTATTTGTTACTAATACCATAAGCAAATGGGAAATTCTTACGTATTATTTTTTAAATCATAATTATTTCGAATAGGCAGTCCAAAGTTTAGTTTTTGAGTGATGTGATGATGAATTAAATTTTTTTTTTTTGAACTATATTTAAAAATATATTTTAAAGACATACGTTTTCATTCCCATTTTTAGGCAGCATACCACATAGAAAAATCAAAACATTTTCACAAAATGCAGTATTCTACTCCCAGTATGCAAACACCTTATTGTCCGTGGACAAGATCTCTCGAACATAATACAACTCTATCCACAATCCCCGTCGCGTGCGCTGACAGCAGGGTAGGTCAGGAGTCGTGCTCGCTGGCGACGTCGCTGTCACCTGCCGCCGCCGCCCACACCCCCAACCCCAAACCCCCAGGAAACGATCACGCGCTCGATAATACACAATTCGTCCAACAGCGCGGCCGTGCGGCGTGCCAGCGTGCCGGTTTTCAACTCGTTATGGTTCGGGATTATTGCTAATCGAATTGTAGTGTGTTTAGTTAACGGTTGATTGGGTGCTGTTTATGATTTAAATGGTTTTTGCTGTGGAAGCAGAGGATAATCGATTTGATGTTTACTGGCTGAACGCTGAACTAGATTAACTTCTTGAATTATTGAAAGTTCTATTTCTTATTTATAGTTATTACTAACTTCTAGTTATTGGAATTGGTTTTATTGGTTTAATAGGTATAAGTTTATTTTATACACAGATTTAAAGTACCTAACTAAGGGGAAAGTGTTGTATCTTGGGACGCATGTACATCAATTACAGCCACATCTAGCGTTAAATATACTAATGTCAAGTAAAATAAAGTGATACGCACTCATGCATTTATTGTTCAGTTACTGAAGATGAATGTTTTTATTCAGAGGAAAATGTATTTTTTGATCGTGTTGCATTTTGTATTACTTAGTACCTATTTGGTACCTTTCATTGTCCGATAGTCCAGTTAGTATAAATACATTGTTACTTCTCCGAAAACTTCTTGCATTGATATTTCAAAGTTAATGAAACAAATACTGCGTTATATTTAATAAAAATATTTGCTTTGTTGTACCTTCGGACAATAATTTGCTTGTACCTTGGGACATGGTTCCAAGGCACAGGTACATGTATTTGAGGATATGTAAACTTCAAATTTAATTTTCAAGGATAATGGAAAATATAATTTGCGTATATTTATCCCGAAACTATAATATTAAGTATCGCGATACGGTATAGACTTTAAATCGTATAAAAATGAATCATTTTATTTCATTTCAAGTTATGGACAGGTACAGCAAAGAGCAGCAGCTTGCGAAGAGGCTGACGGCAGGCATCTAAAAGATATTACTTTTAAAATTAATTTTTTTTAAAACTCTTCATGATAAAACTATCTTTTGTAATCAAAATGATTCATTTTCAATAAAAAATTATATAAGAATACAATGGTCAGTAATTGTAAACTAGACTTTTCTTATATTTTTCATGTTTGTGTTTCGGGATATTATATAATTATTGTTGTGTCTGGTTTCATAACTGTGGTTGCAAAGAAAATCTGTAAAGAAATAGCATCGATTTCTCTCCTGTTATATTTTATTCCTTGATCAAAACGAATAACGATTATAAACGAAAATACTTAGTAGGTACTATTTCAGTTCATAATGATAATTATACTAATTCCCTAACTAATGCCAACAAACAAGCGTATTGAATTTATGATTTGCATGATTATTTTTTGTCAAACAGAATGAAAATTAGAATGGAACAATTCATTGCTACGAATGTCATTAAACCAAAAATTAATCAGAAACAAACAAATTAGCCCAGAGCGGCCGGGGCCGGCGAATAGAGGTTAAATGACAAATTACAACCGCTGAATCCATGTACCGAGTATGAATACGGAACGAAGTAGAGCGAGTGCCCAACGAGGTGACCACACGCCGGACACGCCTGCGCCTGCTCCATAGAGACAGTTTCGTCCAGAGGTGAAAAGTCAAAAGCCTGCTAAATTTGTGTGCATGAAGCCTTAAACAATATAATAACACGATTATAGTGAAAATAAATTTCAATTTTCAAGACGAATTATAAAATTCGTTACCGATAGAAATGTTTGTCATATGAAGGTGCCGTCATGGTTCGTAAACAAATGAGTAAAGCGCCAAAAGCTTTTGCCTATTATATAACAAATAGTCGCAAATTTCTTTAATCTGATTACCTAACAGATCAAATTAATAAATCATGCATTGCGTCGTATTTAATTGTTCTTTTCCCACTTTCACATTCATCCTTATCCTAGACACGCATCTCACAAAACACAGGCGTTAATTTAATATAAAAAAATCATTAAATTATGCACATGTTCATTTCAATGTCTGGATGTAAAAAAATTAAAGCTAATGAAAAGAATAAAAATAATAAAAATATAGTGAAGAAGACTTGAAGACTACATTAAAGCATGCTATCTATATCGAATATTCAGTGCCACAAATAGTCACATGGAGACCTGCAGTGGCTTTGATAAAACGGATGAAATTCCGATTTGTAACTTCTGTTCATAACTGTGTTCTAGTTTTGGGTTTTTCGTTTTCTTTTAATTTAATATGTAATAGTTTTCGTAATTATTATATGGCTACCCGGTTTCGGTTTAATCCTACTTGTTGATGAAATCGAGTATTTTGCCATTTTTTAATAATTAGTTTTGACTAACTGCAAGGTTTTTATTAAAATGGTAGGCGAAGTTAATGTAATGGCGTAATGTGTTAAATTTAAGGTTATGTTTATTTCCGTAAGACGGCACTATATATCCACTATTTAAAAAATAGGGGACGTAGGGTGTAGGTGTATTTGGATAGACTTGTTTTGTAAACATTTTATCTAAAAAAGACAGTTTGTCTAAACGCAGTGGACTAGCGCACAGGCAATTCAAATCGATATACTCGTCTATCGTAGTTTAAATGTTTTATCTGAACTTTTGACATTTTTTTCCCTGAAATCATCACAGACCACAAACATAGAAACGTTCATTTTATTCGATTTAAACAAATATGTAAAGGAATCAATGACCGCGAGGCAATTAATACGTCCAATTAAAACTTTGTTATAAGTTATAATGTTATAAATAAGATTTTAAAACTTTTGTTAAAGTAAAATAAGGAATAGTTATATATAATATTTTTAAAGGTTAATATTTAGTGCCATTGAGGATAACAACTGAAAGGTTTTGTTAATCATCCTCTTTGTTTTGGCATTTCTACAGCATTATCCACTTTAAGATGAGCTTAAGTTCGTTGATTAATAAAGTACCGAAACGTTAGAGAGAATTAATAAAATCTTCACTCCCCATTTCTAATTTATTTTCAATCAAAATCTCATTTAACATATAATAAAATGACAACCTCACCAAATAACACAACAGTTACAAATGCTTCCGTATAATATGGATAGAACCTGTTGTGTTGAAACATTCATTTGGGGAAGACAAAGCCATAGCCCAGGGCATCCGTCAACGATCATTATTCGATTGCTTTTCATCATTCATTATACACGCCACTCGCGACCGATGAAAGTGCGAATTGTTTTCGTTTGTACGGTTGATGGATAACAACCGGACATGAATTGGGGAGTAATATAATGTTGATGAAAACGCGATACGCACTTGATGAGGCAAACCGCACGTGTGTATTTTTGGGAACGTTTTGTTGTTTTGTACCTAAGCAAATATACTAGTGAGATTTGCACAATTACGCTTATATTATGGAAATTTTGCAAACATATTGTTAGTATTGGTGTGGAGATTTACCGGTCACTGATTAATTTGCTAATTTTCACCTCTGATAGCTTTATGTTCATTAAATATGTATAGTTGTTTAATGCTTTATTAAACTAACTAACTAGGTACTGTAACAATAACTAGCAACCAATGTAATATGTAAATATTGATCAATTATATTTATTAAATACTTTTCTTAGTTGATGTCAAATTATTGTAAAACTAATATATACCAAATATTTTATTGTTCAATTTTAAATATAGAACCATAAAATTAAATATAATTATAAATATATTTTTGGTCACCTGAAGTGTAAACATATCGTTGACGTCTAAGGTAGTTGCGATTTATACGTGGCCATGATGTTTATACACGTGTATGCGTAAAGAATGCAATTTTTTAGCTTTTAGGGGTTATTTAAAAAAGTACCTTCAAAACAAAATATGTGGTGTGGTCATCACAGGACTTTCTTGTACACAACTTTATGCACTCGTGATAGTAGGTACTTATACACGTTTGACATAGTACAATAACTGACATAACTTACTATATAAGCTTGTTTGTTTTCAAGAAACTAAGATTATTGAAATGTATTTGTTATTAAATATATAGTTCAGTTTTTCTTAAAATAGAAAGCAGATACAGGAAATGAATTTAACGATAATAATGATTCATTATATTATTGGTAACATTTTATGTTTGAAACATTTTTATGGCTACGTTTATATTTGAAATAAATTGAATTTATCATTCCTCTTCCGGTTTTCGAAATGTGACCAAAATCTTTTCAACTCTGTACAATATCCTATTCTTTATAAATACCAAGTTTCATTATTTTAAATTTTCTCGTTCATGAGTTATTGAACATCCGGACAAACGCAGACATCATTGAGAAAATGGTCGAAACTATTTCAAGGACCTCAAAACATGTATTTCCGCGAAAATCCCAGTATAGAATTTCAGTATAGAAAAAAAACGAAAAATCATTCAAAAAATAAAATATTCACGAAAAACCAAAATAAGGGAACACCACTCATCCCTACCCCACCCCTTCTAATATCATATAAATGATCGTGAATCATCATAAACTTCCTTTATCTACGATAGTGTGTAAAATTAACAATTAGTTGTCAGTTTTTAGTTTGTAAAACAATTGTTTAATAGCAAGATTAATCACGGGTTGCGCAGCAACGAGTGGTTAAAGTTTTAAAACACGCAAAAACATCCGCACAACAATCGGTAACTAACGTGAAAATTTTCTTGTCAAAGCAAACTTGTTTTGATCCTAATTCAAATTTAAAAGGATTTTTTTTATATTTTTTGAGTTTTTTAAATTCTATCGTAGATAAAATCTTATACGATACACATACGTAAAGCATATTTAGTCACTCACGGGTCTTAAAACACTCGCTGCGCTCGTGTTTCAATTTGAACCCGTTCGTGACTAAATATTTGCTTTACGTACTTATATCGTAAATAACTATTTCGTATTATTTCCATGCAAAGTGTTCAATAAACATTCATTTTATACGAAAAAAACACGTTTTTTAAGACATTTTTCTTTTTCACCCTCCGTATCTCGTTAAGTTTTGCTCCTAGCGAAAAAGGGGACCTTTACAACCCGCACCCGCCAAACGTTTACATCCCTCAGGTCAGGACTTCTAGTATGTCGGTCGGGGTGGGAAGATCCTCTTACCACTTAAGAAAAATAACCGGAGTACACGATTTAATGCGGCTGATTTTCCTTTGTGCTAGTGTTTTATTTTATTTTATCCTTTGACGAAGATTTTGTACAACAAATTTAATATTATTAAAATTTCGATATTCTACTTTTTAACAATTATATAAGTGTACATGAATATTGTAAATTTGCTTGTTTATAATGGTTTTTTTTGTATGTTTGACCCTGAAGAGGACTTAATTGAACTCGAAACGTTGCTGTGTTATTGTATTTTAATAAATTAACTGAATTCTCCAAGAACTTCTCTACATTTAATCATTTCAAATTATCATATTTTCTGTGCTTCGAAATTTATATTTATTTTTTTACTCGTATTTACATATTTGAATCATACCAGCGTCGTAGCCAGAGGGGAACTAAAAACTCTTGCCCTGCCTATAGCTGAATGCTGAAAAGTTGATTTGTATCTACTTTCATCATTTTACAGATATAATAGTTATTTGTGTATTAAGAGCGTAAATTGACCCTTTATTACTCGCGCACAAAGATGCAATAGTGCAAGAGGAACAAAGCCACTTTACGTTCGTAATACACACATAATTATAAACGACTGAAATTATTTGTTATTAAAAATAATGGTATTTAGTTAGTTCAATCTACGTTATACCAATTTATGTTTTATTTGTAACCATGACGATACCAATAATATTGAAATATATAAACAAAAATATTTGTTTGATTCTGTCATTTTCTTTTATTTATGTACACAATAAAATACTTTAATGCGCGTTGTCATGGGAGACGCGTAATAAAATGTTTTTTGCTTGATTCTCAGTAACAAGCAACTTTACGTTCACAATTGAAAGCATAAAGAAATCCAAAATTTGAAAAAATAAATTTTGTTTTCTAAAAGTTTATGTTTGCCGACATACAGCTTCAAATCCCTTGAAAAAAATGTAAGTTTCAATTATAAGGCATTTGACCTTGAGTGAAAAAAATTTCGTCTGCGGCGTATTTTCTTTCCTCGAACAACAGCAATGTTGCCTTTTCTACAAAATGTTTGGCCCTTCCTCGAAACATAACCTGGCTACGCCCCTGAACCACACAGTGGCAAATGAAATATAAATTAGCTTGCTTTAGCATTATTCGGTATTATTCAATAACAAGTTCAAAATTCCAAAATATTATGTTTCAAGTGCAAATATTATTTAGCCGTAGGACACAAAGTATATTTTGTACAATACCGAAAGACCATCCACAAAATGAACCAATATTATAAGGCAATGAGTTGTAAAGCTTTTATAGAAATATAAGTGATTCATTATTTTAAGGGAAGCTTTAAGAGATGATTTAAAATTATGAGTAAACAAAACGCGCGAACTCTAATCTCATTAATTTCATTTTAAAGTGTAATTAAGCAACAGCTTTCAATTTAATCTGCTTAATATTCATTACTGTTTGCTCTTCACACGTAACATGAAACTTAGCAGACGTATCGTGCACAACATCAAGAGATCCGCGAAAAGTAGAATATTATTTACAATATTTATCTACCAAAATTATAAGTTTACTTTGATGTCGAACAAATATTGTATGTATTAGAATAAATAATTCATTATCATTTGCTATATAGGTAAATATTTATGTCATTAATAATTAACATTATAATTATGTTTTTAGAGTAAATACAAAAAAATGTTATATATAATTCAGTGTTTACTGTACGTAAATTGAGTGGTATTTTTAATTACCAATGCTTATATTATGTTTTATATTTGAAAAAGTTTTAAAATATGAATTTGAAAAATTATTTTAGTTCGTACACTACAAACCAAAGATAAACAAAGTTATTATCAATATACCACACAAAAACACAAATTCGCATTAAAATTAGAATTAGAGAAATAAATATAAATGTAGAAAATTAAAATTTAATCTTTATTGTTCATTCTTCTATGTAACTTTATTTTTTTAAATAAAAAATAAATGCACGTATTTTTTATTTAAATTGCTGTGGAGATTTATTTACAAATTGAATAGAATATCATCTGATATTTTAATGCTCAATGGGATATCATCTATATATCTATATATTATTGGTTAAGTAGTAATCCTTAAAAATTTAAAAGCGGGTAAATAAACCTTTAAATATTTTGTGACTATATTATATAATAGTATCTAAAATTGCCCTTATTTAAAATACATATAAAATGCAGACACAAAACAAAAAGAACACATTAATTCTGTTGAATAAGTTTTGTAGTTTATTAGTAAGTAGGTAATTTATCATTTAACATCATCAAACTATGTCTGATGATGTCCGAAAGGACGAAACGATCGTAACTTGTAATAATTAAAGTTTTGTAGAATTAATCAAGTGTTGTTTTTATTATTCAATTAACAAAAATCTGACGTGGCCATCACACAACCTTCCGCCATATCTAGACTTTAAACAGAAATGTATACGTACAATCCAGTGCCCATTTAAAATATACAAATAAAAATCTAAAATATTCAAACACAGAAATTAATATCACCTGAATCAAAAGATTCATTCACACGAAAACTCTTTTGTGTGGAAGCAATCCTCCGTTTAGTTACTACATTAATTTAATAGCTTACTTATGACTTATATAGCGCTAGTATGCCAAATTGTCACCCATTTCATCTGTCAATATTTTTTATGCAGAAACAAAAATCAATCGAACATGGATTACAAGATTTCAACGTTTTATTTGATAAATTTATTTTTTAAATTTTATAGCAGTTCTTTAATGCTACCAGACAAAGACAATTTTTTTATAACGTAAATTGCAAATAACTTTTCCTCTTATTCTTATTACAAATAAATACTATATTTATCCAAATTTATAGAAATTTTTGACACTTAATCTTTTCAATCTTTAAAAAATATCACTTCCGGTGAAGATATTTGTACCAAAATCTAATGAGCTCTTCCTATTCGTATACAATTGTAAAATACCAAATATCAAAATTTTTGGATAATTCGTATTTGAGTTATGCAACAGACGGCATCGGCCCGGACCACACACATACACACACACACACGCACACACACACACACACACACACACACACACACACACACACACACACACACACACACACACACACACACACACACACACACACACACACACACACACACACACACACACACACACACACACACACACACATACATACAGACATCATCGAGAAACTATCAAAAATGAGTTGTAAGGACCCTAATTCGTGCTCATCCACTAAAAACTCACTACCCGATTTTTTGCATGATTCCAATACCTTCCTTTACAGGTAAGCGGAAGGTAAAAAACAATTCTAATTTTATATATATATATATATATATATATATATATATATATATATATATATATATATATATATAACTTGTATTATTGAAATAAAAATAGTAGAGAGTATATGGCGAGAGTTTATGTGTTGACTTGTTGGCTACATCAGATTCTTTCTTTTTCTTAAAATTAAAATTATGACAGTGATAGTTGACATCAAAACTCATTCATGAATAAAATTTTAAAAATTTACGATCGTGAGAAAAATATTGTACACAACTTTCAGACATTTCTCGCTCATTATGTAAAAAAACACGATTACATTTATATCATAATGTAACTTTACGCACAATAATATGTAAAGCCAATCAATATGCTAAAGTATAATGCTTCATTTTGATTATTGCAGTCGAAGTCTTGAATACAGTGAAATGCATAATAAATAAGAGATCTTTTTTGAACAAATCCCAAATTTAAATTATAAACTAGTTGATACTAACTTGGTTAAATTTTCAAAATTCAATTCAAATAGTTTTTGACGTATAAAATTTACGTCGTTGAGAGTTTGTTTTAAAAATAGTGAACGCAAATATGACAATGACATTGTCTGTGATTTCATTATGTTTATGGTGAACTTTGAAATTTATTTCGTTGTAAAAGAACTTTAAATTATACATGTTCAAATCGATTTTTTATAATAAGTCGAAAAAATACTAATATAGTATTAATATTGTAAAATATGTATATAAAGAGTGTGTCTGTAAAAATTTAAGGGATATGACGTGTTGAACGGAGAGGTAGTACCAGAAAGAATTTTTGACAAATTCTCATTCGTCAAATAATCTTATTTATTACAAGATTTTATCAAAATTCTTAAATGTTTTAATTAAATATTTATGTCTGTTGTTCTTAAGTTTGATAGGTTAATTTAATATTTAGGTGAGAGTCGGTCGTTCGACAAGGAATTTATTTATTTCAACCAGCGTCATATTTTACGATTCTGCCAGCAGCCGCGAGTGGCGAGTACCACCAGTTCGGTGGCAATATTTGTAAGTGGTGATCGGATATAAATTCCAAGTTTTCTTAAATTCCTTCTCGAAGTAATTTGCTCATTTGTTACGAAGTAAGGCGGGTAGGGCACCCCATTTAACTTTGGAACTTTTCTCGCAGTGCGGATATAAAAAATTTGAACAGGTGCAACATACGAATTTTTTGAAATAACATGACATGCTGATAAATTCTTCAACCACATTTTGTGAACCTGCAATTAGTCTTACTTTGGCCCGTGTTCGACTGCCTGTCGTCTTACGGTGATGACGTGATTAAATCAGGATAAGTTCGACACTTAATCTACGTAATTTTTTATCTTACATCAATTTTTCTTTTAAATTAAAAATTTATATTCATGGGGAAAATTTTGAAAGTTTTAATTTTTGTTCATGATTGAATTTTGATTTTACTTTTAAACCTATAAATTAAAATCCCACTGTAAGCTCTAAATAAATAATGAAGTTTTGCTTTTGACCTAAAATATAATTTCTAGATTGATAGAAGTTTTCAGAACTCATAATGATGAATTAATTATTTTATTCGAGTCTATAAATTCCGGTTATGCACGACTAAGTTGAATACAAATCTTTAAGTTCGACTGCCAAGATGAGATTTTTATTTAAAATATGTTAATATATTTCAAAAATTTGAATTTTATATTGCAATACAAGAAATTAAAAAAAGTAAAAGAAATTATAAAATGCCTTAAATTATAACATTTATTTTGACATTAATTGACAGAAGTACAATTTTACATTTTTATCGTACTAGTCCAATATAGAACCCGTTGATGGAAAGTAAACAGTGTCATAAAACTAGGTAATATGATGCAGACGAACATAAAAATATTTGTTAAATTTTGAAACGAACATGTTTATTATTATTTAGATATGCAAGAGCTGTCGTAATCAGATTTATAACCAAACATAAATGTTTCTTTTGTGAAAGAAAATATTATCAAACATCAATATTTCATAAGCACAACGAAACAATGTCACATAATGCTAACAGATGAAACAAACAACAAAACACAATTGACATGATGTGTGACGTGTGACGTCAAATCAATATATGTCATTTAGTTTTTCACAAAATACATTCGTGGCCATTTGTGTTATAGATTGTGTATGAGATAGATCTTCTATTGTGAGATTGAAAAGCAAATAATTTATAGACCGCCTATCCGCTGTCTCCCCTAAATGCAGCATGACATTTTGTACACATAGTTGTACGGTTACGCGGTACGTCTCGCTTTTGTTGATATTGAGGATCACGAGGTGTTAACTCTTGCTTTATTTATAGATTAAACAATTTACAAAATATATGCATTATTCTAAGTACTGTGCTTATTGCATAATTGTGTTTTATTGATATTACCTTTGACTTGTACAATTGTTGTCTTGTTAATTCGATGACAATATTTGCATGGTATTGTCCCATAAACTATTAATCAATCTAATTTTTAACCAATTAATATAAAAATTGTATAAGCAGTCTAATAATTATCTAAATATTATAAAATTTGTTGTCACTGGGTAATAAAATTATTATAATAAGTTGAATTTAGTTCTACCTTTACTTACGTATTATCTGATGGTTTGGAATAAACTGGACTTACCTAAAACAAAGAGAAAAGAAACTATTAGTTCAGAACTCGATCTACAATAATTTTAGTAGTGATGCACAAAGGGTACCTACATCGAGAATAGGTAAAATATAAAAAAAATTAAATTTATCTGCTTTTAAAGGTACGTTGAAGTATCTAACGCAGCTGTAGCCAGTACCTACAATGTATAGGTAAATAATATTATGGATATCGTTAATTATTTTTTTCACGACATGTGGAGAAAGCACAATTTTCTTCTCGCGAAATAGTGAGGAAAGTAGGTTTTCCCTCTCTAGAGAGGAAAGTAAACAGTGTTACCAACAGTGTTATTTTACGATGAAATAATTTCAAAATTTAAGTTAATTTATTATTTTATTTCAAATTCTGATTTTAAAGTGATATACTGTAAACTATTATTTTAAAAATTGTATGTTTTATACTTTCTTTTCCTACAATTTCACGATTTTACAACTTCAATTTAATTTGACAATTAGCATGTTTCATTGTTTTATACATTATTCTGACATATGGCAGTTATAACCTAACTTCTAGTTATGTGTTTCTTCTACATTTACAATGTTTTAAATATGTCGTGAAAAAAATGTTGTGTCTAACTCGAGAGGAAAGCTTTTTTTCCACTCTCGCTTAATTGCCTCACTCGCTTCGCTCGTGACACAAACTTCAAGCTCAAGTGGGAAAAAGACGCGCTTTCCTCTCTAGTTGGACAAATAACTATTGTTTCTTTTCTTTATGTATAATGTTCCTCGTGTTATTTATGTATAGATTTGGAAAAATGTTTGTGTCACAAATGTTTGTTTTGTATTATTTTTGTATATTGAAACAACTGTTGGTATATTATATTTTATCTGGGTTACCCTGATTTAAATCTAGTGATTTTTTAAAATAAAAATTATTGATTTAAATCAAAAAAGTAAGTAAAAAATACTAACGCCTAAATAGTTAATATATCTACGCTGTAAAGGAGGATTGCGGATGAAGAATATTATTTTTCAATGAACTGGCCGAGGAAAATAACCAGGCGAGAATAAAAAATTATTCATTATTTAAATAAAATACATACTAAACAAAACTGTTTTAAATTATTGTCAACACAAATTTTATCAGCCATTTTTATATTATATAAACTTTGAAACTTATTTTTCTTTAAATTATATGAACTTCTCAAATTAATTGACCGATCAATACACGAAAATAATATGCGCAATAATAACTGAAGTATTGTTGGGTATTCAATTAAAAATTAAATTTAAAAATTGAAAACTGGCGGGAAAGCTTAAAAAGTACCGAACAAATTATAATTGTATAGAAAGTTTTTATCTTTTCAGCATTTTAAATACCTGAAACGAAAAGTTTTTAACGAAGGAAAATTCAAATTATACGTCTATGTAAAACCAACTGAATAAAACCAATAAAACAAAAGCCATTTTCTTTTACTGACCAAGCAATTTTCAAAATTCGGAGATATTTATTGACATAAAAATTTAATTTGAATTATGAAATATTAAGCGAAATTTAAACAAACTTTATGGTACGGTAGGGAAAAGGAAACCGTTCATTAAAAATATTAAATACGAGAACTTTTGTTTTAAAATAATTCATAATTTTTGCGTTATGCGCTTGTGCTATACAGTGTGTTTCATAACTTTAGGTACATACGTTAATGGTATATGTTGTTTGATATGCTGATTACGAATCAAAAAGAATTTTTTTTTAAATCGCAAAATTATTTTCCATGTTTCCCAGTCCAAATTTTTTCGTTGCCACTGCCACTGGGTGGAGTAAGTATTGTTTCATTAAAAATAATTAAAATTAGTTTGTTATTTTACTAGTATTATGTAATTTAAGATGTTCACTACCTACTTCTATTATTTGTATTTAATAGGAAAACGAATCCAGTACAGTACCTACTATAAAAAATGTTTTAAGTAAACAACCCTTAATTTTTCGAATTTTTAAACAATTCTTTTAGATTCGTAATCAGCATATCAAACAACATATACCATTAACGTATGTACTCGAAGTTAAAAAACATAAACCCTGTATAACGTAAATTTATATAAGGGTAAAATTTCTGTATGTATTAAAGTATTAATCAATTTATTACCTACCTCTCGTTTAAGTATTAGTTAAGGTATATTAGTTCTGAAAATTTCTTACAAATTATAGTACTTATTTGCGTTTTGACAATATCTACATGTAACGATTCAATTCAATTCAATCTCCACTTTAGTTATCATTACACTTTAGTTATCATTACATAGCTACATTTTATAATCAAGTGAACCAATCAATAATAATATTGTCGCTGATGTCAAAATATTATTGTTAGTATTGATTTTCTTTGAACGTGTTTCAATGTTGAAAACACCATATCTACTATTAAAATCAGTGGTTCTACAAAATTATAACAATCGAATGACATGACAGTCGTACATTACAACACAAAGGAAATCGTATATTTGTATGGGTACCTATAAATAATGAATGTGTTACATTAATGTCATTAAGAATGGTGTCCTGAAGTCTTATTGTAAGTTTACTGAAAAATATAAAGAATGCATGATAAATATTTCTACTTAGGTTCTGTTAGATCTTTTTAAATCAACGTAATGATATTAAAAGTCGTGTAATAATCAGGATTATGATAAATTATAAACAATAGCAATATCATTACAAGACTGTTTATTATCAAGGAATTAGAAAAAATATTGTATGCGCAACACGTAAGCAAATTTCACATACCTACCTATGTTAGAAATTGCTCAAATATATTTTCACGATTTTATCGAGAACTGAACTACTTACAAAAAATATATATACCATATTATAGAAAATTTTATGCTTTACAATATCCTGTGTAATAATTTTTCTCGCAATATTAACCATAAGAGATAAATACAGAAAACTAAAAATGGCGGACATTTTTTCAAAATGGTGCCGTTTCTGATACCACTTCTTATATGAAAGAGAATAGTTTAATTGACATATATTTTCACACTTTACTCACAAAATGCATAGTTGATACGAAATTTGCCCTATAACCGTCGGACTACAATACAATTATTATAATTTTATATTATTTTTAATAAATTAATTCCATGTATATCAGAAAATTAAATAAAAGCATAGTTTATTTTAAATATACAATCAAATAATGTTTTGATTAATAATCTGTTATTGGACTATTCAGTAAACTAAAATGGAATTACTTCATGAACAGGGATATTTTATTTACACACCCTTCTCGACGTCATTTAATTGATACACTGATATTGGTTGGTATTTTTACCAGTCTATATCTTTTTGCTATGTAATTCTATGAACTGATGCCATATCGTGATAGGTTAATCATTCAATATTAATAGCGCCACTCGTACGATCTAATGTCTAATACAAGTGATGGTCTGTAATTTGTAGTGGTGAAAATCCTAACACTTTAAAAATGTATCAAAAATATAGCATTTATCGATTTTTAGTGCAATAAATTTAATAGCAAGAGTAGCAGCACTGCAAATTCGTAACCATGGATTAGTATTAAAAATCTGATATGGCTAGCACACGACCCCTCGCCTAACTCTGCATATTCTACTAATCTAATAAATAATTTTAATAGTTTCATGTTCCTGTAATATGTAAACGATAATATAAACCAAGATGCAAACAAAAGATGCCAACTGTACTGTCACTGTCATAAATAATAATTCAAATGTTGTGTAGAAACAAATTTCATATGATCATGGACAAGATACTGGAATTTCAAAAAAAGTAGAATATTAATTATACATTATTTTATTGTTAAATACCACCAGATTCGGCAAATTGTATTTAAAATAATCTGTACTCATAGACAATTATATTTTCTTTTATTTTTAATTGTCAAAATTGTCATTTATAAATAAAGTACCAATTTATTTAAAGTACAATATAAACAAGCTTTAAAAGTACTACTTCCGGTTTGCGGATTTCTATCAAAATCCGGTGTTAAGATTTTTATTAAAATCTTAAATATGAAATTGTTTATTAAAGGTTTGATACTTTTTAAGATATCGTGGACGAAAAATCGTTAGGTACGTAATGTCCATACACACACAAACATATATTTTTTTTAAATTTAAATTTGTCAGTTTACGAGGTGAGACATAGCGAAAAGGTGTGTTATCCCGGACGAAATCCAATCATGGCAGAGAACTAAAAAACAATAATGACGCCTGTCACAACCTTTTCTTTTCCCAAGGATGGCACTAGGAAGTAAGCGTGGCTGCGAGCCATACCTAGCAAAGCCAATTGTACACTCATCCGTGTGTATCAAACATTTCCATGAAAGGGGTATTATTAAAGATCAAAAATGGAAAAATCCTAAAGGTGAACTATACAGGAATTACTACTGGATCATTCACGATTATGCGACAATACAGTTCCTCAAATTTTTGTAAAGATGTTAACAAATTCAATTATATTTAAAGCAACTTTATTTTAAATAATTATGCATAATTTTACAGATTTTATTTCATACTGTGGCATAAAGTAACATTTTTCGGACGATTTATCGTACTAAAAGTGAAACTTTAAAGTCCTATGACTTTAAAGTAAAATTTTAAAGTCCTAGGACTTTAAAGTAAAATTTTACTTTAATTTTCTATTAATAAATACTATAATTCAACAACTTTAGTAACCAGTATGAAATAAAATTTTGTATGTACCTTGAACAAAAAGTGACTTTAAGGTCCTCGCAAGTAATTACGACCTCGGTTCGCGCCTCGGCCGTAAACAACTTGCTAGTACCTTAAAGTTTCACTTTTCGTTCTACATACATAAATAACTATTATGCAGACTAAATTAAAAATATACCTACAATAAAAGTCAAGAGTAGTGATGCAGACGAGACGAGAATTTCTCAAATCTCGTCTCGTCTCGTCTCGAAATTTCTTGTCTCGTCCAGACGAGACTGATTTTTTCCAAAAAATTCGAGACGAGATCACAATGTCGAGATTTCTCGAATTTTTAAAATTATTTACTTTATTCAACAGTTCGTCAATATCAAAATTTTTAGGGGTATTTTTATATGTTTCTCATAGACAGCTAAATTGACAAGTCAACCTGTCAACCTCCCTAGGGAAGAAAAGTTAATTGGAATCCGCATAAAGCGAGAGGAAAAGTACTTTTCCTCTCTAGGTAAGGTGCTGACTGGTCAGAAATACCTCACTTTCGTCCCTAGTAATAAGGACGAAAGTTGGCGTTTTCGGTGCAGGTATTGACAAAATAATTTAATTGCCTAGGCACTTAAAGTGACATTTCAACAGATTATCAGCTGTCAAAAATAGCACTTTTAATGTCAATCGGCAATTTTTTTTGTAAAAATAGTCGAGAAATCGAGACGAGATCGAGTCATGATCTCTGCAGGGTGGTTATAATTCAAGACTCCAATAATAAGTATTAGTTTAAACAAAAGCGTGAATTATTTAACAATGAACATAAATTTACCAATTGTATTACTTTTTCAATTGATATACTCCAGAAATTCAAGAGCCCAGAATTAAAAGAGCTTATAGTATTTACTCTGGTAAAGGAAAGCCAAATACACAACAAAGTCCAGCCAAGCGAAAGCCGTTCAATGGCGCCTCCATTTACTAACATTTAGCGTTCATTTCGCGTGTGTCAATCTACAAACGATGCTGAACGTCATGGAAAACACACGAATAAATCCGTGCGCAGCGGCGAAACCACCGCGCGAACCAACATCGCGTCCATATTTAATGTAAAAGAGCATTAATGTGTTCGTTTGTTCCTGCAGCTGTGTCTGCACATTAACAGAATACTGAATTTGTAATTATACAATTTTTATAGCATTTTTAATTAAAAATATGGGGCAATTTTCACCCACTGCAACAACTCCACGCCAGATCAATAAGATAAAAGTTTTGCGAATAAAAAATTACCGGATTTGTCGTTGCTGTATAACTGATTTTTATTTGTGGACTAAAATTTATATTAAACTTTATGTTTCACTGCTCGTGAGTGGAAAACAGTTATTACTAGCACAAACATATTTGTGTGCATTTTTTATCACAGGTACATTATTGTGTTTATGTACATTTGAAAAATATTTTGTTTGCGAAAAAAGAGTGAAATAGGATATTGAAAATATAATATATCTAGGTTACATGCATTTCATGTTGAATTTTTTTTTAAATATTTACAAAAACATTAAATACAATTAAGGTAAGTTATATTATATATATATATATATATATATATATATATATATATATATATATATATATAGATATATATATATATATATATATATATATATATATATATATATATATATATATATATATATATATATATATATATATAGCGAGTGTATATTTGAAATCTGTTATAATGGAAATACCGGAAAAACAACGCTACTTCTTAATTTTGCTCTAGTTAGTGATCTATCTATACATTTTGGACGAAAGTTGTAAATTCAAAACTTATTCAAAATTAAAAACTACACAATATGAGACGCTCGATCATATTGCTTTGTTAGTTGCAAAAGAAAATAGGCATTTATAGCATTATTTCAGAGTGTCATGGATGTAGTGTTGTATTTTTTTTACAAATATTAACATATTATTTTTTTAAGTTAATAAATTTGCATAATTATTAAAAGTGTAACTAAATACAGAGAAAAAAGTATTTAAAAATAACACATCATTTGTTTCAAAACATGGCTAGAAAAAATATAGTTGCGATGTCAATCCGCCATCTTAAAACAAAATGGCGGCTAGCTATCTCAAAATAAACTGCACCGATTGCGTTCAAACTTAGTACAGTAATACTCATGTGGTTATTTTCGTCGGTTAACGCCTCAAGCCTTCATGAAAATCACCCCAATCTCATATGCACAAAAAATAAATTAAAAAAATTAATTTTGTTGTTAAGTTAAAACCGCTAGCAGTTCATTTACATTCGTACTAATAAACACCGAAAGTATCTTTAAAGCTAAACTCGCAAGTTAATAGCAGCAACTATTCTTCTTCAGCTCGACCATTATCCAGCAACACCAGGCTACAACCAGATGCACAACCTCATCCACTTGTTCAAGAAAATTTAAATTCGTTTTTATTATGAAATAAAGAGATTCAAGACAAATTGACGAGTTTAAATTGTGCTCAAGACCCAAGTAGGCTGCTTCCCTTTTACGTTATTAGATCATAAACTGCAAATGGTGTTCTGTGCAAATTACCTTCGGATAATTAAAAAATTCTAGTCCTCGAGTTACAAACATAAATAAATCACTTTAGCACTCGTCAGTTCTGGTAAAAAAATTTAAATTACTCATATATTCAAGTTAATTTGAGCCCTTAATTTGGTTAGGTCGTTTGGCGACGTAGAAATTAGACTATGTTGCTGGCAACACTCTGGAATTTGTAATTATGTGAAAAAATCCAGTTTTTTCTGGAATATTTCTTAATGCATATTAAACCCGCTTCCACTATAAATGTCTCTGCACCAAGGCACGTTGCTAAATTTATTCTACAAGCGTTCCTCAACGGGAATAATTTTGAAATTTTTAAGAAATATGCGAATATTAAGACAATAAAATCAGAAAATTCTTCAGAATAAGTTTGAGTTTTATTATATTGTGTAAATTCGTATAAAGCTAAAGAAACAGCTTTGAATAATTTAATAGTTTTATTTATAGATTACAGCCTTTGATATTTTTAGCGTTAAGCATGAGATTTACCCTTTGATTTAACATTTATATTTTAAAATGAAAGCTAGCTAAACGTAGATAATTCATGATCATGATAATAACAGAAAAATAAGTACCAATGATCAATGATATATAAAGTCAAATCAAATAATCTCAGACATAATTTTGTTTAAATATATAAAAAAAAATCTGACGTGGACACCACATGACTTCCTTGTACGCTTATTAAACTGTTCATACTTTTCTTAATAACTAAAATGTGGAATTATATTATACAAATATATTAATATATAAGTACTACTACTACTGCTACTATACTCACAAATATATTTTAGTCATTTTATTTAAAAAACGATATTTTACTATTGTCACTGCCACTGTCACTGTCATGTCATAATCATTTAAATTTTACGTAGTAAGGCTGCATTCACATAAGCATTTACTTTTAAGGTTTACATTTATGTTTACGTTTAAGAAAGTTTGAATACATCTAACTAAATACGAACATTCACAGTGCTTGAAAGTGGGAAGTGTGAATGCTCGTATTTAGTTATATGAATTTAAACTTTCTTAAACATAAACATAAATATAAACCTTAAAACTAAATGCTTATGTGAATGAGGCTTGATAAATTTTAATCGATCATGGACTACAAGATACCGAAATACTAAATTATAAATATATACTTTAATTATTCTTAAATGATACCAGATACAAAAATATTTATAAAATACCGATTGTAGGTAATAATCACATAATCTTTCATTTAAAATAAAAAAAATTGTCTTAAATTAAATATTTATCGAAATATTTGAAAAAAGTACTACTTCCGGTTGATAGATTGAAACCAAAAATAGGAGGTGCACAACTAGATGCTATAACAGTCCTAAATACAAAATTTCAACTTTCTACGTCTAACCGTATTTGAGTTATGCGACATACATACGTCCGTACGTACGTACAGACGTCACGACGAAACTAGTCATAATGAATTCAGAAAAGGTCAAAACGGATATTTCCATCAAAATTTGAAAACCGAAATTTTTCGGGATTACAATACTTCCTTATTACTCCGTACAAGGAAGTAAAAACATGCTGCTATTATTTTAATATCATGGAAATATTTTTCATTAAAAACAAAACTCAAACCACTTAAAAACTAAAATTCAAACACTTCGATTTCAAAATAATTATGAAGTTAATAATATATAGTTTTATTAAAAATATTTGCAAGATAAGCATCATATATGAGTATTTACACACTATCTTATTGAATGTTAAAAGTAACATTTATGTAAATTGATTTTGATAAAATTTACAAAAAAAAATGTATAGGTACTATTGTATTTATAATCGAGTGAATTTGTGAATGTTTAATGTGGAACATGGAATTTATTATATTCATGGTTACGAATTTGACAGCAATGTACTAGAACGTTCTTTTAAAAATGAGTAATGAACTTCATTATTTCATGCAATGGTATTTGTTGTTAATTAATTTAAATTGCTTAACCTTGCTTATTGGAAATGGCTTTTATTACAGTATTTTATAAAGCGCCACTAGTTTTCATCTAGTCTTCATAGCAGCGCAATAGTATAGCTTTAAACTATTTTGTTAATGAACAAATATTTTAATAATAATTATTAATAATTTTATTTCTTTTACACTTTGAGATGACTTTGAGATACTTTTATGGTTATTTACTCGTACGTTGTATCTAACCTCAAATACATATTTTAGTCAATTATTTATTTGAATTTTTTTACTTTGTATGGCCCATTGTTTGGGTGCCACAGTCAATTAAAAAAACCTACAGTGATGACGTCACAAGCCAAATATTAAAACTTTAAAAATTAATATCTCCTTTATTAATATTTTCACAGGACAATATAGTTAATCATGTATTTAAAAAAGGTTGCTGCATATACCAATAGATTTCCTATATTATATTTTAAAAAGAACGCTCTAAAATACATTGTGTCAAATTCGTAACCATGAATTTGTATTGTGCCAAAAATGTAGTGAAAAAATCTGACGTGGACACCACATGACTTCCTTGTACGCCTTGTTTGTTCATACTTTTCTTAATAACTAAAATGTAGAATAATATAAAAAATTCTTATAACTTATTATACTAGTATACTCACAAATATATTTTAGTCATTTTATTTAAACTGCAGAAGAAGATATAAACGATATTTTACTATTTTCACTGCTACTGTCACTGTCATGTCATAATCATTTAAATTTTACGTAGTAACAAATGTTAATCGATCATGGACTACAAGATACAGAAATACTAAATTATAAGTATATACTTTAATTATTCTTAAATGATAGAAGATACAGAAAAATTTATAAAATACCGATTGTAGATAATAATCACATAATCTTTCATTTAAAATAAAAAAAATTGTCTAAAATTAATTATTTATCAAAATATTTTTAAAAAGTACTACTTCCGGTTTATAGATTGAAACCAAAAATAGGAGGTGCACAACTAGATGCTATAACAGTCCTAAATACAAAATTTCAACTTTCTACGTCTAACCGTATTTGAGTTATGCGACACACATACGTCCGTACGTACGTACGTACGCACGTACGTACAGACGTCACGACGAAACTAGTCATAATGGATTCAGAAAAGGTCAAAACGGATATTTCCATCAAAATCTGAAAACCGAAATTTTTCGCGATTACAATACTTCCTTATTACTCCGTACAAGGAAGTAAAAATGACCTGGCTATATTACAAACTGAGTTCTTGTTATTACACCTACACTGATCTAAACTGTTTCTATTTTATAAAATAGTTAAATGATGGCTCTAAAGCAAGAGCGGATCCAGGTGATGTTCTTAGGGGGGAGTAATTTTGAAAAATGGAATGGTAGAATAGCGCCGCAGGCAAATTTTTTTTTAGTTCAATTTCGGATTTGAATTACACTCTTTTTTATGTTTAAAAATAAATTAAAACTTAAGTTTTACTTCCACGTAAGTTAAAATAGTATTAACTTTAGTAGGAATTGGAATAGTATACGATTTTAAGATCTTTAGGATTCTTGGGGGGGGGGGATTATCCCGTTATCCCCCCCCCCCTTGTAGCCTGCTCTAAAGTGCTATAATTTTTTTTTTGAAATACTTAATAGTCTTTTAGTAATAAATTAGTAAAAATTGTTATTATTTTTTTCGTCAAATATGTAATTGTGACAAAAAAATATTTTCATAGCGCTCTTACGAACATTGCAAGGAATCAACTATTTAAAGCAAAAATTATTTCTTATTTTCTCTAATTATTGTTGTAGCAACATAGTCCAAGCAACAGGGAGTTTATAACAGGCTTACCTGGAAATAATTTAAAAAGTTTTGAAAATTGGCAGTTTAATGTAGTATCATATCGCGAATAATATACTAAATTTGCGACCTCGAGGGACCGCCGCTCCCTCCACCAAATTGGAAAAATGGCGCATAAAATAAAATAAAACAATATCTCCATTCTAGTCACTCCTAGATAAAAATAGTTAATATGTTAATTGTAGAGAATTAAATTATCTACAACTTTTGTATTAAAACTTTTTTTGTAGAGTTAATAGTTTGAGAGTTATCTCTATGTAAATGAGAGCGTATTTCTTGACATTACATAAATGTTCTCTTTTCAGCCGGAATTTTATTTGTTGACGACTAGTTATTAGTTAATTATTTGTCTTATACTTTGATAGAAGTTTTTACAAATCATAATGATAAATAAATTATTTATTTGGGTATAGTTTTATGTTTCTATATATTAATACAATGTTTCGGGAAACTTTACGTTGTCTTCGTCCAGGTAATAAATGAATGTGTCAATTATTTTATGTATAAGAGAGCTACTATGATCTAAATATTCAAAAAATTGATGCCTCTGACATTTATTGTCTGACGTCAGATATAAGCGCTAACCATACATAACAGTTGTGCAGACGTTGTTTAGACAGTTTAGGTTTAGACATAGTTGATATTATACATTTAACATATGGACAACTTTCTGTTTAAATAAGCAAATAAAATTAATATGAAAATCGTTTAATTTCTAATTTTTCTCATGTTTTCAAAATACTGTAATAAATAGCAAAAATTTCGAGAATTAGAATAACGCAAAACAAAAGTAGATATTTAAAACCGTTGATTGGCGGCCATTTTGAATTTCTATTTTAGAAATCCCTTTTCAAATGTTTTTATGACACCAAACACGGGATGATTCTGACAAATGTGTTCAAAATGGTGGCCGTTAATGGACGGCCATTTTGAATTTCTTTTTTCGAAAGTCATTTTCAAATGTTTTTATATGATACCAAACACGAAATGACTCGGAGGTATGATTATTTGTGGGTGGGGGGGAGAGGTTCGTGCCCAAAATTTTGACAGAATGCGTTATCATCGGCGACGAGTCTATGTGCCAAGTTTCAGCTTGACTGGGTAGCAGGAAGAAGTTAATACTAAGATTACGTAGTTCCTCTCGGCGAAAATATTTTAATATCGACTTAACTAAGGCCTTAATAAAATTTAAAAATAATGTAATTTAAAGAAAAATGTTCAACAAATCTAATGCTGCGAACCAAATTTTGATATTTTTATTTGTTTAGAAACGACAGTTGTTTAAACTTTATGAAAACTAATTAATACAAAATTTTGCTGTTTTCTCTCCATGAAAATCCTCAAATTTTGACACAGCAAAGATTTTTTTTAAATTTGAAAAATTTCAGTGTTATATAAAAATGTTCAAAGAGTTTAATTCTGGAAACCGGAAGTCGATATTATACTCCATTTAATAATAACAGCTGATTTAATATTATAAATAAAAATATTGTTTTCATTTTTCAGTTTTTTTTCAAAGAATATCTAAAAATTCTGAATTTATCGTGCCTCTTAGATATTTTTCAAATTATGTATCTTATATAAAAATGTGTGGAGAATCCAATGCTTGAAACAGAAATTCGATATCTTTATCCGTTTAAAAATAAAAGTTGAAAAACGCAAAAATGAACGTTTTTTTCCTTATTATGTTTTTAAGAATAAACAAAAATTATTCCTTAACAAGAACAACTAGAAAGTTGAAAATTATATTTCTTATAGAAAAATACCTAAGAAATCGATTGCTGAAAACCGGAAGTCGATACCTTTGTTCGCTAAGAAACTACAGCCATTTTTGTGTGGTAAGACAAGGATACTACTTTATTTAAATTGATAGAAAATGCTCAAATTAATTTTCTCGATTTTCTCGAAAACTGTGCTACTTACGTAAAAACTGCATAGAACATTTTTATAGAAAATTGTCCATTCTATCTATTTCAATAAAAAAAATTCTCGAAATATTCACTATTTACGAGATAAACGCTAAAAACAAAAAATGGCGGCCATTTTTTCAATATGGCGGAGGGAGCGGCGACTCCTCAAGGTCGCAAATTTAGTATATTATTCGGGATATGAAACTACACTTTTCTGCAGATTTGCAAAACTTCTCTAATTTTTTCCAGGTAGAACTATCTATTGCTTGGACTAACAATATATTGTATGAATTTTTCAATTAGACAAAGTAGTCCATGGGCCAGCTAAGATGTTGGTATAATTTGGGGGTACTAAGTTTCCTTTTAACCATAGTTATATATAAGTATAAGGATCACTAAAAACCATGATTGCCATCCTCAAGTGGTAGCTAATAGAAATGGCTGCTAATACAAGATTGCCGGCGTTGCTTTTAAAACACGGCTATATCGACGGGTTTATTTCAAAAGGACGTAACCGCCATTTGAATCATTTGGAGATAATCAATAAAAACTTTATATCATTTTTGTCTAGCATGATATATTACTTATGTAATATGATTCTAAAACTAGATTTTTTTTCCAATTTTCTCATTATGGTTTGGTTTTAATAGTATTTTCATTTATATCTTATTTTAATTACAATAGTCTAAAGTATGTCGTTTAAGTCTATTTTGTTAACTGATAGGTGGTTGAGTCTAAGTGATGTAGGCGGTTAGGACATTTTTATATTATACAGACCTTATGTTTGTCGCTTAAACTCCAAAAGTTTAGGTCTTTTGGGAAAAACTGAAAAATGGTATTTAAGTCGTTTTGTAAAACGGGTTAAAAGTAAAACAATTATGAAAATACAAAAAGTTTATTGTCTATAAGCTATTTCGAAAAGAAAATTAATTATTATTATTACACTTGTAGTATTATTTTTATCTTTTTTTAATAGTCTTATAATTTTTCTTCCTCTGCCGCTATCCATTTTATCTGTTATAAAAATTTAAATGTTAGTTTATTGTAAAAGTAATTAATGCCACTTAGAGTATTCTGATGAAGTAAGTGACTAAGATAAAATAACACAACACACGAATATACAAAATTTTATCCAAAACAAATTTAAAATGTTTTTTACCCTATTTTATTTGATATGCTTCTGTAGTTTGTTCAAAAATATTTCACATAGCTGTCACGAATTTAGGTATGTCACAACGGTTATATTTGGCCCATAATACTGTTAAATACTGTGAAATTACAAGTTAATAATACTTTCTCTTGTCGATAATAATAATTTAAGTTAGGTACGTTATAATAAATGACTCAAACGCCAAATTATAAACGCAAATATAAGTCTTGTGGTACATTTATTTATTAAGTTATTGGTTTATATTTATTATATAAGTAAAACAAAACCTAGTTCACCACCTTTTTACGAATCTAATGAAGTTATACTATAGTAAATGTAATCGTAAATTTTCGTAACTTCCCATGGAATGTGCATTCCTTATATAAACGTTAATTAGATCACTGTATACCTAGCTTTACAGATACACACAAGAAAACACGACTTACCTTACAGCACTTTTCTGCGTCTCACTTCCATAAGAATAACATGGCAACTGGCGTTTAAGTCTTTTTAAATTTCAATGCTATAATTTAGAGATGGCGTTTAGGAAAGACTTAAACGTGATTTGCCAGTTAACCAAATTTTTTGGCGTTTCGGCTTCTATACCATCGCATGCGCAATTTTAAGAGCTTTTCAACGATACCAATATCTTAAATTTTTAATTTTTGGCGCTTAAGACGATCCTCTACCGTGCCAGAAAACAGCCAAAAACATGGATTCCGCGCGCCACTCCACAGCGTTTATTGTTTTGTTTAATATAATAAACTAAAGATATTGTTGAAGATAAAAGTACAATCTACAAAATGGTCGATGCAGAATTTTAAAATTTTGCTTTAAAATCGAAATATGTTAATTTGAATTTTGACAATTTTTGTTATTTTTTGAACACAAATATTTTCTATTTTAAAACGAAATTAAAAAATTTGATCGGTTGTTTTGCAGATCCAAGCATTGTTGACAACATATTACAATTTGAAGTTAATTAACTTATAAATAAAACAGTGGCGCGCGAAAACCTCCTTTTTAAAAATATTGCAGTTTTTTTACAAATATGGACCTATAAATTATTTTTTCCCCTCAATCATAAATTAATTGTTATTATTATGTTTAACAAAACAATAAACGCTATAGAATAGCGTGCGGAATCAATGTTTTTGACTGTTTACTGCCAGGGGTAGAGGATCACCTTAAGTCCTTTTGCAATAAATCCGTCGATATCTATGGCAGTAATGGTCCGTTTTCAACAGACTTTCGATCGTATCATTTTTAAAGTACATTAAATTTGCAACAATTTAAGCCCAACCGCAGCTTTGTACGTCCAATAGTTTCCGAGATATGGCACTTCTAAAATTAGCACTTTTTTCAAAAAAAATGAAAGTTGAGAAATTTTAGCTTTTTCCGTAATTTTTGTGTTTAATTAACTGTAATTTCTGAATGAAAAAAAATATTGTCTTCCGGTTTCTTTCATTAAATTTTACGAACATTTCCCTATAAAATTTAGAAACTTTTTTAAGGCGTTTATTAAGCCAAAATATCATTTTTTTTCGTGAGAAGTATTCAAATATTTTGTATGTATTGTGTTTAATGAGCTGTAACTTCTGAACGGATAAAGTTATCGACTGCCGGTTTCTTGCATTAAATTCTACGAACATTTCTCCATAAGATACAGTATTTTAAAAAAATTTTTGGGTATTCATTAAGCCAAAATATTAAATTTTTTCCGAGAGAAAATTGAGAAATTTTTAATATTCATTGTGTTCAATGAGCTATAACGGATAAACTTATCGATTTCCAGTTTATTTTATCGAAAGTTTGTTGAAATCGGACCATTACTTCCATAGATATAGCCGTTTTTAAAAAGCAACGCCGGCCATCTTATATTGGCCGCCATTTCTATTAGCTACCACTTGAGGATGGCAATCATGGTTTTTAATGATCCTTATACTCATATATAACTATGGTTAAAAGGAAACTTAGTACCCCCAAATTATACCAAAATCTTGAATTTGGTTAGCTGGCCCATGGACTAATGCTTTGTAATTACTCATGTACAATTTCAGATTTTTAATTTGAGAAATACTTATAGCCATAGAATTGTAAATTCTGATCCTATTGCAGCAATATTCAGTCAACATGTGTAGCGCATTTGATAGTTGTACTCTGTGTTCTATTCGTCGTCGTTACTTATACCTTAGTTCTGGTGTGAAACGCAATATAGCAAGCGGTAATAGGTCAAATTGTGTAATATGTGCAGTACACAAAAATTAGCGTCAGCCGTTTGCGAAACAGAACTGACTCTTTACTTCAAATTACCTATCACTGTTTTTTCGACAATTTTTTTTATAAACATCACTTTTGACACAGATTTTCATGTTACGGTTATATTGATTCAAAATGTTTGTTTTTATTATTTGTGTTTTTCCAACTAACTTTTTTAAAATTATGAATAAACAACTATTATTTCAGATATATTTTTGCGAATGCTATTGTTGTTTTTATTTATTTTATTTTATTTCTTTTTATTTAGTTATTTATTTACAGATGTCACATATCAAAAGTCAAATCATTGAAAACATAAATAAATAATATTTGAAATATTCACGCAAAATATAGCAGTTATTTTACTTTAGTGTTTATAATAATAGTACCTTTTGTACTCAATCATCATATACCAGACGTATTCTAAAAATAAATGTTTATAATAAATTGAGTTTTCTATTATATGTCCAGCACAGAGAAATAAACTAAGAGGAACACGTCTCCCTATAAGTGGTTTCATTTCAATCATACTAAGAAGATAAAATTGTCTCTGAGTTAGTGCCACAATGAAACGACCCCAACTAAAAATTTCCACCAAATAAAACAAAACCATGAAAACAAATTACATTCTCATACAGACAATAAAATTTACTGCTATCGAAGAGCAGAAACAGAACACATCGGAATAAAACTGTTTAGAGGCAAGTGGGTTGAGGCCAGTATTTCATCTCATGACGTCACCTTTTTTCCCTGTCTCTAGTTTTTGTTAGGTTCGTATTATGTCGTGCATGGATTTTCATCCATGGATAAATTTCTTCCGTACGATATTCGATTTGATACTTCCTATAATTGCAAAGAATTAAATTTAAATGTTTAAATGTTTTAAACAAATAATTATTGTGAGATATTTTTAGTTTAATAGTAATAATTAATAAATAACCAAATAATTTTTAGGTAGGTAATGGTTTGTAAATTTATTTACAACTCTATTGAAATTGTTGTCAAACGAAGGAACGAAGCAAATATAGTAGGTAAGGTTCAACGTGGGTCCAACCATGGTTTAAAAAAAAGTGGAATGCGATGCAAGCGATTTTATATAATTCAAGGTCAGTTGCATTATCATTTAAAGTTAAATTTCCCCCCCAAGGAGGACACAGGTGACCCAAAATGTAAGAATTACTTACATTGTTGAAAAATCCAAAACAAGAATTTTTGACATTTTTGCACTTCGGAATTAAGTTCCATTTAATTTTATCGTTTAAATGCACCTTACTTTATTAGTTAACTATTTGAATTAAGGCAGAAAAATTAAATTTTATTAGATTTTACAAAATTCCTTTCTATAGTCACACACGTCAAGTAACAAAATTTAAATTTGTTTAAAATACCTAGTAGAGTAAAGTAAACATGTCTCTATTGATCTCCTGTCTTATTTTTTCAATTTTAATTCAATTAAACTGTAAAACATGCATTTAATTATGAAGAAATTTTTTGTTAGAATTGATTGTTGCTCCATATCGCTCGTAGCAAAATTTAAAAAAATATACGACAGTACCTCAATAGAGCGTTTTATCTTTCATTAAAAACATAAAATTTAATAGAACTAACGACGTGCAATTATATGAAATTTCAGTTCTTGTCAAGATTATTCTAATAATGTAATTCTAGCGCATTTAACCACCGGGTTTCCTATGTAAACTGTGTAAAATAGATTAGGTAATATTATGTAATGCATTGTTTTAAATTGTATTTGTGATTTTTTAAAATAAAGTTAAGGTATACTAAATACCATACTTTAGGGTCGTATGCAGAGCTGGGCAGTAGGTAGCTACTTTGGTAGCTAAGCTATTAGCTAAGCTACTTTTTTCTTGAAAGTAGCTGTAGCTCAGCTACTTTTATAAGTTGGTAGCTTTTAGCTGGTAGCTTACAATTTTAAAAAAGTAGAGGTAGCTTTCAAATAATGAAGTATCTTAGCTACTAAGAAAGTAGCTTAGCTACTAAAAAGTAGCTTAGCTACTAAGTAAGTAGCTTAGCTACTAAGAAATAGCTTAGCTACTAAGAAGTAGCTTAGCTACCTAAAAAGTATCTTAGCTACCAAAAAAGTAACTTTGCTAACAAAAAAGTAGCTTAGCTACTGGAAAGTACCTTACCTACTAAATAGTAGCCTGGATAGCTGGATATTGAAAGTAGCACCCCTACCCGTACTCTACTCTCTGTTGAACTGGTGAACCTGTGTGTTGTCTGTGCTATTGTATAACAAGAATTCAACAAAAGAGAATAATTACTTTGTGGTACAACTAAACGTTTAAACATTGTTTTTTATTGAATAATATTTTCAAATGGCCGCAAATGATTGTCACAATCAAGTAACTAAACTGAACCAAGTTAATATTTTTACCCTTATATTTTATACAAAATATAGCATGTAGCGAGATGTTGTTAAATACCTAGCTTTGTTCGTGAACTAGAAATTTTTTGACATTACATTGGACTAAACGGTCTCATAGCCCAGGAACGCTAATGATTCAAAGGCGCTGAAAAAATTAATTAAGTTAAAGAGAAGAGAGTGTGGCGATAGGTTATGTGCTGGCCACATCAGATTTTTTATAATAACTACATGATTTAATTTCTTTTGGAATATGAATAGAAAATTAATGCATAATTACTTTTAAAGTTATAAACATTTAAATAAAACAAACGCTTTAGAATACCAAAACCATAAAATGTGAAATTTTATTTTGTTTTTTAATAAATATAATAATTGGAGGTAGCTATAAAAAGTAGCTAAATTTTTTTTAAGCTATTTAAGTAGCTTGTAGCTTAGCTACATTTATGGCGAAGTAGCTAAGCTATTCAGTAGCTTAAGCTACTTTTTTTGTAAAGTAGCTTAGCTTAGCTACTTTTCTTAGTAGCTTGCCCAGCTCTAGTCGTATGTCCAGGACAGGCGCGTGCCCCTAGCTACGGGCCTGAGATACAAAGTCAAACCGAACCTCACTGAAATTTTCCGCACGGACGAAATATCTCTCCACGTTTTTGTCTTGTCATGGGGCTGGTCAGTGTAGGTAGTTTCCGTTTCCGTTTCGGCTCGCGCTAAGCCCGCGGGACCTCATAAAAGTGATCCAATCATCTCCCGCGACATGCTGTCGCTACTTCGTAACCGACAACGGCAGAGTGGAGGACCCAGGACTCGTGACTTGTATTCGACAAAGTATGAAGTCGGTAACGTGCGCAAGATGTGCGAGTTGAAATGTGGGAGAACGTAAAATGTATTCTGGTGTGGTTGTTTTCGCATTGTAAGAATGAAAGGAATGGAGAATGCCTTATTGTTATTTTGAGTGACGTATATATATTTTAGGTTATAGTGCATTGTTATTCTTCAATAACTTGGATAAGTTATGATGATATGCAGTAGGAGTAGTATATATTTGCACAATATTAAGTAAAACGAGTTTTTCAAAAGTTTGGATGGCGTTTGGCTAATTATGACAATATTTTTTGACCCACTAGTTTATATAAATTAGGAGGTAAGGTAATACATAATAATTATCTTACACCCGATGCTCTTTTCATTATTTTCTTGATTTGTTTCAAAACTAAAAACAAAAGAACAACACTCAGTACACGGCCATTTGTCAACCTGGTTTTGTTACTTACGGCAAAAACTCACTGAACTATATAAAATAACGGGAAGGACGATCTCCATAAGACATGTATATTAAAAGTGCTTCCACCATGGAGCCCTCTATTTTGGATGTATTGGCAGCAATGCTATCTCCATAATTAGTGTCTTTTATTTTTTATGTTGCCTAATGTCAGTGATTTCTGTAACGATACGTTACGTCGGGACAACCGGTTTTATTTTTGTAATTTAGTTTGTTCGTCTGTTTCAGTGTTTTTGTTTTATCCTTTTTTGTTTATTATGTTCTATTTTAGTATATTTTATTTAAAATGCCAGCCATTATATCAGCAATACAGGCAACCGCTAAAAAAAGACACTAGATTAAAATGAAAGACACTAAATATGGAGTTAGCAGCGTTAGCAGTGCAGCCAATTTATCCAAAATGGAGGGCTATGCTGGAAGTACATCTCTGTGGTGATTATCCTTTCTTTTATTTTATATAGTTCAGTGCAAAAACTACATTGCCAATTTATTAAGAGGATGTTTCCCGATAGCAACTCAGAGATACATTCGATGAGTTACAAAAACAATAGAGCGCACTTTTCCAGCATTCATTTTCTAGTAGTTAAATTAATCACACTTAGGCCCGGTTGTACAATTCGAGTTTAGTGTTAGCTTAAACATAAACTCAAGCTTAGTTAAACCGAGTTTTCCCAGCCAATCTCCAGCGTTAAAATAAAACAGTTAACCAATGAGATGCAACAATACAACAGAAAAACTTGGTAACCATGGTTTTGACATAAACGTAGTTTAAGCTGAGATTGAACAACCGGCCCTTAAACTTATTTAAAAAAATCATTGATAAAAAATATAACCAATAATATATTTTATTCAATTTTGAAGTTTTAAACTGCTATTATTAACTCCATAGCAACAACTTTAAATAAATGTTTATTCAGAAGTGAATTAAATTTTTTTAAATCACTCAACACATTTTTAAATCACTCTGACGTTTTAAACTGTTATTATTACGTCAAAAATGCATAAAAACAATGACAACTTGCCATTAACGACTACTTTGATTAGTTTTTTTGTTATGTCAAAATAAATTTATAATTCATATATTTGAAATAATTTCGTCAAAATTGAATAAAATATTGTATAAACCACGTGAGATACGAATGTTTATTCACTCGAAGAAATTAGCCCACTTGCCCTTCGGGCTCGGGAGCTAAACTTTCTTCTCTTGAATAAACATTCATGTATCTCACTTGGCGTATAAATATCTATTATAAGACAGAAATATAAAATTGCCATTTAAATAGTTATTATCGGTTTTTTATGTTTTGCTCATATCTCAATAAAAGGTAGCAATTATATCCCTATTAATTTTTATTTTATTTGTATACTATTTTTTGCTCTATTTGAGAGCATATTCATGAAATGAATTCAATAATTAACAATATAATTATTGAAATCCAATATTATGTGTAAATAATGTAAAATTGTACAAACACAAATCTCAAATAATATTCATCAAGTCTGCAGAACACGTTTCAAAGCTAAAATCGACCAATTTTTCAACATAACTGCTTAGTGTTAAAATGTATAATTCATAGTTTGCAGTAAAAAGTTGGTTGGTTTACTACGAGTATATTACGCGCGATGTGCGCCGCGAACGATCACGTTTTTGCATCACAAATAAAAGACAAAAACCGCCTCCGTGTAATGAAGTTCTGCTAACTTTCTTCGCCAAGAATTTTGAACTTTTCACATAGAATTGTCGATAAATTCCGTGTTGTGTATCGTGGAAGTTTACGTGAATTGAACGATTCAACGATTGTCTGTACAAATGCACCAAACTTAAGTTAATTATCAGTAAATAATTAGCTTTGCTTTACAATAACGGCACAGGGTGTTCTGATGTAATAAATATCGTTTATTAGAATCTACATTTCCAAGTTCTATAGTTGTTTGCAAAAGACTTCTTAAACTAATTACATTTTAATATGAAACTTGAAATGAATTTTTTGCTTCTAAAATATGAACATAGTTAATGAGTTCAAATCGTGACCTTAATTCGAATATTATAAAATTTGCTGTGCTTTACGTATAACTTATACTGAATTTAATAAAAAAAATTAATCATCTGTATTTCTTTAAAAGAAAATTAATATTAAATGTAAAAAATTTAAGCCTTTTATGATTATGACGTTGATAAGGCAGAGGATTTTTAGGCTTTGTCTATTTTTTGTATCATAGATAGAACAAAATTGATAGCACTTATTTTTATTTCTATCGCTTATATTTATTTTAAGATAAATTTAATTTTGCCTATTTAGCCTATTTTGTAAAATTTGGCAAATTTTGGCTTTTTTATATATTTGTGGCCTATTTTTCGGCCTATTTTTGACCTAAATAGCATTTTTATCTTATTTTGAATGTAAATTGGCAGATTAATTTTTTTTCAGTTATCGTAGTGTAGTGTAATATTTCTTTTTATTAATATTCCAAGTAATAAGTTCATTATCAAATAGATACATAGAAAAAAAAATTATGAATAAAATATATAAATTGAATGCTTTTTTATTGCCTATTTTTAAAAAATTGTGACCTATTTTAAATATTTTTCTGCCAATTTATCCTACCTTTTTCAGTTTTTTACATAACAAATAATTTTATAAACACTTATCTCACTACATTTTTACCAATAACAGATTCAAGTTCAACATCACTAAATATTCTTAATAATTTTTAGTACATTCTAAAGAACCACATTACCAATAATTATATTTCGAGCCTCGTTCTCGTAATTACAACTATGTAGTAACGCTTTGCCGGTACGATTATGTCACAATGTTTAGTAAAAACAAAAAACGTAATGTGTTACGTCCCCCTAGATTCCTCTGTCTCCGATCTCCGTGATAATATTTAATCATTACGCTTTCTTGTGCGGTTGTGGTCACATCGGCTCCGATTAATTAAATGTTATAAAGTTAGTGTACAGTGTTCTGCAATTATTTAAGAAGATTGGGAAAAGAAGATAGGATAGAGACTCTCGGATGAGGAAAAATGGAAACTCGAAAGGAAAATAGCGCAGTCCTCGGCAAATTCAAATTCTTCTTCCTCAGAGGAAATTTTGAAATATAAACAAGGTAAATTATTACCGGTGGTGGTCATGATTTTCGAATTTTGTTTTCAATAAGTAGATTATTGCATTTATTACAAGTACGAAAGTTGGTTATACACTTATAACTATAACAATTAAATTGAGGGTGATGCGGTTTTGCATATGTTTTTATCTTAATAATATTGAATCGGTATTTTTCTTAGAGGGGCAAGAATCCTTATACTTCGAAGTCTTAGTTTAGCACTGTTTTATTTGACTTCTTAGTTAGCATAAAGGGGCAAGTACCCTTAGAGGGGCAAGTACCCTTATACTTCGAAGTCTTAGTTTAGCACTGTTTTATTTGACTTCTTAGTTAGCATAAAGGGGCAGGTACCCTTATACTTCGAAGTCTTAGTTTAGCACTGTTTTATTTGACTTCTTAGTTAGCATAAAGGGGCAAGTACCCTTATAAAGGAGCAAGTACCCTTATAAAGGGGCAAGTACCCTTATAAAGAGGCAAGTACTCTTATAAAGGGGCAAGTACCCTTATAGAGGGGCAAGTACCCTTATAGAGGGGCAAGTACCCTTATAGAGGGGCAAGTACCCTTATACTTCGAAGTCTTAGTTTAGCACTGTTTTATTTGACTTCTTAGTTAGCAGTACGAGTTCACACAAGAGGTGAAACATCTGCAATTACATAACTGAAAATCACGCAAGTAGTGAAGCAGTTACATAATGAATCTTATCGATTTCGGTTTTATAAAGATTAAATATTATGCATATTACTCATCCCAAAAGATATATATTTTCAAACAGTTAGCAGCTAGATTAATTTAACACGAGAGATTAAACAGTCTGTTTTAACTGACCTCTTAATTAGCAGTACGAGTTCACACAGGTGGTGAAACATCTGCAATTATATAACTGAAACTCACGCAAGTAGTGAAGCAGTTACAAAATGGATCTTATTGATTTAAATTTTACAAAAATTAAAACATGTATATTACTTATCCTGAAAGTAAATATTTTCAAACTTCTTAAAAGAAGAAAAATATGCAATTAGTCATTCAAGAAGTAAATTACTAGCCTTGTCAGACTAATTAGCATCGGAGATTCTCGTATTTCCGAAATAATTACCAATTAACAAATTCGAAATCGAACCACTCTTCATGCAACAAACACGCATCTGCATCCAGATGCTGAAAAACAATAGAATAACTGGATCAGGACAGAGGTCGGAAAGGCGACTAAAAAATTATAACTTCACAAAATACGCGTCTAGCGAAGTTCCCTACTTTACCGCACCAAACCTGAAACCCGAAATAAAAGCTCTTTTGCCAGATTAGTCTCAAAAGAGACAATCATTTTCTGGACTCGCAGAACCAGTTAGGGACTGCAATAACTGAAATTGGAAAAACTCTATCCAATATTTTGTCAGAAGAGAAGTGGGTTCAATATTTTATAACTGAAAACGCTCACCACCTCAGGGCTACACAGGCGCAGATGGGCGCTCGAGGTGCGACAGCATAGGCCCAAAAACCGAGTTGTAGTTTCGCAGACTCACAACCGAGCTGCAGTGATACAAACAAGGTTCAGGTTTTCAGCGAAAACTTAACGCCGGTCAGCTGTAAACATGCAGTCTCAACGACGACAACACAGCAATATTAATTCCAGAGGTAAGTGCTGGTCGTCTTAAAGTTCCTAACAAATATGGAAATTGTTTACAAAGAATACCTTTGTAGTTGAGCTGCATTAAGGGTTACGAGTTGCCCTTCGCTAGTCAGCTAAGGTAACTAAAAATAACTGAACACAGTTACATATTGCTATACAGAATTCAATAAATTATTTTCACCAAATGTTTGAAAATGGAGAACACCAGAAAAGCGACTAAATTACTTAGTCCCGGTTCATTTAGATGCCCACTAGGATCTAAAGGATGTATATATTTTTTAAAATTTCCAGTAGCTAAAAGTAGCAGCAAATATTGAGTTTTTCTTACAATAACAAATTGTATCAGCTCACTGGTTTGCCGTTGGACTTTGTACAAGTCCTTTTCATTTTACAAAAATTATGAGGATAATAGTACAGAGCTTAAGATAGCAAGGAGTTCTATAACTTTTATTTAGATGATTTTTTGTATTTCGTCAATTCATTTGAACATTGTTTATCTAATTTGCGAAAGATTATTGATCGTTTACAATACCATGGGTTGTACTAAATATTTGAAAAAACTAGTTTAACACCTAGTACTAAATATTATATTTAGAGTTATTATAAATTCTAGTAATTACTTGTTGGAATTACCAGAACATAAGAAAATTATGTTACTTAACAAAATAAAATTTTTGTTGGGAAACAAATTAATTTCAATCAGTTCTTTTGTACAGCTGGCCTTACACAAAAGCAGTTGGAGACAGATAAAATCATAGCTCTGTCTAAAAATAACGGCGATTTGGATAAAATTATGTTTTTACCCGATAAATTAAACACAAAATTAAATGGTCGATAAATAATTTAAGTTCTAAAAATCCCATAAGACATTTCAAATTCGATTTGAATTTAATAATTTTTCCTGATATTTCGAAGCATGGTTCGGGTATATTTGGTGCAGGTCAAACTGCACAGGGTCTTTGGAATCGTGCTTAAAGAAAATAACATATTATGAACTATTTGTATTTACTGGCAATTTTATAGACCTTCACTGATTTGCAAGAGTTAAAGTAAATTGCGAAAGCTGGTTGAGAATAGACAATACAACAGCGATCTCATATGTTAATAAAATCAGTAGAGCGCAACTTAACAAATTACATAATTTAGCAAAATTGTGCGAACAGAAAAATATTTGGCTTTACGCCTAGTATATACCATCCAAAAGAAAATAAATGCTAAATGTGAAAAGTTCTGTTCATGGCATAGTGATCCTTATTGTTTAATTATTGTTGATGCACTCACTATATCATGGAAAAACCTATATAATTATGCGTTTCCACCGTTTGCTATGATTTTAAAGGTCTTACATAAAATTATAGAAGATTAAGCAGAGGGAATTTTAGTATATTGGTAAGCAACCTGGTTTCCTTTGTTTGTTAGTTTAAAAGATAAACCATTAGTTTGTCACTCTGCTAATACATTATTGTTATCCTCTTGCAGAACATAAGTTCACCCATTTGCAACCAATCTATCCTTAATAGCAGGAAGATTGTGTGGGAAGCGTTCGAAACCTAAACTCTAAATTATTCGCCAGCCACTGTTGATATTTTAATATCTTCTTTATCGGGCGCAACGCTAAAACAATATCAGGGGGTTTTTATAAACTAAAAATTTTGTTCTGTGATAGTCACGGATATGAGTTGTTTATGACGACAGAATATAACTTATAAATAATAAGTAAATGAAGGGTCCAACCTTGACAAAATCGCTCACCAATGTAATTTTATATAAATTTGTCGGGATTGACAGGTAATTTAAAATAAGAAAAAGTTCTGTAAAAATTTTTCTTGTACGGGGGAGAAAAAGTCCCAAAGGTTCCAAAAATCGTTTTCCGCCAATATCTGCTATGATATAGCATTTAGAGAATTTTTTGTTTAGAGAAAAATCAAGATCAAAAAATGGTCCTTATGATTTTTCTCTAAAATTTGACTGTTTTCCGAGATAAACGGGCCCAAGCGCACTCTGGATTTTGAGCTTCTGCGCTGCATGCCGGAGAGCATGCTCCATGCATCTACACAGGAGCGGGCGGACAAAAGTCCAATAACTTGGGTAAAATTGTATATTTTTTATTATTCAAAGTTTCGGTGAAAGGGGAAATCTACAGCTATCATACCCGGTGACTCGAGTCACGTTTTGATTTTTTGAAATTTTAGATATTTTAGTATTTCAATTTATACAAGGTGCGGTTTACGGCAACCCCAATTCAGCACGGTCAGCAATTTCCTATATTCTGGGGGCCTATTAACAAATAGCACTTTTATAAAGAGATTTTTTAAGGGAATATTCAGATTGAAACCATTATTTCCTAAGATTCAGTAAAATATGGGATACAAATATCGTAGGTATTAGACAAATTAGCAACTGAAAGGCATTTAGATAAATTATCATTAAAAAATCTAACAAAAAGATTAAGTACCTTATTTGCACTAGTTTCAGTGCATAGAGTCCAAATTTTAGCAGAAATTGAGATAAATAATATTCATCAAACACAGACCGGCATTGAAATTGAGATAAATTCTTTCATTGAAACCTCAGGACCAAGCCGAAATCAATTTTTTCTAGATTTTCTTAGAAAAACCTAATTTACGTGTGGCTAGTACTAAACCTTTATTTAGAGAAAACCAAATTAGTGCGGCATACCAATAAATGGTTTTATTTCCTGGAATAAACCACATACAGCTGTAGGTGCACAAACTTTTTCTAGATGAATTAAAACATTTTCAGATGAATGTGGAATTAATATAAAGCCGGTTTCAGCGCATAGTACAAGACATGCGTCAACATTAGCAGAATGTAAGAGGAATTAGTTTGGATGTAAGTAATAAGAAACACAGCTGGCTGGTCGCGGAATTGTCAGATATTGCAAAGTGTTATAATAGACATGTGTCTAATTATAATAAGGAAAATTTTGGGGTTACAATCCTAAATGGATAACTATAACAATGCTGGTTTGTTATGAAGTATGTGGTTGGTTTTAGGGAAAAATATAGCAATAAAATTTCAGCTTTTTCATAAATCTAAACATCTACATAGTTGTAATTACGAGAACGAGGCTCGAAATATAATTGAAGATTAAACGAACTTACCTGTAAGTGAAGTTCAATCGAAATTATATGAGAGCCTCGTTCGAAGTAATTACAACCTCCCACCCATTTCCCAACCCCATAGGAAAATAGCAGAAATTTTCTTTCAGCTCTAAACGAAATGATTAAATATTATCACGGAGATCGGAGACAGAGGAATCTAGGGGGACGTAACACATTACGTTTTTTGTTTTTACTAAACATTGTGACATAATCGTACCGGCAAAGCGTTACTACATAGTTGTAATTACTTCGAACGAGGCTCTCATATAATTTCGATTGAACTTCACTTACAGGTAAGTTCGTTTAATCTTCAAGAATACATAACTCTTAAGCTAGACTCAGACCTACCTACCCCAAGTGCAAAATTAACCAACTAGCGCTTCCACAAAATTCCAATTTCAAAGTGCGAAAGTAGAGCGCTGGTTGGTTAAATTAGCCACTTACACTTATAATTGGTTAGCTTTGAATCTAGCTTTATCCAAACATGTACACAGATTGGACAAGCTAAATAGTTAATGGGTTTGATACGTCAACAGAAACAAATATTAGTAATAAACAGCTTACATCAAAATATCAAACGACAATATTCATTATTTATGAACAATAAATTGTTAATTAAATCGGTATTTATACAGGGTGATTCATCGTAACTTGCTTTTAAAAATGCGTGCCATTCGGACTGTATAGGGATCGTAGTGGGGAGAGAGTGATCTCATTTGACAGGTGCACTTTTAAAGTTTTGTTGCCCACCCGATCAGTCGCCATCATGCGTTGGAGCACGGAGCAACATCGATGGCTGTTTTGAGGGAACACTTCCCGGGGCGCCTCATCTCAATAAGGGGCGATTTGGAGTGGCCAGCCCGCTCGCCCGATTTGGCTCCTTGTGGTTTTTTTTGTGTTTTTTTTTAATCCCGCGTTTACGTCAACCGTCCAAGGACCTTAGAAGACCTGAAGACCAACATTTTAGGGGCGCAATTGCGAACATACCCGCTGACATGCTGAAAAACTTTATGAGAAACGCCAGAAATCGGCTTATTCAGTGTATAGACAATGGGAGGCGTCACCTAAATGATATGATTTTGAAAACTGGGTGAAACAAATCTTTAGATATGTACCTATACATTATAAAATTAAAATAAAAAGTTTCTGATTCCTAAAATGGGCATTATTTCGTTTTGAAATAAGTTACGATGAATCACCTTGTATTAGCGATGAAGAATCCATCGATGAATAACATGAAAAAATGTATAGTGAATTGAAAGTATAAGAATACAAGCTATCCTCTAACGAATGTATTATCTGCTAGGTCAGTTAGCGCAGGTGACACATCACAGGACATTTAGCCGGGCTGGTTATGTGATGTGGCTATGGCCAGCTCTTTGTGTGTGCTTTATAAGCGAGGTGAGCCAAATCCTCGAGTAATTGGGTAATGCTCGGGGGTTTACGCGGCACGCTGATCCGGCCCGCCGGGAAGAGAATATTTGAAAAGATAATCTCATTATGCCGCTCGCACGAGGCGCATGCCGACAGCCCGTAACAGACCAATTAGGTGTGTTTAGTGGACTGTACAGCGGTCTGCGTTACACCACGCATGCCGCGATGTGTGGATAGAGAATGGACCAACTACGGCGACAGTGGCGCAGATGCTAAATTCCTACAAATCCACCAACTAATGCATAAAGATACGCCCTCTTAATGTTTAAACTCGGTGTATTACTCGTAGTTTACTAAATTATTATTACTGCATTTACTCGCATATTTCCATTTTTGATGAATAAACTAGAAAAATAATGATATCGTCCATAACTCGACTGGGATATGTAACTCAAAACACATAATATATAATCTATCATAAATAGGTTAGATTTTTTAACATCAAATTTAAAATTTTAATATAAAGGTCAATTTAAAAAATCTGTTGTGGCCATCACAAGACCTTTCGCCATACTCTACTATTTTTATTTTTCTAATATATAGGTAAGTATTATGTAGTACTTAGGTACACATTGTAGAAGGGATTTCGGGAATTGAATAATATTAAATGTTTATCATAACCATATAGTTAAATAATAAATTACATTTCATATTTTCAATAGGTATGTCAAAATTTCAAAAATTTATTTGACATTAACGGTCAAATTTTTGTTTTTTGTTTTCATTGGTAGGCAGATAAATCAAAATTCTAACAAGTTTGTAGCATTTTAACTTTTTGTAATTATAAAATGGTGTTAGATAGAAACTACGTTTTGAATACAAGTTGTATATAGTATCATTTAGTATACATTGTTATTTAATAAAATCCTAATCCATAAATTTTGAGGATATTCCAGAAAAACTCTTCAGATCTTCAAGAAACTACCACTTACGGTAGTAAGTATACAAAATTTCAATTTTTTTTATTCAGTGGTCTTGGAGTTATCGTATCTCCAACAACCATACATCCATCCATCCACATACATACACACACACAGACATCATCGCGAAACTATCAAAATCGTGTCCTAGGGACCTCAAATCGTGCTTATCCATTGAAAACTCACTATCGAAATTTTAGCATGATTACAATACCTCTCTTACAAGGCTAAGTGACGAGAAGTAAAAAAGGTTCGAAACGTGTACAGGTGACAGAGTAGTTGGGCTATTTTAATTTACAGTTCACTCTGTTTACTCTATTAGATGCGAGAGTATCTAAGCTAAGACATCAAGTCGTTAAAAATACTGTTTGGGCGAAATTACAAAATCTTGATCATATCAGTAAATTGTTTACTAGTTTATAGGTACTACTTGGGAATACTTTGTTAATAATATAATATATAATAGGGAATCAAAGTCGAATTAATAAGTACCTTTAATAGCTAGTAGGTAAATTAGTACCTACAATTGACGAAAAAATAGGTAAATTTAATAACGATCTATACTTTTTATTACAATTCGAAAAATGTTGATACTGACTTTTGTACTGTTTTTAACAGAATGCAATATGCATCAAATAACACCTTATCAATTTACATACATCAAACGAAAGCGTTTTCATTTGATATAAATTGGTAAATAAATCGTTTTGTCTAGCTCCCCTACATTTAAATATTTGATCATGAAGATTGACATTAGAGAACCCCCTCAGGAAAATCCCGTGTACGGCAATGTCCAACTAGAGTTTCAGGTATAAGAGCATGGATCCTTTCCTTCCTTTCTAACCTTCCCACTTGGGACTCTTGACTGGTGGGATTTTTCTCCTTTTTAGAGGGATATGTTATGAACCTTGTGGGATTGGATATATTTTAGTGTTATTTGCGTGAATAATAAGATAGGATGGATATTCTTAGGGTAAACTTGTTGGTATAAATGTGCTTTATAAAAGAATTGTTCGATAAAATGGATTTAGCTGTGAATAAATAAGCACTTAAATTACAGCATACCTAGCTAAAAACGACAAACATGTTATCTACTGGGTATATTAAAGTTCATTTACTGCTTTCTTTTAAATTGACATTTCTATTTTAAACTATACTCTTTGCTATTATTATCTTTCATAAGAAGTTTTATATCAAGCTAAATTAAAAGTTAGATGCATGTCAGAAAATAATAAATAGAGTTTTGTTTAGAATTTTCTATTTTACTTCTTCTGACAAGACCCTGCTTTGAATTTTATCGGAAAACAATATTTTACAGTAGCCGTACTTTCCATTAACTTTCAGAATAGAATAAAAATAAAACAATGTTTTGAGTTAGTATCTTTTACATCACAAATTTTAACATAAGTAGATGAATAAAGGAAATACGCAAGAATACAGTTAGTTTATGTAATGATTTATTTAGACCAAAGGCCAAAGTTTCGCGATTCGCCACTTTTTGTGGCATCATCAGGGCAAACTCCGAAAACACATGAAATCACATACACAATTTGTAAAAATATACAATGCAAACAATTACAGACTTAAATTTTGTACCTAGAAATAATAAATCATAAAAGTGATGTTGTCAAGTTTAAAATTCATAGAGCATTATAATACTTACTCGCAGAAAACAATTTATTACTACAGTGAAAAAAGTAAGGAACAAGTTATTACTAGTTATTACCAAATATTATTTAAATATAGTTTTCAGATGTGCTATTTAGATCTTCTACATCGGTCCTGAAATTGTTTTTATTATTTTAATTTCAATAAGGTAAGCACTTAATAGATTTATTATGTCTTTCAAAAATTATTTTACTTGCATAAAGAATTGTGTACTTTTATTATAGCTTTTAAATGTTCTTCAAGATTACTTAATCTAATCATTAATTTAATAGGTATAGGTACATTGGTCAAATTTTCTACTGCTAACTGAGGAATTAACTAGTTTTCATTATAAAGTAGGTAGTACAGTAAATGTGCTTGCCAAGTTTACAACAAGGGAGCAAAGCGAGCGAGGGTTTTAATCATCTGAGGTAATAATAGCCATTATAGCGAGTTGTATACTGTACTTTATCTACGACTAAATTATTACTTACAATATTTTAATAAAATAAATACCAATACGCAAAAAATTTTACATTTCCAAATGTTTAAATAATAATAAAATAATGTGTACGGAGAAATTGATTCAGGAAAAGTAATTTTCTGATTGGTGCAGAGGAGGGAATACTGACCATTATTCCCTGGTATTATTCCCTGCGGGATTATTACATGGCATTATGTAGCAAACATCACACATTTAATGTTTATGTTATACATTAGTCGTAAATAAAAATAAGAAAAGATATATCATTTGGGTTGTCATTCATTCAACGAGTTTATTAAATTGGAGATGTAGGTGGGTCGTAAATTATAATCTTATCAAAATATGAGTTTGCAATTAACATCTCATTTCATTTTTCATAATTTCACTTATTCGATCATCGTTTATTACACTTTTAGGTAGTTTACTTGTAGTTGTACTTGTTAATACTCATATACAAGATTAAGAGTATATTTATATACCTATTTAAGTATGTTTTTTTTATTCGAATAATTTTCGGGAACTCTAATTTGCTTACTTAAGCATTTTAATTTATATTATACCTGTACCAGTCATGATTACAACTTATCACTTATCATTATTTTAATTTATATTTTGCATGAACGTAGAACTAATTACGAAACAATAAATATGATATGCACTAACAAAGCATTAGCTAATAATTATGCTTCCAATATTCTTTCAATTTTGACATAAAAACTATTTCTTCACTTTCTGAAAAAATTATGGCTACTAAATTGTTAATATTCCAACTTAACATTCGATTGCTCCATTCATTAGCAACATAATTCGAGATTTTACTTCTTATTGTAATGTTAAAAAATAATTTTTTAAACTGAAACCTGCAGAGTTCATTACTTAGTGTTACGAAAATAATGAGGGACAAATCTCTCAAAGTATAGAATCATACCTAAACTATAAAGTATAAAAATGAGAGAATGTAAAACACGATATTACATTTCAATCATCTTTCACCAGTGAGTCATTTTAATAACTTCACTGAAACTTGATTGCTTCAGGTAGAAAAAACTGTAGTCTTTGATACTTGACTTTCGGGTTCCCGCATCAGCGACACATTCAACCAATTCCAATCCCCACGCGCCTCGAGGCAAACACATACTCACACAGATATATACTTCCACTCCACCCCATCAAGTTATGAATGAAACGGGACGCGCGTTGCGGCCACATAACGATCCCGGGATCAATTCCTTGCAGCTACGGCCCCTAAAGTAAACGATCGCACCGCAGTTTCTGTCAAATATCTCACAATAGTGGCGCACATACGCCGAACGCGACTGCGCGCTATCTCATGCATACTAATAGTGCGTTTGTTCCCTACCTAACGTACTCGCAGCTCGCTGCAAAATAAAGCTGGATTCACACTTTAGAAGGAACGGTTTTATTGATGGTTTACTTTACGTAATTATTACAATTTTTAGCAGGTGACTAATAAATCTTTTTGCTTTAGCTGCATCTATACAAATAAAGATTTGGCGGAAGCGATAAACTTATCAAATGATGGTCAGTTAAATCAATAAGAAAATCGTTTAGAAAATACTAGCCCGAAGTTTTATTGAAGCAATATATTGTTGAAAATCGCATGACACAAATACAAGCCAATGGATGAATTGATTACCTACAATAATAGTAACCATGGTTATATAAAAATTTTCTTGGAATTTTTTTATTAGTAGCTTGAGTAACTTATCTGAAATTAATAAGCGAAAACTTTACCGTCGTCTGTCACTTTGACATTAAATTAAAAATTGGTTAAATTGTTATTTTGAGTATAAATAAGCAATTAATAAAAATAAATAATACATATTTATTTATGTTAAATACAAATTTAGTAAATATTTCAAGTTTCTTTTGTAAAAAGAATTCAAAAATAGAGCGGCGGTGTCATTGCGATTTTCTTACCGAATATGCACTCGTGCATTGATTCATGTTCAGGAATTTTTTTACCGTGCATTCTAACAACGCAATTAGCTCTCGTGCAAAACGTTGTTGGAAAGCACACAAAAAAATTCCGGAAAGAATTAATGCACATGTGATATTAAGTGAAAATTTGTCTGACTGTTTTTCGTTCGTTCACAACTTGGAAAAATAAATATCATCGATCTCTATTCCGATTCTTTTCGACAAATCTACTTTTTTAATTTCTTACAGCGTTTCGAAAGAAATTTAAAAAGTAGATTTATCGAAAAGAATCGGAATAGGGATCGATGATATTTATTTTTAGCATAACTTTGTGCCAAATCATCGTAGGAACTTCGTTCTTTGAGTCCTGCACAGGGAATTGAACAAATTTTAGTGCCCTTTTGGTAGATCAAGTCAAAAAAAATGTTTAAACTCCGTACACATCGTCAAAGTTGGACATTTTTAAAAATAAAATTCTTTTTTTGTACATGGGTGCTAGAGGGGGGCGGAAGGGGTTTCGCTTAAGTTTGCATGCATGACTTTAAAGTAGACACTTCAAAATTCAAAGTTTCTCGCTCTCGAAAAATCATCGAAATCGATTGAAAATACAACGAGTTATGGCGGTTTGAAAATGGTCGATATTTTTACGAATGTCAAGTGTTTCATTTTTTTCCGCCAGTGTATTATATTATTTTAATAATACCTAGGTACCTGATAAAAAAGAGAAATAAATCCATTCTTGTTTTTAACAAGTTATTCATATTGTATTATCGTCAGATAATTTTCGACAGATTTATATCTTGTTTAATCTCAATCGTATGTACAGTGACCAAAGTATCACTCCAACTATTGCATTTTCACGGCTAAGTTTTGATATTTACATGATGTCCGAAACCAAAAACATCAATTGATTCTGTTCGATTCTGCAAATCTAACGATAAATCGTTCAATAAATCTTGTCGTGTATAATCAGCTATTAGTTACCAATTAAATATACAACCAACACATAGATAAAATAAATTCTAAAATAAAATGTATCCATACGAGTATAAGTAGGTAATAAGTTAATTTATTAATAATTAAGTTTCTTGAATCTTGAATGGAATGTTTTATACCACAAAAAAGTTTTTAATTCAAGTGCAACTTGCTTACACACTCTGCTTGTGTCTTTATTAGAAGGGTCACCAAGAATGTTACACAAATTTACAAAAAATACAACTTAATAAATAAAAATAGAAGTAAACCTTACTCAGTAAGATTTTTGTGCAGATAAAATACCAGATTCAATCCTGAGTCGTCAATACAATGGCACATAAACGAAAATAAATGTCATTTAATTGCATTCGATGTTGTGATCTAGCTTGCTAAACCCTGAGTTTATAATTTAAATTACCATTACGCAACGTTACAAAGTTTTTCAAATAAAGCACTAATAAATAAAAATGTTTCATATAGACTATCCATGAACTGTCAGATTATGTGTTAAAAAATTAGTCACAAACCATCACGCAATAATTGTTTTCTATTCATCTCTGTTCAATGTGAACATAGCTTTACAAAGCGCTGTCTTATTCTAACTGCTTGTGGTTGTTCTTGGATACGGTTCGAGTTCAGGTTTGTTCAGCACATGTTGTGGCGTGTAGTTTTGTTTGCTGGTTGCTGAGATTCGTTTCTTATCGATTTTAAGTTCACTCTTTGTGTGTACGAGTTGTTCCAATGGTGATTTAAGTTTTGCTACAGATGTTTTGATTTGTTTTCGATTCAGCGAAAGGAAATAGTGCACACATAGCATTTTTACAAAATGTTTGTCAGCTCTGGTTTACAAATTTATGAGTTTTTGTGTTCAAAAATGTTTGTAAACATACTTGTATAGTGTAGCTAAATAAAAACACTAGGTAAATAAGATTAATCTATAAATATCGTGCAATTTAGATAGATTAGAATATAGAATGTCTTCTAGATCCGACAGATTGGCATCCACTATAATAGTATAGTCAATATACTTTCATTGAAAGTTACTCCTGTTGAATGGTTACCATCGTAATGAAAATAAAAGTTTTATAAATATAGATTTGTACAAAATCATAAAAATAATAACTCCAAAACCATGTCCCACTGGTATGCTATATAGCTCTGCCACACAAAAAATGTTATTAACAATTTTATGAAAACCGTGAAATGCCCATAATCTTGTCTACAGTGTTTTTCAAAACTTATTATCCAGATTCGAATATTACGTACATATTTACGCGTCATAAAAAATCTTAAAATGCAAATATCTGAAAACTACGCAATTAGTAGTTACCCCTTTAGACTTAGCAGAGCAGCATACATAATCAAAAAATAACCAATAGGAATCTTTTAATCTTTCTTATGACAATGTGCTACATAATCTTCAATGTAATATTATACTCTACTTATAATATTTATTTTTATAAATTACCTCATATAATATATTTAAACTAAATACCTACCTTACTTAGTAACGAGCTTAGTAAGTTATTTTGATAAATATTAGAGTAATTTTTTCACCTATACAACATTTACTACAGGTTGAAATATTTTGAATAATTAAAACAAACACACAAAACGTTTTACTGTTACGTTTCAGTGAAACAGAGACTAAAGTTAAAACTAGTAGTTCTAAAGTTAATTTGTGTCACTAATATATCATTGCCTAAAATCGATGCAGAATAGGAATATATTTACAATATTTACAGTTAACTTACTGCTGGACCTAACAACGATAAACCAACTTAACTATTCTTCTATTTAAAATTGATTAGATATAGGTATTTAAGACGGTTGTTTTAGAATTGCGATATAATATAATTTCTTCAAAAAAGAAAAAGAAATAAAAGCACATACTTTCACGAACAAGATTTATTCCTTGACATTTATTTAAACACACGGAAGCACAGATAACAAAAACTTCTGTATAAGAACAAACATTAGAAAATTATTAAAAGAAGGAAAAGTTTCGTTCATCGTTTTGGTGAAATTCTCGCACAAAGCTGTGTCCAATAGTCCGCGGCACGGTTACAGTTTCCCTTCAGAGTTTCGTGAATAGCCAACTGAGAGCGCTTTGGAATATATTATGTTAGATTTTCTTGCCGAATAAATTAACAATGGAATCTATGAATCGTACAACTGCAGCACTAGACACAATCTAGTTATATTTTCTTTATTTCATGTTGTTATCCAATAATTCTTTTCTTTGAATAGCTGGGTATGCATTTTTTAGCGGAAGTAACTAATTGGCATTAGTAATTAGATGAAATTTCATGCTTTCTACATTTACATATCAGATAAATCTTTCAGTACAATGCATTCAACAAAATACAGTAGGTATAGTATAAAAACAATATTCCTCGGGCAATGTTGTTGCCTTAAATTATCATAAGAGAGCGGATTTTAAGCCTATGCTTATTGGAGGTAATGTAAGCAGAACAATTTTTTGAGTTCTCAAAGTTTCACAATAGTTATTTACATTAAAAATGCGGTAGGTTTTATTTATATGAAAGTACGACATGTGTGTGTATGGATGTGCCATGCGGATTTACGTAGCAAATACGAATTATTCCAAAAAATTATATTTGGTATTTTACATACAATTTGGATGAGCTCAACATTAGGTGTTAAATAATTTCCTAGTAAGATATAACAATAAAAACAAAACTATTCATTTCACAAACCGTAATATTAAATTTTAGGTAGGTACTATATAGAGTGTTTCAAGTCGAGTGTAACAAACTTTCACAGCTTACTTCTGAGATTATTTTAAGCAAAAAATTAATTAATTAATATTAATTAGTTTGACAGCTGTTATTTAGTTACGTTTACAATTTCAAATTACAATAATTTCATTTAGGTATTATAATTATAGAGATAATACTTTTTTATTTGATTGTTTTAAGATACATCAACGCCTAAGGTTAAAATAATACTTAATATAAATGATTAATATAATTTACTTAAATATTGCTTGAATTATTTATGTTTAAAAAGCATTTTTAATCTCGTCTCTAAATAACAGCTGTCAAACTACTAGTAATTAAAATTTCTATAAATTTTTTCTATAATACGATTTGTTTTTCAAAAGCGTCTTGATTACAAAAATTCGTTTTATTTATAAAACTTCAATCTCTTTTAATTAATTAACCAGAAGAAATTGGACCTATGTTTTTTGCTTAAAATGATCTCAGGAATAAGCTGTTAAAGTTTGTTACACCTGAAACATCCTGTATAGTACCTACCTAAAATATTGCGATTTGTGAAACGAACAGTTGTATGGGATGCTGATGGTTGGAGAGGTAAATTAAATGTTTTGTTTCAAGTTTTATCTTACTAGTAAAATATTTAACACCTAATGTTGCATAATACATTAACTTGTTATACGAATATTTCTTTATGTAATTGCATAATAAACTACCTTTATCTACGACTAATATATAACATGAATATTAAATATGTGATGTTTGCTACATAATGCCAATATTTATTAATTCCGCAAGGAATAATAGTCAGTATTTTCGGTTCTGCACCAACAAGGAAATTATTTTGCCTGAATCAATTTCTCCGTGCAAATTATTTTTATAAAACATTGCAATGTTTAATGATGTAACTATGGTTAATAGAAAATTGACATTTCGAAATGTCAAAAATTTTGCGTATTGGTATTTATTTGATTAAAATCTTGTACGTATATAATAAATTAGTCATAGATAAATTACAGTATACAACTCAATAGCTATTGTTCCCTCCGATGATTAAAATCTTTGCTCGCTTTGCTCGCTCGTGTTGTAAACTTCATCTTCGGGAATAATATCTGTGGGATATTAAAATAATGACTTACACACCAATTAGTTTATTCACACCAGAAAGTAGTAACATACGAACAAGAGAGAGATTTACAGAGAGCGGGGTTTTTATTCCCCTTACCATTGGAGTAGGAGGTGCGCAAAACTACACATTTATTACCATACGTCACACTCCCCTCCTACATGACAAATTGAACTACATTATTAATTAATAATTTATTTACAATATTACTTATTTTTATTTACAATGGTATCCTAAACGGTTAGGAGGTTTAACCTTCCTTTTAGGTCTATTTACATTAGTAGGACTATTTACAACAGATTCAGTTTGTAACTGCGTTGAGCTGTTTTCTGATGGTACATTATTTGCCTCTTCAGCATTCTGTGAGGTGTCAGAATCAACATTATGTGGCAGATCACTAATTGAATATTTTCGCAACTGGTTTATGTGTCTTTTCCACGTTTCGTTCGATTCTGGAACCTTTACAATGTATACAGTGTTACTTAACTTTTGGACAATTTTAGCTCTTTTCCAAATCGGTTTTGAAGCTATTTTATAATCTCTAGCTAACACCACCTCGCCTTCAACAAAGCGAACTTTACGTCGACCTCTAAAGTATCGTTTCTGTCTAGCTTGGGCTTTTTCTACATTGATCTCAATTTGTTTATTTTTATTTGGTAATACCAAGGAAAATCTGTTCCTCAAGTTCCTTCCGAACACCAACTGTGCCGGAGGGACCCCGATAGTACTATGTACTGAATTGCGATAGTCAAATAGAAAATTGTTTAGGGCAAGATTTAAATTATTGTTATCTTTGTTATATAATGCTTTTTTCAGGGCAGATTTAACTATTTTTACTGAATTTTCAGCTGCGCCGTTCGATTGTGCATGGTATGGTGGGCTAGTTGTATGAATTATATTATTTTTAGCCAAAAATTGTTTAAATTCACTGGATTCAAATTGCGGTGCGTTGTCTGAGACTAAAGTGATCGGTAATCCGAAACGTGCAAATGTTTCCCGCAATTTGTCTATTGTCATTATTGATGTCATTGTAGAAGTTACGAAAACTTCTACCCATTTTGAGTGTGCATCCATAATAATTAAAAAATATTTATTTCTTAATTCCATGTAGTCAATATGAATACGTTCAAAAGGTAAATCAGGCCATTTCCAGGGTTGTAACGTAGCTTTTGGTGGTGTACAAAAATTTGAACTACAAGCTTTACAAGATTTTGTTAATGTTTCAATATCAGCATTTAATTTAGGCCACCAAAAATATGAGCGTGCTAACCCCTTCATTTTGACAATTCCTAAATGGGAAGAATGTAAGGATGAAAGCATCGATTTACGTAATTTTTCGGGAATGACAATACGATTATTCCAAAAAAGACAATCATTTTCACAAGTTAATTCATTTTTATATTTATGTAATTGTTTAATTTCATCATTCAATTTAAAATTTCGTGGCCAACCGTTTTGTACATAATTTAAAACTTCGCTTAACACTCTATCATTTTTTGTCTCTTCCAAAATTAACTGAAAATTTAAGTTTACATCGTTATTTTCTAAAAAATTTAAATAATTGATATCTACATTTTCCCAAGTTTCTGAATTGGTATTTAACGGTTCTGGTAATCGTGACAAGCAATCGGCAGCATTATCTGCGGATTTTACGTATTCAATATCGTACTTATAATTTGACAATATAATAGCCCAACGTCTTAGTCTATTTGCTGAATGTTCCGGAATTCCCTTTTTAGGATTAAATATTGAAAGAAGTGCCTTATTATCAGTAGCTAATTTAAACGTATTTCCATATAAATACTGGTGGAATTTACATAACCCAAAAATAACTGCTAAACCTTCTTTTTCTACTTGAGCGAATTTACGTTCTCGATCAAATAAAGTTCTGGATGCATATGCCAGTGGACGTTCTAACTTTGATGGATAAATGTGACTTAAAATTGCACCGATTCCCATTTCACTAGCATCAACTGTAAGTTTTAAGGGAATTTTTGGATCAAAATGAGCCAAAATTTCGGATGATATTAATTTTTGTTTCGCTAACTCAAAAGAATTTTGACAATCACTATCCCAATACCATGCACTATCCTTTCGTAATAACTTATATAATGGTGCTAAAACATCAGCTAAATTTTTAACAAATGTACCGTAATAGTTAATTAAGCCCAAGAATGATTGTAATTGAGTAATATTTTCCGGCACTGGAGCATTTTCAATCGCTCTAATTTTTTCAGGAGAAGTATGAATTCCATTTTTATCAATTACGTGCCCTAAATAATTTACTGATTTTTGAAAAAAAGAACATTTATTAGCATTTAACTTTAAACCACAATTTAACAACTTTTGAAAAACTAATTTAAGATTATTTAAGTGATCAAATTTATTTTTACCAGTTACCAGTATGTCGTCCAAGAAACAAATTGTTCCCGGTATTCCTTGCAACACGGCCTCGATAGTTTTTTGGAATTTTGTTGGAGCAGTATTCACACCATACGCCAAACGGTTGTATTTAAAAAGTCCTTTATGGGTTGAAATGGTCAACAATTCTCTAGAGGCCTCGTCCAGTTCGATCTGCTGATACGCTTGGGCTAGGTCGATTTTTGAAAAGCATTCTCCTCCCTGTAACTGGTTAAATAACTCTTTAATTTTGGGCAAAGGATAATGTTCGATTTCAATATGTGGGTTAACAGTGGTTTTAAAATCGCCACAAATTCTAACTGAGCCATCCTTTTTAATAACAGGCACGATAGGCGTAGCCCATGGGCTGAAATCTACGGGTGTTATGACCTCTAATTCTTGCAATCTAATTAATTCATTTTCAACTTTTTGTTTTAGCAAAAAGGGTAATGGTCTAGCCCTTAAAAATTTTGGTGTGATGTTACTGTCATTTAATTTTAAGGATATGACACCTTTTGTAAATTTACCTAGTTCTGGCTTGAACAGTTCCTTAAATTCATTCAATAAATGATTAATTTCAATATTGTGATTGTTCATATAATTGAGTTTATTCTTATCACCAATTCCTAAGTTAAAAAGTGACATAAAATTTCGTCCTAAAATCGGTGGACCTCCGTTTTTAATAATCGTTAAATCTAGTTGTTTGACTTCATTATTATATTTAATCGTGACATTAATTTTTCCAATAGCTTCAATTTTACTATTATTATATGCATAAAAATATTTATTAGAAAATTTTTGTAATTTAGAGTCAGAAAATATTCGAATTCTCATTTCATCTGAAATGGCAGATATTCGAGCACCTGAATCAATTTGAAATTGTAATGGAATGTTATTTATTTCCACATGAGCTACTAATGGTTCTAAGTTTGAGGAATTGTTATCATTTATGTGATAAATAGAATTTGCATCATCTTCAACTTCTAGAAAATTCACTTTGCGAACATGCTTAGTTGCGTTACTAATTTTAAAATTACAATTTGAAGCTATGTGACCTTTTTGGTGACATTTAAAACATGAATTATTTTTGAAAAAACACTTATCTTTTGCATGATTCGATTTGCCACAAACTTCACACTTGTGAGTCTGCGGAGTTGAGTTCGCTGTACCTCTTGGCTGAGGGGGGCGGTGGTAGTTCGCTCGGCCTCGATTGTGTCGCATGTGGTTGAGTCCGGAATCGGCGGGTTCCTGTTTGATTCCGCTTATTCCCGACGATGACCCTGAGTTGAATCTCCTCGTAGACTCTTTGGCTGCCGCGATCTCCACTGCTTTCGCCAGAGTGGTGTCCTTGGCTTCTTCCAGCAGTCTGTCCAAGATGTGGCCTTTCTCGAAGCCCGTGATGAATTTATCTCGTAGCATGACCGGTAGTTCAACGCCGAATTCGCAGTCTGCAGCCAAATTTCGAATTCTTGCTAACCACTCGTGGCTTGATTCTGATTTATTTTTTATAGCTTGATAAAAACTATATCTGTACGCGAATACTGATTTACGTGGCGCAAAATGTTCATTTAAGGTTTTAATTAGATTTGCGTACGTTACTGCTTCCGGTTTCGTTGGTAAACACAAATTATATATTAGTTTGTACGCACCTTCATTTAATATATTTAATAGCACTGCTCGTTTTTTATTTTCATCGGTTATTTCATTTGCTGTGAAATAATTTTCAACACGTGCTTGAAAAATCGTCCAATTATCAATGTCCGGATTGAATTCTCTTAGATGACCAGCTGAGTTTATCACGACGGTCTCCGACATTGTAGAATTTATTTTAATTTATTTATTTTTATATTATTTAGATTTAAATTTAGATATTTAGTTTTAATCCTCGTCGCCAGGTTTATGTGGGATATTAAAATAATGACTTACACACCAATTAGTTTATTCACACCAGAAAGTAGTAACATACGAACAAGAGAGAGATTTACAGAGAGCGGGGTTTTTATTCCCCTTACCATTGGAGTAGGAGGTGCGCAAAACTACACATTTATTACCATACGTCACAATATCATTCATTATAGCGTCGTTGTATAATATAGCTATTATTGCTTATCTATACTAATATAATAAAAAGGAAAGATTTGTTTGTTTGTTTGTTTGAATTGAATAGGCTCCGAAACTACTGGACCGATTTGAAAAATTCTTTCACCGTTGGGAAGCTACACTATCCCCGGATGACATAGACTATATTATATTTTCACAAAAAAATTCAAAATTGTTTCTTCTTATGACGAAGATGTACAGTGATTTGTCACTTAATTGAACAAAATAACAAACAGATTAGATAACCAGACATTTAATTAAACTACTATGTATTATTTGTTGAATAGGAATTTCGAATTCAGTTTGATTCAGTTGGTCTAGGTGTTTTGAAACAGACTGTTGTGGATTGTTAGTATTGGTTAGTATTAAGTTTTTTATTTATTTGATGTTTATAACAATGTCAAATTGCATTGTTGGCGGCTATCTAATTTAGAGTTTACTGCACCGATTGGGTTTAAATTTCATTTGTCAGGGGAAGGGGAGAGGCAAGCGCGTTCAAATTTGGTACAGTAATAGCTAAGAATCTGTCTTGAAACATAGGTATGTATATTAAAATGTTAGTCCGCCGTCTTGAAACAAAATGGTGGCTAGCTAACTCAAAATGTACTGCACCGATTGGGTTCAAATTTGTAATGGTTTTAACTTATGATCTAACTCAGTGATTCCCAAAGTGGTCCAGGTGGGCCCCCAGGGGTCCACGGGATACTCGACAAGTTGGGTTCAAATTTGTATGGTATCATGGGCGTAGTTAGAATTGCCACCATGTATTGTATGGTAATAACTTAGAATTCTTATAACGAGATTCCTTTAAATTCGAGTTGGAGGCGTAGCAACGCGAGCCGGGTTCGCTAGTTCATTATAAAAGGAACACACTAATCCAGTGGTATACTCAAATGTACCTACTCTTTGAGAAAACTACCCATAATTTTGCGAATTTTGGAAATTTTTTATTTGTTTCGTGATCAGTATCAGTACGTTGAGTGCTATGGTATATCATTAAAATTTGTTCCTGAAGTTATGAATTATCCTGTATACTGCACATTCATGTAGTTCTTTAAATTGAAAAACACGGTTTAATACTCTTATATGTAAATTGATGCTGTAAGTTAAAAGTTAGGAAGATAATAATTTAAGTTCTTAAAATCTTTAGTTTTTCATTAATAAAAGGAAATTCAGGAAAATCTTAAAGGATCTGCATATAAAGCTAAATGGAAAATGATTTGATCAATATCCAAAATAAAGAAAAATGTGATCAGTGGTTAGTAGCTTCTTTTTGCTTATAAGCTTTTAAAAGCCGCAACGTTTTGTTTTTTCTTTTTTCTTAATCTTTACCTTGAAAGAAAAAGGTTAAAAGCTCAGCATTTAGTACTGTCAATATTGATTACCTAAATATTATCTTTCCTGCCAGCACAACAATATCCTCAATAATTAAAGTTGCAATGAAATCGGAAACGCATTAAAAATATATAAGTCTAAGACCGGATACGGCGACGATTCGATCGGAAGCTTCATCCTCATTTTCTGGTCGGAGGAGGATTTGGTCAGTGCCGGTAGTAGAGTATTGACTGGCTTATCTTGTTCACGCGATCAGACACCTTTATTATGGATGTCTGGCCATCCGGCCGAAGTAGAAGCCGCAACACCGCAACCACTAGCACCACGGCAGTTCCGAGTTGGTGCACGTGGAGCCAGGTAAAAGCCGGAAACGCTTCCCCGTGTGTCTTCCGGCTGCCGGCCCCAGGCGCTGCACCTCGCTTGAATAATGTGACACGCAAGTTTACCAATTCTTTTTCTTAATGCCCGTTGTTTCGCCGTACGAACGTGATGAAAATCAGAGACACGATACGCTCATGAAACTTTTATTTACTAAATATAGCGTGCTGCCATGGGCGTACACCTACCGGGCAGTAAAGGGCACTCTTTCTCATTCCTATTATCAGTTTATAATCAATATTTTTTCTTAATTCATGTAATTATTTCTTATTACTGTTTCCAGAACTCACGTGCAGAAACAGTAAATACAAACAGAGAGATACTATAACATTACAATTACTACGTTTTCCCGTTTTCATTTTATGTCTGGGCTTACTTTTGCCGAACACCGAACTAATTAACTATGCATGCACAAAATTAAATACATCTGAATAGTAACGTAAATGAAAAATGATATCCACTAAGTTCTAAATAAAATACATGTGCATGTGCGGCGACTCTTTTGAACGTTTGATGTGTCAACATTGGATAGATACGTCACAAGATTTCACATTTCATTCGCTTAATACTTACAGATATATCAAAATATTTCATACAAACTGAAATTTAAATAAGATTACTAGCGGCATAACACGCAAAATAGACATAAGCAGCGATATTAGTTTTCTTGTTCTAATAATTATAAGTTTCGTATCTTTTCTAAGTTTGATATTGTTTTATTTTTGAACAGCCATTATGTTATTTTTTAGTTTTCTTTTAATTTTAATTTATCTATCGTATGCAAATAAATATAATGTGTTGCAGGGATCGACAGATGTGATCAAAATTGTAAATTTTGCCAATTTCGTTTTTCACCTATAACTTTTTTTGTTTGAATTCCTAATTTGAACGTTTTAACAAGAAATTCACAGCAGCCCTAAAAAAATTTGTCTCGTACAGATTTCGAGAAATTTAAACCAAATTCAAATTTTTATATGTTGCTCATAGTAGGCTATGGCCCGTCTTAATATAGATTTTTTTTCTCTTTTCAACGATATAAAACACAAGTAGGTACCTACATTGAAATTAAAAAATATGGTGTGGTCACCACACAACTTTCTTATACACAACTGTGTGTACTCTAAATATTGCACTTGACACACGTTTGACATAATAGAATAACTGACATAATTGACTTACTATCGGAGTAATAAGTATAGTCACTCGAATGTAAAGTTGAATAACATGTTTAAAAATAATCCAAAAAATTTAAATAAAACTTTATACTAAAGTAGGCATTTTTCTACGTTATTGTATAGAATTTCAAATTTTTAAATTTATATGTGTAGATATAACAAAAATTTATAGCAAAAATGAGCTATGATTTAACACATTTTTAAAAACTGTTAACTTTAATGACGTCTACTGTCAATATACATCATGCAAAAAAATTCAAATTTTGGTATAATTATATAAGGCATCGGTAAGCTGAATTTGAATCTTATAAGATTACCAGTAACAAAGATATTACATGTTCACTTATTTTATTATTATAAACAAAATATTTATTATTATAAATATTTAAAAAAAATTACAGCAACAAATAACTTAACTAAGCTTATAACTATACTATACCAAAATTTGAATTTTTTTTGCATGATGTATATTGACAATAGACGTCATTAAAGTTAACAGTTTCTAAAAATGTGTCAAAATCATAGCTCATTTTGCTATAAATTTTTGTTATTTCAACACATATATATTTAAAAATTTGAAATTCTATACAATAACGTAGAAATGTGCATACTTTAGTATAAAATTGTATTTAAATTTTTTTGATTATTTTTAAACAAATTATTTAACTTTACATGCGAGTGACTATACTTATTACTCCGATAGTAGTTTGTTTGTTTTCAAGCAACTATGATTATTGAAATGTATTTAATATAATATATAATTTAATTTTTCTCAAATTTAAAAGGAGATATAGTAAATTCAGTAACAAAGATATTACATGTTCACTTATTTTATTATTATAAACAAAATATTTATTATTATAAATATTTAAAAAAAATTACAGCAACAAATAACTTAACTAAGCTTATAACTATACTATACCAAAATTTGAATTTTTTTTGCATGATGTATATTGACAATAGACGTCATTAAAGTTAACAGTTTCTAAAAATGTGTCAAAATCATAGCTCATTTTGCTATAAATTTTTGTTATTTCAACACATATATATTTAAAAATTTGAAATTCTATACAATAACGTAGAAATGTGCATACTTTAGTATAAAATTGTATTTAAATTTTTTTGATTATTTTTAAACAAATTATTTAACTTTACATGCGAGTGACTATACTTATTACTCCGATAGTAGTTTGTTTGTTTTCAAGCAACTATGATTATTGAAATGTATTTAATATAATATATAATTTAATTTTTCTCAAATTTAAAAGGAGATATAGTAAATTAATTTAACGATATTTATTCCTTATATCATTGTTAATATTTTATATTTGAAACATTTTTTGGCAACTTCCATATTTGAAATAAATTGAATTTATTGTTATGTTTTAAGGAAACTTCCTCTTCCGGTTTTCGAAATGTGCCCAAAATCTTTTCAGCTCTGCGCATTATACTAAATTTTACAAATACCAAGTTTCATAATTTTATCTTTTTTCATTCATGAGTTATTGAACATACGGACATACACACACACATTCATCCATCCACTCACACAGACATCATTGCGAAAATGGTCAAAACGGATTCAGTGAACCATGTGAACATGTATTTCCGCGAAAATCCCGACATCGATTTTTTTCATGATACCTAGACTTACTTAAGTATACCGTGTATAAGAAAGTAAAAAGGGCAGAAATTATACGTATAACAATAATTTTACCTTATCTAGTATCTAGTTTAACTTTGCTTATAAACATTTTCTGTATCTCTTGAAATTAATATTCTTAGTGCCGGACTTACGACAATATACAGGATATTAATTGTCACTTATCAGTACAGATTTTTTGAACGTTATGATTTGTTGATTTATTAAAGAATTATTTTAATCTCAACTGTAACTATTTTTGAATTTTTATTTTGCCGGATAAATTTCTGTTTGTATTGAAACCTTGTAATCTAGCTATTTGACAAGAAAAATTGTTTAATAAAATCACGACACCGTAGTGTACAAGGTTAAAATGTCAAACAGAAATTTATTTGGAGGTAATAACATGCCCGAGTGTAATTCAACGAGATAATTTTTGTCCTTCTTCACAAATATTCTCAAAATCTAATCATTTCGCTGACAAATATTAGACATATGAAGCAAATGACATATTTTAGTGTTTTGTTATGTTGCTAAGAAAAAGAAAAATAAGGTTTTATCACTTGCAAAAAGTTACCTTCCTTTTTATTCGCTGTCAAAGTGATAAAATTGTGTTTTGTTTATGGCTTACTTTATACAGGGCTGGAATTATCTATAAAATGATTTGTTTTTCAAAAGTGTCTTGCAAATTTTTAAAAATTCGTGTTATTTAAAACTTCAACTTCATGTTACCTTCCGCTTACCTGTAAAGGAAGGTATTGGAATCATGCTAAAAATCGGGTAGGGAGTTTTTAGTGGATGAGCATGAATTAGGGTCCTTACAATTCATTTTTGATAGTTTCACGATGATGTCTGTGTATGTGTGTGTGTGTGTGTGTGTGTGTGTGTGTGTGTGTGTGTGTGTGTGTGTGTGTGTGTGTGTGTGTGTGTGTGTGTGTGTGTGTGTGCGTGTGTGTGCGTGTGTGTGCGTGTGTGTGCGTGTGTGTGCGTGTGTGTGCGCGTGTGTGTGCGTGTGTGTGCGTGTGTGTGCGTGTGTGTGCGTGTGTGTGTGTGCGTGTGTGTGCGTGTGTGCGTGTGTGCGTGTGTGCGTGCGCGTGTGTGTGTGTATGTGTGTGTATGTGGTCAGGGCCGGAATTCTGTCAGTCGGATAACTCAAATATGAATTACCCAAAAATTTTGATATTTGGTATTTAACATTTGTATATAAATTGGAAGAACTCATTAGATTTTGGTACAAATATCTTCACCGGAAGTGATATTTTTTGAAGATTGAAAAGATTAATTGTCAAAAATTTATATAAATTTGGATAATTGTAGTATTTATTTGTAATAAGAATAAGAGGCAAAGTTATTTGCAACTTACGTTATAAAAAAATTGTCTTTATCTGGTAGCATTAAAGAACTGCAGTAAAATTTAAAAAATAAATTTATCAAATAAAACGTTGAAATCTTGTAATCCATGTTCGACTGAATTTTGTTTCTGTGTACAAAATATTGACAGGTGAGATGGGTGACAAGTTGACATCCTAGTGCATAAGTAAGATATTAAATGTAGTAATTGAACGGAGGATGGCTTCAGCACAGAAGAGTTTTCCTGTGAATGAATCTTTTTATTCAAGTGATGCAAATTTCTGTTTTTCAATATTTTAGATTTTTATTTGTATATTTTAAATGGGCACCGGATTGTACGTTATATATTTCTGTTTAAAGTCTAGATATGGCGGAAGGTTGTGTGATGGCCACGTCAGATTTTTGTTTGTTTTGGACCAATGTTCAGACATTTTTTGCTGAAAATAACCTCAGGTACAAGCTGTTAAAGTTTGTTACACCTGAAACATTCTGTATAAATTACCTATCTTGATATTATTTTCGAACTCTGATCTATGTATATAGGGTGTTACTAGATATTTAACATTTAAGTGGATGTTCAAACCAATGGAACTTCTCTTCACAACTCTTTATTTTTGCGAATTTTGAAAAAAAAATCTCTAATCAGTATATAAAATTATATAACCTATTAAAGTTACGTGCAGAGGTATAGAAACACCCTGTATACCGTTAAAGTTTGTACCTGAAATTATGAATCACCTGTATAGTTCAGCCCTCTTATTAACTATGGAAATATTTATGATATTTTTATAATCATTATCGTTTTCTTACACCTAATAAGGTCTGTATCAGTTCAGAACCCTCAACTTCCAAGGCTAAATATTGAAGGGTGATTATAGGTGAAAATACGGCAAGGCGTAAATGTTTAGGTGTGCAGTTATATCAAGATTTTGATATGATCTTAATTAGTTTGAACGTGTACGACAACTCCACACCATATTATCATAATTATAAATTTGAAACTTTCGCAATCTGACACATAAAATTAAAACTTGGGGAGAAGTATGAATAATATTAGTTAAGAATTCTGTTAGTAATTTATTGTAAATAACGCTAATTATTACGGATTTTCGACGGCAAAGGAATATTCATTATTTCAATGGGCATCTTTAGACTACAACAATACCAACCTAGGTTATTGTTTGTTATTCTATACATACCACGGAAGTACTGTTAGCTTATTTTGAAACCAAGTAGGTAGGTATATAACAATAATAAATAAAAATAGCGAATAGAATAGACATTTTTTGAATTTAATGAAAAATAGTGTATGTCTCTTAACTAATTACAATAAAGCTTGAAGATAAAACGAAATTAGCAATAAAATGGTTTTCATGGTAATAACTATTCAAAATGTTCGCCATTAACTGCAAGACAAATAAAAGAGACCTCGGATAACTAGATTCATGTTATTGGTGAAATTAACTTTATAACTGTTTTTACATTTTTTTCAAAAAATTTCTGGTAATAAGATTTTATGTCATGGAAAAGAGAGAAAAAATCTTTTATCAAATGAGCTTAATGAAAGGGTACATTGCTATTTAAAAAAAATTAAAGTGTTATTCGTTACTCATTTGTTTTCTGAAATACAAAAAATTGAATGCTGTCTTATTATGGAGAATAAAATGTTAAATAACTTGTATAAACAATTTGTTTTTATAAAGTTGATATTTACCGAGATATATACTATATTCCATACATAGTGGGCACCCTGAATAATAATACAAACTCAGTTATTATTATTCTTAACGCTATATTGCCTCTTATCAAAAATATGATCGACCAATATAAAATTAATTAAACCGCGAATATTGAAGTAGGTATTATTGAGATATACTAACAAAGTAATTATTATTTTTTGCATAAATTGCACTCGTCTAATACAATGAAAGATATGGGCTCGATTCTCAACTTCATTCGCGTTCACACGCATACGTGACAACGCGAATGGCTTCATTACGAATACGTCTCGAATGTAAACAAAAATCGTATTCTTAACAACCCCTCGCATGCGCCTCCTTACTACGCGAATGGTCATTATTGACAACGTTGAAATTACGAGTGAAGCTTATTTCAGAGTTGATTTTGACAGAAATATTTTTAAAGGAAAAGTGACATAAGAACCACATTTTTATGTTAGGTAAATAGTTTAAAATTTTAAAGAATCTAAATAATACATAGTATAATTTTACAAATTTATTTCAAATATTTCGGCCAGGAATGCTCAGCAAAAATAGCAAGAAAATTAGGCAATTTTGTGTAGCACCTATATCAGGTGCAAAAATGACAATGTAAAAGAACAAAATCCAAACAGCGTACAGTGTACTTAAATAGTTTATTTTCGACTTTTAATTTACCAGGCTTATATTCAGCTAGTAACGGTAACATGCCTGCGCGTAAAATCGTAGAGTAGGTACCTAATCAATATAATATAAACACCATCAGGTTTTATTATAAGTATATTGAATTATTATTTATTAACATTAAGTAGTTCTCTATGGTCGTCCGGAGTACCATCCACGGCGATCAACCGCGTAAAAACGCATCTTAATTAAAAATTAATACTACCTACCTATTTTATCTTTGATTAAAGCTAAATGTCTAAACATAAGCGTATTAACTGTTCTCAAACAATACTTTTTCTACTCCAAACAATCTCATAATTTATTTTCATGGAATTCATTGACAGGATCTATCTAACGAATATTGTCATTTCTAATGTATTTTGTAGGATTTGTATTATTTTATTAAATAAAAGTGAAATAATTTATCCATTTTTTACTTAATTTTACGGTTTTCTATAATTTGAGTTGATATTAAATAAATGTGTCACATTTGACACTTAAAAATTAGTAGTAACAAATGAAAAATTTCATATACGAATGCTTTAGCACGTCTAGCACTCGTCACGAGTGGTCCAAGGCATTCGTCATGAATGCGAACATAACAACGCGTATATACGTCTCGAAGCGAACAATTGAGAATACGATTTTGTAAATTTCATTCGCATTCGTCTGCGATGCGAGTAACTATGACGAATGTGAAGACTTGAGAATCGGGACCATGATCTTTAGTTTTAATTAAAATTAAAAGTTATAAACAGATAAGGATGACGAATCCATATTTTAATGAGGTAGATATTTCTTTAGACTTTACTTAAATTCTGTAGAATTATTAAATACCTACCTTCATGCATACGATAAATTACAAATTTGCTCAAACATAACTGAAAAAACGGTCATTGCGATTTACTCATTTAGCTCCGAACACACTGCAATAATTCTAATAATATTCAAACCAAATGCCTCCTAAATCCATAACGTGTGATGAACATTTTGCATGTTAATCACACGCGGACACGTATTAATACGCTTAATTCAATTACCGCATCCGGTTAACGATTATTCACAGTGAAATAAACCTAATTCGTTTTCAATATCAAGTGGCTTTACAAACAATAAAAATATTTAAATTTTTATCGAACGAGTTATGCCTAATTTTGTATTAAATATTAGCTTGATAAATTCATTAATAAAAAAATATATGAAAACGGATTAGTTCTAATAGTCGGATTGTGAGGAGAGTATATTGTTTATTTGAAAAAGGAAAAGACATTTCGAAATTTGCATATTTTTCCATATTATTTTCATTTTTTGCTACATAAATGTAGCATTGATTATCTATATATTTTAGTTTTATTTGGACAATTTTAGTTATTTTAAGAAAATTATGGCAATGCAGACCTCCTTACCTTTACTACATATTCGTCACTATTCGTTATAAAATTGGGTTTGCGGAAAAAATTCTTTATTGTGCATTTACAAAAACTAAAAAGTTAAAATTGTTACTAATTTTAAACATATTATCTTGTTTTTCAAATAGCAATTGCAAAATTAAATAGGTACGTCAAGTTAATAAAAAATAAATAAAAAACTATTTGCACTAATTTTCTTTTTTAAACAAAAATACTTACCTACTCAAAGGACTAGCTAATTAATTAATGTTTTAATTTATTTTGTCTGCAACCTGATAATTAATTCAGAATTACGAGTTTTAGCAACCAATGCTTGCAAGTCATAGCGCATAGTGCATAGTTGAATAAAATTAAAATTTCTATCAAATAAATAATTAAAGTCACTAGTGATGCACTGGGAGATAGGAACGTATGTATCTATTTGAAAATATATTATACCTATTTCAATTGAATCTCATTACTAGACCACTAGAGTCCGGATTTTAGGCAAAAACCTATTTCTTATTTTAAAAGGCATCTAAATTTTAATTTTATTATTAAATAAATAGGCTACATAATTTAAATATACGTTTTAAAAATTTTAAACATTTAAATGAACTACAATTTTTGTCTAGTTATAAATATTTTATTCCGAATAAACCGTATTAAATTTAAAAGCCTATTTTAATTTATGAATGCCTATTTTGTCCTGTTTTGGCCATTTTCTTTGCCTATTTTCCTACCTATTTATCGATCCTTTTGGTGCCTAAAATCTGGACTCTACTTATCACAAAAAGGAGCTCTTTAATCTCGATTGTAATTTGTAAATTCACACCGACATTGTGCATTATAACTTGACATATATCACGTAATATAATATTAATCATATACAATTCAACACAGTTTCCAAGTTTCAGTAGTAACTATTTAATATTTGACTTTCGAAACTACTAAATTTGTAGCAATGTTCGAAATACTACAATTTGGAGAATCCAGCATATCTCTGAAGATAATTACTATACCTACCATATACGAATACGGTACAGATGTAAATACAAATACCATGTTTGCTAATATATGCATTTCGTAATATGGACAAATTATACATCTGATAACTGACTGGGATGCAACTTGTAGATAGGGAATTTGACATAAGAACTATGGTTCCAGTTCAAAAAATTTAAAACTAGAAATAAAAAATAGGTTACCTACCTATAACTTTTTACTTACCTAATTTATTCTAAAAATTTAAATTAAAATTTTCCTGTGTATGCAAAGGATACTTTTTGAACCAGTAAAGTCTACCAAATTTTTTAAATTATATTTGATAATTGATATGCAGAACTTACTTAAGAGTGCTCCGGAGAGCTTCAAATACGTCGATATTCACTGGAAATATCTATGATCAAAATTAAAATCAACATCAAAATTTCACACTTGACACAAGTATGGAGATAATACGAGTAGAATAGCTTATTAAGAAACAAATATATTCAAAATGCATAGGTACACCATTTGTAATTATGAAAAAAAATTCTTATTACACAATTATTACATAAAGTGAAATAAATTGAGTGTATTTTAATTTTGTTTCAAATATTTTTAATAGGAATTGCGCATCATCATGAAACCTAAAAAAATCAAGTAACTTTTCTTGTTCTTGAAGAATTGTAGATAATACGGCTAAACATCCATCCAATCATTCCACAATCATCCATACGCACATCTACACACATCCACACAAACTCACAGACATATAAATTGAGAAAATAGTTTACATGGATTCAGAGGATCTGTTGACATACACCACAACATGTATTTTCCCGAAAATCATGCCAATGATTTTTTTATTTACAGATTACCCATAAATTGTATAAAAAGTGAAACGTTCAATTTAAAAATATGTAGTATATAGGTACCTACTAGTTTGCGTAATGATAATAATGAAAAGAAAACAACTCATTTTTAAAAATCCACAATTTTTTGTTGATGGCTAATAAATTTAAATATCAAATGTAACCCTTCGATCATTTACTGCCTAGATACTGCATGACCGTCCATAGAATTGTTGTAAAGTGATCGCAAGATATAAGAGTGAAATGATATGAGAGGTCAGATCTTGAAGTATATTCTGATGATAAAAACGTCATAATAACAGTTGGTGTACTAAAAATACATTATTTAGTTCGTTTTAATTAGTCAAACATATAAACTTAAGCACTAAATCACAAAGTAATTTGTTATTTACTAACCGTCAGATAACACTGACATTACAGATTAACCAGATTCCGATTTATGTCAAGGCTGTCAAAGCATCATGGTTATGAACCCGCAATACACGACTCAGCATGTTTTCTCTTTCGGATATGTTGATATAGGATCGATGATGTAACTAATAGGGTAGTTTACCATTTTTTAAAAGTTTTTTGTTGAAACTTCATGTTATTTGAAAGCGATTGAGAGTGATGATAAGTATTAGTTGTTCTTAATAAAGCTGTAAATAAATTTTAAAGTTTGTGTGACGTAGATGTATAGCTGAAAATCTTCTCAGACAATGGGACTGGAATTAAATTTACTCCATGTAAAATCAACAGTTTCTAAATGTTACAAAATATAAAATACAATTTGGTAGTTTCTATATTGACTGGATTGCTAATTTGCTACTATGGTAAAGTAGGTACCCTATTATGTAAACCAAATATTGAAAAATATTTTGATCACAACTGTCTCTAATGTAGGTATGTGAAGTGTACATAAGGTATATGATTTAATAAAAACAAACATTTACAAACATATTTTACTTTGCGGTTCCCCCTGTTCGCAACCCCAAACCGATGTTTGGTGACCACATGTGTCAATAGCACGCCACACTGCTACCCTCTAATTGAGGAATGCGTGATACTACACAATTACATTAAAAAAATAAGGTAGTAGAATTAGAATATAATTTGCGGTTAGCTTCCAAACAAATACATACTACCAGGTTGTAAATTCGATTAAATAGAGGTTCCCCAATCTTGAATCATTTATACGTGATTAAATTGTGTAGCTAGATCATGATATAAACTTCGGATTTGTTATGAATATGAAATATACAAGATGTGTTTTGTGTTTATTTATACACGGTAATTAATTAAATGTGCTGCATTATATAAATATGCTTGTAATATAGTATAGGTAGGTAAGTAAGCTTGAAATAATAATAATAATGTCCAGTAATATCAACAATTTGATTTAAAATAGTGTGTACTAAAATAAATGTATTCTCACAAATGAAAAATTGCATACAAGAATATGTTTAATAACTACTCAGTGGATGATTCACTGTCGCAGAAATTATTTTTCTATTTTGCGTTGATAACAAAGCTTACAACATAAAAAATAGTTAAGTTATAGCTCATTCAAATTTCGAGTGTTGTAAAAGCGCAGTAAAATTTATAGATTGTAACTGCTGAAATATCATTAAATATGTAAAAAATGTAAAATTATCTAACTGAACTAAAGAAACACACAAACACGATTTGAAATTATGCATTTCAAAGACAACACTTTAAGCTTCAAGTGATTTGGATGAAAGGTCTCAAAGTTACAGCGGTTTGAAATTTCACGTTTTTCTTCAAGTTTTCAGGGTGGACGGTTTTCATATCTATGCAGTGTATTTATATAATAACAAACAAACAAAATATATCAAATATTGATGTAGAGCATTCGATTGTTAGTTTGACTTGATACGCCAAGCAAGAGATCTTATCTAGTCCTATTCTAGACACATTCGTACTAGAAACGCACCGAGATGTGCCAACAAACTTCTTCATATCTAAATAGGTTTGATACATAAATATATTAAAATATGTCATTCATAACCATGTCAATTCTATTCCTTAAATAACTTTTTGTATTGTGAAACAATTTTTGTTGATAGTCAAAAAATCAAATTATTTTTAAATAAAACTAGAAAGATCTATAAAAATCAAATGATTAAGGTACAGAATTTACCGCTCTAATAAATTATTTAGAAGCAAGATTTAGTATGACGTTATTAGTATTAAATCACTCAGGTACAGAAGCGGCTTAACATGCAAATGCTCTATGCACATGCACATAAAACAGTACTTTGCTTAGAATAAATTTACAGTAAAGCACAAGGAAACTGCTGAAAAGGTTTATTACTTAATTATACGTAGGTACGTATTAATAACACGGGCTAATCGGGGTCAGTTAAGTTGGCCCCCCACCTCATTATTTCTTTGTTTTAATTTTGCTTATCATTTTGCACACATCTAGCACAATATTGCACTCGCGCTTAAAAAACTTGCACATGTTTCATTAAACTATAAAATTAGAAAATATGAATGGGTGGCCAAATTAACGTTAGCCCCTCATTTGTAAGATTTTTAACTTTTTTTTGGACCATTAAACGTGTTTAACATTGCACATTATTGCACACATTAATTATTAAGTAGCACATATTTAATTATTTAGTTTTTTTTTTAAAGTCGCGTGGGGCCAAGTTAACGTTATAGTAAATAACGAAAAATTTATAGTGTGTTTACTAATATTCATTCTAAATTACTTGCACAATCTTGCACAAGTTAAATTAACACTTGCACACATGCCCTTTAGCAGAAAATAAGAGATAACTAACTAACGAATTTATCTTTGAGCGGGAAGATTTAAATAGTACAATCAATGCAAAATTTAAGTTCAATTAACTAATCTATAAGTAAATACTAATGAATTGGTGTACGATACTGGCGAAACAAAATTTAAATCAAAAATCTAAATTAGTTACAGGAAACAAAACAGATTAGATTTGCTACAAATGAAATTTGAATCTAACAATTTTCTTTGCATTTATTTGACAATCTCTAATTTTAAATTTTCTTAATGTGAGAAATTTTAGTTCAATATTAAGCTCAATTCATTTTTGTTTAGTCATTGTTGGATGTGTTCAAATATCTTATTAATTTTATCAATATTGAGGAATAAAATAGTATTTAGTTTTTTAGGAGGTAAGAACATCAATATAGTTTATTGTGTCTATATTAATATAACAATTATTAAAAATAAAAGTTATTATTAATAAATATATAATTAATAATTTTATACATAAATTATTATAACCTTAGTTATTTCATAGTAAAATTCTGTGTGGGTAAATCTATAATGTCACAGATCTATAAAAATATAAATATTCGTAGGTAGATAAATTTTCTTATGTATTTACGAATCTATAAAAGAAATGCACAGAATTTCATCATTCGTTTATTTTAAACAGAAAACATAAGCATTTGAGTATATATTACTTTCGCGGAAGAACATGGTTGTTTTTTATAATCTCCATTATTGTAAATTTCCTACTGTTCATTATGGCGACGGCAGTAGGCTATAAAATGTCGTAGACTTTGTTCATTGCCATCCCCTTCATATCCTATCACACCACGCAGACTATAGAGATTATTATTTATGTGTAATAAATTTTGGTATATTTTTACTTCCTTGTACGAAGTAAGGAAGTATTGTAATCGCGAAAAATTTCGGTTCTCAGATTTTGACGGAAATATCCGTTTTGACCTTTTCTGAATCCATTATGACTAGTTTCGACGTGACGTCTGTACGTACGTACGTACGTACGTACGGACGTATGTGTGTCGCATAACTCAAATACGGTTAGACGTAGAAAGTTGAAATTTTGTATTTAGGACTGTTATAGCATCTAGTTGTGCACCTCCTATTTTTGGTTTCAGTCTACAAACCGGAAGTAGTACTTTTAAAAAATATTTCGATAAATATTTAATTTTAGACAATTTTTTTTATTTTAAATGAAAGATTATGTGATTATTACCTACAATCGGTATTTTATAAATATTTTTGTATCTGCTATCATTTAAAAATAATTAAAGTATATATTTATAATTTATAGTATTTCGGTATCTTGTAGTCCATGATCGATTAACATTTGTTACTACGTAAAATTTAAATGATTATGACATGACAGTGACAATAGTAAAATATGCTTTATATCTTCTTCTGCAGTTTAAATAAAATGACTAAAATATATTTGTGAGTATACTAGTATAATAAGTTAAAAGAATTTTAATATTATTTTACATTTTAGTTATTAAGAAAAGTATGAACACACAAGGCGTACAAGGAAGTCATGTGGTGTCCACGTCAGATTTTTTAAAATACATGTAGTTTCAAGTCTCTTCTCTTGTGTATTTGCCACTTCAAAAAACAAAAAAATATTATTAATTTCTAGAGCCAAAGTGACATTTTCACCACAAAGACGCCCATAATCAGTTAATACATTTTCTTCTTGATGGTGTTTCTTTAATAATGTTTAATAAACTATTTTCTAAGTTGGAAATATCCTGAATGTTTACACTTATAAAAGGTAAATCTTGGGTAGAAACGAAATTACAATTTATATTTTGGCATTTATGTTTGCAACGCCCTGCGCGGCTCAATTCGGCGCGGTGCGGTCTAGACCCACCTTTAGAACGTTCTTTTTAAAATGTATTATTCTTGAACAACATAAGGTATTTGCCTAATTGCGAGTTGCTGTAATTTTTCCAGAGACGTTAACAATATTAAGTGAGAGAGCTAGATAAAATACTGGTGCGCAATAGATTTTGCGCATTGTTAGCAATCGGAAGTACGTGAATAGACCAATCCTGGTGATGCGCGCGTATTTTGACAGATTACGAATTTCAATTACAATAATTATTATTTTTATGATTTTGTTAATATGGTTCATGCCTGTTGCGTACTATATTATTTAAATTGAGCTTTGAACTATGGCTTAAAATTAAATTAAACTTTTTCCCTACAGTTTGAAAATGTAAAATTAGAGATTGTCAAATGCAAAGAATATTGTCAGATTTAAATAGATTTTCAAATTAGTAATTTAAAGTTTTAATTCACATTTTATATCGCCTTTATCGTATACCAATTCATTACCATTTACTTATAAATTAGTTAATTGAACGTAAATTCTGCATTGAATGTATACTGTGTAAATCTTCCCGCTCGAAGATAAATTCGTTAGTTATCCCTTATTTTCTGTTAAAGGGCATTTGTGCAAGTGTTAGTTTAACTTGTGCAAGAATGTGCAAGTAATTTAGAATGAATATTAGTAAACAAACTATAAATTTTTCATTATTTACTATAACGTTAACTTGGCCCCACGCCACTTTAAAAAAACAACTAAATAATTAAATATGTGCTACTTAATAATTAATGTGTGCAATAATGTGCAATGTTAAATAAGTTTAATGATCCAAAAAAAAAGTTAAAAATCTTACAAAAGGGGGGCTAACGTTAATTTGGCCTCTCATTCCTATTTTTTAATATTATAGATTAATGAACCATGTGCAAGTTTTTAAAGTGCGTGTGCAATATTGTGCTAGATGTGTGCAAAATAATAAGCAATATTAAAACAAAGAAATAATGAGGTGGGGGGCCAACTTAACTGAGCCGGCTAATCGTAGAATTCGACATTCATTACCTATGTGCACAGTAAATTTAACTCCGTACCTAACGGAAAATCATATTTTATATTTATTTAATATTAACAAACTTGCAAACAATAGAAGCTAATTATATTTAATTTAGCACAGTAAATAAAAAACACGTTTTAGTAATAATTACTATAATTGAAAATAAAACATTATGCACTATAAAATTTTTAAATCTTGAAATATTTTGTAAAAACATTACAAATTACAAATTTTTGATGTGCATTTTTATTTTTATTTTTTTAATAGGTACACATATTTATTTTTAAAGATAAAGATCATATAATTCAATTCAAAATTGTCTAGTTTTTTATTTATTTTTCAATTCAATTATTTATAGAAATAAATACATACATAATACTAATAAGTTCTTTTTTCTCAATTATTATTAGTTTACGTAATATCAGCTGGACGCTGGAATCCAAACCAGCCTGTATATGCATACTGTATACCTACTACTTCAGAAAAATAGTTCATAATAATTTTACACTGTTTGTTTATCAGCAGTTAAAAAGTTGTATAAATTACTGTAATTTTTAATTTAATTTATGGATTTGTTGACATTATTTGCATATTATATATGAATGTATAGTTTTATATTGATATCTGTTATTAACATATTGCATAATTTAAAATTGTTTCAAACTTCACTTGCTTTATTTTTAATGTAAAAAATATATTTTAATTAAGCTGTTATAGCAATTATTGAAAACTAAATCAAAAATATTGCAAAAGAGAACGACGAAGAAATAGTTCAACCTCAAAACAGAACACATTTTCCGCAGTTTGATATTTTCCTATCAATAAGTAAATAGTCAATATTTCCACTGTGATTGTTTACATTTATTTAACAAAATAGAACGTGTGATGTACAGATTTTAAAATTAAATTATTTACTTTGAATAATTAAGTTTACTTGTGAGCTTATTTTACCTGCAAGATAAATAGTAGGTACCTATATTATGAATGTATGAAAGTTTAATAAACGAATATCTGAAGAATTCAAAAAACATGTCACATGCTGTACTTTTTTAAATTAAAAATTAATTAACATAAATTATGTAGTTGGACGACAGCTATTGTACTACAGTTTTTAATAAATATTATTTCTATATCAAAATATACGAACTTAGAAATTAAATGCATTGGAATTTTAATTTTCTAGTCTATTAAAGAAAGAATAATTGATATGTTGCTTTCATCCCTACATTAAACAAAAGTGTATTGTTTGAAACAAAGAAATATTGTTTTTATCTTTTCACGTGCAATTAGAGAATTTCACGACAGAAAATATATATTATTTTTGTTCATTTGTTCCTATATATTTGGCTGACTTTTTCCACCTTGAGAAAAGAATTTATTTATTTAAAAAAACGGAAAATATCCAGTTACTACAATACATACAAAAAATTAAAAATTACCAAAACAACTTCATTTACATTGTTTTCAATAAGTTTTGTTATAAAAATGTTCCGAATAACGTTTACTCAAAATTCTTTCTACTATTAAGTACATAACCATATCAAATAAAATATACTTCCTGGTTTATTTGTTTCGATATTGAACATTTCATGGCTTTTATTTTTTGCACATTACAATTGTTTTTCGATTAATATATTAAAAACGAATATCCCACTGAATTGCTGTTTTATGTAGATAACAATTTTTCGTTAAAACTTTCAAATAGATACCAACAATTCTAAAATAAAATTCTATGGAATTCTTTCTATTATTTTACAATTAAGGAGGTTGGTGACCATAATTAAAATGATGATGAGATTCTGAAATTTATACAGTGCCTTTATTACACTATTGAGATTCTAAAATTCTATTTATTTTAGTCTATCCAGTTTTTGAGTAATTGAATGTTGAAATTACGCTCGTTTTACATGGATTCTTATGGCAATTCACTAAGTCTTTGTTTTGTATTAATATTTCCTTTAAAAATAAGTTCGTGAAAATTTTGTGTACTTTTTAGAAACCATTTGCAAGTTATTTAAAATAATTGTAAGCATGCCAAGCATTTTTTGAATAGTGAATTAGTAATTATTGTAAAACTATATCACCGCAACTCAACGAATTGCAATGATATCAGCCAACGCGCGTTTTGTATACTATCAATTTTTATTTTTTTCATATCTGCTCCCACGGCTGATGTCTACGTACGTCACTGCATGGGTCATCAACTTCATTCGTAACATACTCATTATAATAAGATTAAAAATTACAATTACAATAATTAGCCCAAATCTGTTAGTAGGTACTCATCAGTTGTCAGAAAAGCCTATCCTAAACACGTAGGAAAGGAAGTTTTGTAGGTACTTTTCTCATTTTAAAAATACAAGTATAAAGAGAGTAATTGATTTCAATTAATATGTTTAACATTGTGGTTTGCTATTAAAATATGAACTTTCAAAAAAATATACAATTTTAAACAATTTTTTTTAACAATAAACTTGATATTATGAGATTTCATAAAATAAATATTAAAATATTAGCACATTATCAGATTATGTGTACCTTATCCAATGATTTCGGAAACATTATTCTTACCACAATAAGTATAATTATTTGGAAAGTACGATTTTTTATAGGTAGTTTATAGAAAGGACAGTAAGTATTTATAACCAAAATTTCATTGAAATACAAAACAGGACGAGTGAGTAAGTAAGAAGGTACCAACACTCTTCTACTTATGCACAAATAAGTTTCAGCAATCTGCAATCGGCAATTTGTTAGGATTTTTATGCAATAAATACTGTGACATTGAAGAAAAAATTTAAATGTCACTTGAAATATACTGAGATTTATTTTAACGTGAAACATGGGTTACGAATTTGACAGCAATGTATTAGAGCGTTCTTTTTAAAATAAAACATAGGTAATAGATTTGAATTTGTTAATTGGAGTCACACTGCTGCTACCTAGAAATACGATTTATTCTTTGAACAATTAAAAGTTTATGTTGAAAGCGTTCCTTGGAACTATTGCAGTTACCCAAATATCTTATATCGTTCAAGAATGATACAGTTAAATGTTTCATTTTAAAAAGAACTCTCTAATACATTGCTGTCAAAGTCGTCACCATGAATATGAAAAATCCCATGTTTTACGTTACTCATTAAAATTTTACAAAATTAAATATTTGATAATTTTCCCGCGCTTAATCAAAATTTGAAACAACTATTTTAGCAAACAATAAATAAAAGTTGATCTCCACTCACCGAGATAATCCGTGGAGGCGGCATGGGGGCCAGCCACAGCGGCGATCACCACGTAGAACAAACACCAGCGTGCACTAGCCATGGGGACAACCAAGCACCGCGCGCCGCATCCCGACTGGCGTCCGCCGGCGACCGTCCGACGCTATAACGCGCGGCGCCAAAGCGTCTGCGTCGGCGCACGACGCCACGGACTGTAAACATCCACAGCACACAGGGATGAGTGTGGAGTAATCATGCTGGGTAATTAATATGAGGTTTAGAACTTAAAAGATTGTCTAGTATTAGAAAATAGAGGACTCTTGTTAAGTAGTTTTGTACCTGCGGTACGTGAAAGGTATAGTATAATCTGTTTTTTACCTCTCGCCACTCATATCTGGTAAGAGAGGTATTGTAATCATGCTAAAATTTCGATAGGATAAGCACGTTTTGAGGTCCCTAGAACACGATTTTGCTAATTTTGCGATGATGTCTGTCTGTCTGTGTGTGGATAGATGCGAGATGGATGTTACGATATCTCAAATACCACCTAATTTGAAATTTTGTATATAATATTCTGACACCCTAGATTAGATCTGATTAGATTTTGGTGTTGATCGTGCAATCGGGAGTGGTAGTTTCTTGAAGAGCTGAAGAGTTTTTCTGGAATATCCTCAAAATTTATGAATTATTAGGAATTTCTTTAATAACAATGTAGGTATACTAAATGATACTATCTACAATTTGTATTCAAAACGCAGTGTCTATCTAGCACCATTTTCCAATTACAAGAAGTTCAAATTCTACAACTTTGTTACAATTTTGATTTATCAGCCTACCAATGAAAACCAAAAATATAATATTTGAGCGTTAAAGTGAAATAAATTTTTGACATTTTGACAAATTGAAAATATGGTTATGGTAAATTACAATTCCCAAATTCCCTTCTACAATGGTATATTTGTGAGTAAGTATTTACATAATATACTTCTTATATTAGAAAAATAAAAATAGCAATGGCGAGAGGTCATGTGTTGGCCACATCAGATTTTTTATTCTGGATACATACAAGATAAAATATTATTACACTCGGGTGCCGGAAAGTTCACCGAAAACAATTCACCGAATACAATTCACCGAAAAACAATTCACCGAACAAACAATTCACCGAAAAACATATTCACCGAAAGACAATTTACTAAAAAAACTACGAGGAATCCAATGGTGCAATCAGATTTTCTATATTACATTTAGTTCAGCCTGTACATCACTTAGTAGAACTATAAATCGATTTTTACTTTGTATTATTTATCGCAGGGCCTTGAAATTTCTTCCAGGTTGCTCAGCTGCTCTTCCACTTCATCTTAATCTATTAATAGAAAAATAAATTTCGAATATTAATTATTAAGTATTGACATATACGTGTACAACAAAACAAAAATAAATTCGTAAACCGAGATCATAATTAATTAATAAAATAAATAAATTTCACTTTACTATTTCTAAATAAATCTTCTTAAAATAATCAGTCGATATTTTATCTTAAATCTATAAGCAAGTATAATATCGTTATAGAGCTTGGCGGCAGAATAAGAAAAAGACCTCTGAAACATACATGATAAGTGCTTTGGTATTATAATTTTATTACTTATTTTACACTTATTGAATTATGCCAGAAGTAATAGCTACGTGTTTAAAATGCCTTGGGGGTGTATTACACTTCACCTGCAAATTACGTTAGTGTTTTTCACATGAAAAATCCAGTGCTATTCAAGTTATATTTTGATTTAAAAAAATATCTACCATGTGATTATTGCAGGAATAATTATATACTACTAGCTCTTTAGACAGAATTTCAAATAAACGACGAATTTATTGAAACAGAGAGTGAACATGAAATTGATCATGTCTATTCCCTAACACGATTAAAGCTTCGCTGAAACTATGGAAAAAATTGTCAGAAATTATAACATTTTCAGTTTCACAAAATGTGGAGTGGATGTAGTTGATGAATTATAGGCATTCTATAACGTGTTCAAAAATTTAAGAAGATAGCCACTTACGATCATGTTTTAGCTTATGAATACCTACAGCTGCTAAAAATTCTTTATAAAAGTCCTTTAGAAAATAATAATAATTTCCAGACACCGTAACGTAAATTTTTATCAAAATGCTAGATTCTGCGACCATATCACTAACGAGAAGATAATATAAAATTGACTAAAGATGCATCGTATTGTTTATATTCATAACAAATCAAATCAATTTATTTATCAAAATATTTTGACAAAAATTTCAGCAGTGCTGATTTTCAAATCCTCCTTGGTAAACTACAGTTCAAAATACATATCATAAAAATAGAAAATGTAAACTATACATTCATAAATATTGCAGTAATTGCAAAGATACATCATTTAATTAAAATAAATAGATGAGAATAATTCCTATTGCATTTTTTATATAAGTAGTAAGAAAAAAGACACTTATGACTTAAAATAAATAAATAATTATGAACAAAAATACACATAATAATTGAAAATAATATACTAGATAATATTATGCTAATGAAGAGAGCAAAAACAAAAATGAAAATAGACTAATGTTTAAAATTTAGGTTAGAGTACCTACTAGGAAAACATGCGAGCTACATGTTTTATGAGGGGATAAAATTTTTGGAGCCACAGTCATCGAAGTAGTCTTGTATGCTGTAGTACTCTTTTTGAATTAAGGCTTGTTTTATAGTAATTAAAGCTCTTTTCTTTGGCATAGTTCTTACATGCAGTGGTAATGAATTGTATATTTTAATTCCCATGTATACATACATTAATGGCCAGTTGCACCGCTTCCACTTAAATTTTAAGTTTTCCTTAAATGAACAATATCGAATCAAAATCACATTGTCAAACGTAGAAATAACACTGCTGCCATTAATTCGATTCGATGATTTTCATTTAAGTGACACTTAAAATTTAAGTGGAGGCGATGCAATTGGCCATAAGTCAATTACAGTTACTAAACTTGAAAATGTTGACAGTTCAAACAAAACTTCTAGTGACATTTTGTTATTACCAACTTAATTATTTTTAAATTTCAATATTTAAATTTTACTTCAAAACACTGTGCAATAATAGTATAGAACTAATGAATTAAACTACTTGTCCTCCGCATAGAGTCAGGGCTTCGAGCAACGTGTGAGACTTCAAAGCACAAATTCATTTTCAAATGATCCATCAGTCAAAATTTCGTCAATATCACCACAAACCTCACTATTCATGTTCATTTCCAATGTTAAAGACTATAGAAATGTGGTTTGTTTGCTTGCAGTGTATAGATATACCGTAGATACCTATTTCCAATATTAAATACTATTATACTAAAGTTTGTTTGATAGCCCAGTCCAAATCGACACAAAAAATCGCTAAATTCGCAAAGCATGATGTATCTCTGATTTTTTAGTTTGTTGATTGGACCCATTAGGGCTATGTATACCCAAGTTTCCAACTCTCAAAAAGTTGTGGAAAAATTTGTATACACGAAAAACCGCGAAATTTTCGGACTTTTTTCAGATTCTGCTCTATATCTCCTAATCCATGCATTTTTCGTAGAAAGCTATTCTATACATTAAATTTGTGACAAATTAAGCCCAACCGGAGCTCTATACGTCTAATAGTTTCCGAGATATGGCACTTTGAAAATAGGCCACTTTTTCCAAAAATTGGAAGTTGAGAAATTTTTGCTTTTTTCGTAATTTTGAGCTATAACTTATGAACGGATATAGATATTGACTTCCGGTTTCTTTTATTAAATTCTAAGAACATTTCTCCATAAAATACGTTATTTTACAAACTTTTTAGGGCATTCATGAAGCCAAAATATCAATTTTTTTTTTTGACAAGTTTTCAAATATTTTGTATTTATTGTGTTTGTATCTTCTAAACGGATAATGTTATCGACTTCCGGTTTATCACATTAAATTCTACGAACATTTCTCCATAAAATGCAGTATTTAATTATTTTTTTTGTATTTATTAAGCCAAAATATCAAATGTTTTTTCAAGAGAAAATTGAGAAATTTTTAAATTTGTAATATTTATTGTGTTTAATGAGCTGTAACTTCTGAACGGATAAAAATATCGACTTCCGGTTGCTTTTATTAAATTCTACGAACGTTTCTCCATAAGATACATTATTTTAAAAACTTTTTAAGTCGTTCATTAAGCCTAAATTTCAAATGTTTTTTCCGAGAGAAAGTAAAGAAATTTTTCAATTTTTAATAATTGCTGTATTTAATGTACTGTAACTTCTGAATGGATAAAGTTATCGAATTTCGGTGTCTTGCATTAAATTCTACGAACATTTCTCCATAAGATGCAGTATATAAAAAAAATATTTTTGGGTATTTATTAAGCCAAAATATTAAATGTTTCTTCAAGAGAAAATTGAGAAATTTTTAAATTTTTAATAATTGTGTTTAATGTGCTGTAACTTCTGAAGGGATAAAATTATCGACTTCCGGTTTGTTTTATTACATTTTACGAACATTTTTCTATAAAATACATTATTTTAAAAACATTTTAGGGTGTTAATTAAGCCAAAATATCAAATAAGATAATAAACCGGATAGTGTGACGTGAAATAGGGGGTGAAGATCTATAAGAGGGTTGGAAGAGGGGTACCTATCTACATTATTCAATACCTCCTATATGATCATAATACGTTTTGCATGTTTAAATCTCACTTCATGCAACAAAAAAGTGGTTAGGACAATTCTAGGAAAATACGATTTTACCTTATATGGGTTTTTTTGAGATTTTGAGAGAACTACGAGGCTTACAGATCCCACTCTGCGCTTAATTTAAAGCTAATTAAATTGTCTACAAATTATATTTACAAGTTATACTCGTAGGATCAATGGTTTCGACGAAATTTTGGTCCAAAGAAGGTCTAAAATTTGCAATATTTGGAAAAATTGGCTTATTTTCAAAATGCCATATCTCGAAAACTATTAGACGTATAGAGCTCCGGTTGGGCTTATTTTGTCACAAATTTAATGGTCTTAAAAATGTATAGAATAGTTTTCGACGAAAAATGCATGGATTAGGAGATATAGAGCAGAATCTGAAAAAAGTCCGAAAATTTCGCGGTTTTTCGTGTATAAAAATTTTTCCACAACTTTTTGAGAGTTGGAAACTTGGGTATACAATACATATCCCTAATGGATCCAAACAACATACTAAAAAATCAGAGATACATCATGCTTTGCGAATTTATTGTCGATTTTGACTGGGCTATGACTATATGTATGTTATAATGACTAATGACAATAAAAATCAAATAGGCCATAATTTTTGTACAATTTTATCTTAATGTTAATTTGTTATTTCTTTATTAATTATTTAAAGAACATTTTAAACAAACAAAGCATCGACTTTAACGACAGCAGTGCCTGGGCATTATATACCTTGCACTCGTTAATAACTGGGAGTAGTAGTGAAAATATAAAAATCTACTTTATTCTTATTTGAAACATATACGATAAAAGCCAGTTGCAGATAAATATAAAACAAATAAAGTGTACATTGTTGTTTATTCTCATAGCCTCCCAATTAAAAAGTTTGAATCATACTATATTAATTTAATGAAAAGTAATAAAATATTTTCAGAAATACAGTTAATAAGGCTATTAAGCGAGTCCAAGCATACAAATATCTAGGAGTATTTATAGAATGAAGTGGAAGATTGATAGAGGAAATAAAGGAGGCAGACTTTTCAATGCCTTAAAAAATGAGTTCTTAAGTAAGACAGAAGTACCCAAAGAAACAAAAGTAGAAGTATTCAAAAAAGTGGCAGTACCAGTCCTAACTTATGGATGCTAATCATGGTCATCCATAGACCGACACCAGAGCCACATAAGAAGTATTGAAATGAGATTCCTCAGAAAGATAGAAGGAAAGGCAAAACTAGACAGAATTAGAAATGAATTGTATAGGAAGAACTTAGCAACAAAACGAGTCAAAGAAATAATAGAGGAGGGACAGCTAAGATGGAGAGGACATGTTCACAGAATGGGAGAAGAACGAATAGCTAAACGTATTTACGAATCTATTCCTGCAGAGGGACAAAGAAGAGGAAGACCAATAAAAACGTGAAACATCGAAGTAGAAACAGCAATGAAGCACAGAAGTATAGAACAACGTGGCAGCAAAACACTAATGGAATATCGAAAAGCTTGGTGAGACGCATGGAAGAGAACGCCACATCACAGCATAGAATAACGCCTTACACCGAAAGGTATAAAGGCATACGGATTAAGTAAACTTGAAATATAATTATGAAAACGATTATTAAGAAATGCTTATTTTTAAAACTGTAAATATTTCGGTTAAGAGGGCTTTCTACTACCTAAAATCCAGCATAAAATGTACTAACGTAGCGAGTGTTTTGTGGCCAGTACAAGAATGGTAAAATTTTATTTCAACAAGGATTTAATAGAGAAACAATGGATCTACAGATGTGCCTTTTTAAAATTTTGATTAAAAAGTTGTAAGTACATGAATATAAAAATTCCGAAAAATTCAAAAAACTTGAGACGGTTATATCTCATGATACAAATTTTTTTCCTGAAGTCAATAATAATCTGACAGTTTACTTGCAACGAAAACAGTTTTACAGTATTTTTCAACTTCAAACTGACATTGCATAACTAGAATGCGGCAAAGTACGAGTTTCGGGCTGGTTTCAGACAGCCCTAGTAGTGGGGAAAAGAGTGGAATGGAAAAAAAGTAAAATCGAGAGTATTCTAGGAATTCGGTAAAAACGTAGACGAGCCGCTTAATACCGGACAATCTCACATATTAATTTTACTGTTAGTTATTTTAACACGTTATTTTTTATTTATTCGTAAATATTTTAGAAAAAATATTTTAAATTAACAATTATAGAAGCTACTTACCCCGCCGTTGTATAATACAGTATACAATTGTATTTTAAAACCATACAAATTCAAAGGTAAAATTGCTTCATTTTACATTTTTAATTTCATTTGAGCTTAAAACCTTAAATGTTGCTCTCGTCAAAAGCATAAGCACTAAGTTGAAACATACACAGGTAAAGCTTTTAATAACTTTCAATTTCAATTTGCTTTTTCGATCCACCAAAACTCCTACTTTTATTTCACGCATCCGCGAGCATTTGTTCGTCGGCACCGCAAAATAAAATATTGATAACCAAAATGCATGGCAAGGAGGATGAGGGATGGCCACATCGGATTGGATTACTTGTAAATCTATACCTATGTGAAATACCAATACCTAACGGAAATATTAATGTACAAAATTTAAAACATTTTCATTATTAAGGAGCAACTCCAAGATTTTAAATAAAAGTAATCAATTATTGATTGATTTGGTACAATTAGGTAGATTTTAAAGAAATTCGCGTAATTAATCCGGGAGAGGTCAAGTGGTAATTTAATTAGATGGGATCTTACAGAATCCACTCATCATATTTTAATAATATCAATTATAATAAAGCCTTAATGTTTTCTGAACAGAAATATTAATGCATCCCTTTCTGAAATCTGTAATAATTGATCTGCATATTTAATTTAATTAGTTGAATCTTTATATCAGTGATACAGTACTTTTTAGTCCGTGTTTTTAATGTGCTGTTCTTCTCAAAAATGAATAATTTGCTAAATTGCTGAATGTATGTAGATGTAACATTTACGAACGAACGGGATTCTTAATCTTGAAAGGGATACGGAAGCAGGTGGTTAAATATAGGTATTTAACGGTGTTTTGCAGAACTGTGCCAGTTAGGTTTTTTACAAACACACTTTAAATGTACATCACTAAAACTAACAAAGCAATAGGTACTAATTTCAACACTGTTGAAAATAGTACACGTTATTTCAAGACTCATGCATTTATTGTTAAGTTACTGAAGATGAATGTTTTTTTTCAGAGGGAAATTTATTTTTTGATCTTATGTTGCATTTTGTATTACTATTTGGTACCTACCTTTCATTGTCTGATAGTCCAGTTATTACTGTTACTTCTTCGAAAACTTCTTGCTTTGATTTTTAAAAGTTAATTAAACAAATACTGCGTTATATTTAATAAAAATATTTGCTTAGTTGTACCTTTGGACAATAATTTGCTTGTACCTTGGGATATGATTCCAAGGCATAGGTACACAGGTCTGCGAGGTGCGAGGATATGCAAATTTTTTATTTAATTTTCAAGGATAATGGAAATTATAATTGCGTACATTTAGCGCTAACTAAAATTTTAAGAATCGCGCTACGGTATAGATTTTAAATCGTATAAAATGGAATTTCTCTTCCCAAACTCAATTATATTTCTTTGAATAAATATGTGTAACAAAAAAATTATAATTTCATTCGTTTAAAATTACTATATAGTTATAAAAAATTGTTTATGTTCGTTTGATTCTTTCTTTTTCTTTATATTTTATGTGTCCCAAAGTACAACCAGCTCTGTTCCAAAAGGTACAACACCGCATTGTACCTCGGGACATTTTGCCATTTTATTTCTTATTTTATTTTTCTAATTATTATTCTTTCAAATATCATCACAATAAAAATAATAGTTATTTAAAAAAGTTAGTTGTTCATTAATGAACAATCATTTTCCGAAAAACTCATCACAAAAAAATATAGAACAAAAATTGTAATTTAAAAATTAATAATTGATTCTGATATAATTCAATTTAATTTTTAAATAAACATGAACTGGTTGCACAAAATTCGTTACAAAATAATATGGTAGAACATATTTCATTTAATTGGTTCCAAATTGAAAACAAATACGACACAAATAATTCAACTGCATCGAAACCAATTTAATTTCAATTCATTAACGAAATAAGACCTTTATTAACATGCATTTATTATGCAATAAACTACTAGCTCGAAGCTCGACAATACTGTCCCGACAAATGTATATTAAATTAATTAACTGACGCTGCTGGTGTCACAGGACGTAAAAATAAACGGGAGAAATAACTTTGAATCCAGTTCGTGAATCTAAAATAATTATACAAGAGGAATTGTAGGCGACTGCGTTTTCAACTAAAATAGAAGAAACTTTTAAATTCTTACTAATTACTTTTGGTATGAATTCTCTCCTCAGAATTAAGTTTTCTTCATTAACATTGAAACCAGCAGTGCTTGTTCTACTATTCGATAAGACGGTATACTGTCTGTCTATTTTTATATCTCCAACTTCAAAAAGTTTTCGTGGTTTCAGTCTTCCTGAATGCTACGTCAGTACAATAGAATTTAACTTACGTATCATTTACACAAAATTATTCAGTTTTTAACTTTTATTATTTTGCGCTTGGATAGTATTATAAACACTGAATAAAATAATATAGAAGAATTTCATATTCATAGTAGAGCTATACAGGGTGTTTCTATAGCTCTGCAGGAAACTTTAATAGATTATATAATTTGATATAGGTACCTACTGATTATAGATTTTAAAAAAGATTTTTTTTCAAAAATCGATTAGATTGATTAGAAAACAAATTTTTGAGATTTGTAATAACTCTGTCTTTATTCAAAATAAATAGTATTCAGTGATACTAAATTTCGAAATTAAATACTATATGCCTTTACAATAATATGTAACTCAAAATATGGTACACTCTGTATAGGCAATGTAAAAGCTAATACATACGTTTTTCAGTAAATAACCCCGCGGACGAGTTATTACATAAATCGGGAGCAGACGAATCCAGACAGACGAGTTACCACCGCACCGATCAAAGTGCTCCCACTAGCCGTATAATATGCTACACGAGAAGTAGTAGCAAAAAGGAATGCCATTTGACCAATCTTCGTTAATTACGTGACGACCATCAATCTTTACTTTAAATCAATTAAATCATTATATGGAATTTTTTGCGTACATATTAAAAATGACAAATTATGTGTGTGTTCTAAAACCAAAAATAATGAAAAATGGATTATTAAAGTTGTGACATTATAATTAAAGTATATAATAATTTATGGTACCTAGTGGAGTGTATTGTGTGCTTATATCCTCAGTTGTCTGTCAGAAAAGTTGAATTGCATAAGGTACTTATTGAATAAATTACTTAAAGTATATTCCGTAACTAAACCACGGCGACCATGCGGTTGCGGTTACCCGTTCCGTATCCTAACCAAGAAACAACTTTCAGGATTTGGTTAGATTAAGGAACGCGGTTCCTGAAAGTTTTGGTTACTTTTTCGTGACCATGATAACCAACGATAAACGTTGGTTGTTGTGGTTAGTTTGTACGTTTATATGTTTTGCGGGTAAATATTGGGTTTGTGCATGATTTTATATTAATCGTGGTAAGAGCCGTGTTTGTTATGTTTCTTTTCATCGTTTCTACGTTTTATTAATAAATAATATGATGTTGCAATGTCGAAATTAGTGATAGTGACAGTAGCACTTTAAGTTAAAATAAAAAATTTAAAAAATACTACGAATATGCCGTAACTTATAGCCACATTAACAGTCCGAAATTTATGAAGTTGTAGGAGGCAATTTAAGTAAATAAAGTAAAATAAACAGCTGTATTGTTCTGAAAAGCGTTTGAATATTTTTTGTTTTGATTGTGCTACGACTCAAATTTAGAGCTGTTAACATTGAAATGAATTTCTTAAAATTTCAGTAATACGAAATACACCAAATTTCGGACTGTGAATGCCGCTTAAGTAAAAAAATATGTCAAACACAAGCAAACTGTAAATAAATAAATACATTTCCTACATTACCATCGTAAACAACCAGATATGAGTTTAACTTGTCCCGAATCGTGACCACTTTTTCAAGAACCATAACTAACCACAGATTTACCATTACCAAAACCGCGGTTATTCGCTAATGAGTTACGGAATATACCTACTAATACAAAAGTACTCTACAAAAATTGCCACAAAATTAAGAAACCGTTAAAACACGAACCATTCTTACAAAAATTGATTTTTGCCGGGTGAAACAAGAACTGGCATAAATATATTGGTGGCCAAAGCTAAGAATAGAGCGCATGGTTCACGAATAAGTCGTTAGGAGGCAGCGAACACCAAACGCGTAGAGTTGCAGAGCCGCAGCACACAATACACAAGGTATTATTGCGTGATCAGTGCAACTTAAGAACAAAACCACGGGTATACATAAACATGTGGAAGTCTGCGGGTCGGAATTTGCTGAGTGCTGCACGACGCGACTCATTTTATGTGCTAGAATAGTGTTGCTAAAACTGTGGAACTAACAAACACAGGCGCGAAGAAGCTACGAACTTAATTAAAAATTTGTTGATGGGGAGGGGGCAAAACAGGAGCACTTCCTTAACTTGAAGCGATTTGAAAACATCTGTATTACTTCTTAATCTTTTACAATCAAAAATAATTAATATTGATACTCTTAAATGCTATTTTGACATGCTCCTTTCCAACTGCCCTAACAGAGCAGGGACGTAACTAGAGGTGGGCCTGGGTGTCCCATTTGGGACACACCAAATTGATGGTGTAAATTAGCAACACCCAATAATGTAAACAAAAATTAACACCAAATATTGTTAATATTTATACACTTTGTAGTGTTACATTTCACACACAATTTAGTTAAAATTAACACTAGTATTGGTTATAACAACATTTTTACATGTAAAAAAATAAATTGGTGTTAAATATTTTACACATAATAATATTATATTTAACATATACCTAGTACGTTAAATTTTTACATTCTACTGTGTCAAATTTAACACAATTTTATTTTAATGTTTAACAAGGGATTTAGGTACCTAGTTAAATTTAGCACAAACATTTATTTATGAAACAAATTTAATTTAATTTTTTTGTTTTATAAATTGCTCTTACATACCAAAATATTAAGGTTCTACATTTACGTTTATAATCTTATATCGAGGAACTATGAAATAATTTGTACTCTCATCCTGCGATCCATGTAACTGATATGGAACACAATGAATAAGTTCCCTTAATTTAATTAAAACATATGTTTTCACACAGGGTTAAATTTTAATTCAAAGGTATGGAAATAGAAATTTTTTACTTTTCAGTAAGCACAAAGCACGTCTGCCATGTTACATACATCTAATTGTTGAAACAGGCAGCTGCGTTTCTTTTACAACATACAGTGTTAAAAATACACTGGGCAGTGTTGAAATTTTGAATAATTGTGTTATTTAATACATTATTCTGTGTAAATATTAATTCAACATAGAAATATATTAAATTTGACACAAAACTAACACTATGATGTGTTACAAAACCAAACAACAAATAAAAATGTTAAATTCGACAAAAATAACACTTAACTCTATTGACACCGTTGATGAGTGTAAAAAATACACAATAATGGTGTTACAATTAGCACTATTTATTTAACAGATTTTACAGTGTTAAAATTTAACACTGATATTACACCAAGTTTTTACTGTGTAAGAGATACCTAAATTTAAAATATATAATAATGCCTTACATATACTGGGGAAGATATATAGATTTATAGGTACCTACTTAATTGAGGCAAAATAATCTTTATGAATATGAATAGCGAAAAGATATAGATTTATTTCTGGTTAATGTTGTATTTTTGAATAGAATGTATTAACTTGTCAGTTTCAGTGCTCGTGCAATCTTTATCTATAAATATCATATTCTAACTGGGTAGGTATCTACTGTTTTTCTTATGAAATTAATTTCAGGAGGAAATAAGTCAAATTCCTTCAGCAATGAAAGAAATTTTCGCCTCGCTTCGCTTGGCATACTCATATATTTTTCAAAACAAAAATTTTACTATAAAAAGTGTGGCTCACTTTAATTTTTTACTGACCCACCTAAAAAAATCCTAGTTACGTCCCTGTAACAGAGACTTTAATTTGGTACTATTACTACTCGATATTATGGTTTGATTTAAACAACTTTTTTCATAACTCTAAAAACCAAATTCGATGTTTCAAAAAATTTCAGAAGTAAAAGTAATGATATACTACTGGCTCAATATTGTCCAGCTTTTAGGTTAATCATAATAATTATAAAATTATGTATTATTCTAATACTTTTCCCATATGCTTAGAAGGACTGACTGGTCGAATTTTTAAATTAAATTAAATAGAGAATACATAGGTAGTCCAAAAGAGAAAATCTATATTATTTTGTCTCAAGAAACACAGAATTCAAAGTTTTAACAAATTGAACTGTACCTACCATATTGTTGTCCGGTTTGATACTTTTATACGATAAGTCGTATGGAACGATCGTGTTTGATGGTAATTTGTATTACAAGAAAATCTATTGTACGTACGACAAATACCATAAACAATATGTTTAAACCTGTGTAGCCGTTTTTTTAAGAAAATTGAATAGGCGGTAACGACTTCTATAAACTATTATTGCATAGGTAAACTGAACATTGCATATCAATCTATTGATTGTTATTGAAACATAAAGCTTGTACGTTTGGGGGTGCCCATTAGAAATATGAAAATCTGTTACAATAATTGTATGTAGCCTGTTTTAATATTCATTTTACATAGTTGACAAATCTTCAAAATTATTAAATTGATAAGAAATTTTGAGAACCACCGCGTTAAATGTTTCGTCAGCGTCGGAGAAGGTAGAAACGCACTCCTTGCACTCAATTTCCACATCCATGTTCTATGTTCTCATTCTATGTCTTGTTCTTGTTATCATGTGCTTCATTATAATAATGTTGTACTATGTTTTAATGTGCGACGATCGATGCTGTGACTTAGGTACTTTAGATTTCAACCTACTTTATCTAATGTCTCCGCTTCTAATTTTAAATGAAAAATTATTTCCTTTGATAACAAGTGTTAAATAATGAAATTATTTCATATTCTTTGATGTTAATGTAGAGTCAGTATCATCACATTTTAATCATAAATGTCAGCTTAATTTATTTAAAAGAATTACCGTTATGCTCATTTCATAAATGAAACAACAAGAAATAAAATTACAATCTTTGCAATTTAAAATGTATAAATCGTAATTTAGTAGCAGATAGTATGTTTCTACAAGTAGTCCTGGACCTGACTATGGTTCTGTAGAAAAAGTTGAGTAGGGAGAATTTTTCTTCAGCAATGGTTAGTAGATGGCTTAGTGAGTATTTTTTACTCGGGTGGCCATCCGCCACCTGGTACATTTTCAGACTATGACGTCATGAAGATGGCGCCCGCTTTAATTCAAAAGAACCCAATATCTCTGCTAATACTTACCCGATTTGCATGGAAATTTCGACAAATTGTTGTAATTATTATTTATAAAGTGAGTAGCAATAAAAATTATTGTTATTAAATTGTAAATAATATAATACAAAATAAAATATCAAGAAAATTTGTTTTTACCTCTCGCCTCATATTCTATAAGAGAGGTACAGTTTATTTTTCTTGTGGTAGGCTCACGTCATTATTTTCCGAACTAAGAATTAACGAACATCATATCTCCTGTCTTCGTCCTACACGTGCCTACCCCACTTATCTTAAAATTCAACGTTTGTCTAATGACTGCATCTCTTTCTCACTAAAGACATAAAATGCGATAGAGCAACATCGCTTCATCAGTATGGCCGAACAGAAACGTGACGCCCAAATTTTCTCCCACTACTGTTGATTTGATTCGTACGAATGTGAATGATGACGTGAAGCCTACCACAAGAAAAATAAACTGTATGTACCTATAGTAATGGGTCAAAATTTTCGAATATGAGTTTTTGGTGGATAAGCACGTTTCAGGGTCTCTAGAATACGAATTTAATATTTTCACGATGATGTCTGTGTGTGCGTGTGTGCGTATGTTTGTATGTATGAACGTATGGACTGGCGATTTTTCGTCCACGATAACTAAAAAAGTATCAAACCGTTTATAACCAAATTTCATATTTAAGGTATTAATAAGAATCTTAACACCGGATAACATTTTGGTAGACATCCGTAAAGCGGACGTAGTACTTTTTGAAGCTTGGTAAAGTTTTACTTAAATATATTGGTACATTATTTATTTATGACAATTTTTGCAATTAAAAATAAAAGAAAATATAATTATCTATGGGTACATTTAATTATAAATACAATTTGCTGAATCTGGTAGTATTTAACAATAAAATAAAGTACAATTAATATTCTATTTTTTTGAAATTCCAATATCTAGTTGTCCATGATATGATGACACGATTGTTCGCTTAGAACCCTGTGAATTTGATTTTGAAGTAATAGTTTGATGCCGAAAAAAAATTTAATAAAATATCCCAGTAATTTTATTGGAGCATGTAATTGTTTAAAATGTGCTAAATCCTCCTGCACTTGTAGAGAAAATAAAGTAAGCTGTTGCTCTTTTTGTAAATGCAAAAGTATTGAGGGGTCTGATTCGACTTGTAAAAATCTTTTTCAGATGAAGTTGAAAATATTTTTGTAATATTATACTATTGAAACAAAGTACAATACAGTATAAAAATTTATATAAACATAATAATTTTTTTATTTATAGTACTATCATTGTATTATCTTTTTGTCCAATATTTTTACCGATTTTGTTGCAATATACATTATATTTTGTGAAAATATGGAGAACAAATAAAAAAGTGATTTTTATGATTTTCTTATTTTATTTCTATTTAAAATATAAATAAACAATAATAATTATTCTTGCTACTCACTTTATAAGTAATAATCACTTATAATATCACATGTGCATTAATTCTTTCCGGAAAATTTTTTGAGTGCTTTCCAACGTCATAATTATCTCGAGTGGAACACGGGAGCTAATTACGTAGTTGTAATGCACGATAAAAAATTTCCTCGACATGAATTAATGCACGAGTCCATATTCGGTAAGAAAATCGCAATGACACCGCCGCTCTATATTTTTAAATTCTTTTTATAGTAGAAACTTGAAATAATCACTAAATTTTTATGTTACATTAATAAATATGTATTAATTACCTTATTTATTGCTTATTTCCACTCAAAATGACAATTTAACCAATTTTTAATTTAATTTCAAACTGACATTATGACAGAAAAGTTTCCACTTATTAATTTCAGTTAAGTTACTCAAGCTACTAGTAGGTAAAAAATTTCCGCAAAATTTTTATATAACCCATATGGTTACTATTATTGTAATGAATTCTTCCATTGGCTGTTATTTGTGTCATGCGATTTTCACAATAATTTGTCGAAATTTCCATTCAAATCAGGTAGGTATAGTAAGTATTAACAGAGATATTTGGTTCTTTTAAATTAAAGCAGGCGCCATCTTTAATTGTACTTTATTTTATTGTTAAATACTACCAGATTTATCAAATTGTATTTATAATTAATTGTACCCATAGGTAATTATATTTTCTTTTATTTTAAATTGCAAAAATTGTCATAAATAAATAATGTACCAATATATTTAAGGAAAACTTTACCAAGCTTCAAAAAGTACTACTTCCGGTTTGCGGATGTCTACCAAAATGTTATCCGGTGTTAAGATACTTATTAAAACCTTAAATATGAAATTTGGTTATAAACGATTTGATACTTTTTAAGTTATCGTGGACGAAAAATCCTCAGTCCATACGTTCATTGTTCATACATACATACATACGCACACACACAGACATCATCGTGAAAATATTAAATTCGTATTCTAGAGACCCTGAAACGTGCTTATCCACTAAAAACTCATATTCGAAAATTTTGACCCATTACCTCTCTTATAGAATATGAGGCGAGAGATAAAATAGTATATTACATTACAAGTCATGAAAATGTTTCATTGCAGACGAGGAGGCGTTTGAAGAATGCGAGGATGCGCAGCGTCCGAGCATTTCTTCAAAGCCTCCGAGTCAAGCAAAGACATTTTTATGACGCGTGATGTATTCTTTTTTTTTTTAATCGGCAATTAAGCTTAAAATTATAAAAAAAAATTAGGTTTGCATAAATCATCAGAGCTGTGACAAATCATCAGAGCTGTCACAAATTTTAGAAAAAGTTGTCATGACAAGTAAACAAAGTTGAAAGTAAAAATGACTAGGCATGAAAATAAAATTTTCATGCCTAGTCATGAAAATCTTACTTTCATGCCGCAAATTAGTCTGGAAATGACGATTTTCATGCCGATTTTGAAAAAACAAATTTTCTTGATATTTTATTTTGTATTATATTATATACAATTTAATAACAATAATTTTTATTGCTATTCACTTTATAAATAATAATTACAACAATTTGTCGAAATTTCCATGCAAATCGGGTAAGTATTAGCAGAGATATTGGGTTCTTTTCAATTAAAGCGGGCGCCATCTTCATGACGTCATAGCCTGAAAATGTCCCAGGTGCGGGATGGCCACCCGAGTAAAAAACACTCACTAAGCCATCTACTAACTATTCCTGAAGAAAAATTCTCCCTAGTCAACTTTTTCTACAGAACCATAGTCAGGTCCTGGACTAAAGTAGGTAAGGTAACTGTTATGCAAGGGGGGAAAATCACATAATTGCTTACTTCTACTAATATTACAACACTAGAGCTGAAAGGGGAGAAGTATAATATGTTCGGAAAAGATTTATGAGAAACATATTCTGGAATTAAAAAGCAGTTACAATTTACAATACTATACTGTAATAAGTATATAGCAAAAAATGTTTCATTCACTTAACAAAAGTCGCACTTTCAGATATACCTAATCACAAATCTATTACAAACTGTCCGCGATGTGGTGACCGGTACGTCATTAGTTTCTGAACTAATAATAAACACGCATTATGTATATCTCTCTTTGTCATATGCATGCTTGTTCATTCGTTGGTTAATGTTACGTCTGTCTAATATGTTTATCTCTTTTCCACTAATATACTTAAAAAGAGAACGATACATTTACGTCAAGAGAAATGTCAAACACTGCTTATCATTTCAGGTTATGTTTTGTAGGAAATTTAGGAATATTCGCAATGTTGTATAAGGAACAGAAACTACAAATAATAATAATATAACTATACTCACAGCAGAAAGCATAACACAGCCGTAAACTACTAAATACTAATAACCTCAAATACAGAATTGCTAATGTCAAAACATACCAGTGAATCTAAAACAATGGTTCTCGTTATTAAATATGAAACAAACCCATTGCCATCAGAATTCAATTTTTAGGTAATTTATAATGATAATAGCTTGAAAAATTATTACTATTTAATTTTTATATTACATAATTCTTAATTAAAATTTGATATTTACTTATAGTTCTTGTTCATCATGAGTGACTGGTTGAGAACCTCTATGACGTCAATTAATTTTCTCCCACCTAAAAAATTTAACCCATACGAATATGTTTGATGACGTACCGGTCACCACATCGCGGACAATCTGTATATTACTGTGTTAGCTAGCCCCGTATCTTTTCAGAACATTCTTTAGGAATTTATTTGCTATAAAAATGGTAAATGCATGTTTTTGGTAGGTAACATAATGGTAATGGTATTGGTATAATTAATATGTTTAAGGAAAACTTACGGCAACCCCTAATGCCCTTTTCCGTTTTTCCGAAAAAGTTTCTTTAAAGTTAAACAAGTACTAGGAGCTGTCATAAAAAAAACTGTCAATACCGTTTACACGGGGAAATAAATTATTTCCTCGTATGAACAGGGTATAAGGTAAGATCACAAGTCAGAGTTTAATGTCAATTATAAATTCTGTTACCATAGTTTTATAAGTTGATTCATAATATTACTTTTCATTTAATGCTGGATATAGTTGGTCCGCGATGTGGTGATCGCTACGTCATCAAACATATTCTTCTGGGTTAAATTTTTTAGGTGGGGGAAAATTAATTGACGTCATAGAGGTTCTCAACCAGTCACTCATGATGAACAAGAACTATAAGTAAATATCAAATTTAAATTAATAATTATGTAATATAAAAATTAAATAGTAAATAATCTTTCATGCTATTATCGTTATAAATTACCTAAAAATTGAATTCTGATGGCAATGGGTTTGTTTCATATTTAATAACGAGAACCATTGTTTTAGATTCACTGGTATGTTTTGACATTAGCAATTTTCTATTTGAGGTTATTAGTATTTAGTAGTTTACGGCTGTGTTATGCTTTCTGCTGTGAGTATAGTTATATTATTATTATTTGTAGTTTCTGTTCCTTATACAACATTGCGAATATTCTTAAATTTCCTACAAAACATAACCTGAAATGATAAGCAGTGTTTGACATTTCTCTTGACGTAAATATATCGTTCTCTTTTTAAGTATACTAGTGGAAAAGAGATAAACATATTAGACAGACGTAACATTATCCAACGAATGAACAAGCATGCATGTGACAAAGAGAGATATACATAATGCCTGTTTATTATAAGTTTAGAAACTAATGACGTACCGATCACCACATCGCGGACCAACTATACCTATTTTTTACTCAAATGAAACAATGGAATAATTTATTTTTGAAAAAGTGCATTAAAAATGACACAATGACAGCCATAATGTAAAATGACGTTTGAGCTGCGATTTTTCAAATATTCCAAGAATAATTTATCCAATTGGAAATACCGACTCTATGTTTATACATAATTCAGAAATCCTAGCCTATAACTTGGGTAAATAAATATGATATTTACAAATTAAAAATCGTATCCAGGATTAATGTAATATTTCGACGAAAACCATCGAAAGAAAGGAAGCAATGAAGCAAATCATTTTACATAATCATGTTGCAAACGAATCGGTAAAATACGTAAAATCAAATATAGTTACCGACCGAAACGTTTGCAAGAGGAGATGTAAAATAATTGTTTGCTTACTTAAGATTCATCGTCCAATGATTTTCTTCTGAATATGTTATTTAAATTTCCGCCATGGTAACCAAGTGATGAATTATTTTTGGTACAGTTGTGCGTAAATAGGTTTAGACATTTTTGTGTCTGTAAAATTAAATCTTACAGGAATCGTGTGGCAACAAGAGTTTCCTAACATCTTACAAAAGATAAGCTAGCAGTTTTGGCTCGTAATTTCCGTTTCTGGTTTGATTATCCGTTTTAATATTTTGATATATTTTAATAAATATTACTTGTTCAGCAAGATATGAGATTTATTTTTGGTAATTGGAAACTGGTGTATAGAATACACCGCGCACTTAGTTATGTTCCATAAAGAACGCCGGTATTTATAGTTAAATGACATAATGAAATTTAGGTTTAGGTAAAAACTAAAAGTAAATACCAAACGTTTATATTATAGAAGCAAATTAATCCTGAACAAAAGCACTTTTTTAAACATTGTCAAAAGTCTAAGTATAAATTTTCGTAACTGTTCCTATGAAAATATCCGATAGTATTTTGGATCAACTGAATAACTGTCATAATAAATCATGTATTACCATGTCAGATTCAGCTTTAAAAATACCTATAACTAGGTAGTACCTACTCATTCGTGAATAAATAATACGCTTATTTGTCGGTTCTAATTAGATTTCAATTGTTTTCGGCTTAGTGCGTAATGTATTGTCAAACAAACTGTTTAACACGTTCATCTATCATTATCGTGGATTACCTGTGACCTAAATAAAAGATACAAGCCGATGCTTTATCTCAATCAGAAGTAGAACCATTTGAAATTTATCAATTTGTTTTGTACTTCGAGAAGACCATGTGCATTCAATTGGAATCTAAGGAATTTCCAATAAGCTATTCGGCTAAATTCTTCAACTTGATCGTTAATTGTCACTTTCAAGGAAAACTGATAGTTATAGTTATAAACCATAAAATAATTTTATTCGGTACAAAACTGATATGAAAAAAATGATATCTCAACATACCGTCCTAGAAGTTGTATTGATATTGCTACTTTTTATTTTATGAGTGGTATTCGATTCATCCTTCTAAATCAATTCCTATAAAGTTCGGCTTAAATATGAATCGGGATATATCCTTCAAAATGACTAATAAAAATTGCAATAAAGTTTCATATTTGTAAAAAAGTACCTATACCTCTACAATAAAAAGTTTTAAAAGTCCAACAATATTACTTTTGAACTATGACTTGAACAAGAACTTCTTAGTTTTATTCAAACTAAGAGCTAATATAAAATGGAAAAGTAAAATCATAATCATACCTAGTCCATTTTGTTGAATTTTAATGTTTTATTTTTTTAAATAACAATGTGTACTAAATGTAGATAGTAATCTACAATTTGAATTCAAAACGTTGTTTCTATCTAGCACCATTTCCCAATTAAAAGAAGTTAGAAATTCTACAAATTTGTTACAATTTTGAATTATCTGCCTATAAACCAATGAAAACAAAAAATAAAATATTTGAGTGTTAATGTCAAATTAATTTTTGACTTTTGACAAATTGAAATTGAAATTATTTATAAATTTATGATAAACTTTAATAATAGGTAAATATTATAAAAACTACAATTCCCTTCTACAATGGTATATTTGTGAGTATTAGTAAGTAACCTTCATTTTAATACACTTATATTTAGGGCTGTTCGTTTAAATCGATATATCGATATTATATCGATATATCGATATATCGAATAACGATATTTCGAAGAAAAAATATCGATATATTGATATATCGATATAATTGATATATCGATATTTGATTTACTGATATATCGATATATCGATGTTTGATATATCGATATATCGGTGTTTGATATATCGATATATCCTGCCTCTGTGTGATTCTTCGTTCCAGAATTAATTATGTTGTTTTATTTGTGCATTACTTTATGGGTACGGGCGGAGCTCAAATCTTACTGCCGCACAATGACCTTTTTCAGATTTCTTTCATCTCAAATAGTATACCTGTGTAATTTGTAAAAATTATACTGTATTTTTTTTTAAATAAAATTGAATCGTGTCTCAAAATTTATACAAGGGCGAACAGAACATACTATAACATAAGTATAACATCTGTTTTCTGTTTATACACAAAGGTATTCCGCGAAATAATATCAAAAAATTGAAGTAAAATTAAAGAGTCAGAATTGTCGACTCCATTTGTGTTCTCTGCTGTACTATGTAGCTGTACTAACTATGCCACTTAGCTAGGAGGGACGGAAATAGGGACAGGGGCAATAAAATCTTTTGAATTTGAAAACTTATTCATTGGAATAATACCTAATTTTATGTTTCTGTTTACTTCTTAAATAATAGTTATACTCGTTTACGAGTTGTGTCCCGTCGTAAAGTAATTTGATCATTCGATATTGTAAGCGTAAAACATGAGTGGTAAACGTAGTATTGTGTGGGAAAATTTTGACAGATCCGATGAAAAGTCTGCGCAATACATACATTGCATAAAATCGTGACTAATAAAGGCAACACATCAAAATTTGTATATTTAAAAACCAAACATCCCTTTGCTCATGTGGAAATGATAAGAAGCAAGAAAATTGAAGAAAATGCAAGATATCGATATATGGATACATTGATATATCGATATATCGATACACCGCTATATTATCGATATATCGATACATTGATATATCGATACATTGATATATCGATATTATCGATATTAATTTTATATCGAGTATCGATATTCAAATTGGAATATCGAACAGCCCTACTTATATTAGCAAAATAAAAATAGTAGAGTATTGCGAGAGGTCATGTTTTGGCCACATCAGATTTTTTGAATTGCGTCATAAATTATGTTTTAATTCGATCGGATTATAATGAGTGGGAGTAGGAGTTAAAATCAAGATCTCGAGTCAACCGTTTGTCCGATTCTCATGATATTTTGCACACAGGTCACAGGTCTCTTTTGACCAAAGCCATATTTTAAGGTACCTATATGTTTTTTATTCGATGGAACAATTAGGGGTGGGGGTTAAAAATGTATAATTTTATCCGGGCAACGCCTCAGATAGTAATGGATAAAAATATGCCTCTATGTAAATTTCTGAACGTAACAAGGTACGAATTTATTCAAAAATTAATAACAATAATTTATAACTGATAGTACGAGTATATTAATTTAAAAATATCACAAATATGTTATGTGTTCAGATTCAGATAAACTGCAAATTATTAAATGAAGTCCTAGTAATCCCAACTGCATCAATGCAAATTAGCGTCGTGTAGTCATAACCTCAACATGAGACACCAATTTATAATAAAACAAAAAGGTTAAGGGGTCACGGTCCCCTCGGTCTTGACTTTATGTGCGCCATTGGTGTGTGAGGAAGGACATATAGGAACCTACCCTGGAACCCGAGGCCATTAGCGTTGCATGCAGCGGTGATAGCGGCGGATGTTCTTAGCAGCGCCCCCACAAACACCTCACGTCCCCCTCCACCTCCCTCCCCCCGGCGCTTCCACCGCGAACCGAATGCAGATCTGATTAGAGCGCGCGCGACGCACACACCTTGAATGACGAATTTGCATTAGAAGCGATTCGCGAGCACCGAATGCCGATCGGAACTTTTATTTCGGATGAGCGTTTACCTAGCGCAGGTATGCGTACCAAGAGAATGGAATTAAAAATGTTTTCTGGCGTAGAACTGAAAAGAGTTAATGTCAATGTGAAAATGGATTATTAAAGATCTGGAGCAGATTTGTGTAAATACTGAAGATTGCTACAGGGTATAAATTTAAGAAATCGAGAATAATAATAATTAGAGTGCTTATAAATTTTACATTACCTACTTGAAAAATAAATTATTACAGAATTCAGTTGAATTAAATAGAAAATCGCATGACACAAATAACAGCCAATGGATGAATTGATTACAATAATAGTAACCATGGTTATATAAAAATTTTCTCGGAATTTTTTTACTAGTAGCTTGAGTAACTTAACTAAAATTAATAAGAGGAAACTTTACCGTCATCTGTCACTTTGACATTAAATTAAAAATTGGTTAAATTGTTATTTTGAGTATAAATAAGCAATTAATAAGGTAAATAATAAAGTATTTTCTAATGTTAAATACAAATTTAGTAAATATTTCAAGTTTCTATTGTAAAAAGAATTCAAAAATAGAGCGGCGGTGTCAATGCGATTTTCTTATCGAATATGCACTCGCGCATTAATTCATGCCCAGGAAATTTTTTATTGTGTATTCCAACAACGTAATTAGCTCTCGTGTGCTACTCGAGCTAATTTAGACGTTGTTGAAAATTTCCGGAAAGAATTAATGCACATGTGATATTATCAGTGATAATTTATTGAAAATTTTTTATTCATTATGTGTTACTATTGTTTTAACAATAAATTGTGTATTTCTATTTGTGACATTAATTGTAAATTTTAACATTATTTTATATTTAATAATTTGCTTAAGGTGTTATATTTGTTGTAGAACCCTAAGGAAGGCTATAGTAATAGCCGGAATGTTGGTGTAAATTAAATAATTATATTGAATCCGATTAATTACTATCCTTCAATAAACAAATAATATAAAATTAATATGAATCGTTGCACTGGTTGCTTTGTAATGCGCTAACAGTAAATAATTAGTTTAATAAATATTTGAATTTTCTTTGTACTTGCAAACAACCCCTATAAATTGAAACTACCGATTAGAGACTCATTATTTCAACAAACTTGCTAATTTAAACTTACTCTTTACTACTATGTCATCAATTTAAGAAATAAAATATTTGTTTTGTACTCGTAAACATCTTTTCTATTAAATCAAAATACAAAGACAAACTTGTGAAATGCAAACAATGATAATGGAATTGAAATACCAGAGAATCACATGATTTTTGTTGGTTTCGTGTAGGAAACAAATTCAGCGTGTATACCTGTCATCAAAGATCATTGGTCGTCGAGTTTACTAATTCCATTCTCCTTCATTCATTCCCCCAGTATTCGTTATCTTAATGAAGTCTGCGTTCCGACGGCAAGAAAGAAAAGAAATTTCTCTTTATCTTTATGCGCGCATGCAATCTCGTTTGCTTATTGCGGCGTCGTCTTGCGTTTGCATCGCCATCACCATTGCCCAGCGAGTGATTCGCTGTCTTCGTCCACCGCTGCCGATATTGTCTGCCAGGGTAAATAGTTATTACCAGCTGATAAGAAGGCAGATATTACGGAATCGATATGTAACGACCGGGTACCGGCAGGTGAATTGTGCCGTTGCTGCTATAAATTGAATAATTTGTTAAAAGTGTTGACGTACCTCACCTGAATAAAATGAATTTATAGTTTATTTTTCCTTTCAATTGGTTTGAAAAATCCATTAGATTAATTTATTGATAAATTTGCTTTTGTTTGTTATCTGTAAAATGGATCTTAAATTCTTTAAAATTATTATTAATATTAATACTGTCTGATGGATACATCAGACAGTATTAATGCACAATGCACCAGGATGCACTTTTTAATGATCGTAGTAATATAGGTAAACTTTATTTACCGTTGATGTTCATTAAATAATTATTAAGGATACAAAAGAATTGCAACAGAAATATTAGTCATTTTTCTTTCGATTTTATTTTTCCAATATTTCATCACGCCAATAAAAATAACACTCATTGAAAAACATTATGGTTGTAAAAACATTTAGCTTCAATTCAGGCAAATAACTTTAAAGATAAATGATAAATTGTAGATAGTATAGGCGAGTGAAACAGTTTTTTGTAGTTAACCTTTACTTAATAATTATACCATTTTTACTTCGTCGATCGTATCGTGATTTTTGACAGTTTGATATTTTGATGAATCTTCACGATTAAGACCTGGCAGAACCCAAAAATTATGGTTTTAAACAAATGCGGTCTGTGGGTCTATCTGGATGTTAAAAACGCGTTAAAGTTTTGGACTAAAAATTTATTTTTAAGATTTTGAACCAAAAACTGACTTCAAGTTCGTTAATGAATTTAATACAACTAGTGGAATATCAACTTAATTAATCAAACATTTTTAGTACTTATCCTTAAAATACTATCGAGTTTGCGGTATCAAATTAAAGCTCTTGGGAAAGGAATTCTGCTAGAAGAAAAAAAAACATAAACGATCGTCGATTGTTTTTTAAAAATAAATTATTCAAATTACTTATACCGGAGTTTGGTGTCAATTTAAAGCTCTACGAGAGATAAGTTTAGTAGAAATGTAAAATATGACATAAATGCGCTTGTCAATTGTTTCTCCAAATGTGTTATCAAATAATTAAAATTGTCTGGTTGATAAATTTAAATCGAGGTATCAAAAACAACTATATACAGTTAAAATTTGTACCTACCCGTAATTATGAATCACCCTGCATTTAGTGCACTACTACTGTATGAAACTTTTAAGTGTCAAAGGACGGTAGTGAAGTATTATTACATATAGGTAAGTATCACATATTTTATCTAACATCCAACTTGCACAAACAAATGCATGTATACCTATGCTTATGTTTTCCATTGCCTTTGACAACAGATAAATTTTCGATTCATATTTCTATTTCGTTTGTAAGAACAATATGATATTTTCAAACAGGCGATATATCTCTAGATTTTCTATCGTAATCGATATCCATGAGCAGGAATATTCTTGTAATATCATCGCACAGCTAGATAGATATTTTTAAATTTATATACACCTATATCCCACCAAGAAACGAATCCATCCATGCAGTTTAAATGTCATGAATAGGAGGGATTTGGAAGGTTTCGGAAAATTTCTTTCAAAAGAAAACCTGGTATTACCTATAGAAGCTGAAACTCATGTTTAGACAATAGAAAAAAATATGAAACTCCAAACAATTATATAATAAAATTAGAATTATGTAGTAAGCTTGTAAGTAGGAGGATACTTGCGAAATAATGTGTTATTGCCTTTTGTTGTCTTTATTTGTGTGAAATAAAATGTTTGTATTCGTGAGAGATGATTTACAATAAGTTTAGTAGGTACCTACTTACTAGAAATAGAAAATATGTAAAATTAAATGTATATGTTAATAAAATCAAAATGATTTGAATTGTATGTGTAATTTTTCATTTAGTTAATTAAAATATAACATACTACTCGTAAAATCAGTGTAGGTACTGTTTTTACTTCCTTGTACGAAGTAAGGAAGTATTGTAATCGCGAAAAATTTCGGTTCTCAGATTTTGACGGAAATATCCGTTTTGACCTTTTCTGAATCCATTATGACTAGTTTCGACGTGACGTCTGTACGTACGTACGTACGTACGTATGTACGTACGTATGTACGTACGTACGGACGGACGTATGTGTGTCGCATAACTCAAATACGGTTAGACGTAGAAAGTTGAAATTTTGTATTTAGGACTGTTATAGCATCTAGTTGTGCACCTCCTATTTTTGGTTTCAGTCTACAAACCGGAAGTAGTACTTTTTAAAAATATTTCGATAAATATTTAATTTTAGACAATTTTTTTTATTTTAAATGAAAGATTATGTGATTATTACCTAAAATCGGTATTTTATAAATATTTTTGTATCTGCTATCATTTAAAAATAATTAAAGTATATATTTATAATTTATAGTATTTCGGTATCTTGTAGTCCATGATCGATTAACATTTGTTACTACGTAAAATTTAAATGATTATGACATGACAGTGACAATAGTAAAATATGCTTTATATCTTCTTCTGCAGTTTAAATAAAATGACTAAAATATATTTGTGAGTATACTAGTATAATAAGTTAAAAGAATTTTTAATATTATTTTACATTTTAGTTATTAAGAAAAGTATGAACACACAAGGCGTACAAGGAAGTCATGTGGTGTCCACGTCAGATTTTTTACTTCCTTGTACGGAGTAATAAGGAAGTATTGTAATCGCGAAAAATTTCGGTTTTCAGATTTTGATGGAAATATCCGTTTTGACCTTTTCTGAATCCATTATGACTAGTTTCGTAGTGACGTCTGTACGTATGTACGTATGTATGTACGTATGTACGTACGTACGGGCGTACGTATGTGTGTCGTATAACTCAAATTCGGTTAAACGTAGAAAGTTGAAATTTTGTATTTAGGACTGTTATAGCATCTAGTTGTGCACCTCCTATTTTTGGTTTTAATCTACAAACCGGAAGTAGTAAATTTCGATAAATATTTAATTTAAGACAAATTTTTTTAGTTTAAATGAAAGATTATGTGGTTATTACCTACAATCGGTATTTTATAAATATTTTTGTATCTGGTATCATTTAAGAATAATTAAAGTATATATTTATAATTTAGTATTTCGGTATCTTGTAGTCCATGATCGATTAACATTTGTTACTATGTAAAATTTAAATGATTATGACATGACAGTGACAATAGTAAAATATGCTTTATATCTTCTTCTGCAGTTTAAATAAAATGACTAAAATATATTTGTGAGTATACTAATATAATAAGTTAAAAGAATTTTTTATATTATTCTACATTTTAGTTATTAAGAAAAGTATGTACATGTACACACAAGGCGTACAAGGAAGTCATGTGGTGTCCACGTCAGATTTTTTAGGATTATAAATGAAATTTTATTTGACGACCAATTATTTTGCAATTTGCGTTGCGAAACGCTGGAAGTACCTATATATTAAATTCAAAAATTCCAAGTCAAAATAGATACTATCTTAAAATCCATATAACGACATATTGAACGAAAAAATCCGAAAAATTGTTGTTTTTAGGCAGTAAGAGAAAAATAAATCATATACCTACAGTATAATTTTTTTCATAAATCGACTTTTGTTAATAATTATATTAAACGTCATTCTTCTTTTATTACCTGCAACACATGTCACTTGGTATACATAACGCAGATACATAAACATTCGCAAACTTCTCATAGCATGTTTTAAAACTGATAAAATAAGTTATGAAACATTGCGAAAGGATATGAATACTCATTCGTGCAATTAAAACTGCAAAATATAACCATAACATTTCGCTCACGCAAAAAAAACAAATCTATAATTAGTGGCATTTTATGGCCCCTAGCTATAAAAGGAAAATAAAACGACTAATAAACATGCATTTTATAACTAGAAATAAACCTACAGCAATAATTTCGATATTTCCGAGTATTCTCGCGTTGATTTTAATATTTTTTAGTAGTTCAAAAACTAAAATTATGACCTTTTTGTTTCACACAGATTTTTATAAATTATTTAACCATCGATTAGACACGCAGTCTTCAAACGTAGATTGCCTGTTTTCAAAACGGAATAGTAGTTCTCCAGAAATATTTTTTACTGAAGCGTGCATCAGAGTAGCTGTTAGTAATGCTGTCGATCTGTGCGTTCGTGGAAGCTATTAGAACTGGAAGAGGACAAGTCTACACCTTTAGACTACCATTTTTTTTAGTTTTGAGAGTACTGATAAGCATTAATTGTTCTTAATAAAGCTGTAATTAATTTTTAAAGTTTGTGTGACGTAGATGTATAGCTGAAAATCTTCTCAAACAATGAGGCTGGAATTAAAATGTAGGTACTCCATGTAAAATCAACTGTTTCTAAATGTTACAAAATATAAATACAAATTGGTAGTTTCTTTATTACTGAAGTGTAACAAGATAGCCCCAAACATATTTGCGCGACAAAGACATTAGTTCTCTAGTATAATATTGAATTACAGTTGACAGTTTAAAGCAATAATTTAAGAAAACAGATGTAAACGCAGAGAAATCGTGGGACACAATATTTCTTAAACTTCTTAAAATCGTTGTCCAAACGGATGTCATAAACTAATCACCATGAACAAAATGTCATGTTCACTCAAAGCTATTAGTCTGTCACCATTTCTCTGTGGGTCCGAGGCTAGGGACATGGACGCGACGTTCTTAAATTTCCCAAATTCTGAAAACTACCCCTCTTGTAACTAAAATCTAAGTCCATCCCCTAGACCAATGAAAATAGTTATTATATAAAATGTTAACGAATAGTAAGCTAGTTTTTAAGAGTCGATTTGAGTAGGGATGTTTCGGAGGCAAACAAAGGTTATATAAGCCATAATCTTCGTTTGCAGAACGCTTAAGTAATCATTTTTAAAATCAATCAGATCAGTTCTAAATTTTGTATAAGTCAATTGTATTAAAGATAACAGTCTAAATTTCATTATTAGAGTCAAACACTTTTGCTAATCAAAGATCGAGATAGATTTGACAGTTAAGTCTACTTAGTTGGATTCCAGTTGTGAAGTTGATATAAATAATTCAAGTTATAGTGGAATATCAGTATAGTGAGATATTGAAAGTTGTGGATTAACAAGCTTGATGTATGTAAGTAGAAACTACTAATTTTTGTAACTAACTTGGAATCAATTGAGTGATCGGGTTAAGTCTTGTGTTCCTAACATAGTGATACATTCTTTAAGAGTTATTAAGCACGGTGATTTATATCTAACATAGAGTCAAGGATCCGCTGTTTTTAACTAACACGATTAAATCTCTCCGATCGATCGGCTCTTAAAAAGGGAATTTGTTTTATAATTATTCAAGTGTAATAGTGTAGCAAGGTTTATATTTAAGGTTATATTGTATTTTAAACTGATTCGAATATATAAGATTAATTGTTGATGTTTTTTCCAAATTTCATTACGAACTTCTGTTTGAGGTTTTTTCGGCCTTAATCAATTAATATCGAATTGATTATAGGTTTTTCCCTTAGACGCTTAAGACACATGTCGGAAGTTTCGTTTTTATAAATTCATTTTGATTATAGTATAATTAAACTCTATTTATTTTTTTAAATATAACCCAAGTAGCACACGAAGCTGTAAAAAAGCTGCGGTGACGTTGCTGCAGCAAATAATAACAGCAATATAGCTACCGCAGCTGGCATCGCAGCGTAATTATAACGTTGTTAAAGAGTTGTCATAGCCAAAGTGGTAAAAGATTTTCTTGCTTTGAAAATGTTGTCACAGCCATTTAGCTGTGACCACTTGGCAAGTAATACAGTCAAAATACAGCCATTTAGTTGTTTGGCCTTAAAATAACTATTTGGTTGTAGTACGTAGATATAATAGCTGTATTTTGTATGTCTATGTTACATATGTATGCGTGTACCTAAGAAGCTAAACTTACAAATATACATGATACCTATATCATAATCATAAAGATTATAAGTCAAAATTTGCACTCTACAATACTCAAAATTTACAAGAAACATCATTTGGTCGTTAAATGTAGTACTACGAAATAAAAGATGCGCTTCAAAAATAACAATAATTTAGTTATTTATTTATTAATATGGAAATTATTTAATTTTTCTTTATGGCTAATTATAGTTTTTATATGTTTACAATGCAAAAATATCAAGTTACAAATGGTTTTCCGTTATGTGTAATGCAGCAATAGTGATTAAATACTTCTTGTTTAAGTAAAATTTTCTTGTTTTCAAAATGGCTGTCTCTCTTCACGGCTACTTTGATTAAAAAGATGTCTACTTGTCTGAAATACAGACATATAGCTTGTGTGGAATGAAATATTGCCCAATAATAGCCATTTAGATTATACAGTTATTTGGTTGCAATATGGTTGTCAATGTATGTACATGCAATATACTAGAAAACAACTATTTGGCTGAAATGATGTACAATAATTTACATACGAAAGCCAAATAGTTGCAAGAATAGTCACTGCAGCCATCTAGTTATATTCATCCCTACTGCAGCTACCTACCAGTAATTATGAAAATATAAACATAACCTCTGCATAAAATCAGGCTACCTTATTTTTCAAGTAAAATGTTCAAATTCAAAATTGTACAAACAATAGAAGACAACAAGGTGACACTTTGTGTTGTGCCCGAAAACTGGAAAAATGTAATATTGTTTTTGCTTCCGGATAAGAGGGGCGTAGCTCTTAGAAAAGATGTCAACAATTGGCTCAGTTACAGTCAGTTTTGGAATTGTGGCTCTATTTGTAATTATTCAGATAGACTGAAAGTTCATTATTTTTAAGTGTTGTTTTCTCTGATACACTTGATACCGACTAAATTTGGCCATGACTTTGTCGGTTAAGAATATAACAAATGGTTTACAGTTAAAATTGTGGAAAATTTCGTAGATTTTCTAAGCTTCAGAATGTATTTTATAACCAAAATTACGTACAAATTTTAAAGCTTTGATTTGGTATTTATATTTTGCTTCAAACTACATTTTGCAACTAAAATTATGGACATATTTCGACAGCTGTTAGTTTGTATGAACTTATAGCTGTAAAATACATTTAATAGCTCACAATACAGAAATAAAGCTTTAGCTGTTATTTTTCTATATAAGTTAGTAATCAAATCTATTTTACAGCTGAAATTGTGGACAATAAAGCTGTGGCTGTATTTTTGCATTTTTGATGATTGTAAAGCGAACTTTACAGACAGAAAAATGGTTGGATGGTTAATATAGCTGCAATTTAGTTTGCGATAACACTTATTTGGACAAAAAAAATAACACAAAATACAGCTAAAAATAAAGCTAATATATAGCTAAAACAAGGCTGCCACAACGTTTTAACAGCCTTGTTTTAGCTGTGTTTGCCAATTTTTCCAGACTGTGCTGCTTGGGAATTCATTGGTTAAATTTACCGCTGTTGTGTTTTATTAAAGTTCCTTTTTCTTTAACACTTCTCTTAACTCTTCTGATCGAGAGTTTATAAATCGATCAGTGGTGGTCGCGCTACCCTTGGATTAAACTTGCTTAATTAGTAAGTAGATTCAAGTAAAACCCCTTGTGTTCTTCCCGACAGTAGTACAAAGTGCACGGGTTGTCACAGAAGGGAGAATACAAGTGAAAACGCATTACTGTTACGTAGATGTAGCGATACGTAAAATCTCAAATATTTAAGAACTATGAACTTTTTGAAAACTTTTTTCATGGCAATAACTCATTTTTGAGATCTCCTTTCAATATAATTGACTGGATTGCTAATTTGCTACTATGGTAAAGTACCCTATTGTGTGACAGTTTCATGCTGTTGCAAACTCATACTGTTTTTGAATAATTTTTTTTATTAATATGGCAGAGGAAGTCAGCGATAACTCATCCGACTTAGAACTACTGCCACAAGTTTTTAAACGCAGTTTGGAAATGCAATGTACCTAACAGTTAAATGGACGTTCAACCAATGGAACTATTATTTTCACTACCCTTATTTTTGCGAATTTTGAAAGAAACGATATTTTTCTGTTATCAGTGTATCAAATTATATAACCTATTAAAGTTACGTGTAGATGTATAGAAACACCATGTATAGCATAACGTACGTATATGTTTGCTGGCTCGCGTTCTAATATAATTGTTAAGTAATAACAAAGAAATCGAACTGTTGTAGGAAAATAATTTCTCTTATTGTTGGTTTTTAAAAATAACACATGGTACCTGCACTTTGCACTTTTATAGTCGAATTTATAAAAATATTCTTAATGTCCTATATCACATGAATGCAGATTGTAAATAATTTTTTTACTCAGCTATTTTATTAATTCTTTCAAGTCTTAGTCTTGATACCTGTATAAATAGTATTTTATATTTTTAATTTACTTATAACTTCCTTTGGAATAAATTGCTGAAAGAGAAAAGCACATTTACATATCAATAAATTCAGGTTAATTTGTTGTTGTAGCTCAATTTCAAAACAATTTGTTCTTTGTTGTTCAGCAACGTTGAAAAAAATCATCTTCGTGTTTATAATACCGAATGGTAGCGGTAGCGGTAGCGGTACAAGCATGTTATTTCCACTCAAATGATATTTAAAACGAAATACAAAATTCAATCCTATAGAATTTGGGAGGGTTGTAGACGTACAAACGGAGCCTAACATACAATTTCACACAGAATGAAAACGTCAATTATGCTCTGAGCGTTGCGGCCGGTAATTGGCACATAATACCGGTGATACGTATGCAAACACGAGCGGAGTATGGGCTGGGGAGTGTGGGGCTAATAAAAATTAGATATTAACATTTTCATTGTGGGTTAGCGTACATTATTTATGGCGCATTATCATGTGTAATAGCCTTTAGGCGAACGGCTGACATTAAAACACGAACGAGTCCCCAAACACTGCAAAGCGACGAAAGGCGAGTTGCGATACCGAAGTACCTACATCTATGTGTATATATGGTTTACCACACAGAGCTGAGAGCTCGGATTATGCACAGGCCACAGAGCTTGTTTTTCACGACTGCTATCATCATTATACTACACAATACACATATACTTTTAGCTCAAAGATTTTGATGTATGGAATACAATAAAGAATAAACTAAACCTACATTTTTAACAGAATAACTTTTGTCTACATAGGTACTATACAGGCTGGAGAGCTTAAGACGATTCATGATTGACCGTCATAACTTGAAAACGGATTGTGATAGGCATACCCGGTTTGCGCTATATGTTTTAACATCTAGGGGGACACATTTTACTAATATTTATGTTTTTTTTTTAATTACTCATCTCACCTCCACCACTATTAATTTTAAAATCTAAAATGGCAATATACCCTTTGTGGCATATCAACTGACAGCTCTGAAAAAAAAACTACACAGTCATGTCAATAAAATTGATATTTGAATAAACCGTTTTAAAGTTAGCAACAATACTGCCCTTCTAAGACAAATGGTCGTATGATGAGTACTAAACTAAATTGTCGTAAATGTATGCCAGATATTATAGTAAATCCAAAAGTCGTAACTGACAAAATTTTAATTAACAAATAAACAGAAGAGTTAGAAAATTTTGAACTATAAGCTAAGTTTTAATTATTTAATAGAAAAATATTTTCAAAAACATGGTTTCCAAAACACGACACATAAAGATGGCATATCATATTTTACTAAATGTTATACAGGTTGGTGGAAATAAAATGCGAACATAGGGAACATACATGACAATCGAAGTTTCATTATTGGCTGTATTTATGCCTTTAATTTCACAATACTAATTGCTTGACTATAATACCCTTTAATAAAATATATCATAGTTATATAAAATAATCAAGGGAAGAGATAACTAAATTTTTCTTCAAAAAAAGTGACCCGTTGTCTGTGCCGGTGAGTGTATTCCCATTCATTTCTTCTGAGCCTACTACAAACTACAACAAGGTCCATTTAACATTTAACATAACATGTTCGATTGGACATCGACGTACGTAACGTATACAATGGACACTGTAGTGACATAAACTATGACATATGCGATGTAATCATGATTTGTAATTGGATTTGGTCGTGTTCGGTTCGCATTCATCTGCATACGAGCAAAGGCAAGAGCTTAACCGTTGGCTGTAACTTGCACATGCTCAAGCTTAATAATTTAAAAGGAATTGTATATCCTGGACTCAAATTGTAAAGTTTGAGAACATTGGTAGAATAAACATTAAAGATTATAACTAATATTGACCATCACATAATTGAAAAATATCTACTTTTTACCATCCGCCATACATGTAAAGGAATAAGGTATTGGAATCATGCTGAAAATCGGGTAGTAAGTTTTTAGTGGATGAGCACGAATTAGGATCTTTACAATTCATTTTTGATAGTTTCACGATTATGTCTGTATGTATGGATGTATGTGTGTTTGCGTGAGTGTGTATGTGTGTAGTTATGTGGTCAGGGCCGGATTTCTGCCAGTCGGATAACTCAAATACGAATTAGCCAAAAATTTTGATATTTGGTATTTAAAAATTTGTATATAAATTTCAAGAGTTTATTAGATTCTGGTAGAAATATCTTCACCGGAAGTGATAATTTTTGAAGATTGAAAAGGTTAATTGTCAAAATTGTATATAAATTTGGATAAAGTATTTATTTGTAAGAAGAATAAGGGAAAAAGATATTTGCAACTTAGGTTATAAAAAATTGTTTTTATCTGGTAGTATTAATGAACTGTAGTAAAATTTAAAAAATAAATTTAACAAATAAAACGTTGAAATCTTGTAATCCATAATCGGTTGATTTTTGTTTTTGCATAAAAAATATTGGCAGGTAAGACGGGTTGGCATACTAACGTCATATAAGTTATAAGTAAGATATTAATTGTAGTAATTGAACGGAGGATGGCTTTAACACAGAAGAGTTTTCCTGTGAATAAATCTTTTAATTCAGGTAATGCAAATTTCTGTGTTTGAATATTTTAGATTGTTATTTGTATATTTTAAATGGGCACCGGAATTTTTGATACAGAGTGCCCATCTAGCACTAGCTACGCCACGGAAGAATACTCTAATAATGTACTTACGTATCTAATCGTCAATATTTCAGTTTGTAGTACAAACCAGATAAATACAAACACAAATTTGTTCGCTAAAATATTGAAATATATTTATGTTTGGTAACAGTTTCCAATAAATATTGAGACAAAATTATTCTGCTATACCAAATAAGAAACATAAAACTATGACATATATTTCGATTTCGATATATACGCAACATTATAAAAGCTGTAATGCTGATAGTGTTGTAGTACTGAGGCTGTGGTATAAATTCTAATGATTTGTATTCCATTTGCACTGTACAAACTATGAATCAGAACTTATTAAAAATAAAATCTATCGTGAACTTGTTCTGATGAATTACGAACGAGAATCGTGAATCGAGGGCGAAAATGAAACATTGAAGAGACAGCAGTCAGCCGTCAGTAGTTGCACCATTTGCCAGCGTTCTAATTAAAATCAAATAAATTGCTCAAGTGCAATGCAGTGTCATAATCATTAACGTATATTTCAGTTTAAATTTGCATACGGACAGAAATCTCGGCGACTGGTACAAGGGGCCTCCGTCAGAGAGTGCTGATGGCTCTCGTGTTCACAAGAGGACACTCGAGTGAAGCGCGCTGTGAGCAAAGCTCCGCCCCAGTACCGCCGGCCAAACTGCCGCGCGCCCAGCGTTTTGACCGCTAATTATATTACTACATTAGTGGATTCACCTCAGTTGGCGAAACACGAAATGTGTTGCTGTCATGTACAGATACATTCAATTATTGTAATGTTATGCATATTTTGTAACTTCTATATATGTAAATAAAATGACATTTTTGTCTGGCCTAATAAAGTAGAATTAATGGATATTGAAAATATTGGAAATAGTTATATGGTTGAATTTTGTGGTTCAACGAATAGTTAATTTCCATTACTTTTAGAATAATTTGGAGTGCATTACCGAAAATTTGTTTAAAATACGACAAATTAATTAAAATATTAAATGATATATTGTACCAGGAGCTAGTTCGAACGAGTCGAACTAGCTGTGGATTTATTTATAGAATCTAGAAAAAACATAATTTCCTGGAAACAAAAGAAAATTCAAAACTGATTTTTGTATATAATTCGATACGACGTACAATAATGATCCTTTCCAGAATTTTTTTGCGTGCTTTCCAACAACAAGGGAACAGAATTTATTTTGCGTTCAACATTATGTATTTGTATTATTTACTTAACTGCGAATTTACATTTATTTTGACAGTTTAACTTGATTTAAAAATTTGCCGAAATTGGGGAAGTAATGGGGGTTGTTACCCGCCCCCCCTTGAGAATCTTAATTTAGATCATAAAATCGAATACAATTTCAATTTATACTTACCTACATTAATAAATTAATTAATTCTATTTTAACTTACGTGGTAGTCAAAAATAAGTTTTAACTTATGTTTACACATAAAAAAGAGTATTATTCAAATTCAAACTTTCATTCGAAGGCATTTCACCTTGAACTAAAGAAATTTTCGTTTGCGGCGCTATATTATCTTTACATTTTCCAAAATTATAGAAGTCGAGTTTTTTTCAAAAATGTTTAGCGACAAAATTACTTGCTTCGTTGCGTCCTATCTTTGTATAAATAATTTACTACAAGAACGGCAACGTAAGCAATAGAATACGTCACACGAAAAAAGTTCCAGTATCGGCAGCGCCACCTGGCACTCGGTACATGAACTGTTTGTTCTCGGTTTGTTGTAATCAAATTAAAAACAAAACTGTAGTGGCACTATCATTATATAATGTAAGAAAGTAATTAATATACATCGGAATTTATTAATCATACAAACCTGTCTGTATTTTTCATATCTCTCTATAGTTAAAAAGTAAATAAAAATCAATATTTGATATTTCTTTAAATTAAAATATATCGTCCAAAGTTATATTATGCCTTCATCATGCCAAAATTTTGTCTCCCAAAAATAATATTTGTGAATAAAGAATAAAACAGGTTACCTATTAAATTTATCACCATGATAATTTAATAATAAATTATAATATTATTACCTCCAGCTTCTAAGATCAATGCTGTAAAGGATTTTTTATTTCCAAAGTGAAGTATTATTTTTGATCGTTATACAATTTTAAAAGGGAGAAAGCGTTTGAATTACACACATACAACAATTTTGATATTTTTGCTCTACAGTTTGATTTGTTAAGTTTAATTTGATGTCAAAGCACATGCACACTTGTTCATAAATTAGTTATTAGATTGAAGGAAGATAAGACAGTGTTAGTAGATTTTACAAAATTACTTTTCATATTCCCTGGCCTAAATTTACAAAATTCAAGTTTTCTCTACATGGCAGAGTAAAAATATTCGGAACAATTTGGTTTACTTAAAGTGACGAACCTAGTAAAATTTATTCATCGTAATTATATTAAGTGATAATTATTTTGTTATGCCTAGTGCACACGGAGAAACATTTTGACATGTTTCTTGAAAAAAGTTTCCGGAAACTTCAAAGTTTTAACGCCGCCTATAAAAATGAGGCGTTTTCAGGAATCGTTGTGAAGTGCAACTAAACTAACTTCTTATTTGTCAAATCCAGAGGCGGACTGGGCCGGTGGGATGGTGGGATATTTCCCACTGGGCCGCGATGAATTTGGGCCGACTGCCGACACGATAGGGCCGATTATCGATAAGGATAATAATTTTTTTAATAAATAACTCAAACAACCCAAATCTGAGTTTTTCTTTATTAAAATTCACAATTATTTGCAATATTGTATACAAATAAACAAACGAAACTAAGATTTGTATTCATAATTTGTATTGGTCAGTCATTAATAGAATCGGCTGTTCGTTCGGCTCGGTTTTGTTCTTTACAAGTGTAAGAAAACGCTAGACTAATTACATATTAATAAATTTCCCAATTTTCATTACATTTATTTTTAAATTAGTTATTTATTTTAATTTGTACTCATAAAAGTATTGACGCCGGCGAGATGAGAAATCTCGTCTCATTCTCGTCTCGTCTCAAAATTACGAGACGAAAACCAATAATTTTCTCGTCTCGGATTGCGAGATGAGAAAAGAATCAATATAACCAGACGAGAAATAGTTCTCGAGAAATCGAGAATTCTCGAAATAAAAACTGAAAAATATTTGATATTATTCTCTTCGAAAATGTCAAAATACATTTTATTGTACTTTGTTCGTAGCATTTTATTGTTTCGATATAAATATTTTTTATTTAAAAAATAAGAATTATGTGCAAATTTAACAGAAATGTACAAAAAAGTTCTAGCTTTACAAATAGATGGCAACACATTTTATTCGAGAAATTGGGACGAGACGAGAATTGAACAGCCGATAAATGATCAAGACGAGATTATTTAAATTTCTCGTCTCACGGCATCACTACGTAAGTGAGGGTAAATTGTGTATAATTTTCCTTCTATGGAAAAACTAAACTTTTAATGAAACAGCCATTGACCTTGAACCCAAAAAAAAAATTCGCCTGCGGCGCTTTTTTTTTCTTTTCCGTAAAACAACACTTCTTTAAAAAACTTCGGTTGGGCCGGTGAAATTTATTTCCCACTGGGCCGACACGTTACCAGTCCGCCTCTGGTCAAATCGTCAAATGTGATATGTGATCATAAACATATTTATTGTTTTTCAAAAAAAATCTCCATTTTCTAGAAACTTTTTTCAGGAAACTTATCAAAATGTTTCTCCGTGTGCACTGGGCATTAAATTCGTAGAGATCTCATTTAAAAAACCGGGATATCATGCGTGCTAGCCACATCAAAATTATTTAGAGGCGTAGAAAAATTGTTAATATTGTCAATTTAGATAAATCTATTTGCAGAAAATGTTTATGCTTTAGTTGTTAGGAAGAAATTAATTGTAGAAAAAATTATATTTCTATTTTTGATTTAATTGTTTTTAAAAGACTTTGAGATTTATATTTCCAACAAGAAAACAAATTATTTTATTTAGGTATTGTGTAACAAAAATACCTCTGTGCATTTCGTATCAGACGCTCTTTCCTAGCTCATTACTACATTCTCTCTCTCTCTCTCTCCTGCAGCAATAATTTCTCTAACTCCCGCTAGGGGCAGCCTAGGATGGCTAAAAATTTCTGTACACTTTAGATACAGTGTGTTGCCGTTGTTGTAGTAAATTATTTATTCAAAGGTCCTATGGTACACGCCACTTAAAATCCACGTCGACTATCACAAGAGGGGTGGCTAAAAGTGGCGCAGTGTACAACCCCGTGTGGGACTTTCACAAGGTGAGTGACTGAACAGGATCCAGTTTAATTTTTTTAACCTAACCTTAGTTTTTATGTATATTTATAACAATTAGTATTGCCTCCTATTTACAGAAGTGTGCTACTGTACAATTTATACATTTGTCCTACGTCAACTTGTTAATATCCCAAGCTTTACTTAGGATTCACATTCCTGCTAGTAGGTACAGAGGTACATAATGTTAAACATGTATTAAACAAATAATTATCTATTAGATATACATTTCTGAGTTAGCTAAATAGTAAGTATAAATAATTACAAGGTATGGTAACCTATGGAATAATACGATACGATATATATCTATCACATATCATTGTACAAGGTCGAAAATGATATAGATATTGTCGCTACTAACCTCGAATATTAGGTAGAGTTGTAGCTGTAGTTTCTTACTTGTTGTAAGAATATAGATAGTAATATTTAATTTTTTTCAAAGTACTATAACGCAACAATATTTTTAACCATCATTATAACTCATAAGAATGTGACGTTTTTAAAGTCGCCAATACAAGTTATTAAATAAAGTGAGATCGCTTCAAGCCTTGGATACGTTAACTTAGCCCCCCTGTTTAGATTTTTAAAGTATTTTATAGAACAGTCAAATGCACTTATATTAATTATTATTAATATTATATGGCATTATGTAGCAAACATCACACGTTTAATGTTACTCGTAGGTAAAAATCGGGGCGTTCACTAGTTGAGTTGTTGCTATATAGAATTTTAATAATAACCCATAATAAATAAACAGTTCGGTTTATTTATTATAGTTCCACTGAATGTATAAAGCTCATAAAGAAAATTGCTGTATCATGTTCGTATTTTCGTCAAAATAATAATTCGAGATTCAATTTAAAAATTATGATGTGGCTAGCACACAGCCACCAGCCATATCAAAAAAATAAATGCAATATTTGATTAGCTTCTATCAAGGATGTCTTATTGTCACCTACTATGTTTTTGATGACAAATAAATAAATAATTTAAAAAATAGCACCAACCTTAGAAGATCTAGCTCAGTCTACTGTAAATAACAAAAAAATTATTAATATATTTATATCTTTTTATTTAGATCTGCTGACGAAGCTCTGTGAATATTTGATGATATTTTGTACACAGTCACTGTTGTCGCATACAATTTACAAATAAACGAAACTAATAACTTATTATAAAATTCACATACTACGAAAACACGTGTTTGTAAACAGCTTATAACCTTCAAAGTAAAATATAAAGAATCCATTACTAACTTCTGACTGTTTTAACAGATTTTGCTCGGACTTTTTTGTACTACATCATAAACAAATCACTCATGAACAATTTACACTAGTTTTTGGTGTCAATTTTTAAGATTTCCGCGATATTTTGATTATTTAAGACACAAAAAATACCTACCAGAAAAATGATATACCTACACAACGTGTTAAAATCAACTGATGCTGCTACGAATACGATGAGGTAACCTGTTTAGTTTTGCTCGATATGGTTAAAAGCGTTTATTGTAAAATACTTTTTAATAATAAGACCGGCATTACACTATATTCTTTTTAAAATATCTTTTATAAGTGATGTTTGGCGAGAAATGTGACAATGTAAAGACTTTTTTTAAAATTTAGCTCAGATTTTATAAAAGAAGCTATATTACACTAACAAATTTCTTGTTAAATACCTATACCTGTCTTTTATAAAAGATCTTTGTCAAAGAACTTTTATAGTGTAATGCCGGCCTTAAAATTATAGTGAAAATATTTAAAACTAAATTATCAAGATAATCATAAGTTAAACACATTATTTTTATATATCATTTTTCATTTATCATTCTACTGTGATTATTTTTCGTTTAATATTCCTGCATCGTATGTACTATGAGCAATAATATTGTTGAAATAATAAAAATGTGTTGTATAATGTAAATATTAAATTTTCTAGGTAGCGGTACCTAGCGTTAGATCTGCTTAGCAGTCAAAAACTAAACATAATTATTATTCATTATAATCACAATATCACAAACTCACCGCAATTTGATATTTCCATGTAACATTACATTGCTGTTGCCTTTACCATTTGCTTTTAAGGCCCGAATGTAGCTGTCTGTGAGAAAAGGATAGATTCATACAGATTTAGTGTGTCGAACAAAGGCAGCAATAGGGAACGCGCTCTCGTAGAGGGATCAAAATTGATAATGAACATATCATCACAAACAAGGGTTCATTTGAAATATAGAAATTCAATCTAGATCCGTCTAGTGTTGAAATTTGCAATTTTTGTAGATTTACTGAGTATCAGTTATGTGAATAAGTTACCCAAGTTATGACAAGTTTATGGCATTGTAAAGTTGAAACAAAATAAAACTAATATTTCAACACTTAATGGACGTGGAGCTCATCTTTGTCTTTAAATTAAAAAAAATTAAGTCGATCCGACCAAAATTAGTCTCAATTTCATTCCCCATTCAAAAGCATGTTTTTGCTGCGCGCAACGTTCCTACATTACGCTCTTAAAGTTTGATTGTAAAATTCTCTACAAAAATGTGTAAAATATATTCCTTAACTATAGTATTGATACCGACACAAACATATAGCCACAAATTAATTATTTGCCAGATGGCACCACATGGAAAGCCAGTTGGGTAGATTTAAACCACAATCTATAGTTTACACTGATTTACAGACTGTTAGTTTAACCACAGAAACAGTGTCAACTATTTGTTATTCAAACTAAACGCGATTGCCGACATTTCCATATACGAAAATGATAAACGAGCTAAACTAAAATCAAGGCTGGTGGTCCATAAGGGAAAAAAGCAAATTCCTTGTGATTTGGACCTTAAAATAGCTCGTATTTTCGAAAGTGTTAGAGAATTTCTCCTTTTATGTCTGTTCTATATCTTCAATTATTTGATTTAAAATTGTTGAGTAACAAACAATTTGTTAGTTTTAAACATTTAAACATATTAAATTTTCGTCGATTTATTATGAAAATTTCAATGGCTATGGCATATTCTCTCTTATACACACACAGTCGTTGTCTCTTTCCTTTTCTTAGTATATCATTCATCACATTAACTTGAGGAAAAAAAAATCTAATTCATAGTTTTGCCGTTTGCAGTAATGGAACTTTATAACGGTTTTGTGTTTAGCCTTTCTACTGTCTTTTTCAGGTGCATACACTTTTGGTATATGGGTCCAAAGTCCAAATGGACCCAGAGTGTCTAGTAAGGAGAATTATAGTATTAAAAAACAATTAACTATTAAAGTATTAACATAACTATAAGTTATATTATGTACTTCTATAAAAATTAGATCACTTACTCTTGGATTAAATCATATTTACAAAATAGATTTCAATTAACCAAAGTTGGCTATACACTATACTGATAGTAATGGTATCAATCAAGATTTTTTTCAAAGACGGGTTATGTAACAGCAGGCGTGCCGCAAGATTAAGTATTAGGGCCTCTTCTGTTTTTACTCTATATTAACGATTTACCTGTTAATATTAACTCTTCCAAGTGTATCATTTATGCTGATGATACTTACTTTTTAAATACTAATATTAATCTGGAAGTGTTAAAAAATTGTATGATATCTTGAATAGATAATGTTGAAAAATTATTTAAATTTAAATAAATCCAAAACTAACATAATTCATTTCAAGTTAAATAATACTACACAAACTATACCTTTTGAGTACAAAACAATAGTTAGTACAAATAAAATAAACATCTTAGAGTTAGACGTCAGCAATGATTTAAAATGGAATGAACTTTTGACAAATATAATTCCGAAACTCAACAAGTCAATATATTGTCTTAGAATTTTAGTTAAATACTTAGATTTAAATTCTTTGAAATATGTATACTATGCATACTTTAATTCAATTATATGAAATAGAAATAGAAATTTTCAAAAATTCGCTAAATTAAGGGTGGTTTAGGTACTTAACAGAAACATGTTGAGTGCCACTGGTTTCATAGCTGTTTGTGTTGTTTTATTCAAATATTAACAATATACGTAATTAGCTAATCCAACGCTGATATTGTGTAATGAACATATTTCTTTTACAGTAATGAAACCAGTGGCACTCAACATGTTGAGTACAATGCACGTAATTATCTAATCCAACGCTGATATTGTGTAATGAACAAATTTCTTTCACAGTAATGAAATAAAACAACACAAACAGCTATGAAACCAGGGGCACTCAACATGTTTCCTTTAAGTAAACCACCCTTAAATTTCCTAATTTTTTTAAAATTCTTTTTGTTCTGTTGTCAGTAGAACGTGTTACATATAGTACCCTTAAAGTTTGGTCCATAAGTACAGAAACCCTGTAGAATGGCTATAGTAACGGATATATCACAATAATTTCCAGAAATAAAAAATATTATGTTCAACATAGATACTTACCTAATTTACGGCAGTATAGGTACGATTGGACCCTCTACTATATACCTATGTGTTAAACACATTTAAAAATTACTGGTTTTGTTCGTCTTTCTAAGCTTGAGGAATACATAGCATTAGCATTGTATTCCATTTTAAATAAATACATCTCAAATTTTACATTTACGCATGCGGCTATAAAAGAGGATTCTATAATCAGAAACAAATCATATCCCATATCTCATCCAATTCTCAAGCTTCTGCGTAATCACAATAATCGTGTCATGAAGTGTTAACCAAGCCTGTCATTATTAATTACACCTCTACTAAACTGCAAGGACAACTGATTCCCAATTCTGCCATAACCCAAGCAAAGCATCCAGCGGCAGCATGGCGGTGTGCGAGAAATCAGTCAGTGTGATTCGATTACGGCGTGTAGTGTTTCACTTCCAGGCTGTCTGTTATGTCCTGTGTCGTCCCCTACCCCCCCTGCCTGCAGCCATCAAAGTGGTCAGGGTCGGATTAACCAAACAAAGGCAAGCAAATACTTCCTTAGGATTTGTGCTTCATTTAGCACGACAGTAACAGAAATAAATGAAAAAATTAATCCGTGAAACGGAAATGAAACTATTAATGACAACATTAAATCTTAGCCGACTTTCATGCAACAATACATAACTTATATTACATGCCAGTTAATTTTAAAATATAGTTAAGATGGCATACGAAAATACAAATGTTGTCGGATTGTTTCTTATTTGTTCTAAGTTCACTTTTCTCGAATCTGGGAAATAGCGTTTGAATGTTTTCCATTTTTTCTGTGTGTATTAAAAGTTATGGGACCAGATTATGAATGTTATATTAATGTACGAATTAAGAAGTATGTTTGGCATTTCTTACATATTTATAAGTATAATACTTCCTGTGATATGACGAAATAGTTCTTGGATATGGAACAAATTTTTAAGCGATTAGCCAGAAAGGCTATATTTTTGTTCTATATCATATTATTTTGGTCTATAGATCAAACAAGAACTAACGCAATAACCAGACCTATATTATTATTTCGCCATTTTGTCTCAAATACAAATTATTAGGATGATTTTGAATTATTTTCCATATTTTCAATTACATTGCTGTGCTGGACATAAAATAAACCATTTTTATAATAAATCTGTTGTGATATTCAATTTCTAAATTCTATGAATTTTAAAATAAGTTCAATTAGTTAAATTATGCTCTCAAATTCTGTAAAACAGTTAAAGTTTATGAAACGTAGTAAATAAAATTTTCAGTTATTTAGTAACAACAGCACAAACGCAATAATTGGTTATGAGTAATGGATATAGAACAAAATGAATAATTGTATTTTCCCAGAATGGATATAGCACAAATGAGAACTGAAATGCTTGATTTCTATTGGTTAAATGTCACATAGACTAAATAAGAATTGAAAACAAGAAAAAAACATTGGATATAGACGGATAAAGCACTAATTTTCTTCCAAAATCTAATGCATTAGCGAAATGAAAGTCGACTCTACACAACAAATAAAATCAGTATATTATAACAGTATGCCTATTTTCGTTGAAAATCGCAAAATGGTGTAAGACCAAACAAGAACTAACCCGACGATGTGTTGAAATCCAGTAGAAGCTGCTGGTACGCTGTCTGTAGCAATGAGGTGGCCACTTATTCTTGTTCCAAAAAATTCAAATGAATGGACTTCAGCCCAACATGCTACTTAAGCAGCTCAATCGAGTAACCATATTTCTGAAACATAATAATTGAATTCCGGACTGACAACTGGCATATGAAATAGACAATTAAACTGATAGAACGTAGAAGTTGTCAGAGAACATGATATATTACTTAAAGTGTTAAAATTATTGATTATTTTTATAAAGCCACTGAAACTCACGCCCACATCTATGCAAATTTAAGTAAGATAAATACTTCACAAGGCTTATTTAATCAGCGACATAGTAGACCTGTACTGCTGGTAGGCTGAAGCCTACTGTCATACTTTAAATTTAGTAAACCTACAAACGACCAGGTTTAGTTTAACCTAAACATAAGTAGTACTATACTCGTAAAAATTTATTTTTAAGAACTATTTTCTCTAATGATGAACCGTTCCAAGGCGTCAGTTTGCGGATAGCTTTAAAGGGACAGAAATCCGTAGTTTTTACTTCCTTGTACGGAGTAATAAGGAAGTATTGTAATCGCGAAAAATTTCGGTTTTCAGATTTTGATGGAAATATCCGTTTTGACCTTTTCTGAATCCATTATGACTAGTTTCGTCGTGACGTCTGTACGTATGTACGTACGGGTGTACGTATGTATGTCGCATAACTCAAATTTGGTTAGACGTAGAAAGTTGAAATTTTGAATTTAGGACTGTTATAGCATCTAGTTGTGCACCTCCTATTTTTTGTTTAAATCTAGAAACCGGAAGTAGTACTTTTTTCAAATATTTCGATAAATATTTAATTTAAGACAAATTTTTTTATTGTAAATGAAAGATTATGTGATTATTACCTACTATCGGTATTTTATAAATATTTTTGTATCTGGTATCATTTAAGAATAATTAAAGTATATATTTATAATTTAGTATTTCGGTATCTTGTAGTCCATGATCGATTAACATTTGTTTCTATGTAAAATTTAAATGATTATGACATGACAGTGACAATAGTAAAATATGCTTTATATCTTCTTCTGCAGTTTAAATAAAATGACTAAAATATATTTGTGAGTATACTAGTATAATAAGTTAAAATAATTTTTTATATTATTCTACATTTTAGTTATTAAGAAAAGTATGAACACACAAGGCGTACAAAGAAGTCATGTGGTGTCCACGTCAGATTTTTTATACTTAAATAACTTGGATGGAAAATATATAAAATATTAGCTTATTTAATTCGTTACATCTTTACGTCCAAGTCTTTTTCTAAATGGCTTTATATGTTGGTAGAGGGTTAAATGATAATAAAATAAAATATTTCCCACAAGAATTTCCTTTTTTAGTCAATTAAATAAAAAAAAATCAATAAAAAACGTGGACAAATAGCAAGAAATTCAGTTTTTTTTCATAAAAGTGCATCTTTTCATGTGTTCCAGCCCATGTCATGTCTGCAGGTATTTTTTTCGTGAAATATACATCTTAATCTTTGACTTCCAGCAAAAAATCTGATGAAGAAAAAATTTATTTAATTTTGCCATTTTTTTATTATTTGCAACGGCCTACTATTAGAAATATTCGGTTGTTACATTTGGTTTCTTTATGCCGAATATCTGTTTGTTGCATTTCCTTTTCAAAAAATGCAGTTTTTTTGTATAAAAATGCATTTTTCATGTGTTCCAGTCCATGTCATGTCTGCGGGATTTTATATATATATATATATATATATATATATATATATATATATATATATATATATATATGTATATAATATATTTAATTCAATCTCACATCCTGAGGACTGTCTATTGATTCAAAATGATCTTAATAAATTGGCTTATTGGTGCAAACTAAACAAATTGGATCTGAATATTGATAAATGCAAAGCAATGTCTTTTTCACGAAAACCTGTAATCACTAATTTTGAATATAATATATCAAATATACCTCTTATACCTATATATATATATATATATATATATATAATATATTTAATTCAATCTCACATCCTGAGGACTGTCTATTGATTCAAAATGATCTTAATAAATTGGCTTATTGGTGCAAACTAAACAAATTGGATCTGAATATTGATAAATGCAAAGCAATGTCTTTTTCACGAAAACCTGTAATCACTAATTTTGAATATAATATATCAAATATACCTCTTGCTCGTTGCCTAGAATTTAAAGACTTGGGAGTGATTTTCGAAATGAAGCTAAATTTTAATACGCATATACAAACTATTGTCTCAAAAGCTCATAGAATGGTGGGATTCATAGTTCGGCACTCACGTGACTTTACATCTATTGAACCGATAATTACACTGTACTTTACATTTGTGCGTTCTAAACTTGATTATTGCTGCGTGATTTGGCATCCATCCTACAATAAATATATTAATTTAATCGAGGCAATACAGAAGAAATTTTTAAGATTTCTATATTTCAAGCAAAATAAGAAATATCCCGATTTTGATGTTGCATATGATTATTTATTGCAAAACTTTAATTTCATCAAACTCTCGGTAAGAAGAAATAACTCCCAATTGGTGCATTTATATAAAATTGTGCATAACTTGATTGATGATCCATTTACTGTAAATTTAATTAATTTTAACGTTCCATCTTTTAACTCTCGAACTACTCACACTTTTAAGCCTCTGTCAGCACGCACTAACATCTTACTACATTCCCCTTTACACCTTATGTACAGTCTCCACACACGTATTGAACAGCATATTGATATTTTTAACGTTACTTTATCGAATTTTAAGAATTTTCTTAATAATTCAACTTCTAGCTGATTGCCAACAGAACTCTTCTCTTTTTAGTATACTTGTGTCTTTCGTATATTTTATAAAGATAGTATTTTAATTTGTATATATCTGTTTCTGTCCATTTAATTGGGTTCGCCTGTATGGACATGTATTGAAATAAATAAATATATATATATATATATATATATATATATATATATATATATATATATATATATATATATATATATATTGAAGTAGTTAGATATTGACCGTATGTAGTATTGATGAAGAAAAATTCTTGGGAATTCGGTCAGGCCAAAATATGCAAAACGCAAAACTTAGCTTTTTGACATATTTTATTTCAAAAACCAATATTTCGGATCATAGTTTGATCCTTCCTCAGTAACTCTAACATGTAAAACTGTAGTACGAAAAAATATAAATTACTTACAGAAAAGTAATGTCACAATAATAAAAAACATATTGTATTGTATTTATTCTTTGATCCTGTGATACATAGATAATGTATATGGATAGCGTCAGTTACAGATAAATATTATATTACATAATATGTACACAGAGAAGTTAGATAAAATAACATAAAATTAAAAATTAGTTTGTGCTGGGGATCCCACCTGAGATACCAGAGAAGTTCTTCAAAGAGATAATGAATGAGTTAAGTTTATAAGAAAATTTCATCAATATTGTACCAGCATTTATCTATTAAATAGACTTTTAAATGATATTTAAATAAGTTGTATTTGGGGATATTCGAAATTTCCTTAGGTAAGGCATTAAAAATTTTCAAGCCAAAAACATTTGGATTTTTAGTCGCTATATTAGTTCTGGCACATGGAATTCTAAACTGATCCTTTGATCTGGTATCAAATGAATGACAGTTTTTGTTAGTAACAAAGTTATGTTTGTTTTTATAAATAAATTTGCATATTTCCAAAATATATAGGCAAGGTAAAGTGAGTATTTCCAATTGTTTGAATAACTGTTTGCAAGAATGTTGACTGCTAACTCCGTAAATACATCTCACTGCGCGATTTTGTGCAACAAAAACCTGGGCTGCCCATGAAGAGGTGCCCCAGAGACAAATTCCGTACCTTAACCGAGATTCAATTAAAGCGAAGTATATCATACGTAGTTGAGATACGTTTAAGTAATTTTTGAAGAAACGTAGAGAGTAGCAAGAGCGATTCACAGAGATAATGAGTGTTTCACAATGAGGACGCCATATAGAGAATTCATCAATTGTGATTCCCAAAAAGACCGTTTTGTGTTATTTTTGCATTAACTGACCATTGACATAGATGTCTAAATTTAAAACATTTATGTTTTGGTAGTTACGAAAATGAATAAACGAGGTTTTAGACCCATTGAGATAAAGTTTATTATCATTAAACCATTGTGTAAGTAGCTCCATGCTAATCTCACATTTTTGTTTCACATCAATTACATTATTACCGGTGACTATCATTGAAGTGTCATCCGCATATTGTATGATTGAGGAATCATTGATAGTTGCATCTAGTAAGTCGTTTACGTATAGAATAAACAGAATTGGCGCCAGAATAGTTCCTTGCGGCGCACCGATGTTGGTTTGCAGAGTATCTGACTGAACATTATGATAAGAATTGTTTTTATTTAATTTTAAAGAAACAAATTGGGTCCTGTTACTTAAGAAGCTGTGCAACCAATCGAGTGGCGTACCTCTAATACCGTATGAGTTTAACTTATCTAATAGCCTTTCATGATCTAAGCAATCAAAGGCTTTAGATATGTCACAAAATATACCAACAACAGCTTGTTTATTATCAATTTGAGAGGCAATTTTATCATACATGCCAGTGATAGCATCTGCAGTTGAAAGATTAGACCTGAAGCCAAACTGATTTTTATTAAGAATATTGTATTTACTGATAAACGATTCTAGTCTATCTAGAAAACAGTACTCTAGGATTTTTGAAAATATTGAGGTCTGAGCCACTGGTCTTTGGTCTATAATTGTTTATATTGTGTTTGTCACCCTTTTTATAAATAGGAGTGATTTTACTAATCTTGAGGCTATCAGGAAATGAACCGGTTTTGAAAGATAAATTTATTAAAAACGTAAGTGGTTCAATAATGAGGTGTAAAATTCGTCGTACTATAAAACTGGGCACCTCGTCAGGGCCGGCCGAGTATTTGTTTTTCAATTTTGATTGAATTAAATCTAAGACATTTGTCTCATTAAATGGAGTAAGAAAAAAGCTGTTCGGAATGTGCTTTAAGACATTATTTCGAGTAATGTTATCATTATTAGGTATTAACTTGAGGGTATTTAAAGGAGCCTGTTTAAAATGATTATTAAAAATATTAACAATATCGACAGGAGATTCAACAGTTTCATTGTTAGAAGTTATCTGTATATTATCAATATCTTTATTATTACTGCATTGTTTTTGGTTTACAAAAGACCATAAACTTTTAGAAGGATTACTTGATTCAATTATTTGTGATTGAATGAAGTTACTTCTAGTATTGTTAACCAGTTTAGCATGTTTCTTTTTCATATATGAATATAAGGGTGTTAGTTGGTTATTATTCATTTTTAAGATAAAAAGAGATTTTAAATCTTTACTAGAACTTCTAATTTCATGATTTACCCAGCTTTTAACTTTTTTTCGATTAGAAATTTGATATGGAAAGCTAGTATTGAAGAACTGTAGAAATATGCAATGAAATTTATCAAATGCGAGATCAAGATCAGTTTCAGAATACACAGAGTGCCAGAATTCAGTTTCTAGCATGGTTGAAAATTTATTAATATTTGTTTCATTGAAGCATCTACGTTTAATACTAACCTTGTTATGTGTGGTTATATTATATTCAGATTCATAAAATATAGCGCTATGGTCGGATATGAAATTAAGGTCCACCATAATATTTTTTGAGGTAATATTTGTAAAAAGGTAATCTATAAGATAATTTCCTCTTGTTGGTTGGTTCACAATATTGAGAAGATTATATGAGGTAAGTAACGAACTTAGTAACATGAATTCTCTGGCATCTCGAGTGGGATCTATGTTGAAGTCACCAGTCAGCACAACATTCAGATTTGGTTTAAATATTTCATCTAAAACATAATTTAAATTAGTATAAAAAATATTAAAATCACTGTCAGGTGATCTGTAACACGTTAGTATTATGGTGGATAAGTTGTTTTTATTTGTATTACATAGTAAGGCACAAATTTCAAAATGTTTGTCAAAACAAAACTTTTGTAGTTCAATGTTTGAAGCTTCTATGTTTTTATGACACCATATTGCCACGCCTCCACCTTTAAAAGTAGATCTGTTGCGGAAAGCTTTAAGAGTATAATTTGGAAAATTAAGATTTTGAATTGATTGGTCATTGCACCAGGTTTCCGTGAAACATAAAAAATTTAAATTTGCTTGCGTAGCTAAATATTCTGAGATAATAAGATCTACTTTATGAGGTGTCAAAGCTTGGCAGTTTAGAGATAAAAGATCAAATTTTGTTACATGATGTGTTGTCATTTTGTCGTCGTTGTTTTCTTCGTGTAATGAAAAAAACGATTGACTCGGGTTCCTTCTGGCCAAACCTCTGGCTTCATTGCTTTCATTAGTGAGAGCTGATACTTTCTGGTTGTGTGCCGTTACTGTTCCTTCTTTTTCTGGTGTCGAGGATGAAAAAACCGTGATACGTAGGCACCGCTAGGCCATAGGTCAGTATTTGTTGCTGCTTCAAAGTTCATCAAGTTGACTGTAATTTTGAATGATGAATAGTGTTCCGGGAATTTCGGAGACAATTCTTCTACCTCCGCTTCTGAAAAATAGTTTTTGATATGTGCTAGCACATTTTCCTGCTTTGTACCAGGTTTTAAGCGTGATACGTAAATAAATGCTTTTTTGGGCGCAACTTCGATGTCCATGTCATTTGCTGTACCATAGACACCACTGTTTTTTCGCTTTACTGATTTCCTTTTGACAATTTTTGTCCACTCTGTATTCGAGGCGTTTTTAACAGTATCGGACTGACCATTTGATTTATTATTGATTCCGTCCGAGACGCTATTAACATCGCTGACTATCTTATTTGCATTTTCTGTTGCCTGGCTTTTCAAAATTGTTTCTTCTGAGATTTTACTTTTAACTTTTATTTCATTTTGTTTTGACAATTTGTTTGTTCCACCATTTTGTTGATGTTTTGCTATACCGATATTGCTGTTATTAATTTTACCGGCTTGCGGATTCTTAATTAGCATTGACTCTGCCGGTAAATCAATTATTTTAGTTGATTTATTTGATTTTACATTTTGTTTATTATAATTGTTCTTAGATGGCGACTTCTGTTCTCTATTACTACTAGTTTTACTTAATAATTTGTTTAAAACAGATAATTGTTCTTGCAGTATATTTATTGTATTTTTCTGAGACAATATCATATCATCCTTTTGCTTAATTAGCTTTTTCATATAGTACAATCCATTTGTCTCAGAGTCGTTTATTTCACTACCACTTACACTTGTAAAAGACGTGTCAATGTCATTGTCACTGTCTACTATTTGATTTTCACAACAATTTGTTGTATTGTCACTAAACACAGGTAACTTTAATGTACTCACGCAACTAGTATGTGATAATGTACCGCATTTTACACATTTTAGTCCAGTTTGTGCCGTTTTATGACACCTTTTGCAAGACTTCTTGTAATCACTGTTTTTACCGTCAGCCATCTTGTCAGTGCATACTGGCATACATAAATACAGTATGGTACGTATACTCTCGTTAATTTTAATACACATAACAGGTATTAATATCTTTCAGGACCTGTGAAAACAATTAAAGGAAAAGTCAATTGTTGTCCAATAAATAAATAAATATATATATATATATATATATATATATATATATATATATATATATATATATATATAAATATATAGAGTATATAATATACATAGAGTTAAAATATATCTTCGATAGTAACATAAACCACATCTCACAAAATATTTGTGATAAAACTATTAGATATATTCGGATGTATGCCGAATATCTGTTTGGCCGGTCCTGCCGGGAACCATGTCCGCGTCACATTAATCACTCCAGGCGATCCGGCCGCCGCAACCGATGTCTAACCACGCTTGTCGGCGGCGGCGGTGGGGGCGGCGGTAGCTTTGGGTTGATGTTGTAAGAAGCGGGGAATTACAAGACTTGAGGATTTGTTTCGCTGTAGGCTCGACACCAAGTCAGGGTCAGGATGAAGTGAAATGTTCCGATATCCGTTGTTGCTTGGGTGAAAGATCACGTGATTCTTTAGGCTGGGGGATTGACAGAGTTTACTTGTCGGATATACTTTAGGGGGAGATGTCGATGCCAATAGGGAGATGGACGTGGTTAATTTTATAAAATTGATTTGTTTTCAGCTTTCAATCTGCTAATACAACAATCAGACTCTGTATAAAACGACTACTTGAATATAGCTTCTGTTTTCACTTTTGAATAAGTACACGTAAAGTTAGCGTAAACTATGTAAAATTTAAACAATGTAGACTTTGCGTAAAGTATGTCAATACTTCAATTGTCAGAAAATCTAACCTATAATTTTATTCATTTTTGGTGATTTGTACTTTTTGTCTACATTGTCTACCCTAGTTATATTGTTTACACGGATACTGTATGCGTAGATTACGTGTTTGTATCAGGGTTGGCACGTTTAAAACATTTCGTTTTTAACAAATGTTTAAAACTTGTTTAAAACAAAGCAAGTTTTTAAAGCACGTTTTAAACATATATTTGAAACACGTTTTAAATATTTTTAATACTTTATCTACGTAACAAAACAAAGTTCTTATTGCTAATAATAGTGTACCTATAACATATACTGTTTCTCACTATTGTTGTCACCCATAGCCATAATAATAAGTATAGGTAGGGGAATAACCAGCATATTTATCGCCATAGTGCGTAATGATGCATATTTCAGAACTCCTTGCTGATTAAAACATTGTTTTTTTTGTGTTTAAAACATGTTTTTTTTAAATCAGTAAAAAACACGTTTTAAACAAAAAAAATCTGCTGTGGCCACCACACGACCTCTCGCCTAATTCTGCTTATTCTACTAATCTAATAAATAGTTTTACTTACATTTTAATAGTTTCATGTTCATGTAATATGTAAACGATAATGTAAACCAATATGCAAGCAAAAGATGTCAACTGTACTGTCACTGTCATATAATAATTCAAATTTTATGTAGAAACAAATTTTATATCATGGACAACAAGATACTGGAATATTAATTGTACTTTATTTTATTGTTAAATACTTCCAGATTCAGCAATTTGTATTTATAATTAACTGTACACATAGATAATCACAATTTCTTTTATTTTTAATTGCAAAAATTGTCATAAATAAATAATGTACCAATATATTTAAGGAAAACTTTTCCAAACTTCTAAAAGTACTACTTCCGGTTTGCGGATTTCTACCAAAATCTTATCCGGTGTTAAGATACTTATTAAAACCTTAAATATGAAATTTGGTTATAAACGGTTTGATACTTTTTAAGTTATCGTGGACGAAAAATCGTCGGTTCATACAAACGCACACACACACACACACACAGACATCATCGTGAAAATAGTAAATTCGTATTCTAGAGACCCTGAAACGTGCTTATCCACCAAAAACTCATACTCGAAAATTTTGACCCATTACAATACCTCTCTTATAGAATATGAGGCGAGAGGTAAAAACAGTTTTAAACAAAAAAAAAACAGTTTTTTTTGTTCAAAATAAAAAAAACATGTTTTTTGCCAACCCTGGTTTGTATACGCGTAAAATTACACCTAATCTACGTCGTGTAGACTACGTGAACAAACCTGTAAATAATCCGATTATCAAGACCAGTAATTTTTTTATATTAAAAATGTAGCTAGGTACCTGTTACTATTTGCCACAACACATATATGGTAATGTTCCAAAAGATACAAATTTTTATAAAATATATTTTTTTAAATTGGGCAAATTAGTACCTTTACTTATTATTTCGCAAATTATTGACAATGATATATGAAACTAAAACATTATAAACAATTATTACTTAGAATATTGTAATAGTTAGAAGCGCGGTTCTTTTTAATTATCAGGTGAATTACTTGCGATGTGGCTCTGATGAGTCATATCGATAATTTACGAATATTTCAAAAATACACAATCCTAAAATGTTGTTTCAGTAAGTACTAAATAGGAGTATCGATGTAACACAACACAAATAATGAATTTATTAAGAATCCATAATTCGGAAAAGCAGCATTATAAACGCTTTTTTCTGTAGTAGAATTGTAAACTTTCGATTTTTTTGTATGTTTTTAAAACTATAATTTGAAGTAGGTAGTGAATATTATTTATTATGTAAAACGTTCTACTAAGACAATCTACTGATAACGGAACAAAAAGAATTTTTAAAAAATTCGTAAAATTAAGAATAGTTTACTTAAAGAAAACATGTTGAGTGCCACTGATTTCGTTACTGAGAAAGAATCAGAATAATTGAAATTAATTTTCTATCAAAATTGCATTACGTAATGTAACAACATAAATGAACACTCTCTGAAACCGGCTCTCAACATGTGTCCTTTAAGTAAACCACTCTTAATTTTGCGATTTTTTTAAAAATTCTTTTTTGTTCCGTTATCAGTAGAACGTGTTACATACACCCTTAAAGTTTGATCCATACGTACAGAAACACCCTGTATTGTATAAATATTTGCTTCGTAGTACAAATACCAGAAAATGATAACGAATAGACGGATAAATAAAGTGAAGAAGTGTAGATATTCCTATATTCAAAAGAGTGAACTGATTATATAGTTACGCCAGAGTAGAGCTCCATAATGAAACCCACACAAATGGCAAAAAAATCAATTTTTTCTGCATCACCAGTTATTGGAAGATAGGCGGCGCGCAGTTATTTAACTAATGAAAATATTTAAATATAATTAAAAATATGTATTTGTTCAAGAAGTAGTTAAGAATATTTAGTGTTTATTGTTACAAAAACTCGAGTAACAACTTACATTTGAATAAATTTAAACTTTAGCAGGAAAGATAGTCGGGTACATCATAACTTACTACTCCACATAATTTAACTTCCTCCCTCGTTTCTATACCGTCTAGACCTCTAAGCCATCAACATTAAATTATTCGCTAATTTCCCAGCATGATACTTATATTAACCACCTCGTATCATGTTCATGAAACTCTGTTGCAGATAATACCGCGGCATCCTGAGATATTAATGCGTAGATTATTTCTAATCCGTGTACCCTGCGGCGAGTGGAGTAGCGGTGTGTGATGATGGCGACTACAGCGCGCTAAGCGGCAACGTGCCGAGTTAATATGCATGCAGGAGCCATCGCTCAGTGCTCACGTCTGACAGGACAACGTGCAGGCGTGCAGGACCGGCAAAGCAAATTTGTGCGAATGGTGATGAGGTGATTTGTCCGCGGGGATTGAATGGAATTTATTTAGAGGAAGAATTGTAGCTAACTTACTCCGTGTATCTTTTACCCCATAACCATATTTTGAAATATAACGGACATTATGTCTTCTTCCAATTTACAAAATTAATTATTCAACGTTAAAAAATTAACCAATACAGTTCTTACTCGTTATTGATATAGACTAATCCACAGTCACATCGATATGTAATCACTAATCAGCAGGGTGTTTCTATACTTATGGATCAAACTTTAAGAGTATATGTAACACGTTCTACTGATAACGGAACAAAAAGAATTTTTCAAAATTTCGCAAAATTAAGGGTAGTTTACATAAAAGAAACATGTTGAGTGCCACTGGTTTCGTAGCTGTTTGTGCTGTATTCAAATATTAGCAATTAGACATAGGTACGTGCGAAAAGAAACCGGGTTTTTCATTTATCTTTCTATCTATTTCAAACTGACAATCTACAGTTTAAAAAAAATCAAATTATCAGTATTTTGAATGTTAAAATTAATAATTTTACGAAAGTGATTTTGACAAATTCGTACAATAGGTCTGAATAAGTAACGTCAAATTCGTGAGTGCGATATGCAAAACACATTGGCAATTTGATGAAAAACTAATCATCTGCTACGCTACAGGCTAAAAACAAATAGTTTATTTTGTTACCTTTGGACTAGGCAAAAATCTTTAGCCTTACATATTAATTTGCTGCCCTTCTGCACAAGGGACAAATTACCGCAGTACAAATTACAAATTTATGTCGTGCAGTGAGTTTCGACCACCGCCGCGAGCTCTCGACGATACTGTTAATCGGCTGTACGTCAAATGAATGGATTTTATTTTCATTACACGAACAAAGGACAGAGACAATTTTTATTTTTGAATTATGAAGGCATGTCTAAATGTGAAATGACGTGGCACACTGTTGAAGTATTTAAAAATGATGGACCGTTTGCTAGGGAAATGTAATCATAAAAGTAGATTAATAAGACGAAAATGATATACGTATTTTGATACAGGTTTCGACTTTATATAAATTATTTAGAGTGACATGTTACGAAATTGACAGGTTGACATTTTAGCATCCAAAAAACACGAAACTTTATTTATTCTATTTATTCAGTAGGTACTAAGTATGATTTAAGATTTTCTAGTCAAGCCAAACTATTGAGTGTATTAAGAGGCTCGTCTACCTTTTTTCGAATTCCTAGAATACTCTCGATATTACCTTTTTACCTCTCGCCTAGAGAGGTATAGGGATCGTGAAAAAATTCGATGTCGAGATTTTTGTCAATAAGCACGTTTTAGCACCTTTAGAACCTATTTTGACTATTTTCACGATGATGTCTGTGTGTGTGTGTGTGTGTGTGTGTGTGTGTGTGTGTGTGTGTGTGTGTGTGTGTGTGTGTGTGTGTGTGTGTGTGTGTGTGTGTGTGTGTGTGTGTCTGTATGTGCGCCTACTATAGTCTTTCGTTCTGATTCATTATCTCAAATTCTACTGAACATAAAATTCTAATATTTTGCAATATACATTTATATATGTTAATGAAGAGCTGATAACATTTTGGTAAAAATCTGTCAACCGGAAATGGTATTTTCTTGAAGAATTTTAACATTTTTTGCAAAAAATATAGGAAATACTGCGATAGTTACAATTTGTCATTCGACATTTGAAAGAACAAATTATCTCTTACAATATTTATTTAACATCGTTTCTATATCTCTTACCAATAAAGGAAAATTAATTTTCAAAAATTTGTAATTTTACCTACCACGATTTGTAAATCATAATATAGGAAAAAAAATTGAAAACAAAAATGAATATGTCAATGTGACAGATGAACAGACGTATACACAATTTCTGAAATGTTTGTGGCACCATTTTAAAAGAAATGTAAATATTATTAACAACTGAACATAATGTAATAAGGTAATAATAAAGTTAAATTTTTATCTATAAAGAGCTAATTAAAGAACTAAGAACTATAAAATTATTTTCAAAAAGTTTGTAAATTTATTGCAAAATTATAATTTAAGAAAGCCTAACTAAAATCAAATTCACATAAATTACAGTGTTAAAGCGAGAGGTCGTGTGCTGGCCACAACAGATTTTTTCTATTTCACTCTCTTCCTCACTACTACGGCTGCCCGAAGCCATTTTGAAGTTGAAAAATACTGTAAACATGACTCCAGATTCCCATAATAACTTCTGTATTTTTAAAGAAATTAAGTAAATCAAAAATTATTCGAAAAACGAAGCTTAGCTCCATGTTTCTAGTTTTTTAAATTTTTCTTGCCATTTTATAGTGACCGAAAAAAATAATATCAAATAATGGCAAAAAACCGAAAAAAACGTCTTTTTAAAATTTTGTTTACTTCAAATTCCTACACCAAAGACAAAAAATAAAATTATTGAAACATTAAGACATCCTTTGTTAATACACTCATATGTAAAAGCATTATATATTTCAATTATAATTAAAGTAAATGTGGGAGGCGTACGCACACCTCTGTAACGCTGTAAAATTTTATAGTAGACGAACATCTTAAGTTATGATTTTATGCTAGCTAAGAACAAGTATTCCTGAAAAACAAAGTTTCTAAAACGAGTTTTAGACAGACCTGCATATATAACTGTTAAACTATCATTTTTAAAGGTCCCGTAACCGTACTGTATTAAATTAGTAATCCTAAAGTGAAATTAAATTTACTGTCTGCCTGATCATCCCGCCTATTCGATTCGAAACTAGAAGTCTTGGAAATTAAATATTTTTTATAAGTGGCATATTATTGTGTTTTTACACTACTTTTATTTTTAAATTGAATATAAAATAACAAAATACTTACCAATTTAAAAATAACATAATTAAATCAGATTTAAAAAATCTGACGTGGCCATCACACAACCTTCCGCCATATCTAGACTTTAAACAGAAATGTATACGTACAATCCGGTGCCCATTTAAAATATACAAATAAAAATCTAAAATATTCAAACACAGAAATTTGCATCACCTGAATAAAAAGATTCATTCACAGGAAAACTCTGCTGTGTTGAAGCCATCCTCCGTTCAATTACTACATTTAATATCTTACTTAGGACTTATATAGCGCTAGTATGCCAACTTGTCACCCGTCTCACCTGTCAATATTTTTTACGCAGAAACAAAAATCAACCGATCATGGATTACAAGATATCAACGTTTTATTTGATAAATTTATTTTTAAAATTTTACTGCAGTTCTTTAATGCTACCAGATAAAGACAATTTTTTTATAACGTAAGTTGCAAATAACTTTTCCTCTTATTCTTATTACAAATAAATACTATATTTTTCCAAATTTATATACAATTTTGACAACTAACCTTTTCAATCTTCAAAAAATATCACTTTCGATGAAGATATTTGTACCAAAATCTAAGGAGCTCTTCCAATTTATATACAAATGTTAAATACGAAATATCAAAATTTTCGGGTAATTCGTATTTGAGTTATGCGACTAACACCCCTTGACCACACACACACACACACACACATACACACACACATACACACAGACATCATCGTGAAACTATCAAAAATGAGTTGTAAGGACCCTAATTCGTGCTCATCCACTAAAAATTCACCACCCGATTTTTTGCATGATTCCAATACCTTCCTTTACAGGTAAGCGGAAGGTAAAAAATAACTAAGAAACATTATTTATGACTCATCTATATCTTTATCTTTTTGAACTTTCGCAATATGCATTAATAAATGCAACATTACGATATTTATTACCTTTCAATCCCTAATATACTATACTCGTTCTCGTATATAGATTTTTCTAGTAAATAGTTACCTCATTTATGTCTATTTTAAAGAACAAAGTATCATTTCTCAGAAAATAATCAAATATCAATTTTCTACATTGAAGAAGTATGATTTGCTAGCAAGGTCGAAGGTCACACCAGCTACAGATACATATATTAAACACTAGCCTGGCTAATATCATGTCACCAACAGCTATCGATCCTTACAAACCATCATATATTTCTACTTTTGCACACGCTCACAGTTAGCAAACTTGCTTAAAACACGTAACTTCCCGAAATAAACATTCTCAAAACGAACAATTCAAATAAAAGTTGTTACAAACACAACTCAGCCTAGAATGTTTTCTACGATTACAATAAAAATTGTTGCGTTGTCGAATAGAAAACACTGTTAATCATTGCGGTCTGTTCACGCCACATTGGGATCGAGACATGAAATCGTGATATTACATCAAAGTAATAATTTGCACTGCGATTGGCTTCTAACTACGCAGCGCTCACCGAAGAGAGTTTGTACAGCAACTAATATCAGAGTTGTATTTGAATTAAAAATCTACGCTTCACGATATTGAAAAAAAACAATTGCATTGTTTTTTAAAAAGAGTTTAAAAGTTCAAAGTTCTTCCATGTCATGCAATAATATAATACAAAACATTTAATGCAATATGAAATACAAAAGCAAAATATTGAAAAACCGTTCATAAAAGGTCCCGGAAGCTTTAGAGTGCCCAAAGGTCTTTTGAACGTTAGGTATTTTTTTCAATTTATTCTCTGTGCTATTTATTTGTTGAAAAAGCTTTGGATGAAATGTAACTAACAGCTTTTATATTATCGTATACAATATATTTTTAAAATTTCTTTTGTTATTAAAATATTCAAACTTGTAAATTGTTCTACTATGAACAAATTCTCTACTTTTTATTTTGAAACCAGACACGAATATGATTCAAACTAAATAAGTTTTGAGAAAACAGTTAGCTATAACTAGAATGGTGTAGTGTTGTTTTGTACAGTGTGGATTCGGTCACCTAGCTTAATAGTGCAAGTTCGTACGCTCGGATCCTTTTACTTTTAATCCGTCGCTGCGGGAAGATACTAAGTTCGTGCTAGTTTGTACAACGTTAATCGCACACAAATACTTGACGTAGCCGGACTTCCACTCATCCTAGTAGTTATGATTCGGCTACGTTATTTTAATTATAGTTGAGTTTTTAAATATATTTGTGGAGAACAATTAATTTAAAAAACGAACAAGTATTTTACTTTACTTCAAAATACGATTAATCACTTATTATTTAATTCTTCCAAAATAATTCTCTAATTACGAAAACCCTTATGTTTTCTAATTTGTAGACTGTGCAAAAAATAAATAAATACTTACCTAATTAATAGTTTTTAGTCTATAAATGCTTTGAAAAAGCTTCTGTTTACAACAAATTAAAATAAGAATTTCTTTGGATTATTTATATTGATATAAGACGAAGAATGAACAGTTTTAAAATAATTATGATTATAATAACGTAGCCGAAGCATAAGTACTAGGGTCAGTGGATATCCGACTAGGTACATGTAGTATTTTTGTGCGATTAACGTTGTACGAACTATCACGGATTAAGAGTTCTACAGGTACAAGGATTCGAGTGTACGAACTAGCACTCTTAACATAGATGTACGAATCCACACTGTATAAAACAACACGTAGCCACTCGAATGACTCTTTTGCTCAATTTTGAACTGTCGTTTGTATAAGACTTTCATTACCATTTTGAAACCATTATACGATTGAAGCAGTATTTAACAATCGATGAAGTTATAAAAATGTTTCAATCGAAAGTTCTAGAACATATTAGGATAACTTTTCATATTTTTGAGTATAAAAAAAACATACCGGCCCTGACCATCAGGCAGGAGCTGTAAGTAGCCGACGCCACTCGTATGTAAATATAGTTTCGTTTTCATCAAATTAGTTACGTTATGGCTTCGATAAAATAATTCTCTAATCATTACCTGCATGAATGGGGAAAACAAACTACGAAGAGGCTAGAATTGAGTAGTGGTAGTTTGATCACGCAAATAATAAGAGTACGTGTACGTATATACAGAGCATTTTGATTGTTTCGGCATTTTGTTTAGTTAGTAATTTTACAAACTATCTACATTTTTATGTAAAACCGCAATGGCTGATGTGTCTTTTACTCCAGTCAAAACGCGGTAAATGGTGTGATGATGCTAACTAGGACGGGAAAAGGTCTACTATAGGTTTTTTGGGTCGCTGAATCCGAATCCGGGGTTCAAATGACCTGGAAAATAGGGGAACACCCTTAAATCAGCAAAAAGAACCTCTTTTTACTTCCTTGTACGAAGTAAGGAAGTATTGTAATCGCGAAAAATTTCGGTTCTCAGATTTTGACGGAAATATCCGTTTTGACCTTTTCTGAATCCATTATGACTAGTTTCGACGTGACGTCTGTACGTACGTACGTACGGACGGACGTATGTGTGTCGCATAACTCAAATACGGTTAGACGTAGAAAGTTGAAATTTTGTATTTAGGACTGTTTATAGCATCTAGTTGTGCACCTCCTATTTTTGGTTTCAGTCTACAAACCGGAAGTAGTACTTTTTAAAAATATTTCGATAAATATTTAATTTTAGACAATTTTTTTTATTTTAAATGAAAGATTATGTGATTATTACCTACAATCGGTATTTTATAAATATTTTTGTATTTATTTCCCCTATTTTCCAGGTCATTTGGACCCCGGATTTGGATTCAGCGACCCAAAAAACCTATAGTAGACCTTTTCCCGTCCTGGTTAGCGATTTATAAACCCCCCCCCCCCCCCCATCCCAAGCGTTTTGACTGGAGTATTTCTATTTATACGCACAAATGCAGTTTCACTTAGAATCAGAATGAATAAATCGTTTCTCTCAAGTTTCTCACACGTTTTACATCTGGCTACATATAAAATAATAATAAAATACCCAGTTGTCACTATCTACACGTCTTGGCGATTTTAAAATAAAATAGGTATTTTAACCAGGCAAAAAAATATTAGACTTGCAAATCTGTATTTTTTGCCATGTTAAACACATTATTTTTTCGGCGATTATTATTAATGCTAACTTTTGCTGCCTAGGCTTTTTTTACTATATTTGCTGCCTAGGCAGCCAAAGTGACAGCTTGCTGACTGTCAGTTGTCAAAAAACAGCATTTTTAATGTCAATCGCCGAAAAAATAATTTTTTTCATACAATATCCATTTAAACTATAATTTTGTTCTATATTATTTAAGGAAACCATTTGACAGAAAGTTGTCAATTATTAACAACTCGCTAACATAAAATTATACACCCGACGAAGGATGTGGTCGAACATCCTCGCGTTCCGAAAATAATAATAAATTTGTTGTGGAACATATATATATTTAAGTCGTCAACCAATACATTACCGGTTACGAATAACGTGTTACAGCGAACATATTGTTTAAGCGTGATTTATTCTTGAAGGCTACGGCTGCAGACAATTTAATAAAGTTTTTTTTAGTAAGAACAATTTATTATATTACAGACACGTACACGAAGAACTGTCAGCGACGGAGAACGGCTTGGTGTATATTTTCGATAAATATTTACCCCGCATTTGGCGTTTGTGCTTGCCACAAAATGCGCGCCGACAATTTAGAAACGTTTAACTTGGGCGTAATATTGTTCCCAGTTGATAAAGGGATGACAAATGACGTTAGCAGAATTCAAAGTGGCGTGAAAGCGCGTGGCACACAGCCCAAGCAGTCGATGCACTCACTCACTTTATTCACTACAAAAGAGGAGACATTATTCCGTATTATCCTTTTCAGCGAGAATAGCGAATAAAAGTGGAAAAACTATGTGACGCTATTTCGTCATTTATTACTCACCGCTTTGTCAAATATTTGCGCTTCAATGCAACTATAGTTAGGTACTACTTTATCTTCGTTGGAACTAGAAAACCCAAAATTAAATGTTTCCTGTTTATCTATTTATATGTCACTTCTGTCCTAGACCTGTCCCCTATCCAACTAAACAGTTTCCTATATTATATGAGATTTCCTGTGATTTGAAACATAGTTTTGGTGCCATTGGAAAATTTATATTTTTATTTTGTCTTAATTTTTAAATTTAAAATCGGATGTGGCCGGCACATAACCTCCAGCAACTAACATTAATAATAATTTGTTTAATGAAATACTTTTTTATTAATTAATATTACCATCCAGAGGAGTAAAACTTATATAGCCACTATTAAAGGCATTACCATTTGGAAATTTCAGGTAGGACCATAAGTCACTGACCATTGTATTTTTGATATAATAAAAGGTATTTTTTTTATTTTTTATTGAAAATGAATAATTTTAATTACAAAAGATAGTTTTAATCATGAAGAGAGAAAAAAAATTACATTTTAAAAATAATATCTTTTAGATGCCTGCCATCAGTCTCTTCGCAAGCTGCTGCTCTTTGTTGTACCTGTCCATAACTGAAGCCAAAACTGGTTGATCAATCGCAATAATTCAACATCTCCAAATCGTAAAACGATACGGTTACCAAAATTAATTGTTTCCCTTTCAGTATGGGACGTAGCTCCATTTTGTTGAAACCACATTTCTTCAGTTATGGACCAGGCACTGCAAAGGGCAACAGCTTGTGAAGAGGCTGATGGCAGGCATCTAAAAGATATTATTTTTAAAATTTAATTTTTTTAAAACTCTTCATGATTAAAACTATCTTTTGTAATCAAAATAATTCATTTTCAATAAAAAATAAAAATAATATAAAAAATACAATGGTCAGTGACTTATGGCCCACTCTGTATTTTCGAATATCGTATATGTTGTCCAAAAATCACGTTTCACATTGAAACTGGAAAAGTTTAAGTTCAATGTACAACAAGGAAGTCAAATAGTGAAAACCATTTCTAACACTTGCATTTTAAAATCGAAGGTGTGTAACACTAAAATGATGACACCAAGTTCTCAAAGTTCCACACAAGCTACAATCCAGAAACAACTGAGTCAGACCCGAAACAAATAACATATGCAAATACTAGCACGGCGAACAAGGGTACCACTGAAATTTGTATATCAGTGGCCGGAAACCGCGCAAAAAAGAATCGCTTGGCTTGCAACTTTAATATTATATCTGCTGACTTCTCCCAGGGCAGGGGCTTAATCCGTTCATCGGGTAACGATGATAACACACGTGCAATATTAAACAGTGGCGTAGAGCCTTGGCTTTCAATCAGAGCCCGCGGTCTGCTGGGCTGTTTCGCTTCCTGTCCGGGAACCCAGAGACCCGGACGCTCCCATCGGACGCAGATGATCCACCCACTCCAAATACTACGTTCAGCTTCCAGTGTTTCAGGTAAATGGAAGAAGGCTCGAGACACAAGGGATTTGAATTAGTTTCATCAATGTACTCCTCATGTATTGTTCAAAACGGATGCTTCATCTACCTACCCACTTCCGAACTTTACTTTTCTAATGGAATCTCGGATTATACAAAGCATTAATTTATTGCGTAGGCATTTTTTAAAAAAATTTCATTTTATAAATTACATTTTTGTACTCATCGCCTAGGAAATAACATATTATACACGCAATTGACAATCGGAAATGTCAATTTCCCAGTGTAGTCAATCAAGAAAAATGCAATGAACACTGGCTTTTCTAGACATTTCAGAGTAAAATCATTTTAAAAATAATAAAATTTAGTTTATAAAGTGTTACTTCCCGGAATTATAATTAATAAATACCACCAAAAACCGCCAATATTTAAAAATAAAACTTGTGTGCAGTGCGCCATTTGTCGGTAGCAGTGAAAAAAAAACATCGTAACCTCAAATTTAATGATCAGACTACAACTACAACTTGAATGTATTTGATTATAGTTTTATTCGTTACAAAAAACATTGTACAATCCTCTTGCGGGAAGACACCATCCCAGCATTCGAGTAAATGGCCGCTCATGTGGAATAAAAATCTTCCTGCATTTGGTTCGTAAATAACTATTTTTTCACGCAACATAAATATAATAATTATAAAAGATAACAGTGTATAGAAAAATTAGAAACGAAATAATAAGGAGAAAACTAGATTTTACTTTAATATTTTTACCAAATCTCTGAAATCGACTAAAGACTTAGAGATACAGCATCTGCAAAAAAATTTTTGTAGCTTTAAAATTCAATTTTTATTTTTGTTAAATTTTCAGGTGTAATAGGGTAGGTATGTATCTAATTCTCTGCAGTTACGCTACAGTCTACAATCTACCACTACAAGAAACTAATACAAAACATTAACTCTACACTATTCAGTAGTATATGTTAGTTGGTTGTTAATTATATATAGTTAAAATTAGACGTAGGTATTATGGTAAGGCATATAGTAATTGTATCTAAGTCCAATAAGTAAATAAATTATGGAGTTCAGATTTATATGCGTTATATTATAAGATTGCAATGATAATTTCTTTGTTGTTCAAATAACACAATATACTTACGTCGCAATATGCGGTAATATTACTTGTTAAATATGTAATGAATATGTGATGACATATTACATTACAAAAATAATATTTGATACAACATAATTAAACTGTAACGTTTGTCCTTGATATTCCTTAGTAGATTTGGAGACAAGAGTTATTTAATTAGATATTATAGATTTAATTCTCAAAACCTCAAAAAAAAGTTATATGATGAAAAAAATAGTTTTTAAGCTGTCCTTACACGTTCAGTGATACTTGACATTACTTGAAATGACATTACCTACTTCATTGCTTTTCATTTATTTCATCAGTTGATTTAATCGAGATCTGCGATGGATTCCCGCAAAAAATTGTATTTTTACCTTCCGCTTACCTGTAAAGGAAGGTATTGGAATCATGCAAAAAATCGGGTGGTGAATTTTTAGTGGATGAGCACGAATTAGGGTCCTTACAACTCATTTTTGATAGTTTCACGATGATGTCTGTGTGTATGTGTGTATGTGTGTGTGTGTGTGTGTGTGTGTGTGTGTGTGTGTGTGTGTGGTCAAGGGGTGTTAGTCACATAACTCAAATACGAATTACCCGAAAATTTTGATATTTGGTATTTAACATTTGTATATAAATTGGAAGAGCTCCTTATATTTTGGTACAAATATCTTCATCGGAAGTGATATGTTTTGAAGATTGAAAAGGTTCATTGTCAAAATTGTATATAAATTTGGAAAAATATAGTATTTATTTGTAATAAGAATAAGACGAAAAGTTATTTGCAACTTACGTTATAAAAATATTGTCTTTATCTGGTACCATTAAAGAACTGCAGTAAAATTTAAAAAATAAATTTATCAAATAAAACGTTGATATCTTGTAATCCATGATCGGTTGATTTTTGTTTCTGCCTAAAAAATATTGACAGGTGAGACGGGTGACAAGTTGGCATACTAGCGCTATATAAGTCCTAAGTAAGATATTAAATGTAGTAATTGAACGGAGGATGGCTTCAACACAGCAGAGTTTTCCTGGGAATGAATCTTTTTATTCAGGTGATGCAAATTTCTGTGTTTGAATATTTTAGATTTTTATTTGTATATTTTAAATGGGCACCGGATTGTACGTATACATTTCTGTTTAAAGTCTAGATATGGCGGAAGGTTGTGTGATGGCCACGTCAGATTTTTATAATTGTAGCTTCAGGATTAAAAGCGTTATTGACGATGAATGAAAGAATGATTGAAAACTTAAAGAGTACCTACTCGCGCACGTGGTCTTGTGGCAAGAAATTAGTATTTATTTATTTATTTAATCTTAACTCCTTTGATACATATATAATTATACTTAAAAATGATATTGCATTACTCATAATAAATTATGGCATACAATATAGTTGAAACCCATAAGACAAATTGTTTAACAATCAGTTTTATTTAAAATTAACAATATACACGGTTTCCCAAAAGTCCCGGGACGGAGCTGACGAAGAAAAAAATGGAAATTTTGGAAATCACTAAAGCGCTTGGGTCATTGCAAGATTGAACATTTGTTATAAAAATCGTAATAAACATGCAAAAAAACATTAAAATGTAATTCTTGAAAGAATTATATTATCTGGTTTTGGTTTATGGGGATGTGTTTCTTTTTTCATTACCTTTAAAATAAGATAAAACTCGACAGGGGTTTCTATTTAAAAATGTTATGGTAGTCATCCCCTAAAAAAATTGCACGTTGCATGGAAGTTCTAAACTATTTAAGAATGTACCTAGTTTTTATGACTCTTTAGTGATCCCCAAATTTTCAATTTTTTTTTACGCCCGTTCAAAACTTTTCGGGATTTTTGGGAAACAAACAAAAAGAACCAGCTATGTCCCGAAAATTTCATAAGTTTATCAGAATGTTGTTTTACCTACATAATTATACTACGCTCGCATTTACAAATTTAAAAAAATCTGCTGTGGCCAGTACACGACCTCTCGCCTAATTCTGCTTATTCTATTAACCTCGAGACTAATCTAATAAATAGTTTTACTTACATTTTAATAGTTTAATGTTCATGTAAGATGTAAACGATAATGTAAACCAAGATGCAAGCAAAAGATGTCAACTGTACTGTCACTGTCATAATCATTCAAATTTTATGTAGAAACAAATTTCATATCATGGACAACAAGATAGAATATTAATTGTACTTTATTTTATTGTTAAATACTACCAGATTCAGCAAATTGTATTTATAATTAACTGTACCCATAGATAATTATATTTTCTTTTATTTTTAATTGCAAAAATTGTCATAAATAAATAATGTAACAATATATTAAAGGAAAAGTTTATCAAGCTTCAAAAAGTACTACTTCCGGTTTTCAGATTTCTACCAAAATGTTATCCGGTGTTAAGATCCTTATTAAAACCTTAAATATGAAATTTGGTTATTAAAGGTTTGATACTTTTTCAGTTATCGTGGACGAAAAATCGTCAGTCCATACATTCATACAAACACACACACACACACGCACACACATACACACACACAGACATCATCGTGAAAATAGTAAATTCGTATTATAGAGACCCTGAAACGTGCTTATCCACCAAAAACTCATACTCGAAAATTTTGACCCATTACAATACCTCTCTTATAGAATATGAGGCGAGAGGTAAAAATTAACTATTATATGTTGTATTACGGTGTGATTTTCAGCGAGACAGTAATTTTACAGCCATCTAATTAAACATGCTACCAGGAAAGCGAAGTATAAAACCAAAATAATCAGCTGTATTACCAAAGAGTGATAAACTCTCTGTAACGACTTTGCGAAATACAATATCGTTATAGCTATGATGGAAAATATAATGGCATGTTAGTAATACAGGTTACAGGTTCAAAGTTTATGGAGTCGTATTCAGGGTAATTTTCCAAACTGTTACCTGCTAGTCACGTGAAATACTGTAGACCATACGATACTGTTAAAAGTTTAATGCATTAGGAGTATCGTAATATTCTGATGTGATTTGTGCATAAGAGACGAGTAATAAACTCTGGAAAACTTCACCACTAGTTATTTGATACTCTACGTTGAGTAGATAGGAATAGGAACTGTAGAATAATAGGGTAATAAGATGATAACTTAAAATACTATGCATGAGGAGAGCACCCAACTCTCGACTGATTTAAGTTTCCTCTCTGTTTGGAAAATATTGTTAATTAACAGTAGAACAGTACTGATTAAAGTATATTCTAGTTTGTAAATTGTTATTAAGACGGTAAAAACAAAAATAAAATGAATAAAACAGTTCAAAGAATTTTGAGAAGGGGAGTAGATTGTATGTATTGAAATAAGGACGTAATTTTTAAATTGAATTATTATATTTATTAAAGTCCAAAAAATCTCTAAAAACATGTCGCAGGAAATAAAACACAAACATAAAATATTACGCTGGTCTAATTTCAATACTCCGTAACTGACAAAATTTTAATTTTACATTAGACAACTTTTTTTGTTTTCGACCTAAAGATGAGTGAGAACTTAATGTTCAAACCTTATAATGAGCATTAGGTATTGCATTATAATTATAAGAATAGTTTTTAACAAATTTAAGTAAAAATATTGATAATGATGGAGTAATAATAATAATTTATATATATATATATATATATATATATATATATATATATATATATATATATATATATATATATATATATATATATATATATATATATATATATATATATATATATATATATATATATATATATATATATATATATATATATATACACACTCGAGGAAAAAATTAGGGGAACATGTTTTTGTTGACGAAAATGTTCAATTTTCAACCATGATAACTCGGTTGCAAAATCAATAATACTTTGAGTTTTAAAAAGATCAAAGTCTCCTCTTTCGAATGGTGTCCCTGAAAGCCACATTCGATACATCTCATGTCCCGTAAACCACCATAGAAAAAAAAAGTTTTTGACTGAAAAAAATGTTCAACTTTAACAACTTGCACGGATTGCCAAAAAAATTGTAGACCATATTCAAGGCAAGGACATTAAAGTTCATACAATTTCCCTTAAAATTCAAAAAAGAACAAATTTCTATGATGATTTGATCCAAAGTTATGAGCATTTGAAATTTAAAGTGCTTTTTGAGTATTTTAGGTTATAACTCCGATGGGTATGAGCCAATATCGATGAAGAGTAGAGTTTTGAAAAGCTCAATATCTCTACTTTACAGCTCTGTGAGCCGATCTTCGGTCAAACTCATTTTACCTCCTCCCAACCATCATAGAAAAACACCGTTTTTTTTGCTGTCAGTTTCTAACTTTGACAACTTGCGGATCACGCTAAAAAAATTGTTGACTCAATTTGAGTTATTGACAATACAATTTTCTCATTTTCCTATGAAACCCTCATAAGTTCGAAAAATTGCGATGACATGGTGCAAAGTTATGAAGTTTTCACATTAACCTGCTAACACCGAAGAAATGTTCGCGAGGCTTCGCGAAATCTGGTGGAGCATTCCGCGGGCCAAAATTTGTCGTCTCATCAACATGCGAGAGCGTTTTGCAGAAGTGCGTAGGCAACGCGGAGGAAACACGCGATACTGAACATGACATTCTATGATACTTTAAATTTCAAATGCTCATAACTTTGGATCAAATCATCGTAGAAATTTGTTCTTTTTTGAACTTTAAGGGAAATTGTGTGAACTTTAATGTCCTTGCCTTGAATATGGTCTACAATTTTTTTGGGAATCCGTGCAAGTTGTTAAAGTTGAACATTTTTTTCAGTCAAAAACTTTTTTTTTCTATGGTGGTTTACGGGACATGAGATGTATCGAATGTGGCTTTCAGGGACACCATTCGAAAGAGGAGACTTTGATCTTTTTAAAACTCAAATTCAACATTAATTTCGGAATTAATTAAATTAATGTTTTTAGGCATAGGACACCTTTTATAACATAAGAAGATGCAAAAATACACACAACAGAATAATAAAATATAGGGTGTTCCATTTGAAAATGACGAGTTATAGCCATTTGAAATTGAGTAAATTTGATTCTCTGTACTGAACACCCTGTATAATAACATAAAAAAAAAGTTATGTCAGAACAAAGAGTATAGTTACAGTTGTACAGAAAAAAAATTCATAATTTTTACTATTAAAATAACTTCAGTACGCCTTTATAAAACAATACGTGTATTCGGCTTTTTTTAGAGAAAAAATTGAATAACTTGGCAACGCCGCGGAAAACTAAAATGAAATTTATATTTTCGTATAGGTAAAAAAAATACAATTCAAAATATATAAAAATATAAAGGGTGTTTCATTTAAAAAAGACGAACAATTATTGCCAAGTCGTTATGCAACACCCTGTATATGTGAAAATAATTTTAAGTTATGCTTCTTGAGTAGACGAAAAATTCTGTTAAAAAATTTATGCTGTATTTTTAACGACAAGGGAGATATCGACGACGGGCATTTCGATGACTCACCCTGTATATATATATATATATATATATATATATATATATATATATATATATATATATATATATATAATTTGAAGATCTATCTATAGTATATTATTATTAATAAAAATTCTGAAAAAAAATTCTGAAAAACTAGTAACTGAAAATTTTAATACATCTGTACGTGCTGAAGGCCCATTCGCAGAAGAGCGACTTACACATAGTTTTCTCCCACCACCTACAGCTCACACCGGAAATGTCGCACCACTAAAATTTAAATTAGGACTGGGAAATGAAATTTGAATGTTACACTATGTAGGTTTGTTAAGCGTTCGTTTATTGGTTTAAATTGCATAAAGTTTTTCTTCATTTTATTCATTACCATAAAAGCTACTCATCGCGTATATTTATTAATTAATTTGCTTATTTTAAGTTACACTGAACTAAATGAACAATACAGTACTTAAAACTAACATTCAAATATTGATATCTTTTAACACACACACATTTATATTTTGGACCAAACTAGCACAAACCTAGCACTAACAGTTTTTTTTGTTTTATTTAGAAATTTGTGTGGGTACCCACTTACAATTGTAAATATTGCTGATATTTAAATTAAAGCAGTAGGTATCTTTAAAAAATGTCTTCGTAAATAAAACTATTTTTAAAAGGAAAATTGATAGAAACTGGAAACTTAAAATTCATTATATTAATGTTCTCAGTTCTTCTGCCGGTCATTTGATATCAGTTTGAATGAAAAGAAATTAAGTAATTAGGTACCTGAGAAAAGAAATTCCTCTTGTAAAAATAAGGACTGATGTTAACAAATGCAATTGAAGAAATATTTATTTGTAAAGAAATATTGAAATGAAAACATAATTACATTCCTATTGACTTTAAGACTAATAACAGCGGTATAAAATCCAATTATTGAGTCAGGAAGTATTTGGAGAATATTCAAACATATTCAGAACGGAAGAAGATACAAATCGCTTCCCTTTCCAGAGACACGACTTTTAATTTATGAAAAACTGAATATTTATAACCCATACTTTGTGCATTCGAAACGTAATTGTAGAAAGCAGATAAGGCAATGTTCAAGAAGAAAGAGAAGTGAAATAGACATTATTACGTTGGCATTTCGCTTCCGGATTAATTATTAATGTCTGTTTCATTTTTAGGGTTTCAACAAAGATATAAGTTTTAATTGTATTCATAGAATTCAGCTGTAACCCAATGAAAGATGAAATTTCTAAATACCTCTTATAATTTGTTGAAAGAGGAAAGAGTATTACAATAGCAGATGAAGATGAAAAGCAGAATTCAGTTATAAATAGATACACGAAAGATGTTTTCTTGCTTTTGAGAATATGAGTAAATAATGGGTTAGTATTAGGTAATTTAAAAAAATTAGCCGTAGCTTTACTGCGTGAAAAATTTCCCGATCGCGTTGTCGCAAAATGGAGATGTGGACTGGCCTCCAAGATCGAGTGACTAGACGCCAGATTTTTTTTCTCTGGGGTTACCTGTAGGAGCGTGTTTACACAGACAGTCCCACAACCTTGGCTCACTTGAAATATTCATCGAGAAATCGCCGCAATTCTGCCCAATGCTAAAAAATGTGATCGAAAATTAAGGGCTACGATTGAATGTTTGTAGAAAAATATAGAGGCGACCATTTACATAATATTGTTTTCATGTTTAATTTACCAATCCTGTAGAATATTTTATAATAGTTATTTGTGTATTAAGAGCGCAAAAAGTGACTCTTTGTTACTCGCGCACGGTAATTACAGCGCGAGCCGAAGACGAGAACTGCAATAGTGCAAGAGGAACAAATACACTTTACGCCCGTAATACACACATAATTTTATCTACGACTAAAATTATTTGTTATAATAATAATAGTATTCAGTTAGGTCAATTTGCGTTTAATCAATTTATGTTTTATTCGTATAATAATATCGAAATAAATAAATAAAAAATTGGTTTGATTCTGCCATTTTCTTTTATTTTATGTAATCAAAAAGTTGTCATAGGAGACGCGTAATAATAATAATACGTTGATAATTGAAAGCATAAATATAAACTTTTCGTAGTAGTCGTAGATAAAAATAATTTCATTTATTTTCTGTAATTTTGTTGTTTTATTAAAAAAAAAAACACACAATCTTGCAGCTCTTGTTAAATCATCCTATAGTAAGACATTATTATTTTTACTTCTTGTAGTTCTATACTCTCATTTTAAATAATTTTTGTGGAATTCATATACTTTTAAAATGCAGTAGCACTACAATTATGAATAACTAAAATGTAATATTTCTGTTTCGGTAAACATCAACATTAAAACAACATTTATTGCTATACATTCAAACAAAAACAGAGCCAAATGAAATAGAATAAAAAATTGCGGACACAAAAAACGAATCACAATACAAAACGGTCCGTTATCATTTCATAAAGGTTAATAAATATATTACAGGAAAACGCAGACAAAGCAGAACAAAAATACGGTGTCATTTCCCGCAGCGTACATTCGAATTCACACAGCAGCGATGACAGCGCCGGATGTGCTGGACGGGGATTATTGAAAATGTATAGCAACCGGAAATTACATGTTCTGTTGCGTATCTGCCCCGACGCGGCGACACTGCAGATGTAAATCATAAGCCCGCTAGTCCGCAAGCCAAGCTCAATTCACCTGTATGAGTAGCAGGGGCGTACAACAGTCCAAACGACGAAATAGAATTAAGCTTTGGACTAAAGATCACATTAAATAGAAAGACTCTTGCGCTATCAAATTAAATAATACCTTTTTTTCTTTCTTATACACAGTAAGTCTAGGTATCATGAAAAAAATCGATGTCGGAATTTTCGCGAAAATACATGTTTTTAAGTTCACTTAATCCGTTTTTACCATTTTCGCAATGATGTCTGTGTGTGTGTGGATGGATTGATTGATGCGCAGAGCTGAAAAGATTTCGAAAACCAGAAGAGGAAGTTTTCAGCTATACTAACCCAAGGACATTGATAATTACGAAATAATTTTGTGATATTCCGAAAGCACGTTGCTTGGTAACCGCCCGACGCCGCAGGCGGAGGGCTGTTAACCAAAAAGCAACGTGCTTGAGGTAGCTGTCACAAAATTATAAGTATTTATCAATGGTCGAGGGTTATTCGAACAGAAAATTTTATAATTGAAGTATCATTTTCATTACCAAAACGTGCAAATGACATTTTTATTCAATTATTATTATAAACATAAAAATGAACATAAATAATTGTAACCTAGCAACATATTTGGCATACCTAAGTGATAATATCCCATTTGTTGCTTTCAGATAAATGTTGTATTTATTGGTCAATATCGTACACGTGATCAGAAATGAAAGAATTTCATTGGAAATTTAGTTTAAAAAACATTAACATTTCAGTGAACCTGCGAGGTGCTACTCCAGAAAAAATATAATATATTGTTTATTTAATAATTTTTTATATTTGTGATTTTTTCAGAATTTTCTGAGTGGAACCACATGGTTAAAAAAATTTAAAATCGCATTTTTGCCAAGAGCAACAAACAAGCTCTATCCAACGAGATAACCGTATAAAAATGTAGCTAATTTTAAAATTATTATCATTTGCTGTGCTTATAACAATTCAATTGAATCGATCATCATCATGACAACGTTTATAAACAAAACAAAAAAATTCAAACAAAATGTTCATAATCGTAGTTTGAGGCCAATTTGACGCAACAAATTTAATAGTTTTATGTTTTTGTCGCCCTAGTGCAACAAAACAGTACTTTGTCGCACTAGAGCGACAATTTTATACATATCCTAACTAAAAATTGAATAACAATGTTCATTTAGTACAACGATTGTAGACAAATATTTATGAATTGTGATCAAACCTAAATGACAAAGAGCAAAAGTATCCAATATTTTTCTCTGATTACTCATAACTGTTTAAAGATCTCTTTAAATTTTAACCCCTAAACCAATATCCTCGACTCTCCGCCCCTGGTTCGTGTATACGGCTTAGCTAGCGATTATCTTGCTACAAATTTCATATGCAGATACGTGTATATGGTTCACGGATGAATGCACATGGCGTTCGCTGTTCAACGTTCGTTGTTGCAGCGCAGCGCGGCCGTAGCATGTGTGCGCTGGATTCCATGAAAGAACAGAACAATGAAAAAACAGAACACGAAAAAACAGAACATGACAAAACAGAACATGAAAAAACAGAACATGAAAAAACAGAACAATGAAAAAACAGAACAATGAAAAAACAGAACACTGAAGAAACAGAACAATGAAAAAACAGAACAGTGAAAAAACAGAACACTGAAAAAACAGAACACTGAAAAAACAGATCATTTATAAAAGAGAACATGAAAAAACAGAACACATAAACTAATCTATGCTAACAAAAACCTTGTTGAGTCCAACAGAACTCCGTTTTTTTGACATAAACTAATCTATGCTAACAAAACCCTAATTGAGTCCAACAGAATTCCGTTTTTTAAAATAAACTAATCAATACTAACAAAACCCAAATTGAGTCCAACAGAACTCCGTTTTTTTAAAAATAAACTAATCAATACTAACAAAACCCTAATTGAGTCCAACAGAACTCCGTTTTTTTGACATAAACTAATCAAAGCTAACAAAACCCTAATTGAGTCCAACAGAATTCCGTTTTTTTAAATAAACTAATCAATACTAACAAAACCCTAATTGAGTCCAACAGAACTCCGTTTTTTTAAAAATAAACTAATCAATACTAACAAAACCCTAATTGAGTCCAACAGAACTCCGTTTTTTGACATAAACTAATCAAAGCTAACAAATCCCTTCTTGAGTTCTGTTTTGTCATTGTTATTTTTTTTTCATATTCTGTTTTTCATGTTCTGTTTTATCAATGTTCTGTTTTTTCAGTGTTCTGTTTTTTCACTGTTCTCTTTTTTCATTGTTCTGTTTTTTCAGTGTTCTGTTTTTTCATTGTTCTCTTTTTTCATTGTTCTGTTTTTTCACTGTTCTGTTTTTTCATGTTCTTTTTTTTCATGTTCTGTTTTTTCATGTTCTGTTTTTTCATGTTCTGTTTTTTCATTGTTCTGTTTTGTCCGGTCACCGTGCGCTGTGCGCTGTGGATGTTGTCACGGAAATGTAAAATATACAACCGTGATTTGGATGAAGTATTAAGTTTAGAACTTAAACCATTTTTTATCTGCTTCTTAGATACTCTAGTGATATTTTTGTAACGGTTTTTATTATTAGTTGGATTGTGGTGTTTAAGTTCATCTAGAAGTTTAACTTTTAAAATTACAACAATAGTGTACCTAACGTTTTTATTTATTTAGGAAATGGAAATATGAAAAAATGTCTTATTGGTTGGATTACCGGTTTTATTGTAAAACGATGTATTATGTTATTGCGACGTTTAGACCAATATCCTAGCCATTATCAAGCAAATGTAGTTTTAATTTAAAAGTTATGTCAAAGAGTAACATACCTAGTCAAATTTATTACTGAAACTAAAATTTTGAAGTGTGTAGTTCCTTTTCAAAAATTACAATTTCGGCTTATTTAACATCTTTAAATTTATTTATTTAGGTGAAGAATAAAATTAGGAAAACACGAATATTTATAAAACAAGTTTATTAAACAATAAATAAAAGATAAAATAATGATAATTAAGTAACACAAACTATTAATTAAACTTAAAAAACTAATTACACTTAACGCTACCTACTATGATTATTTTAAAAAAATCTAACAAATCGAATGTTAAAGAACAGAAGTCGATATTTTCATTCATTCAAAAATAAAAAATGTTTTTGTTTGAAAAAACAAAATTACGGTTTTATTTAAAATGACTAGAAATTGCTCATCACAATTTTCTCCAAAACTGTACCACTTACATGAAAAATAGTGTAATAACCAAATTTCCAGTGTTGTAATAGATAACAATATTTTTTATCTAGATAAAGTTAAAGATAACATACTTTTTATTTATCTAGATAAGATAATAGATAATAATTGAAGAAATTATCTAGATAATAGATAAAAGATAAACAAAAATTATCTAGATAATTATTAGATAAATAATAGATAATACAAAAAATATAAATTACGTGTTCTAAAGTATAAGTTTGATTTACATTTTAATTCGATTAAAGTTATAAAAAAAATTGTTTTAATTTTGAAAAAATTATTATCTAGATGATATTTAAAAAATAGATAAAGATAGTTTGTAATTTTATCTAGATAAGATAATAGATAAATAAGAAAAAATTTATCTAGATAAGATAATAGATAAAAATATATTATCTAGATGATTTATCTAGATAATATTATCTAGATAAGTTACAACACTGCAAATTTCATATTTTAGGTCGTTATAAAAAATTTTAAGGGAGAAACCGATGGCAGAAAGCGTTTGAATTTCATACATAAGTACATCAATAAATTTTGATATTTTTGCTCTACGGCATTAAGTTTAATTTGATGTCAAAGCACATACACACTTGTTCATAATTAGTTATTAGATTTAAGTCAAAAAAAACTATATGCAACAAAGCATAAATAAAATTAAAGTAAATACGAACAGTCTTTACATTTGCAAATTATACGTAACAAAATTCCACCATTTCCAACACAAAAGTTTAAGCGGAAAATAAAATTGCAGAATTTCAATTTTCAACCATTGCGGTCGTTTAGTGATACTTTTAAGTGATTTATGCATTTATTAATTTAAAAGTTTTCCGATGTTCACATTTGCAAATATCGCTAGGAAGCGAGTACGAGCTGATCAGATTTTCCACTTTATATGGTGCCGAATTACTCGAATGAAAACCAACCGAGAGACAAAATTTATATTTTGAAAGCAACTTTTACTCGTTAACATAAATGACACAGACTAGGCAATAACAAATGCGCTATAGAATTCTCATGAATTTATTTTTAAATTGTACTCAGTGTTATAAATAATTGTAGATTCGAAATTACCTGTAAGTAAAGTTCAATCGAAATTATATGAAAGCCAGGTCCGTGAAGTTGGCATATACATTAAAAGATATTGGATAAACGAATAGTTATATTAAATTTGCTCATTTTTTGCTAAAAATTGCTAATAGTTTTACATTATTTGCTCTGCCCGTTTTAAAGTTATTTCCCATTTAACCTATATACGCTAACTTCACGTGGCGTATACATGGGGTGAAATTTCAAATTTGTTAACACTATCAAATTTTGCTCATTTTTTGCTATTTATTGCCGTATTGATGACATTTTTTGCTGTTCTCCTTCATTAGTTATAAACAAAAAACCTTTGTATATGCTAACTTCACGTTGCGTATACATAGCGTAAAATTAATTTTTTTTCTATACTATAATAATTTGCTCATTTTTTGCTATTTATTGCTGTATTGATGAAATTTTTTGCTGGTGTCCTTCGTTTGTTATAAACAATAATCCATTGTATACGCTAAGTTCACGTTGCGTATACATAGTGTAAATTAAAACTTTTTTAACGCTATAATATTTTGCTCATTTTTTGCTATTTATTGCTATATTAATGACATTTTTTGCTGTTCTCATTTATTTGTTATAAATTAAATTAGCTGTTGTATATGCTTTTTCTCGGTTCTCTAATGCATAAACCATAAACTAAATACACAGATAGTATAAAATTAAAACTATCTTAATGCTATATTTTGCTCATTTGATTTGCTATTGCTATATTCATGAAAAGTTTTGATGTTCTCATTTATTTGTTATAAATTAAAGTAGCTAGTGCAAGTAACGGTTTTCTACCGCGTTCTCTAAATATATGTATTCTCATTATTTATTAGTTAAGTACCTATAATTATAATTTTAAATATAATTCTTCATTATTTTATAACATTTTGCTCATTTTTGCTATTCTCATTAATTTGTTATAAAATAAAATATGCATTGTACGCGTTTTCTCCATACTGTAAGTAGCTATGCAAAATGCACGCAGCCATGGTGTAAAATTAATACATTACTAATATTAAGCTCCTTTTTACTTCCCTGATCTATGTAATCGAGGGAAGTATTATAATCGTGATTTTTTGACAGTTCGAGATTTTGGTGAATCTTCACGTTTTAGACCCTACTGAAGCCAAAAGAACATATTACTTCCCCGATCTATGTAATAGAGGGAAGTATTGTAATCGTGATTTTTTGACAGTTCGAGATTTTGGTGAATCTTCACGTTTCAGACCCTACTGAACCCAAAAAACATAATTTAAAAAAAAGTCGGTCTGTCGGTCTGTCGGTCTGTTAGTCTGTCTGGATGTTGGATAACTTAAAAACGCGTTGGAATTTTGGACTGAAATTTTATATTTAAGATCTTGAGCCAAAATCTGACTTCAAGTTCGTTAATGAGCTTTATTCAACCAGTGGTACCAACTTTATAAACAAAACTTTTTTATTTTTATCAAAATACTATCGTGTGTGGTATCAAATTAAAGGTATTGGGAAAATAAATCTAGTAGAAAAACAAAAATAACATTTAAATAATCGTCAATTGTTTTTTTTTATAAATTATTCAAATTATACCGAGTTTGGTGTCAATTTGAATCGCTCAGTTTTTAAGTTTAAGTTTTTTAAAAATGTAAAAAATGACATTAAGTTTAAGTTTTTTAAAAATGTAAAAAATGACATTAATACGATTTTCAATTGTTTCTCAAAAAATTACTCAAATTTTTTTATTCAACCAGTGGTACCAACTTTATAAACATATCTTATTTTATTTTTATTAAAATACTATCGTGTATGGTATCAAATTAAAGCTTTAACTGATCGTCAATTTTTTTATCATACATTATTCAAATTATACCGAGTTTGGTGTCAATTTAAAGCTCTCGGGGAGATAAGTTTAGTAAAAATGGTCAGTTGTTTTTACTTTCCGCATTATATTCTATAAGGCTATAAAGTATTGTGACGGGTTAAAATTTTCGAGTGTGAGTTTTTAGTGAATAAGTATCAGATTTTTTATGGTATTTAAATTATGCCGAAGTTGGTATCAACTCAAATAGTTTGGGAAAAAATGATAAATTTATTTAAATTTTGCAGAATAAAGCATAAAATTAACGGCGTTACGAAAGTAAGTTATTAAAACTTATAATCGGGGAAGTACTGTGGTGGACACAGCAGATTTTTTTTTTAAAAGTCGGTTTGTCTGTCAGTCTGTCTGGATGTAGCATAACATAAAAACGCGTTGGAATTTTGGACTGAAATTTTATATTTAAGATCTTGATCCAATATCTGACTTCAAGTTCGTTACTGAGCTTTATTCAATCAGTGGTATCAACTTTATAAACATAACTTTTTTTATTTTTTCAAAATACTATCGTGTGTGGTATCAAATTAATGCTCTCAGGAAAAGAATTCTAGTAGAAAAACAAAAATAACATTTTAAAAAAAATCTTGATAGTGTGTGTTTTTTTTATAAATTATTCAAATTATACCGAGTTTTGATGTCAATTTAAAGCACTCGGGGAGATAAATTTAGTAAAATGTAATAAATGACATTTATGCGATTTTCAATTGTTTTTCAAAAAATTATTCAAATTTTTTTATTCAATCAGTGGTACTAACTTTATAAATATAACTTATTTTATTTTTTCAAAATAGTATCGTGTGTAGTTTCAAATTAAAGCTCTCGGGAAAATAATCCTAGTACCTACATAGAAAAATAAATATAACATTTAACCGATCGTCAATTTTTTTATTGTACATTATTCAATTTATACCGAGTTTGGTGTCAATTTAAATGTCTCGGTGAAATAAGTTTAGTAAAAATGTAAAAAATGATATTTATGCTATATTCAATTTTTTCTCAAAAAATTATTAAAGTGTATTATCAAAATTAAAGTTCTCTGGGAAAAAAATTCAGTCGAAAAATCAATAACAACATTTAAACGATGGTCAGTTGTCTTTACAAATGAGAATAGCAAAAACGAGCAAAATGTTATAAAATAATGAAGAATTATATTTAAAATTATAATTATAGGTACTTAACTAATAAATAATGAGAATACATATATTTAGAGAACGCGGTAGAAAACCGTTACTTGCACTAGCATTAATATAGCATTAAGATAGTTTTAATTTTATACTATCTGTGTATTTAGTTTATGCATTAGAGAACCGAGAAAAAGCATATACAACAGCTAATTTAATTTATAACAAATAAATGAGAACAGCAAAAAATGTCATTAATATAGCAATAAATAGCAAAAAATGAGCAAAATATTATAGCGTTAAAAAAGTTTTAATTTACACTATGTATACGCAACGTGAACTTAGCGTATACAATGGATTATTGTTTATAACAAACGAAGGACACCAGCAAAAAATTTCATCAATACAGCAATAAATAGCAAAAAATGAGCAAATTATAATAGTATAGAAAAAAAATTAATTTTACGCTATGTATACGCAACGTGAAGTTAGCGTATACAAAGGTTTTTTGTTTATAACTAATGAAGGAGAACAGCAAAAAATGTCATCAATACGGCAATAAATAGCAAAAAATGAGCAAAATTTGATAGTGTTAACAAATTTGAAATTTCACCCCATGTATACGCCACGTGAAGTTAGCGTATATAGGTTAAATGGGAAATAACTTTAAAACGGGCAGAGCAAATAATGTAAAACTATTAGCAATTTTTAGCAAAAAATGAGCAAATTTAATATAACTATTCGTTTATCCAATATCTTCTAATGTATACGCCAACTTCACTGACCTATGAAATCCTCGTACGAAGTAATTACAAACTATGTAGTAACGCTGGTCCGGTACGGTTATACAACAATGTTTAATAATTTAGAAAATATCTAATCACTGGAGAATTACAGCCGTTTTCGTGTAGAGAGACAAAATTTTGATTTAGTTAACAGTTATTTAGAACAGTTTTTAACAATATTAATTGTCAAATAAGAAAATAATATTGATTTTGTGTAGTTTTTAAAATTTAAATTTTGAATATAACACACTAAAACAGTATCTATAGCCAATTAGATAAATAGGAAGACCGAAAATTATAATTTATTGGCTCTGTTTCAAAGGCAGTAGGTTTTGTTTAGAAATTACATGGCGGTAAGGAAGGCGGTAATTATCTACTAAACAACAACAGAAATCTCGGCAACATCAAAATGCAAACAAAGACAACATAACCAAATGCGTTTTGTACCGGTTTTGGATAATATTGGAAACCTCGACTACGTCTCGGTCGGTATGATATCCTCAACCAGTAAACTGTACTTACCGCCCATGATATTTACTGAATATACTATGGTTTATCCTTCATGGTGTAAATTTTATCTGTTTTGAAATAATGTTCTAGTAAAATATAATACAAAATTATTCAAAAAATAGATCGATAAGTTATAAATAAGTTCTTAAGAATAAAAACATAGTGTTTGACGTATTGATATAAAATATTCAAAAAAATTTGACCGTTTTACGGTAGCAATAATAATTACTACATTTTAAAAAGTGAAGTTCTCTCGTACAAATTTCGATAGTAGTAAAGTAGTTGAAAGTATAATCCGCAATAATACAGCTAAAATCTTTGAAAAATCTCCGAAGGCAGCAATTTCTGCGTGCCATTAATTTTGTTGAGTCTAATTTGCGTCACAATCTGCAATACGCGGAAAATCAGCAGTTGCGAAGCGATGGCAAGCAGAGGGACGTTGCGGAGTGAATTTGTCAGTGGTGTGCACAAGTTTAACATGTTATTTAGGACAATTAGCTTCCTAATTACGTTAAGGAAACTGAAACACGATTTCCAACTTTTCCGACATTAACTTTTAAGTCTACGCGGCAAACCAGCCTAGCGGATGTGCGATTCGCACGCCAAGGAAACTCAAATACATATTTCGACTTCAACACTACAAGAATTTTTCTACGATTGTGTTGATCTGTTGATAGAAAGATAAACCAAATGTTATTATAGTTTGAGGAGCTCGATTGCATCAAAATTTCTACCTTTGTAGGTATTCCTTTAAGCGTCGAATTCAAAATTAAAATCTATGATACGGGTTCTTCATTAACTGCATATATTTTCACTATGATAAACTAAGAATAAAAATTGATAAGTTGTTCCAATAACATTATTATTTTTGGTCACGTAATTCGAAATCAGTTATTTAGAATTGTCTACTTTTTGAAGTTCTATTTTCCGCAATTTAAACAGAAATTTAATTTAAATTTCAATTATTCAATAAAGTATCAATATTTTAATTAAAAACAATTGTTTTTCAATTATTCGTACATTGTTATTGTAAATGAAATAGACAATAAAATGCTAGAATTATATTTCCTGTCTGTTAGCAAATATACCGCAGCCATACATAAAATATAAATGAATATGAATTTATAACTATTTTATGTTTCTAGTCATAAATTCATTATAAACCGGAAAATTTATGCTTTAAAATAAATAAAATGTATTAAAATAAAATTTTACATTATTTATTACGGTAGTACCAATGCCCAACTTTTTAAATTTTATTTTGAATTAACTTCTATAAACATTTATTACGTTTTCACATAGTTTCTATTCCACAAGTGAATTTAATATTGTAATATAAATTTGTCGTTATTGAATGTGTTATAAGTAGTACCTAACCTCTTATTATGCGAAAGATAGAAGTGGTTTACACTTGTTTTCAATTTTATGAATATTTAGTCTTCATAAAAAGCTCTATCGATTCCAATAAATAAAACAGTTTAAATATTAAAGAATTTGCGTAGAAAAATAACTACTATGTATTAGTTGTTGAATAGGAATTTCGAATTCAGTTGGTCTAGGTGTTTTGAAACAGAATGTTGTGGATTGTAAACATTACAATAAACATTATGTTTTTGAAATATATTTTTATTTATTTATTTGATGTTTATAATGATTCAAAGTTTACTGCACCTATCGAGTTCAAATTTGGTATGGTAATAGCTTAAGATCTAACTTATAACATACAGAATAAAATGTCAATTCGCCATCTTGAAACAAAATGGTGGCTAGCTAACTCAAAATGTACTGCACCGATTGAGTTCAAATTTGTAATGGTTATAACTTATGACATGAGCATACTAAAAAATAAGTCCGCCATCTTTAAACAAAATGGTGGTAACCGATTGGGTTCAAATTTGGTATGGTATCATAGGCGTATAGTTAGAATTGCCACCATGTATGGTATGGTAATAACTTCGAATTCTTATAACGAGATTCTTTTAAATTCGAGTTGGAGGCATAGCAACTTGCGCTGGATCCTCTAGTAAGTATAAAAAATTAATATCGTACCTATGTTAAATTTTAGTTACATTTTAGTTACATTCTACGGATACAATTCTAATTAAGAACCTATATCAATTTGCCGTATTAAATAAAATATACATCGGGGTTAAAATTGCCTACATATGTACATTGTTATTTATTATTAGGAAATGACCGAAGTCATTATCTTGATTTTTCGCAATTGTAGCAAGGATCGACCGGCTAAGATCCCTAAGCTAACAATCAGTGTAATGGCCTTGCGTGGTAAGAAATTGAAACGCATTTCTAATATCTGAGCACTATTTCATGCTATGAAACACGTGAGTTAGTAATAAGACTACTGCTACTACTTTAACTTTTTATCCTGTTATTTTGCTGCCTGCATTCCTTGGTTTAGTCTTTAGTTTAATGTATTCTAAGGAAAGAAATGTATAATTTTAAAGTTCGAGTGTACCTCCTTAAGTCAGCAGCAATTTGACATTTGACATTTGCACTAAAATCACGTCTCAAGCCATAAAAGCTTCCTTACACCCTTAATACATAAATAACTAATTTAACATTAATCGGTTTTATTTATTTCAGACTTTATTGAACAATAAATTACGTAAAGTAGTGTTTTTATAGGCTCTCTTTTTTACTTCAAAACAAATTTTTTTAAAATGGCCATTTTTTATAATAATAATAATAATTACAAAAATATTATGTTACTTGAATGCATTAAATAGTCAACTTTATTCTATTACCTACTTATTGTTTTCGTATACATTTTTTCAGTTTTCTCTAAACACTGTTTTCGTGAAATATCTTTTTATGTCATGATTCTATAAAATTCTGTAAAATTATAATTCTTCGACACCAATTAATCATAATAGAGCGATAGTAGGTACATTCTACGGATACAATTCTAATTAAGAACCTATATCAATTTGCCGTATTAGGCCGTTGACTGACAGATGTAGTATTTCGTGTGTGTTGGCCGGATCTGGATCTCGGCTATGGTTGGTTAATTCCTCAGTTACTTTGCGTTATTAGCTGAAGTTGCGTGAGCGACATACGCCGCAGACGTCGACGCCGTCCGCCGTCGATGGAAGATCATTAGCAGACGCTGAGCGCCGGAACGCCACGTGACCACCGTAACATGCAATGTTTACACACAACACTGGAGCGTGATACACAACTGGAGTTGATTTCGATTGTATGAAGAATGAGGGTTTCAATTTTCACAGAAATGTATTTTGGTTGCATTGGTTTAATTTATTTTGATGTTATTGTTAAACAATTATCAGGAAACTTCTAAAGGTACCTACCTAGATGTTTTTATTTTGGAATCCAACCACTCGGGATAAGTGGCTAGGACGGAATGTAGAATAGAGGGTAGGTAATAGCTTAACCCGGCATTCAGCACGTGGAGTGTGACAAACCCCAGCGCCCGAAAAATTAATGAAAAACATTCAAATTTCGCTCAGTAACTTTCACAAAACAGTTAATCTGTACATTATTGCATAAACGCCAGTCTACAAGTTGACATTGGTAGAACAGCATTGCTTCAAAGTGGACTGGGGTTTCTCACACCCCACCTGTCGGAACTAGTGATATATTTTTGCATGGTTGCATTTTGTATTTGTACGTTTTTTAGCGCGAATTATTTATTCCCATTATAATTTATTGTATTATTTAACCTTGAAATAGTTTTAAGAACAATTTGTGAATATGAAAAAGAGCAGAGACGTCTCCAGGCTCTCTAAAATGCCGAGTAATGACTCAAAAACCTCAAAATGCAATTTAATTTTTAAACTCGCATAACTTTTTATCCAATCATCGTAGGCCCTTCGTTTTTTGAAAAATTTACAGAGAATTGATTGAATTTTATTGCCACGTAGGCAGATCGCCTCAATTTTTTTTTCTAATCCGTGCACATCATCAAAGTTAAAAATTTTCCCCCCTGAAAACACTTTTTTTCATAGGAGGGTTGCAGGGGTGCAGAGGGGGTTATAACAAAAATTGAATGGATGCCCTTAAAGTAGACACTTTGAACTTTCTTGGAGTCGAAATTTTATCGAAATCCATCGAAAACTCACTGAGTTATAGCGGTTTGAAATTTGTCGATTTTTTCACAATTTCAGGTGGGTCATTTTATTTCACGCGGAGTGTATTTCAATTATTATAACAATAAATATTCGTTCACGGCAAATATTTTATTTATACTAGTTAAAACAATGTCCTTAAAGTACAAAAAAGAAAGAAAATATTTATTATAGTTTAATTAAGTGTGTGTTTAAATTTGGGGTTTGTCATACCCCACCTGTCGAAACTCGTGACAAAGTTTCACCTGTCGGATGCCGGGTTAAAATGCGTTTTTTTTAGAAGATGGTTTATTATGCTAATTTTTCACCTAAAAAAAAATTAGAGCGCGGAAGAGTGTTTTTAACAAGATTTTTTGAATAAAATGAAATTTTTGTATGTCAAAATTGCTAAAAATTGAGTAAAAAACAATATACATTTATACATTGGTACCAAAATACAATAATTGGTCTAATGGAAATCGTATTTAAACTTTAGATACAAAATTTGGTATTTAAATGTTTGATATTTTTGGAGTTATCGCGTAAGAAAAAATTGTAACATACAAACGAACGCACGCACACACACGCACATACACACACACAGACATCATTTAAAAAATGTGTAATTCTTATTCTAGAGACCCTAAAACGTGCTTATCTGCCAAAAACTCACACTCGAAAATTTAGACCCGTCACAATATACCTCTGTTATAGAATATGAGGCGAGAAGTAAAGATTTAAATTACTGCATAAATTAACCGAACTGCTCATGTATGATAACAGAGTTGAAATTATTCAAATTACGTAAATACACACAAATAAAAAAAACTTAAATATTAACACTTTATATTAAATTTTACTCATTAATATTACAATAAATCTTTTGTTTTTACCTTCCGTTTACCTATAAAGGAAGGTATTGGATTCATGCGAAAAAATCGGGTAGTGAGTTTTTAGTGGATGAGCACGAATTAGTATCCTTGCAACTCATTTTTGATAGTTTCCCGATGATGTATGTATGTATGTGTGTGGGTGTGTGTATGTGTGTGGTCCGGGCTGATGCCGTCTGTCGGATAACTCAAATACGAATTACCCAAAAATTTTGATATTTGGTATTTTACAATTGTATTCGAATAGGAAGAGCTCATTATATTTTGGTACAAATATCTTCACCGGAAGTGATATTTTTTGAAGAGTGAAAAGATTAAGTGTCAAAAATTTCTATAAATTTGGATAAATATATAATAGTATTTATTTGTAATAAGAATAAGAAAAAAAGTTATTTGCAATTTACGTTATAAAAAAATTGTCTTTATCTGGTAGCATTAAAGAACTGCAGTAAAATTTAAAATAGTTATTTACGATACAAGTACGTAAAGCAAATATTTAGTCACGAACGGGGTCGAATTGAAACACGAGCGCAGCGAGTGTTTTAAGACCCGTGAGTGGCTAAATAATATGCTTTACGTATGTGTATCGTATAAGATTTTATCTACGATAGAATTTAAAAAACTCGAAAAATATAAAAAAATCCTTTTAAATTTGAATTAGGATCAAAACAAGTTTGCTTTGAGAAGAAAATTTTCACGTCAGTTACCGATTGTTGTGCGGATGTTTTTGCGTGTTTTAAAACTTTAACCACTCGTTGCTGCGCAACCCGTGAATCTTGCTATTAAACAATTGTTTTACAAACTAAAAACTGACAACTAATTGTCAATTTTTCACACTATCGTAGATAATAGTTATTTACGAACCAAATGCGGGAAGATTTTTCATCCCACATGAGCGGTTTTTTTGAAACACGAGCGGAGCGAGGGTTTCATTTACGCGAATGCTGGGATGGGTCTTCCCGCAAGAGGTTTGTGCAATTTTTTTTTGTAACGAATAAAACTATAATCAAATACATTCAAGTTGTAGTTGTAGTCTTGTCATTAAATTTGAGGTTACGATGCTTTTTGTACTCACTACTACCGACAGACGGCGCGCTGCACACAAGTTTTATTTTTAAATATTGGCGGTTTTCGGTGATCTTCACTAATTATAATTCCCGGAAGTAACACTTTGTAAACTAAATTTTATTATTCTTAAGATGATTTTACTCTGAAATGTCTAGAAAAGCCAGTGTTATTTGCATTTTTCCTGATTGACTGCACTGGGAAATTGACATTTCCGATTATCAATTGCGTTTTTAATATGTCATTTCCTACACGGAAAAAAATATACAGGCGCATTTAACTTCAATGTTATTGTAATTTGGTTATGCTATTTTTTTATATATTTGCTGTAGTAAATTTAAAAATTTTCAATACATTTCACAAAATTATATGTTATCAACACAACCATTTTGTGATTTATATATTGATGTTTAAGATAATAAGATGCGTTAATAACCAGCATATCAACATTGTATATTTTAGCGCAATATTTGTGGTAAAAGTACAACTAAATATAAACCAAAAATTTCACGTAAAATTTACCACAATAAGTGTAATTTCCAATATTTGCTGAATTGAAGTGTTGAATTTACCACAATGGTTTGTACTTTGTAACTATTTTCTTGTATAGTTTTACTGCAAGTTTGTTTGAACCGGCAAGCTTTATTTTTCTCATTTGTGTATCAGCGTTTGTTGTGTGCATACGTGTCTAAGAACTTACTTAAAGAACTCACAAATATTTGATAAATAACTAATGAAGGAATAGCTGATAAAAATGTTAAGGAGAAGTTAATTGAATGGGATTCAATGGGATTGTCCCGATTTTTGAAACGTAAGTTAATTATGTATTATATCAAGATATTCTAATTCTAGGTACATTACCAAGTATCTACATGGTACATATAATTTTTATTCATAGTTCCTTTTTTAGAGTCGCATAACTGTTGCAGGGGATGTTTCTTCATATTGAAAATATTTGATTTAAGAAATAATCTATATGAACTGTTTTGTATCTCAGTATGTCACATTTAGTCGTATAAGATGTGTTTTTCCTAATTTTCTTTATAAAATATATTATATTTTGGTAAATAATGCAGTGTTCTTCATTTGTTCTTGTTGTTAATTTAATGTTAACCTCATGATCCAATTTTTTATATCATATTATGGTATTATGGATACAATGAATGCAGTAAAAGTAAGAAAAATATTTTGTTATTACTTTATAATTTGTAAGAGCACAGTGTTAAAATGAGACACCTTCGTTACTCTTTCAAATTTAGCAATGCACTATATTGCTAAATTTGTAATAGTAACGAAGGTGTCTAATTTTAACACTGTGCCCTTACAAATTATAAAGTAATAACTAAATATTTTTATTACTTTCACTGCATTCATTGTATAAATAAAACCATAATAATTATCACTAAAAGAAGTATTATTAAAATCTGATATTTGTAAATAAAACTAAATATAATTTAGATTTTTACAATTCATTGTGGTAATATATAAATATTATATGTAGTAATTATTTCCAAACGTGTATTGTGTTCTATACCACAATTTATGCTGTATATTTTAAATCTAAAATTTAATCGCAATATTGTGGTAGAAAGTAACATACAAGAACTACCACAAAACGTTGGTAACTATATCAACACGTTGCTGCTGTCCTAATAATAAACCGTGTTTGTGTAAAATAAAATCACAATTGTGTTAAAAATGTCACAAAATTTCTTTGCGTGTAGGTGATGAGTACAATAAATAAATTTATCAAATAAAACGTTGAAATCTTGTAATCCATGTTCGGTTGATTTGTTTCTGCATAAAAATATTGACAGGTGAGACGTATGACAAGTTGGCATACTAGCGTTATATAAGTCATAAGTAAGCTATTAAATGTAGTAACTGAACGGAGGATTGCTTCAACACAGAAGAGTTTTCGTGTGAATGAATCTTTTGATTCAGGTCAGGTGATACTAATTTCTGTGTTTGATTATTTTAGATTTTTATTTGTATATTTTAAATGGCACCGGATTGTACATTTCTGTTTAAAGTCTAGATACGGCGGAAGGTTGCGTGATGTCCACGCAATATATAGCTTGTCTTGTACGGTCATAATATTTTGTTAACAAAACTTGATCACAAGACTTGGTGTCAAATTTTATGTTGAAAATATTTATGCCTCATTTGTGGTACAATATTCCCTGTCTTACACGGTCATATTTTATTAACAAAATTTGATTACAAATTACCTATAATGAACAACAACACAACACTCGCATAATTGGCATTAATAATGTAGGTAGTTGTATAATAATTAGGAAGCGTTTCGGTCTTCCGGCACTTTAATTTTTAGCACTACAGCGTTTTCATCAGTGGCGGCTCGTGGGTAAGGGCAGCGGGGCTGCAGCCCCTAGTAGGAAATGAAACTGTTCTGATACATTATTTAAATAATATCAATAAACAACATTATCTATCTATCCATCAAATATATCTTGTAATTTAAAAATTTGCGCCTGTAGGCTTACTATTGATGTTACTTTGACGCGGCGTGAGTCACCGCTAACCCATTTTCGTGCTATGGGCTGTTGTCCGGACAGCCCGCGAACTATGGCAGAAGTAAGTGTGCGCGGTGAGGGGAATGATAGCCAATGTGTGGGTTACACAGCTAGCAACGGGGCTGCTTCGGACGCAGCGCTGTCGCGTACGGTGTACATAAATGCGTGTAGTTTAAAGGTACAAAATAGTTTGCGTTGAAATTATAAGGCGTACAACTGTATATTTTTAAAGTTATATTGTTATTTTATTAAAATTGATTGTGCTATTTGATATAATTATGTTTATAATTAAATTTGTATTTATTTTTGTACAAAAATTGGGATAAACTGTGAAGTTTCTCTTCCCTAATAAAAATTAACTTTAAATATAAAGGTATTTAACCTTGAACAAAAAAAATTTGGCCTGCAGCGCACTTTCATTTAAATTGCAGCCCTTACCTTTAAAAAGTCACCGGCCGCCACTGGTTTTCATTGTATAAATTCTCATTTTATTAACGTTACAACATGCATATTTAATACACCAAACAATAGATTATAAAAAAGTGGGTAATCGAGAAATAAAAGTTTGTAGTAGGTACATTCTTATCTAACATTTAAAAAAATTTCATTTATATCATAGTTAGCACATACTATGTTCTTAAATATCCGTATATAAATAAAACTCGTATCATATTCATATATTTCTATCAGACCTGTCAGGCTTACAGGAAAGACTTTGTACTCATATTTATTTCAAATTTTATCTCAGGAAATTAAATCCGTACATGTACGTATTCTGTTCTGACTTTAAATGAATAAAAAAGTATAATAATTTAGATCTTTAAATTTTGATTACAATAAATTTATTAGATACTGTTTTACCAATTTTTTCAAGTTATACTTAATAAACATTTTTATTAAGTTAAAGTTATTAAGTAATTTGTTGTGTAATAAGAAAGAAAAACTTTGAATTATAACACTATAGGCATTATTATAGTATGCGAACTTACATATTTTTGTTAATTTTTTTTTCACATTATCATTTCTATAAAAAATCTGACGTGGACACCACATGACTTCCTTGTACGCCTATTAAACTGTTCATGCTTTTCTTAATAACTAAAATGTAGAATAATATAAAAAAATCTGACGTGGCCACCACAAAACCTTCCGCCATACCTACTTTATTATTTTTACTTATTACCTACCTATACAAATATATTAATATATAGGTACTACTACTACTGCTACTATCCTCACAAATATATTTTAGTCATTTTATTTAAACTGCAGAAGAAGACATAAAGCATATTTTACTATTGTCACTGCCATGTCATAATCATTTAAATTTTACGTAGTAACAAATGTTAATCGATCATGGACTACAAGTTACCGAAATACTAAATTATAAATATATACTTTAATTATTCTTAAATGATACCAGATACAAAAATATTTATAAAATACCGATTGTAGGTAATAATCACATAATTTTCATTTAAAATAAAAAAATTGTCTTAAATTAAATATTTATCGAAATATTTGAAAAAAGTACTACTTCCGGTTTATAGATTGAAACAAAAAATAGGAGGTGCACAACTAGATGCTATAACAGTCCTAAATACAAAATTTCAACTTTCTACGTCTAACCGTATTTGAGTTATGCGACACACATAAGTACGTACGTACAGACGTCACGACGAAACTAGTCATAATGGATTCAGAAAAGGTCAAAACGGATATCAAAATCTGAAAACCGAATTTTTTCGCGATTACAATACTTCCTTTTTACTCATCTGTACAAGGAAGTAAAAAGAATTTAAATAGCACCAAGCACTAAATTTATGATAATTGTATAGGGCTACGTTCGAATTCGAATTATCGCGCTTAGAGATAGGATTCAATATGATGACGTCATTTTCCCTTCTATATTTCATCCAAACGGCTTAACGAAAATTCGTACATTTAAAATAACAAAATAATATTTTATGGAGAAAAAATTATTGGAAGAAGACTTTGAGACGTAATGGTAATAAAAATTTTATTTTTATTTATTTAGACGTTTCGGGAATAGATTGTTCCCATTCTCAATACAAGGTACAAAATAGGAATCCAAAAGGAAACTAGTCCAAAAAATTTATATAATAGTGTTGGTTTTCAAAACAACACTGAAGATAGATGATTTTATTAACAAACCCATTATGCCTAAACAAATTTTCTGGAAATTAATGGGATCAATCCCATATAGTATTCATAATTTTTAAAATGTAATATAAGAAAATTTTATTTTAAATTTAATTAGCATTGATAATAAACAATCTATTAATACGTTATCATAATCACAATAATTATAATTAAACTAGTCATTACGTCAACCAGAAGAATTCCGATCCAAACACAAAGTATTGTGTTGGCATACACAATATTAGATATTAAATTGTTAGGAGTTCAGTATTTCAATTTCGTACAAACATCATTAATTTTTTAATATTGTAATAAATAATAGTTGTGGAAGGGAGGGAAAACTCGCTTCCCTCCCTCCATTAGCGGGAGGAAAAAATGCTTTCCGCCCCGAGTGACGTAAAATTATGTTCCTATGCGTTTGTTGAACGGTTGCTGTGCGTTTGTTGTATTTTTGCAGATAACTCGCAGTATGTCAGACTGCCACCTCAAAATTTGAGTTAGAAGTGTAATCGATGTAGATTTTTCCATTTGTTAAGCCATGTTCGCACGGCGATCTTTGGAGATTCTACGGAGATTCATAAACCTGGAAAAGAAGAATTATTTGTTAAATTGCGGTGTCGCTAAATTGAATCTTCAATGAGTCTTGAAAAGAAGAATTATCACTAGAAAGAAAAAAACTTCTTGTTTTCCAGGATTCTGAATCTCCGTTAGAATCTCCAAAGATCGTCGTGTGAACAGGGCTTTAAAGATTAATAAATTCCTGTTTGCACTTATATGAGTTGAAACTAAAGCTAGATGGCATGCCATTCGCCAGTCTTTGTTATTCGCTCATTCGTGCAGAGATTTGGGGTGGTGGAACTCGTCCTATTCGTGCCTGGAAGAAACTACATTCGAAGCCGCCTAATGTCAGTATAATTACTCGTCGAATTAATAGACACAAACAATTGATTATTTCGAAATAAAACTAAATTTGCACAGTTGCGTTGCGTTGGCGAGAACTACTTTCAACTCTAACTCTATACTTTGAAGGTTAATGGTTCGATTGTATGTTTAAAATGAGTTGATTGTTTGTTTGTATAGTTGTTTCTGGGATTATTTATTTTCTTGTAGGATATATCGCGAGCAGATCGGGCAGTTAGTAGATTTATCAAATGATAAGAGATAATTGAAATAATTTAAAAGAAAGAGTAAAAATAAACGTTGAAAGAATGCACCAACACGCGAAAAGAAAAAATTCAAGTAATTATTGTTATCAATAGCATTATGTCATGTTTTGAATTCTTAACTACTGCATTTTTGATCCATTATTGTAATTTTTTATTCAACAGTTTATATTCATACCAATTTTTAATTATTTTTTGTATATTATACGAAGCTTTCGTTTTCATAAAAAATAATTATTATTTAAATATTAAATACCTACTAAATTAATGGAAATTGTACAGTTACAACATAGCAATTAAAAAAAAATCTGACGTGGCCATCACACAACCTTCCGCCATATCTACACTTTAAACAGAAATGTATACGTACAAACCGGTGCCCATTTAAAATATACACATAAAAATCTAAAATATTCAAACACAGAAATTAGTATCACCTGAATCAAAAGATTCATTCACACGAAAACTCTTATGTGTTGAAGCCATCCTCCGTTCAATTACTACATTTAATATCTCACTTATGACTTATATGGCGCTAGTATGTCAACTTGTCACCCGTCTCACCTGTCAATATTTTTTACGCAGAAACAAAAGTCAACCGAACATGGATTACAAGATTTCAACGTTTTATCTGATAAATTTATTTTTTAAATTTTACTGCAGTTCTTTAATGCTACCAGATAAAGACAATTTTTTTATAACGTGAGTTGCAAATAACTTTGCTTCTTATTCTTATTACAAATAAATACTATATTTATCCAAATTTATATAAATTTTTGACAATTTTCTTTTTCAATCTTCAAAAAATATCACTTCCGGTGAAGATATTTGTACCAAAATCTAATGAGCTCTTCCTATTCGTATACAATTGCAAAATACCAAATATCAAAATTTTTGGGTAATTCGTATTTGAGTTATGCGACATCCGGCATCGGCCCGGACCACACACATACACACACACACGCACACACACACACACACACACATACATACAGACATCATCGAGAAACTATCAAAAATGAGTTGTAAGGACCCTAATTCGTGCTCATCCACTTAAAACTCACAACCCGATTTTTTGCATGATTCCAATACCTTCCTTTACAGGTAAGCGGAAGGTAATAGGTAAGTTTTTTTTTTATCTTATTTTAATTAATAACAAAAAACAATGGGGAAAAATAGGTACATACTTTAGTAGCAGTCAAATTTAGAAAATGATCCTAAAACATTGTTGTATTTAGGGAAATAGTCTTTATTTGCATTTATGTACTACATTAAATTTTTTTGTTATGCGACGATAATACAGAAGTACACTTCAATTACATTAATAAAACAGTGAACCTGTTATAGTATAGAAGAATACTGGCAATCATATATGTAGCTGCTCGTATCATATGGAAAGAATTTTGTACAAATTTTATTTGTCGACAAAAATGAAAATAATATTATTATTATAGCCGGAAATGGAAAAATTATTAATACAAAATAAGGTAAAGTAGGTACCTAAGTCAAGATTTTTATTCATTTATTTACTACTTATTTTTATCTTGTAATTTATTTCTGAAAATGTTTCATATAAAATGTGCACTTTATTAAAATTTAGTGCAATGAAGAATACTTCAATCACAAGAAACAGTTTAATTAAAAACGGAACTTACACAATTAATTTTAATTTAAAAAGTTACTTTGAATTGTTTATTAATTTTGTACTTGTTGCGTATAACTGAATCAAAATTAATAATTTTATTAAAATACAGTCCTGCAACAATTCCTACGGAGTTCAGTGAAAAATACGCTGTGTTGTATTTGAAGTCGTATTTTTCATAACAAGTAGAGCGTAATTTTGCTTAAAACTTCATTAAAAATTAATTCCCTTAACACATTTTAATTACCTCTTGTCATGTACTACGTCTCTTTTATACTTGAACAATTTTAACGTCATTTCCCGACACTCGTTTAACCGGAACCTTTGTAATTATCACTTAATTGATGAATTTATTCGCCAAGAAAAGAAGTGTTAAATGTTAAATGCACGAAATAAAACACGATGAATACACAGATTTTATTATCCATTGTGTTTTATGTTTTTACTTCCCCGACCTATGTAATAGACAGAAGTATTGTAATCGTGATTTTTGATAGTTCAAGATTTTGATGAATCTTCATACCCTACTGAATCAAAAAATCATGATTTTGAAAAAAGTCGGTCTGTTTGTTTGTTGGGCAACTAAAAAACGCATTGGAATTTTTGACTGAAATTTTATATTTAAGATATTTGAACTTGAACTTCAAGTTCGTTAAAGAGCTTTATTCAACCAGTGGTACTAACTTTATAAAAGTAACAGTTTTATTTGTATTAAAATAGTATCTTGTGTGGTATCAAATTTAAGCTAAGTTTTTCAAGTGTATCAAATTAAAACTCTCTGGGAAAAAAATCTAGTCGAAGAATCAAAAACCACATTTAAACGATGGTTAGTTGTTTTTTGACATGTTATTCAAATTATTATATAAGTTGGTAACAAAATTAAATAGTTCGCAAAAAAAAATTAACTTAAATAATTATGCTGAATAGAGCATAAAATTTAAGCCTTTACGAAAGCAAGTTATTAAAACTTATAGTCAGAGAAGTACTGTGGTGACCAAAGCAGATTTTTAAGTGATTTAATTTAATGACTGCTTAAATATGACTCCCATAACTGATTGAGAAAAGTACTGCACGGTCCGGAATTTGAAGCCCGGTCCGCCTGTTTTAAGGTCCGGTCCAACTCGGCCCGAAAATTTCAAATTAAATACCTGAAGCCCAACCCTGCCTGGCCCATAAAATTTCAAAGCCCGGCCCAATTCGGTCTGACCAAATACATTTAATCTAGCTCGGCCCAACACATAAATATTTAAAGCCCAAATCCGAATCAGATTGAACATCAGATTGAACCATTCAGATAAAACTGCTATTCATAATCTACATGGGATTGACTTCAACAACACGAAAATCATCTCGAGACAAGATAAATGGATGAAAAGACTGACCCGTGATGCAAATTGAAATAAAGGAAAGTCCCAATAACATCAATCTCGACACCGGATTTGAACTTAATAAAATCTTGGCTGCCAATTATTTAATATGTTAACATCTTTATTTAAGAGACCATCTTAAAATTATTTTCTGCCTTTTAGTTTATACGTTGGTATGTTTATGTCTTTGGTATCGACAATAAACTAATAACCAATTAGTTCCACATGTCAATGTAGTTTGGTTATTAAACTACTTATAGCCAAAAATTTAATTATAAAAAAAAACAATTTTATGCCATACCATTTGTCGTTGTATAAATCACCTTTACCCTTCTACTATTACTGCTATTAACGCTTTTAGGATAGAAAACGATTTAACAATAATTTTTGGTATATTTATACATTTAGTAATTTGACTTTATTTGATTTACGCAGAAATACTGTATCATAAATGACATTTTCAATCACCGGGAAAACAGAAAACAATCTCATTTTTATATCGTTGATTTTATGCATTTTCAGTTATTAAAGTTTATATTTATATTCCGAGCTATATATCGTTCCTAAACACGAACACTGTAATCAGTAGGGCCGTTTGTTTTTGTATTTTTTTTATAGACGTACGTTTTTTTTTATTTCATTACAATAATTATTATTATAATATCATAATACATTCAAACATAAAAATAATTTTCCTAAGAATTTTATTTATTTTTGTATTAGTAAATCTTCTAATATACAGGGTTTCATAACTTCAGATACATACGTTAAGGGTATATGTAGTTTGATATGCTGATTACGAATTAAAAAGAATTTTTTTTTAAATCACAAAATTAATTTTCATGTTTCCCAGTCAAAAAATTTTCATTGCCATTGCCACTGGATGAAGTAATTATTATTTCATTAAAAATAATTAAATTTTCTATGTTTATTTTACTAGTATTATGTAATTAAGATTTCTTTAGTCACCTTCCATGTTTCACATCCGTAAAGCAATACGGACATAACGTTTGATCTGAAGATCCGTAATTTGGTCTGTGTGGAGTACTGACAAGAAGCCCAAATCTTATTTAAGATACCGAAAGATTGTCTTGCCTTGTTTAGCCTATTGGTAACGTCAGCAGATGCACCACCATCTGCTGTGATCACGCTGCCTAGGTAAATGAATTCCTTGGTATCCTTTAGTGGAAGGTCGTTGATGGTAAAGGGTTGTTCATTATTAACAAGAATTCTCATGGATTCTGTCCTAGCTATATTGATTTTTAGTTCCACTTTCTTAGCTTCGTCCACTAGGCGCGCTAGTTTCGTTTCCATGTCTCTATAAGTGTGGGCCATGAGGCAGATATCGTCAGCGTAGACTAAATCTTCAAGTGATGAGTAAAGTATCCATCGTAAGCCATTGTCAGTCATGGTTGCTTTCCTCATCACTGAGTCGAGTAGTATGTTGAAGAGCAGCGGGAAGAGGGCACAACCTTGTTTAACACCAACTCTAATTGGAAAATTGTTACTTTTTTCACCTTTGTGAAGGACACTGATCCTTGAGTTGCGATATAGTTCTTTAATTATATTTATTATTTTAGGAGGTACTCCTTTTAGTCGGAGAGCGTCCCATATTGCAGAATGAACAACGCTGTCGAAGGCCTTCTCGAAATCAACGAATATTAAGTATAGCGGTGAGCGCCATTCAACTGACTGCTCTATAATAATGCGTAAAGTGTTTACCTGGTATATACAGGATCTGTTAGGTCTGAATCCTCCTTGTTCCTGTGGTGGATAAGTGGTTCCCTAACGTTAGATAGTCTATGAAGAATGATGATTGCTACAATTTTATTGATTGAATTTTGGAGCGTTATAACATGCCAATTTCTGCATTCTGATAAATTCCCTTTTTTAGGGAATTTTATTATGATTCCGCCTTTCCAAGAATCGGGTATGGAGGTTTTATCCCATGCTTCTTTTACAATGGGATGGATGAGTTCGACACTTGTGTTTAAATCTGCTTTAAGTATTTCTGCCGGAAGGTCGTCAGGACCCGCCGCTTTGTTGTTCTTAAGATGTTTTATGGCAAGTCTGATTTCAATCTTGCTTGGTGCTTCGCAATTAATTCTACAAAAAATGCTGCAGGTAAAGTACCCTTAATTTTTCAAATTTAAAAAAATTATTTTTGATTCGTAATCAAAATATATCATATACCTTTAACGTATGTACTCGAAGTTATGATACAGCCTGTATAAAACTGATTGTTTGTATGTCTGTTTGTTTTGTATCTTATAACCAGTGTCAGATTTTAAGGTATATTTGACTTCGATCCACATGAAATTTTGCATACCGGTCTATTTTGACTATAGTCAGATTTTAAGATATGTTTGACATCAGATTGAATTGAATGTAGTACCAAATATGTCACTTTCATTAAACGAATCCATTTCTGGCAGTTATAAGTTATAACTATAAGAAAGGTTATGTCGTCAAGTTAGCAGATTATTGAAATGATTATGAACCACACAGTCCTCATTCGTATCATACATCTTACATAATTACAAAACAAGTAACCGATTGCATTCATTATAAACCAGCCTTAATTGTTCCAAGACTAACTTCGCGTTGTAAAACAACACCTACCGTACTTAAAATGTAAATAACTATTATATTTATTCTCCTTTTGTATCTTACACAATGGCAAGTGTCTATAAAATATTAGAATTTTTTTTAAATTGTAATATTTTTTTTTACAAATACGCAGTAGGTATGTTACCTGCAGGGCCGTTGCGTGGCATGGAGCGGAGGAGCGACCGCTCCAGGCGCCTTATGAAAAAGGCGCCAAAATGTAAATTGAAAAAAGTAATTTGTTTTACTATACCTAACAATAAATTCCTAGTTTCAAAATTAACATTAAGTTAAAAAGTAATACATTGTCACACTTACGTTCCAATAATTCATTATGTTTTCTTAAAATTATAGCACGTAGCACTGTTGTAAGAATATCAGGTATAACAACTGTTTTCCACGAATTAAATGTATAGTTAACAGAATTTACCAGTATCTAAATAAACTGTGTTCTGAAAAGTTGTTTGTAGTTACACGAGTAAAAGACTAAAATATATCACGGTTTATAAATCAGTAAGTGTTTATGTGACTGTTACTACGACTACAGTGAATAATTTTTGTATGTGTGTAATACCTACATATAAGCATATTTATTATAAAAGTGTAAGTACCTACGATAAATAGAAAATTTAGTTTTTTTTGTAATAATATCTTTGATAATGAATGAATGATATAATGTTTAATAGAGCGAGAGAAGTGCCACTATTATCTGGTTACATTACATTTATAATTACCTAAACAAGAGTAAAACATGTGTAGTTTTTCATAACCGAAAGTTCAAATTTGAGATACCAATTTTACTTTGAATGGGCTGAAGAAAAAATTTTGCGCATGAAATAGGAAAAAAACAGTAAGCTTCACATCTCTTAAAAAGTGTAACTTTTAATTATAAGGCATTTGACCTTGAATGAAAAAAAAGATTGCCTGCGGCGCATTTTTTTACTCTATATTCATTAAAATTTCTTCAAATTTGACCTCCTCCCCCAGAACGAAATTCTAGATCCGCGCCTGAGAGGGGAGGTGTAGGGCGCCAAAAAATATTTTTGCTCCAGGCGCCAAAATACCACGCAACGGCCCTGGTTACCTGTAAAGAAAGTATTACATTTATTCTTCTTTTGTATCTTACACAATGGCAAGAGTCTATAAAATATTAGAATTTTTTTAAATTGTAATAAAGTAGGTAGGTTACCTGTAAAGAATTTTTTGTTTAATTGTTGACAAAGACTATAAATTGTACAAGATTTATAATTCCGAAGTTTTTTTATTTAAAAAAAAAAGTGAATAGAATGCTAATGACGATAAATAAGCTGTTTTCCATGAAATATCTGAGTGCACATTTACAATCACAGAATCACATACGATAGAATTTCTGTAGTTTTGTAGATTTTCGCGCAACACGCATCTGATTTCAGCTATTTTAGGTCATTTTAGAGGCAAAAGAACGTGCAACTGTAATAATAAGTAAAAACGGAGCCGCGTTACACATGCAACAATAAACGATGTCTCGCGTGCAGTCGTGATTGTTAAGTTCTTTCGTTTCGGTTCTTGCTGTATTAACGAATCGGGCAATGAACATTTTCGATCGATCTGGAATCGCGTTAGTGTGCAACGTTCCTGGAAAAAAGGAAACGTGTCGTGCAACGCGCCTGGCGCCGAACGTCCGAATGACTAGTTACTCGCCTTACTATTTTCCTATTTTCACTGTTGCCGTTTCATTCGTAAATAATTTTTGTTACGACTATGACGATAAAATTCCACATCTACAACATATTTAAATTGTTTCTGCCGATGGTTACAATCATGTGCACCGTTGACGCAAATTCAACGGATGGGCGAAGAAGCAAAATACATAATAGAAAACCATTTTTTAAAATTTCCTGTATTCTTCACTTATAACCTGTACCAAGGATCGGTACTTCGCTATTCCGCGGCATAGTGAATAGAATTATTCCCTATTCCGCTTCGACGGAATAACGGGAATAAATATATTCCCTACTCTGCTTCGACGAAATAGCGGAATAATGATTATCCCGATTTTCCATCGGAGTGGAATAGGGAATAACGGGAATAATCATTATTCCGCTATTCCATCGAAGCGGAGTTGGGAATATTTTTATTCAAGTTATTCCATCGAAGCGGAATAGGGAATAATTTTATTCCCGGCTATTCCCGCTATTTCGGAATAGTGAGTGAACGATCCCTGACCTGTACCTTAGATATAGGTTTTTTGTAAAGAACTTTCTAATATCCATAATGTTGCCTAATTAATATAAAAATAACATTGAACACTTTAATTGAAACTGATAATAATTTACGCTAAACGTACCTCTTCTATAGGTTTAATTTATTGTAGCTTGAATAATGTAGCTATATAGTATTTGTATTGTACCTAGACTTCTTTCTGTTTAGCGTCAGACAGAAGCTTTCCAATTTTCTAGGACACTAAACACATTTCGCAGACGATGGCGACAATATTTAGTTCTTGCAAATGTAAATATTCGGTACCACATGTCACATGGCAAATATTAGACTAAAAGTTATAGATTATTTTGTGGCCTGCAAACATAACAATCACACATCGTTGACGTCTATGGTAGTTGCGATTTTACACATTTACTTTACTGCATGTCGCTTCGGTAAAGAAACTCGCAATTTCTTAGCTTTCAGAAGTTATTTAACAGGTTGTTTTTTAATAAAAAAGAGAGACTATAAAAACGATAGTTTTGTTTATTTGTTGATCAATAGTCTGAATTAATAAAACAATTTTAAATGTGACATTTGCAGGTACCTATTTAATAAATAGGTATGTCTACTAAAATTATAATACTACATAGGTAATACGTGCGTTAGGTATTTGTACATCGCTCGGTTTTACTAAAGCACTTCGCTTCGCGCGAGGATTCACGTTGTACTTTACCATGGAACCTCGCGTTGTAAAATCAAACTTACCGCACTTATAATGTAAATAACTATTAAAACATCAAACGAAGAAAACAGAAAGCAATGTCTTTGACAATGCGCGCGCAATATATTATTGAATAATAAATTGGGAGCTGCTTAATGGCAAACTTATGGTCTGTTTAAATTTTTCAGTTTACGGACAAAACTGCTCAGAACAAAAGATCGCAGACTTTGTTGTAAAGCAACGACTAGAGCTGTTTAGTGCTTAGGTTCGTTAACGTTACGTTTATTTTTCTTCGCATTCCCCGAAATATTTATGAGCACGTTATGGTGCTAGATAAGTATATAGTAATTATTTGCGAGAAAACTAAAATTAAAATAAACTACAGAACTTTTCTAACTTGTTTTGTATTACTTGTTAGTTACTAAATATAGGTACTTGTTGGATATTTTCAAGTTACGATAAGTCGAAGTAGTGTAGGTAAAATGGGTTTAATGGGTGACCGTAATAATTTATTGAACTTTGGTCTTGTTGTAAAAAGTTAAGTGGTTCAAATTTTAAAAGTAATTTTCTTTTATTTCTAACCCGTTCATTTGCAGTTTACTTGTTCTTTCAGCCGTTTGTGGATTTTTATATGGCTAGTTTAAAGAAAAATACTTTCACGATTATAGTCAAGACTGACAAGAGCCGGGTGCAAGGAAATTAGGACTAAAGGTTGACTTGGACAAAAGGCCGGCAAGGACGAAAGGTCGATAAATTAATGTCAATCATAGGACCAATTTTATCCCTACCAAACCGAGTATGTAGGACTCAAGAAGAAAGTAGTGTTGCCACGAGACGAGACAAGATAAACACCATGTACATACGTATGTCTCATTTACACCGATCATTTTATAAAATATTATATAAAAATATTTTGTCGGACCACAGACAGCAGAGATTATTCAAAAAATGATTGTAAACTACCTACAGTGCGGCAATTTTTTTAAAGTGTTAATAATCGATTTTTGGGATATTGTTGAAGATATTTTGTTTTTTTCAGATTTTTTCTGCTTATTTTAAAAAATGAAGTCCCAAATATAGGTTTAATTGATTAATTATCGCAATTTTGCCTACCTATTTTTGCTGTTTTTACTGCTTAAAAATCCGATCTTAATTATTATGATCTGTCAAACCTGTTGTTCTACAAAACATTATAAATGTAGACCCGGGTACAGAGGGTGCAAATTTCCTGAAAATCGGCCATTACAAAGGCTTCCGTATCTAAGGAAATAGTTTTTATTTTTAAAATGAAATCAGTTATGGGTGTCCAAGTTAACGTGCTCACCATTGGGATCTTGAGAACGGTGAGAGATACGAGGTCGGTTAAATTAGACAAAAGTTGCCCCTGTAGGGAGCCAATTTAGAAATGTTTTTGTTTTCTCACAAAAATGCATAGGTGACTAGATATACGCAAAAATGTAAATTTTTCCAATTTTGTTTTTCACCTATAACTTTTTTGTTTGAATTAGTACAAATTTCTAATTTGCACGTTTTATAGGCAGTTTTTAACGAGGAATTCACAACAGTCCTCAAATTTTTTTATCTTCTACAGATTTCGAGAAATTTAAACCAACTTCAAATTTTCATATTTAAGCTCATAGTTGGCTATCACCCGTCTTAATAGAGATTTTTTTTCTCTTTTCAACCATATAAAATAAAAGTATCAAATTATGCTAACTTAACTACGAGGAATGGCGCAAACCGCACTTAAAAATCTCTTTTAGTTTCCGAGATATGAGCGTTCGAAATTTAGGTCCAAAATCGAAAAAATGGTTATTCACTTGCCATTTGTTTGGATGAAAATTGTTATTTTTTTTAAATTAGCGGATTATTCTAATTAAATTCCGAGAAATCCAATGCGTGTTATGATAATAATTATAATTATTTTATCGATATTCGTAGGCTTTCTTGATAAAAACAATTTAAAAAATAATTATTATGTAATTTCTGCCTTTATTTTAATATCAATGTACTTATGTTTTATATCGTTGAAAAGAGAAAAAAAATCTCTAGTAAGACGGGTCATAGCCAACTATGAGCTTCATATGAAAATTTGAATATTGTTTGAATTTCTCTAAAACTATACGAGATTTGAGGACTGCTGTGAATTTCTCGTTAAAAACTGCCTATAAAACGGGCAAATTAGAAATTTGTACCAATTCAGACAAAAAAGTTATAGGTGAAAAACAAAATTGGTAAAATTTATATTTTTGCGTATATCTAGTCACCTATGCATTTTTGTGGGAAAACAAAAACATTTCTAAATTGGCCCCCTAAAGAGAGAACTTTTGTCTAATTTAACCGACCTCGTATCTCTTACCGTTCTCTAGATCCCAATGGTGAGCACGTTAACTTGGACATCCTGTATATTTACTTTAATATAAACAGATACCTCATTTCGTGTGATATTCCAATTAAATTTTAATAACAATGTTAGAATAGTATTTTAAAACATAAACTAGGGAAGGCGACTTTTCTAGCAGAGTTCGAAATTCGCATTGACTGAACGAACAAGTGCTAAACATTATTGACTGGTTTCCCTTGGATTCCTTTCCTATTGTGTACCTTGTACTGAAAATGGGGAAAATCTATCCCCGAAACGTCTACAAACAATAAAACTATTTAAAACTTAATCTCTTGCTATTCTAAAGCCTTCTTCCAAGAATTTGTACCAACCAATAACTAACATTTTTAACATGCATACTCAGTAAGCTAACTTTAAAGTTGTGTTTTGTTTACATGTTTTTATCTGGCGTATTTGACATTTTATTTCCAATTTATAATTTTATAATATTTACGATTGCAAGTAATTTACATTGTACTCCGTGCACTGCTCCAGTATTAAAAGGAGAAGCACAGCATGTGTATAAGTTAATACCTACATTATTTCTTGCGTAAATAATTTGGATGTTTTTATAAAAATAGTGACAGTTTGCTTTATTTATCTTGGTCAATAATAATTTAAATTTTACTGTTACTAAGCAAGAGGTACTGAAAAACAACTGAAACTTATGCATTTAATTTATTCAAAGCTAATTACATATAATCTAATCTAAGCAGAACGTTGTATGAGCTCAACGCTCTCAAATGTAGAGATCACATATTAAATTATTCAGACGGTTTAAACGTGATAAAGCACAACATTATTAATAATGAAATTTCTGTTCTCAATCCTACATCCTCGAATTATGCAGCTTGCGCCACCTTTGAAGCAAGCTCTAGACTAATATTGATCCTTCCCTGTAAAAGGGATTGGTCTCTTTTCAGCAGCATGTTCGTTCGTTGCCCAACAGATGCCGTTATAATACTAGGTTTGCGTTCCTGATACTGGTTCAATTCCTTGTTAAATTTTGTTTTTAAGCTTTGCTACTTACTGCACAATACATACGTTGTGAATATTAAACACGAAAGTTGAGACAACTTATAGCACACATATTGGGAAATAGAATTGTTGCACCTTTGGCAAGATTTATTTGGTTATTGGTGGTATTGCACCCGTCAATGGAGAATTGATTTAGAGCTGGGGTTGAAATATGAGCGGTTTACAGATTGTTCCGATTACCATTGGCGTCGGTTAAAACAATGCCGAATCACTTTAAGACAAGGTTATAACTATGTATAAAAATGATGTGTAATAATTACAGCAGATAATTCTACTCCAATAATAATTTTTGTATAATATATGTCATAAACAAAACACAATAATTATCGCTTTGACAGCGGATAAAAAGGAAGATAACTTTTTGCAAGTGATAAAAGCTTATTTAACCTTTTTCTTAGCAACCGAGCAAAATACTAAATTGTAATTTACTTCATAATTAAACTGTGTAAAAATATCATATTAGTGCAACTGAAAGTGGAAGCCTTCACTAATAAAATGCAATTTTTATCTTTACAAAATGATGTTCTTTAACAAAGTTATACCACATTGATTCTGTAGCGGCTAATTTATTACGTCATTCTCAATGTGACGTGTACTATGCAGAAAATTATCAAGTCGATTCGATTATTAAACGGCTAAACGCCTAAACGGTGAAATTTTTTTGGGAAGCAGAGCATAGGTACCGCGGTGGAGCGATTTTTTTTGTTTCTGTATGTTCTTAACTACTCACATGCCAAATTTCACTTGGTTATGTATTAGTCTTGGGTTTCAATCAATTTTTGACTCACCTGACTGGACTATTGTAAAGTTAAAGTTTATCAAATCTGTTAACTTTGATAGATGGGTAAACATGTTTGTTTAGTAATTTGTCTTATTTCCGGTATTATTACGACAGGCAACTACCTACCTATGTTATTGTTACTTAATCAAGGAATTTATTGAGAAAATTCCGAGTACATACAAAACAGATAATTTTAGAGAGGGCATTGACTCGTTGGTTTTGATTTCAATGTTATTTTATTTTGAAGGAGTGCAATCTTTGCTGCATTACTTGAATCCTAGCTCCGTTACTGGTTGGAGCCGCTATGCTACTGTGTTCTGCGTGGTGTCAGGTGCCGATGGATGAGTACGTATTACGGTCACGTAGGAAAAGTTCGATGAAATGTTCTGTTTCGATTTGGGACTGTTGCAAATCCCTCACAATCTTGCGAGATCTTCCACAATCCAATATGGGCCGCGTTGATCCCTGGAGTTCAACTCGGCGCGCGGTGGCTCGACCAATATCCCTCCGTACTCCCCATTCTATTTATTCAAACACCAAAGGTGCAAAGTTTTTTGTTGAATGGCCATTTTGTAAACAAATTACTGTTGAGATAAAAGTTTGACGGTAAATCCTTTTATCAGCCGTCGTGCGCAATGAATAATGCAGGCAATGGATGCGGCGATGTTGTCGCTTCCCCCGCCACCAACCCCCGATGCTGATCTGATCGGTAGCCGCGCAGCGCGGATTTATAATTAGTGTCTAGATGTATGCTCTGCGTCCAGATAACCCCTTAACAAGCCTCTGCGCGAAAACCCCTCACGAAAGATAAAATGGATATAATCAAATACGGAAATTCGAATGTGAGGACATTTGTGAATACATTAAACAATCATTCTCAGTTACATATCGGTATACACATGCATTTTCTTTGTTAAAGGAACACTAATAAAATTATAATATAGATTATATTTTTATACATAACTAGTGTGTATCAATTCTGGTTTCAAATTCGGGCTCAGAATGCAAATGTGAAATAGGTATTGTCCATTTATTGAAAATTATAATTCTGAAACAGATTATTTTATTCAGAATATTAAATAAATATAACAGTTGCATGTAGTTTTTTCTTATTTTTGAATTCATTAAGTTGAAACCCTCTAAAAAGATCAAAACAAAATTACACAACAATTATATTTTTAAGTATACCTAATCATAATCAATCATCATAATTTTAGATATAATAATGTGCGTTTTACTGAATTATATATAAAAAAAAAAAGAAATAAATAAATTTATAAGAAAGGTATAATGTACTTATACTGATTGTGATTTTAAATTGATTTGTATGTTTATTATTTGGGACCTAAATTCGTCTCACTAATATTTTAATATTTTCATTTGGAAAATAAATAGTCATAATAGGCGTTCTCCAAATGAAATAACTAAGGTAGATTTGAAATCCATTTTAATGCGTATATAGTGTGTAAAAGATATAAAAAAATATATTATTTTATTATGTAGTTACTATTACCAGCCTCTTAATTAAATTAAACTAATTTACTTAACAAAACTAATATTTTATTTGCCTACTTATTCCAGATTTTTATGCGGTTACATTATTATTATGATGCATACAATTTTAATATAATATTCTACCGTCTGAAGTTTGAAATATGATCTTGGATGTACCTAGTAATTATTATAGATGTCGTTCGCTTATATTATAAAATCAGTCATTTTATAAAATGCCTCAACAACAGCCCGATACATTTCTTGAAACCCATGCACATACTCAGTTTTGGTAGAAACTCTATTTGATCTGAATTAAATAAAGAACCGTTCTTATACAATATCTGCTTGAACTGAACTAAATAAACAACACAATACCCTTCTTGGGTCCTACATATTCGGTTCGGTAGAAACATTGATTGAACTGAACTAAATAATGAACCTAATACCCTTTTTCTGAACAATATAACAACTGTAATATTTATTTCATAGTAGGTATCCATCCGGGGCAAAATATATTTTTGCAATATGTCATATAAAAAGTTGACATTTTAAAACTGTCAAGCTATTGATTTTTGTAAACTGTTTATTAAAGAAATTAACAAGAACTGTGCAAAAAACATTTTATTTGCAAAATTTAGAAGAATAAGAAAGTGTAGTGTTATATTTTTACAAGTAACAGTTTGCACTGTATATCTCCTGAACACTCATTATTTGTATTGCTTATATTTTCTTAAAATTATTAAATTTCAAATTGAAAGTTACTTTGACATACAGAGATTTTTTTTTTCGATAATTCTGTTTTGGCGTAGAAAAAGTGACCGCATGTATTGCAATTATTTTAATTAAAACGCAAATCTTATCAGAATAAATAACTAATATTTTTAATAAGGAAATAATTTGACATATTGCATAAAATAGTGTATTAAACTTGTACGTAAAGTGCTAAAGTGGTTTTTTATACTTGATACTCCTAGGTCCTAGAAAACTCGCTTCGCTGGTATTCTAATCGTGAGCAACATGTTTAAAAAGACTGACTTTACGAAAATGTATTATTATACTATTAAATCGTATTTCTCGCAATTTTTGTTTTTTTGTTTTTGTCGATTGTCTCCGGGGCCCTGGTGCTTCCGGGCCGTGTTCCGCCGATCACACGGTAGTTACGCCACGCCACTGTGATTGATATGTAATGAAAGTAAACCTAAAGTATTTCAGAAAATATATAGATCCATTAATCCACTTTTGGTTTAATATGTACACTAATGGACTGGTAAGTCGTACGGGAATATCTACTCCAATGCTTCTAAATGATGATTTATCATCATCTATAAAAACCATTTTCTACAGGGTGAGTCATCGAAATGCCCGTCGTCGATATCTCCCTTGTCGTTAAAAATACAGCATAAATTTATTAACAGAATTTTTCGTCTACTCAAGGAGCATAACTTAAAATTATTTTCACATATACAGGGTGTTGCATAACGACTTGGCAATAATTGTTCGTCTTTTTTAAATGAAACACTCTATATATTTTTATATATTTTGAATTGTATTTTATTTACCTATACGAAAATATAAGTTTCATTTTAGTTTTCCGCGGCGTTGCCAAGTTATTCAATTTTTTCTCTAAAAAAAGCCGAATACACGTATTGTTTTATAAAGGTGTACTGAAGTTATTTTAATAGTAAAAATTAAGAATTTTATTTTCTGTACAGCTGTAACTATACTCTTTGTTCTGACATAACTTTTTTTAAATGTTATTATACAGGGTGTTCAATACAGAGAATCAAATTTACCCAATTTCAAATGGCTATAACTCGTATTTTTCAAATGGAACACCCTATATTTTATTACTCTGTTGTGTGTATTTTTGCATCTTCTTATGTTATATGCCTTATGCCTAAAAACATTAATTTAATTAATTTCGAAATTAATGTTTTTAGGCATACGACATCCTTTATAACATAAGAAGATGCAAAAATACACACAGCAGAATAATAAAATATATGGTGTTCCATTTGAAAATCACGAGTTATAGCCATTTGAAATTGAGTAAATTTGATTCTCTGTATTGAACACCCTGTATAATAACTTTTAAAAAAAGTTATGTCAGAACAAAGAGTATAGTTACAGCTGTACAGAAAATAAAATTCTTAATTTTTACTATTAAAATAACTTCAGTACGCCTTTATAAAACAATACGTGTATTCGGCTTTTTTTAGAGAAAAAATTGAATAACTTGGCAACGCCGCGGAAAACTAAAATGAAACTTATATTTTCGTATAGGTAAATAAAATGTTATTCAAAATATATAAAAATATATAGGGTGTTTCATTTAAAAAAGACGAACAATTATTGCCAAGTCGTTATGCAACACCCTGTATATGTGAAAATAATTTTAAGTTATGCTCCTTGAGTAGACGAAAAATTCTGTTAATAAATTTATGCTGTATTTTTAACGACAAGGGAGATATCGACGACGGGCATTTCGATGACTCACCCTGTATACTTGTTGAAAGCATTATTTTTTATTTGGGTCCTTCAATAATATTTAACAAGTTTGCAAATAAACTAGAAATAAATTGTTCCAGAACAAATATGATGTTTTGATGATTATGCAATCATGAAATAGATTTGGTTTTTGTGGAATAAATCAAAAAAACAGAAAACTAATTTATTTCTCATCGTGATTTAACAAATTTCCACTTCGAATAGGGAGCACTAAATTAAATAATTATAAAATTATTTAACTTTACGTTAAGCTAAGACAATAACATAATTTAATCTAATCTTAGATCTATACTTTAATTATTTTGAATTTTTATTGTATAAAAATAATATTTGAAATTACAAAAATAACAAGCTTTAATATTTCCTGTCGGTACCTAGCTACGTAAGTCTCGAACTAATTAATAAAAATTATATTTTTATACTTTACTTCCAGATTTTGGATGAACGCTATGTACTTATACGTAAAAAAATTTACGAAATTTTTGTGCCTGGTAAATTTGAAAATGAAAGCAAATTATTAAAACAAACAAAATCAAAATAAGTTCATCGTTAACAATATCTACCGTAGAGCGTGATAAAAAGTTGTAGAGTCCACGCGTTTAGAGAAAACACAAATCAGCGCAGTAGTAGAAATTGTACAATCTACAAATGTTGACTGTATTATAACCTACACGCTACGACAGCTGCTATCTGCCAGAACATCGTAACATCCCTACTTTCACTAGTTAAACTTGCCGGATGAATTTTGGTCTCTGCTGAAGTGTTTTCTCTGAATGCACGGACTCTAAGCAATGCTGACTCTTTATTTAAAGGTATCTGATAAAATTCTTTATCAGCATCAATTTGGGAATATATTTAGCATTTTTAGCCGGTTTTCACGGTTTTAGCCGGTTTAAAACCGGTTAAGCGTAGCCGGTTAAAACCGGTTAAGCGTAGTCGGTTAAAACCGGTTAACCGATTACTTTTGACAGACCACAGACCTAGTAAATATTCACGGCAAATAGCAAAGTACAAACTCAGACTTCATCTCTCTACTTCTACTTAGAAACACTGTTTCACCTATTGGAAAACTGAAGATCGATACACTAATTATAACAAAACTCCCATGAACGGTAGACGATCTGTCTTTCACAAATAAATAATCACGACGTAAAAATATCCATTAAATTTTTCATTAATAATGAATTTAACCAAAAATAGGAGCAAGTACTTACTTGTAAACTAAAATTAAATTATACATTTATGGCGTAATATGAAATAGGTCAACTATTAGCTCATCTCAGGGATAGGATATTACTAACTACAGTGTGCATAAACATTTTATGAATAATCGAATACAAATTAATAATACAAAACAGAAATAAAAATTAGTTGTCATTATCAAATAGACTTCAAGTGGTAAAATCAATGTTCTTCTATATTTACGTTAGCTACTTAATTATCACTAACGTAGTAGCATATTTCGTGCAACACGCTAATTATAAATCCCTGGCTAGGATAATTTGTGAATGGTGCTTTATAGGGTTGTCAGTAGTGCCGGGTAGATAGTTGCAGACGATCGTCGATCGGTACAAACGAGGTCGAGCGAATAGACAGATAACATCACACAGCATATAGTAGCTAGTGGAGCGTTCGTACGTAGACCCTTGATCACGCCGGGTGCTATAATAGAGTTTAATAATTCATGCGTGCATGATTCCAGCTCCACCAGTGTACAAGACTCGGTCAATGGAGATTTATATCCCAAATTGAGTTTTTGCAATTCAATTTTCTTGTAAAAGGGGGCAATTTCTGGAAATTTATTTGGTAAGTGAGCAGTTTTGCAGGCTCTGCAATATTGGAGAGAGGCAATCAAAATGTAAAAGGAATATAAAATTCACACTAATACATTTCACTGCACTTGTATAAAATGATAATACCGTTGCATTAGGTGTTTACTAGTAGTTTTATAAAATAATATAGGTTTTAGGATTACAATGTATTATTCAAATATTACTATAATAAGAATAGGTATAAACAAAAACAAAATTTTAAGTAAAAATTATTGAATTTAATATTCAAAAACCACTACTGTGTAATAGGTCCAACCATAGAACTCACACAGTAGTGGTTTTTGAATTTTATATTCAATAATTTTACTTACAATTTCTAGCAATGCTCGCTAGTAGGCACAACCAATGACTAATTTTCGAGTGGCTAGTCTTTTTGGCACTATTCAAGGTAGATGGCGTTGAGTACTTTGTTTCCTTCTCCGATATCTTTACCTACTTCTTATAAAAAATCTGACGTGGACACCACATGACTTCCTTGTACGCCTTGTTTGTTCATAATTTTCTTAATAACTAAAATGTAGAATAATATAAAAAATTCTTTAACTTATTATACTAGTATACTCACAAATATATTTTAGTCATTTTATTTAAACTGCAGAAGAAGATATAAACGATATTTTACTATTGTCACTGCTACTGTCACTGTAATGTCATAATCATTTAAATTTTACCTAGTAACAAATGTTAATCGATCATGGACTACAAGATACCGAAATATTAAATTATAAGTAGGTATATACTTTAATTATTCTTAAATGATAGAAGATACAGAAAAATTTATAAAATACCGATTGTAGATAATAATCACATAATCTTTCATTTAAAATAAAAAAATTGCCTAAAATTAATTATTTATCAATTTTTTTTTTAAATTTACTACTTCCGGTTTGTAGATTGAAACCAAAAATAGGAGGTGCACAACTAGATGCTATAACAGTTCTAAATACAAAATTTCAGCTTTCTACGTCTAACCGTATTTAGTGATGCCGCCGAGACGAGAAATTTCTCGTCTCATTCTCGTCTCGTTTCGAAATTACGAGACGAGAATCAGTAAATTTCTCGTCTCGGATTTTCGGGGTGAGACGAGAATTCATAATTTTGAGACGAGAAATACCCTCGAGAACTCGAGAATTCTCGAAATTTTTACTTAAAAATATATTTTTTTAATAAGAATGAAGAAAAATTACTGGGATGCACTCAACAATATTTTATTTCTCAGTCGACTAGTTTCGACGTCACATACGTCATCATCGGGAGCTACATTATTAAAAGAACAATCAAGAATTGTGAATAGTTATTTACGAACCAAATGCGGGAAGATTTTGATCCCACATGAGCGGTTTTTTGAAATACGAGCGAAGCGAGGGTTTCATTTACGCGAATGCTGGGATGGTGTCTTCCCGCAAGTGGTTTGTACAATGTTTTTTGTAACGAATAAAACTATAATCAAATACATTCAATTTGTAGTAGTAGTCAGATCATTAAATTTGAGGTTACGATGTTTTTTCTACTCACTACTACCGACAGATGGCGCGCTGCACACAAGTTTTATTTTTAAATATTGGCGGTTTTCGGTGGTCATCACTAAATTATTGGCTATTGTAACTTATTTAATTATTCATTTAGAAAATATTGTTGAGTTTAATAAAATTACTAAAATTTAAAATCTTTATTATCCTAAGTCGCACACCCATGAACTTGGAAATCAAACTTTTCTTCCTAGAAGTCTAGTTTTAATAGCATTTAAGAAAATTGCGGGTCACACGTGACTGTCAGTTTGTTTAGATCACTCCGATCACTCTGTACAAGTATTACATGTGTGACATGGGCATGACGCGAAATCTAATAGTTCTTGCAAAAATCGTTACGTGGCTCTAATTTTTTGTCGAGAAATTTGAGACGAGACGAGAATCGAGTTCCTTGAGACGAGAAATGAACAGCTGAAAAATGACCGAGACGAGAATACTAAAAATTCTCGTCTCGAAAATTTGTGATGAGACGAGAATTGACTATTTCTCGTCTCGTCTCGTCTCACGGCATCACTAACCGTATTTGAGTTATGCGACACACATACGTCCGTACGTACAGACGTCACGACGAAACTAGTCATAATGGATTCAGAAAAGGTCAAAACGGATATTTCCGTCAAAATCTGAGAACCGAAATTTTTCGCGATTACAATACTTCCTTACTTCGTACAAGGAAGTAAAAACAAAATTTGTTCAGTTTGAGAGAAATCCCCACTAATTTTGTAGATCCACTAAGCGAATCAAGCGATGTAGACTAGGATTTTTTTTTCGAAAATATAGCTCCTAGAGGCAAATCATGTAACAATTGATTAATAGGTTGACTCTTATGCTTTGAAACCTGCTGAACACGGCTAGGTATGTTATTTGCTCAAATTCTCACTCCTTGTGCCCCAAATTCAAGATGGCGGAAACTGTTCATATTAAGTGAAAAACTGTTAATTAAGAAAATGTCAATCGCTATAAGATAGATTCTTAAGGAGTTTCATGCAAATGGCACAGTTTTAAAGAAAATCGTGAAAACTTATTTCGAACATTTCAATCATTAAAAACCAAGACGAAATTATGTCTCCCGACATGAAATCGTCTGTCATTTCATTTCTGAACGGATAAAACTATCAACTTTCCGTTTGTTGCAATAAATTCTCCGAACATTTCCCTATAAGCTACATTTAAAAAATAATTTTAACAGCCTTAGTTATGCAAAATTTGAAAGATTTTCTCCGAAAAGAAATTAAGTAATTTTAGTTTTTTTATATTTTTTGTGTTTAATAAACTAACTTCTAAACGAATAAAATTATTGACTTCTGGTTTCTTTCATGATATTGTTCTACAAACATTTTTCTATGGGATACATTATTTTAAAAACTTTTTGTCGCGTTTATTAAAAAAAGTTATATGTTATCCATGAGGTGTTAACCAATTGTTACATGATTTGCTTCTAGGAGTGATTTATAGGCGTCTTTTGAAATTATTTTCCTGAACTAATACAGTCACAAATTTTTGTTAGCCAGACCTTTAAAAATTGTTACAGATTTGGCAAAAATGTTAAGATAGACAAAAATTCATTGGACTGCATTTACTCGTATGACTGTATTTTTCTCCTCGAATTTATCCCTTCAGGTCAGTTAATTAAAACTTTTGAATATATTTAAAAAAAACCAAAACCAAAGAAATGTAATCTGATATTTTATTAATAGGACCAAACATTAATTAATTTCAATAATATAGCCTTGTACAAGAATTCTTTGTAAACGAAATCATTTATCTTTAGTAATACGCTTGAATCCTTCTGTTTGTTATCAGTCTGTCTAGAAAATAAAAAACCCATTCTTTTTGTTTCGATTTTTTGTCCTTTGCAACGAAATACGACACAATATAAGAAAAGGTAGAAAACAATATGAATAATAATTAATAAATTGGCTACCGTAATGGCACAAACGAACTGAATTGGTCATTTTGCTCATCGCTCAACGATTCAGTAACAAATACGCATACACAGCACTTAATTCATTTGAACAGTACCTACTTACAGGTAAGGCTTCGATGATGTGTCTGTCAATAAAATATGTATCAAATTCTCAGAATATAGGTAACAGACATATTTTTTGATACGATTTTACTGCGAATCTAAACTAAACTGGTATTTATATATAGCGGGATTATGACATGGTTTTAAAATCATACTTTAATAATTAATACCTTGTCCTCCTGAAGAATAAACATAACAATTGCACATCGTTGAGTTCTACAGTATATGCGATTTTACATGGCGGTTCGGTAGAGTAACTTGAAATTTTTTCGCTTTTAGAAGTGAATAAAAAAATTGCTTCGCAATAATTTATTTTTCAATAAAGTCTATCATAAATAAAACAGATTCATTTTAAATTTGACATTTTTTGTTGGCGCCATCTCGCCTAGCTTTTGTTCCAAGAAAGCATGATTGACAAAAGGCAATTTTAAGGCAAATGTCAAATAATAATAATTTATTTATTTATTTATAATAATATAGGTATTTATTTATTTAGTACCTACATACATACATATTTACAATAATAGGTAAACTAGAAAAATTTATAGAAAATATATATTTTTAATTAATTGGTATTTGTGAAATAAGCAAATTACATACTAGGTATCTGTCTCTTTCTATTTTTAATGAGATACGCATAGCAAATTGGTAGTACCTATATGTTATTTTAAATATATGGTCACATTTTAAATCGTACAGAATTTTAATTCGTGCACATTTTAAATAAGTACATCTTCATATTAACTCGGTAGATTTTTTATAGATGTAAATTTTGAATACTTCCAAATTTAAAAAGCACGAATATGAAGTGTAATAGATAGGTCAAAATTTGAACTGTTTCAAATTTTGAGTACTAATAATTTAAACAGCTGGAACGTTGAGATGTAAGTTATTTTTGTTTTAAATTGATGTATTTGACGTGTGAAATAAATGAGCTTGTTTTAGAGCTCGTGCTCACCCTATTTAGGGATATAACTTGATTTTATATATTATGTAACCCTATTTTGTAGTATGAAATACATCGAAATTTGCAATTCGAAATTAGTCGACATATTTCATGATATATTTTACACAACATATTAACAACATGTTCCCATTTAATACATGGTAGCATTTAGCATTACAATAAGTTACTGCACTGAGAGAGAAGAATAGAGCATAGTACGTACATGTCAGTTTGTAATAGTTTCTAGATGTTAATCTCAGCTAGAGTAGAATTACACAAGTCGTAAGTTGTAGAAACATTGAACGGGTTAAAGGGGTTGATATCACATAGGCGTGTCTAGCAATTCCCGTCATGTACTTCCCGGTTATTAAGTGCGTAAACGTTCCTCGCTCCATCTACGCACGGGTTCATCTTCCACACGTTCTTACAAGTGTGTATCAACAAGTGGTTCCATGCTGATTAACGCGCGTGAGGCGTGCGAGACTACGCGACGTTTGATGTGAACATGACGTAATGATCTTTCACCCCCAGCAGCACAAGTCCTGTTAGCATCACGCCAGCTGACAACCAATAATTGCTGGGAATTGAAACCGTGGAGACGCCTGAGTTAGCATTTCGTGCTCGGACTCGACAGTTGATAGCTTGCAACGCCCGAAGTGTGAAGCTGCAGACGTGAGGATGTGAAGACGCTGCTAACGCGGACGGCGCTTCCGGCAAAGATGTCGACTTCAATTGTCACGCCCCGAACGTTTCTTTCATTTCCGTAGCTTGAACGAACCCAAATCACCTCGGGCTAATTCTTTATTTCGCCCGTTCCTAAACTCACCATTACGTATTTAATCCATGTATAGTACTATATAAAAAGGACAGCAGACCTATCCGCCATCTTGGAGCCCAATGTAGTTTCAATACTCTCAAGTAATTTGATTCTAATGACTACTAATTCTTCAAGACTTTGTTGATAAATTATTAATCCAGAATGTAAATTTATAAGAAACTCGCGGCACACAAGCTATCTGCTATCGTATTGGGTTTAATTCCAGTTCTGTCAAATACAGTTTATTAAGTATTGTTTTCTTCTTTCTGGATCTGCAATATCATATAAAAACACTTACAGGCAAAATAAAAAATCTAAGGTTATATAATAGTTTCATTAAATTTTATAGTTAATAATAATTCAAAATGCTTACTTAACAAAAAATCCATTTCTGGAGTGGTTTAAACAATTATCTGCGAAACTACCGTCATTTATATTAATATACCTACTATATATATATATATATATATATATATATATATATATATATATATATATATATATATATATATAAAGGCGATTGGACAAATCAGTGATATGATAATTTCACTAAATAAAATAGTGTGTTTCAATGGATGGATGTTGGAGGTGCGATAACTCAAATATCACTAATAAAAAAATTAAATTTTGTACATAATATTCGACTCAGATTAGATATGATTAGATTTTGATGTTGATGTAATCGGAATAAGTGGTAAGTTTCTTGAAGATCTAAAGAATTTTTCTGGAATATACTCAAAATTTATGGATTAATAGGATTTTTTAAAATATCAATGTATACTACATGTTACCATCTACAATTGGTACCTATTCAAAACTTTGTTTCTATTTAGCACTATTTTCCAATTACAAGAAGTTAAAAATTCTACAAATTTGTTACAATTTTGATTTATCTGCCTACCAATGAAAACAAAAATTAAAATATTTGAGTGTTAATGTCAAATAAATTTTTGACAAATTGAAGTTGAAAATATGAAATGTCATTTATTATTTATAAGGTCATGATAAACTTTAATAATATCATAAAAGCTACAATTCCCGAATTCCCTTCTACTATAGTATATTTGTGAGTAAGTACCTTCATATACACTTACTTATCCGTGAGTTTCATTTAACGTGAGACATGGTTACGAATTTGACAACAATGTATTAGAGCGATTCATTTAAAATAGAACATAGGCTGTCAATATCAAGTAAATATTACCTGTCAATTAGGGTTGTATTGTTGAAAATAAGGTATACAATTGAAGAAAAGGTGCAAATGATACGTTGGTATAAGGCAGATGTTAGCCTCAGACAAGTACCTATCTGGAGGTTGATTCTATAACTTTACAAGACTGTTGTACGAACGCAGCTATTGTAAATAATGACGTCATACTGTCTAGTAATTTTTAACCATCGTGTTGGCAAGACCTCGTTACTTACTAGATTTATGTTGGCTATACTACTAGCATGCACATCTGACAGCCAATTTAAAATTAAATTTTAAATGATGTATATACAAAAAAATATTATTGTATGAAGATAAAATTCATTACACTTAACACAAGAAAACGTTTTGATATTTAAATAATAATACAAAAACACGAAGAGGTTAACTCTCAACAAACAAACTTTCAAAGAGAGAGACAGATATCTTGCAGCGTACGTACAACACCTACCGAGCTGTTGTAACTTATTTACAAGATATCGCAAGTCATGACGTCATTATATAGGTTCTACAAAAATCCGCTAGGCACTCCAGCATCGCCGGTCTTGTAAATACAGTGACTCTAATAATATTATGGACGGGAAAGCCGTATACTTTTAACACATAAGGGGCTGGCTCCTGCGAACTGTCATGGGAGAGAGTTCTTCCTTGTCTTTTTTAACATGCCATCTCTTTCTAATGTAACGCATTGTGCATACTCTAAAATTTCGCAATTTCATTGGGTGCCTATGCAACTCTAGAAAATATAAACACATCCCTTCCTTTACACTGCCTCTCAGATGCACAGCCTTGTATGTGCACAGCCACCCAAGTTACTATAACATTCAAATCTATAATATTCATTCGCATACCCATGTCTCACAAAATGCAGAACCATAACATTCAAATCTAGAAAATTCAAAACTATAAACTTCAGAAACAATAAAATTCAAAATCATAAAATGCAAAACTATAACATTCAAATCTATAATATTTAGTTCCATATCCGGGTCACACAAAATGCAGAACCTTAACATTCAAATCTGGAAAATTCAAAACTATAATTATACTGTATACTATATTATAGATTTGAATTTTATAGTTTTGCATTTTATGATTTTGAATTTTATTGTTTCTGAAGTTTATAGTTTTGAATTTTCTAGATTTGAATGTTATGGTTCTGCATTTTGTGAGACATGGGTATGCGACTGAATATTATAGATTTGAATGTTATAGTATTTTGGGTGGCTGTGCAAGTACAAGGCTGTGCATTTGAAAGGCAGTGTAAAGGAAGGGATGTTTATATTTTCTAGAGTTGCATGCATTCCCATTTCAATACTGTCGTTGGTTAGAAAGAGACAACCTCTCTGCATTATTGCGGGCTGCATACGATTTTTTTGGAGCCACGGGCAGATGTTTTCTTTCCGGTCCATAATTAATAGAGGTCACTGTGTAAATATGACAGTTATGGTCTTGTAAAGTTATAGAATCAACTCCCTGATTTATTTCGTGTATTTGAGAATTTGTTATAAATTGTATTCTGAAAAAATATCTATTAAATGTTTATATTTCTTGCAACTTTTTTCATATCTAAAATGATTAGAAATACATACATATTTCATTTGCTATGTTCCATTTTAAAGTAGTTCGGTCGTCGTTGACGCTAGTCAAATTCAGTCCGTTTTTTGTTGTCAATTTATGAAGTGAAATTCGACTGTAACGGTTTTTAATATTTTATTATGAATTTTTATGCATCTGGTTCTCAAACAAATAGTCGTATTTTACAAATCTTGTAATTTCATTCGCAACTTGACTAGTCATTCACCCGGTGTCATAACTTGGGCCAGGTTGGCAGCATTGTCCGAGGCATTCAAATTGTAAACACAGGAATGATAAATACGATAGTGTGTTTATAAAAACAAGTTCTTGATAAATGACTTAAAATCATGAAAATCATTGATTTTTCAATCCAATCTGTTTCAAGAAATAAAAGGTTAGCATTCAAATCTGCGTTTAAATTTCCCACGCTCCGCAGTTGGCAACCCTGCAGAACGTAAGGTATTATGTGTGTTCGTGCCGATCGGCTTCCGCTTGGTCGTGATTTTGTCACATATTTTCCCATTTTTTGGGCTATTTACATCGGCAACGTAGGGTTTTGACTATGCATAACGAAGCCTTAATATATTACCTTTCCAAATATCAATTTGCCACTATTTATTCAACGAACTTTTACGGCGCAATTTCAATTTTTCTTAACCAAAAGTGTCATTTTCCATAAGAGCCCATGTAAAAACAGTGAACTTCAAACTCATTTTTCTCAAAAACGAGTACCGCAAGGACATGTTTTCTTGGCACTTTTGAAAATAATATTAAATTTTCTATTCAACCAGACCATTTTCAATACAAAATCAAAGATTTCAATTGACGACCGAACTACTTTAAATGAAACGCTCTAATACATTGCTGTCAAATTCGTAACCATGGATATGAATTATCCCATGTTTCACATTAAATAAAACTCACGGTATTAGTAAAATAGTAGAGTATGGCGAGAGGACATGTGTTGGCCACATCAGATTTTTTAGATAATGCTTTATACCGTGATATTAAAATAACTAATTTAAAGGCATATAACTAGGGGTTCCAGTTGTTTGCAACCCTCAAGTGTCATCGACACTCGAATAATTTTTATTCTAAAGCTTCAAAACCTAAATGTACAAACTATCAGTCGTATTTTACACGTTTTAAGTTAACATTTTTAAGACCCAAAAAAAGTTTTATTATTTTGTAATTAAAAATGTTTTATTTAATTTCAGTATTTTAAATGTATGTCTACTAATACTCGTAGATACAACGTGGTCGGATGTCTAAGGATGCAAGGTAAGGAACTGATCCCGATGCGTTCAGCGTTCGGTTAAATTATACCAGGTACAGTAAGAATTTCAATAATCAAAATAAATCTTACACCTGAAGCATCTAATTTTTGTTTGATGTAATTCGGTATGAATTTAGATTGATGTGATCTCTTGATCTAAACCCACCGATTAAATACCTTCATCTAGAATTTCATTCAACAAAATATATAGTTTAGACGTGTTTGAGATGAGAATGTCTGAAACGAGAGTTAGCCCGGAGGATGTTGTGGCGCCGAAGACATGAAAACAACGTGCATCGCGCTTCATTGCCTCCAAATCCAAATAAGAATTGATCCGAAGGCTCCCACTCCAAGGAAAATTACTTGCAGAGGAAATTCAGCAAGAAGTATGAGGTTAGTTGTTAAACCAATATTCAAACTTGTCGAAACTAAAATAACTCGTGTACTTACTTGATATATTACACATTTATAATGGGCCTTTAAACCAGTGGTACTAAAATTCACTGCCCTTATTTTTTCAAATTTTGAAAAAAAATCTTTTTCTCTATTACCTATCAAATTATATAATATATTAAAGTTTCGTGCAGAGGTATAGAAACATCCTGTATATTAACACTTTTTGTTTGATGCACTTTTTCCTGTTCAGTAATTGGGTGTGCCTGTTGGACAGTGTAAAAATAAATAATAATTGAACTGCGATTAATATATTTCACAAACAATAGATATTTATACACCAAGTGAGATAGGTACATTAATGTTTATTCAAGAGAAGAAAGTTTAGTTTAGTTTTGATAAATATTCTTATGAAACTAAACTAAATAAATTAACCTTTTACCTTTCGTGAGTCCAACATATTATTTTACTGACAAATATTTGTTTAACTGTCCATTTTAATATTTCTTACCGCTCACGCCTAACTGCTGATTCTACTATTTTCCTGACCAATTATTATTTCAACTGCCCATTTAAAAAAAAAATTGCGACTCATTTATATTTATTTTACAGCTCAGTTTTTACTGCCGAACTTGTTATTGAACATGCATTTTTTAATTTTTTACCTACCATAAGTATAATTTAAAACTGCCAGTTTAAATAATAGCCAAATTAAAATAATTAGGTACCTACTTATTTGTTCGTTATTAAATTTTAAAAGCGGCAAATAAATTATTATGAAGCAAAATATTATATTATAAGTTTCTCTGCATTCAAAGCAGCTTCGTCAGTCCTTGTTTTCAAAAACAGTCACAAAATGTCCATATTTGCTATGAATTTCTTAACAATTCTTTTTATTGACATTATTCAGTCACAATACTTATACCTGGCATATACCTACAAATTTAAATAATAAAATTAGTTAGACGTCAGCATGTTTCAATATCAGAGATGTAGGTTTAAAATTTTACTGTATAAAATTCCAAGAGCAAAAACGCTCTACACCATGCAATTCTGTAAACTATTCCAACCAAAATCCAACTTTCATAACCTAATACTTCTTAATTAAGAATACATGATTAATTGAACAAAACATTAATTTGACTTTGAAGCACACATGCGTTCAGGACATAATAAAGACAAAGTTGCAGTTTGCGATGTAGTTGGCCGTGACTAATGAGAACGCAGCGTGAAGCAGCGAGGACTGAGGACGATGCAGAGGTGGAGCGCTGGTAACTCTGTGTTCTGGCTGACACGACGCTGCCCGGCCAACTAATCTGCGGCTGTATGCACCTGCCCATCTCGACACGACAGACAGACTGTCCCGGGCTCTGAATTCGGAACTGAAACTTGGGGGCAGTGGTGAATTTACCAAATAGGTACTTAGTAATACAAAATGCAACATACGATCAAAAAATACATATCCTTCTGAAAAATAAAACATTCATCTTCAGTATCTGAACAATAAGTGCATGAGTCTTGAAATAACGTGTATCACTTTATTTTCAACAGTGTTGTCTACTTGAAATTAGTATATTTTACGCTAGATGTGGCTGCAATTATTGATGTTGTCCAAAGGTACATGCGTCCCAAGGTACAACACTCTTCCCTACAATACTTCCCCTATTATAAAGGCCGGAGAAGTAAAAATGCATGAATTTGGGACGAGTAAGACGATTGCCGGACGACGCGCATCGGAGTTCGGCGACCTTACGAGGCTCAAACAAGCATTTTTGTATAAATGAAACATAATATTTTTTCGATAATCGCTTAAATAGATATTATCATTTATAAATTGATATACCCTGATATTACGCAACAATTAAAATGTAAGATACCAATTTGATTTTACCATGACAACAATAATTTGATTTACTCTTATTGCTATAATAATGATTTGATAAACAATCCATAAATGGCCTTTTTTAAAAAAAGCAATGACATAATAACATCAAATGCGGATGATTGGCGAAAAAATGATTATTTTCAAAGTTTTTTTTTAGAAGGTTATTTTTTTCTGTATTCATAAAATGATGGATGGCGCCTTTTTGATTTTCCTTCCTACTCTTGACGAAAAATCCAACTTTGTGTAGTAGATTATATAGTTATACTAATTTGTAACGATTTCATAATTCAGTGTGCCTTAAATAAAAATCAAACAATTATTTTGGCTATACTAATTGTATTATTCTATCAGCGTTAAAAAAACTTAACAGAACTTGATTCGCTTATTTTCTTTTACTACTTATTTCAACATTTTTATCTTAACTTAATTTTTTTATATGTAGAAAATGGCAGTAAAATTTCCTTACATTACTTAGAAGTATGCCGACTGTGAATGGGACGAAATAATGTAGCTTTGTTCTACTGCTACATACGGGCAGACAAAACGGCTGTGACAGCTTGAGTGCATACTGCTCGACTGGCAATTTATCTGACACGGCGACGTCGTTGCGGACCAGCGGAGGTAGCAACTCACGTGTGCTGGACACACACTGTAACTTACGACCTTTCTGCCATGTTCCATAAGTGTCCGCCAACGCTTTAGTTGCATACAGCTCGAAATATGAAAGTGATAAATAAATAGGTACGTGCTCGCACCACCTGGACTTGCAACCAGCCAACACACATTCTGCTTTGCATCGAGTTAGCGTTTATTCCCCATCGCCTCGCACGTGCAATTTATGGTCCTCAGAAGATCGAATTCGGAGATTTACTGCGTCTATCTCCGAAACTATTGCCTATATTTCTTATCCTCGTAAATCTTTGGAGATTTGCAATATATCAAATATCGCACAGGTATTAGTTTTCAATTGGATCGCATTAGTTTTTGTCGGAATTGGAAGGCGGTGGCATTGGTGGAAGCTGTCGAGTGCGGCTGTTTGAGCGTTATTAACTCGTTAAGTGTCGGTGATCATACATCAAGCGCGCAGATGGCCGGGGTTATGAAGTGGAGGATCAGTTAGAGCGCGATATTGCGGCGGCGATCCGTCAACGACGTCCGCGGCATCCGCTTCCATCTCTGCGACGCGCGTCCCGACGCCCGCTCCACCAAGACACCACAAATCATCGGGTCCCGCGGGCAGGCCAGTCAGCTGTCACAACGAGCGAATCCGACTCGACACACGTTTCACAACAATAGAATCACAACGTGGCTGGAAAAGTAAACTTCCCTGTCTGACGTCCCAGCGGACCACGGACAGCCTGCCTGCCATGATGTTCACTGTTGTTCGTTGTTGCCGGAAGATCTTGGCTTGTCGAGAATTTTCAGAGGAGACTGACCTTAACTCCTTTCAAATTAAAATTCTTTAAAGAAAGAACTTTACCGAAAACTTGGCAGTCACTTCGGAATATTTTAAATATTTATTTCCTACTACTGTGAAAATGGTACTTTAGAGGTATTATGGTAACTAAGTCAATGATATATTACAAGGTTTAGATCTGTAATACATTACACGGATCATAGAAGTGATATTACATGTCTATTCTCCCAATTGTCTTACCACCAATAACCTTTGATTACAAAATGTAATATACATACATACATAGTTTATTTGTGGGACATTACAATTCATAATGTTAGGTTATTCAAAATATAATGACATTATTAGAAGTGACATACAAAGGTCTCTTCTCCACAAATAAAAGTGTAAATAAAAGATTATAGGTTGTTATTTGTTTAAAAATTTTGGCATCCGGGTTTCAAGTTTTTTAAGAAGCAAAATTTTATAACAAATATACTTTTATACACTTTCACGTGTGGAGAAGGAACCATATAGGTAGGTATATATATGTTACTTCTATTTATGGGAAAATATCGATATATCGTTATAAGTTGATTTTTTAAAGTAGCACTGCCCCAATAAGAAAAACATGAATATCTCTGGAATAAAGCATTTACGGACATTTGTTCAAATGAACTTGTCACCATATTTTTAGGTATTTAATCTATAAAAAAAGTTAGGCCGTTTAAATCTGGGACACCCTGTATATCAACAAATATCGAGTTATCGATACATCTATACCAAAAGAAAAGTGATAGCAACTGATGTTCATATCGATATTTATCTATATTTTTCTATCCCTAGTCACTTCTAATAAAGTTTTTAAATTTTGAATAACCTAACATGATTTGTAGTGTCTTCCAAATCTTCCAAATAAACTATGTACCTAAGCTGATTATGCCCACGTTGCTGGTCGAAACGTCCTAATAATAAAACATTTTAATGACTATGTAATAAAATGTTTTCATAACCTGAACACGAAATATCCTGAATTGGCTCCTAGACTGCATTTAAAATAAGTTATTTACGAATCAAATGCGGGAAGATTTTGATCCCACATGAGCGGATATTTTACGCGAATGCTGGGATGGTGTCTTCCCGCAAGAGGTTTGTACAATGTTTTTTTGTAACGAATAAAACTAGAATCAAATACATTCAAGTTGTAATTGTAGTCCGATCGTTAAATTTGATGTTACGATGTTTTTTCTAATCATTACTACCGACAGATGGCGCGCTACACACAAGTTTTATTTTTAAATATTGGCGGTTTTCGGTGCTCTTCACTAATTATAATTCCGGGAAGTAACACTTTATAAACTAAATTTTATTATTTTTAAAATGATTTTACTCTGAATTGTCTTGAAAAGCCAGTGTACTTTGTATTTGCCCTGATTGACTACACTGGGAAATTGACATTTCCGATTGTCAATTGCGTGTTTAATATGTCATTTCCTAGGTGATGAGTAAAAACAATAATTTAAAGAAAACACTTGCTTGCTGTACAAATCACTGGTCTATTTATCTCAAGAAGTGTATAAGAAGAGAAATAGTTGACTAATTCTCGGGACTATTAATTATTCTAGGAAGAAATACAGGTGCAAAGAAGCATCCTCTCATGTGTTGGTGTTGGAGGTTGGAGGAAATGTAAAGGTGATGCAATATTCAAGATGTTTTGTTTGAAGTAGGAAAATAAATTGCTGGCGTTTATAATGGATGAAGGTGAGTTCAGAGGGCGCCGGGGCGGTGCTGCAATGGCGTCGTGCGGTTCGCACTTATATACGTTATACACTTGTTGAAGGTGGCCCGTGGTCGTGAGCCACGTGATGATGTCGACATATTGTTGGCAGTAAGCCCTAATTCCGTAGCTCAACAACAGTATCATTCGAAGAGAAATACATAATCAGTATTAAATATAATTACCTGTTATTATATTTTATATTATTATTTGTGATAGCATTGCAGATTGCTACAAAAAATAAATTTGTTTATTTAAAAGTATAGCAGTGGTTATTATACTGGAGAGAATAATTTTAACAAAAAGTTTATTATTAGTTAGAGACAAATATATTTTATAATAACAACAACAAATCGTATTGTTAACTGTAATATATGTTTCATACTGAATAGTATTGTTATGGATAATAAAACTATCTGATTTAAAACTATAACTACACTGTATTGCACACACAAATCAATTATCTTTTGAATTATTTTATTTTCAACTTGTTTCTTCTTCCGGTTGAAGATAAATTAGGTATAATTCAAAAACTGACTGATTTCCAGTAATATTCCTTTCATCATTATTATTTATTATCTAAATATTCATCTCGTCAAGGAAGTGTTTCATTACAATAAATAAAAATATTGTATACTATAAATAATTGTTTATTTTATATAATATTTTAAATTGCATTTTGAATAAAAGTGCATACATATGTGACAGTGACATCCTCAATGTTACTTGATATTATTTTAGTTTTCTCTCTTTTAGATCTAAAATTACGATGAAAACTTGAAAAATATAACTAATTCCATAATAGTATGAAATCGAGATATAGTTCGGATTTATTATAGAACATAAACTTTGTTTTATTACCTAGTAAAAAATAAAACCTCACTTTTGTTGCAATAAACTTAAACTGAAAACTCTATAACAGTTACATTATCATCCAGTCACATAAATTTATTCTCTTGAGTTTAAAATTGAAGTTCAAAATGTCAAAACCATCGCAACAGCGTATTCCCATACCATATGCGTAAGCGTAAGGAACAGAACATACTCGTTAGATACATTCTACCAGTGTTTTATTACTAGGTTAAGTATGTAATAATGTCGCAATGCAATGTACTTTACGATGCTTTGCTGATGTCGGGAACGGATAATCCGAAACGATACGTATACTACTAGCATCATTTCAAGACTTAATATTGAAAGTGGAATTTTTTATTTCGTAACCTGGAGTCGATATTCCACATAAAATAATATTTTATTGATTGAGCTATATAAATTTAAGTACAATTTATATGCTACTCATAAAAATTGATTACTACAAACTTGAAACTTGGCGGTGAAAGTAAATGTTATTTTAATATAAATTTTCATTTCACTAATATAAATAAATGACCAAGTTATGAAACCTTTCATTTGTTACAAGAAATTATTTATAAATATTTTATTTAATATTTAATAATGTTCGTCAGTCTTGCATTATATATTTATAAATTTATAAGTACTTACACCCATCTTACGAGATTACAAATTTTTGTTTGTTTTCATTCTGGGCATATTTGAAATTTTTTTTAAATAAAAGAATAAATATGTAGTACCTAATACATTCAACGAGAGTTATTACTTAAAAAATCATTAATTGATATAATCGAGTAGAATACTAACTACTTACTACTGCGCATCTACATATACTACAACAACATTATACCGTATTTATTATTTATTCATATATTTATTTTAGATTATGCCATACTTTTTTAGCAATAAAATTTGATAAAAATGAAAATTTTTACATTAAAACTATTATGTTGACATTCGTGAAATAATCAAGCAAAGTATCATTTGAGCCATAAATTTATTTTGTAAGGCCTGCGTAAAAACTAGGATCAAAATTGACTGATATGAAAATATATTTATTATTGGAAATAAGATTACACAGAATTTGCAGACCAAACGAATTAATAAATTACTTTAGTCAATCGTGAGAATAAACACTTAAGAACTTCTACTTTTTCATACTGCTAATGCTGATTCAACTTTTTTGACTGCTCATGACTTCTCAATCATGACATCTTCTCTGACTAAATGCCCATCGATGACTATTTAACTTCTAGTTAATTAACAAACGCATATTTTAATATTAAATTGCAAGTTCGCAATAATTTGACTAAAAATAGCGCGTGGCCAAAAGGTGAATATCTTTACTTCATTTAAATAAGATCCAACTTAGCAATACTTTTGATAACGAAAAATTATTAACAAACTTAGTTTGTTGCACATATAATCCGGACTCTAGGTATATCTATTTGTAAATACTTGCGTCAAACATAATAACAATAGCTACTGAAGATTTACGAGTAGTTATACAAATTAATTTCGCGTAGGTTATGCATTTACATTTACAAAACAGAGTTGCTTAGCTTTTACAACGCCTGGAGCAAATCAGAGAACTCCGCTTAGTGCGCAAGACGGCGCTGTGTGCTTCTTCCGCTTATAATTATCAGAAACCTTTAATTATCGCCCGCGGTGCGGTATTCGAAGCGCCTGTTTATCCGGAACTAAATAACGACGAATAAAGGGATGCGTAAGACACACTCGAATGGTAAATAAATATGATTAACAGCAAGATCTAACTTTATGCTGTGTTCTTAGATGAAAAGTACAAATCTGCTATGCCGAAACCCAGAACGTGACAAAAATATTTTTCTACGCCTGCTTTTGAAAGTTCATGTTTCTACATTGTTTTTAATGTATAAAGTAGCTGTTTGTTTGCAAGTGTGCTGCAAAGTACCTAAGTGTGCAACAAAGTACTTTTTCTACGAAAGTGCGAATTCACATGTTTTTAGATATTAAAATTGATGGTGAACATAAACTAATCTATGCTAACAAAACCTTTCTTGACTCCAACATAAATCCGTTTTTTTGACATAAACTAATCTATGCTAACAAAACCTTTCTTGAGTCCAACAGAAATCCGTTTTTTGACATAAACTAATCTATGCTATCAAAACCCTTCATGAGCCCAACAGAAATCCGTTTTTTTCACATAAACTAATCTATGCTAACAAAACCCTTCTTGAGTCCAACAGAAATTTTGATTTTGATGGTTCAAAAATGTCCAAAATTAGTAAAAAATTATCGGCCTAAAAACTATTTTTTTGTCAAAGTGGGGGTACCAGCTTTATTGCTCTGATATCGAGTTGTCCAATCTCTGAAATGACGATGGGTCAAAATTTGATTTTTATGGTTCAAAAATGTCCAAAATTAGTACATAATTATAGACCTAAAAAAATTGTTTTGGGTAAAGTGGGGGTACTAGCTTTTTTGACATGATCCTAGGCCTTTTCGCTAATTGATCTCGTTAGGAATACGTTATCAGACCCACATCAAATGATCGAAAAGATAAATTTAAATGAAGAGAAAATATAATTGAATATAAAATTGTAATGGTGTTAAAATTAGACTTTATAACAATAAATGTGTACTTAATAATACAAATAACAAATAAAATATAAATTTAATATCTGGATATAGTGCGGTTACTAAAACAAATATAATTTAATATGCTGTAAATTTATTGTTAGCTTTGTGGTATTTTGATTACATATTAAATCTAACATTCTCATTAAGTAGTTATCCAATAAACCCGCAATCAGCAAATATTTGCACCGTAAAAATCATTTCATTGCCGTCATGCCGTGACCATAAAATATTTAGTTATATTGATTTGTGGGTATTTAATGAAGAAGTATTATAACAGTATAGCGCGTATACGATGACTTATCCACACTATATTCTTATTTGATATAATCTAAAGTGATAAATCGTCAGATTAACTCTATAATCTTACAATTAACGCAAGCTTTCATCATCAGAACGCATAGAATATAACTCAGACTGAATACACAACACGTGGCATCTGATGTAAAATTCACGATTAAGGACGGCTTACTTTGTATAAATTACGTGAAACAACACAAATAAATTGGTGCGGGGCTAACCGTTTTGCGGCTTTGAGATTTATTACTAGTTACAGGGGGCGAAACTAGCAGATCAACCCCACCACACGACAAAGTAAACCAGTATTAACGGCATTACCCTTTCAACAATGTAATGTGTAATGTTATCTCGTCTATGTATTCTTGTTTGCCGCATCGCGGTCAATGGGGTTTTCTACTAACTTAATTTTTTTTGTTATAGGTACCTACCTGGTTGATAACTATAAAATATATTCTATGAGAAAATATTTATTAACAATTTTATTATCAAGATGTTCGGTTGATACTTCTTACGGCAAGATTACACAAAGACCAGAACCGAACTATATTTTCCGTAACTAAAATGTTTTGGTTATATAATATTGAATATTTCGTGTTTTCGTGTGAATAACTCAAATTGCCCAAAATATTAAAAATTTTGAAAGAAAATTTCATTCGTGAAAAAAAAAACAATTTCGTCGAAAATTTTCCGACTTACGAGTAAAAAAACTACAAAATGCACTTTTTTCAAACGCCCATAACTTTGTGCCAAATCGTCGTAGGAACTTCGTTCTTTGAGTCCTGCACAGAATTGAACAAATTACAATGCCTTTTCTGTGGATCGAGTCGACAAATTTTTTCCAACTCAATACACATGGTCAAAGTTGGACGTGTTTTTGCCCAAAAATGTGTTTTTTTTGTTCTGGTTTTGAAGGCTACGAAAAGTGATCATACTAATCTGAGTTTACCCCCTTAAAGTAGAGCCACTATTGGTTTTTCCCCCGAAAAAATCGCCTAATTTGGTTGAAAAGTGGCTGAGTTATGTGCGAAAAACCAAAAAATGCCCTTTTTTAAAAAAAATCCATACTTTGTGCCAAATCATCGTAGGAACTTCGTTCTTTGAGTCCTGCACAGGGAATTGAACAAATTATAGTGTCCTTTTGGTGGATCAAGTCACTCCGTACACATCGTCAAAATTGGACATTTTTAAAATTAAAATTCTTTTTTTTGCACATGGTTGCTAGAGGGGGGCGAAAGGAGTAGCGCTTAAGTTTGCATGCATGACTTTAAAGTAGACACTTCAAAATTTCTCGCTCTCGAAGAATCATGGAAATCGATTGAAAATACAACAAGTTATGGCGGTTTGAAAATGGTCGATATTTTTACGAATTTCAAGTGTTAAATTTTTTTTTTCCGCCAGTGTATATATAAATTTTGTAAAAATAGCAAACGATTCAGCAATGTTATCCTCACCAGTGTGTAAATTTTTTTACCATCTACTAAAGTATTATTCCTTCTGCTATATTTCCAAAAATGGCTTGGATTATCTAAATATTTATTCTTTTTGACAGAATAAACAGTAGAAGTAGGTATACCCACATACATTTTTATATTTTCTGATATAATAATTGTACAATGAAATTTCTACTGCTACTTCAAAATTTGTACATAAAATATTATTTTTAATATAAACATAAAGTAAAACAGATCAAATTTTCTGTTTGTATATCTATGAATGGAATAAAAACCAACTTTCAATGTCATTATTGGTATGTTTGTTTATTTCAAAAACTTTATAGAAGCTAATGATTGGAGATTACATCAGAACATTTAAAGGTAAATATATATAAAAGATCAATGATCAACAGATATCATTATTGCATTTTACGGACACTATTTTCCAAAGTACCTACCTTTATCCTTTTGTCCACATGAATGAAAGCACAACATACCTTATACAAACATCCCTTTGCAAGGTACGGTATATATTCTAAAACATTCTGCTATGAACCACATGAATTAATGACAGCTCTATCCCTACCTGAACATATTAATCAACGCGACAGTATTTCATGAGTCCATTTGAAAACACACCGGCTTGATGAAATATTACATCCGATGACGTAGTGACACAGTGGTCGCTGGTCCCTAAAGTCCCTAAAGGTGGCATATAATTCGTCCCTGAGCGATGTGTACCTGATTTAAAGTTTTACGTACGTTGCAATCAAATATTAAAAAGAAGGTAAGGTAATGCATAATTCAAATTTAAAAATACAAAGTTAAATAATAGTATATACAGGGTGTTTCTGTACTTATGGCTCAAACTTTAAGGGTAAAGTTTGTACAAAAATATATCGTTATAGCTTTGACTTACTAAGCTTGCGGAATGCCGCACACAGCAGGGAGTAGCATTACCTGGCGCGAGGGGCAGGATTAACAAAATTTGAAATACACTAGGGTTTTTCATTTCAATTCATTAGACATTTTAAAATTTCTATTAGTAATGAATTCCAAAAATCAAATAAGGGATTTGATATTTTCGTCAAATTAGGAAAAAACAAGATTAGTGAGAACATATCTTGAGAGAATTAAGATTTTTAAATAAAATAAAATTGGAAAATATTGAATACGTACCTGTTCTTTCAACGCCATAAATCAAGCTTAAATCCCCTTAAATATTTAACAATAGACCTGCTGTGAGGGCCATAACGATATACCTTTGGACAAACTATATATGTAACACGTTCTACTGATAACGGGAAAAAATGTCAAAAATTCGCAAAATTAAGGGTGGTTTACTTAAAGAAACATGTTGAGTACCACTGGTTTCATAGCTGTTTGTGGTGTTTTATTCAAATATTAACAATGCACGTACATAATTATCTAATCCAACGCTGATATTGTGTAATTAACAAATTTAATTAAAAAACAACACAAACAGCTATGAAACCAGTGGCACTCAACATGTTTTCTTTAATTTAACCACCCTTAATTTTACGAATTTATGAAAAATTATATTTGTTGCGTTATCAGTAGAACGTGTTACATATACCCTTAAAGTTTGATCCATAAAAAATACAGATACAGAAACATAGTATATAAATTCGATGAGAGTTGAATCATGATAATTACTAACTACTAACTATAGGATAAAAGTTTATTACACAAGCCGAAAGCGATGGTCGTAATCATTTGAGTGAGTAATTACTTAATTACAATGCTAAACTCGGGTAGAATACTATATAATAACTAATACACGAAAATAAATATTTTATAAGATAAATTTGCACATACAGCTGTCAAAATTTTTGCCTAACAACGGACCATTATGTTTGAATTAAGATATTTTACCTTACTAACTCAGTTGTCAGACTGACAGCTAATATTGACGTCACAAAATTAGTTCTCTTCAGGTATTAATTAACAAATTTAGCCAGACAGATACATTTTTTCAAAAACTATATATTTTTTCAATAAATAGTATAAATTTCAATTTGGTGTTTCCAGTTTTAGGCACTAAAAGTGACATTTCACAGATTGTTAGCTGTCAAAAATAGCACTTTTAATGTCAATCGACGGAAAATTTTGATGGTAAAAATGGTCGAGAAATCGAGACGAGTTCGAGATGAGATAACAATAATCGAGACGAGAAATAATCGAGACGAGATCAAAATTTTATTCTCCATCATGATGCTGGTCAAGGTCAATGTCGGCACAAATTCTAATAGGACAAAACAGGATACGCTCTCCCCAGCACAGATATCTAACTTAACGAGCAGAAGCTTAGTTCAACCTCTGCCCTGCTTGTTCCACAGAACACGACCCGTACAAAGCGCGTAGCCTGTAGTCTGTGTAGCCTGTTCAATGTTTCACGGCGGTTATTCAACAAATGTACTTCGATTAGGTCGACCAGATGCGTGAAATAATTAATAGCGGAGGGCGTGAGCAGCAAACGTGGTCACAAAATTGTCTACCAACTCTTGTCTCCGGCGGTGTTTGTTGGCACTGAAACGTAATCAACCATTCAACACGGGGATCTAAATTGCAGGTGATTCTAGCAAATGGCTGAATTATGTTTTTTGCATTAAATATGTATTTACGGGAGAAGTAAAAGTCTTTTGTTATATCAGTATTTGAATTAAAGGAGATGGTTCCAGGAAATAATACTGAACTTATTTTAATAGTAGTTGAACACAAATTGTGCCATAGACTTTCAAGAAGAGATTTTCTTTTACAATACGTTAATATATTTGAAAAATCTACAGCTCATAGTAGGCAGTGTTGTTTTATTTAACAATATTTTGATAATTTTATCTTTAAAAGTTTAAGAAATCGTTGACAAATTAAAGATAAAGAAATTTCCCAATTTTCATTTCATTTATTTTTAAAATTTGTTATTTATTTTAATTTTTATACTCGTGAAAAAGGGTAAAATATGTGCAATTTCCGCTTTATAGATAAACTTGACTTTTAATGAAACAGCCGTTGACCTTGAACAGCATCGAAATATTACTTTTGATAAGAATTCGCCCCCTTCTTGGGAGATTTTCTAGATCCGCCACCGCATGTTCATTGTGTATTACAAATCAAAAATCATAATATACTATTTAGGAACATTAGATAATTGTTTATTACCCAACCTAATACCTTTCACATATATTTTTTAAGTAAAATAGCACTTTTTTAACGTTTTAATTACACAAAAAATCGGACGTCAGTTACTCCAAGAACTTATAAAGTTTAATTAAGCACTTAATCCTGCTTACACTAGTTCTTCACATCACTTTTATTTTCTAAATTTAGAAGTTTGGCTTCACATAAATGTAATTATGGTCACAAAGTCCCAAGCAATCTCTTAAATTTCACTCTTGTTTGTCCAGAAGGAATTTCTTCTTGAACAGGAAAAGAAACAAAGTTGAAAGTTTTACTTTTACTTGTATTATTGCCGCTTTTTTAAGTTTTTAGAAGGTCCTACACCTATATCTTATTTTGTTTGTTTTGGACATTGTTGACCAAAGAGCTTATAATATAACCGCATGTAATTGCAATATTACTTATTTACTTGCATTACATTATAAGTATGGCAGGTTTTATTTTTAAACATGTGATTCTATATTAAAGTACAACCCGAAGCAGAGTGCTTTAATAAATATGAGCGATGTACAAATGCCTAACATAACACACGCATACTACTATGTTGTATTTTTTGGCCGATGTAGGTACCTATCTATTTATTAAAAATATGTTTTTTTGTATAATTTGTATACATAGGTTAGGTTGCGAAATGATTGTTTTGCGTCTCAGAGAATTTTTGATCGAAGTGAAGGCCAAGGCTAAAAAATTGTCGGGAATTTTTAACACATTTCGCAGACGAATTATACGCAATATACTTTGTGCATACCGTTGAACTTATTTATCTATATTATGAAATACAATGTTAAAATTTTTACTTTGGTCTAAGTCTATTGATTTTAGATCAAAAGTGTAAATACAAAAGTTGCTGTTCAAATCGAAATAAACATGAAATAAAAATCAACAATTTAGACTAGTTTCAGACTGCCATATAAAATAAATATTTATTGTCACTCTGATAGTTGCAGATTTGAAATTGTTGTTCTAAATATTTATTGGAGCATAAGAAGGAAACACTGATCAAAAAAGAAATTAATAATTATTTTCTTTGCCTTTTATTCTTCATAAGGTAGGTACATTTTATCGTAATTAGTTGAATTATTTTTTTATCTGACTAATTCGTTTTATTTCTCATGGCACTCTCTAAACAGCTCAAATATAACAAATTTAATTTACGTTTACCTCATGACGAGAACGTTTTATATCAATAAATAAGGCTCGTTGGATGTCGTTTTTACTTCCTTGTACGGAGTAATAAGGAAGTATTGTAATCGCGAATAATTTCGGTTTTCAGATTTTGATGGAAATATCCGTTTTGACCTTTTCTGAATCCATTATGACTAGTTTCGTCGTGACGTCTGTACGTACGTGCGTGCGTACGTGCGTGCGTACGTGCGTGCGTACGTGCGTACGTATACGTACGGACGTATGTGTGTCGCATAACTCAAATACGGTTAGACGTAGAAAGTTGAAATTTTGTATTTAGGACTGTTATAGCATCTAGTTCTGCACCTCCTATTTTTGTTTTCAATCTACAAACCGGAAGTAGTACTTTTTTCAAATATTTCGATAAATATTTAATTTAAGACAAATTTTTACTTCCCCGATCTATGTAATAGAGGGAAGTATTGTAATCGTGATTTTTTGACAGTTCGAGATTTTGGTGAATCTTCACGTTTTAGACCCTACTGAACCCAAAAAGCATAATTTTAAAAAAAGTCGGTCTGTCGGTCTGTCGGTCTGTGGGTCTGTGGGTCTGGATGTTGCATAACTTAAAAACGCGTTGGAATTTTGGACTGAAATTTTATATTTAAGATCTTGAGCCAAAATCTGACTTCAAGTTCGTTAATGAGCTTTATTCAACCAGTGGTACCAACTTTATAAACAAAACTTTTTTATTTTTATCAAAATACTATCGTGTGTGGTATCAAATTAAAGGTCTTGGGAAAATAATTCTAGTAGAAAAACAAAAATAACATTTAAATGATCGTCAATTGTTTTTTTTTATAAATTATTCAAATTATACCGAGTTTGGTGTCAATTTGAATCGCTCAGGGAGATAAGTTTTTTTAAAATGTAAAAAATGACATTAATACGATTTTCAATTGTTTCTCAAAAAATTACTCAAATTTTTTTATTCAACCAGTGGTACCAACTTTATAAACATATCTTATTTTATTTTTATTAAAATACTATCGTGTGTGGTATCAAATTAAAGCTTTAACTGATCGTCAATTTTTTTATCATACATTATTCAAATTATACCGAGTTTGGTGTCAATTTAAAGCTCTCGGGGAGATAAGTTTAGTAAAAATGTAAAAAATGACATTTATGCGATAATCAATTATTGTTTCTCAAAAAATTATTTAAATTTGTTCAAGTGTATTATCAAATTAAAGTTTTCTGGAAAAAATATTAGTCGAAGAATCAATAACAACATTTAAACAATGGTCAGTTGTTTTTACTTTCCGCATTATATTCTATAAGGCTATAAGGTATTGTGACGGGTTAAAATTTTCGAGTGTGAGTTTTTAGTGAATAAGTATCAGATTTTTTATGGTATTTAAATTATGCCGAAGTTGGTATCAACTTAAATAGTTTGGGGGAAAATGATAAATTTATTTAAATTTTGCAGAATAAAGCATAAAATTAACGGCGTTACGAAAGTAAGTTATTAAAACTTATAATCGGGGAAGTACTGTGGTGGACACAGCAGATTTTTTAATTTTAAATGAAAGATTATGTGATTATTACTTACAATCGGTATTTTATAAATATTTTTGTATCTGGTATCATTTAGGAATAATTAAAGTATATATTTATAATTTAGTATTTCGGTATCTTGTAGTGCATGATCGATTAACATTTGTTACTACGTAAAATTTAAATGATTATGACATGACAGTGACAATAGTAAAATATGCTTTATATCTTCTTCTATGCAGTTTAAATAAAATGACTAAAATATATTTGTGAGTATACTAGTATAATAAGTTAAAAGAATTTTTTATATTATTCTACATTTTAGTTATTAAGAAAAGTATGAACACACAAGGCGTACAAGAAAGTCATGTGGTGTCCACGTCAGATTTTTTATTCTGAACATCTTTTGTATTTATAGTTCATATACACATAATATGTCTGAAATTAATTTTAATTGCCGAGATTTCGGAGCAAAAAGATATTTATTTAACAATACAACAGTCACTAGGTAATTGACAGATTTTTAATCACCTGTCAAACAAATAAACGACATGCAATTATTGTTGTAAACAGTTGTAAACATTAACATCTGACTTTTAGATAAATAAAACTTTAATCTTCAATATCTCGGTTCTCGGTAATAAATGAATGCGAAACATATTATGTTTATATGAACTATTTTGTTTTTTGTACTAGAGACGTGCTATTCTGAAATAGCCTGTATATATTTAGCAAATGGAACATATTTAAAATTATTTCAGTACTACCACTAATTAATTTTTGAATTATTAATAAGTATATTGTTACACGTTTGAATTAAACTAAATAAAGCTTTGAAATTTGTAGCCAAGCCAGAACAGCACAGAATTTACTAATATTTTGTATATGAAACGAGCAAACAAAAATTCACAATAACTAGGGAAAATTGTAACTAATGAAAATTGTTTTAATATGTCCAAATTGGTAATAAACTTGGTGTAGGGGCGAAGTTTGAAAGCGAACCACCAACAAAAGCAAACGACCACAAACAACGAATTCAGACAATGGGTTAATCTGTTTGCAAGATTTCAATCCATTTGTGGCAGTCTATGACAAAAAGTAAGTTTGTTTCGTAAGGACGACACGCCGTCACAAATTCCATTAAGCGAATCATGGCCTCAGTGCCTGACCGCGTCGCGACGTTCATCGCCGTCGTCTTTGTAGACGCAAGACGCTGACACCGCAGTGACAATCGATCAGCTCTTTGATTGCGACGCTGTACTAATTGCACTTGACGATATCGTATATAAATATTTGATGGCCGTTTCAAATAATGCAACAGCAGTTTCGACGATGTCATTTAGGATCTTATTGCTTTTTATTTGTATACAAACATTTCGTTTTGTGGCTCATTTTCATGTTTCACGATCAAAACATTAAATTATGTCTGTGAAAGTATGCAGTATTTAATGTATCAATGTATGTATGTATGTTTGTGTGTATGTATGTTGTATGTATGTATGTATGTATTACCATTTCGGGATTTGAACCTCTTTTTGGTTTGTATCCCTAGGGTGACTTGATGGCACACACACACACATAGTGTTGCCGTCTAGATCAAGACTTTCTAGACTCTTGTCTTGTCTTGTCTAGATTATCAAGACTAGACTGGCAAAAGTCTTGTCTTGAAATTTCAAGACAAGACAAGACTTTGTTATTCTAGATCAAGACTCTTGCCAAAATTTAGACAATTTTCAAGACTCTAGATTAACGAGTAAGTTGTAGATAATATGAATTTTTTACTCCCATAGGTACATTATAAGATAAGTACAAAGTTTCAACCAAATTTGAAAGTATTGCTGTCAATTCAAATTAAAAAGTTTACTTGTACTTACCTACTCAATAAATCAATAAATGTAATGATAATAGATACAACAGAATATATTCTAGCAATATTTCTATAATTCGAGAAAATTGTTATATTAAAAAATATACTGCAATTTTGATAAAATATTATGATGTAGTTACCATTCAAAACAAGATAACAAAATCCTTTCAAAATCTGTGTGAACAAAAACCAAGAAACTATAGATATAGTGATAGGCATTAGGTATAAAAAAAACATAATAATTTATAAAATTTTAAAAGAAAATCCCATTATTGGTATGCCGGTATGCGTAAATGCGTTACAGCTCAAACAGTTTTGATATAGTCTCATATCACTAAAATACAGGGGAAAATAGCGGTAAAAAATAAACATATCTTTCAACAATATAAAATAAGTATATAATACGACGCTCAGGCTACTCGAGCTTGAATAGCTTGATAAAGGCGGCCCGTAATTCAGGAATTTAAACATAATAACGCGTATGCGCAGGTTAATCAAGAGTCTTATAACCTATCTAGAGTCTTGTATCTAGACAAGACAAGAACAAGACTTTTTAATCTAGACTTAGACTTACTTAAGTCTTGTCTTGAAATTTCAAGACAAGACAAGATTTGCAAAGTCTTGTCTTGTCTTGTCTAGACGGCAACACTACACACACACAGTATTATTTTTACTTCCTTGTGCGGAGTAATAAGGAAGTATTGTAATCGCGAAAAATTTCGGTTTTCAGATTTTGATGGAAATATCCGTTTTGACCTTTTCTGAATCCATTATGACTAGTTTCGTCGTGACGTATGTACGTACGTGCGTACGTGCGTGCGTACGTACGTGCGTACGTGCGTACGTACGTACGGACGTATGTGTGTCGCATAACTCAAATACGGTTAGACGTAGAAAGTTGAAATTTTGTATTTAGGACTGTTATAGCATCTAGTTGTGCACCTCCTATTTTTGGTTTCAATCTATAAACCGGAAGTAGTACTTTTTAAAAATATTTTGATAAATAATTAATTTTAGACAATTTTTTTTATTTTAAATGAAAGATTATGTGATTATTATCTACAATCGGTATTTTATAAATTTTTCTGTATCTTCTATCATTTAAGAATAATTAAAGTATATACTTATAATTTAGTATTTCTGTATCTTGTAGTCCATGATCGATTAACATTTGTTACTACGTAAAATTTAAATGATTATGACATGACAGTGACAGTAGCAGTGACAATCGTAAAATATCGTTTATATCTTCTTCTGCAGTTTAAATAAAATGACTAAAATATATTTGTGAGTATACTAGTATAATAAGTTAAAAGAATTTTTTATATTATTCTACATTTTAGTTATTAAGAAAAGTATGAACAAACAAGGCGTACAAGGAAGTCATGTGGTGTCCACGTCAGATTTTTACCTCTCGCCTCATATTCTATAAGAGAGGTATTGTAATGGGTCAAAAATTTCGAGTATGAGTTTTTGGTGGATAAGCACGTTTTAGGGTCTCTAGAATACGAATTTAATATTTTCACGATGATGTCTGTGTGTGTGTGTGTGCGTATGTATGTATGGACGTATGTGACGATTTTTCGTCCACGATAACTTAAAAAGTATCAAGCCTTTAATAACCAAATTTCATATTTAAGGTTTTAATAAAGATCTTAACACCGGATAAGATTTTAGTAGAAATCCGCAAACCGGAAGTAGTACTTTTTGAAGCTTTATATAGTTTTCCTTAAATATATTGGTACATTATTTATTTATGACAATTTTTGCAATTAAAAATAAAAGATAATATAGTTATCTATGGGTACAGTTAATTTTAAATACAATTTGCTAAATCTGGTAGTATTTAACAATAAAATAAAGTACAATTAATATACTACTTTTTTGAAATATCAATATCTTGTTGTCCATGATCATATGAAATTTGTTTCTACTCAAAAATTGAATGACTATGACAGTACAGTTGTCAGCTTTTGCTTGCATCTTGGTTTACGTTATCGTTTACATATAACATGGCCATGACACTATTAAAGTGTAAGTAAAACTATTTATTAGATTAGTAGAATATGCAGAATTAGGCGAGAGGTCGTGTACTGGCCACAGCAGATTTTTTTACTTTATATACGTTGTCACGGAGTTTTTTACTTTACTACCATGTGTGTTGCCAGTCGACCCGGCGCAAGCCCTTGTTATAGCCTCTAGCCGGTGCCCGATAGCTAGAGGTTGCCAAGGTAATTAGATCCCAACTAGGAATGGTAACGGGAGTAGGTACCGATCCAAATCAGGCCGTGAAAATTTCCTGACCAGGTCGAGATTCGAACCCACGACCTCTGTGCCCAGTCCCACCGATTCCGGCTCTCTTAACCACCTGAGCCGTCCCGCAGGATTTAATAAGGATATCCTAATTATTTTTTTCTAAGATCAATCAAGTTACTTTGATTTTTGTTGAACCTTTCTGAAAACGCAACAACAATCCTTCGAAAAAAATTCGAGCGGGATTTTATGGTATTATAATATTATTATTATTATAATAAGGGACTAAAGTGCATCATTTAATTCTAAGGTTGAAATTTTATTTACGAGCCAAAGGTGAGGGAAATTATCAGCTAGGTCCTGATGCATTATAGTCCTGTGCAGTATTGTGATTGATCTAGATCAACTGATCTGGATCAATTTATGTAATTTTTTTTATCTGATTTTGATCATTTTATCTTTAATATCTAGTAAAACTTGTTTGATTGTAGGGTAGTTTGGTATTGCTGGGGTTTGACATGCATACTCAAAGTCAATTCAGCGATAATAATTTTACTGTAGCTTTTAGTGTTTTAGGTCTTGGCCACGTTTGCGAATCTTGAACTTGTATGCGACTTGTATGTTTTGACTAAATAAAATACTTAGTGATATTTTTATGATTTTTATGATAATAACTGTGAACATGTTTATGTGAATTGCTATGTTAACTTTAATTACAAACATAGAGTTAAATTCTTACAAAATGTATAATTATTACAGAAAGAAAATTTTAACATACGAATGTCTACTTTAAATAAAACAGTATTCACATAAATGAGATTTATTAACAAGTTTTAGGATTACACTTAAATTACAATGCAGCATGCTCTAGCGTCATCGCGATCACTTTTTCACATAATAGTAAACTTCTTCATGTAAATGCATTTTACAACAAAATAACGTAATATTATGACGAGTATTGTTAAAATATTTATCTTACAAGACTTATTTTGCGCTCTTAAAACTTCAGCCTTTTTTCCACTTTCACCTCCTTGTAGAATTTATTTGCATCGTAACCCAATACAGAGCACAAGCAGCTCGTATCGTCGTAACCCAAAGCAGTGAAAGTGAACAAATCTCTCCTGTGAAGTGGATCCGTTATCGCTTGGATCGCTGGAATCGACGACTTGAGGAGTCCTTAGTCCTTCTCGCTTGCCTTGTCCTTGTCGCGTCTTGGTCCTGCCAAGGTAACCATTACTCATAACTCCCCGCGGACTCCACGCCAGCTGTCACTTGTTAGACAGCCAATCCGCCGCGATAGATTGGACCGGAAACATATTTTTCTCGAGCTGCAATATCGCTCTGACGTCGCGATGTCTGACGTGGCATGTGGCGTGACACTTGTCGCATGGCCACGGCTTGCACTGACGTCAACTTGTTGTTATACCAGTGGCAGATTTAACGATTTAACAAAGGTACAAAGAAGAGTGGTTTCGTACTTGAATAAAAATAAGTACATTATTATGGGACGCTTGAAATTTCCTGGCCTTTTGGTCTAAGAGTATCAAGAACAAAAACGAAATGCTAAAGAATAGTAGGCATGTATACTATTGCTTGTAACCTGCACGAATAAATTATTCTAGTTGCTATGTAAATCTAAATAGTAAATTTTTATTCATAAAATTTAGTCTATTTGAAAAATAGACTTATTTAAATGATAATGGGTAATGGTAATAACAATATCAACAACAATAAAAATATACAATATTGTATGTAGATATAGGTAGATAAATTGTCTTACGAGTTACGTAATATACTAAAAAATGACAACAGTAGAATTACTTTCTATAACAATAAAAAGTACGTAATTTAGGTATACAGTAAACTGAAGGATAAAATATCAGACAAATTTAAATCTAATTTAGGTTATAAAATAAAAATTCTAATGGTATGTATGTTGGACAAGCGCGACAATATTTAAACAGTAGAAGTAATAACCATAAAAACGATTGTAGAAATTTAAAGAATAATAAAACTGCTTTAGCTCTACCGAGCTCTACATAGCATGAACCTCGTCATAAACATACAGCATTTCGACTTTAATAATGTAAAAAAAAATAGATTCAGAAACTAGTTTTAGAAAACGTAATTTTACAGAAATAATACACATTTTCAAAAATACTAATAGCATCAATTATAGAACAGACATGCAAAATAAGTAAATTTGATAAATTTGTAAAGATATTAATTATTGTTTGCTAGTTTGAATTCCGTGCCAATATACACATCAAATAATAATTAACTTTGCTGTCAGCACAGCATCTACGTTCAAATATTTTGCAATTCTTGTCACTTGTGAATGAATTATTTTGATTTTGTGCATTTGACAAAAATTATATTGATAGTTGATAGATAATAAACTCGTAATTTGTTTTTATCTTATACTCGTATTATGAATAAATTATAATATTAGAAAATTGAATAAATTAACGCTGGTATATTGTAGTAGGTAACGTTGTCTTTCTGATTTCTCTGCAATCTAGGTAATTGCTAGGTTCATTCCAATCTAATTCCATGAAATATTTACACATTTGCAGAGTGCACAGCACACCCCTACAAGAAAAAAGTATTGCGAGAGGAGAAATAAACACAAGTATTGTGTGGAAGTGCAAATTTAAATTTATAATAGCGAGTAAGAGCATCGAAGGAGGTAAGGAAGAGAAAGGAAAAGGAGAAGCAAGGAAATTTTCCAGGCAGCTACGTACAATTATTTCACTCTCCTGTACCATCTTCTTTATACAATATTCAGTGTAGGGTAAAAGCAATCGGCATCGGGACGTGCGGGCGTCGGCGTCGGAACATCGAACTGGGGGTGTCTACCCCTTGGTATCGGGTGTCAGAGCTCAGGGGCGAATGGACATCCCCCATAGGGTATAGATCACTGCCTACCAGGGTGGGATCGAGATATTTGTAGCCTTTTATTCTTGCATCTTATCGGTAGCTATTGAAGTACTATTTATTTTTATTCTACATATTTTTCATTTACAATATTTTTTATTCTTTTAATATACTCGAGGAAAAAATTAGGGGAAAACTCGGTTTTTGACGAAAAATGTCAAATTTGCAAACCGTGATAACTCAGTTGCATTTGACCCAAAATAAATAATTCTTTGGGTTTTAAAAAGATCAAAGTCTTATGATTTTTAAATTCTTTATATTAAGTTCACCGTCAATCATCTCTGTTTTACTGTTTACGTCAAAAAAAAAGTCAAAAATGACCCACTTCCGCAGATCCTATCGAGCTGAAATTTTGCAAATAGAATTTTGTCACCTAACAATGCAAAATTTCAGATTATCCGCCATCTTGAAACTAAATGGCGGCTAGCTATCTCAAAATGTACTGCACCGATTACGGTAAAATTTGGTACAGTAATAGCCAAGGATTTAACTTTTGAAATAGATGTATTAAATGTCAGTCCGCCATATTTAAACAAAATGGCGGACAGATATTTCAAAATGTACTGTAACTATTGCGTTCAAATTTGGTACAGTAATAGCTAAGAATCTGTCTTAAAACATAGGTATATTAAAATGTTAGTCCGCGATCTTGAAACAAAATGGCAGCATTCTATTTCAAAATGTACTCCACCGATCTGGTTTAAAAACAAAAATTTAAATAAATATCGATCGAGTCTCATATACCTATAAAGGATTTATAGTGAAAAACTGTTTTTACGGGTTCGTTTTGTATGTCCTTTATCATAGGGACCTTGAATTCGAGCAGTAGTTACGATCCTGCGTTCTGCACCCCGATTACCTAGCGCCATTACTGCCGCCTTCGCAATTCATCACCGGCCACCCGCTGGAATTTAAAAACACACAAAAAGGCCAAATAATGACCGTTAAGACGTGACGGAAGACACTGGCGGCGTTAGACGTGTCACGTGACGCGCCATGAGCCACATGCACTTCCATTTCCGCTCCGTGTCCGCTCGTGAATTCTGAGAATTAAGTAAATTCCTGCGAATTAGAACGACGGAAGGTAAGTCCAACTATTTTAATGTTTCTTCAAATAGTTTTTACACTTGCTGGAAGATTTAGTATCCCTGAAGAAATATATTAGGTAGTATTTTTAATGGAACGACTGCTGTGAGATGCACGTAGAGGTGCATCTTGAGATTACCATGCAAGAAGAAAATAACTAAATGTTCCATTAGTCTGATGTCCTACAATAAAAATACATACCTACTTAGGTATATTTAAAAATAATCATTGTAAGAGTAAATATATAGAATTGTATACATTTTTGTGATTATTATCAAATAGGTAGGTACATAATAAATCAGGGTTGTTGTGATTTTGCCCAGCCCGAAAAAACCAGAAAAAACCCTTGAAAAAAACCCATTTTATTTGAAAATTGTATATATGCTTGGAAAAAAATAATAATAAACAATCAAATTGAAAATACAAATTCAATTAAATATTTATAGGTAACTTATAAAATATACAAAACAAAAATGTATTATACAAAAACGTATATTATAACTAATTATTTATTATACACAGAATATTATTCATCTTCTTTATTATCATCGGCAGCAGATCTGTGAAATTTATAAATTTTTACCAATTTTGTGGCCTGTTATATTTCTTATCTTGGACCAAATAAGTCCGTAGGAACTAAAAATTCTTTCAATTCCTGCATAACTGGCAGGGCAGTCGTGTAATTGAACTAAAAAGTCATAAAATTCTTCATTGGATGATGATTTTTTTGGGCTTTAATTTTCATAACCTGCCACCATTTACTAGCCGATACCTAGTTCCGTTGTTACTTTATTCAAAAACATTGATTCAGGATATATATCTTCATCCTTAATTCTATACGCCATATACTGCACTAAGAAATTTGGGTTATAATCTAATAAAAAGTTTTCAGCTTTATAAATAAACACACATTATATACTGTTTTTATTTATTTCAAATATTTTCTTTAAAAAGCTGCTTTTTTGAAAAAACCCATTAGTGGGCTGGGTTTTTTCGAAAAAACCCACTGGGCTGGGCAAATCATGAAAAAACCCGGGATTTTCACAACCCTGTAATAAATAAAATAGTACCTACACGCATTTTCAGCTGCTGACTACTTTTTGATAAATTTACCTAGGTACCTTCTATCAACTAAAAATATTAAATTTTTATACTAAAAATTAATTGAAAGACAAAAATAATAGAAATTAGACCATATGTTTTATTTCTCATCATTATCTATAATAAAGTAATTTGATCATTATTTTTAATCTACACTGCGAATTTATGAAAAATACATAAAAAATGTTTCCTCTTCGTAAAACTGATAAATTTATAAATAAGAGTGTTTAGCAACGTACAAACAGGAGTAATAACAACAAGTAGTAGCAGCATTTCTTTGTTATTTGCAACTTGGTTCTAGAAAAAAAATTTCAAGACTTTTATAATTTTCTACGAGGGTGATCGTCGTTATAAATAAATAATTTCACAATATAGTCTCATTATTCAGTTTATGAAACAAGTCGATTTTTACTCATTTCTCCTAAAATTAAAAAATTAAAATAACCCATATCCACATTGACAGTTTTTTTTTGAAACACTTTTCATTATTTCACAACAATATTTACCTGTTAGTTTATTATGTAATATACAGGGTGCGGCACAAAGGACGGATGGTTTTAAAAAAATCAGAAAATCGGTAATTTTTACTCAAAAACAAATTTATTTACGGATGAAATAGCATTTGTGACAATTAAGTGTGGAAAATCACATGTTATGTGGTGACCGTTTTTGACAATGTATTGCTGGAGGCTTTCCTGGAAGTTAGCGTAGACTCTCTCCAACATCGCTTCCTCAACTTGGGCGACTTCCACGCGTCCAGAGTTCTAGACCAGTCGGGAAATTCGAAATTCGCTCTATTTCTAACGTCTAGGTGCATTTTATGTAACATTTCGGTAACATGAGTTTCTAGACTAATTTGACCCCGCTGAATTCGAATCTGCCCGTTACCAAGCCGAATTTTGCATGCAACACCCGGAATCCAAGATGGCGGCCGTTTTTTGAATCTTCACGTAAAACACGTAAAAATTGTTGTATTTTTCAGAATGATGAGTCTTTTTCTAGGTTTTCGGTGTCTCTGATTTCATTGAATCACACAGTTTTGACATTCAAGTGTAATATTCAAGATGGCGGCCAAAGAAACCGGAAGTTAAACCGTCCAAAGAATATACAAAAACATTTTAATCAACTTTTGGGTTATCAAGGGCCTTACAAAAATTTAATATAATGTATATTAAGTAAAATTTACAAAGGAATCCAATGCCGCAAACCGGAAGTCGATATCTTTATCCGTTCACAAAGTAGAATTGATTAAACACAAAAACACATTTTAGATTCTTAAATTTTGCAATTTTCACTTGAAGATAATAATTAAATTTTTGGTTATCAATCCAACGCTTCAAACCGGAAGTCGATATCTTTATTCGTTCAGAAAGTATAGTTGATTAAACACAAAAAAATATTTAAAATTCTTAAATTTTGCAATTTTCATTTGAAGATAATAATTCAATTTTGGGTTATCAAGAGCCTTACAAAACATTTAATATAATGTATATTACTTAAAATTTACCAAGGAATCCAACGCTGCAAACCGGAAGTCGATATCTTTATCCGTTTAGAAAGTAGAGTTGATTAAACACAAAAAATATTTAAAATTCTTAAATTGTGCAATTTTCATTTGAAGATAATAATTCAATTTTGGGTTATCAAGGGCCTTACAAAACATTTAGTATAATGTATCTTACGTAAAATTTACTAAGAAATCCAACGCCGCAAACCGGAAGTCGATATCTTTTTCCATTCAGAAAGTAGAGTTGATTAAACACAAAAAATATTTTAGATTCTTAAATTTTGCAATTTTCACTTGAAGATAATAATTCACATTTCTAGGTGCATTTTATGTAACATTTTGGTAACATGAGTTTCTAGACTAATTTGACCCCGCTGAATTCGAATCTGCCCGTTACCAAGCCGAATTTTGCATGCAACACCCGGAATCCAAGATGGCGTCCGTTTTTGAATCTTTACGTGAAACAAGTAAATATTATTGTATTTTTGTTGTATATATCGTAAGTTGATATATATATATATATATATATATATATATATATATATATATATATATATATATATATATATATATATATATATATATATCGTAAGTTGAATAAATTGTTTGGTATATTCTTTGGACAGTTAACTTCCGGTTTCTTGAGCCGCCATCTTGAATATTACATTTATGGCAATTGAATGTCAAAACTGTGTGATTCAAATTTTTGTAAGGCCCTTGATAACCTAAAAGTTGATTAAAATGTTTTTGTATATTCTTTGGACGGTTTAACTTCCGGTTTCTTTGGCCGCCATCTGGAATATTACACTTGAATGTCAAAACTGTGTGATTCAATGAAATCAGAGACACCGAAAACCTAGAAAAAGACTCATCATTCTCAAAAATTCAACAATATTTACGTGTTTTACGTTGAGATTCAAAAACGGCCGCCATCTTGGATTCCGGGTGTTGCATGCAAAATTCGGCTTGGTAACGGGCAGATTCGAATTCAGCGGGGTCAAATTAGTCTAGAAACTCATGTTACCAAAATGTTACATAAAATGCACCTAGAAGTGCGAATTTCGGATTTCCCGACTGGTCTATTCGGGGCTTGTGGACGACGGGTATAGTAAGTTGAGAAAGCGATGTTGGAGAGAGTTTACGCTAACTTCCAAGAACGCCTTCCGCAATGAATCGTCAAAAACGGTCACCAACATGATTGATGTGATTTTCCACACTTAATTGTCACAAATGCTATTTCATTGCGAACCCGAATCCGTAAATAAATTTGTTTTTGAGTAAAAATTGCCGATTTTATGATTTTTTAAAAACCATCCGTCCTTTGTGCCGCACCCTGTACTTATATATTTTAGATATATTTCTATAATATTATATAACACACAAATTATTCAATTTCAAAAATACTATTCACTGACAATGAATTTATACAAATAGTGACCAGAAGAGAGACCTAGGAATACCTATGTAGTAATTACAACTTCTGACCGGGGTTGTCAATGAAAAAGTAGCCAGTCGGTAAACTTAATTCTTCCTTAACCGTGTACCTATCTAATTTCAAAAAATATTGACTTACTAAAATACTAATTATTCTAGTTATTATAATTATCAATTTTAATTATTAAATAATTATTTAGATACCTACCTCTCAAGAAATCTGTGTGCGTAAAGGGTTTGAGAATTTCTCGGTAAAAGTTTCCGCGACTCTTCGTCATCTGATACCTAGTGGTAGGGAGAAGAAGAAAGAAGAAGACGAAGGCTGAAGGCGAAGACACCACTTGTCGCGACTGAGTCGGCGTCACTTTTACAGCGTCGGCGCCGGCACCAGCGTCGTCGTGCGTTATCCAAACTTCTGTTCTGTATGCAGCCTCAATCTGTTCCCAACTGGGGACCAAGAAGCTCATGCATAATAATGAATTACATCCCAGGGGCAAATTAAAATTAAAGGTCTTGCGTCTTCAAAACTTTGCTATTTAGTGCAATGATTTCCGTATGCAGATTAGCTCTGAAAAGGCTCTCATAACAAAATGCTAATCGGGATTTAAGACATATAGAATTCAGGTGGAATTCATGGCGTTTGCGGCCTCACTAAAATAAAGAAAATAATCTCGGGGTTTATGAATATCATTTGCTTGCATTTTGGAAATTAAAACCTAGGGAGCCGAAAGATGACGACAGCGATCCGCGGTGACAGGATTAATTTCTAAGAGATTCGTATATAAGATATAAATAGATTTCATCTTAAGTTTTCATATATATGTATGTATTATCATTCCGGGATTTGAACCTCTTTTTGGTTTGTATCCCTAGGGTGACTTGATGGCACACACACAGTATTAATTTTTTACTTTATATACTTTGCCACGGAGTTTTTTAATTTACTGCCATGTGTGTTGCCAGTCGACCCGGTGCAAGCCCTTGTTGCAGCCTCTAGCCGGTGCCCGATAGCTAGAGGTTGCCAAGTTAATTAGATTCCAACTTGGAATGGTGACGGGAATAGGTACCGCTCCAAATCAGGCCGTGAAAATTTCCTGACCTGACCGAGATTCGAACCCACGACCTCTGTGCCCAGTCCCACAGATTCCGGCTCTCTTAACCACCTGACCCGTCCCGCCGTTGCTTTTCATATTAACAATAAAAATATAGTAATGAAAACGATTATCAGTTATTATTTCCATAGAAACAACTCGAGACCGGAGGTCGAGAGGTGTTTTTCGGAAATACGTCGAACCAGGAGGCAACAGTATTTTCTATTATTTTTGATGATTGAGTGGTATACGCATTGACTATTTTATGAATAAAACAAATTTTACAATTTTATTTATTAGTATTTTTTTTAATTCATTTTAAATATTTTGACATTTGGTGAAAAATAAACAAACATTTATTATTGTTTGTTGTGTCATGGTTAAGGTGAATATACGCATACTATGTCAATATTCAAAAATATGCACTGGAATAGTTTTTTATACCGGAAGTTTTAGTTAACGTGAAACATGGGTTCTTTAATATACATGGTTACGAATTTGACACCAATGAATTAGAGCGTTTCATTTAAAATAGAACATAGACTGTCATTGTCAAGTAAATATTACCTGTCAATTAGGGTTGTGTTGTTGAAAATAATGTATAGGTACAATTATTGAAGAAAAGGTGCAAATGATACGTTGGTATAATGCAGATGTTAGCCTCAGAAAGTACCTATCGGATTTATTTCGTGTATTTGAGAATTTGTCATAAATTATATTCTGAAAAAATATCTATAAAATGTTATATTTATATTTCTTGCAACTTTTTTCATTTCTAAAATGATACATACATATTTCATTTTCTATGTTCTATTTTAAATGAAACGCTCTAATACATTGCTGTCAAATTCGTAACCATGGATATGAAAGATCCCATGTTTCACGTTAAATAAATCTCACGGTATAGATAGTTTATATGGTTTCTGTGAAAAATAATGCATTTTAATTGGTTAAAATATAATGAGGAAAATAGTCATTTAAATTAATGTGAAATATCCTTTCTAAAACCATAAAGCATTATTATAATAGCCACTCTATTCATTTATTAATAATTAATTTTGGAATATAATTTGATTGAATAACATAGATTATGCAGAAAATATCAATACAATCATATCATGACCAACCTAACATTACGTTTAGTGGATCAGTGTTTCATCAATTCTTTCAAAGGTTCCAATATTTCTATTGAGACAGTTCCCCCACATGGTTTAAATTATTAATACTCCAGACTAATCCCAGAGGACGTTCGACTCTGGGGCTTGTGCCCTTTCCTCGCTGCCCCTAGCAATGATCCGGAGCTGTTGAGAAATGGACCAGCAAATTCCGGTTACGTCCACCTGACTAAGGGGAATAAGATTTCCACCTCATCGGCCTCGGGAGCAACTCCCACTCCCACCAGCCCCGTGTTCTAAACCCCAGACATCCTAATTACATTCGGCCGCTTTTAATAATTCACCGGAATGCGGCGAGTCGCTGTCTTTGCTGCCGCAAACCAATATACTTTAAGGACGACTGAGGTCTCTTGTGATTACACTCAATCAATGCTCGAGGACCTAATTATCCACCCATCGTGCGTCTCTCAATGCTTTGACAATCTTTACAAGCTAATGGAGAATATGTAACTGAATTTTATTATTAGAAAACACAGCACAGCACACAGATAACAACTTTGTTTTATTCTTGGTAATTGCAATTTTTATACCTAGGTATTCTTTTTCGTTTCTCAATATGTTGTTTTTTAAATATTGATCTTTTGATGAATATGAAAATATAATAATGACTTTAAAATTTAAATACATTAATTTGACAGACATGTACACTGTACAGTTATCTACCTGTTAACCTGCTTATTAAATTCCATAATATTGAATGGAATTTAATTGAATAAAAAAATTTAGAAAAATTCCTACCTTTATTAGTAGGTATTCATTACGAGATGATTTTTTAAATGAAAAAATATCCTTGTCCGAAGGTACATTGCCAATTAGCCAGTTAAAATTTTATGAATGCATTTCAGTTAAATTTTAGACATTCACAAATCACAACCATTCAACGTCTTCGTTCATGTCTTCTGTGGGATTCGAACCCACGACCTCACTAGTCAAGTGAACAAGAACAACTAAAACATTTTATTATACAGGGTGTTTCTGTACTTATGGATGTAACACAAAAATGATTTTTTTAAAATTCGCAAAATTAAGGGTAGTTTACTTAAAGTAAATATATTTATTTGGTTAAGTATAAACAGTTTGATACTTATTAAGTTATCGTGGACGAAAAATCGTCAGTCCATATGCACACACACACACACACACACACACACACACACACACACACACACACACACACACACACACACACACACACACACACACACACACACACACACACACACACACACACACACACACACACACACACACACACACACACACACACACACACACACACACACACACGTAAAAAGAGTAAATTCATATTCTAGAGACCCTGAAACGTGCTTATCCACCAAAAACTCATACTTGAAAATTTTGACCCATTACAATACCTGTCTATGAGGCGAGAAATAAAAAGAAAAAAATTCATAAAAGGCCACGCAAAAATAGTAATTGGGCCACAAGTGGACCGAAGGCCCCTACTTGCGCACTACTGCGTTAAATTTTAATATCAAATTAAACTAAGTAATAATTAAAAGCATTTCAGTATAATTAATTAGGTATTTATATTAATAGTTGTAAACGAATTTATAATTATCGTTACAGATTCCGGGGTCTACTATCTTTATATACCGTAAAAGTGCACATTATAATTATTGTTTTGTTATTGATTATATTTTATTTTAAACAAAAACTCAAATCAATTTTACTAAATGAATGTAATTATTATAAAATAAACAGTGTTGTAATAGATAACAATATTTATTATCTAGATAAAGATAAAGATAACGTATTTTTTATTTATCTAGATAAGATAATAGATAATCATTGAATAAATTATCTAGATAATAGATAATAGATAACTAATAATTATCTAGATAATTATTAGATAATTCATAGATAATACAAAAAATATAAATGACATATTCTAAAGTAGGTATAAGCGGTACCAGCTAACGAACCAAGCTTCTGAGTTGTATGCTTTCATAGTTTGATTACATTTTAATTCGATTAAAAGTACAAATGAAAAAAAAATGGTTCTAATTTTACAAAAAGTATTATCTAGATGATATTTAAAAAATAGATAAAGATGATTTGTAATTTTATCTAGATAAGATAATAGATAAATAAGAAAAAAATTATCTAGATAAGATAATAGATAAAAATATATTATCTAGATGATTTATCTAGATAAAATTATCTAGATAAGTTACAACACTGAAAATAAATGTACCTACGTAATAATATATAAATCCGAACGTTACAGTTGAGAGTGCCCCTATAAATTTTGTAAAAGGCTTAAATATACATAGAAAACACAAATGAAAATTTCGTTTCCCAAACCGTTATAAATAAAATTTGTTTTATTCCCTGAATGACAACCAAAAATACAAGTTGGAATTGGAGCTATTGTGGCTGAGTGTACCCTAATGCATAAAAATTCTAAACTTGGTTTCTCGCAAAATGTTTCTCGAATCGTGTTACCAAAACAAAATCCTATAATCCCTTCAGAACGCGGCGAAAGAAAAGAGGTGATAACTCTATGAAATCCTTCGCAGAAGTGAAACTAAACATTTTATTCATTATTGCTCGGTGGAAGGAGCGCGGGGACTGGGTGCCGACTTGGCAGCGCTAAGCCGTCAAACTTTGTAAGTTCAAGACGCCAGACATGCCAGCTCAAGCGTGCATAAACGCAAGCCTCGAGATCTGCACAATAAGAGAAGGACGATGTAAAAGTTGCAGCCGTCGTTCATCCCTTGGTCATTCTAGAGGGTGGCATTTTGTCCAAAAATGTCTAAGGAGAATATATTTGATTGCTGTTAACGTACCGACTTACCACACCAATAGTGATGTTGGTAGATACTTGTATTTTCTAACATTCAATCAAAACAGATCGTGAGCAAACTTTCAGTTGTCAGAGAGCTTGGAATTTCCAGGGTTTAAATCCTGCACGAAACATTTTAGTTTTTACAGTTGCTATGCGTGTTAGAGCACAGTCCACTGCATTTTGTGACGTAGAAATCCTGGAATTTGAAATATAAGTCTCTTAGATTATAATGTATGTAGTTTTGAACAAATATTGCAAAATTTAATTACAATCGAATGCAAATACTACAAAAATACTTATCACCTATAAATAAGTCTTAAATGTTAAATGTAGTTCGTGTCGCATAAAAATCACTTCGAATCCGAGATTTCCACTAAGGATTGCAATGATAATTGATTCGCCAAGTTTTAACAAGGTTTTAACTGCACCAACAGTGGCGTTCCCAGACATTAGCCTTGTGGCCTGTCAACAGCTTTTATGCGAAATAAGTACAAGTACATAATTATTTATGACATGACATATACCCACAATGCTAGTGTTAACAATATTAATGACAGATATGTGAAGATAACTATTATAAAATTCTTTTTACTAATCATAATTTGGATACGTACGAAGACGTAGAAAGAACAAACAAATTATAATTTAATCTTGCAATTAAGGTTAATTACAACTTTAAACTTGCAATTAGGCTTCATTGTAACTTTAAACTTGCAAGTGCTTTTAACTAAAAATTTGTGATTTTGCAGTGTAAGTCCTAAGTTTCAACAATCCTTAACCTAGACATGGGCGTCGGAAGGATATAAATTATTATAATTTTTTAACAACATTTACAAAAGGTGGTGCGGGACAGGCGCTGATTTGTCAGTACAGTACTGATTTTAAAACCTTAGTATGTACTGTTAAACAATTTGAAAATATTTTGTGCTGATTTCTTCTTCTGAATTGTGTACTGAATATATTGATTTCCTTTTATGGATCCCCTAAAGATTTAAGAAAATCTTGTCCATCAATTAATTATAGGAAATGTTTCTAAAAACATTTTCTATCTTTTCTTATTTTAATTTTAGTTCTTATTTTCCACTTTTCAATTATATTAGATACTCAAAAAATAAAAGAATTGGGGTAGGTATTGCTATATTTTTTTCGGGTGTGTTATATAAGCGCATTTGGCCTTCATCAGTTATTGCTTATCGACGTACGAAAAACGCAGAAATTGACGTTATATAAGCGCAGAAGGGAACATTTGAAAAGCACAATGGTTTTAGGGATTGTAGGACACTGTTTCTACAATATTTTTTGAATTTTTTAAAACTAGAAAATATCCTAGCTTAACATTTTTTTGAACCAAACCCCATCATACTCGAAGAGTATTTTTAACAAGATTTTTTGAATTTTTTAAAACTAGAAAATATTCTTGCCTAATATTTTTCTGACCTTAACCCCATCATACTCGAAGACGATCTGGACTAACTTGTTATGGTCAGAAATCTCATTTTCGAAAAATGCGCTTATTGGACGTTACGATCAGCGCTTATTGAACATAAATTTACTGATTATATTTCTGCGCTTTTCAAACGTTTTGATGACCAGAAATGCGCTTTTACAACTCTCCGATTTTTTTCATTATTTCATTTCACATTATGACATGTCGATAAAACATAATTTTGTACTGGTTTCAACAAAATAATAAATGGTCAGTCTACCTTAACCTGTATTCAATTTTTACGTTTCTTTACCAAAATATACAAAAGTTTTTACAATGCATCGTATAAAATAACAAATAATTATTATAATTGAAGAGAAACGCTGTGGAAATAAGTGTATACCATATAGTGCTTCATCTAAAAATTAAATAATAAATGATTTCACGAGATCAGATTTGTGATTCAGCGCTAGTATAAGAAAAATAAATTAATTTATGCAAATACAGGATGTCTCAAAAAAATGTACTCACAATTTAACTTTCGTGATGTTTGCGAATCTCTTAGTGCACGTTATCAGCGTTGTCTTAACAATAATGGTCATCAATTTGAACATTTACGAACATGATTCTTCAATAACATTTGTCTTCTGTATTTGAATGTATTTCATTTCAATTTATGCTAATAAATAATATTTTTCTCGTCAATTGAAGTGTGAGTACATTTTTTTGAGACACCTGTATATCTATCCTTACATCTATATTTAAATTCAAAACAAAGACAAATTATTTTATCTCGATTCGTATCAGTTATTTCTAGGGCATAAACGACATTTTTGAACGACTGGAAACCAGGGTAAAACTAAGAAGCTCACTGTCCAGCAGATTCCTACAACTTTGTCAGCGATCCGCGATGCCGCGATAAATAATACATTGTGTCCAAGTCGGCCGCGTTTGTGTCGCGTTGGGCGTTCTTCTCGCACCACTCCGGCTCCGCAACTTGCAACTTTTTTCTGCTTTTGTTGAACTTGTAATCCGGGCATTAAATTTTCCTGCGCGTATTACACTCATACACGTGAGCCGCGAGATTTATCCATGGGGTGGGGGAAGACCAAAGAGGGTAAGATAGTACGTGAGATTCTCGCAAGGATGACATTTTTTGCTCTTACGCAGTTTTGTTTTGGAAAAGTATACAGTTTCAAAGGTATTTTTGTAATTAACTTCAAAATCGCGTGACACAAATAACAGCCAATGGATGAATTTATTACAATAATAGTAACCATGGTTTTATTTATATACAAATTTTCTCGGAAATTTGTTACTAGTAGCAAATAATAAGGTAAATAATATATATTTATTAATGTTTAATACAAATTTAGTAAATATTTCAATTTTCTATTGTATTCAAATATAGAGCGGCGGTGTCATTGCGATTTTCTTACCGAATATGCACTCGTGCATTAATTCATATCCAGGAAATTTTTTATCGTGCATTCCAACAACGTAATTAGCTCTCGTGTATCACTCTAGCTAATTAAGACGTTGTTGGAAAGCACTCAAAAAAATTTCCGGAAAGAATTAATGCACATGTGATATTATAAGTGAAAATTAAAATAGGTAATTAAAATTAAAGATATCTGAATTTTCGAAGGTCATTGTCTCAATAATATTAGGTATTATAAAACAAAATCGTTCTGTTAATGAACTTGTCATTGAGTAATGTATCCAGATTAGTGTATGGTGTGATGATTCAATGCAAAGTTAGTTTTGTGTTTCGTTTTTTTTGCATTGAATCATACATTCTATAGATTCAAATTTTATTGAACCATTTTAAGTATCTCTAGATTAAGGAAATAATATAAATACTAATTACCATCTTCTGCAGCTTGTGTACCTGTTACCTACGAGTACTTCCGAGGATTTTTCAATCATGTTTGAGATTGTATGTGTGATTTTTTGGAATAATTTTCTCTTTAATATTATTAATTTTTTATCCGAATATTAAAGAATTTTATTTATAAGAATATTATTTTGTGTAATATTTTAGGTAGAGATTTGATATCAATTTTATTTTTATTTTTAAGATAGTTTTTTAGCTTTTATATTTATTTGAGTTCCAGGAATATTACCTCGATATCGGTATGATAAGTTAATATATTTAGCTTGAAAAAGATTTTTAAATATTTTTATTTTTAAATTAAGCAAATGATAGCTCTCGAACCGCCTAGAGCTCATTAAGTTATAGTCATAAAAACAATTTGTTTTTACCAAATAACTAACACCAATATTACAATTTTCATGTAGACATCGCAAACAAAATTTGATTGTGAAATGAGTAACCAACAAAAGGCTGTATGTGCACTTGAAAATTTACATACGACTTTTCGTACTGTAAATTTTTTAAATCACGTGCAAGTAAAAAGTCGTATGTGGTCTCATAGGTACGACCTTTTAATTGTTACTATTTCTACATACGGCTTTCAGAAAACCAGTAATACCAACCGTATTTTTCATTATATACATACGACCTTTTAGTCCCAGAGCTAGCGGTCAAATTAGTGTGGACATTTTATTAGTCGTGAAATTGAAGGGTTCGGGCCTTGCATATCTGCTGAAGATGGAATGTGCACTCTGCCAGTCCTAAATGGCCGGGTTAGGCTTCCTTGCTTTTAAGGTGGCGAACTATGAATTCATTTGTTTCGTATACCAGCTTACGGTGGTACCTACATTATGTACTACCTAATTCTTTTGATAAGTACCTACCTTATAGAATGCGGAGTGCCTGTTCGAATCCTATCCATAGTTTAATTTAGCGGGAACGGTACACAAAATAGTACGTACTTAATTACAAGTGAGCAAACACGGTAAGTAGGAAAAACACAAGGGTTGGTGTTGTGAAGGGGTGACATGGAATCATCGTAGCCGCGCGTATCCTATAAAAACATCACGATATTGCAAAAGGCTGGGGGATATTGCGACTTGCGAGGGATTTCACTGCAGAGTACACAAGCCAATATTACTTCTAGGATTCGATCTGTGCACGGTGCGCACACCCAATCCCCAACTAACGGTTAAATGCTTGTCGTTCGCCACTTATGTTCCCCCCGTAAACTTAAAGCATAGAGCGTTCAACGTTTACTAGGGATAGAAATAGAAGATAAGCATCTTCAAACAGGTCCGTAAAGGCTAGTTTTAATGACTTTTTATGCAGAAAATATTGAATGAAAAATTGCAGTAATGTTGGAAATCATAAGGAGTTGAGCTGGTAATTAAAAATTTATTTAAAGACTCTTTCGAGAAAAAATTACATGTAAATATAGGGATTCTAATAATAATGTAATAATTAGTTAAAATTGGTATAGGTATTCAAAAAGTAGGTTTTTAAAACTTCGTATCGTACACAACAAATTCAAGAAAAAAATTGAGCAATAAAATTTTTTTAGCAGCAGGTGATTAAAGCGATACCACCAGTATTAAAAATATTACATCAGCGTTTCTCAACCTATATGTTGTGCGCCTGGTCCCCTCCATTAACTGTCCAAAAAGGGGGCGTGGAAAAATACAAAAATTAATAGAAAATCTTTTTATTGAATCAACAAAAAATAAAAATAATATTCTAAAGTATCTTTTTATTACACATTACAGTAATTATGTTAAGCGGCTCGTCTACGTTTTCACCGAATTCCTAGAATACACCCAATTTAATTTTTTTTTTCATTCCACTTTTCCCCTACTAATAGGGCTGCCTGAAACCAGCGCGAAACTCGTACTTTACCGCATTCTAGCAATGCAATGTAATTTTGAAGTTGAAAAATACGGCAAAAGTGTTTTCGTTGCGAGTAAACTGTCAGATTATTATTAAATTCAGGATTATGTCTTTATAAATTTTTAATAGAGAAAGAATAGATCTACAGATATGCCTTTTCAATTTTTTAAAAATTAGTTTGCATCATGAGATATAACCGTGTAAAGTTTGCATAAAATAGAATTTTCTTTATAAAATATGCAAAAAATGCTCGTGAAACCTCAAGAAACAACAAGGAAAAGGGTGCAATACAGAAACATTGAGAAACAGTATTACAGTATCATACACCGAACTGATATCAGGCCCGTAAACATGGAAATTATTCAATAAATTATAATTTATGAACTTTCCAATATTAAGAATTTTTGATATTATTTTAAATGAGATTAATAGCATAGAACTGGAGACCTCTGTTATTTATACCAAGTCGTCATACAAAATTATATATCGTATTTCTAGTTAAAAATACATATTTTTTCAGTCATGTAGCAGGAGTGGATCCAGATAATGTATACAGAGATGTAATTATAAAAACTGTATTAAAAAAATGCGCCGCAGACGAAATATTTTTAATTATTCAAATACCATAAATTAAAATTTTCACAGATGAATAACTGCAGTCATGCTTATGTGTAGAAATATATAAAATTTGCATGTGTCGTATGTTCGTGTGAGGGCAGAGTCCCCACGAATATTTTCCTGTGGGACTCGAACCCCGGAACCACCACGTAGTCGGCGCCTATGAATCCTAATGTAGGTAGATGTGTTCTTTTATGTTATCTTTTCACTCGCACGTTACAAAAGAGTGTTCACATTTTTATTTATCTTTAATTTACACTTTGCGCGTTTTGTTTTTCCAGATATTTTTACTCAATTGAATATGTAAAGCATGCTAATTCCGACTAATTTATTTCTTCGATTTTTACAAAATGTATTCTATGTTATTGTAGAATATTTAATCTTTAGGGAAAAAACAGTCATATACATATACATTATTGTACATAGACCGCATTTATTATTTGCATTTGTCCTATTCAAATAGTCTCTTTGTTTCTACTCTAGTAGTCTTAACTACATTATATCATTGAGTCTCTTGTTAAGTTTACCGAGATAGTAGCTACTGAAATGAAAGATAATTAAAAATGAAAAGCGATATGACGAAAATATGAACACTGAATACTGCATAATCGCTGTTTGAAGAGTACCTACTTTGCAGTATAAATTTTAGATTTTCTTTGTATAATATTTTATGAAATTTATAGGTGATATAAACATAATTAAGTATTTATTTCAAATACTCGGTTTTTAAGATGATACATGTTTAATAATTACTAAAACAACATTTAGAAAGATTTAAAAAATATACTAACTTATCATAAAACCTCAAAACTTAAAAATATGATATTTTTTTACTTTAATTAGATTTTTAATAAAAGAGAAATAGTTATTTTTTATACAAGACGATAAAATTATATTTTTTCTGTTTCGGAACTAGAATGACATCTTACCAGTTCTAATTTTGATGCTGGTAAGAGCCTCGTTACCTAGAATTTTTGGTGAAATTTTGTTATCAGCGGCTGGTTACACTGCATTAAATAAACAAAATATCTAGGCAACGAGTAACGAACAAGTTGAAAAAACGGGATTCACTTTTGACGTTTATTATACATATTAATTTGAATGAAATGAAACTTAGGTACAAATTGAATTATTATTTATATTTCATACAAATATAAACTTGATAAATAGTATATTACATTACAAGTCATGAAAATGTTTCATTGCAGACGAGGAGGCGTTTGAAGAATGCGAGGATGCGCAGCGTCCGAGCATTTCTTCAAAGCCTCCGAGTCAAGCAAAGACATTTTTATGACGCGTGATGTATTCTATTTTTTTTAAATCGGCAATTAAGCTTAAAATTATAAAAAAAATTAGGTTTGCATAAATCATCAGAGCTGTGACAAATCATCAGAGCTGTCACAAATTTTAGAAAAAGTTGTCATGACAAGTAAACAAAGTTGAAAGTAAAAATGACTAGGCATGAAAATAAAATTTTCATGCCTAGTCATGAAAATCTGACTTTCATGCCGCAAATTAGTCTGTAAATGACGATTTTCATGCCGATTTTGAAAAAATTAATATAATATCAATCTTGTTTCTTACTACAGACGGTTAAAATTAACGTACCTACTTTTTGATGAAATGAATCAAAACTGCATTCGTTTGTAAATCGTTTTGGACCAATTTCGTTTGAGTTTTTGATTTTGTTAGAAAAATTTAATTAATTTTGTGCTCAATATCATCTATTTAACATAATATTAGTAAATTCATCCCTTCTGCACACGCCGGAATTACCCATTATTACCAGAACCTAAAAATACTGTTGTATAATTATAACTTAAATTTAATTACTACGCTTACTTTTATTGAGAAATAGTCTCTGTCGGGTATTTCATTAATAACTTTTTCTATCTGACATTTTCCAGACAATTGCAAAAAATTTTTTTCCAATAGTATGGAAGTTAGGAAGTCAACTACAACATTCCTATGAAAAAAATCTCTTTGAATTTTGTTTCCGAGTGCATATACTAATTTTCTAGTTCGCCTCGACTATTAATAAAGAAAGAATGGATCTACAGATTTAAAATTTAAAAAATTAATTTCTATCGGGTAAAGTTTGCATAAATTAGATTTTTTTAAAATTTTTCGTAATTTTTATAATCATGTACTTACAATTTTTTAATCAAATTTTCAAGAGACACGTCTATAGATCCATTATTTCTCTATTAAATCCTTGTTGAAATAAAATGTTACCATTCTTGTACTGGTCACAAAACACTCGCTACGTTAGTACGTTTTGGGCTGAATTTTATGAGGTAGACGGGCCTCTTAAGATAATTTAGTATGGAACGCTAGACGACAAATTGATTATCTATATTATGTCAGGGGACGCACGATATGCTACATTTATAATCTCATGAAAATACTTCCTATATTGAAATTTTATGTAAACAATATTTTAATAAGTGCATAAAAGAACATGTGACATTTATTGGCTTTCATTCCTATTATGATAATGTTCTGTTCTCTAACTAAATAATACTTGCGGTTTGATCCTATAGACTTACCTACCGGTTCCTTATCGTATCAATTTCATGATGATATGATGAAACTGCAACTGCAATAACAAATAAAAAGTATGAGAGATATAAGAAAAATTATTTGATAAAAGAAAACAATTCCACTTACTATTAACATATTAACCTAATTGCTGGGAATAAAAAAAGATAAAATTTGAAAGGACATAACTACCTTTTTTATTGGATTTATTCTATACATTCGTATATAATTACATTACCGCAAACTACAGCTTAAAATGGTTGCGTGTCATAATCACTAGTACAATATCAATCAATATTGGCTTTCATTCCTATTATGATAATGTTCTGTTGTCAAACTAAGTAACATTTGCGGTTTGATCCTATAGACTTACTTACTTACCGGTTCCTTATCGTATCAATTTCATGGTGATATGATGAAACTGCTACTGCAATAACAAATAAAAGTATGAGAGATATAAGAAAAATAATTTGACAAAGGACTTGATAAGCATATTAACCTAATTGCTGCGAATAAAAAAAAGATACAATTTGAAAGGACATAACTACCTTTTTTATTGGATTTATTCTATACATTCGTATATAATTACATTACCACAAACTACAGCTCAAAATGGTTCGTGTCATAATGACTAGTACAATATCAGCTGCCTAAAGTATACACAATCACGTAATCGTAGTATTGTCTCTAATGACTTAATCGTTATCATATACAATGTTTATACATTATGTACACTTGACGAGCGAGTCGTGTCGCCGTGAACACGAGCCGAGGGTCACCGTCGATATGTGAGAGCCGAGTGGCGAGTGCCGTGTTTGTTTTCAATTACCGCAACGATCACCTGCGGCTGATGGAGGCGGCGGCGATGGAGGCGGCTAGCAGCAGCGGCTGGACCGCGGCGGAGGATGCGGCGGCCGCGTTGTACGCCCCCGGCGGCTCGCGGATCGGCGGCGGCCCCAAAGTGTAGTCGCTGTCGCTGTAATCTGAAACATACGTAGAGCTGAACATTACTTCAAGTCAAATTACTTTCAGTACTGATTTTGCAAGTATTGTACTTCAAGTACTTTTTATATTTGGTACTTGCACATCTTCAACAATTTACTTGATACTTATTTAAATATATTCATACTTCAAGTAATTTATGGAGTAGTACTTGTACTTAAAGTAAAAAATATTTACTTCAAGTAATTTTAATACTCGATGTATTTAAAGTACTTGAATTTAAGTACTTAACAATTTACTTGGTATAGTGTAATTTTAAATCATGTACCAAATAATCGTTAACGATTTATTGCAGTCACACAAAGCCCAAAATCGCTATTGTAAAAGATTACCCCGCAGATAAGAAATATATTCGAGCAATTCAGTATTTATATATACTTGCTTAAATATATTTAGTACTTAAAGTACTTTTGTAGTACTTGAAGTAGGTACCTATTTTAAAGAATTTGAATTAACTTGGTCAGTCATTCGTTGGTTCTTACTTCTTTTCTTGCTTTATTGCCAACCAAAACCTGTGAAGACTTGTTACATAATTTGTGATCGTAATTCGTGAATAATTTGGCTCTTGGTTTCTGTCTTTCTGTATAGTGTTTATTGAGTTGTAGGTTATATGTATGTTGTAGTAGGTATATAATATTTGGAAGTAATGTACTTGATACCTACTTCATGATATTAATTGTTTACTTGCAGCTTTTCAAGTACTGCGGAATGTACTTTTACTTGGTACTTAATACTTCCATATATTAATTTTTACTTGCAGCTCTCTAAGTAGGTACTCTGTAAAGTACTTGTACTTGATTTTTCAAGTACATTTTTAAAGTACGTGATACTTGGTCACAGAAACTATGAAGAAAAGTATTTTTACTTCAAGTACTTTCCTTTGGCCATAAGGTACTTTGTACTTGTACTTCAAGTATTTTGCCCAGCTGACACTGACAAACATTGTCAAAAGTTTCATTATTTTCGGGTGTCTTGATCAGACCATAGATATATTTTAAGTTTGTTGTACTGCATGGTTGAAATCCACTGCGTCGAATCACCACTACATTGAATACGTATAGTCAGTGGCGCACCAAAGAAATTAGTCGCCCCTATGTATGTCGACAATAAAACACAATAAAATATTAAATGTATCTAAGTAATGTCATATTTTTAAATCCATTTGAAAATTATTATTTGTCTGCAATTTAAAAAAAACTCACATTTTAAATTGTTTCTTGGGGGAAGGGGAATCACCAATCAGTCCAAGGACTGACCGAATCGCCGGGAAAGAACCCAATTTCATGGCATAATTGGTAAAGACCCGTGTTTTATACAGTCCATTTGTTTTTAAAATTTACGCGCCAAATTGGACTTTAGAAAAGATTAATTTATTGTAGGTACTCGTTTTACAATACCACCGGCATTTTCCATAATTATCTAACATTACCTACCTACATTATTTATTTTCGTCATTTAAACAAAAATATTTTTTGACAATCCACAATTATTTAATTTACATGGTAAACGTTTTTTTATGATTATTATTATCATCAAACAACGACTGATGAGTTTATTAAGTTTAGTGGAAATGTAAAAAATGACATTTATGCGGTTGTCAATTGTTTCTTCGAAAATTATTCTTATTCTATGTGTTATCGAATTAAAGCTCTCCGGAAAATAATCCTAGTCGAAGAATCAAAAACAACATTTAAACAATGGTAACATGTTTCATTTGTTATTCAAATTATTTCGAGGTTTGGTATCAATTTAGAGTTAAATTTTTTTCAAAAATTTGTTCAAAGTTTGCAGAATGAAGCATAAAATGAAAGCCTTTACGATACGAAAGCAAGTAATTAAAACTTAGTCGGGGAATTACTAGATACTGTGGTGGCCACAGCAGATTTTTGTAACACATTATGTTGAAAATTTGAAATACAAATCTTTTTAATACTAACCATATAAAAGACCGGCAGCAGTACGTAATCTATAGTTTTGAATATAATTTATAGGTAGGTAATGTAAATTTTAGTAGGTACAAATAGTTTATCTCAACAATTTTATGATCTTGCTTAACCGAAATTTTATTAGCGCCTAGGGTCAAGACTGGATTGACCTGAACGGGAAGAGCTCGTTGTCTCATGCCTCGAGCCTGTTAAAAGTTAGCATGTTGAAAATTTACGAGGAATTATGGACATTTTATGGCACGATTAGCTTTAGGTGAAACTTTATTAATTAAGTAAATTGTGAAAAAGCATAAAATGTCAAATACACAAAGGTGAATGATAAGTTTTAAAAAGTTGGTTAATTAGTTATAAACTTTTGCAACCTTTGAGCAACTTGTACTCGTACTTGAAAGCATATAGAGATATGACTTTTTCATATAGTTTGAAATTCTTTTTATTGCTTTATGGAATATAATCATAGAACAAGATAAACTTTTAACTAACTGTAAATGTATTATTATTGTTCTAGTTTCTAGAAAGTGTTGATTTTAATAAATTTCTTTTACGAAAAGATTTAATATAGGTGTATAATTAAAATATTAGAAATAATTTAAATGTAACAACAAAGTTTACTTGTTTATTGTAGGTAACAAATTTTATTAATTGTAGTATTAAATTAGTCGGGGAATTTCCATAAAAGTCATAGTCCATAGTTATTTTATTTAGAGTATAATTTAACTGGGAATTATTTAAATACATTATGAGGATTCAAATTAATACTTTGTGCATTAAAATAAAACATATTTTGCATTAAATAAATATATGAATTTAAAATAACGAATTCAAAAAGCAATATTTTATTTATAGTGTCCTTTAAAACGATTTTTTTTGCATTAAAATATTTAAAAATGTACATTAAATAAATATTTTTACTTTAAATAAAAAAATACTATAATGGAATAATTGTTATCCTAATGAGAAATAAATACCGATTTCAATATTTCATAGCTTGAAACATTTTACCCTCCTCCTTTTCAATTCAATTTTTGGTGAAGGCACAAATTTAAACTAATCCAAATGAAAAAACCCTTTTACCCATCTTGAGTTCCACGTACTTCATTTTTGGTAAAAACTCTAATTTATACTAAATTAATTTTATAAAACCTTTAACCCTTCTTGACTGTCACATCCTCTGTTTTTGTTAAAAACTTTTCTTAAACTAAACTAAAAAAATACCTTTTAACTATCTTGAGTGCCATATACTCCATTTTTGATAAAAACTCTTCTAAACTAAACAAAATAAAGACATCTTTTACCCTTCTTGAATTCCACATACTCTGTTTTTGGTACAACCATAAATAAAAGAATTCGTAAAAATTACCAGTGTAATGAATAAAAGCGTACCTACGCATAAATGTCGCTGGCCGGTATGGGGACGCCACAGGCACTTGTCCTCTGCCGAGCAGTCACAGAAATAATAATAGAACGATCGTAGGTTCCTCTTTTGTGAAGTAACAAAATTTCTTACGAATTGGTGTGAATCCTTGGACGTTGATACATTAAATATAAAAAACTTAAATATACGTATTTTTAAGTAAATTTAGTAGAGTCGAAAGCTCGGCCGAAAGGATGTATTTAATGATGAAATAAATTTAACTTCATTGGATTGCAGGCTTTAATTGTTAAATAAATAATTAGGCTTAAAGCTTCATTACCACCGACTGTTTTAATGCTTAAGAACTATGTTTAATGCATAAGTACTAAGAGCAACGCATAAGAACAAAACTTTGCAAACTCCAAACATAAGGCGTAATGCACAAGTATAATGATTGACATGTGTCATATTTATTATTTATTTCGAGTTGTCAATTTCAGTCTGTTTCTAAATATGGAAATGAAAACCTTACTTACGAAATTAACAATTCTTCTTCCATTCCTTATCGCAAAAATGCCGGTAATGATTAAATTACAAAATTCGACAACAAATGTTACCTCTATGTCGAATTATTCATTAAACAAAGTAGGTGGAAATTGCCATCTAATAAATAATCATTATGCATTACGCCTTACGCACAAATCATTATGCATTAAGTGCTAAAACAGTCGGTGGAAATGAGGTTTTAGTGATTTTGTTTGAGATTAAAATTTGTTCATTATAATTCATTGGTTGTGTAAATATAAATTGACTTACACTTAATGAAAACTGCATACAGAATAAAAAATCTGCTGTGGCCAGTACACGACCTCTCGCCTAATTCTGCTTATTCTACTAATCTAATAAATAGTTTTACTTACATTTTAATAGTTTCATGTTCATGAAATATGTAAACGATAATGTAAACCAAGATACAAGCAAAATATGTCAACTGTAATGTCACTGTCATTATAATTCAAATTTTGAGTAAAAACAAATTTCATATCATGGACAACAAGATATTGGTACTTAGTTGCACTTTATTTTATTGCTAAATACTACCAGATTCAGCAAATTATATTTAAAATTAACTGTACCCATAGATAATTATATTATCTTTTATTTTTAATTGTAAAAATTGTCATAAATAAATAATGTACCAATTTATTTAAGAAAAACTATATCAAGTTCAAAAAGTACTACTTCCGGTTTGCGGATTTCTACCAAAATCTTATCCGGTGTTAAGATCCTTATTAAAACCTTAAATATGAAATTTTGTTATTAAAGGTTTGATACTTTTTAAGTTATCGTGGACGAAAAATCGTCACATACGTCCATACGTCCATACATCCATACATACATACGCACACACACACACACAGACATCATCGTGAAAATATTAAATTCGTATTCTAGAGACCCTAAAACGTGCTTATCCACCAAAAACTCATACTCGAAAATTTTGACCCATTACAATACCTCTCTTATAGAATATGAGGCGAGAGGTAAAAACAACAAAATAATACACACTGCAATGTTATGCTTATGGAACTCAAAGTAAAGTGCATCGTCGTTCAGAATTTCACAGCCTCCTAGTTGTGCAATATCCCAATACCATAATCACACCTTGAGTTAAGATTGTTTTGTTTCATAATTGGAGCTCAGAAATTCTGCTGTCGCACATTCGCACGCAAATTGTATTTTAATTCGCGTTGTAAAATTGACTAATCTCCTAATGGCTGGTGTCAAAAATGTGACATGTGACAAGTAGACTGTCCTGAATAAACAAGAGCGCTAATTTACATGGTTTTAAGAAAACTACATTGTATTTTAATATCAGGGTTACAAAAATAATAATGAAATTATATTTTATCTTCCCTATTACATTTGTCATGTAGTTTTATTATTCTATCTATACTTATACTTATGTAAGCTGTTTTTCTAAAATACCTGCAGATGTGAAATCCGTGTTATTCTTTAATTATCTTATACGGAAACATAAATACACGTTTTAATTTAAATTATAATTAAACAATAAATTCTAAAGTGGACGTAATACCTGATTATTTAATGTTGTGTAAATATAATTATTCGTGTAATGTAATATGCATGTACCCAAGATATTTCTACAGCTAAACGACTAAGTAGATATTATAATTTGTTATTATTTATTTATTTTTACTTTTTCTTCTATTGATTATTATAACTCATAACTAGAACAGAACAAAGTTTCGTTCGATTCGAAATTCAATTAACGGAATAATCTCCTGTGGGAGTTATAGTTAGCAGAATTGATAATAAAATATTAATATACGAACATGTATGGTTCGTAACCAACGAAAATACTATACAAAAACAGAAGCAATATCTAATTAAGCAGCTTTAACAATAAATTGTATTGTTTAAATTAATTAACTATACTAATATACCATAATGTAACAAAGAACAAAGCGCATAATACGTATTTTATATTAGTATTCTATTACACGCCATATTCAAGTGTGTCAATTTGTTTATTCCACAAAAAAGGAAATCCCTCCGACGTGGACAAATAGATGCCATAAGGAAAATCTGCGTACAAAATATGTCGTTGGTCAAATCGTGTATTTCCGCTGAAATATAGGAATCGGAAATTTCTTTCACAATGACAGTATGATGTGTAAGAATGTAGGTATGATGTATGATCCATTTTATTGTTAAAAGTAAAAAGTTTAAGTAGCTTTCCGAAGTCCGATGCACTCCAATAGATTCATGTTTTGTGATTTTATTTGATTTCTTTGTACTAGTTAAGATTTATTTTCATGTATTTTTATTTACTGCTTATTAGTATTATAGTATTATTGTTGTACTACTCGTTTTGCTGATATTTCTGTAAATTTTTTGTATTTTCCAACCCTCTGTAATTGGGATATTTTTTTCTATATCGTGTTGAGTAGTTGTTAATAATATAATAATAATAATAATATTCATCATTGCCAATTTGCAGTTTTGATGATTGAAAACATGTGATGTGGCCAACACATGACCTCTCGCCTAGTGTAAGTACATAAGTACTGTTTTTATTTTACTAATATCAGTGTTCTTGAAAAAGTGGACGCGATTTATCTCGCTTAATTTGTATCTTAATTTGTGTCTTTAAAACCTATTTCACACAATTTTGGCAAATTTTAGTCTTTACAATAAAAAATCTGACGTGGACACCACATGACTTCCTTGTACGCCTTGTTTGTTCATACTTTTCTTAATAACTAAAATGTAGAATATAAAAAATTCTTTTAACTTATTATACTAGTATACTCACAAATATATTTTAGTCATTTTATTTAAACTGCAGAAGAAGATATAAACGATATTTTACTATTGTCACTGTCATGTCATAATCATTTAAATTTTACGTAGTAACAAATGTTAATCGATCATGGACTACAAGATACCGAAATATTAAATTATAAATATATACTTTAATTATTCCTAAATGATACCATATACAAAAATATTTATAAAATACCGATTGCACGTAATAATCACATAATCTTTCATTTAATATAAACAAAATTGTCTTAAATTAAATATTTATCGAAATATTTGAAAAAAGTACTACTTCCGGTTTGTAGATTGAAACCAAAAATAGGAGGTGCACAACTAGATGCTATAACAGTCCTAAATACAAAATTTCAACTTTCTACGTCTAACCGTATTTGAGTTATGCGACACACATACGTCCGTCCGTCCGTACGTACATACGTACGTACATACGTACGTACATACGTACGTACATACGTACGTACATACGTACGTACATACGTACAGACGTCACGACGAAACTAGTCATAATGGATTCAGAAAAGGTCAAAACGGATATTTCCATCAAAATCTGAAAACCGAAATTTTTCGCGATTACAATACTTCCTTATTACTCCGTACAAGGAAGTAAAAAGGACACCAGTGCACCCAAATCTGAGCGGAAGCAACATTTTTATTTTTACTTCCTTGTACGAAGTAAGGAAGTATTGTAATCGCGAAAAATTTCGGTTCTCAGATTTTGACGGAAATATCCGTTTTGACCTTCTCTGAATCCATTATGACTAGTTTCGACGTGACGTCTGTACGTACGTACGTACGTACGTACGTACGTACGTACGTACGTACGGACGGACGGACGGACGTATGTGTGTCGCATAACTCAAATACGGTTAGACGTAGAAAGTTGAAATTTTGTATTTAGGACTGTTATAGCATCTAGTTGTGCACCTCCTATTTTTGGTTTCAGTCTACAAACCGGAAGTAGTACTTTTTAAAAATATTTCGATAAATATTTAATTTTAGACAATTTTTTTTATTTTAAATGAAAGATTATGTCATTATTACCTCCAATCGGTATTTTATAAATATTTTTGTATCTGGTATCATTTAAAAATAATTAAAGTATATATTTATAATTTATAGTATTTCGGTATCTTGTAGTCCATGATCGATTAACATTTGTTATTACGTAAAATTTAAATGATTATGACATGACAGTGACAATAGTAAAATATGCTTTATATCTTCTTCTGCAGTTTAAATAAAATGACTAAAATATATTTGTGAGTATACTAGTATAATAACTTAAAAGAATTTTTAATATTATTTTACATTTTAGTTATTAAGAAAAGTATGAACACACAAGGCGTACAAGGAAGTCATGTGGTGTCCACGTCAGATTTTTTTATTTTACAAGTTTTGACTTGAAATTGTTCCAATATCGTCTGAGAATATCATTTTGACAAATAAATAATTAAAAGCCGTGGTAAACGTATTTTGTCCAATCCATAATTTTCACTGACATTTTCATAAAAAATTACCAATTTTGTTGTATTTGAAATGTTTCTTTAAATTTATAATATGTTATCAACTTTTTTAACTAGACATTGTTGCTGATTGTTAAGAATTTCAATTAAGTAGTTTTCGTTGAAGGTGTGACAACGTTTTTTAAGATTAATTTTTATTGACAATTTTTGAAATATTCCAATTTTCAAAATATAAAAACTTTTAGACATTAATTCCTAATGTTTTACTTTATACAGTAAATGTTTTTTTCATATTTTTTACATAAATTTAAATTTCTCATCTCCTGATGATGACGTATGTGACGTCGAAACTAGTCGACTGAGAAATAAAATTATTATTGACTGCATCCCAGAAATTTTTCTCCTTTTCTCATTAACTACCACCAGTCAAGTAAATTACAACATCCAATTTCAATTTAGTTCGTTTAATTTGGCTTTTAATGATTTTTCACAAAAAAATATTACTTTATTATTCTTACTAATAATAATTCGTACTCACCAACTAATCGAAATAAAAATCTTGCTAAAAAATTTAATAAGTACAAAGCTTTCAGTACAGCACTTGCTTAGACAGACAGTGAAATTAATGAAACATGTGGAGTACAATGGGTTTCTGAATATTGCGGTGTAGGGTGTAGAGTGCAGTGGCGTACTCAGACATCAGCTTTGGGGAGAATACCGTGAGTTTATTTTAACGTGAAACATGGGATTTTTCATATCCATGGTTACGAATTAGACAGCAACGTATTAGAGCGTTCTTTTTAAAATCGAACATAGGGAATCAATATAACTGTATTATTCTTGACCAATATAACATATTTGGGCAGCTGCAATAGTTCCAAGGGACGCTTTCAACATAAACTTTTAATTGTTTAAACTATACCTACATCGTATTTCCAGGTAGCATCAGTTTGACACCAATTAACAAATTCAAATGTTGCTACCTGGAAATACGATGTAGGTATAGTTTAAACAATTAAAAGTTTATGTTGAAGGCGTTTCTTGGAACTATTACAGCTGCCCAAATATGTTATATTAGTCAAGAATAATACAGTTAAATTGATTCCCTATGTTCGATTTTAAAAAGAACGCTCTGATACATTGCTGTCAAATTCGTAACCATGGATATGAAAAGTCCTATGTTTCATGTTAAAATAAATTCACGGTATACCGTCCGTATTTGATGCTATTATGTCATTGTTTTTTTTTGTAAAAAAAAGACGGCCATTTAGAGATTGTTACGATTACTATAGCAATTGTAAGTAAAATCACTTCTCGAACTAATACAAAAAATGATTGTTGTCATGGTATTGCGTAATATGAGGATATGTCAACTTAAGGCTCTACACTTGTTGAAAGCAATATTGCTGCAATAGAATCAAAAATCACGATTCTGGCTATATTGCTCAAAATAAAAATCTGAAATTTACCATAAGTAATTACGAAGCATTATTTGATCGAAAAATTCATATAATACATTGTTGCGACAACAATTAGAGAAAATAAGAATTAAATTATGCATTTTAATATTACAAACTACGGCCTTATTATTGCATATTTATTAATTTTGTTTTAAATAGTCGATTCCTTGCATTGTTCGTGAGAGTGCTAAGAAAATATTTTTTGTTAAAAAAATTACATATCTGAGGAAAAAAATAGTAAAAAATCGGCCAAATTGACTATTTTTACAAATTTATTACTAAAATACAATTAAGTATTTCAAAAATATAATTTCTTAGTACTCTAGAGTCATCTTTTAACTATATATATATATATATATATATATATATATATATATATATATATATATATATATATATATATATATATATATATGAACAGTGTAGGTGCACTAACAATAGCTCAGTTTGTAATTTAGCAAGCTCCCTTTTTCACTATATTTGTGACACAAGTGTAGCGCCTTAAAAGAAATTACATATCATGGCTCTAGTTTTATTAATTGGTATTCAGTTATGGCAACATTTAGGTCATGATAATAACCGTCTTCAGGTCTGGTCACCTAAATGAGCCTAGAATAAATATTGATATTTTAAATACTTACATACATATTTGTAGAAGTGATCACTTCTACAAATATGTATGTATTTTAAATATTAACATCAACATGTAGAAGAAATATTGTGTGAACTTAGCGGATAGAGCTTGTTTGTTGCACTTGGCGAGTCATATTCAACATTCACAAATTAAATTTTTATGATGAATTTGAATAATTAGGATAGAAAAAAGTTTTTCTTAGAGCTTTGGGGTGGAGGGAGGATATATTCCCCTTATCACCCTTAGCCCGTAAGTACGCCACTGGTAGGGTATAGCTGTAAATGGAATGCCGTGTTATTGTCGCATGATCACATTGTGTGTTTCTGCTGAAGCTGTGTTGTGTACGCGTTGCGTGGCAAAATCAGCAAAACGATTATCCGATTCGTGGTTCTTACTGTAATGGTTGACTTAAATTGCTGTTTGTTCGAAGAGAATAATGATGTGTGGGCAGAATTATAATATTAGTATGACCATATCAGAAGTCTCAGCTTAGTGTTGTACCTATTTATATTAATTTGTAATACATATTCTGTGACGTTAATTATTTCTACTTATATAATATACTTACATGCTTTTGATTAAAAAGTTTAGGTTAGGTATGTGCATATAAATCCTAATAAATCGACCAACGTGAAAACGTAATATTAATAATTAGAAATTTTTACGTAATGTATGAATGTAGTAATATGGATGTTAGAAAATAACAATAATTAAAATAAATAAATCAATTTTTGACTAATTTAAATAAATGTAATAAAAGATTTCAGTAAGAGATCTATAATATATTATTTATTTTATTACAAATTAATATTATTTGACAGATATGATGATGTAATGCAACCAATCTAATTAAAAATGTATAATGATGTAGGTACCTATCTGACAACATAATGTAACTTATTTCAAAATATATTAATATTAACTATTAAGGCCCGAATGTAGCTGTCTGCGAGAAAAGGATAGATTTATACAGACTCAGAGTGTCGAACAAAGGCAACAATAGAGAACGCGCTCTTGTAGGGGGATTAAAATTGGTACTACATTTGAACGTATCATCACAAACAAGGGTTCATTTGAAAGATAAAAGTTCAATCTAGATCCGTCTAGTGTTGAAATTTTCAATTTTTCTTGATATACTGAGTAACAGTTATGTGAAGTAAGGCAAAATATGACAAGTTTATGGCATTGTAAAATTGAAACAAAAAATAAAACTAAAATTTCAACACTAAGCGGATGAGAAGTTCATCTTTATCTTTAAATGAAAAAAAAATTAAATCGATCCGACTAAAATTAGTCTCAATTTCAATCCCTATTCAAAAGCATGTTTTTGCTGCGCGCAACTTCACTACATTAGGCTCTTAACAAATCATAGGTTCTATAAGAAATATATTATTAAATTTAATTTGATGGTAACCATTCGACAGGATTTTTTCCCAATTACAGAATGGTCAGTCAGAATCTCAATCCGTGCGACGACCTTTGACAGCGGCAACGAACTTCATTTAAGACGTTCAAGTGAGCTTTAATTGTAAGATGTTTTTATAATTTTAACGACAATCGCAAACTGCTGGCCAGGAGACTTGAACCACGGAACTTCGGGTTCATACGTCATCACAACCCGCGCAGCTACTGCATCGACTATCTATTATAATAACTATTTTAATTGCATAATGAATAGTAATAAATAAGTATTAAATACTTTTTAGAATATAATGCGTAATAAACACGCACAATAACATTTTGAACTAAATTTTAAATACACTCGAGGAAAATAAAAACACACCACTTGAAAATGCACTAAAAATGACACAATTTCAAAGTGCGATATCTCGGCTGCATTTCGACGAAATTGGATGAATCTTCGAGTTTTGAAAACGTTGAAGTCTTATCTTTAATGTGATTGTAGCCAATGTGACAAATAATCCACTCCACCACCTCCCACCCCCCTAAGAAAAACAACTGTACCTGATGTCCAAAAAGGTCCAACTTTGGCAACTCATGCCCAGTGCCAAAAAAATCGTGGACCTTATTGGCCAACAAAATAATAAAGATCAGACTTTTTCTTCAAGGTCCGCAAAATTTCAAGTACCTACGATGATTTGGCCCAACAGGACAATAAAGTTCAATCCTTTTCCTTCAATTTTCTCAAAATTTCAAGTACGTGCGATAATTTGGCAGAAAGTTATGAATTTTTGAAAAAAATTTGTATTTTTGTACTTTTTGTCCATAATTTGCCCGATTTCGCACCAAATTCGTTTATTTCTTAAAACATCTAACAAATAAAGGTGTTTAAAGAAATAAAAAATTTAAAGTCACTTTTAGATAATTGTTAATGAAATTCAGAAACCTCACTTTTTTTTCAAAAATTCATAACTTCGCGCCAAATCATCGTAGGTCCTTGAAATTTTGCGGACCTTCAACGTTTTCAGAACTCGAAGATTCATCCAATTTCGTCGAAATGCAGCCGAGATATCGCACTTTGAAATTGTGTCATTTTTTGTGCATTTTCAAGTGGTGCGTTTTTATTTTCCTCGAGTGTAGTAGGTATACGTATGGTAGTAGTATGATAGCGGTTCCCAGGTCGATTCTCAGCGTAAGCGACAATAATACCACTGGATCCGAGTGGTCAGATTCCACTATAGTAACATCTACATCTAGTTAATCCTGTAGAATGTGTACCATCAAAAATAAAAATAAAAAGAGATACTATAAATGTTAGCCCTGATAACGTTGTGTACAAATAAGTTCAATTTGCAATCCTAAACAAATGTTTTGGTAGGTCGTTTATAATGGTTCCGAAAATACAAGTCAGCAATATTATTTGTCTATGTGTTATTTGATTATTGAATGTATGGAAATTAATTGATGTTATTAAATAACATTATACTATTCAAAATGAGGTCAACGGAGGTCAATTTTCACAAGCAATAGAAATTTTAGTTCTAAATATTTAGGAATTTAGTATTAAGAACAAGAAAATAACCTGATGTGGCCAGTACAAGATCTCCCGCCATACTTACTTTATTCTTTTTAGTTATTATACAAATATAAATATTAATATAATGGGTACTACTACTACTACTACTTACTAATATATTTTAGTCATTTTATTTAAACTGCAGAATATAATATACTGTCATGTCATAATCATTTAAATTTTACGTAGTAACAAATGTTAAACGATCATGGACTATACCAAAATACTAAATTATAATTATACCTACACTTTAATTATACTTAAAAATTATACCAGATACAGACAAATTTATAAAATACCGATTGTAGGTAATAATCCCATAATCATAAGAAGATAATGAAGTTAAAAATGAGATTTAATTTAATTGAATATTTTAATTTTACATTCGATTTAATTTTTTTATCATGGCACCAGAGTGTGTTCCATCCAGGAGCGGATATAATAGGATATATAATTATTAATCGTCATATATTTGATTTAAAAAGAATCACTGAGCAAATTATGATCACCATTTTTGGTACAATAATTTTGGTATAATAATGTAAGATGGTTACTATTACCACAGATCTCAGAACTTTTGAGATCTGTGCTATTACTATTGTAGCTGTAGGTATATAAACTATAAAGTGCTCATTAATGATAATTCTATCAATAACAAGGAATAGTCTAGCTTGCAACCAACGAAATTACACTTTTAATAAAAATTTAAATTGTAAAGTCAATGTTTAGTAAATAAATGAATATAACAATGTTCGAAAATCATGACCACCACCGGGGATTGAAATTTTAAATATTTTTAAAATGAAGGTCTTAATACTATATTTCCAACCTGGCCCGGATTCGAACCCAAAACCTCTGTAATGTTTCATGTAATATAATATTTGGTTTCATTCATTTGTATTTGCTGTGGATAGACAGTCGTGATTCGTTAAACACATTCATGCTGAGAAGCATATATAATTTATTCCCTCTTAACCTATTCTCCATTTATAAATCAAGAAATATCTACCTACCTCTAGTAGTAGTAGTCAAAATTGTAACAAAATATTACTCAAATCACCCTATTAAAAACGTTTCACTTTAACAATGTAACAAATTTTTACAGCCCATAAACGCGCATCGCTCATTTCGCATAGCAATGACTTGACAATTCTCACCTGAATCTCTCCACTCCTCTATGCCGTAGTCCGTGATGACTTGGTTCTCGGAGGGCGCACCGCTCGCCCCCGCGCCCGTCTCGGGGCTGGGGAAGCGGTCGCGGTTCTGCTTCCCGCGTCCTCGACCACGACCGCGCTCTGCAACAACACAGAGAAGTAGAGAGTGTTGTATGAAGAGTGGAAATGTTTACGAAATTGTGCAGATTTAATGAACGGTGAAAACGAGGGAAACAAATTATAATTATGACTATATTGTTACCAATTTATGTCACTAAACGACTAAACCGGGATTAAGTGTAAATCCTAGTGTAAGACATTTAAAGAATGTACCTATTATACACAAGTTATGTTTATGTAAGATGTTGTTAGAACTACTATACCAACTGGGGTTGTGACGGATGATTCATCATAACTTGCTATTTTAAAATGCAGGCTGTAGGGTATGGGGCGCCGTTTGTTCCATTTATAAAACGTAAATAAATAAACTTATTTCTGTGATAATAAAAATATTATTAGCGATAAAATGTTTTCTCACAAAATATTTTCTGAAAAATAAATTTCTGATAAAAGTTTTTCTGATAAAAGTTTTTCTGATAAAAGTTTTTCTGATAAAAGTTTTTCTGATAAAAGTTTTTCTGATAAAAGTTTTTCTGATAAAAGTTTTTCTGATAAAAGTTTTTCTGATAAAAGTTTTTCTGATAAAAGTTTTTCTGATAAATGTTTTTCTGATAAAAGTTTTTCTGATAAAAGTTTCTCTGATAAAAGTTTTTCTGATAAAAGTTTTTCTGATAAAAGTTTCTCTGATAAAAGTTACACATTACAAATTTAGACGAGAGATGGCGCTGCATGTAACGTTTTACTTACATAACTACATTTGGCAACGTTGCCCCCCGTCGCCCCAACCAAGGTGTTCGCGTTGGCCCGCGAGGCGTCCACGCCCAGTTCATGCCTATGCTGTTTTATGCCTATGCCACACCGGTCGAGGAGCATCGAGTAACTCCTCGATGAAACGATAGAACGCACCCCGTCCTCGACGAAAAATAGGGGCGCCGCTATTTTCATCGAGTTGTTCCTCGATGAAACGAATGTATCTCATTTCAGACGTATCTTTTGTACCTATTTGATTTCGCGCAAAACTTTGATGTATTTGTCACCGATGAAATAGAAATCCATCGCGGACAGGTGCGTTCTTTCGTTATGTAGTTATGTAAGTAAAACGTTATGTAGTTATGTAAGTAAAACCTTATGTAGTTATGTAAGTAAAACGTTACATGCAGCGCCATCTCTCGTCTAAATCTGTAATGTGTAACTTTTATCAGAAAAACTTTTATCAGAGAAACTTTTATCAGAGAAACTTTTATCAGAAAAACTTTTATCAGAAAAACTTTTATCAGAAAAACATTTATCAGAAAAACTTTTATCAGAAAAACTTTTATCAGAAAAACTTTTATCAGAAAAACTTTTATCAGAAAAACTTTTATCAGAAAAACATTTATCAGAAAAACTTTTATCAGAAAAACATTTATCATAAAAACTTTTATCAGAAAAACATTTATCAGAAAAACTTTTATCAGAAAATATTTTCTGAGAAAACATTTTATCGCTAAAAATATTTTTATTATCACAGAAATAAGTTTATTTATCTACGTTTTATAAATGGAACAAACGGCGCCCCATAGTAGGGATCGTAGTTGGAAGAGAGTGATCTCATTCGACAGGTGCACTTTTAAAGTTTTGTTCCAAACCCGGTCAGTCGCCATCATGCGTTGGAGCACGGAGCAGCGTGTGTTTTCTGTTGAGTCGTACCTACTTTTCCAATGGATGTTCTGTGATCGCAAACCAGCGTGACTTTCGAAGGCGATTCAATGCCCGTTTGCCCAATTTGGCTGCTTGTGATTTATTTTTTGTGGGGTTTTTTGAAATCCCGCGTTTACATCAACCGTCCAAGAACCCTAGAAGACCTGAAGGCCATCATCCGGGCCGCAATTGTCAACATACCCGCTGCCATGCTGGAAAGGGTTATGACAAACGCCAGAAATCGGCTTATTCAGTGTATAGACAATGGGGGGCGTCACCTACCTGATATGATTTTGAAAACTGGGTGAAACAAAACTTTAGATATGTACCTACATTATAAAATAAAAATAAAAAGTTTCTGATTCATAAAATGGGCATTATTGCGTTTCGAAGTAAGTAAGTTACGATGAATCACCTTGTATTATTGAGTAATGAGTAGTCAGTATATCTGGTGTTGTCGCACGAGTCAGCAATAAAACATTATAAAGTATGCAAATTTAATGAATGGTTAAAGCGAGGGAAACAAAATTATAATTATGAGTTTACCAGTTACCAATTTATAAATACATATTAGACCAATTTATGTCACTAAACGACTAAACCGGGATTAAGTGTAAATCCTGATGTAAGATATTTAAAGAATGTATTATAAATAAGTTATGTTTATGTAACTATGTAAGATGTAATTTTTAGAACTACTATACTAACTGGGGTTGTAGTGTTAAGTAGTCAGTATATCTGTTGTCGCACGAGTCAGTAATCAGTAGTCAGTAAAGCATTATAAAGTACGTTCGTGTATTTCGTGTTTTCCGCGATCAATGTACCTGAGTATCTTATAGTCCAGGAAAATTCCGTAAAATAACCAAAAATGTAGAAGACTTGAAAATTTACAGAGTTATAGAAAATTGTAGTTTTCCAAATTCCGATGAGTTCCGAGCAGCAGAAAGTGTGCTCGAGCCGCCATATTGAAAAAAAAAGATTTGTCAAAAAAAATCGGTAACAGTATATTTTACGATAAATATTGTTATTATAATATTTTTATAAAATTCCCTACAAAAAGATGCTATAACTTTTTACATAGAAGTAACAGTTTACGAGAAAAACGAGAAAATATATTTTGGTAGTACGAAGTTAATAAAGTCATGCTTTAACTTTGTTTCTTGACACAAAAACGGCAGCTGTAACTTGCGAATAGATCAAAATATCGAAATTTGGTCTCAAGCATTACCTGTTTCCAATTTAACTATAGGAGTATGTTTTTATAATTTTATAAGATAAAAAAACGGAAAACTGACACACCCTTAATAAATATTTTAATTGAAGCTTTGTATAGTATTTAGATCTAGGTACTTAAATATACAACATACGAGTAATTCTGTGAAATTCTGTTGTAGATTTTTTCTTTTTCTTACATTATCAGTCAACATAATACCTGGTAAGGAATAATGTATTCACACCCTAGAGAACCATAACAGCAACTACAAAAACCAAAATAATCCAACTGGGAAATATCTGGTATCTTGATAGGTCAGTTTAGTCACCCCTAAGCGTAGGCATTAAATAAAATGTTGTGGGGAGATTCAGGGCTCGGAGTTATTGGAGATCAGATAAATAGAAAATGTGTTCGCCTACGGTTAAAGTGAAAAGTATTTTAATAGTTCGATAAGTTTATCTGGAAATAATCGGCGATCGGCTTTATTCTGTAACTCAGTTGGTTTTTGGCAACATTTTGACCCCCAAACATAACAAGTTTATACTTTTACTATTATACTTTATCTTCCAATATGTTGGTGCGTTTATTATTAAAATAAATTAAAATTATTAAAAACTATTCAAAAATCAAACAAATGTTGCTACACACAATTCTATACTGGTGATTTACTAAGATACTCTACGATTTGACACTGGACACTGATATACTGTAAATAAAAGCTAGCCTTAGAAATACATGTACTTACATCTAAAGGTACCTAACTGATTAAATAAACCAGGCCTTACAGACTGTGGTGAATTTGTTCGGGTTTTTAATTTATCTTAGAGGAAGGATTTTATTATTCACAAGAAAATTGTAAATTATCTGGTTGTTAGTTTTCACATAATAGTTATTTTTGTGTATTAAGGAGCGTAAAGTGACTCTTTGTTACTCGCGCACGGTAATTGCTGCGCGAGCCGAAGGCGAGGAACAAAGACACTTTACGGTCGTAATACACACATAATTTTATCTAGGACTAAAATTATTTGTTATAATAAATTCAGTTAGTTCAATCTGCATTCAATCAATTTATGTATTATTCGTAACCATGACGATACTACCAATAATATCGAAATAAAGAAATAAAAAAAATTGTTTTATTCTGTCATTTTCTTTTATTTTCTGTAATCAAAAAGTACTTTATTGCGCGTTGTCATAGGAGACGCGCAATAAAATGTTTTTTTGCTTGGTCCTCAGTAACAATCAACTTTACGTTGACTTGAAAGCATAAATATAAACTTTTCATAGTAGTCGTAAATTAATAAGTTTATCTACGACTACTATGAAAAGTTTATATTTTTTATACTTTCAATTGTCAACGTAAAGTGGACTGAGGACCAAGCAAAAAACATTTTATTACGCGTCTCATATGACAACGCGTAATAAAGTACTTTTTGATTACATAAAAGAAAATGACATAATCAAAATTTTTTTAAATTTATTTATTTCGATATTATTGGTATCGTCATGGTTACGAATAAAATATAAATTGATTGAACGCAGATTGAACTAACTGAATACTATTATTATTATTATAACAAATAATTTTAGTCGTAGATAAAATTATGTGTGTATTACTAGCGTAAAGTTTCTTTGTTCCTCTTGCATTATTGCATCTCTCGCCTTCGGCTCGCGCTGCAATTACCGTGCGCGAGTAACAAAGAGTCACTTTACGCTCTTAATACATAAATAACTATTTTGGCGTTTCTTTATTTTTTTCTAAAATGCAGATATGAAGTCTTGCACTTTCACCGCCGAAATGTAACAATAACTGGCCACGGTCTGAATATTCTTGTAATATAAGGTTCCTTTTCGGAACAAATTCTCTTGGAACGACTTGCACTTGACACTCTTCACTCGTTACCCTTTAGTCCCAACAACAACGCTCGCAATGCGCATCGCTCGGCAAAAAGACGAGGCCTGTCACCGTCCTGCGACGCTACCGACGAGCGACGTCGGGACGTTATCGTCCTTCCTGCCTCTGCCGAGCACTTGACATCATCGTTTATTGTTGAACGGTGCTTTACGAAATGACAGGGATGTTTGCTGGAGTGTTGCCTACGCGTTCGCGACTCAAATCAACGGCTTGTTTGTTCATTGAATACACAAAAAACCTAGTGGTGCGATTATAAATATAGAGAAACATGAATTGAAATACAGATGTACAAAATATGTCAGGAATAGGTACCATTGAGAATAAAAAAAAATATATCTTAGTACTACTTTATTGTGATCTATAATCCATACTTATAACTATTGCAAGACGAAATGGAAAAGAAAATTGTATTTCTGTAATCTAAACTACTTTAGTGTTGAGCTGCAGGACAAAGATAAAAATAAATTGAATTTAAAGTATATAATGTTAAATAAGAACCGGGAAAACATCTCTTGTATCTAGAACTGTTATATCTAATGAATATACTTTTAAAAGGTATGAAAGATATACAGGGTGTTTCTGTACGTATGAATCAAACTTTAAGGGTATATAATCTACTAATAACGGAACAAAAATAATTTTTCAAAAATTCGTAAAATTAAGGGTGGTGTACTTTAAGAAAACATGTTGAGTGCCACTGGATTCATAGCTGTTTGTGTTGTTTTTTAATTAAATTTGTTCATTACACACAGTGCCGTAGCTACCGAAGGGCCAGCCGGTGCCGGGCACCAGGACCCCCAGGCTCAGGGGGCCCTCGTATCCTGACCACAAAACCTTGTATTGAACTAGCTAAAAATATTAAAACTTTATTGCAACAAAAATCTTGTATGAAAAACTTTATATTATTTTCAATTTAATTTTTTTTTCTGTAAAATATTACTTGAAAAAATAATTAGTAAGTATTCAAGTTCTTGTATACACAAGAAAAATAATATTTTTATTTGAGAAACGCTATTCTTTAGTACATTATTATAGTATTGGTTTGCTACCGCCATCTATCGATCGTGTCAAACTACAATCGATATAAAATGTTTGTCGGGGATTCCACAACGATGTTTTGTAGCATAGCATTCAGTAGTGCGTACACTGGAACACTTAAAATATTTGTATTTTTTGTATGACTATGAAGAGAGGAAAGTGGGAAGCAAAATGTAATTTTTAATTTCCTATGTTTCTTCAATCAAAAAGTGTTAGGGTGGGTTTATGCTCAAAAATTTAAGAATAAGGTATAACAATAAGTATAATTTTAAGAATATTTTTAATTTAACCGAAGTGATACTTTATTATATTTATTAATCTGATGTTGTTGTGACTTTGACAATTGACATTTATGTTTCCATATGAAAATATGTATCCATACCCGCAAAATCGATAAGATTTCGGACTACTTTCTTTTATGTTATGCAAAAAAATTGACATGTCTGTCTGAAATAAGTATTAAGGCGTAAAGTTTTTGAGCATAAACCCACCTTTATTCATCATTAAAAATTTAATAGGTACTTAACCTTGAACTATAAAAAAATTTCGACTGCGGCGCATTTTTCATACTTTTCTTGAAAAATTATCCTCACTTTGAATATCACCTGAATCTGGGCTTGGGCCCCCGAAATTATTTTGCCCCAGGGCCCATAGACACATAGCTACGCCACTGAAAGTAGCCGTTTTTTGATACATAGTTTAAGAATACCGTGGTGCGACTGGAGAGATTGAAAGTAGGTATTCGTCAAATTAAATATTATGCTTTGCTAGAATTAATAATAATTGATTGATATACATAATCTAGATACATTACCTACAGTATTGCAGTATATAAATAGAAAACAGTTAGGTACATTTCCGGAAGCGTTGTGATGAATTTGCTATGTTTGTATTTTCCTATTACAAATGACAAATTAGAATTCCTGTGTGTTGGTCATGCAAGGTCATTCATAATTATGATAAATTATAACATACTGTATGAGTACGATTTTGTCATTGCGTAGTAGTAGCGAAGCATTATTTTGCTAACTAGGTAATTTCATTGAGCATGATCAATACGTTAACTAAATACTAAATATGAATTATGGGATCAGAGCACCGTGAAATAAAATAATATGTTTCATATACAAACAATGCAACAATATTTCTGCCACTACTTTATTGATTATTCATATAATCATATGCAAAACTCACAATTATTGTTAATTCCGAAATTTAAACTGGGTAACTAAATTTCATTTTGTAAAATACTTACTTTGATGTCAGTGCCTTGTGTAATATGAAATGCGAATTGAAGTTATTTCTTTTATGTCAAGTTGTCATGTTTTTTCAACAAAACTGTGATATCTCTCAAAATGTGCAAAATAATTTTCCAGCAGCACGTCGTGACAACGGGTCATGTATTTCGTTGGCCTTAAATCTCATTGCCCATCGAATTATTGAGATTTCGTAGAACTCAAATGCAAAACCTTCAGGGCCTACAGATCTGGGACACTGGGACTCGGTTGTCACGTGGCTGCTCGCTTTCAGTATTCAAATAAACAAAATCTCATATTCTAACTACTATTCTCATTTAATTGGAAAAGTGGGGTTACTTCACTCGGCTGCGCCTCGTATTGTAAACTTCCCCACTCACTCATAAAATGTCACTTCTAACACTTATATCATTAATAACTATAATAAATATATTTCAATAATTAGTTGCTTGAAAACAAACAGGCTACGTCAATTACGCCAGTTATTCTATTTGTCAAACGTGTGTCATGTGCAATATTTATACTAGTACACACAGTAGTGTCTAAGAAAGTTGTGTATGGTGACAACACCAGATTTTTTTATGAGCAATGCTAAGTACCTCTCCTTATTATGGTTGTTATGAATTTAATTTAATAAAAAAACATACCTGCACAAATTAATTACAAACCAAAATTTAAAATGCACCGAAATTGAAAAAATTATTATCATCCACAAATGATTTAAAATTCATTTACCTGAAACTAAACTTTTTATCTACTTCAATTTAACAAATGCGGCACTCAATAATTTTATTTTCCACTTGGATACGATCACATTTAACCGCAACCAATTTGTTCGCACACCAATATCAAATTATATCATTGGACTAGGGCTGTTTACTCCATGTTGTGACATACTCGTAATAAAACAGCGTTATAAAATTCCCTGTACATGGGGAAGCGCCGAGAACGATTTTCCTGTGCCATTTTTCGTGTTACTTTACGCGGTCATGTTTCATATGATCGTTTGTGGTGACATATCACAAGAACCGAGACAAGAACCAAGTGCCACGAGATCAACTGGGGCAGGAGTAGAAATTTTTCCGAATGAAACTGATGACGGACGAATGTGCACATAAAATATATGTATCCTTTTAGTCCCTTGACAGCTAAATCGATCGCAGAATTAACAGTTCTATTCGAAGAGCAAATGTCTACATGTGTATCAGAGTAATGGAATTGTATACAACGTAAGTTGTTGTTTTTACCTCTCGCCTAGAGAGGTATAGGGATCGTGAAAAAATTCGATGTTGAGATTTTTGTCAATAAGCACGTTTTAGCACCTTTAGAACCTATTTTGACTATTTTCACGATGATGTCTGTGTGTGTGTGTGTGTGTGTGTGTGTCTGTGTGTATGTATGAAAGTCTGTATGTGCGCCTACTATAGTCTTTCGTTCCGGTCCATTATCTCAAATTCTACTGAACAAAAAATTCTAATATTTTGCATTATACATTTGTATATCCTAATGAAGAGCTGAAAAGATTTTGGTAAAAATCTGCTAACCGGAAATTGTACTTTTCTTAAAGAACTATAACATTTTTTCAAAAATCGTATAAAATAATGCGATTGTTATCATTTGGCGTACGCCACATGAAAGAAGAAATTACATTATACAATATTTAATTTTAATTTGTGCTATATATTTTCCCAATAAAGAAATATTAATTTTTTAATATATAATTTTACCTACCACGATTTGTTAATCACAAAATTGAAAACAAAAATAAAATTGTCAATGTGACAGATAAACAGATGTCTGTGGCAAGGACGTTTGTCTGTGTTTAGATATAGTATACCACAATATTAGGAACTTTACTGATATTATGTATAGAATAATGCATTTTAAAATAATATAATGTATGATTATTTTATATTATTATATCAAATATTATACAGTGTTGTTGTTGTATTTTATTTAAATTAAAGTTTAATATTTGGTTAAATACGAGGTTAAATAATAATACTTCAATGTCAAGGCGGGAGGTCTTGTAACGGCCACGTCAGATTTTTTAATAGTGCAAAGTACTGCCGGGCTGCAGCTGGCCACATCAGATTTTTTTAGTTGTCATATTGATGTTTTTTACCTCTCGCCTAGAGAGGTATAGGGATCGTGAAAAAATTCGATGTCGAGATTTTTGTCAATAAGCACGTTTTAGCACCTTTAGAACCTATTTTGACTATTTTCACGATGATGTCTGTGTGTGTGTCTGTGTGTGTGTCTGTGTGTGTGTCTGTGTGTGTGTCTGTGTGTGTGTATGTGCGCCTACTATGTTCTTTCGTTCTGATTCATTATATCAAATTCTACTGAACAGAAAATTCTAATATTTTGCATTATACATTTATACATGTTAAAGAAGAGCTGAAAAGATTTTGGTAAAAATCTGTCAACCGAAAATGGTACGTTTCTTGAAGCACAATAACATTTTTGCAAAAATCGTATAAAATAATGCGATTGTTACCATTTGGCATACAACACATGAAAGAAGAAATTACATTGTACAATATTTCACTTTACTTTGTGCTATATATTTTACCAATAAAGAAATATTAATTTTTTAAATATATAATTTTACCTACCACGATTTGTGAATCACAAAATAGAAAAAAAATTGAAAACAAAAATAAAATTGTCAATGTGACAGATAAACAGATGTCTATAGCAAGAAGGTTTCTCTGTGGTGTAGGGCATGTGTGGAATGTGGTGTACAGTTTTTGAAATGTTAGATATAGTATAGGTAATATTAATTGGACATAATGTTATGTAAATACGGTATTTATAAAATAATATTATCTATTAAACAAAGAGCTGATTAGATTTGTGAAATATATAATTTATAACCTTTATAATTTCATTAGGAAGTTGAGAGTAATTCTCCAGAGTTACTATCGACAGTTACTCTCAGTTGCGAGATTTTACTCTTAGATGGTAATCTCAAGAACCGTATCCACTGTTGAATTGTATCTGTGCTCTCGAGAGTGAGTTTAAAAACCTAGCAAACACCTAACAAATAACTATAATTTTTCATTATTTTATATTATTATATCAAATATTATACGGTGTTGTTGTATTTTATTTAAATTAAAGCTTAATATTTGGTTAAATCCGAGGTTAAATAATAATACTTCAATGTCAAGGCGAGAGGTATTGTAACGGCCACGTCAGATTTTTTTATTTTTCAAAATCATTAATGACAACTAAAAAAAATCTTATGTGGCCAGCACAAGACCTTCCTACTCAAGATACCCTACTCTTTTAATTGCAGTTTAATAATAGTTATCTATTATATAATTTTAAAAAGTGTAGATGAATCTCTTCGTACAAGCTGGAAAAAAAATTCCGTTTTTCCCTTTTTCCAACTTTAAAGGCCGATATTTCAAAAACTAAACGAGACATCAAACTCTAGTCTGCAGCATCATATTTCTAACACTTAAATTAACCTATAAACAAATTTTCAGAATTTTGAAATTTTTGAAATTTTTGGACCACCCAAAAACCAACCACCCTCGATTTCTCAAAAATGGTTCAATATATCGACTTAATTTATTCACCAATGAATTCCTCGCGCCGAATTTGTATATTATGTGTACCAATTTTCAGCTCAAAATTCCGACGTGTACAAGATCTATCACGGTTTCCCCATGTTTGATGATTTCTTAAGGGGTACCTCTTACGATTTTTTCTAAAACCGACAATGTTAGGTAAATATGCATATAGATTTATACGAGTAAAATGTGTACGAAAGAGATAACTTATTTTGTGAATGTGGTGGATAGAAATTAGAAAACTGATAATACAATATATATATATATATATATATATATATATATATATATATATATATATAACCTTCAGTACATATACAGTGATTGTCAATTGCAACATTTGAACATTTGAAAACATTTCACACCAGACAAAATATTTTTACTTAATAATTTGCTAAGTTGCTCATAAGGATATGCAGTGGCTAGCAGTACGAGTCTAGCTCCCTTTGTCCACAATGTCATACAATATTAACAAAAACAGCCAGACGGAGACAAGCGATCTCGTCTCGGTGGTAGTGTTTCCGTTTCATTTGCGAGAATGTAGTGTTCATTTGCATTTCGGCTTACCTTTATTTTTGGTGATTGCCGTCGCCGATGGAACGGTCGTCGTTCGCACCGTTGTCGGCGCCGGTATCTCTGGAATTGCAACGCGGAACAACGCCGAATTAAATAAAGAAAGAACAGTCCGCAGTCCGGAAGAAATGGAACTCTGGAGAATTTGGTTTTCCCTCCGATTTAACTGTTAGAATAACTACATCTCCTTCATTTATATTACGGTTGCTAAAACCCTCGAGATACTGCATATTCATAGCCGCCAATTCTATGTCATTTAGTCCAAGATTGCATGGACCTTGGAAGGAGACTGACGTTGCGAGCTACGACTTCTAAAGGCAAGCTTCATCAGAATTTTGATAAAATTAAAAAGCTTTTTTGAATTAAGTGACAGCAAATTAAAATAAACGAGTATCTTCTTTACGTTAAATTACCAGTACAGTTTTATGTAGGTACTTCTTTCTCTTCAACAACGTTTCTCTTTTGAAAACATTATAATAATTCAGTCAACTTTTGATGTTGATTTGTTTCTACTGTACCTACCACTGTTCAATATACCCAGAACTTTAAACAACGTTTTTTGAACAAAGCTATTTAATATTAAAATAAATATTTTTAATTAGAAACATAATGTGTAAAGCCCGGTGCACACGGAGCTTGTTTGCCTGTTGGATTGCTTGCTGGGAGCCGTGAGCAGGGAACTGTGCTGGAAAATGACGTCACTGCAGGCTTTGATGCTGGCTGCCTTGCTAGATTTCGGTGATAGACCGCGTGCTATTTTCTTTGCAAGTTTTCATGCTGGCTGAGGCCTTGTATGCGTCAATAAGCGTATTTATTTCTTCATTTGACCATTTCAATTTACTTTGGCACTATTTTGCTGAGATGATTTACACACAAAAGAAACAGTGACAACTGTCACTGTCACCACTATCATATGTTTTCAACTACATGTCACTTTTCACGCTTCTGATTGGCGTCAGGCCTCAGTCAGCATGAAAGCTTGCAAAGAAAATAGCACGCGGTCTATCACCGAAATCTAGCAAGGCAGCCAGCATCAAAGCCCGCAATGACGTCATTTTCCAGCACAATTCCCAGCCTAGCTGCCATCACGGCTCCCAGCAAGCGATCCAGCAGGGAAACAAGCTCCGTGTGCACCGGGCTTAACTTCGCCAATGTAATCAAAATATTAAAAAAAATTATCTTTAAGCCTTTAAGGTAATTGTTTAGTTTCCCGATGCTAGAGGTACAAATAATTTCCTTTAATTGCACATAACTTAGGGACCATTCTCATAATACATAATACGTTACGCGATTTTTAGAAATTTTAGACTCTCCCCCCCATCCTTGTTACATTATTTCACACTTAGTCAGCCCCCTCCCCCCTTTCTTCCAAAGAAATTAAATTAAATTTTTAAAGTAAATAGGTACATACGCAACTTTAATACAAAATAAACCATTTATTGGTGATTATGTCAATGCACTTTTAAGAAAGGGCAATTATTTTTTACACATATTTCACAAAATTCGAAAAAAAAAATTAAATACAATTTATGCAAAGGAACCACCTCCCTATCTCACATTTCATCACAAATCCTGGACTCCCCTCCTCCTCTCTAACCTGCGTGACATATTATGTGAATGACCCCTTACGAATCATTCAAACATTCAATAATGTTGTACAATAAACTCTTTATTCTGTAAACATTAAATAGTCAACAAAAAGTTTTAATATAATATTACAATTACAATTCATTTTATTTTCCTGCTTGTGTTTCTGCAACTTTGTCATTTATAGACCAGTCATATTAAGATTTACCTGGAAATAATTCCCTAAATGGGGATACTTTGCTTATCTACTATCGGAGTAATAAGTATAGTCAGTCGGATGTAATGATGAATTCCTAACTTAATTGTTTAAAAATAATCAAAAATATTTGACTAAAACTTTATTCTAAAGTATGCAAATTACGATATTGTATAAAATTTCAAATTTTTAAATGTATTTGTGTAGAAATAACAACAATTTATAGCAAAACTGAGCTATGATTTTAACACATTTTTTGAAAATTTTAATTTCAATGACGTCTGTTGTCAATATACTTCATCAAAAAAATGCATATTTTGGTATAGTGTAATCATAAGCTTCGTTAATTTGTTCACATAATTTTTTTTAAATGTTTATATTTTGTTTATAATAATTAAATAATTCGGGCAGCCACAGTAGTTGGGAACGGAGTGGCATAGAAAAAACTGAAATCAAGAATATTCTATAGAAATTCGGCAAAAAGGCAGACGGGCCGCTTAAGTGATAAAGGTATTTTCATTTTTATGATAATAATATAAAGTCAAAACGGCGTTTCATACTCGTCATACATCACTTTTCTCGTTATTTTGTTAAAAAATTAAACCTAAAATATCTTATTTTAGAATTGGTTATTTTAGAATTGGCTCTAGTTTTACTAGTTGATATTCAGTTATGACAACGTTTCGGTCATGATTATGATTGATTCGTAGAAGTGATTACTTCTACAAATATGTAAGTATTTATTTTACATATCAACCATTTATGCTAGGCTCATTTATTTGACCAGACCTGAAGATGGTCATAATCATGACTGAAACGTTGTCATAACTGAATATCAATTAATAAGATTAGAACCATGTTATCCAAAAACTTGAATTAAAAATTCTTTAATTCTTTCCCTAAAATATCTTAATTACTGCAGCAGTAATGTGATACATGTGGCATTGTATTTGAAGTAGCTTTTGGTAAAGAAGTCGTTAAAATACATTATTTACTAGAAGAAGTAGTCAAAAACACTAATAAATATCAACGCAGTCCTTGAATCTTTGCCAAACTCCACAGTATGTAGTGAAAACCAAATTCCCCAATCACTCGCACTCTCCAAGTCCAAACAAACAATCAACAGTTGCAAACTAAAACTAACCTTCAAGTTTAATAACGCCATCTGTCTCTCCTAACGAGTTCTTGGCGACGCACCTGTAGGATCCGAAGTCTGACGCGCTGACGCTGCGGATCTTGAGCATCATGTACTTGTTGTAGCCGTTGTCCATGGACACCGCCTCGTACTTGTCACCTGCGGTACAGTGTTTACACTTAGTTAATTATGAGACAACCGCAACACAACAGCTGAGCCGGCACAGCAATGGCATGGCAGGGGATGTTGATGTTTCATCACACGAAATGTGCACAAGGGATAATGTTTGATTTGAATTGAATTACTAACTAATGGACGTTTTCATTCAATAAATTTAATATTTAGTAGTGATATATATATATATATATATATATATATATATATATATATATATATATATATATATATATATATATATACTCTATATACATACTCTACAGTATGTTTGAAAAAGTGAACACAGAACACACAACTTTATCTCGCATTATATTTATCACACAAATTTTTGTACAGGACAATATTTGCTTAGTGCAAAATTTGTGATTTTATCTATGTGATCAATTTTTTGTACAACTTTCGGTTAAACCGGAAGCGATATAAACTTTTTATTTTTAAATTGCATATATAATTTTTTTTATATATTCGGATTGCATTTTTATTCTCTTTTCAGAAATATCAAGTTTGATAGTTTTGTTGTTATTAGTTTGTTTATAAAATACACACTGGTGGAAAAATAATGAAACACTTGAAATTCGTAAACATTTCTACCATATTTCAAACCGCCATAACTCGGCGTATTTTCAATCGATTTCGATGAATCTTTGCGGGCGAAAATTTTGAAGTGTCTACTTTAAAGTCAAGCATGCGAACTTAAGTGCAACCCCTTCCGCCCCTCTTCTAGCAACCTTGTGAAAAAAAAAGTTTTTAATTTTAAAAATGTCCAACTTTGACAATGTGTACGGAGTTGAAATTTTCTTTGACTTGATCCACTAAAAGGGCACTAAAATTTGTTCAATTCCCTGTACAGGACTCTATGAACGAAGGTCCTACGATGATTTGGCACAAACTTATGGGTGTTTAAAAAGTGCATTTTTAGGTTTTCCGCACATAACTCAGCGAATTTTCAATCAAATTAGACGATTCTGTTGGGAAGAAACCCATTGTGGCTGTACTTTAAGGGGGTAAACTTAAAATTAGGATGATCTCTTTACGTACCCTTCAAAACTAGAACAAAACAAACACGTTTTTTGGTCAAAAACGTCCAACTTTAGTGATGTGTACCGAGTTGGAAAAAATTTGTCGACCACGAGGGCATTGAAATTTGTTCAATTATTCAAAAAACGAAGTTCCTACGACGATTTGCACAAAGTTATGGGCGTTTGTGGTTTTTTGACTCATAAGTCGAAAGTTTTTCGACGAAATTGTTTTTTTTTTCACGAATGAAATTTTCTTTAAACGATGCCACAAATCACAAAACACTCGCTACGCTAGTACATTTTATGCTGGATTTTAAGAGGTAGAAGGGCCTCTTAATGTGATTTTAACACACACTGACTGAAACGGTGAAATTTAATCCTTAAATTACTGATGAAACATCAACCTAGGTATAGTTTTTTTTTCCTATAATTAAATTCGTGTTAGACAAGCTACCACTTTTACAATTCATTAACAAACATATCATTTAAACACAATTCACAGATCGATCGACTCACGGCGTTCGCCTGTGGAAACTGCACGGGAAATAACGAGTTTTTATTAGCATCATGCAATCAGGAGCAGCAAATCAAGAACATGCAATTAAATGCATCAAAGGAAACATGCAAGTGGAGGTTCTACGTAATGCTACGAAACCGGTAATTGAAAATGCACTATGCACTTACATTGCAAGTAGCGCTATGCTACTCCGCGCGGTTTCACATTAGCATAATTATTATGGTAAATTATTTTTGATGTGAGAAATTGATTTAGGTATCATTAACTAATTTTATAGAATAACTATGCATATTTCGATTAAAACTGGGCTGTAAACATGCAATTTCTGCTGTATTTTAATAAAGATGCATAAGTAATTAACTTTTAAAGATACTGTGCTGTAAAATATTACGTTCTTTCCAACACAATGATAATTCCCGTTTGAAGCCTGTTTTACATAATACTTTTTTCGTCTAGATTCATCCTAGCTTTCTCGTTTGATTTCCATCAGAGATTCGTTCGAGTTTCATACTTTATTTCCAAACTATTCGTACACAATCGGAATTCTTCGATTTTTTCCAAAATGGTGCAAGTTAGGCAACTTCAAAATAATAAATAATATTCTTACTTATTCTCACAAGTGACAACTTATGATTTGGAGGTTATAATTTATAATGGAAAAATATTAACACAACTTGAATAACACGTAAGTAGTACAAGTGCAAAACTCAACGTGAACAAATCAAAACAAAATATTAATACTTTTAAAGGTTGGTCAAACTGACTCCAGATTGAAATGCACATGCGTAGACAAATCTAGTATGAATCTCGAATAGAAAAATAGAGCCGGGCGTATATTTCTATACTAGAAAAAAGTATGGAAATCGAACGTAACTCGGATGTGTATTTCTGATTTGCATTATACTAGAAATGGATACGAACTTCTCGGATGAATCTCGAACTAGAATCTAGACGAAAAAAGTATAATGTAAAACGAGATTTACAATTGGACTTTAGTTCCTGTAAAACTTTTAGTCATTATTCGCGATTCAAATTAAGAAATTACTATATGCAGCCCGCATCGCAATGACGTCACGAGAGGGATAAAATTCTTGTCTTTCGTATTTGTATTGCTATCACAAGGTCACAAGGCTGTCTCAAGCTTTCACAGATTACAGATATAGGTTTTATATCGGTTTTATACTAAAAATAATAGTATTTCACCAATAGTTTTTTTCCAAGTAAGTAAATTAGGTTAGGATCCTTATTGTGTACAGATTTACATCCAAATACACAACAATTAACATTAATCTTACTTCTTTTCTTTTTTCCTTCCATATTAATGATTCAATTACTTGAAAACACTTAAAAAAATTATCTGAGAGTTCAATAAGCTCACGAAATATCAGAATCCGCCAATTTTATTCTCTATCGTGACGTCACTTTTTCTAGTTCAAAATTTAGTCGCTTGGTGCGTATCGCTTAGCTTGAATCGCGAATTGCTTAAATAAGTTTTTTCCTACGCCTACCACAGAAATTCGCACTTCAGACATTCACTGCACCCAACTTTTACAAACTCTTTGGCCCTTCCTAAAATATTACCTGGCTACGGCCCTGGTAACCTTCATTATGAATTTTTGTTGTGATATTTTGTATTTAATTTTGCCGTCTTTTAAATTGATGTATAGGTAACAAAAAATATCAAGTCTGGCATTTTATAAAACAAGCTCAAACGTAATTTTCTGTCAGCGGTGTAGATGACATTTTAATGAAATCGCTTTTCTTTCTATATTTACCTTGTTACATTAAAATTCACGGGAGAAATATAATATTATGAGGCAGGAAAATTTCTGGGTTTCAATCATTAATAAATTACCTATATGTTTACTACATCGACGTTTCGATCCGACCTAGGATCATCCTCAGGATATACAATGCAGCCCACTGGGTTTTTACAAAAAATGATATTTTAGTAGAAAAACACGTAAAAATAGATGAAAATAATTTGAAAGTGGGTAATATCATTGTAATATTTTCAAATTTTAGTAAGAGCACAAAACCGTTTAAAAGTAGCACAAACCAAAAACCTATTATAGTACATACATTCATTTGTTCTTGTTGATATTTGTTGATTTATGAGAAAGAAACATTATTAATCTATTTAGATATTTAATTTGGCAAGGTTTTATTTTTATGAGTATAACTACACTGTTTAGAAAATGTGGGTTTTCGGGTTTTTTCAGGTAGATTTTTTCGTACTGGGCATAATCACGACAACCCTGCTGCAATATTGTTATAATTACGGTGTATTATTATTGTTATTATGGTCAAATTTCTTTGTCTGTTTGCTTCCCTTTTTGTGTGTCAACAAAGAAATAATAAAATTAATAAAACAATTCATCGGCAGACTAGTAAACAAAAATACAGCATGCCCTCTATATTCGTTACCTCAAATCTTATAAAACCCAGCATGATTCATTCGTAGAAGAATTTTCTTTTGCATGTGCTAATTTTGGTCTTGGTCTTTCTTATCTTAACTACTACTATTTTATAAAACCATGGTCTTGAACAATAGGATATTAAATCTTTCTTTTTAATCTACTTGTTTGGTATATTTTTGTACATTTTGTTATATCTTAATAATTTGAAAATTTTAAAAAATAGTGAAATCTTTGATTTAGGACTTACGTATCAATTTGTAATAAAAATAAAGTAGTACTTAATACTTGTACTTAAGTATAAATATTTTTTTGTACTTTTTGTACTTGAAAATTTTAGGTAGGTACTAAAATAATATTACTATCATTTCACTATCGTAAATAATATTGAAGTACTTATTAAATACTTAAGTATTTCAATAATCCTCAAATCATGTAAAAAGTAAAAGAACTTAAGTTTATTCAAAACTTTAAGTAATTATATTGTTCAACCTGCGACCAACCATGCAATAAATATTAATTTAAAAAATACTGGTGTTTGAAAAATATTAATTTTTAAGTAGGTACTTTTGACAAGAAGAACTTGGTAATAAGTACTTATGTATTTTGGTTTTGATACTTGCCTAGCTATGCCCGCAACCCGTGAAAAACAGTGGTGTATAGCGTGTAGGTATGTTATACGGAGGTAAAACAAAAATGGCCCTATCTGGGAACGTTACTGCATTAGACACATAAAACTTTGCACGATTTCTTTTTGAAATTGTTGCATTTTCGTTAAAACAAAAATGTTTCATAACAAAGTGGAGCGTAGTCTGTCTTGTTTTCGTTAGTTCGAAATATTTTTAGATATTATAGATTTCTGGTAATACAAAGATAATAAAATAAATCAAGCCATCAAATTTACAAAAAATATATAGGTACAGAAAAGATTACAACAGGTAAACAAATGTTATGTTAAATGTTTTTATGGTATTTCTGCAATCTACTTGTATGTATTTTACAACACGTTTTCTGAGCTAGTGTGTGAGTGGTTCATTACGAGTTTATGGAGTCAGTACATGTAATTCAGAATTAGTTACTAATTAATTTGTGCACTACAATTATCTAAATATTAGTTAACAGAGGTATAATTTATATTATCACTCGAATTTAGATAATGTATGTAAATATTCACAATTGAGTTTATGTGTACATAGCAAGTATTTTGAACATGCTTTGTATTATACCCTTAAAAGTTAGCAGAGCCGTAGCCAAGGGTACAGGGGAGGTTGGAAAAGCTCGGTCTGTAAAAAATTTCGCCTTTCCTGGAGCTTAAAAGTTGATTTCTACCTACTTCATCATTTCACAAATAAAATTTTTAACAATTAATAAAACTTTTATATTATTTATTCGCAAAATAATATCGATGTTATGCGAATGCGAATAAGGTTTTAGTGTAAATGTGTCATTAAAGTTTACATCAATATTAAACACTTCTTACAAATACAATTAAAATCATAAAATTATACCTAATTTAGAAAAAATATCGCCAATTACCTAACATGCTACTTAACCTCAAATTACAGCTGTCATTCAGAACAAAGTCTGAAGAATAGGTAAAATGATATATTTTATTTATATGCATGATGGCTGAAAGAATACGTAATGTTGAACAAATTTCAGTATTTTGATGTTAGCAATAAATTAATAAAAAACAATTACTTATAATAAATTTGAGATCATAGAAATTTGTAGAATAAATAGAAAGAATAAATGATTTTTTTAAAATGATTTTCTAAGTTTGCTCCTCCCACCTTGGATTTTGCGTTAACAGCGCCCATCATGTAAAGTATGCTATAAATATAGTTAAATTGTATTTACACACACAATCAATAAATTATAATGAACAAATGTTAAAATCAATACCCTTGAAATATGTTTACATATTATAAACAAAATCGCTTAGCGTCCATACCATACAACAACATGCAAATCTCTCCACAAGCGCACCGTTGTTTAAGTACAAAATTTCACCACTAGGTTCACATTCATATCGAAATATCCCAATATCGCCGTGTGCGCACAGCCTAAAACAGTCAACTTCAGTCAGTCGGCTTCTTTCGGAATTTGCGTCATTCGGTTTTGGTTTTCCAAGAAATGCATTTTCAAGTTTTGCATTTTCGGTCAAAATATTTTCGGAATTAAAATTCATTTATTATTGCATTATTAAATTGGTATATTCATTCATCCTCTGCTTCGAAGAATGAACAAATACAATCATAAGAAGTATTTTTATTTAAACAATTTCTTTTTATACAGAGTTTTTCTGTACTTATGGATCAAACTTTAAGGGTATATGTAACACGTTCTACTGATAACGGTACAAAAAGAATTTTTCTAAAATTCGCAAAATTAAGGGTGGTTTACTTAGGAAACATGTTGAGTGTGCCACTGGTTTCATAACTGTTTGTGTTGTTTTATTCAAATATTAACAATGCACGTAATTACCTAATCCATCGCTAATATTGTGTAATGAACAAATTTAATTATCTGTTTTTTTCACAGTAATGAAACCAGTGGCACTCAACATATTTTCTTTAAGTAAACCATCTTTAATTTTACGAATTTTTGAAAAATTATTTTTGTTCCGTTATCAGTAGAACGTGTTACATATACCCTTAAAGTTAGATCCATAAGTACAGAAACACTCTGTATAGGTACTTACTGAATCAATTACTGTTTATTCAACAAAGTGAAATGATTATTTGCGGACAGTAATTTGAATATTTTCCCGCACACGACAGTCATACAGTATTGTTCACGTAGTCTACGCGACGTACATTACGTGTAATTTTACGCGTAGACAAACACGTAATCTACGCATGCAGTATCTGTGTAAACAATAAAATAGTGTAGACAATGTAGACAAAGAACAAATCTCACTAAAACCGAATAAAATTATAGGTTAGATTTTCTGACAATTGAATTATTTACATACTTTACGCAAAGTCTACATTGTCTACATTTTACATAGTTTACGCAAACTTAACGTGTAGACGTAAAAAATAATACTTTACGCGTGGATGAACAACCCTGTAGTCATGCAACAGTAACATTCTAACATTTTATTTCTACATTTACTCTTTTCGATTAATTAACTATGTAATTTAAATTTAAGCAAAATACTTTCTATTTGTTAGTTGTCTTCTGGTTTAAAAATACAGAAATCATCTCTTTATTAAAAAGTGTGGTGACTTGTATGTCGCGACATATTTATAAAAAATGCAATAGTTCCCCTGGTGACATTTTAGATCCTTTTACTCGGAAATCCTTCCAGAGCCGGACGCGTTGGGATGTTTCGTTCGTTAATTAATAATGGACCAAATTGATTCAGCGACGCGCTGTCGGCGTGAGCCGTGCCGTGTCGTGTACACGTCGACGCTGCCGTCACGACGCCTCTGCCGAGTGGACTTGCATGTTTCGAGATGGGTCCTTGATTAATCAATACCGAAATTGTTATTAGCCCGAGTCGTTAATCACAACTGACGTCCTCTTCTCTTACGTACGTACGACGAGCGCGATTGCGCTTGTTTTTATTACACTGCTACCCAGATCCGCGACTTTTTAGTTAGATATGAGATTGATGAGGAACTATGCACAATCTGACAACCACATTGTTTTGCTTTTTGTAGCAAATCTATGTTATAGTTTTTAAACATGCAGAAAATGCACCACTGACAAAGGCAGATAAAGACGGCGGTCGAAACCATTTTTAGATAAAAGTCTTTTTGTACTTCTACTATACGAGTAGACCATATTAATTATTTTAGCGCCTCTACCGGCTGATTTATGAAATAACAAAACGCGTGCCAGGATGCCAACTGTTTCTTATTTTTATAAATAAGTTGGCAATGATCGGCATTCAGTGTTAAAATTTTTAATTTTTAAATTCTAAAACATGATTTGAAACACAATATATGTAACTAAATATATTGATTAAAATTATATGACACTACATCAACAGAAAAACACACTTTTAAGTTATCTGTCACTCGAGTTGTCGGGATTCCGCTAAAAAAATTCAAATTTTCATAATTATTTTCACATAATAAACTAATGATCATGTATATTAAACACGGGCGGAATTCGATACTTCGTAATTAAATATAACTTATATTTAAAAACGGTCGTGTGATTCTGTCTATGCATGAATTACTATTTTACTTTAAAGATTCTCTTTTTCCTTGTATTTTTTTCAATTTAAATGTATTTGACCTTGACAAAAAATTATTGCCTATGTCGCATTTTTCTTTCCCAGTTATCTACCTATTAATAATTTAACATTTCCAAAATTTCAGCCTTCCCTAAAAAAATTCCTCGGTGCGCTAGTGGATCTAATTATACGTAAGTATTTCTCTTTCTATACACTTCACCCAAATACATGAAACTTACACTACAGCACTACACTACTACTGCACCCAAAAATAAAATTGAAAGTTTTGATAAGAAATAAATTGCATGATGTAACACATTATTATGTATGTATTTATAGTTTATTTAGCCATATTTAAAATTTACTATTACTGTAATGATTGGTATAGGTATTAAAAAATTAAAAAAATTATTTCAGCATAGGTACCACTACCTGAGATAATCATGTCGCCTTTCTCGGTGGTCCAGTAATTGATGGACGTGGGGTAGGCTTCAGTGTGGCACTCTAAAGCCACATCTTGGCCGATGTAGGCGCCCTCTAGTTGATTTGGGATTGTCAACATTGGAGGAACTATACAAAGAAATAAAACATTTATGAATCTTCAATAGACCAACTAAATGTATGTATTGTATGTATTATCATTTCGCGATTTAAACCTCTTTTTGGTTTGTATCCCTAGGGTGACTTGATGGCACACATACAGTATACTTTGCCACGGAGTTTTTTTTTTACTTTACTGCCATATGTGTTGCCAGTCGACCCGGCGCAAGCCCAATTATTGTTTTTCGATTCGACCCGATCTAATGTTTTGATACTTAGAATCTTACAATACATAAAACTTAAAGTTTGCTGTAGTTTATCAAATTTGCATCTGACATTCAAAAGAATCTGTGATATTTGAAGAAACAAAATATTTTCTCTATCCGCATCTGCGAACTGCGAGTGTCAACATCATAGCGTAGCTATTTGAAATTCAAACTAGAAACCTATAAAGTGCGATGTATGCATATTTCGAAGAAAGTATACAGTTTTACTACTCAAGATAAAATATGCAACAGTTGAACAGTTACAACATCTATGCCGTTTTTATTGGCTTATTTTCATACTTTATTTCACCAAAAACAATTACATTAATGCCACATTCTACACTTACAACTTTCCCGTAACAATGTTGCGAGAGAAACATTTTCATAACTTTTTTAGCAACAAAAAGAATTGACAATTCCCTACGTGGAGAAAAATTATATTTTAACAGCAAACATCTTTATCTCTATAAGTCTTGGGGAACTAAAAAGTAAATATGAGAATATGCAACAATCCTGACTATTATGACACATTAATTTTAATTTCTAGTACCTACGTAAAATTTTTACAAAGTGGTAGGTACATTATTTGGAATTTTAAATAATAATTTGATGTGTAGGTATAGCTTGTACAAAACTATATCGTTATTGCTTTGACTTACTAAGCTTGGGGAATGCCGCGCACAGAAGGGTAGGACTTGCAAAATTTGAAATTCACTAGGGATTTTCATTTCAAATAATTAGACATTTGATATTTTAAATTATCTACTTATTATTAATGAATTCCGAAAATCAAATAATGAATTTGATCTTTGCGTCAAATTAGGAAAAAAAACAAGATTATTGATAGTATTAAGATTTTAAAATAAAATAAAATTGGAAAATATATAATACGTACCTGTTCTTTTAACGTCATAAATCAAGCTTAAATCCGCTTAAATCATTACCAATAGGCCTGGTGTGAGGGCCTAACGATATATTTCTGTACAAGCTATAATTTAGAAAAAAAATTAGTGTTTGTTTAAATGAGTAAAATTTTGCTAAATCAACAAGGAAGGAATATTTTTATATTTATTTCCAAATAATGTCTATAATTTTTCATATGATATTTGTTATTGACAGCCAGTATGAGAGATTTTCGTCATACACGACAATTTTTTTCATACTTACATAATACAAGTATAACAGATGTGACATAGGCACAAGAAAAGTATATTGTGCAACTAGTGCAGAAAAGCACCTATTGCCAACGAGGTGTGAGAGTTCCAGCACGAGACGAAGTCGAGGGCTAAAATCACACAAGTGGGCAATAGGTGTTTCTGCACGAGTGGCACACTATACTTTTTCTACGACCACACTCTTTGGTAAGATAAATAATTCATTTTTTTTTAAAAGCACAATCTTGCCAACAGTTAAATTCTAAAATGTAAAAGCGAAAATTAGATTTCAATATTTTGAAATATTATTATAGTTTATTTATAATATTCGTATGAAATATTGAAATTATATTATATAAACATTTAAGTAATTAGCAAATAATATTTTGTAATTTATAAACCTAAAAATACATATATAAAAATTAACATTATATTACAGTTGGCAACTTGTGTGAGAAATAATTTCTCACACTTTATCCCACGACTGTGAGAAATGAATAACTTTCGGGCTATGTAAAGCATGGGAAAAGTGCAATTTTCCGTAGTGGTCGTAGAAAAACATATTTCTTACATAAATTCCGGAAGAAATTTATCAGTTGTATTTGACAAAATAATGTTTTTAGGACCTTAGAGGGTGGTGATAATAACCCCCCTCCCCCCCTCCCATGAATACGTGCTTGCTACTAGATAGATGATTTACATTGATACAGAGCAACATTCATAATCAAATAACCAATGAAAACAAAATCACAACATCAATTAAATGTGTGTGTGTGTGTGTGTCAGGTGCGGATGCTCGAAGGTTGGTGAATGAACACAGAAAATTTTACTATAGTTTTGGCAATTTTTTACTTTCATGTTATGAAAAAATATACGTGAATAATAAATAATTCATAACATTAGGATCTATATTCTTTACAATGATATTATGATTTTAAATTTGGCCAAATGCCCAACGGAATTTAAATACGAATTTGCATTTGTAATTAGAATACAGCTTATTTTTCGTAAACAAGATCATGAAGTTATATTTCACTAGTTTAGCATAGTTTATTTAAACTATAGTTAGTACTCAGGAATACACTGTTCTGAAGTGATGTTTAGATTTTTAGTTAATAATTATTTTTACATGAAATTACAGCTATCTATTTCATGTCTAAAAAGGCTAATGAAAAATATATACAGGTATAAAGATTTATCTTAAAACAAGAATGTTAACACAATAATTTTGCAGTCTCGTTTGTGGCATATTTATTTATTGCACATAAAAAACAATAAATTAATATCATTGTAAATAATTAATGAGCAATATCATTCATATTGTAACGTAAGTTGATACAATAGATTATGTAAGAATACAAGCACATCACATTTTTTTTACACTTTCGCAAAAATAATTTCGTTTGATTAATTGTTAACTGTTAATCACAGAAAAATCAATTATAGTAAATTCGGAAGAAATTCTTAATGCCATTCTTATAAACATATAGCATTACAGCATATAGCTATAATACCTATAATATTGCTTTATTACGTAAAAACCAACTCAAAATAAATTATAAATATTACGATCTCCTGCACAAACTCAACATGAGAAGAGAAAATATCACCAGACCACTTATTGAAGCAAATAAAAAAAACTCCAGTTCGTATACACTTGTTGGGTTAGTCGCACAAACTTAATACACTTGAGATATGAAGCAAGAAACCGGCAGCAGCGAGTGTTAGCTCAAAGCATTCCTCCCTGGCGAAGTGAAGTACATGGATCTTACTTACATTGCACGCGCAACTGCACCCGCTTGCTTATCGACGGCGGCACTCCGTTCGACGCGATGCACAAGTACACGGCCATGTGCAGCCGGCTCACCTTCGTTATGAAGAGGATCTCGCCGTCCACGACGTTCACTGCAAGCAACAGGACTTTGTTATTGTGGTGCTGTTGAGCTCAAATTAAGTGGAAACTTGAACCCGTAAGTACATATTAGCTGCTCATTAAGCAACTCGTTCATATTAATAGTTTAGTTAATTAGAAGTTAGATATAAGATAATGGTTACTAGATGAGTATTCAGTATTCGGAAGACGGATTATAAAGATTTAAAAAATCATTTCAATCTCTTAAATGCATTAGTTTACAAGAAGTCGAGGATCAGAACAGTTGGAGTTCAAACGTCGAAGTCTGCAAGTTTAGAGTTTAGATTATATTTTTAAGGCCGGAATGTAGTTGTCTCAGTGGCGGTGCGTCAGATGAGGCAGGTGAGGCTGAGCCTCACCGCGTAAAATCGTAATTTTAAATTTTTTATTTTTATTATAATTTTATTTATCTAATTTATTTTTTATTACAAATCGACTACATATTTATTTAAAAATAATTATTGTTGCACAATAATGCAAAAAAAAGTATTTAAATAGTGTTATTTTCTCGCGAATCATAAATAATGTGTACAGTGAGGCTGCTGCTGCAACGGTTGGTTTCATTCATCGTTAGCGCGACCGAGCGACGGAGTGACGTGTGTGTATTCTCGTATGTTCATGCGGTGGAGAGTCCTTGAGAGAGGCTAGGGAAATATCGTCTGTCTTCGCGCAAGGCACACACATACACAGCGCACAGCCTCGCATAGCCTAGCTCACACAACTAAATACACGTGAAGAAACAAAGTTTATTTTTACTTTGTTGTTGATTGCTTGTCTTATTTATTGTTGTGAATGCTATTTTATAATTAGTTATGTTTTGAAACTAATAGTTTCTAATAAAAATTATGAATAAACAATAAGAATATATGTAAAATCTAACAAATAGAACTTGTAATAGTTTTATCAATTTTTAAATAATAAACAATGACATCATTCAACTACTATTCAACATTTCTATATATTATGAACAAATAAATAAAATTATATCAATTAAATATTTATTATAAATATTTAATATATGGACAGAATAATAATCATAATAATCAAGAACAGATAAAATTTGTTCGCCTCACGCTTGAATGTTGTTTTGCCGAGAGCCGCAGAACGCTAGTCGCGTGTTGTTGAATGTTTTTTTCTATTCTATTTTCTATTCTGTTACCTACTTTATTTAAATATGTATGTACTTTTTGTGGACGTACTAAATATACTCTTGTGCGTTAGAGAATACAAAATTTAAAAAATATTATCTGCTGTTTTTACGATTATAGCGTTTTATCTTGACTCACAAAAAAATTATTTATTTAAGTAATGAAATAAAGTTCTTTTGTTTTATTGATTTTATGGGTAAAAAATTGATTTTAGAACGTTTATGATACAAAGTATTTAAAGGCGTTTAAAGCATTTGACCTTGAACCAAAAAAAATTCGCCTGCGGCGCATTTTTTTTCAGCCTCACCTTACTTAGGAGTCACGCACCGCCACTGAGTTGTCTTGCTGTCTACGATTTCGTTGAGAAAAAGGATACAGATTTAGTGTGTCGAACAAAGGCAGCAATAGCGAACGCGCTCTAAAAGTGTAAAATTGGCATCGTATTATATTGTATTTATAAGACAAAAGAAATAATCAAACGCATTATTTATATACTATATAAGTGCGACGCATGAATTTTAATACATTTTGTATTTAAAATGCCCTAAATTAAACATGTAAAAGTAGTATTTTTCTCCAACAGTCACTGTTGGACTCTTGGGGTGTGTACACACTCCAAATAAATTTTTTAGTTATAGGTATAATTTATTATGTAACTCAATTAACTATTTAATTTATCAACATCTGCTTGAAAATGACCAGGATCATGGTCGAAACGCCGCAAATACTATAACTTGATGTAAAATAAAGTATTCCAATTTCGGCTTAATAAACTTTTCAAGTATTAAGTATAGTACTATATGTTGCCATAAGTCTTCTTAACGGATGTTTGAAATATATAATTGTAATTTTTAAAAGTTACAATACAAAGTCACATTTAAACCATATGATTTGACTAGTCTGAACCGCTCGAACCACCTTAAATAAATGAAGTTATATCACAGTTGTTATTACCCCATTTAATAATGACAGTTACTTTACTAGCTAAGTTTCCTCCCACTCACGGTTTCACTTACCGTTTTCACCGTTATACCGGATATCCTCTCCATCTTCCCGCCGCCACATGACGTAGGGCTCAGGATAGCCGTTGGCCTTGCACGTGAGGCTCACGTTCGTTGACTCCAGGACGACCATGTCCGTGCTCGTGTCCTTGTCCACTATGCTGGGCGGCACTGAAAGCATACAAACGTAGTTATGTTAGAGGTTATGAGTGTAATACGAATGTGTTAGGAGTTAGGGACCGTAGACTGGACATTGGACTGAAGTTGGTTTTATGAAGGTGTAGCAAGCTGCAGGGGTCAAAGTTTGTGGTAGTTTTATGACAGTGCTAATGAATGGTTTGTTGGTTAGTCCTAGTTTTCTATTAACTTTTAGTGAAATTATTGTGCACTTCGAGCCAAAAGTAATTTTATTTTTTTTGACTTAACACACCTTATTGAGTAGGTATTTCAAGAGGAGGAAACATCACCGGAAGTGGCCGCGTCAGTTGCCATTTAGAAAAAATTGACCTCGTTTTTAGTTTTTAGCGTTTAACTTGCAAATGATTTTACATTACGAAGAAAACTATTAAACGGAATAGTAGAGCACAAAATTCGCTACAAGACAGATTTATAGATTTTTTTTGTAAATGGTACTGTTTGCTAGAAAATCAAGAAAATGAATTTTGCATATTTTCAAATTATTAAAAAAGTCGTTTTTTGTCATAGCACAGGAAAATGGCTTTAATATTTTATCGGATTAAGATATCGACTTCCGGTATTAAACATTCGATTTTTTTTTAAAAATCTATAAAAAACGTAATTTTCAAATTTTTTGGGGACTCTGGTGTAGCCACAATTTAACTATATTCTACAAGAAAACAAAAAAATATTACTTAGTCATTTTTGTATTTTTTCATCTGTCATTTCTAAACGGATGACGGATAATAAACACAAACAGCTATGTTTCCTTTGTAAACCACCCTTAATTTTGCGAATTTTTTAAAAATTCTAATTCCGTTATCAGTAGAACGTGTTACAGTTACATATACCCTTAAAATTTGATCCATAAGTACAGAAACATCTTATATACAGGATGGTGCGCTTAAGACGATCCACCCTTAAGGGGGTCACTCCCGGCATAAAAATGGTGAAAAGTACGTCTAGTTTTTTCCATAAAATTGAAGTAAAAATTCACTTTTTTAGAAAAACAAATACATTTTTGAATAGATAAAGGTTGTCTCCAACTGCGTCTAATGCCACATTTTTCATTTTTGTACTCTATTATAGTATATTCATGGCTAAACATCGCAAATTTTAGCTATTTTGTGAGTTTTTTATACGTATTTTATCACATATTTAAACAAAAAATTTAAAAAAGTGGCAATAGACGCACTTGAGGACAACCTTTAGCTATTTGAAAATATCTCATTTGTTTAAAAAATCCTAATATTGAAACCAGTTTTAAGGGAAAAACTGAATATCGTTTTTCGCTATTTTGACGGTTTGTATTGAACCATTTGTAATTTAATTTTCTGAATTAAATAGCTCATAAAGAGTAGTATTTATTTATTTAAATTAATAATTTTATTCTTTGTTGATTCATGTATAACAAGCCGTACAGTGAAATCCAGCATTTTGGGATCGACTCCCCTTAATAACTTGGAAACGGATTGTGATAGCCATACCCAGTTTGCGCTATATGTTTTAACATCTAGGGGGCCACATTTTACTAATAATTTTGTTTTTGTAAATCACTAATCTCTCTCCCACCACTCTCAATTTTTAAATCTCAAATGGCAATATATCCTTTGTGGCATATCAAATGATAGCTCTTGAAAAATGCTACACAGTCATGTCAATAAATTTGATGGTTGAATAAACCGTTAATAGTTAAATGAACTAACACTCACCAACAACTTGGAGATAGCCTTGCCTACTACGCATAGGGTCAGTGTTGATCTGGCACATATACCATCCGCGGTCGGCTTCCTGAACATTTTTTATGTGCAAATACCATGAACGGTGGTCGTTGTATGATAGACTGATGCGGGGATTTTGTGTTATTACATTGTGATGAATAGAAAGAATGGTCTGTGTGTCCACTCGAACCCACGCTACCTGTAACAAAGGAGGGATTATATTAAGAACATTGAATAGTAGTAGTAGTAGTAGATTTTTATAGTTTAGAGGGAAAAATGCTTTATTTGTGAAGAGTGGGCAGGAATTTTACAGATAATGCCGTATATTAAAAAGTTAAAAAATCTATGGTAAGTAAGTAAGATCGTGGTTAATTGTGATTGTGACATTTTTTAGATAATTTATCTTAACGTCTAACTGGGTAAAACGATTAAAATAAAATTGTTATGATTTAAAAAGTAGCTTGTTGGCTAAGCAATATGATATTTATTTGAAGGCTAATGTAATGGTAAGTAGATGAAAATTGTTGTTTTTCAAAATTTGGCAGGTGTTAGAACCAACTCCATCCTTGGGGTAGGTTGTTACAGCATACATGCAAAAAAGTTACAGCAAGCATTTAGAACATTTTAATCATTTATTTCTAATTTTAATCCGAGTTTTAATTAATGCAATCACTTTCATAAGTCAGTCTTTCATGTCTATTTCTTTTTTATAACAATGAACATTGTTTTTAGTGTGTCGGCTAAAATTTCTGATTTTATTGTCTTACATGTGTTCTTTTTATTACTTCCTTGTACGAAGTAAGGAAGTATTGTAATCGCGAAAAATTTCGGTTCTCAGATTTTGACGGAAATATCCGTTTTGGCCTTTTCAGAATCCATTATGACTAGTTTCGACGTGACGTCTGTACGTACGTACGTACGGACGGACGGACGTATGTGTGTCGCATAACTCAAATACGGTTAGACGTAGAAAGTTGAAATTTTGTATTTAGGACTGTTATAGCATCTAGTTGTGCACCTCCTATTTTTGGTTTCAGTCTACAAACCGGAAGTAGTACTTTTTAAAAATATTTCGATAAATATTTAATTTTAGACAATTTTTTTTATTTTAAATGAAAGATTATGTGATTATTACCTACAATCGGTATTTTATAAATATTTTGGTATCTGCTATCATTTAAAAATAATTAAAGTATATATTTATAATTTATAGTATTTCGGTATCTTGTAGTCCATGATCGATTAACATTTGTTACTACGTAAAATTTAAATGATTATGACATGACAGTGACAATAGTAAAATATGCTTTATATCTTCTTCTGCAGTTTAAATAAAATGACTAAAATATATTTGTGAGTATACTAGTATAATAAGTTAAAAGAATTTTTAACATTATTTTACATTTTAGTTATTAAGAAAAGTATGAACACACAAGGCGTACAAGGAAGTCATGTGGTGTCCACGTCAGATTTTTTACTCTTTTATAATACCAAATAATATTGTACCTATGTAAATCAAATGAATGTTATAAAAGTATTTAAATCTCATTCAACAAAAAGTCACAAAGAAAAACAATGAATCATAATAACGACTCGCTGTTTGTTTACCACTTACTCACTTTCAAAGCATAGATGTCAGTTTGAAAAATATGCTGCAGCTATATAATTTCTGTTTGACCGGTTAACAGGTAGAAAATAGCACGCACAGCTTATATTTACACCATCGAATCGATACTAGAGCGCCACGTTGGAGTAGGGCAGTAACCAAATGCAGGCCAAACGAAAATTCATAATTTTATTACAATAAATGTTATAATACGGTGATGTAGGTAATTAAATTAAATTAATTAAAATGAATACCTATAACATACACTGCTCAAAACAAAAATCGAGCCACTTGGCCGAACCAAAAAATGCCTGTTTTTTAAATGTGGGGCATTTCTTTCAGGGACGTGTTAACCAAAATCTGTAAATTCTCTCTGGAGATACATTCCTCCTCTACGTTCTCCAATAATCCCGAAGAGATTCGCTCCCCTCGACCCCCTGAAAAATCGCTTTATGTGATGTCATGTTTGAGCAATGAAACATCTCAAAGTTTGAAGGCTTATAGCTCCAAAATATCCTATCTTAAGGGGGTTGTTCGACTCGATTGTCACAAAGCCCTACCAATTTCCTTTTCATAGCTGAAAATTTCGTCCTTATTGGTGAAGAATTGAGTGCGTTATCGTTATGAAACGCGACAATCGAGTCGAACAACCCCCTTAAGATAGGATTTTTTGGAGCTACAAGCCTTCAAACATTGAGATTTTTCATTGCTCAAATATGACATCACATAAAGCGATTTTTCAGGGGGTCGAGGGGAGCGAATCTCTTCGGCATTTTTGGAGAACGTAGAGGAGGAATGTATCTCCAGAGAGAATTTCCAGATTTTGGTTAACACGTCACTGAAAGAAATTCCCCACATTTAAAAAACAGGCATTTTCTTGGTTCTGCCAAGTGGCTCGATTTTTGTTTTGAGCAGTGTATTTCAGGGCCGCCGTAACTAGGTGGGCACGTTGTGCAGGCGCATGACGGGAACTTTGTGATAAGGGCTGTGAACGGATTCCGGATTTTTAGTATCCGGAATCCGGAATGTTTCAATCCGGATAAACCAGTATCGAAATCCGCATAAAACCGGTATCCGGAGCAATCCAGATTCGAAGCAAACCGATATCCGGATAGATATACGATATCCAGATTATGCTTTATACAAATCTAGATAAAAATGAAAGTATAGGTATATCATTCGTATAGTATTTTCTATAATTTACTTTTTCTTTACCTACTCTACTTCTTTATCCAGATCATAGAATAAAACGGTTACACTAGATTCCTGCAATTAGGTGCTGGTTACATATCGACACAAATTTTATTCAGATGTTGGTTTCATCTGGATATCTATATCGATATAACCGCAAACAGAAATTGTGCATACGGATTCCGGATATTTTGAAAACGAATTCTGATAATGCATATTCCGGATAACGTATCTCAGATTCCGGATAACGGATACCAGACATAGGATTTCGATTGTATCCGATTACCGGCTTTTCGGATTTATTACATCAAGACTAATAGATATAATTATTGTATTATTATTATGATATATTATAAAATAAAAAAATTTAATCTCGATTATGCTCTGAAAAATAGTGGAAACTTGTCAAGAGTAGAGTACTATAAAGTATTTTATTGCAACACAGAAATATTTTTCCATTTCCTCCCGGGCTTCTGGCGTCAAATATTTACAGGCAGAACAGCGGACCACATCAGTCAGTAATTTTTAAATTATCTAAAAATTAAACCAATAATTGAAAGTTTAAACTTCAAATTTTAATGCACTTGATCTAGAAAGAAAATCAAATTACGCCTGTGGCGCATTTTATTTTTATTTTAAACTATAATTTAAGTTTTGTATAAGACATTATCTAAATTAGAATTTAAAGGATTAATTTTTTATAAAAATATTGAAAAGAATAGAAACATTGTAAATAGAAAGTTATTATAACATTGTGTTTTACGGTAGTATATCACTGAATAAGAAAAAGTAACCAGTAATGTCATATTAGGCTCCTCGCTTCTATGTTCGATTCGGAACAAAATTACATTTGGATTGGGATCTTTTCAATCCCGAAAAACAAATTCAGTGACAATGAACAGTCCTCCATAAGTTATGTCCTACGTTTTCCAAGAAAACAAGTTTCTCGGAAGATATATGCCCACCTTCATTGGAGAATCGGTTCCATGGATTTCGCTGAAAAATAATAACATTAGCGTACCGGCAGGCTATATATAAACAATAAAAAGAGGAGAGAGAAAACAAAGTTGAAAATGGAAGTGTGATTCCTCAGAAAAGAGTGAGAAATTGTTCGTGAGTGGAATCCTTGGTGGCGCTCGGGTCTCGACAGGCCGACGACGTGCATGGGCTGCTGATCGCCACGGAAGCGGACTCTCGACCGCTCACCCCGTCGTCACCTTTGCAGGGGGTAGGAGCAAATACATAATACACTGTGTAGTGTGTAGTCTGTACTACTTTACTAGAACTTCAATTGTTTACTGACATAATATTTGTAATATGCTACACCTCTAATTTATTTTTGACAATTTTTGTTATGGTAAAGAAAATGGATGCATTTTTTGATACTTTACAATAATGTGCAATCACTAATAGATTATTTATCGTTCTGTTAGAAGACTGTAGTAAAACGTATTCTGTAAATTCAGTGTCCATCTAATTCCAAATTCGATGAATTTTTCCACTTTTTCTTACTGTTCGGTTCAATTTCATATTAATATAAATCAGGTGATAGTGTAAATGTTGCGAATTACCGCCCTATTGCAATCCTTTCGAATATAATAATATTTGAAAAGATATCATTCATTCATATATACCATAATATCCACCATAAATTTTCCGAGAATCAGCATATTATGGTTTCATGAAGGGAAGGTCGACTTCAATTAATTTGGCTAACTTTACAGAATTTTCAATACATTCGTTCACAAATAGATGTCATTTAAACAGATTTTGCGAAAGCATTTGAAAAAGTTAATCACCAAATACTCGTGGACAAACTTATTACCAACTTTCATTTTTCGTACCTATGAATTATCTATCATTACATATCTGTTCTTATTTTATAAATCGTAATTTGCTTGTGCACTATAATAATCTGTCTTCCCTTCCCTAATAGCCCAGTCATCCTAGATCAAAACAGAGCCTTAGGTCATAATCGAACGAGTAAAGATGAAAATTGGTATACATTTTTGTTGAAGGTCCGTTTTAATTTGGTAAAGTAAAAGTTGTCAGGACCATGAGGAACCGCTGCCATCTTGAAAAATATGTCCCTTTTTGCAGATTTTTACTAATATCTCGTAAACAACGAATGTAATCAAAATTCTGTCTTAAAAATGTTGTAAAGCTTGAAATTCTGAGTAAGTTTAGTATCCACACTTAACATTTTTAGTGAAAATTAGGCTTACAACTCGATTTCAAAATTTTGTCTTAATCGTTAATCAAGGGCTTGAAGCCACAACATACCAAGTTTTTTGTTTACTATTTTTAATCAACTCTAATTTCTGACGGGACAAAGATATTTACTCCCGGTTTCTGGCATTAGATTCCTAATACATTTTTCAATAAGGTGCATTATTTTTTAAAAAATAGGGGCCGAATTTTAATATTTTCTTCCGTGGGAAAAAATTGTAATTTAAGTTGTTTTTTTGTTTACTGTATTTAATCAACTCTAATTTCTGACTGGACAAAGATATCGATTTCCGGTTTCCGGAATTAGATTCCTCAAACATTTTTCTATAAGATACATTATTTTTTTTAAATTGAAAGGCCTTCGTTATGGCCGGAATTTAATGTTTTGAATCGGAAGGGAGACAGTGAAATTGTAGTTTTTTTTTGTTTACTGTTTTTAATCAACTCTAATTTCTGACTGGATAAAGATATCGACTTCCGGTTTGCTGCATTAGATTCTCCAGACATTTTTATATAAGATAAATTATTTTTAAAAATTTTAGGGCCATAGTTTAGGCCGAAATTTAATGTTTATCTCGGAGAGAAAGTATTTTGTTTTTATTTAACTGCTTTATCTCCGTAACAAAACATTAACTCTCAGCTTCACAAAGGCTATTAATTTTTTATAAAAATAATACATTTTATAGAAAAATGTCTGGGGAATCTAATGCCGGAACCCGGCTGTAAATATCTTTGTCCAGCCAGAAATTAGAGTTGATTAAAAACAATAAACAAAAAACTTGGTCCGTTCTGGCTGCAAGCGCTTGATTCACGATTAAGGCAAAACTTTGAAATAAAAATGTAAAGTGTGGGTACCTACTCATTTTACTCAGAATTTCATTTTTAAGACAGAATTTTGATTTCATTCGGTGTTTACGAGATATTAGTAAAAATCTGCAAAAAGGGACATATTTTTCAAGATGGCGGCGGTTCCTCATTGTCCTGACAACTTTTACTTTACCAAATTAAAAAGGACCCTTCAACAAATATGTATGCCAATTTTCATCTTTATCCGTTCGATTATGACCTCAAATGCCAGAATGACTGGACTATAAGTAATTTAGAACGAAATAATCAGTCGCATCTGATGTGAAATAATTTTACCTTTCGATTGATAACCTTTACTATATTTCTACGGGGAAATGGGGAGCAGTAATCTGTATATTATGTGAAATGCAATGCTAATTGCCTATGTACACATGTATGGTGTGCCACCCGGTATATTTATATAAGTAAAACAGTTTAGTGTGGCGGAAGTTCTTGTCCTGGCCACAACACATTTCTACGTTTATTTCTGGATAATAAAAATGCTGCATACCTACCTACCTACCAGAGTTTTCATAAATGGCTGAGCTATGATGTTAATCGAAAATCAATTCGTTGCTTTATAGTTTATAATTTATTTATGATGTATGCACATTTTAATTTATCATTCGATGTTAAATATGTGTTACAAACTGCTATTATTAAGTTAAATAAAAATGCATTTTGTATGGTTTGTTATTTTAAATATTTTAAAATGTAGGTATGTACACAACATTTTATAAAAATGCACTAATTTTGCACTAAATTGCACCATTAATAAATTAACGCAGCCCTCCTGTAAAATTTTTGGAATGTTTAATAATCAAATGCACTTATTTTACACTAAATTGCACCGTTAATTACACGTATTACAGTTTTATTGCTATTTATGCAAATTAAAAGGTTAGGTTTACGCAGCTCGCCATGTCATATTTTTATAGTTATTGCACCCTTTGCGGTACATTTGAATGTAACATTTTTCTTGAATTTGAAAACCTCATATTTTAAATTTTCAAAATGTAGGACAGATCTTAAATGCAATTCAAAAACATGGATTCATTTGAACAATTCGAGTAAAAGTAAACAAACATTCTTATCTCATGTGGTTTAAATAGCATTTTATTCAATTTTGACGAAATTATTTTAAAACTAATCTATATCCTCAGTGATATGCTGTTTTTGTTTTTATAATTTTTTCTAAATGTATGTTGAATAATTTTTTTTTGTTTTTACTTCCTAGTACGGAGTAAAGGAAGTATTGTAATCGCGAAAAATTTTGGTTCTCAGATTTTGACGAAAATATCCGTTTTGACCTTTTCTGAATCCATTATGACTAGTTTCGTCGTGACGTCTGTACGTACGGACGGACGTACGTACGGACGGACGGACGTATGAGTGTCGCATAACTCAAATACGGTTAGACGTAGAAAGTTGAAATTTTGTATTTAGGACTGTTATAGCATCTAGTTGTGCACCTCCTATTTTTTGTTTCAATCTATAAACCGGAAGTAGTACTTTTTTCAAATATTTCGATAAATATTTAATTTAAGACAATTTTTTTAATTTTAAATGAAAGATTATGTGATTATTACCTACAATTGGTATTTTATAAATATTTTTGTATCTGGTATCATTTAAGAATAATTAAAGTATATATTTATAATTTAGTATCGGTATCTTGTAGTCCATGATCGATTAACATTTGTTACTACGTAAAATTTAAATGATTTTGACATGACAGTGACAATAGTAAAATATGCTTTATATCTTCTTCTGCAGTTTAAATAAAATGACTAAAATATATTTGTGAATATAGTAGCAGTAGTAGTAGTACTTATATATTAATATATTTGTATAATAAGTTGAAAGAATAAAGTACCTAGGTCTGGCGGGAGGTCTTGTGGTGGCTACGTCAGATTTTTTTATATTATTCTACATTTTAGTTATAAAGAAAAGTATGAACAGTTTAATAGGCATACAAGGAAGTCATGTGGTGTCCACGTCAGATTTTTTTATTTAAAAATAAAATAAAATATAAATGTTAAGTAAACTTTAATAAATTTGTGTACAATTTTGAAAATTTAAGAATCACAAATTATAAAAATAATTTTACTTTACTTTTCTAATTATTGCACTTGCAAAATCATTAATAATTTGATTATTGTCAATTTGGAATTTGGTCTAAAATTTAATTTAATATTTAGTATATTTCTGTAATAAATAACTTACCATCTAAGATTGAAATAAATTAAAGCTGTCCACAAAAATTATAATCAACCAAAAATAACACACTCAAATTAGTCTTAGTTTCAACTATGTTTAAGAATAAAGTTATTGCAAAGCGAATTCCAGAGATCTCAGTTCCTGGTACAACATAATTAGTTCAATTATTTTAAGAAATTCAATTCTATGTTCTAAAAGTATTATATTTGATTTTAACTCAACAATGTATGTATTGCAGTTTATGTACCTATATAAATTTTTACATTTGCACATTTCTCGCCAAACATCAAATATAATTTTAAAGCCGGCATTACACTATAAAAGTTCATTGACAAAGACCTTTTATAAAAGAAAGGTATAGGTATTTGACGAGAAATTTGTTAGTGTAATAGCGCTTCTTTTATAAAATTTGAACTAAATTTTTTTAAAAAGCTTTTACATTGTCATGTTTCTCGCCAAACATCACTTATAGAAGATATTTTTAAAATAATATAGTGTAATGCCGGTGTTATTATTAAAAAGGATTTGATAATAAACGCCGAGCAAAACTAAACAGGTTACACCTCATCGTGCTCGTAGCATCAGTTGATTTTAACGCGTTCTGTTTATCAGTTTGTTGGCATTTTTGTATCTTAAATTATCAAAATTTCGCGGAAATCTTAAAAATTGACAACAAAAAATGTTATGTTATGTTGTAGTACAAAAAAATCCGAGCAAAATCTGTTGAAACAGTCAGAAGTTAGTAATGGATTATTTATATTTTACTTTGAAGGTTATAAGCCGATTATAAGCTGTTTACAAACATGTGTTTTCGTAGTATGTGCATTTTATAATAAGTTATAAGTTTCGTTTATTCGTAAATTGTATGGACAACAGTGACTGGGTACAAAATTTCATCAAATATTCACACAGCTTCGTCAGCAGATCTACAGGTATTTAATATCAAAAGGAATTATTATTTTGACGAAATATATTAATATTTTTTTGTTATTTACAGTAGACTGAGCTAGATCTTCTAAGGTTGGTGCTATTTTTTCAATTATTTATTTATTTTTCATCAAAAAGTATACCACGTAAAACATAGTAGGTGACAATAAGACATAGATAGAAGCTAATCAAATATTGCATTTATGGATCCACTTTCTTGATATGGGTGGTGGCTGTGTGCTAGCCACATAGGAATTTTTATTTTGACGAAAATACGAACATGATACTGCAATTTTCTTTATGAGCTTTATACAGTCAGTGAAACCACAACTTTAAATCAAACTTTTTATTTATTATGGGTTATTATTAAAATTCTATATAGCAACGACTCAACTAGTGAACGCTCCGATTGTGCAGGAAGCTAGTACGACCAACCACAGGTAACATTTTTAATAATAACATAAAATAATTTTTTCTACTCCTGTTATTAAAACATCATATAACGAACTGGTTTCCATGGCGCTAAATAACATTTTAAACACACCTCGACAAGCCGTGGCTTTGGTCCTTTTTAGTTACGGGCTGAACATAGCAACTCACATATTAAGCATGGGGTGAAGTTGGCTCCTATATTTGACATTTAATTTTTGTGAAAAACTGATGGTAATTAATGATTTATTTCAATAATTGTCAAATTTTAACCAGATAACAGTGAAATACACTTGCCTAAGAAGAATTTTGTAGCTATGTATAATATCATTATAATTTAACCTAAAAATATTATAAATGAAATATTTCATATTTATGAATTTATGCTGTGTAATTTGTGGTCGTAGAAAAAGTATAGTATGTGACTCTTTTATAAACTCTCTAGATACTCGTTTTTTATACACTCGCTGCGCTCGTTCCTAAAAAACTCGTGGCTAAAATGACGTTTATAAAACTTGATACATAATATACTATTATCTACGAGTAATATTAAACTTGTGATTTTTGCTACATAATGCCATATATTATATTAATCCCACCGGAAACAATACCAGGGAATAATAGTCGTTATACCTCCTTATTTGCGCCAATCAGAAAATTACTTTGCCTGAATCGATTTATCCTTGCAAATTATTTTTTTAAAACATTGCAATGTTTAATGATGTAATTATAGTGATAGAAAATTGGCATTTGAAAATGTCAAAATTTTTGCGTATTGGTATTTATTTTATTAAATTCTTGTACGTAATATGTAAGTCGTAGATAAAGTACAATATAGGTACAACTCGCTATAATGGCTATTATTCTCTCAGATGATTAAAACACGCTTGCCTTCTTCTTCAGGAATAATAGCATCCATTATATCGTCGTTGTATAATATAAGTACTATTAAGTAAAATTTATATTTTTACATATGTTTTCGACCTGACATTAGGTACATACTACATAGTAATAGAAATCACATTAAGTATATATATATATATATATATATATATATATATATATATATATATATATATATATATATATATATATATATATATATATAATAACTAATATCTTGAGTTGAGAGCAGAAGAGTAACCCATTGCTGTATAATTCGGTTGAATATCTAATTTTATATTAAACTCGAGTAGGTACTACTTTATCTATGACCAATTTAACTCACTTTATTATTTTATTTCTTGAGTAATTTTGATAAGACTGCTGTAGGAAATATTGAAGGTATTTATTATGTATGTAACATACCTACTAATTGAGAAAATTATATTAGCGAAAACCCACAATACAAGAAATTGAATTGATTAAAAAGCCAGTTGAGTACGTCCTTATTGATAGATTTCGTTTTATTCTAATTAATGCAAACATTCATCTACATATTATTTGTATTTCAATGTTTATATCCAAAGACAATTGTGTATAGATTGAACGGTATAAAACAGGTATTAGGTTGTCTTCCATAATGTGCAAGGTAACCATATTCCAGCTATAACCAATAATTTCTCCTTAGTTCTTAAATAGATAATTTTAAAAATTATACAATAGTATTTTGTGCACCTAGGGGGGAAGCGTGCTATTACTCCCGCGGGCGATGCGGCGGTCCGAGCGAGGGCGCCGGCTTCGCCCAAGGGTGTAATAGCTATTACTCCCACGGGCGAAGCGACGACCCGAGTCGAAGGCGAGTCGCAGGCGAGTCCGAGCGAGGGCGCCGGCTTCGCCCAAGGAAGTAACGCACTTGCTTTCCTCCCGCGCGGGAGGGAAAACTTGCTTCCCTCCCTCCATTAGCAATAAGAGGAAAACACTGCTTTCCTCCCCCGAGTGACGTAAATTATTATTCATATTAGACATTGGACTTTTAAATAGTACAAGGATTTGCATAATTTATTCTCTAATTAAATATTACATATTAAATTAAATATTATAATACATAAATTACCTATTAATTATGTCAAGTTACTTTTTAATGAATATTATTTGATATATCGTTATAAATAAATACAAGGGTAATTAAAAAAAATGTATATCGTAGAAAATGTATACATTTAAAGTAATCAGTAGGTACTATGCGAAGTTCAGCAATGTCTCGCTACATCAAATGACAAATTTATTGGAATGTAGTAGTCATAGTCTATCAATTACTATTGTAGGAAACAGAAGTCCAAAATTCATTACTCTAGATTTACTCGTAACTTATTCTAATTTTATTTGAAAATTAATACATTAGATATTGCACTTCTGATTACAACTCACTGTTTAGTATTAAATATGTTTAACTGGATTTTTTTGAACAGTTTACTTTTCTTCAAAATTATTAATTGTAACAAAACCGTAATTTAACTGCATCTACACCATGATAAGCTCAAACTTTGTGCCTGCGAGAACTCAAATAGAATTTGTTCCAATTCTAGCTGCACTCAGATTTCACTTTATTGAGAACTACTGACGAGACGGAAATTAGTGCAAGCTGAAGGGAAATGCAGCTAACTGACCGTGTAAAACAGTCTTTATCAGTAGACATTCACTTTGTCTACGAGTACTAAGAGAGTATCATTCTGCGTCGTGTGCAGTGTTGACGTTATTGAATTTGCTCGTTGTACGCATTGGTGAGCGTTGTATCGGTGACGAGCACTACGAGCAGACGAAGCACGAGGCAGTAAATTCTCTACGTGGTCGTGAGGACCAAGAAAGGGAAGACGGAGGTACGAAGCTCGTTTGAGTGTACATAATGGAGAGTTTGTCCATTATGTAAGGCGCTGCATCTATTGTACAGAAGGACCCTGTAGCGTTGTATCCTGCTAGCTGTTACTGCTACTGAAAGCAGATATTTGAGAAATGCTATTCAAAGGGACTGAATACGTGTATCTACGTATGTGAACATGAACTGTGGAATGTAGAAGCAATATAATGGAAATTTAATGTACCTATACAAAACAACCAGTTTCATTGATAAATTATGTTTATTAATACCCTGCTTTTCCTTATCATATGTACCTCTCCTCTACCTATATACATGGGATTTTCCATATCTATGATTGGATGATTACGAATTTAATTTAATTTAATTAGAGCGTTCTTTTTAACCTTCCTATTATCCCGAAGTAAATGTCACACATTTGGTGCTTGGGTCATATTGACCCAGACCAAAAATTATTACCTTTTTGAAGTCATTAATAGTTGCGTATGTAATTTTTATTATTATAAATTAATTAAATAGTGTAATACAATACCGAATACGATTATAACACAAAAAAGAGTAAATAAAGCTTCTAGTTCTGCATCGCTCAAGCCATGCCGAGCCATGTTTATTACACCAAAGTTCACTTATAATTGAATCCCTAAATATATCAAAAAGCAATACATAAAATAAGGGGAAGTTCCCAAACGACACTTCTGTAGGTACACAATTATAATGTTTATATTTATGAGGATAACAACAATGGGTCGAACTGATCCATTTACCACATATGTTACTCATTAACTTTATTTATAAACAAATGTAATGAATGATATAATATATGAAACACATTAACTACTGAGCACATATGAAGCCATAATTTTTAATAGTTGCAAATATCTACTTAGTATAATATAAAAATGTGGCAGTTTGACCCATAGATAATAGGAAGGTTAAATGACACATGGGAAATGTCGGACATTAATAAAACATACAAATAGTATAGGTAGTTGATTTAACAGTTTACAAATTTGGTGAGACAAATTGGAATTTATTGGTTGTGCATCGAACAAAAAATCTAAAGATTTGTATTATTCGAGTCGAAGCACAGTCAAACATTATGCGGAAACGAAACCATTTACACATTATTTATTAATATGAATTACCTTCAGGGGTTAGAAATTTCTCATATTATATTATTAAATTACAAAATTGTGCTTATAATTCAAACATGTTCGGGTTACCAAGATAATGAGGTATTATTAACCAGTTAGCTGTACGAAACTATTAAAGTTAGTTTTAGTTTACATACTTGTGCTGTACCTACATTAAATACAGTGTGCATGGTAAACTTTCACACTGACATTATAAGTTATCCTGACACGTTATTATTAAGAGAAAATATAACGAAAACGAGTTTAAAATTTCGAAAAGTTTATTAACAGCCAAAGTTTTTAAGTCCAGAAAATATTAAACAAGAATCAAATCTTTTTCTTCCCAGCAGACATAAAATCACTAACTGCCTACAATGTGCAGAATTTCTTAAGAATTCTGATCAAATCTTGATGCAATTGTACGTGTTTGGTAACAAATTCAATTTAAAACCTTTACACTTGCACATCGCCCTCTTCTGCAGCAGAACGAAGATCCCTTGTCGTGCAATCCAATATTCCAAGCTAAACCAATCCATCACCGGTCTTTCCCTCAGCGAAGGTCAGCGATGTACTCATGGAGGTACAACAGGATCATAGAGATTCCTAACCTAATTAGTTATTATTTTATTGTTATCCCGTATCATCTAAACATTTATTGCTATCTGGAATACAGCACATAGTAAATATTGTACTACGATTGGAATTTTTTTTCAATAGGTACCTTATAAAATAGTCATAGCCCAGTCAATTTATACACAAAACAGAGTTCGACCTTGCAAAAGGTCATGTAATTCTAATTTTTTAATATGTTGTTAGGACCCATGTTAACAGTAAGAAACCAAATTTGCAGCTTCGAAAGACCTGTGCGAACTGCGCAATACTCAAGAAACTGTTTAATTTTTGCACTTGTTTGGTTTTTGCTCAATATATCCTGAAGTATGCGTCTTAGAGAAAAAGTTATGAGTTACCTTTTTTAAAGTGAGAGAAACGTTTCTGTGTCTAAATACAGCAACATTTTTTTTTAAAGCTCATTAAATTTGCTACAATTTAAGCTCAAACTTAACTCTGTACGTCCAGAACTTTTCAAGATACAGCTTTTCAAGAATTGTTAATTTATTCAAAAAAAAAAATGACATAAAACCAAAATTTGGAAAACGTGGATTCTGGGAATAATCAGTACAAACAGTTTTGGGCACACCAAACATCAAATATACCATACTAAACTAATAAGTTTTTGACAAAATTTTATATGCGTTGTATTTTATCATGATAATATGATATACAGGGTGTGCCTGTGCTTTTGGAAAAAAATAGAGAGAATATTATTACATGACGTACTGAGCATGGAACAGAAACAATTTTTGAAAAATTCCCAAAAATAAGGGTAACTTATAAAGTAAAGTAAACTAGGAAAAGAAAGGAATAAGTGAAAAATCTGGTAGTTTTGTCCACAATGTTTATTGTGGACAAGACTACTTAGCCCAGTCAAATTAGACATTAAAATAGCAAAGCGTGTGCTTCCTGCGTAATACGTAAAAACCTGCAAAATTTTCGGATTTTTTTCAGTTGTTGCCTAATAACTCGTAAACTATATGTTTTCGATACATAGTCGATCGTATTATTTTTAAAGTACATTTAATTTGTAACAATTTAAGCCCAACCACAGCTCTGTACGTCTAATAGTTGCAGAGATATGGCACTTCTAAAATTAGCAATTTTTTGAAAAAAATGAAAGTTGAGAAATTTTAGCTTTTTTCGTTATTTTTGTGTTTGATTAACTGTAACATCTGAATAAATAAAAATTTTGTCTTCCGGTTTCTTTCAATAAATTTTACGAACATTTCTCTATAAAATTAGGACGTTCATTAAGCCAAAATATCTCATTTTTTTTCGAGGAAAGTATTCAAATATTTTGTATTTATAAATTATATTGTGTTTAATGAGCTGTAACTTCTGAACGGATAAAGTTATCGACTTCCGGTTTCTTGCATTCAATTCTACGAACATTTATCCATAAGATGCAGTATTTTAAAATCTTTTTTGGGTATTTATTTAGCCAAAATATCAAATGTTTTTCCGAGAGAAAATTGAGAAATTTTGAAATTTTTAATATTTATTGTGTTCAATGAGCTATAACTTCTGAACGGATAAAAATATTGACTTTCGGTTGTTTTTATTAAATTCTACGACCATTTCTCCATAAGATACATTATACTAAAAAGATTTTAGAGTGTTCGTTAAGCCAAAATATCAAATGTTTTTCCGAGAACGGATAAGTTACCTATCGACTTCCGGTTTCTTTTATTAAATTCTACGATCATTTCTCTACATTATTGTAAAATGTTTTTAGGGTGTTCATTGCGCCAAAATTTGAAATGTTTTTAAAATAAATATGAAAATTTTTAATAATTCTGTCGAAAAAAAAAATTTGATATTTTGGTTTAATGAACGCCCTAAAAAAATTAAAATAATGTATTTTATAGAGAAATGTTCGTAAAATTTAATGAAAGAAACCGCAAAACAATATTTTTATTCGTTCAGAAATTACAGTTAATTAAGAACAAAAATTACCAAAAAAGCAAAAAAAAAAATTCAACTTAAATTTTTTAGAAAAAATTGCTCATATTTAAAGTGATATATCTCGGAAACTATTAGAGGTATAGAGCTGCGGTTAGCCTTAAATTGTTGCAAATTTAATGTACTTTAAAAATGATAAAATCGACTATATAGCGAAAACGCATAGTTTACGAGTTATTAGGCAACAACTGAAAAAAATCCGAAAATTTTGCAGGTTTTTACGTGTTACGCAGGTCGCACAGGTCTTTCGAAGCTGCAAATTTGGTTTCTTACTGTTAACATGGGTCCTAACAACATATTAGAATTACATGACCTTTTGCAAGGTCGAATGTATAAATTGACTGGGCTATCAACACAGTTTTTACTTCCTTTATTTCGGTTTTCAGATTTTGATGGAAATATCCGTTTTGACCTTTTCTGAATCCATTATGACTAGTTTCGTCGTGACGTCTGTACGTACGGACGTATGTATGTCGCATAACTCAAATACGGTTAGACGTAGAAAGTTGAAATTTTGTATTTAGGACTGTTATAGCATCTAGTTGTACACCTCCTATTTTTTGTTTCAATCTACAAACCGGAAGTAGTACTTTTTAGTATCTGGTATCATTTAAGAATAATTAATATATATATATATATATATATATATATATATATATATATATATATATATATATATATATATATATATATATATATATATATATATATATATATATATATTATAATTTAGTATTTCGGTATCTTGTAGTCCATGATCGATTAACATTTGTTACTACGTAAAATTTAAATGATTATGACATGACAGTGACAATAGTAAAATATGCTTTTTATATCTTCTTCTGCAGTTTAAATAAAATGACTAAAATATATTTGTGAGTATAGTAGCAGTAGTAGTACTTATATATTAATATATTTGTATAATAAGTTAAAAGAATAAAGTAGGTATGGCGGGAGGACTTGTGGTGGCCACGTCAGATTTTTTATATTATTCTACATTTTAGTTATTAAGAAAAGTATGAACAGTTTAATAGGCGTACAAGGAAGTCATGTGGTGTCCACGTCAGATTTTTTTCTACGCATGTAGGTAATTTGCACAAAAATGTTTTAAAGTACCTCGTTGTTTCATCTTCATTCTCTAATAGATATTTATACCGTAAGTGAGATACATTCAGGAGAAGAAAGTTTATCCCCCGAGTCCGAACAGACCGAGTGGGCTAAGTTATTTGATTCGACGAAATTGTTTTAAAAACCTGAATTATAAATATATTTTGACGCAACAAAAAACTAATCGAAGTAGTAGTCAGTATAAAGTTGTCATTGTTTTTATAAATTCGTCAGAATTGGTTCAAAAAGCTTTTTTAAATATATGCTCCCTAAAATTTTTGAATTATTCGGAGTCCGTAAAATAATATTTTAGCGGGTCCTATAACTGTCTTATAATTAGACGTTACCTAAGCAATAAGTTGTTGTTTACATTTTATAGGATTATTTTCACTGATTTTATTGTTTCATCGCCTACGTTTTTTACCACTAAAATAGAAACTAAAAATCGTAAAAATGTTACATAGCTGGTTCAAAATTATAAATTCGCCTCTGCTGATATTCTAATTAGTTATTACGAATTAATGAAGCCTGTAAGCAAGCCAGGCATACAAAACGAAGTCTCTCCAAATTCTTTTCGTGCCACTTTTCATATCGTAAAATTTTAGCTCACATTCTTCAGATATTTTACAGATTCAGGAAAGATCTTTGTTTCCTTTCAAATTTTAAATTCATAAACTGTTGATTGTTATATAGATACCAACATAATACTCACGGAATTTTAATAAAAATTGTAAACCAGATCGAAAATTAAGGTAAAATTGGAATGTTAAATAATTTTAATATTTAATTGTATAACAAAAGATTTGAAATCTTAATATAAACTGCGAAAAAATATATAATACCACGTTACTGGTATCGATTAATAGTATTTTGTGCACCTAGGGAGGGAAGCGTGCTATTACTCCCGCGGGCGAAGCGGCGGTCCGAGCGAGGGCGCCGGCTTCGCTCAAGGGTGTAATAGCTATTACTCCCGCGGGCGAAGCGGCGATCCGAGCCGAAGGCGAGCCGCAGGCGAGTCCGAGCGAGGGCGCCGGCTTCGCCCAAGGGAGTAGTTGCTATTACTCCCGCTGGCCAAGTGGCGGCCCGATTGAGGGCGCCGGCTTCGCCCAAGGGAGGAATAGTCTTCCCTCCCGTGGGACACACAATATTTTACGTCACGAGGGCCTCGAAATCACCTTTCTTGCAAGCGGGAGAAAAACACTGTTTTCCTCCCGCCAGTACCGGGAAGAAAACAGTGTTTTCCTCCCGCTCGGGAGGAAAGCAAGTACGGTCCTCCCGAGCGGGAGGGAAAACTCGCTTCCCTCCCTCCATTAGCAAGAGGAAAACACTGCTTTCCTCCCCCGAGTGACGTAAAATAGTATTTTGTGTAGTAAGGGCTGAAAGCAGCATTTTGCAGACCGAAGATAGATATTGTTGCAGAAGCGCAGCGAGGACTGCAACTCGTCGGGGTCTGCAAAAACAAGAATTAAAAATCTGTTATTTTTCTACTTGTTTTTATTTTAATTTATTGTATATTTAATTAAATTTTTTGATAAAAATTTATATTAATAAAAATAAAACGTAAAACTTATGAAATAAAAAGTATAAATTAAAATATTAAAAACATGAATAGTAAAGAAACAACGATTTTTGGTTTACATTACTAAAAAAAACTGATGTGGCAGCACACAACCTCCCGCCTAATTCTGATTATTCTACTAATCTAATAAATAGTTTTACTTACATTTGAAAACTTTCATGTTCATGTAATGTGTAAACGATAATTTAAACCAAGATGCAAGCAAAAGATGTCAACTGTACTGTCACTGTCAATATAATTCAAATTTTATGTAGAAACACATTTCATATGATCATGGTCAACAAGATATAGAAGGAAAAAGTAGAATTAGAAGCATATGAGGATAAAGATGCAATCCCGGGTGCAATTACTTCTATTAATGGGTGTATCATGCCAAATCATGTATTTCTTGCTACTGTGTACATGTACTTACATTCATATTTTAGATGATAGAATGAGTAGTTTTGTTTCGGCAAGTTTATTCAATCAATTAAATCTAAAAGGTCATACAACTAATTTATGTGTTACTGTTTTAAATCACACTCGTTGAGAAATAAGTTCATATTGTACAGGTGTTATACAGTTTATGCGCAATGCGTATAATACTTGCGTAAAACTATTTGTCATACCAGAAATTACAAGTGGATTATTACCCGAAAGGACCCCGCACCAAATACATGGGACCAATAATCTCGGTGAAATTTTCTGTAACTTTGGGAAATGACAGTTCTCGAAGTCTAGAACAAACTTTCAAATGCAATATGGGTCTGAAAATGCTTTAATTTCTCGCTATCCACGTCTCAAAGTCCGAAAATCACGTTTTTCCACTAGAAGATACATGGTAAAATCCACAAAACCCATTTTTTTACTGGCAATATTATTAGTATTATTGTTGAACTTGTTGTTGTTGTTATTAATTTTCCAGTCCCCTCTTTCATCATACCCAGAATGCCAGATTTTTACTTTAATTCAGGTAAAAATAATGTATACATATACATCATACCCAGAATGCCATATTTTTACTTTAATTCAGGTAAAAATAATGTATACAACTGTCACAGTTGATTCTTGGTAGTAACTTTGCTTGGTCTACGAATATTGAAATAATTTTGTATGGTGTATGTTTTAAATTATGACGACAAGTTGCTAAATTTTTATGTAACTAAATGTTTAATTTTTCAAGATTTTGATAATTAACCCGAGGAAGGTAGATTTGCTACCGAAACGTCGGTGATGATTATCATCTGTTAATAAATAAATTTAACTTTGAAGACTGAGAACTCTGTTACTTTTTCATTCCATTTACCTAAACAGTCAAGAAATTACAATTTAAAAATACTAATAATATTGCCAGTAAAAAAATGGGTTTTGTGGATTTTACCATGTATCTTAGGTGCGTGAACTTGGCATAACAAGTGCAAGTGCAAATTCTAAAACTTGGCAGATAATTTGCACCCAATTCGCACCAATTTGCACCCTAATAATTATTACTTTATCTTATTTTGTTTAAGAGTTATTAACAATTAAATTATTTTTATGCCAACTTCACACCAGCACAATAAGTAATGCATAATTTAAAAAAATATATGCCAAAAATTTGCACCCAATTTGCACCCACATAAAAATTTATTTATTACTTATAACAAAAAAGTTATAAACAAATACATATTTTTTGCCAGCAATACAAGTATGACCAAATTGAAAAAAAAATTACGAAAAATTAGCACCCTAACACGTCAAAATTGCACCCTAAAAATAATTTGCTATATATAATTATTTCATGCCGAAATTAATAATTAATTAAAAAAACTACTACTTACGCGCTATATCAAACATAGAACAAAACTGATTATACCGAAGTTCAACTTGAGAGGTAATTTTATGGGTGCAAATTATAAAATGCGCAAATTCTTATTCTTAGACATGTAAATAAATTTGCACCCCATAAACAATAACAAAATTGCAGTCGGTTGTCAAGTGGTAAATAATTATTTGTGAAACAACTCCAGAAAATCGTATGTGTGTACGAATAAAGTTCAAATTGATAGGTAATTTTATGGGTGCAAATTATGAAATTTGTAAATTCTTATTCTTCGACATGTAAACAAATTTGCACCCTATAAACAATAACAAAATTGCTATCGGTTGTCAGGTGGTAAATAATTATTTGTGAAACAACTCCAGAAAATCGTATGTGTGTACGAATAAAGTTCAAATTGATAGGTAATTTTATGGGTGCAAATTATGAAATTTGTAAATTCTTATTCTTCGACATGTAAACAAATTTGCACCCTATAAACAATAACAAAATTGCAATCGGTTGTCAGGTGGTAAATAATTATTTGTGAAATAACTCCAGATAATCGTATGTGTGTACGAATAAAGTTAAATTTGATTGGTAATTTTGTGGGTGCAAATTATGACATTTGTAAATTCTTATTCTTAGACATGTAAACAAATTTGCACCCTATAAACAATAACAAAATTGCAATCGGTTATCAGGTGGAAAATATTTATTTGTGGATCATCTCCAGAAAATCGTATGTGTGTAAAAATAAAATAAAATACAAATTGCTAGGTAATGTTTTGGGTGCATATTATTATTCTTATACATAATGTATACAAATTGTCACCCTTAAAATAACAAAATTATTGTGAATAAATAAACATTCGTTATTTACAAAAATAATTAAAATTCTATGGAGTATGGTATCAAATTAAAGCTCTAGGAAAAAAGAGTCTCGTAATAAAGTCAAAAAGTTAATTAAAATAAACGATTATTATTAATTGTTTTTCCTGAACATTCCAATATTTTGTATTTTTGTAATCAACTGATATACTTACTTTGAATTGTAACAGTTTATTTTATTTGTTGACAACAAACAAGATATTCTTGTCATCAACACAAATAAATTAATTGATTACAACAGTTAACCCAACACAATCATGTTTCACAAATAATAATTATTTACTATCTGACAACAGATTGCAATTTTTTAATTTTTTATAGGGTGCAAATTTGATTACATGTCTAGGAATAAGATATTGCAGATTTCATAATTTGCACCCATAAAATTCCTTATCAATTTGTTTCAGAAATTATTATGACAATCGATTGCAATTTTGTTACTGTTTGGGTGCAAATTTGTTTACATGTCGAAAATTAAGAATATACAAATTTTATAATTTGCACCCATAAAATTACCTATCAATTTGAACTTTATTGGTACATACATACGATTTTCTGGAGTTGTTTCACAAATAATTATTTACCACCTGACAACCAATTGCAATTTTGTTATTGTTTATAGGGTGCAAATTTGTTTACATGTCGAAGATTAAGAATTTACAAATTTTATAATTTGCACCCATAAAATTACCAATCAAATTGAACTTTATTCGTACACACATACGATTTTCTGGAGTTGTTTCACAAATAATTATTTACCACCTGACAACCGATTATAATTTTGTTATTGTTTATAGGGTGCAAATTTGTTTACATGTCGAAGAATAAGAATTTACAAATTTCATAATTTGCACCCATAAAATTACCTATCAATTTGAACTTTATTCGTACACACATACGATTTTCTGGTATTGTTTCAAAAATAATTATTTACCAACCTGACAACCGATTGCAATTTTGTTATTGTTTATAGGGTGCAAATTTGTTTACATGTCGAAGAATAAGAATTTACAAATTTCATAATTTGCACCCATAAAATTACCTATCAATTTGAACTTTATTCGTACACACATACGATTTTCTGGAATTGTTTCACAAATAATTATTATTTACCACCTGACAACCGATTGCAATTTTGTTATTGTTTATATGGTGCAAATATGTTTACATGTCGAAGATTAAGAATTTACAAATTTCATCATTTGCACCCATAAAATTACCTATCAATTTGAACTGTATTCGTACACACATACGATTTTCTGGAGTTATTTCACAAATAATTATTTACCACTTGACAACCGACTGCAATTTTGTTATTGTTTATGGGGTGCAAATTTATTTACATGTCTAAGAATAAGAATTTGCTCATTTTATAATTTGCACCCATAAAATTACCTCTCAAGTTGAACTTCAGTATAATCAGTTTTGTTCTATGTTTGATATAGCGCGTAAGTAGTAGTTTTTTAAATTAATTATTAATTTCGGCATGAAATAATTATATATAGCAAATTATTTTTAGGGTGCAATTTTGACGTGTTAGGGTGCTAATTTTTCGTAAATTTTTTTTTCAATTTAGTCATACTTGTATTGCTGGCAAAAAAATATGTATTTGTTTATAACTTTTTTGTTATAAGTAATAAATAAATTTTTATGTGGGTTCAAACTGGTGCAAATTGGGTGCAAATTTTTGGCATATATTTTTTTAAATTATGCATTACTTATTGTGCTGGTGTGAAGTTGGCATAAAAATAATTTATTTGTTAATAACTCTTAAACAAAATAAGATAAAGTAATAATTATAAGGGTGCAAATTGGTGCGAATTGGGTGCAAATTATCTGCCAAGTTTTAGAATTTGCACTTGCACTTGTTATGCCAAGTTCACGCACCTATGTATCTTCTAGTGGAAAAACGTGATTTTCGGACTTTGAGACGTGGATAGCGAGAATTTAAGGCATTTTCAGACCCATGTTGCATTTGAAAGTTTGTTCTAGACTTCGAGAACTGTCATTTCCCAAAGTTACAGAAAATTTCACCGAGATTATTGGTCCCATGTATTTGGTGCGGGGTCCTTTGTGTAAATGTTAAAGGCCTAAAGATTCCTCCTAATATGACGTGCCGAGAGGTAATACCTTCCCAAGACCACGCCGAGAAGAATCTTCTCTAAAAAAATACATACAATAAAGAAATACAGCAGACAGAGTACAGTCGTAGACAGCTGTTTCGGCCTTAAAAGTGTCATACCTAAGTACATAGTTTATATACAATTTAGTGTCATGTTTATTAAAATTTGAACAGTAAAAACATAGTCCTAAATTGGCAGTTAAATACAAATTATGAAATGTAATTATATAACGGCTGCTGTCAGTCCTCAGGTAGATTCTAGCAACAACACAGGATCCGAATTATTTTATTCTACTGACTACCATTCTATCATTGGGAGTTGATCCTGTTGAATGGTTACCATAAAAAATAAAGAAAGGAATAACAATTTAACTAACATAAGTGTGTATACTTTTATATATTTGTGTTTATTATGACTATAACATGGCGAATTAAATATTTTTAATTTCATGATAAATAAATAATTTCTATAGAAAATGTATTGTCTTTTACGAAATATGTCATCATCTCTGTAAAATCTACTGACTCCATCACTGGCTTGAATCTATGGGGCATAGCAATCACTCGGCATGAAGCCAGAGACAAGAGCAGGGGTCAGGGGTCTAAGACAAGGGTCCATGTTGAAGACTTGCCTTGAAGCCGCGCAGGTTCTCCACCACGCAGGCCAGCAGCGCGTCGCGCCCGATCGTCACCGTGATGTTGGGGATCGGCTCCGCGAACCGAGGGAACGCTGACTCTGCAACAAGAGAACGTGTTACAAGATGGGTGAATGAGGCCAATGAAATTAATGTGATGCAGATTTGCAGGTTTGCTACAATATTTTGTTCCACAAAGTCATTCGTAGAAAGCTTTTATTGTTGTATGATTAAATTTAGACTGCAAAAACGAATACATAAAAACAAAAATAATAAATATTAGTCAGAGATAGATAAATCGCTTATTTTGGAAACTATGAAAGTAATTTCTAGTTACAGATTTTTAAAATCCGGCACTAGGAATATTTCCTTTATTTCAAGAGATACAGAAAATGTTTATAAGCAAAGTTAAACTAGATAAATTGGCTCGTAAAATGGTCACAATAAAAACTTTGTGTCATTTCCGGTTTCTCCGGAAATGGGTATAACTTTGAATCTAGCTCTAGCATAGAGAATCGGTAATGTCATATATTTTTTTAGAATATACCTAAAATAAGCTTTATAACGATACCTAATATATAATGTGGCAACTGTGAGAAAGCGTACCTTTGTGGGCGAAACTTGTCAACTCCTTAGAGAAAGAGAATTTATCAGCACGAATATCATTGTAAATTATAAATGCAGGACACAGTGCCCTTACAAAACATCACTTTGATACAGGGCACTTTAAATTTCAAGAACCAAAAATTATGCATTCCGAAAAAAATTATAACAACAGATTAGTAACTCTAGAGTTACCTATTCTGTATTATTTAAATAAAAATAATAATATGAGCTTCCACACTGATTTATAAAACAATTTATAGCTCGCACACCCATTTCTAAAAGAACTAGAAAACTGATAAAGCTTTTCCCAGCTACAATTTCTCAAGTAACTTGACGTTCTAAAATTCTGCTGTCATCTGTGTGACTACACATCAAAATGTTTTATTTCAATAATGGTTTATGTAACAAACAACATTTTGTATTTATTTATATTGTTGGAGGACAACTAGAAAAAAAACATTGTTATTGTTGTCAAAATTATGCTCAGATTTAGAATGTAATGTATATTATTGTAACACTAAATATTTATTTTAGGCTGATGATGACGGCTTTGAATACCGGAACGTCCACTTTATATAAAAATAAAGCGTACAATATATTTTGTGACTTTAATTCTATGATCCTGAAATAGTCTAGTCAACAAGTTGAAAATGGTGAAAAATAGAGATAAAGCTCCTAAAAATATGTGCGATAGCTCATTGGATCCGGAATGACGTCTAGAAAAATGTATTTTAACCATTTTCCAGCATGCAACAAATTGCAAAAGTTATAAACAAATAAAGATGAAGAAAAAAAGGCATTTAGTTTTTCGCTAATATTTCAAAAACTATTAATAATTAGGATATTTAAAAAAAAGATTCTTAAAGAGGATTGTAAAGGGATAATTTCATTATGTAGCTGATCGTTTGTTCGCGAGCTTAACTGTTACAGAATCAAAAGTTTTCAATGAACGTGTGTCATAAAATACTAAATTTAAAATATTAATCAACGTTCAAAAAGTTTTTTAATTCACATACCATGAAATATGTGTGTGAATATTTACATAATTTAGAAGGTATGTTATGTAAATATGACGCAATGATTAAATATGGAATATGCACAAACGCTGCGGCATAAATTGAAGATTAATAATAATTAATGAAACATTTGAATGTGATTATAAAATAATAACGTTATATAAATATCATACTACTACAAAATTTTGTATGATTATTCATTTTTACGGCACAATAGAAATTAAGTCCTTTTCAACTTGCCGTCAAGCAAGAACGAAATTTTTTTACTATTGTGTTATAATAGTTTTTGTTTTCCATTACTAAATTATTTTCTTTTGTTGAGTAAAGTTTATGCAGGATAGTTAATTTTGGAGTAAATGTGAACAAGCCAAGTTCACATTTACTCCAAAATTAACTATCCTGCATAAACTTTACTCAACAAAAGAAAATAATTTAGTAATGGAAAACAAAAACTATTATAACACAATAGTAAAAAAATTTCGTTCTTGCTTGACGGCAAGTTGAAAAGGACTTAATTTCTATTGTGCCGTAAAAATGAATAATCATACAAAATTTTGTAGTAGTATGATATTTATATAACGTTATTATTTTATAATCACATTCAAATGTTTCATTAATTATTATTAATCTTCAATTTATGCCGCAGCGTTTGTGCATATTCCATATTTAATCATTGCGTCATATTTACATAACATACCTTCTAAATTATGTAAATATTCACACACATATTTCATGGTATGTGAATTAAAAAACTTTTTGAACGTTGATTAATATTTTAAATTTAGTATTTTATGACACACGTTCATTGAAAACTTTTGATTCTGTAACAGTTAAGCTCGCGAACAAACGATCAGCTACATAATGAAATTATCCCTTTACAATTCGGCTTGATCGTGTATTGGTTTTCCATCTAAATCGAAATACCCCTACGTCGGAAATATCGAACCGTACGGGAAAAATATACATAATTCTCGAATACTTTTTTGAAGTCAAATGTTTGAAAACTGAACAGATGTCATTATTTTCGTATGGGCGATATGTTTACGTGTACCAAAGTTGTTTGAAATAAAAATCGATGGACTGATCACAAAGCACGGCGTACCAGTGTGATAACGAGAGCAGACTGCTTTATTTTTTGTTTTATTTTGTTTGTTTTATTTTTTCCTTTGTGAAACGTCACATCTGAAATAATTGGTCAATGTCAATGGCTCTACTGTAGATTTATTTACAAAAGATTTTCATATTTTAAGATCAAATTTTGTTATAGAATGGTGTAGTGTTGTTGAAATATATATATATATATATATATATATATATATATATATATATATATATATATATATATATATATATATATATATATATATATATATATATATATATGTATATATCATTTATAAAGCCAAGTGTACAAACCAATACTGTACTGTATGATACGAAACAGTAGTTATCTTTGCGGTTTTTGTATTTGAAGGCTATTCAAAACTAAAAGCATAGAAAGATAAAAGATGTTGCAAATTATTTTTGGTTTATCTTAAAATTAATTTTTTTCATATTTCAAAACTTCTACTTGAAATAAAAAGCAGACAAATTAATTGTGCAGATTATCGTCACTGTTAAGATAACAGTGTTTTAAGAATTAGGTTAAACTGTGGCGATTATTCCAAAAGCTTCCTTGTCGTCTACAGTAAGATTACAAATCACTTCTCGTAGTTTGACTTCATCATGCCTTAATCCTCCAAATGAGAGCGTTAGGGTTGGTATAGACGAAGAGGAATAGAATGACAATTATACGTGGATTCATCGGAAGTTAGTTCATTGTACAAGTCTATTAAAATCCCAAATGTAGTAGTAGTAGTTTAATAAATTTAATATTATTGGTATCTTCCATTCATCATGGGTAAACTAATATATTATAAACCAAATCTTCCGGACAGATCTACAAAGAATTGACGTACGATAAACAAACTGACACACGACGAATTGCACTGATCCTGATCGGACACTGTCAATCTTACGACGTCATTTCGCATTCGGACGCGCTGGGCACTGATACGATCGCGAGCCACCGGAGCGGAAGGAAACGCGCTGAGCGAGCGCATATCCGGTGGCCGACAGCCGACAGCGGAGCCACAAGCCACTCGATAGATTACCACTGCGTCCGCGACCGAACCGAGCTCAATAAACGTACTATATATACATACATATGTGGAAAGAAACGGAGCTGTTCACGAATCATCGATCCACTTTATGTGCTTTTAAATAGTTTCCGATAAGCGATATCTGTACTACGGTTTCCGGTACGCCGGAGCGCTCTGTCTCTGTGTGTGGAGCGCTCAGCGTTGTCGATCGGATTCGGACTCGGCACGGAACGGTACGCAGGGAAATGAACGGGAACGGAAATCGGAAATGTTTGCGCTGACTTCGTTACATCGTCTGTTCAACTTAATACGGATTTTCTGCTAAACTACCAAAACAAATATAAAACACTCTACAAGAAGATTTACTTAAATTATAAATAAAGAAGGTAGTTATTAAGCTTATGACGCTACGATTAAATTATAAACCTCGTCCCTCTTTACTTTATAAAGTACTTAACGTCGGAATATAGCTGGCTACGTTTTCGTCGAGAAAAAGGAGAAAAATATATACAGATTTAGTGTATCGAACAAAGGTAGCAATAGCGAACAAGCTCTAAAAGTGGCATCGTATTTTTGTAAAATATTGTATTTATAAGACAAAAGAAATAATCAAACGCATTGTTTATATATTGTATAACATTTGACCTACAGTGCGACGCATGAATTTTAATACATTTTGTAAATGCTCTAAAATAAACATGTAAAAGTAGTATTTTTCTCTTTATTCTGCATTTTTTAAAACAATACTATGGGAAAATTTGGTCAAATCGATGCGTCGCACTGTAGAGTGAATATTAAATATTGTCGTAAAAAATTCCAATGTTTTTACGTTAATATTAGATTCAATATTATACAAACCGTAGAACACTGTTTTTTCCTCTTTATATACAGCTACATTCCCGTCTTAAATGCAAACTAACAGAGTTCTCCGATATTTTTTACTTACTGAAATTACTTAAAATCTAACTAAGAGTCATACTGTCACTGAAACTAAAAGGAGGTGTAACGTACTCAAGGCATTACAGTTAATTATTATAGAAACAAGTATCCCCAGTCAATATAAACCACAGGAGTGGACACTAGGGCGGTCTTTCTGTTTACCTTTTAGAGAGAAACAGAAAATACGGGCCAGCTCGGAGCATGCATTCTATGACGGCAACGATGGTAACGCACGGGCCTAGCAGTGATCTGTCTCTCTCGCACAGTATAAAAAATTCCACGAATCAACAGTATTATTAAATGTTAAGATACGGATGTCCACTCCTGTGTTTATATTTTACTTCGTGGTATAAACCAAGCAATATGGGACTTAATCCTTAAACCGTCCCATCTTATAATAGTATAATAATAATAATAATTTATCACCCAAAATACGCAATACTTTTTTAGTTCTTAAGTATCTGCGTGAAAGTCTCGTATTTCCTATCCTAGATATAAAAGGTAATGTTATTTTTAAAATTTTGCTTTAGTTACATACCTGTTGAAAGTTGTAAAATCTACACAATTTGAGACCTCAGTCGATCATATATATATATATATATATATATATATATATATATATATATATATATATATATATATATATATATATATATATATATATATAAGGGTGTAATTGTGATGGTTCAAAATTTTCGGGTGTGTGTTTTTGGTGGATAAGCACGTTTTATGGTCTCTAGGGTAAGAATTTAACATTTTCGAGACGTCTGTGTGTATATGTATGCATGCGTGTGTGTGTGTGTGTGTGTGCGTTCATTCGTTCGTTAGTATATTACAATTTTTTAGGACGCGGTTTTAATACTAAACTTAATAGACCCAATATAATTTTGGTTTCAATCTACAAACAAAATGCATATGATTATGTGATTATTATCTACAATCGATATTTTATAAATTTTTCGGTATCTGGTATCATTTAAGAATAATTAGTACGTTTATAATTATTAAAAATAACATTGTTTTACCTATAATATCAATAACAGATTTCAAGTAAAAACCCGGTATAATTCTAATGCTATTCTATTAGATATTGTCATGAATACAAAGACAAACATTGTTATTCAAATATTCAACCATCAATTAGATATGTAAGTTTCGGTACGCTATTAAATTATAGCTAATGAAAACTGTCTATAAAAATGCTTGATAAAAAGCGTAATTATAACTAACTAAGATTAGTATTCATAAGCATATCGATTGATCATTGTTAAATACATATTAAATTTCCTAACGCTTTTGTTTCATGTCCGTGTTTCACAATAAAGTACAGTGTTCATTAACACCTAGTTTCTGAACTTATATGATAATGTAAATGGGACAGAATTTTTTACAGCAAGGATTACAGTCTTATGCTGTCACTGTAATGCTGGCTATTTCTTTTGCAAGTTTATAAAGTTTCCATAGAATATTGCGATATTACTGTGTAGACATGTATGTTTTTGTTATTTTACAGGCGTAATATCATCAATATGATTGTTTGTTATACTTAGATAAATCTATTACGTACTCCAAACTGAGTTGAAATAAGAAGAGATGACAGTTTTAACGGTAACGCGTAACGAAACAATTTATTACTAGTTAAATAAATTACGAACTTACTATTTTGCTTGTAGATTGAGATATATCTTGAAATTGGACACAAAATATCATGCACATATCCACACATAGTAAGTACACGTCAAAACCAGGTAATAAGATTTTAAACTGTTGTTAAAAGCATGGTAACACACACACACAGAAATAATTATACAAAATAACTTTTACAACTGGTTTATTCCTCCAACACTTCTCAATTAATACTAAACTACATCCCCAAAAATACACGTCTAATATAATTCCTACTTATGTAACAATAAACAGTAATTAATTAGCAAAGCTTAACATAATATAACAAATCAACTAATGACGTTATCGCAACTAACATTATCTAGCATTAACATTATCTAACACTGTTTTATAAATAATTAACGATGACATAGATTTGTACTATTTTATGTAAATATTGCATTTTATCAATCTTTCTTACCTCTTTTTGTGCAAAATTAAACTTTTAACCTACAATATCTTTATAAAAATATTTCGTAATTTTTCCAGAATTTTATTTTAATATAACTGCCTACAGTATAATTTTTATGTTAATGGCATTAACACAACTTACATTATCTAAGCCATAATATGATAAAACGTTGCAAATTTGTTGCCAAATAAAGGACCAATTATAGCTGAATCTGAACATAATTATTTAGGTTTAGGTTTCTAGAGTCAGCAAAATTCAAATTTATTGTATTTTGCTTATAAAGCAAGCATGTGTAGCCTGTTTTGAAGTGTTAATTGTTGTATGGCTGAAATATATAAAAATTTCGTTTAAACCGAAGATATCATGAAATTAAGTAAGATAATTTTAAGCTTCTTATACAGCTGGGCTGATTCACAACTAGGTACACAGTACATATTTAATGGCATCGTATTATATAACCTACTGAACTAATTTGCGTAGCAAATGTGTGAAAGGATTGATAATAAAATAAGTCATGATGCATTGGTTTGAACTTGTTCATTTAAATGTTACACAGGTTGAGGGTGAGGGTGAAATATGACTAGCTGCAGTGTCGGACTGGCAATTTTTGGCTCACCGGGCAAAGTATTTTTTATTATTAAGGTTTGGATCCCGATTTTCGTTTTGAGGGAGTCAGATTTTAAGAAATCCTATTTATGGGATAGGAACTTAATATTTTTGTTTTTTCTTCTTCCATGAGCAAAAATAATTTATTTTCCAGTCCAAAGTAAATAAATTAGTATAGGTAAGTATCTCAAATTTGAACCGCATGTTTTACTCTCTTTTAGCTAAGTTATAAATGTTATGTCATGTCATAGTGGAACTTCTCTTGCTCGTTACTACCCGTTTCAATAAAAAATTCTAATTAATTTAATATTATTGAATCAATAATTGATTTTTTTACAATTAATAATACTAAATAATCTGACGTGGACACCACATGACTTCCTTGTACGCCTATTAAACTGTTCATACTTTTCTTAATAACTAAAATGTAGAATTATATTATACAAATATATTCATATATAAGTACTACTACTACTGCTACTATACTCACAAATATATTTTAGTCATTTTATTTAAACTGCAGAAGAAGATATAAACGATATTTTACTATTGTCACTGTCACTGTCATGTCATAATCATTTAAATTTTACGTAGTAACAAATGTTAATCGATCATGGACTACAAGATACCGAAATACGAATTTATAAATATATACTTTAATTATTCTTAAATGATACCAGATACAAAAATATTTATAAAATACCGATTGTAGGTAATAATCACATAATCTTTCATTTAAAATAAAAAAATTTGTCTTAAATTAAATATTTATCGAAATTTTTTTTAAATTTACTACTTCCGGTTTGTAGATTGAAACCAAAAATAGGAGGTGCACAACTAGATGCTATAACAGTCCTAAATACAAAATTTCAACTTTCTACGTCTAACCGAATTTGAGTTATGCGACACACATACGTACAGACGTACATACGTACATACGTACAGACGTCACGACGAAACTAGTCATAATGGATTCAGAAAAGGTCAAAACGGATATTTCCATCAAAATCTGAAAACCGAAATTTTTCGCGATTACAATACTTCCTTATTACTCCGTACAAGGAAGTAAAAACATAAACGTTCCTATTTATTTACTCTCCAAACACTTCTCATTACAGCCGCGCCTAACGCTACATTGTGACAATTATTATTATAAGATAGGTAATTACTGCTGTGATTTTCAGATGAATGTTCTCAAATAAACATACTCAACAAAACATATAAACTGGAACATGCAGAAACTAATGCATAAACACATCGCGCAGATTCGCTCTAGCGTGTAGATATAATATTATCAATAATGCCGCAATTATTAAATTTTTAACACAGGTAGGTTGTTACATATATTTCAGTTTAGTTGATTTAAATTTACCATCGTTTGAAATTTTAAATCGTTTGGCCCAAGGGGCATTTTTTTGCCGGATGCCCGCCGTGCCTTCCGAAAATAGTTATTTACATTATAATTGCGGTAGGGTTAATATTACAACGCGAGGTTCTAACAACCGAGCCTTGTACAAATACCTGACGCACATATTGTGCGTACCTATTATATTTTTTGGCCGACATACCTATTTATTTAAAATATCGTATTTTCTATGAGGTTAAGTGAGACGCATTTGACATTTGCACTAAAAAAAACCTATTTAGAGAAATAGCTTAATTGTATATGGTGGGCCAACTAGTGGTTTCTTTTTAAATCATAGTTTATTTTGACACTGACAGCTTTTTCCCACTCGAAATCTTGATAGAAAGTAAGTATCATACCTCCGCGGTACGGAATGAGTCGCTTTAGGCTTGAGCAACGTTGGGAAATATTGCAAACTTATTGCCAAAGTGAGTGCTGTGTAGCCCAAACAGTGCGTTTGTTGAAAAGAAGATTTTTACAGAGCCATGGTATGCGACTTTTTTTTTACTGAAATTGAAGACATGGATTTGGACTACCTTTGGTTCATGCCATGCCACACAGCCCATGCCACAATCGATCTTTTCGGCACCAAATTCCCAAATCATGTTATCATCCGTCTTGGCGATGTCAATTGGCTGCCTCGGAGCTGCGATTTGACCCCTTTTTTGTGGGGAACCATGAAGGACCGATGTTATGCTAACAATCCAGAAACGATTCAGACCAATATCATCCAAGCAATCCGTGAACTACAGCCCGAAACAATCAACCAGGTTTTGGAAAATTGGGTGACAGAATGCGCTACTGCGAAGCCAGCCGAGGCAGCCACTTGAACGAAGTTGTGTTCCATAATAAATGGGAATGTTTGCTCTTACTAATGAAGCCATAATACATGAAAAAAAATAATTTTGTTCATTTTATTGCATTTTCAAAAAAAAACTTGTATTTGGCCCACCCTTTATGTATGTATGTGTGAAAGTATTATTACATAACTAGTCAGCATCGAAAACCTCAGATAAGTAGGTATAGGTATACGCACTTGATAACTGAATTTCAATTTATTATAATATTCAATTTCGAATCCAGACTTAGGCACCTGCTGTTGTCGATTTCAACTTTCCGCATTAATTTTCATCATTGTTAAAGCTTTTACAAGTGGTTTTACAGTAAAGGTCGTATTGTGCTATTTTAATATTTTTTCATCATCTTACTATTCAGTGTAAGATCTCCTCAAAGCCTAAATCAAACAGCAATTATCTTATCAATAAAATAAACGAACTTCTTGCAACAACCATTAACAATGTCAAACATAACAAGTATTCATGAGACTAGGAGACAACACAGCTGTGAGAGCCCCACATAATCTCTACCCTACGTGGTTTGGCGCGTTACAGGCCCAGGAGTCTGCAGCCGGTAGTTACAAGTTCCCTACTCAATCCACTCGGCGCGAGCCTGCGACAAGCTCGTTACCGACTGCGGGTCAAGGCTGCGGAAGTGGCGGCACGCTTCCCATTTACCCGCATTATTCGTGATTCGCGAGCGTGATGGGAACAACGCGAAAACGTGATCGAGGAACGGTAGCTACGGAGTAGATCAAATATTACGAGTGTAGTTGTGGTATTGGTTATTGTATTTTTAGATCGGGATGGGTAAAACTAAATATTTTGAAATTTTGTTGTATTTAAGAATCGTAGTAATAAAAAACGGAATAATACATACCGTAAAGTGGGGCTACTTTGTGACGAATTTGGAAGTTTTTTGAAAATATCTCATTGGCTATTGCTCCAAATGCTGTAAAACTTACATGTATGGAAAGATTGAACCTTCTGCTTTCATTTGCTATACGATTTGTTAAAATATATGTTGCACAAAATTAGTTCAAAACTGACTAAATTGAATATTTTTTCTATTTTTTACCATTAAACTATTGAGTATTTCAAAAATATATCTTCATTATACTCTAGAGTCATCTTATATATCTAAAATATGAACAGTGTAGGTGTAATAGAAAGAGCACGATTTATTATATAGCGAGGTCACTTTTTAACTATATTTTTGTCACAAATGTAGGGCCTTAAGGAAATTATATGAATTGTACGTAACATATACAATGTTATATCCAATGTGTAAATTTTGCATGTATCGTATATGTATTTCGTACGTAAGAGCTACATAAATTCGAAATATCTATGAGCTTTTTCTTCGTTCACTTCAAATGTGAACTCCCAACTGTTTAGTTTACTGTGCAACAGCGCACAAGACATATAATCACATAATTAATTAATTTTTTAAATTTATTAAACTTGTGACACAATCGTATCGGTAAACGTTACTGCATTGTTATTGTAATTTGTTCTGATCAAATTTGTATTTCTGACATTGCGGGCACGCTCTTACGTACCGGACAATTTCTTGGTTTATTCCGGTCCAGTGGTAACGCCGTTGGATTCTTGTGAGAGTTTTAGCGGTAGGTACTCATGTGACCAGCGTGTGCAGTGTCGTGATTTTTCTGCAAAACGCCAAGACGGTTCTCTGAGGGTACACAGCGTTTCCATTCTGAACTTGGGTTATCAGCTTCTGTGAGGTCATTATGATCCGAGTTATGATCCCAAAATTTATAGGAATTATACAATAAATTCAATTCCAATTTTCAATTCATTTTCAATTTTCGTGGACAAATATTTTGGGATCCGAATTTTAGTTCTCATAGTCTTTCAGTTCATTATCTTAAACTGATAAACAATACTTTTCCCCTGTTTAACCAAACTATTAAATTAAAAACCATTGCTGCGGAATTAGCATAATGGAATTTTATTTTTCATTACATCCTGCTCAGCCGTATTTGCAAAGTCATTTCCAGATTTAATTAATAGGTAATACATTGATGAATCTGTGGTTCGAGACTATTTGGTGGACTGTAGAGTTAATGGATGGATATAATTGATAATTGATGGTTTATTGCGTAAAAAATCAGAGTGGCGAGATTAAAAAAGCATTTTGAACGGCTCGTCACGATAGGCGACAGGGACAGGAAGGATAATTGCGTTCTGATGTTATATGATTGTAATCAATTCATGGTTTGTGTGAAGTGTAGAATTGAGTCATTAAGTGGTTCGTGCCACTCCATCCAGGGTTGAAAGCTGATGTCGTGCATATGTTGTGGTTGTGTTAGGTTACATGTTACGTTTAATAAACGTTAACAACGGAAAGCTTTTCCAGCTGCATACTTTCAATTTGCTATGGAAACTAAATGAAAATACATTTCAAAACACTACAGATGCCCCAGAGGCTCATAATAATTTTCAAACATAGTTCTTGAGTTATAAAATGCTTCGACTCGAGCTAGAAATTTCAATTTAATTATTATTTCCATCAACAAAATAAAACTTACTTTTTATCTGTTACCATACTGCAGCTTGCAGTATATGCACTTTCATTACCTCTTAAGGTATAACTAAAGCCTACTTTGTGGAGTTTTACAAATACGCAAATCTAGAAACAATTTTTAAAGTCTCCTTAAATTCTGATGACAAATAAAAATGTTTATTACATTAAATTTCATATTTGCACAGCGTTACATAAGCATGCTTAATTATTATAAATAGTAATTTTTTATAAATATATTACATGAAACACAGCATAGGTTGAACATTAAAAAAACTACCACTTTAAATGTAAATGCAAATGTAATATTGTAAAGATTTTGTACACCGAATGGTAACAATAAACTATTTACTACTACTACACAGCATAGGTAATGAATCTAAAGACGTAGATGTTGAAGTTATGCTAGCAAATTTGAATTCTATGCGACTTACACTGACAAAACCTTTCTTATTGTCACATTTTTACTTTAGAAACTAAAACAATGACTATCAATACTATATTAGATAAAAACTAGAACATTAATTAAATAGGGAAATAAAACTGTAGGTATTACAAGTAGTATGGGATCAAATGCTGGTACTCTAGTAGTACATCAAAGTGCATGCACTATAAATCTCAAACCTCAAAATTTACTATCTTAGACAAAGGACATAACTTGAAGTAAAGATCTTTCAAGTGGCCAAATAACCAAATGAAGTGGGTAATGCAGAAAGTTTTGTAATCCAATATTGATGCAGCGATAAAAGTGCCCATATATCTGATTTTCTTTTGCAAACTAAAGTTTCAAAAGTAATAAAGTCATAGAATATAGATATCTAGCTAGATTGTTAAACAAGTACAGTCAAGTATTATCAAAAAACTGTGTGCTATGTGTTGAGCTGAATAGTCAGCTGTTTTCTGTCAGCTCATTTATTTTGCTTATTACCTACACTGTTTAAGTAAACCAATAATTTAATTCTCCTGAGAATGTGTTCTGTTAAATGATCTAATAATCTTGGTACATGAAGTTATGATAAAGTGAGTTCTCAGTAAATACTGTCATTTAAGGAGATTTTTGCTTACACACATCACCAACTAATTAAACAAGCCAAATTAGATATTATGTTTACTAATTCTGCATCAATCACAAGAGTTTACAACTTCGTATATTTCATTAAAAATTCTAGTTTTTTCTCTTTCGAAAAAGCTATAAAATATATCTTAATCACAGCGCGCATGTATTAAGATTCATGAACGGCCATCTTTTGTGTACTTTATATGCGAGGTGTTTTTCCTCCCCTTTGCTGTGCTGCTGCTGCTGTTGAAACTGGAAACTCTCGACAACTTTATAAACCTGCATTGTTTAGCTACTAAAACTTTAATGTCTCATTCTTTCCAACAGGTTGACTCGACACTGAGAGTTCGCGTCGGCCGTCGCAGTTTGGCTCAAGGCGAGGCGCTGAAGCGAACGACGGAGCGACACGCCAATGGTTCGACTCCATAGGCGCCAGCAAAAGGCATAACGGATATGATTTATTCTCCCTGATTTATGATATAATCAAAAGTTTGTTGCAATTTTTCTATAAGTAATAATTATTGGTGTAACACACGTGTAACCTGTTATTGTTCTGTATTTTTATATTTTTTAACATACACGTACTTGCACTTAACACAATCCCTATATACACGATACAGTCAACATTGTAGAAAGCTATACTTTGGACATGTTTCAAATTTTACTTTTTGTATAAACTTGAATTAGCTTATTTAACTTGGTTATACAGGTGATTCATCATAACTTGCTTTTTTAAAATGCGTGCCATTCAGCTGTAGGAATCGTAGTGGGGAGAGAGTGATCTCATTCGCCAGGTGCACTTTTAAAGTTTTGTTGCGCACCCGATCAGTCGCCATCATACGTTGGAGCACGGAGCAGCATCGATGGTTGTTTTGAGGCAACACTTCCCGGGGCGTCTCATCTAAATAAGGGACGATTTGCAATGGCCAGCCCGCTCGCCCAATTTGGCTCCTTTGTCATTTTTTTGGTGGGTTTTTCTGAAATCCCGCGTTTACGTCAACCGTCCAAGGACCCTAGAAGATCCGGGTCGCAATTGCCAGCATACCCGCTGCAATGCTGGAAAAGGGTTATGACCAAACGCCGAAATCCGCTTATTCAGTGAATAGACAATGGGGGGCGTCACCTGCTACCTGATATGATTTTGAAAACTGGGTGAAACAAAACTTTAGATATGTACCTACATTATAAAATAAAAATAAAAAGTTTCTAATTCATAAAATGGGCATTATTGCGTTTTGAAATAAGTAAGTTACGATGAATCACCCTGTATTTCTTAACATACACGTACTTGCACTTAATGTAATCCCTATACACAATACAGTCAACATTATAGAAAGTATACTTTTTGGACATGTTACAAATTCTACTTTTTGTATAAACTTGAATTAGCTTATTTAACTTGGTTATATAAAAACTGCATGAATGCGTCTTTTAATTTGAATTTTTTATGCATTGTAAAATTCTAAAGCAATTGAACACCATCAAAGCATCGTTATTGTTGCGTTTAGTTTAACTTAAGCCAATAAGACGATATCGAATTTTTAGATAAACACATCTTTCTATGAACTAATAAAGTTTAATATTTTATTTAAACTCTCCCATGTGTATTATAGTGAGATAACTATCCCCTATAACGGCAATTTGCCACGGACTATTTTACCTATGTTTGTTACATGTGTATTGCGGAAAATGTGTTAATTCAAATTATCTGCAAAATACCCAATACAACTAATTTAATTTACTTATTGACTCAATTTAGTTAGATGAAGTTACTAATGAAATCCAATATCGTAATACCGAAATGGCATAATAATCCTTTCATAAACAAATTGATTTTTGATGCAGGATCAGTAATTTTTCTTCTCAACAAATTTATTCATATACTCATATTTTATAATCCCATTTAATTTACTAGAAAAATTTTTCCGATACGCCTTTGTTGAGCCATAACATTCAACACCGTCAGCAACGAGCGAACACAGATGATGGAGAATGGAGTGAAATATAAATAAGTATTTTCAAATACTTGCAAATCGATTGGGAATTAGGTTGTAAAATATAAATATCGTACCTATCAGGACGGAACTGCGCATTTTCGAGGAATACATTTCCAGAGAGTTTCATGCAGTAAAAGGGTACTTGTGCTTACAAAAACATGGGAAGCTATCATCGAACTTCTGTTTTTCGAGTATTTTCCACAATAACTTCGAAATAAAAGTAATATGAAAATATTGTTGTTTGAAACATTCTTGGAAATCTTATAAAAAGTGCGATAATACTGTATAATACATATTTGGTTTGCAACTTTGGCGATAATCCGCTAAAATAGTTCTTCTTATTCCTAGACTGGTTGTATAGAATACCTCCCCTTAAAAACATAAATAAAATTATAATTCTTGATTTGTAAAACGAAAGCCTTCATTGGAAATGTTAGTTCTTCAAACTTTGACGAAGTAGGTTTAAACTGACATCCCCATATTACGCAACAAGTAAAATGTAAACATACCAATTTGTTTTTAACATGATAACAATAATTTTTTGTATTTGTCCGAGAAGTAATTTTACTTTTTGTACAATTGCTATAATGATCGTAATAATACCTAAATGGCATCAAATACCGACAGTTGACGAAAAATATTTTTTATGCCTTTATCCGAGAAACAATTTGAATCTTTGAATCAAAATATCCTTAACGATATAAATAATTATGTTTGTTTGGTTTTACTCATGCGTATCTCTTAACACGACATAACAAATAATTTTTAATTTTGGTGTAACCCAAACGAATATAAACAAAATTTCCCAACACGCTAGGTATACTAAATTTTAATGAATATATTGTGTAGGAGCGGTAGTTGTTTATTATACATAAATAATTGTCTAGCTAATGAAATAAAAACATACATAAACGGAACATCACATAAATCTTTCCGGAAAACTAGGTAGGTACCTACTACTGATTTTGTCATTTGATACAAAATAATTTGCATTATTGCTATAAAGTGTTATTAATATCTGTAGTTATTGTCAATTAATAAAATTTATTAAATATACGAGTAAACCATGTCAACCAGTCATAAACAAACATTTCAAATTTCAAACTATTTTATAATTATTCAGGTGAACAAATAAATACTAGTTATATTACTATGATACAGGCTGTTTCACAACTTAGAGCAAAAAATTAAAGGGTATATTCTGTACGACGTGCTGATCATGAAACAAAAAGATTTTTTTAAATATTCGCAAAGTTAAGGGTAGTTTACTTGAAATAGACATTTTTTGAACCACTGGAGTAGCATACGGCATAACACAATATTAGACAATTATTAGTATTAGACTAGCGTCAGGCCCCGTTACGCGGGCCTTCGGCTAGGTCGCGCTGCCGCGCGACAAGGGGGATTCGCCCGCTTCGCGGACTCAAGCTCCGCCGACCCTGAATGTGGGACGATTCGGCACTTCGTGCCTCAATTATAACGATTTTAACATTTAGACTCTACCGAAAAAAAATTGTATGTTGAAATTATAATTATTTAATTACAACTTCAAATTATTCATCTTTCTTCTTCAATATAAATTTTAGTTAAGCCATTAAAATTTTAAAATAAAATAACATAATAAGTATGTGTAATAAAAGAAATATCCTGGTTATCCAACTAAAAACAAAAGACGCGAAGTTAATCACCCACAATCATATTTATCTCTTATTGTGTTGTGTATATCACTCCTCGTCATCAAGACCTTTTACTTTGATATTAAAATCAATATGATTTTTATAATTTTAAAATAATAAACATTTTGAACAATCTTGTATCAACTCTTATCAAGACATTTAATTTGATATCATACTCAATAAGTATGATTATAACATATTTTTTAAAAAACAAAAGACAATCGTCAACCACCATTTTAAATAATTTTATTAATTAGCCCTCATCTAGCTCTGTAATTTAACATCAAACTCGATATTGTTTTTTTTAAATAAAAACAAATGTCAATCGTCTGCCACCATTTTAAATAATTTTATTAACCCTTAACCTTTCTTTAACCCTTTAATTTAAACCCTCTAATTTTAAATCAAGTTCGATTTAATTTAATAATTTTTTGATAAAAACAAATGACAATCTCCATTTTCATCAATTTTATAAAGTACCTAGTGCTCACCTGAACGATTTTTATTATTTTATTAATTAGGTAGCCCATGTCCAGCCCTTTAATTTGATATCAAACTGATATAATTCTATATTGTTTTTGATAAAAGTAAATGACAATCGTCGACCAACAATTTAAATAATTTTATTAATTATGTAGCCCTTATCCAGCCCTTGAATTTGATATCAAACTCAATATGAAAAAAAAAAAACTGAAGCTAATCACGCATTATCATTTTCATCAATTATTGAGTACATCAGTCCTCATCATCAAGACTTTTACTTTCAAATAAAAATCAATATGATTTTTAATAATTTTATGTCGGTCTCCATTTTGAACAATCTTATATCAGCCCTCATCAAGACATCTAATTTGATATCATACTCAATAGGATTCTGACATTTTTTATAAAAACAAATGGCAGTCGTTACCGTCACCATTTTAAATAATTTTATTAATTGATTAACCCTTATCTAACTCTTTCATTTGACATCAAACTCGATATAATTTTATATTGATTTTGATCAAAACAAATGGCAATCGCCGGTCACCATTTTAAGTAATTTTATTAATTAAGTAGCCTCTATTTAGTCCTTTGATTTGATATCAAATTCGATTTGCTTCAATAATTTTTGGTAAAAACAAACGAAAATCGTTTGCTGTCGTTTTCAACAATTTTGAAAAGTAGTGATCACCTCTGATCATTTTAAATTATTTTATTAATGAAGTAGCCTATATTTAGCCCTTAATTTTATAAAATTCTATATTGTTTTTTATAAAAACAAATTCTAATCTTCGGCCACCATTTTAAATAATTTTATTAATTATATAGCCCTGATCCAGCCCTTGAATTTGATATCAAACGCGATATGATTATGATTACTTACATAATCTTTTGATAAAAACAATTGACCATCGTTGGCCGCCATTTTCAACAATTTTATTAAGTTAGTGCTCACATAGTTGTTAAATCTAAAACAAATGCCGATCATTGAAGCATTTTTGTACCCCTCGGTGCTAGTTAATACCATACATACTTATGTGTAAAACAGATTTTTTTATACAAGTGCAATAATTACAATCTAGATCCGCGCCGTGTCTCGTGATTGTTCGGTTGTTAATGTGCTGTCCCCTAATCCTCTGTCTGGGTGCGCCAAATTCAAACTTAACCCAAACTCAAGTACAATTAAAAAATCCCGATTATGGCACTCCATTTTTAACACGTTTGTTAAATTTAAAATACTGGGAATTATACATAGTATTATCCACGGAAATTTGATATAATTTTAATTGAACATTTACATTTGGGTCAAAATATACTATAAATTGGAGAGTAATAAGTAACATGATGCATCTTCACAGTGCATTGTAAAATTGAATAGAAATATTCAAAAAAAATATTACATATTTATACAAAAACATGTAAATATAATGCATGCTCCATCTTTAAATACTCAATAAAATTTTCAAAATATTTGTACCTTATCAAATATGAAAGATAAATCCAAGTAAAATTTCAAAATGGAAACGTCAAATCTGACACTAGACTAAAAAATTATTTTAATAAAAAGAAAACAAAAATTCCATGGCATACTCCCATTTGCGTTCCGTGCATTTTTCGGTTTTTTCTTAATAACTTTCTTAATATACCCCATATTGGGTTGAAACATACATAGAAATATGGTCAAATTCATCCTCTACCTATATGTCAAATGAAAAAAACAATCGAATAAAGTATAATGCCCGTTGCTAAGGAGTTAAAAAACAGTGAGTTTTTATTAGTTCTCACGCAAACTGTGTCCCTTACAATAATAAAATATAGAAAAAGCACTAGTTAAAATAACCCTTTATCGTATAAAAAAAGTTTCATTAAAATCGGACAAACCATACAAACTGTAGAGCAAAAAAACGTATAGTTGCTAAGGTGATGAATCTTCCACCACACTATGCCTTTTAGTATATATGATATTATGTAAACAATTACTTTCATTGTAGACGATTTGAAAACAATTATTAAAAATAACTATCGACCAGTGGCAAAAAAATGTTTTCTTGAAATACGATGCAATTTTTTTTGCGAATATTAAAAAAATTCGTTTTGTTTCATGATATCAGCACGTCGTACAGAATATACCCTTTAAATTTTTGCTCTAAGTTGTGAAACACCCTGTATAGGTTTCTATATTTTTTTATTACAGAGTAGGTTTAAGCCTAGGTATCATGAAAAAATTCGATACCGGGATTTTCGCGGAAACACATGTTTTGAGATCCTCTGAATCAGTTTTAACCATTTTTTCAATGATGTCTGTGTCCTTATGTTCAATAACTCATGAACGAGAAAAGATAAAATAATGAAACTTGGTATTTATAAAGTTTAGGATAATACGCAGAACTGAAAAGATTTTGATCACATTTCGAAAACCGGAAGAGGAAGTTTTCTTGAAACATTAAAATTAATTCAATTTATTTCAAACATGGAAGTAGCCACACAAAATGTTTCAAATATAAAATGTTAACAATAATATAAGGAATAAATAACATTAAATATCTGTTTTCAATTTTTTTAAAATTTGGGATAAATAAATTATATATTTAATAAATACATTTCAAAAATCATAATTGCTTGAAAACAAATAAGTCAGTTACGTCAATTATTTTATTATGTCAAACGTGTGTCAAGTGCAATATTTAAACCAGTACCTACAGTTATGTATAAGAAAGTTGTGTGGTGACCACACCAGATTTTTAATTCCAATAAACAAAAGTCAATAACCAAAAATTTTGACACGCACTTCTCGAAAAGACGTACAAATTTATGGAATAAAAAATGAGTATAAATAAAAGTCTTAAATGATTATGTATTATGTCCAACACTTAATCTAAATAGGCTAGGCATAATAGTAAAAATATTGGGTCTCAGAGGAAAGTTTTGATATAGTTTTGATTTTTTCACCCTTTATGTTTTTTGGGTCACTGAACACGAATTTGAAGTTTGCGGGCAAAAATTTTGACCGGAACTTTGTTTTTTTGGCACTTTTTGACTAAATTTTGGCACTTTTTTCAGTTTTTGGCTTATATCTCAGAAAAGAAGCGTTTTTTCGAAAAGTCTATTCTATACAAAATTAAAGTAGACAAAATTTCCTACATTTTTCATATATCCAAGACTAACCGTTTCGCCGATAGAGCGCGCCCAAAAGGGGCCATATTTCCATATCTAGTGAAATTCACCGTTTACGCAGAAATCGGCCTTGCTGTGATACTTAACTGTTGTAACAATTTGGTCTAAAAGTGCTCAAAAACAAAGTTTTGGGCAAAATTTTTGCCCGCAAACTTCAAATTCGTGTTCAGAGACCCAAAAAACAATTTTTTTGCTAATATGCCTAGCCTATACCTGGAAGTAATTCCCTAAAAGATGATACTTTGCATATATGTAGTACTAGTACCTACCTAGTAACAACATATAAAAAATCTGACGTGGACACCACACGACTTCCTTGTACGCCTTGTGTGTTCATACTTTTCTTAATAACTAAAATGTAAAATAATATTAAAAATTCTTTTAACTTATTATACTAGTATACTCACAAATATATTTTAGTCATTTTATTTAAACTGCAGAAGAAGATATAAAGCATATTTTACTATTGTCACTGTCATGTCATAATCATTTAAATTTTACGTAGTAACAAATGTTAATCGATCATGGACTACAAGATACCGAAATACTATAAATTATAAATATATACTTTAATTATTTTTAAATGATAGCAGATACAAAAATATTTATAAAATACCGATTGTAGGTAATAATCACATAATCTTTCATTTAAAATAAAAAAAATTGTCTAAAATTAAATATTTATCGAAATATTTTTAAAAAGTACTACTTCCGGTTTGTAGACTGAAACCAAAAATAGGAGGTGCACAACTAGATGCTATAACAGTCCTAAATACAAAATTTCAACTTTCTACGTCTAACCGTATTTGAGTTATGCGACACACATACGTCCGTCCGTACGTACGTACGTACAGACGTCACGTCGAAACTAGTCACAATGGATTCAGAAAAGGTCAAAACGGATATTTCCGTCAAAATCTGAGAACCGAAATTTTTCGCGATTACAATACTTCCTTACTTCGTACAAGGAAGTAAAAATCAACATTCATGCATGTTGTGCTACGGCCGCCATCTTGGAAAATGGCGACCGATTTTCACTTCTTTTATTTTAGTATTTTTAAATTCTTCTGTGTTTAATCAACTCTAATTTCTAACCGGATAAAGATATTTCTCAGGCATTTTTATATGAGATACATTGTACTATTTTTGAAGGGCCAAAATTTTATGATTTTCTCCAAGAGAAAATTATAAAATTTTAGAATTCTTATTCTCTTGGAGAAAATGATTAAATTTCGGCTTATTAAAGGTCCTTCAAAAAAATACAGTACAATGTATCTTTCATAAAAATGTCTGAGGAATCCAATGTCGAATACCGGAAGTCGATATCTTGATCCATTCAGAAATTAAAGTTGATTAAACACAAGAAAATTTTAAAATTTTACAAGTTTCTCTAGGAGAAAATAATTAAATTTCAGATTATTAAAGGCTTCTAAAAAATAGTACAATGTATCTTACATAAAATTGTCCAAGGAAGCCAATGCTGCAAACCGGAAGTCGATATCTTTATCCGTTCAGTAAGTAGAGTTGATTAAACACAAAAAATATTTTAAATTCTGAAATTTTGCAATTTTCACTTGAAGGTAATAATTAAATTTTGGGTTATCAATGACCTTATAAAAAAATTTAATATGATGTATCTAACGTAAAATTTACTAAGGAATCCAACGCCGCAAACCGGAAGTCAATATCTTTATCCGCTCAGAAAGTAGAGTTGATTAAACACAAAAAATATTTAAAATTCTGAAATTTTGCTATTTTCACTTGAAGGTAATAATTAAATTTTGGGTTATCAAAGGCCTTATAAAAAAATTTAGTATAATGTATCTAACGTAAAATTTACTAAGGAATCCAACGCCGCAAACCGGAAGTCAATATCTTTATCCGCTCAGAAAGTAGAGTTGATTAAACACAAAAAATATTTAAAATTCTGAAATTTTGCAATTTTTCACTTGAAGGTAATAACTAAATTTTGGGTTATCAAAGGCCTCATAAAAAAATTAATATGATGTATCTAACGTAAAATTTATTAAGGAATCCAACGCCGCAAACCGGAAGTCAATATCTTTATCCGTTTAGAAATTAGATGTGATTAAACACAAAAAATATTTAAAATTCTGAAATTTTGCAATTTTTCACTTGAAGGTAATAACAAAATTTTGGGTTATCAAAGGCCTCATAAAAATTTTTAATATAATGTATCTAACGTAAAATTTACTAAGGAATTCAACGCCGTCAACCGGAAGTCAATATCTTTATCCGTTTAGAAATTAGACGTGATTAAACACACACAAAATTTAAAATACTAAAATTTCTTTAATTTCACTAGATATGGATATATGGCCTCTTTTGAGCGCGCTCTAGCGGCGAAACGGTTAGTCTTGGAAAAAACCTTAAATATGAAAAATGTCTACTTTAATTTTGTATAGAATAGACTTTTCGAAAAAACGCTTCCTTTCTGAGATATAAGCCAAAAACTGAAAAAAGTGCCAAAATTTGGTCAAAAAGTGCCAAAAAAACAAAGTTCCGGTCAAAATTTTTGCCCGCAAACTTCAAATTCGTGTTCAGTGACCCAAAAAACATAAAGGGTGAAAAAATCAAAACTATATCAAAACTTTCCTCTGAGAATCCTAATATGCCTAGCCTAAAACATCTGTAGCCAAACTTTTACTTAAGTATTTTATTATGTTAACTTTTAAGATACCTACACAATAAAAACAAAAGCCGTGTCTTTGAATGGCGATTTGTACACAAAATTGTATGAAGATAGCAAAGAACAATATCGCATTGATCAACTGTAACATCAACCTCCATTTAAAATTCGATTAAACTAAAATTACATCAATATGCAATACAATCCCATAAATCGTTCAAACTAAATAAAAACTTTAATGAACGATACATAACTCAATAGCTAGCACCGATTGGCACCATAATGCAATGTGTTTGATTTGCTATGCTCTTCAATCAGCGTCAGCATCCACCGCTTGGCGGCGATAGCATCGCGTCCGGCGAGGACGTGGACATTCCCCACTCCACTTCCGGCGGTCCCCACGGCACATTGTGTATTCAATGTGGTCCCGGTATTATCCCATTCCCGGCCCGTAACCTTCGAACCTTAATCTCGTTTCCCTTTTTATTATCGATATAAAACCTTTATATGGAAGCAATAGAAACACTGCCTAAAATAATGTTCGCGGCTCCGTTGCGATGTATAAATATTTCTCCTTCTACGGTTTCGCGTTCATACGAAATGAGTTGCAGTTCTATTAGTGTAAAGGGAATTCTCGTGGCCTGCGAAGATGAGTTGGGTTCGTGTTAAGTTGCTATTTAGGTTTTATGTTCGAAGCTAAAAGTTAACTTACCATGGAATCTTTCTAAATGTATGTAATCAAATAGATACTCGGGCATCATAAACAAATTTATCTTTGAATTGCTAGTATCGCTGCACTATTTTTAAATAAAATGTAATGACGTGGTGGAGAATGATCCCCTCCAAAAAAAGGATTTAGAAAGCTTCGACTGAAGCGGTGCAACTCCTCCACAAGGAGTGTTAAACCACATTATTATTATTAATGACGTGGTAATGACTTTTAAAGAAGTATTTCAAAACAACAAAAATCAAATATAGTTAAGTACCTTCTACTTTTTGAAATTACACAAAGCAAATTTTGTACCTACGTATTTTGCCCTCGATTTTAATAGTCCAAGAGCCCGTGACAAAATATTGGACTGACAATAAAGATAATTTTCACAAGCACAAAGCACAATAGTAATTTACCACTGTAGGTGAGCAAAAAATATGATTAATTTGAAGAAGACATTTCTTATTCTTTGAAAACTAGGTTGTATAAATAAATTTGTCTGTCACTTCAAAATGACGGCAGACTAAATCAAAAAGTCAAAGGTACGATAATGAAAAATGACTGAAGAACTGTACGATTGAAACGGAATTTTTGATAACCTATTTTTAATGGCATTGGCAAGTTAAAAATTGACTTTACAGAAATCAAAACGTTGAGAAACATGGTGAATACAAAAATATTGTACTGGTCATAGTTACCGAGATAGCTCGTTAAAGTTTCGATGATGACGTCATTACAACTTCTAATTTTATAATTAATTTATTATTAATATTTTTAAAATATCGAAAATAACTTGCCAATGCCTTTAATATTAGTTTATAATACATGTTCGTAAAGCAACTCCAGGTATTTGTGCAGCATGTTGGGTTGGGATTTAAAGAAAATATAATTTCCATCCCCCTCACTGCCCTATCGCTATATTTTTGTTTTACTTCCCATAATATACTGTCCCCCTACTTACAGTATAAGCCTATGTATCTCAATCTAAAGTCTATACCAAGCTCGAGTAACGGATTGGTTGCTTTAACAGATACACCCTGTATACCCTTAAGGATATTCACTTAATTTTGCAATATAAATATACTGAAATAATGGTGCAAACAACGGCAACAATGTAAAACGTAGAACAAATTTTCGCTCCACACAGTTGGTTGCCTGGATGGCACCTAACCTCTCAACTTTTATATATTCGAAATTGAAAAACATTAATTATTTATTTAGTTCATTTATAAAAATAATAGTTAATAACTTAATAATTAATTAGAACCGTTGACTTTTTTCATTATAATATTATTTGCCAATATGAAAATTGTCAACCAATGTTGCCACGTTTATACATCATGAGCATGACGTCTTTGTCACCGAGTTCAGTTTAGAGAGTTAATTAATAGCTAAATACTCTTCATCAACACAGTAAAGCTCGATTTAAAAAATCTTATGACATAGATAAGGCTTTGTAGTTTCTATGTGCAAATTATCAGATTTTTTTCTGTATTTTTGATTAACTTTATGCGTCATTTATTCGATGCTCCATTTAACCCTATGCTATTAACTCGATTTTTAAAATTTATTTTCTCTATATCTAAACGATAAACGATAAAGAACGATATTCTCAATTTTCATTCAATTCTTTGTATTTTTGATATAACGAGTGAATATTATTAACGTATGTCTATGTAGGTACTCGAAGTTATGAAACATCCTGTATAGCTATAATATTTTTGTAACAAATTCTCTTCTTGTTTTGAAATCGTACAATTTTCGCAAACTTTCTTATTTATTTAGTTTGAAATATCACCACACGTTCTAATTCCGTAAATCCCGCAGTAATCCCATAGGAATCAGAAACTAGTATAGTAGTAAGTTAAAAATTCTTCGTACGTACCGTGATTAAAGTCTCCCAAAACTGATATCCCATTCGATTCCAGATTGCGCACTCGTCTGCCTGCAACACAAACAACGTCACTTAATTATTTAATCCTGACGTACGCCGACCATTGTGTGATGTGTGGGTACCGTGTGTGATGTTTGTTCCGTTTGCATTTGAAATTTGAACGCTGTACGTCGTTCTTTTCCCATATGACTACTACAGACTGCACTGACTGGATGATATTGTGGCTATTTTGTGATGCATGGTTCTACGGTAAATTTGGACACTGGCGCAGTCGGACTGATAGTAACTTTTTTCTACAATAATTGTCAAAAAATGTTGACATTTTTGAATTGTTAACAAAGCGTGTTTTTACCTCTCGCCTCATATTCTATAAGAGAGGTATTGTAATGGGTAAAAATTTTCGAGTATGAGTTTTTGGTGGATAAGCACGTTTCAGAGTCTCTACAATACGAATTTACTATTTTCACGATGGTGTCTGTGTGTGCGTGTGTGTTTGTATGGACGTATGGACTGACGATTTTTCGTTTCGTCCACGATAACTTAAAAAGTATCAAACCGTTTATAACCAAATTTCATATTTAAGGTTTTAATAAGAATCTTAACACCGGATAAGATTTTGGTAGAAATCCGCAAACCGGAAGTAGTACTTTTTGAAAATTGAATTACTTTTCGTTAAATAAATTGGTACATTTTTTATTTATGACAATTTTTGCAATTAAAAATAAAAGAAAACATAATTAATTATGTATGGGTACAGTGAATTTTAAATACAATTTGCTGAATCTGGTAGTATTTAACAATAAAATAAAGTGCAACTAATATTTCTACTTTTTAGAAATTCCAGTATCTTGTTGTCCATGATATGAAATTTGTTTCTACATAAAATTTGAATTATTATGACAGTGACAGTACAGTTGACAGCTTTTGCTTGCATCTTGGTTTACATTATCGTTTACATATTTCATGAACATGAAACTATAGTAAAATGTAAGTAAAACTATTTATTAGATTAGTAGAATAAGCAGAATTAGGCGAGAGGTCGTGTGCTGGCCACATTAGATTTTTTTCAGAAAAAAAATATTAATTTTTTTGTAAGTTACCATTTGTACTAAAAATATTTTATAATTATACCTACTAAATATTAATTTTAGATTAATAACAGGAGCAACTTGACGCAAAAATGCGCTTAATAGGCACGTTGCGGCCCTAAATTTTATTTTTTTAAACCTAAACATCTTTTTAAATTCAATAATACGAATGTCACTATTTTTATTTTTCTCTAAATTAAATGCAAAATATATTTTTTTAAATATTGCTAACTAATTGCTAACAAAGCAACATTACTTATTTCTAATTTATGAAAACAAATTTATCAAGAAAATATAATACCTACTGCAACAATATGTTTCATTATTAATACTCTTGCCTCTTCCATTCATTACGAAACCAAACCAAGAACCGTCTTGCAATATATCATAAACATGCGCACATATTCTCCGTTCTCCGTCTGTGGCTAGTCCCCAGTTTGTTCGTAAGATGGCAATACTAGCGAATAGCAATGGCAGTCTGGCGCATTCGTGCAGCATGCGTACGAGCATTTGGCCAGAGTTCAAATTGCTGGGTCTCTGATAACAAGCGTGCAGCACTAAAACACAGCGATATATAAATACGGCAATGGAAAACGAGGAAAGGACTCTGTCTGCTATGGTCGCAGAGTCGCTGCTATTTTTTCAACAAGAATTTCGTTCGAATCTCCGCTCGCCACCAGTAGTTTGCGAGCTGCAATGTTCCAAACCGTGCGATAGCGACCGACGACTGGTGAAATGGCAGATAAGACCAAGCGTTGCATAGAGAATGAAACAGTTGTAAACTTGCCTCTGTACAATATAGCAGAATTATTTATTTAAACGTTGAAATCATTTTCAAATTATCATTTTGCGTATACCCTTTTTATTCTAGATAGTTGGCTTGATTTTGTGGTAATGAACATGGGCATCAGGTTAGCTTTCTTGTATTTCAAACAGATTATTATACAGGGTAATTCATCGTAACTTACTTTTTCAAAACGCAATAATACCCATTTTATGAATCAGAAACTTTTTATTTTTATTTTATAATGTAGATACATATCTAAAGTTTTGTTTTAGGTACCCAGTTTTCAAAATCATATCAGGTAGGTGACGCCCCCCATTGTCTATACACTGAATAAGTCGATTTCTAGCGTTTGTCATAACCCTTTCCAGCATGGCAGCGGGTATGTTGGCAATTGCGGCCCAGATGTTGGCCTTCAAGTCTTCTAGGTCTAGGGTCCTTGGACGGTTGACGTAAACGCGGGATTTAAAAAAAAATCACAAGAAGCCATAAAATGGACATTATTGCGTTTTGAAATCATAAATAATGAATCATCCTGTAGAATAGAATATCAAAATATAACTACGGTATTTATCTTCACTTTTCTTTTATTAAAAGAATTTATCCTAACGGTTTTTAAAGAATTAATCATTTGTTCAGTTGTGGCAGCTATTATGACACCTAAGTTATTATTTCTAATTTTGGATGAATGAAAGTTTCATATTATTATATTATATTTAATATAATGATATCCAAAGCCAGATCTACATATTTCGGGGCATAATCGGAAATATTTAAGAGTTTATTTTGTTCTTAATAATTTATTTCCTCGTACAATGATTTTTAATCGTTGCATCGTGAATTTGTCATATGAATAACTTTTACGTAACCTGCATTTTATGTCAAATTCAACTAACTCACTACTTTAACAAAGCAAAATCATTCATCACGGTCATTTTTAAGAAAATTTGTTATTTACATTTAACTTTTGGTTTCACCAATGATTTTTGTCAATTTTTTATATTTTTACTTTTACTCGGCTTTGTGTACCTATATTGTTAAATAGGCAACGACTACAGGAGGCAATAGGTCGTAAGCCCCCCTCAGAAATTTCGAAGCCCTTGGAATTCTAAAGATTTTTAAAAGTTTAACCTTGAATAGTGAAGATAAATATAAACAAGGAAAGTAGGTACCTACCTTATTTTGAAAAGTATATCTATTGTATAAAGTAGCGAACATAACCAAACAAATAATTCCTGTATTTTAGATCAAGGGTAAACTTCACGACATATTTTTATAAAATTTTTCTAGAAACGATTTGAAAGGGTATGTGTTTGGATTTCCACAAAAAATATGACTAACACAGAAAAGGTTGGCTTCGAATCGACACAACATACACGACCACGCTATCAAAATTTAAAAATAATATCACTAAAATAATAATTTTTAGTTCTGTATGCTATAAAAGAGTAAAGAAATTCAATTTGGTAAACAAATAATTTTCGTACAATATTATATTTAGATCATATCGCCGGTTTTGATATAAAAACTTGCCTATCGATTTATTTTATTTATTCATTCGGGAAATAGGTAATCCTAATCTTATTCAGACAAAACTAGGGAAGTTGAAAATAGTCTTACTGCGCTATGCAATCCAACTGAACTATCGAAAGACATTGTCGATTGTATATAGCAGCAGTATGCACGAGAATGTTTCCATCAGCATCAGACTTCAATACTCCCGGAAACTTAAACTGAATAGAATAAAAATTATTTAGCCAGTCATGGCACACTCCGTATTCCAGTGCATTGGGATGCGAATGTGCGACGAGGGAATAGGAAAATTGTGACTTTGTGACCCGGCTTGTGAACCGGGCGTCTGGAGGCAATACTCTAAAGCTGGGGAACTTACGATGGACACAGCATATACGAGTGCAAAATAAAGAAAGGAACCATATCTAGCGGAGATGGAAATCGTCGCACATAGCACGTCGTTTAGCAGAAATGCGATCTGCCGGGGCCATTGTGTTATCGCCCTGCAAGAACCAGATCGATAGCAAACGTGTGTATGTACGAACCTGTCGCGCTTGAGATCCCAGATCCGAATCAAAGTCCCTGATCAGTCCAAGGCGCTAGGCGCAGAGATGGATGCCGGGAACGAGTGATTGGGGTGCTACACGAGCAGAACGACTCAAACTTCAATACAAAGTCGTATTATATAAGAACTTTATGTTTATTTTCTGTGCTGCTCGATAAAGGTAGCGTTAGCGTTCTATATTGACACTGCAAATCAAGATATAATAAGGTAATACTGTTTTGTGTCTCGAATGAATAAGTATCGTAACATATCATAACTTCATAAATTGTATTTATTAGGTTAATAATCGACAAAAACAAGCATGTAATACAGAAATACAAACGTGTTACTTAGATAGATTATAATTAACCGTCTTTAATTCCTAGCATAGTATAACAATTAAAATAATCATCTCTAAACGAATATAATGGAAGAAGGGTGCAATTTAAAATAACATCTGCTATGTAGTAGGTATAGGTACTATTTGTTATACATGATACAAGATTTTCAATGACAAGAATATAAGTTCTTGAACTATAGTACAAGATACATCAAAAGTAGTTACTACTTTAATTTATGTGGATATTTCACTTTCAATGTCGTGTTTGCCCATTTTTAGTGAAATAATACAAATACTCAATGACAGGAAAAAATATCAAATATCAGAAAGACAATACATGCCTACGAACAGGTGAAAATTTAAATTAGGCGATAAGACCTGTTCAATAAAATCGAACGGGTTGAATGGATGTGTGGTATTGTTTACTTTTCGTAGCTATATGTAATTGTATGGAAACTGTTTCGTATAATGGTCGTTGACAAAGTAATTAACGTATTATTATTAATAAATGTTTCATATTAAAAGTTAAGAACAGTTGATGATTCGGTAAAAATATTAAAAACATATACTTATAAGTAATTATGTTTATGCTACGAGTATTATTGAAAGCCATTAAGTGTAACAGTATTATATAGCCATGTATTTCTATTTCAAAAACTGTATTACTATAAACAGAAATTTGGAAAGATAGGCACTGTTAATTGAGTACAACTTTCGTGTTGAACTAGATACTATAGAATTGAAACATGATATTTTATTAAAATAATAATATTTTAATGTTAACATTAACTTTTTTATGTGAGACAATAAAATATTTTCGATGACAACGGTTGTACCAAATAAAAGAATTTATTCCATTTGGACATATGAAAATGGTGCAAGAATTTAACAAAATCACAAACAAGTATCAGCTATAATCCTTCCATTCATATGCTCTTAGTCTTTGGCAAATTTCCACGTTTGTGAGGAATATAACTTGTCGCGTGCACATGTACTTATTACTTAATGATTTAATTACGTCTACTGAAACGCCTCTGGGTATTGACTGGTGACATGCGACACATACTAACCCATATTTGCGTTTGCTACACCGAGCAGCACGTCGAAACGTTGTAATTAAAATAAGCTATGTTTCATCTTGAGTTTGTATCTACGCACCTTGGCATGTTGATTCACTCTAATATTACAAATTAATCAGCTTTAATTTGTGCTTTGAATAATCTAAGTAAATGAAAACTTGATGATTTAATAAATTATTTTATTTAGTATTTGGAATTATTTTATTTGGGTTTAGTTCTGTATATTTATTTATTTATACGACGTTTCGAGAACTTTGCTTACTGAAAATTTCTCTGAATTGATGATTTAATTTAATTTGAGAAGGAAAATAATGAATAATACAGTCAGTATGTAACCATATAGTTAGAATATAATTATTATTTAAAGCACTTGTAGGTTAAGTATTGAATATAAACTAAATTATTTTAATCAAAATTTCATCTCATTTCATAAAATAGCTTAATATAATGTCAAAATTAATTTATAATTGATTTTTTTTGTTTCATTAATACCTCTATATATTTTATATCACTGTTAAATTGTTCATTTCAAAATTATAAATTTGTGTTGCGTTACCAGGGACGTAACTGAGGGTGGGTCTGGGTGGTTCAGAGCCCACTTTAAAAAGTCTTGACCCAACAAAAATTTTACAATATTTTTACATTAGTTTACAGAAAAGATACCTATATTTAAAATATTTAATAATGATAATACCTTACATAGTACTAGCGAAGAGATTATAGACTCATACTTAATTGAGGCAAAAGAAATGTTTTTGAATATGAATAGCGGATAGATATAGATTTATTGCTGGAAAATGTTGTATTTTTGAATAGATATAATATATTAACTTGTCAGTCTGAGTGATCGTGCAATCTTTATCTGTGCATACATATTTGATCATTTTCAACTGGGTACTATTTTTCTATGAAATTAATTTCAGGAGGAACTAAGTCAAATTCCTTCAGCAGTGAAAAAAGTTTTCGCCTCGCTTCGCTCGGCATACTCCTATATTTTTCAAAACAAAAATTTTACTATAAAAAGTGTGACCCACTTTAATTTTTTGTTAGGTACGTCCCTGTGCGTTATATTTCAATTTTACAGTAATTTTTATTTTACAAGTTGAAAGAAATTTTCAATACTAATAATAATAATAATACACTACTCAAAGAAAATCGAGCCACTTGGCCGAACCAAGAAAATGCCTGTTTTTAAAATGTGGGGCATTTCTTTCAGGGACGTGTTAACCAAAATCTGGAAATTCCCTCTGGAGATACATTCCTCCTCTACGTTCTCCAAAAATCCCGAAGAGATTCGCTCCCCCCGACCCCCTGAAAATCGCTTTATGTGATGTCATGTCTGAGCAATGAAAAATCTCAAAGTTTGAAGGCTTGTAAAAACAAAAAATCCTATCTTACGGGGGTTGTTCGATTGTCACAAAGCCCTATCAATTTCCTTTTCAGAGCTGAAAATTTCGTCCTTATTGGTGAAGAATTGAGTGAGTTATCGCGTTTAAGTTTTCTACAGGAAATCTATACGATTCCGTTTTCTTCAAACATTCAATCGATGATCTAAATAATAATGTAAACAATACGAACAGAATTTTGGAATTAGTGTTTAATAATGATTATAATATTCTTGGAAAATTTCCTGCTTTTACTGATATAGTTGAAAAATTCAGATAAATACAAGCATTTTGATACACTGAAAAAAATATGTTCGTCTTTGTAGCTAAAAATTATTCTCTAAAGCTTGAATTACATTATACTTTTTTCGGCTAGAAACTTTGACAATTTTCATACTTAATTCTAGAATGCTCACTTGGAGAAGAAAATTTCGATGCAAGTTTCATACTAGAACTGTCCAATTTTCATATTACCAACCTTCTGTATATAACCTCAAAAATAATAAAGTTGAGTGACAGCAGAATCAAAAGTAAAAGTAAAGTCTTGAACCGTAAAGAGGTATAAATGAACTCCTGAAATAACAAAAACTCTTGTACAATTGTATGAAATGCAACCAGTACTTTACCAGGGCATTAAAAACTCAACAACTGACAATGACAATTACATTTTTTTTAAATTTCAGTTGGCAGCAAGAACAAATTTTAAAACTAGATTCTAGCCGAATTAAGTATCTAAAAAAAAGTTCTTTTTTCTGCCCGAAAAAAGTATAATGTAATTCAAGCTTAATGTATTTTTATTTGAAGTAGACATAAAAGTTATTAAAACAGAATTTTGATTTGTATATTGATAAATGTATATTTCTAAGGCAAACTTAACTAAATTACATAAAAATATTGTCTACATTATTATATAGAAATTATTTTTCCCTATTTTGAATCTTAAATTCTCTAATTTCGGAGATTAGGAAATTTATCTTCTAAGCTGGAAAACGTATACTCCAAATGGTTGGAGCACAATTCTTTGTTGCTTCTGTTCTTGTACTGAATAAAAAAGTAGTATTGTGCTATTACTATGTATAATAAATCAAAGTAAATAACAAAATGTATAAAAAATAATTACATACGGAAACATTAAAGAAATATTCATTTTATTAAACAACCAATAGGTAGTTAACAGGTTAGCTCAACGGTAGAGTGTTCGCCTAACATACTAGAGGTCCCCAGTTCGATTCCAGCAACCGACGAACCGACAATAATACTACAGAATTTGAGTGGTTGTATTTCACTTTAATAACACTCCACTATAATGACAAATTGTCATTAAGAACTCTAAAGTTAAATCAGTTAAATAGCCAGAAGAAAGAAATAAAATAAAAAGAAACTAAATGTTAATTAGGATTTAATTTTTTTATTTCAGCTATAATTATTAATTATAATAGATAAATGGTATATCTAATTTAGTCATTATTTTATTAATAATAGAGAAAAAAATTACTAAATTATTAGAAATTTTTATTTCTGCATTAACGAAAATATAATAGAAATACATTTTAGTAACCTTAGGAGGTATTTTAGCTGTCACGATATTAGAGTACCTTTTTCGCTACTAGAGGCAACCTATTTTTTCAGTGTATGCGACTCGAAAAATAATTTAATTTAAACATAAAAAATCTTATTTTTAATTTTTTTATTGATTTTTGTCTGATTAGCTGACATATTACTGAGACTATATTTTTGTAACAATGTGCAATACAATTTAGATTTAATTTTGATTGAGTAATCTTCTCCTATGTGTAAGTCAGTTGTGTATATGGATCCTTTACCATTAGGCATAGTGCATAATACTGTATAATTACTATTGATTATGTTTGAAGATATTATGGTGATATTCGTGACCCATATACGCAACTGAATCATGAAGCCTGAGAAAATTAGTAAGCAGGTATCACCAGTCAGTGAGAGGTATTATACTCCTCTGATTCACACACGCGCGAGAGTTGATGCTTCGCACAGAGTGAGCACCATACTCTATTTTGTAGCTTTTTGGGTAATAATACTAATAATGTAGTCAGAATCTTGAGTAGTCATCTGATTCACACGCGCGAGGGTTGTGCGTTACAGAGTGAGCACAATTACAATTTTGTCGTTTAGTTTGCCAGCTTAACGCTGAACGTTTTATTAGTATGTATATCATTTATGTATCGCTTAGTTAGTTTCAAGCATGTAGTTTTAAGGTTTAGATTTATGTTTACGTTTAAGAAAGTTTGAATACATCTTACTAAATACGAGCATTCATAATTCTTGAAAGTGGGAAGTATGAATGGGTGCATGTCACTGCGTCAAATTGCCGTAATGTCATATACCCGCTGTGTCCAATTGCCGCAACGTCAAATTGCCACTATGCCAAAACGCATCCCCACCACTTACATACTTGTAATAACGTATGTCAAGAGAATACTGCAAATTTATTTCGACACAGAGGCAATTTGACCCAGTGGAAATTCGGTTTTAGTGTCTGACCGAATCCTTGTTAATTTTTTGACTTCTAATGTTCTAATCTGTAAGATAAAAAAATAAGGTTTAATGCAATTCTATGCGTAGCTCATAGTTTACCTACATTTACTCGTAACTCATTTACGTGCGATTTGTAAAATATTTACAGTGACACTTTTCTTCGATGTAAGTTCTGAATGCTACAATTTTTTGTGTAAAATAATAATCAGATCGGAATTTTATATATATATATATATATATATATATATATATATATATATATATATATATATATCAAAATATTATTTTTTTGCATGATGCATTGAAGTAAAAAGTTTCTAAATTATTATGTCAAAATCATAACTCATTTTTACTATAAATTGTTGTTATTTCTACGCAAATTCATTTAAAAATTTGAAACTTTAATGATAAATAACGTAAAAATGTGCATAATTCAGTTATAAATTTATATTAAAATTATTATTTAATTAGGTATTTATCTTTAAACCTAACTGACATAATTATGAATCCTATAGTAATTACATTTTGTTTTAAACATAGGCCTTATTGATTTAAATACCATGTTTGTTTTCTGTTTTATGTATGTTGATAAATATTTAAACTATACTGAAATTTGAACAAAAAATTTCCATTTCACCGATATAAGCAAATAATTTTAACACATTGGGAATTATGACATTAATAATTCAAACATTGATTTTAATGCAAACATACATACAGAGCAAAAATATTTTGTTATGGATAACAATATTCGGAATAAGAATATGCAGGATAACAGAATTATGGATCAAGTTGAAATTTTCCTGAGTGGATTATTAATTTCAGGAAATAAAACTTGAAGGAGATTGCAGTCATAAATGGATTTATTTTCACACCACTCTTCTGGTTTCGGCCCCTATTGAGCCATCCTCAGGAGTTTTATTAGTATATTACATGGATCACTTACGGTATAATTACTGAAAAATCACAATTGTCGTAAAATAAATCAAAAGCGAATTGGTTAATAGAAACATTAAATAATTATAAATAAATTATACAATTATAGTCATTAAAAATGTACAACGAGAATTCATCACCACTATGTGACAAATCGTTAGTTTTTTAATAGTTTAGAAACATTGAGAATTACAGTTTATTATACGAGTTATATGGTACCTACAGCGGACTACAGTATCGTAATCATTCCCATATTAAACTTAAAAGCGCCCCGGAGAGCATCAATTACGTCGATTTTTACTGGAAAATTATATGATCTCAAATTTATTATAACTGTTCTTTAAATTATTAACATCAACATTACAATTTCGTGCAAAAACGTACATACATTAAGCACCTAGTATTAGGTAATACGTTTGTATAAAATGTAAAGTTTTATACTCGCATCTGTATAATATACTGTATAACCGTATTATACACCTATATATATATATATATATATATATATATATATATATATATATATATATATATATATATATATATATTCTATTTAAACTTTTAATTATTCTTATATTTATTACTAATAAAGTTAAATATATATTTTATTGTAAAACGTTGTCTTTATCATCAGTAACATGTAGAAAAACAAGTAACACAAAATAAACATGCATAGTGATCTATAAATTGTAAATATAAAATTAAAATATACAAACTAGATCACTACACGTATATAATTTATAATAATCGTGTAAAACGTATAATACCTATAAACCAACTGTAAGAAACTTATGCATCTAATCGCAGATAACATCAAATAAAATACTGACGGCTCAACGTTACAACCCAAGTAGTTCTAACAACAACATCTTACGTAAACATAACTTACTCATAATACATTCTTTATATATCTTATACAACCTCTACATGCACTTTCATACTCTTAACGTTATACGGTATTACTTGTATACGTATTACTTATATTATTTTATGCATTTGCGTTGCCATCCCTGTTTCATCTTAATAAATGCAAAATGCAACCTTTTTTCATTGGGAACGCGTTATTTAACAAAACAAACAGAGATTCACATTATTCCTGCGTTGTTTTTGTCGTTTTATAACTCATTTCATAAATAGTAAAGAATTATAGTATACTAGTGAACCCGGCTCGCGTTGCTACGTCTCAAACTCGAATTTAAAGGAATCTCTGTAAGAATTCTAAGTTATTACCATACAATACATGGTGACAATTCTAACTACGCCCATGATACCATACCAAATTTGAACCCAATCGGTTACCGCCATTTTGTTTAAAGATGGCGGACTGATATTTTAGTATGCTCATGTCATAAGTTAGATCATAAGTTATAACCATTACAAATTTGAACCCAATCGGTGCAGTACATTTTGAGTTAGCTAGCCACCATTTTGTTTCAAGATGGCGGACTAACATTTTAATATACCTATGTTTCAAGACAGATTACTGTACCAAATTTGAACGCGCTTGCCCCCCACCCTCTGAGAAATGAAATTTAAACCCAATCGGTTACCGCAGTTTTATTGTGCTCATGTCATATGTTACATCTTAAGCTATTACCATACCAAATTTGAAATCAATCGGTGCAGTAAACTCTGAATTAGATAGCCGCCGACAACAATGCAATTTGACATCGTTATAAACATCAAATAAATAAAAAAAAACTTAATACTAACCAATACTATATAACAATCCACAACTGTTTGTTTCAAAACAGCTAGACCAACAAACTGAATTCGAAATTCCTATTCAACAACTAATACATAGTAGTTTAATTAAATGCCTGGTTATCAAATCTGTTTGCTATTTTGTTCAATTAAGTGACAATCACTGTTCATTTTCGTCATAAGAAACAATTTTGATTTTATTTTGAAAATATAATATAGCCTATGTCACCCGGGGATAGTGTAGCTTCCCAAATCCCAACGGTGAAATAATTTTTCAAATCGGTCCAGTTGTTTCGGAGCCTATTCAATTCAAACAAACAAACAAATCTTTCCTCTTTATTATATTAATATAGTTTAAAGATCTCGAATCAAGGTCAACAATATAGAAATAGACAATATAGTTGAATCCGTTTTTGTTTATACTGTTAAATAAAGTAATCGTATCAGTATTAAAAAATCGACCAACATTTATACAATACTGATCTTAGCAATATGGTTACATATAGTTTACATTATGTAAGTTAATAACTGGACAATTTTAGCTTATTAAAATATCTATTATTTACATGTAAAGCGCCAATGCTAACCTTACTTTGAAACACAAAAGGTATAAGGTAGTATGTATAAACCTTAGGTATGTATAACATAAGTTATCTTATCGGAGAAAAATGAACGTAGGGCCTAACTACTTTGCTCGAATTAAAATTATTATTTATTTAATTTGGAAATTTGTTTTACAATCGGTACTTTTTATTATAGTAGGTAAATAATATAGATAAGATAGTAGTTAGTGCCTGCATCCTTAATATTGCAGAATTTTGCGAAACAATTAATATTATTTAGGGACTGTACTACGTAAACGCATGAGTTTTGAATTATTTTATAGTTATTATAACACTGCATATATGCATTCGCAGTGCTCCAAAGCTAATAATTACCAACATGCAAGTGTAACCACATTCAAACCCGGTCGGTACCAATTAATTTTGACTACAACTACACTACTACACAATACATTAACAATAAACTTCTGAACTACAAACTTTAATGGTGCATATGGAAAACATAAAATTAACTTTTTACTAACCACCCTCACCACTTTGAGACTTACCTCCCTAACCTATTATGCTAGAAATGTATGCCAGGAAAGAAGTAGTAAACTTTTATAGCACACTTAGGCATGGTGAAATGAATGTACTATCTCTTAGTTATAGTACAAATTAGAAAAGACAACAGGTATACGGAACCAACCCAATAATAATGTATCCGGGTATACAATTTACGACAATTTATTACTGGATTAGGTACCCGATATCTACCCGTTAACTACCCGAAATGCCGAAATATACGCGATACCCTAAATATACCCGATACCCGAATGTACCCGTTACATAATCATCTCGTCATCATTAATAGAGCTGGTTCCTATTCTAAATACTTAACAACTAGGTTAACAATAGAATATTATTTTTATTTTCTATAATACCTACTTCTATTTGTCGTACATAGTTATGGATTGGATATTTTATAATAAATTATATTTTATAAGTTGATTCGTATGATAACCAGAATGTATTTTTTGAATGTTCTGAGATTCCCGTGTAAGGCTCAAGTTCCTGTGTTAATGGGGGCTTTTATATTAAACTGTAACCATGGTTAACGTTTTACAACTGTGTACTGTCAACAGTAATGAAAAATAATGATACTTTAATTGCACTAAGACATAAAGGGTGTCATTAGGATTTTATTTGAGTTATTTCACACACAATTAAAAATTTTCAAATTACTTTTATATGGTCATAATAGACGGTCATCAGTGAATATCATGCGAAAAAGAGTTAGGGTAGGTTAATTTAAAAAAAAATTGTTATAAAAGGTTTATGAATTAGAAGTGTCTTATTAATTTAATAATTAATTTAATTTAGTCTCTTTTACTCCGTTCGTGAAAACATAATTATCTAAAGACTTGCACATTGTAATAATACCGAATTATACTTTATAATTTTATTATGAAAATTGTGCTTATTACAACAACAACATATTATTACGCATAGCCAGGTAACTTAGTTATTTTGTAAGCATTAAGAAATATTGTCCATTCATAGGTTTATAATTTATAATGAGCAATTATATTTGGAGTCAAGCTTAAAACTAGACGTATTTTAGAAACTGTGTAAACATTTAATTTAGTTTGGTTTACTTTAAGCTCATATTTTCATATCTGTCCTTACGAAAAACGTATTTTTGTCATAAGTTAAAAAGCTAAAATAAGTGAATTCTGCTCCTTGGTTGCACGTACTGGCATCCTTAATAAATTTCATGCATCCCAAGTGAAACGTCAAATGATATACGAACTCATTTACATAAAATACAGTATTTTTCGTGAGCCTACAGTGCTAAATTAATTTTATTATTTCCAGAGGCCATTAATCAAGCGTTCTTCTCCGAATTAACATTTCAGTTGGCGACCCATGAGCGAACTTCGTCGATTTGTGCCGAAAATACCTTCGCCAACTAACTTACCAATAAAATTCAATCGAGTTTACTCAAATAAGCCATTAGATTCAAACCATCTTTTCGGTGATATTAAGGTATGTAAAGAGCGGTAAATACGCTACCTCCATCGAACTTATTGTTTAAATTCTTCTTGTCAACAACCGGAACGCAACCCTAGTAGCACAATATAAAACACCAATATTGTGTTTTAATATTGCGTCAATCTGACTTGCGCCGGAAAGTACACGATTTTTCGTCCAGGAATATTAAGACCAAACTACGGCGCATTTTAAGCAGTAGGTACAGTTAATGGTTATCTAGTGATTTTAATTTGAAACATTTTTAGTTCTGCGAAATGGCTGACAGAAAAAAATTAATTTGTTTGTATTTACTTTATAATACAGCAACGTAAAAAGCAGTGACGGTGACTACAGCAAAATTTATAAAATAATATTGTATTCCCTATGTAACAATGTAACAGATTTCAATAACACCCGGTATGTAATGCGTAAATTTGCTAAGTTGGAATTAATTTTACCCATTGCGAAAGAAGGAAAACCGTGCTATTATTAATCTCTGAAAATTCAATTTTAAGGTATTAAACCTTAAACAACAAAACAAAACAAAATATTTTTTTTCAATAATGCATTGAACGATAAAAAATTTGATTATTATAGTATCTAGGTATACAAATTTTTGGAGGACCACACACTTAGGTACATCAAAAGTTGCCGGACCTGCTTCATACATATTTGTATTTTTAAATTAGTCCACTGCAATTATACGAAAAATGAGCCAAACCTCGGCATAGCGTGACCCTCGTCCGATTAAAATGAAATTTTTTGCACTGTGTTCTTCTCGATGAGTAAATAAAAGTTTATATGATTTTTTACGCTCGGCCTACATTTATTTGTTTAAACAAATTAATAAATCTTAGTTACATCACGGTGAAAATAATATTACGAGGGTTTGTGCGGGGTTGCTGATTTTGATTTAATCATTTAATGTTTGTTTTCTTTATTACAGAATAATTTTTTTCTGTTCTAAACATACCTGTGTAGATATATGAATTAAAAAATATATTTTTTGCATATATTTTTTAAATTGGTGCATATATTGTTTAAACTGGTGCATATGTAAGAATTTTTTGAGCATATATATGCGCATATTTATGATTTTTTTGTGCATATAAATCCGAGCTCTAACTATAATAATTGTTTTTATGTTAAAGTTTCATTACCTTGACTTAGGTACAAATATTTTTAAATTCTATTTTCATTGTAAAAGTGCATTTCGTGATGCATTTTAGAAATAATACTGAACGATTATTACTAAATACACTTTGTGCGGAGCAGACTTTGCGATTGCGAATCCTTCTAACGAAAATAACCCAAATACATAATTTATATTCATTACATTGGTAAAGTTTATGCCGGATCTGAACTCCCAGCTTGTTTGATATTTTGACACTCAGCAGCTAAACGCTGCATCAGTTCGTCTCATAATTTATTTATTCAGACCTTTTACGACTATCACCCAATAAACAAGAACATCAAATAGAAACATCTAAAAATGCATTCAGATAACTTCATTATTGGATTGTAAACTGAAACTCAATAGTTAATCAAGCCCACAAAAATAAATTTAAATCAGAAGAAAATTATTATCTTAGTAAAATATTCCAAATATTAGTTTCATGAGTTGCTATGTGTAGAGCCAAAATTTAACCGGCTTTATTGACCGGTATAACTTTAACTAACTCCGGATTAACATTCCACAAGTCTACAAACTTATAATAATCACAATGTGTAGCACAGTTATATACTGTGTAGTATCCAAATTCAATTTCTGAACACTGTGAACACTATCCTCTAAAAATGATGAAAAACAGTTTACTTAATTGATTATTTTTGTAAATAATTATAATACACACCTTAGAAAACGATTGTAGTCGGCGCAAAATGAAAACAATAATTAACCTTGAAAAGCACTAAAGACAGCTCATTTAAAATATGTACCTATAATACAAATAATATTAAACTAATTTTCAAAATGAATGAATGCATCGAATACTGTAGTCCATGGGCCAGCTAAGATGTTGGTATAATTTGGGGGTACTAAGTTTCCTTTTAACCATAGTTATATATGAGTGTAAGGATCACTAAAAACCATGATTGGCATCCTCAAGTGGTAGCTAATAGAAATGGCGGCCAATACAAGATGGCCGGCGTTGCTTTTAAAAAACGGTTATATCTATGGAAGTAATGGTCCGATTTCAACAAACTTTTTATCGTATCATTTTTAAAGAACATTAAATTTGCAACAATTTAAGCCCAACAGCAGCTCTGTACGTCCAATAGTTTCCGAGATATGGCACTTCTAAAATTAGCACTTTTTCAAAAAAATGAAGGTTGAGAAATTTTAGCTTTTTTCGTCATTTTTGTGTTTAATTAACTGTAATTTCTGAATGAAACAAAATATTGTCTTTCTGTTTCTTTCATTAAATTTTACAAACATTTCCCTATAAAATATGTTATTTTAGAAACTTTTGAAGGCGTTTATTAAGCTAAAATATCAATTTTTTTTCGTGAGAAGTATTCAAATATTTTGTATTTATTGTGTTTAATGGAGCTGTAACTTCTGAATGGATAAAGTTATCGACTTCCGGTTTCTTTCATTAAATTCTACGAACATTTCTCAATAAGATACAGTATTTTAAAATCTTTTTGGGTATTTATTAAGTCAAAATATCAAATGTTTTTCCGAGAGAAAATTGAGACATTTTTAAATTTTTAATATTTATTGTGTTCAATGAGCTATAACTTTTGAACGGATAAACTTATCGACTGCCGGTTAAGATTTTAAAATACTGTATCTTATTGAGAAATGTTCGTAGAATTTAATGCAAGAAACCGGAAGTCGATAACTTTATCTGTTCCGAAGTTACAACTCATTAAACACAATAAATACAAAATATTTGAATACTTCTCACGAAAAAAAATTGATATTTTGGCTTAATAAACGCCTTCAAAAGTTTCTAAAATAACATATTTTATAGGGAAATGTTCGTAAAATTTAATGAAAGAAACCGGAAGACTATATTTTGTTTCATTCAGAAATTACAGTTAATTAAACACAAAAATTACAAAAAAAGCTAAAATTTCTCAACTTTAATTTTTTTGAAAAAAGTGCTAATTTTAGAAGTGCCATATCTCGGAAACTATTGGACGTACAGAGCTGCGGTTGGGCTTAAATTTTTGCAAATTTAATGTACTTTGAAAATTATACGATCGAAAGTTTGTTGAAAGCGGACCATTACTATATTATATAATTTTTTTAATACTTATTAATTTACATTTAAATTATCATTTTGACTTAATATTAAAAATTTAGAAAAAAAATATTATAACTGAATTAATACGTAATTTAATTTCATTACAAGATTATATTGTCGAGCTTTACTTTAAACAATATAACTGACCATACGAGAAACGTAAATTAAGTGTAAATGTGAATAGAAATCCTTTTTATCCACATCGTCAAAAACGATCACTGCGTCAAATTTATTTCCCCAATTTCCACGTCCAAATTTGAGAAGTTAATCCTTATATATTAAAAGTTAAATAGGAAGCTTTTCTGTGATATATTCAGATCTATTTCGTTGTCTGCCAAGTTTTCCCATGTTCACAATCACAGCGTAAAAAATGATCTGCTATTTTTTGTAGTCAGACAAAACGCCCCGAATGAGTCAGCCAGGCTAGGCCGCCTCGCAGCGTCGGTGGCGTCGGCGTCTGTAGCGACATCCGCGTCCGCGAATATTGTGTACACATGGGGCGAAAGCGTCGGAGTTTGGGGTGAAAAGGGGGAAAGGGCAGTGCTCTTTGTAAGAAATGCGCCCGTCTCAGTTAGCTTTCTCTTTTACGCTGAGATCTGGGGTTGCGGATTCAAAGGCGGGAAAGCTTCAAATTTATGTCATTCTATTAAAGTTGTTTTGTATATTGGCACTAGGGGAGGTTTTATTTATCTAGTTTGCTGGTGCAGGATAGTGAAGTGATATGTTTACATGTGTGAGTGTGACCCTAACGGCAATAACATTAAAATAAGTAATAATATAATAGTAACAGGTGCTTTGTTTCAATTTTAAATACTATTTATAGATATTTATACATTCGTATCTCACGTGGTTTATACAATATTACATTCAATATTGACGAAATTATTTCAAATTATATGAATTATTAATTTATTTTGGTATAACAAAAAAAAATAAAAGTAGTCGTCAGTGGCAAGTTGTCGTTGTTTTTATGTATTTTTGACGAAATAATGACAAGAGCGATTTAAAAATGTGTTGAGTGATTTCAGAGCCGGATTAATGATTTATGGGGCCCTGGGCAGTAATGATTTTGGGGCCCTCCTCTCCTAGTTTAGGTTATTCGTTTTTTTTGCAGGAATTAATTTTGTAATTAAAACATAAATAAAATGTAAAATAAAAGATATATAAATAACATAATATACGATACATTTGGTAAGAAAATAAAAAGTACTTACCTTCTAAATAGGGGCGGCGATTTAATTTTTTTGCGTGGCTTGTGGCCTGTGATATATTCAGAGAGGGTAATTATAAAAAATTAAACAAATGCGCAGCAGGCGAAAATTTTGTTTAGTTTAAGGTTAAGAGTATGGGTATCTTAAAATTTAATTTTTTTACATGAAAAACATCTTATACATCTCTAAGATCGAGTCTCGAGGAATTGCATAAAATTTTGTGTCATGGCTTAAAATAAAACAAAATTAAAAAATTATTATATGATTTTATATGCCTTAGTAATTTTTCATTTTATTGAATATAAATCTGTTTTCAGATTTAATTTGCATGGTAATAGTGCACCCATTAAATAGACTTGCATAGGTAGGTACATGAGCCCCGTTAAACCCGTTAAATCGCCGCCCTTGGGTACATAATAAATCGTCATAATAAAAATAACTCTTACCAATATCGGGACATCGAAAATATTACTCGTACTTATCAAAACATTTTCTGGCTTCTATTTATTAAAATACTGATTCAAGAGGTTTTGATCAAAAAAATTTAATAATTCCTAGTTTTTTGCACAATTTAAACTGTATCGTTTCGTCTATTAATCCATGAAAAAATACTATTGAATTCATAAATTGGGAAGAAGTTAAAACTAATTGAAATAATGTTATTGTTATATTAAAATTAGTTTTGTTCTTCCGGGGTCCCTGAACGTTGGGGCCCTGGGCAGCTGCCCATAATGCCCATGGGTTAATCCGGCACTGAATGATTTAAAAAGTTTTAATTCACTTGTGAATAATACGTCGTTTAAAGTTGTTGCTATGGAGTTAATAATAGCATTTTAAGGTTTAAGCATAATTTTACATGCATTATATTATTACCAAGAGCTTTAACTAACTCAAGAGTAGTTTTCTAACATTCTTTTCATTTTTGTAGCCGCAACAACAATATATTCTGCACACGATCTTTTCTCCCCTTGTATTCTACACACATATTTCATTTCCACTGCAGTTACGAGACATTTATGATTCTTTTTCAAACCCTCCATTCACTATGATAATCAAAATATTGAAGCATTACATCTTTGTTAGTTAGGAGAACAAACCACATATAAAAATACTTACATCAGATAATTTATCACAGAGAATGCTTGACAAATAATATCAATAGATCTCTACAATTTAAAAATTAAAATAATCTCTTGGAAAAACTTAATTTAATGCTTTATTTTGTTTTGAGTTCTGTAAGTATTTGTATAAACATTTAACATCGGCGTCATATGACAGGAATATTGCAAACTAAAATTTTCATTTTTAAATTTTCACTTATAATATCACATGTGCATTAATTCTTTCCGGGAATTTTTTGAGTGCTTTCCAACAACGTCTTAATTAGCTCGAGTATTACACGAGAGCTAATTACGTTGTTGGAGTGCACGATTAAACATTTCCTGGATATGAATGAATGTACGAGTGCATATTCGGTAAGAAAATCGCTATGACACCGCCGCTTTATTTTTGAATTATTTTTACAATAGAAACTTGAAATATTTACTAAATTTGTATGTAACATTAATAAATGTGTATGATTTACCTTATTAATTGCTTATTTGTACTCAAAATAACAATTTAACAAATTATTAATTTAATGTGAAAGTGACAGATGTCGGTAAAATTACCGTTAAGTTACACAAGCTCCTAGTAAAAAATTTCCGAGAAAATTTTTATATAACCATGGATACTATTATTGTAATCAATTCATCCATTGGCTGTTATTTGTGTCATGAAATTTTCAGTATTATATACATGTTTATAGATTTTATATTTAAATACTACTTACTGTTTTTCATTATTTAAGCCAATGGTTAGGACCGCATAGCATGCTATAGCGGTTAAGACATAAGACATTATGACCTATCATTTTGTCGTTGGTGTTAGCGACATTTCTTCATAGTTACGTAAGGTTCATTAACTTAATCTCTTTTACAAACAGGTGACACAATGACTATGTATTAGGTAATGTAACTGTTTATTTATGTTCATGCCACAGGCCCCTTCGGGTCAGTATAGAATAAGATTTCAGGCAGCAAAGAGCTGTTTACTGGTAAATGATAATTAGCGTGATTGAGCTAGAGTGAGTATCTATGCGTTCTGTATCTGTTTGTGCACGTCCTAATAATTATATATGTGCATGTGTGTTTGTGTTATTACTCCCCTGTGATTGGGTTGAGGGCAGAGTCTTGTATAGACTATTACTCGTCTTGATTGACGTGGCAGAGCACACCTGTGATTGGTCAATGCTATTACTCCCCTGTGACTGGGTTGAGGGCAGAGTCTTGTATAGACTATTACTCGGCTTGATTGACGTGGCAGAGCATACCTGTGATTGGTCAATGCTATTACTCCCCTGTGACTGGGTTGAAGGCAGAGTCTTGTATAGACTATTACTCGTCTTGATTGACGTGGCAGAGCATACCTGTGATTGATCAATGCTATTACTCCCCTGTGACTGGGTCGAGGGCAGAGTCTTTTATAGACTATTACTCGTCTTGATTGACGTGGCAGAGCATACCTGTGATTGGTCAATGCTATTACTCCCCTGTGACTGGGTTGAGGGCAGAGTCTTGTATAGACTATTACTCGTCTTGATTGACGTGGCAGAGCATACCTGTGATTGGTCAATGCTATTACTCCCCTGTGACTGGGTTGAGAGCTGAGTCTTGTATAGACTATTACTCGTCTTGATTGACGCGGCAGAGCATACCTGTGATTGGTCAATGCTATTACTCCCCTGTGACTGGGTTGAGGGCAGTCTTGTATAGACTATTACTCGTCTTGATTGACGTGGCAGAGCATACCTGGAGATTGGTCAATGCTATACTCCCCTGTGACTGGGTTGAGGGCTGAGTCTTACGTAGACTGTTCTGTTATGATCATTACCACAATCATATCATATCTCATGTCACGGGACGCCTCACTGAGTAATTGCTCATAGTTTGTAATCTTATTTCAGGCTGACATACAGCGTAGAGGAGGCGAGTAGAGGAATAGGCAGCGGAAATTTCCTCTCCAAGTAGGATTGTAACTCAGGGCCATATTTACTGTTAATAGTTTTTAATATTGGGAGATAGTCCTGTTGAATAAAAATAAAAATGTAATTCAATTTTACAATCATCAATGCGTATCATGTTGTTTATTCTATAGTTAGTAATTTTTTCCATAATGAATAACAAATTACTATAAGTTATTGTCGGTACGTACCTAAAACAATGTATTTTAAATAAAATCTAAATTATTACGACATAATGAAATGTTTCATAAAATAAGAGAATTGTTTATTTCAATTAAAATCGAGAAGTTTAAACTCATTTAATCAATACTACTAATTTAAAATAAATAATAGTATTTTTACTTATTGTAATTGTTTCCGAGGCACATTGGTGGCACACGTAAGCGGAATAACCTGTAAATTTGTTGTTCTTACGATATTTTCTTTTCAAACATGGTTGGCTTAAATTTGTAAAAAACCTTTCTTAATATTCAACTAGAAATTTTATTATTCCATGCTCATTTCTCTTGAAATACCTACATAATTACAATTATTCACATTCAATATTATGTATTATATTATTTCTTTTGTTTCTCCTAATTGGAAAATTGGAATAATTTGTATCAAATCGCAACAATAATGGATCAAATATCTCAATTCCCTTTTAGGATTAATGCTGACATTGATATCACATCACATAAATAATGAGCACATAAAATATAAGAGAAAATGACATCAGTGCAATTAACCATTAATCATTAAAAATCTTAATATTGAGTAATTGATCTTTATTGAATATATTGTAAGGTAAATGTGGAGTGGACATATCAACATGCAAGTTTACAAGCCTTTATATAATCTAACACTATCCTCAAGAACTTGTATGTCAGTTCAATTTTCATTAGACTCGAGACTAGATGATATATAAAATATTCAAGCTGCGTCTAATTAAAATGCAAACAGAAACTAATTAGGTACAACTCGCCGCTATTGTCTTGCGAAGTTCGGGTGACTGTCTGTGTCTTGTGTTCTGTCTAGTCAAAGACTGTATCTGTGCATGGCAGCTTGGTATGGTGGTATGCATTGATTTCAACATTCCAAGGAAGCCATGCGATCGGTAATGTGCTCCAGCCGCCTTCATCCCGGAAATTCTAATTTGCTCCAGTTCTAAACTGCTTCCGTGAAAATTGTCTAAACAGGTCAACCGATTAACTTAAACTTGGTATTATTTTTTGTTATTTCCGGAGTCTATTGTACGAAAGAGCTTTGAATGTATTTTAAAAGAATCCATTGAGAGGCACTCACTGAGAACTAATGATATTGTGTTTCACACTTCGAAACTGTGTAACAATAAAAAATATTCAGCACAGTCGAAAAATTAATATCAGTTGTACCTATAATAATTAATAATAATGTTAATGTAAAATACCTATTTATGTAATATGACAAGTACGCAAAATAGTGTTAGAGGACGAATCTGTCTATAGGCGAGGCGTTTTCGTACGTCGTGTTATATATATATATATATATATATATATATATATATATATATATATAAAAAAAGTTATGTCAAAACAAAGAGTATAGTTACAGTTGTACAGAAAAAAAATTTCATAATTTTTACTACTAAAATAACTTCAGTACGCCTCTATAAAACAATACGTGTATTCGGCTTTTTTTAGAGAAAAAATTGAATAACTTGGCAACGCCGCGGAAAACTAAAATGAAATTTATATGTTCGTATAGGTAAATAAAATACAATTCAAAATATATAAAAATATATAGGGTGTTTCATTTAAAAAAAGACGAACAATTATTGCCAAGTCGTTATGCAACACCCTGTATATGTGAAAATAATTTTAAGTTATGCTCCTTGAGTAGACGAAAAATTCTGTTAATAAATTTATGCTGTATTTTTAACAACAAGGGAGATATCGACGACGGGCATTTCGATGACTCACCCTGTATATATATATATATATATATATATATATATATATATATATATATATATATATATATATATATATATATATATATATATATATATATACAATATTTTTAAGTATAAATTTATTTATTAATCGCAATATAAGAGAACTATTAATATTTTTCTCTGTCGTCAAATTAGCTCTCTGCCAATTTAAAATGTTATTAATAATATTTTTTTATATAAATATTTTAAGTGGGAGGGCCAGCTTGACATAGCAAGATTTAGGAGCTAAACATTTATTTTATAGTCTTTTATAAAGTAGGTGCCTACCAATTTGATTTTTGAATATTTATATTTGATATTGATAAGTCCACTCCTGTATAAAGTAAGCCATAAACAAAACACAATTTTATCGCTCTCACAGCGAATAAATAGAAAGGTAACTTTTGCAATTGTTAAAACCTTATTTTCTTTTTTCTAAGCAACCAAACAATAAACAAAACACTAAAATGTCATTTGCTTCATATTTTCTAATATTTGTCAGTGAAATGAATCGATTTTAGAAATATTTGTGAAAAAGAACCAAAGGATTCGTTAAATTGTCTCGTTGAATTACATTCGAGCATTTTATTTCCTCCGAATAAATTTCACCACCTACGGTGTCCGTGATTTTATTAAACAATTTTTCTTTTCAAATTGCTAGGCAACAAGGTTTCAATACAAATAGAAATTTATCCAGCGAAATAAAAAGCTCTTGTGTAATTACAGTTGAAAAATTGGTAGGTAGCATAAGTACATTGCTTTCATCTTTAGATCTTGTATATGCTTATTACCAGAGGCGGACTGTTAACGTTTCGGTCCAGTGGGAAATACATTTTTTTTTGTTCAAGGCCAATGGCTGCGTCATTAAAAGTTTAGTTTTTCCATGGAGGGGAAATTTTACACACATTTTACCCTAATTACGAGTAGAAATTAAAATTAATAAGTAATAACTAACTTAAAAATAAATGCAGATAATGAAATTTGGGAAATTGATTTATTTGTTATTTGTCTAGCAACGATTTCTTAAATTTTAAAGAACAAAACCAAGCCGAACAGCCGATTCTAAATGACTGACCAATACAAACAACGAATACAAAACTTAGTTTCGTTTGTTTATTTGTATTCAATGTTGCAAATAAATATACCTATAAATTTTAATAAAGAACTATTTTGAATTGGTTTTAGTCCAGTCAGGAGAGTCAAAAATTGATTAAATCCCAAGACTAATACATAACCAAGTGAAATTTGGCATGTGAGTAGTTAAGAACATACAGAAACAAAAAAAAATTCGCTCCACCTCGGTATGCTCCGCTTCCCACAAAAATTTTCTGTTGAAACTCAAAATTTTCTTGTAACGCATTTTCCTCGAAAACTATCAAAGATTTTGGAAAACTGTTTTGGCAGGATGAAATCTGAGAAAATTTGCTATCAAAATGGTCTTTGAAAATTTTTCATAAGTAGCACCGTGTAGCGTGTAGGCACCATCCGTTTAATAATCGAATGACTTGAGAATTTTCTGTATAGTAGGCGCTACATTGTGAATGACGTAATAAATTCGCCGCTACAGAATGAATGTGGTATAACTTCGTTAAAGAACATCATTTTGTAAAGATAAAAATTGCATTTTATTCGTCGAGGTTTCCACTTTCAATTGCACTAATAACATTTGAATTTCCGACCCCGTTTATATCGAGAAAATTGCTTTTTAAAGAATCATAACTCAGTATTAGAAGATGTTCAAAGAATTCTCAATATTTTCAATATCTATTAATGAAATTGTAAACTCGTAGAGGATTATCTTCACCAAATCATCCCCAATCACATGCAACTATTTGGAGAGTTGTGTGTTGTACGTCCGAAAAGAAAACTGGTTTTCGCTAGGTACCTTCTTTATTTATAGGTTATGATCTTTTATTAGGAAAACATCTGTTACATGTACGTAGTAGTACAATTGATGAAACAAATTACAGAATATTGTTGATTAGGATTTGTACTTAACGATAAGCTCATTAAAAATCAATTTAAGGGGCCAAAAAGTGGTATATTTTCAAAAATGCTCGTGCCCCCGATAAATAAAGAAATCTATGAAATAGCGAAAACCAGTTTTTTTTTTTCGGACGTAAAACACACAACCCTCCAAATAGTTGCATGTGATGATGAAGATTTGGTGAAGATAATCCTCCACGAGTTTACAATTTAATTTATAGATATTGAAAATATTGAGAATTCTTTGAACGTCTTCTAATACTGAGTTATGATTCTTTAAAAAGCAATTTTCTCGGCAATTGAAAGTGGAAGCCTCGACGAATAAAATGCAATTTTTATCTTTACAAAATGATGTTCTTTAACGAAGTTATACCACATTCATTCTGTAGTGGCGAATTTATTACGTCATTTGCAATGTAGCGCCTACTATACAGAAAATTCTCAAGTCATGTGATTATTTACACGGTGCTACTTATGAAAAATTTCAAAAATCATTTTGATAGCAAATTTCCTCAGCTTTCATCCTGTAAAAACCGTTTTCCAAAATCTTTGATAGTTTTCGAGGTAAATGCGTTACAAGAAAATTTAGAGTTTCAACTGAAAATTTTTGTGGAAAGCGGAGCATTCCTAGGTGGAGCGAATTTTTTTTTTGTTTCTGTATGTTTTTAAGTACTCGCATGCCAAATTTCACTTGGTTGTGTATTAGTCTTCATTCAAAACCTCTCCTGACTGGACTATTTGCTTGTGTTATTTATAAAAAAAAGTATTATAGTTATCGCGGCCCAGTGAAAAATATCCCACTATCCCACCAGCCCAGTCTGTTATTGGTTACTATATCGGTTAAGTTTATTGTACATTGGCACAAATTTAAAATACTATTTCAGTACTGGGTATGTAATCTCTTTTAATTCTTTAATATTTAAAATGAAATGACATTTATATTTAATGGTACCATTCATACTCGTTTTCCAGAAAATTCACCTAACACATTACAGAGACAGATTCACCTGTCATTGAAATTTCATGAGTTCCAGTTGGACGATCAACTAAAATCGCTGCAGTAAAATAGCGATTCCTTTCTTCTTCACACTTCTTTTGTTTCGGGGTAACAGTTCCACATTGAACCGCTTCTGCAGCCGCTCCGTGCTACGTTCCCTTTGATTGATCTGCCGTCTTACTTACGTGACCTACCAACGATCCTCAATCTAAATCTTTCCGTAACGTTTGCATCAGTTTTTCACATCGTTCGGGTTGGGAAATTTACCGCCTTGGCGAAAGCCACATTAGATTCGTTACTGGGGATCACACCGCGTTGGCGACGATTCGACAGGCTTAACGCTGCTGTTCGAGAGACTACGTTGTTATTCCTCGACTTATCAGTTGGTATCGCCATCGCCCCAACCCCTAACCGAACCGACACAATTACGCCAGCAGCAATTCTACGTTCTGCAGCTTCTGCCACTGCCACGATTAGATACTGAAAGATACCAATGCAAATTTCAGGTAGAGAAACTTGATAAGAAACCGCCATTTCTAGCGCCTCATTAAGTGACAGCTTAGTTTAGGTGTGTAATCGTATACCTATCTTCCAAATGGCTTTCATTTACTGCTAACTTTTAATTGGAATTCTTTTCTAATGTGTTCCATAGACCTATCTCAATATAATTATACCTGTCGCCAATAATAATTAATTATTTGGGCTTAATTTAATTTTTGGTAATTATACAGACATTGCAAATCAGCAGGAATTCATAATGAGATTATTTTAAATTATTACTTTTTAGCCTATACGATAAAGACGATGATTTAAATTCTAAATGTTACACTAATAATTATAAATATGAACAAATTGGAACCTGTATAAATTACAAATAATTGATAGATATGTTTAAGAATAAACTTTTGAATATAAATAAAAAACAAATTTTTTCAGTAGGTACCTAATTTTAGATACTATGCTTTAAAATATAAAAAATAAATTTTTTGTTTTGATGACTGATAAGTGATAAATGTTGTATTAATCTCATAAATTAAACTACTGTTCCAGTTTTTATTCGGCGTACATGGTCAGTTGTATTGTTGCTGCAGGAAGTTTTTTTTTTAATTTATAGAGCATAAATGAAGCTACGGATATGCAATAAAAATTAATTCATTTAGGCTCATTTTTTCAATATAATGGGGTAGTTTACCATATTTTTTAAAAAGTTTTTTATTGAAACTTCATATTATTTGAAAGCGATTGAGAGTACTGATAAGTGTAACGTAGATTTATAGCTGAAAATCTACTCAACCCATGGGGCTGGAATTAAAATTTACTCCATGTATAATCAACTGTTTCTAAATGTTACAAAATATAAAAAACAATTTGGTAGTTTCTTTATTACTGTAACTTAGAATACACGTGAAACGCATTATTGTGATGTAGATGTACCGATACGTAAAATCTCAAATATTTAAAGAACTATTAACTTTTTGATAGTTATTTAACAAACTAGTGTGTTAATGAGGGCGATTAATAATTGAGACTTTTTAACGCGTGAGAGAAGCGAACGCGTTAATTGTTGAGATTATTAATCGCCTATTAACACATGAGTTAGTTACAATATTTTTCCGTTGTTCATACCTTTTTAATTTGATAAAATTTCAATTTTATTCCATAACAAATTAGGACCGCTTCAAATGTTCACCACAATTGGATCGACAACAATGGACAACTCAACAATAAAAATCAACTGTTTTCAGGGAGAAGCGGATGCAGTCAGTTCACTTAATATTGATTAGCAGTACTAAATCTTAAGGTTTTTTCGTTTTTAGAATAATGTTATTACTTTTATATTCATTTTAAAACAATTCTACGTAAATATTATTTACCTAGAAGTGTGAAAATCATTTCTTTTAATTCTGTTTTGTATTTTGGTAAAGCTTAGAGCTGGTCAATATAATACAATATTACGTGTATTGAACGCATCCAATAAATCGTTGATTAATAAAAAATCATGCATTTATAGGGGTCATAAATGCATGATTTTTTTACATTAATGATACTCATTAATAAACGATCAACGGAAAAATATTTTTTCATGGCAATAATTCATATTTGGGTTCTCCTTTCAATATAATTGACTGGATTGCTAATTTGCTACGGGTGAGTGTATAACACTCGAAAGTACTGACGTTGCCTTGTATTTTCGTTGCTTTGTACATGCGCGGCTTTGTATGAACACTGGAAAGTATTTACACCGTATTTTATTTACACTGCTTTGTGCAAACACCGAAATGTACTTTTCTCGAAAGTACAAAAGTGGAAAACAGCGCAGGCGCAAACCAATGCTGGTGTTTAGGACTTTAGTCTATAGATGTCGAACTAAGTTTAGCAAAACTAGAGTACCTAAATAGACTAAATAAAACTAACAAAACCCTCCTTGAGTCCAACATACTCCGTTTTTGATAACTACTCTTATAAAACTATTCAATGTAGTGAGTGCGTGATGTGTATATGATTATATGTATAATTACAGTGTCCTGTTTTGCAGCATTGGTTTGCGTCTGCGCTGTTTTCCACTTTTGTACTTTCGAGAAAAGTACATTTCGGTGTTTGCACAAAGCGGTGTAAATAAAATACGGTGTAAATACTTTCCAGTGTTCATACAAAGCCGCGCATGTATAAAGCAACGAAAATACAAGGCAACGTCAGTACTTTCGAGTGTTGTAAGTTATCCCATTTGCTACTATGGTAAAGTATCCTATTATAATAATAAAATAGATGAGTACAATTTTTATTTTTTATACATTTCAAAAAAATCCTGTAGGTATACAGATAGAATATGTTTACTGTTGTAATAACTTGTTAATCAGTCCTGTGAATAATTTTTTCACAAAATTTTACGGAAAAGTTAGACCCACGTGAAATATTGGGAATATTTGATTTATTAAATATATTGTGTTTGATACATTTTTATCATTTTTAAGTTTCGTAGTTAAGCTACTTATGTAGTAGGTACAAGAAACTGCATATTGTTCTATTTTATAGTTTAGTAATAATTGCCTATTTAGTATTCATGGTTTTGTAATCAAGTTACGTGCATTGTTTTCTTATGCTAGAAGGAAGAAAATGGTTTAGTGTTTTAAATTGTTGTCAAGATATAGCTTTTACGTATGCAAGCACAAAGTTCTCTGGTTTACTGGACTTTCCATTTAACGTTCCACATTCAATAAATTTAACAGTATAGTGCTACTGGCTTTCTGCTCGGAAACAATTTCATTAAACGCGAAGGAATTACACTTCAAGTAGGTAAAGCTTGTTTCATTTTTCATTTATGATTATTTTATTAAATGAAATATAAATTGTGCAAACAACATGTAACGGTATTATTACTTTCGCAAAAGCAAATTTTATTTATTTTCTATATGAATAATTTCGCATGAGTGTTTGTGTATTCCATTTTGATGTTCTTTCCAGAAATATCTACTTCAAGTTAGAACAAACATTTATCTAATTTTCTATACTTTATAGACATCACAGTAGCAGCCTTCCCTTCATTAACTTGTTAATAGTTACGAGTGAAAAAAATGATTTTATTCCATCTTAATTTGAAGTAGCAGTGTACACAGTAAGAGCCATTAGAACGTAATCAAGAGAATGCAATTCAACCTTAATATTCTATTAGTATAAAGTATAATTACTATACATTGTGCTCTAATATCTCACAATTATAACGAAGAATAGACGATCTTGTCTAAAGCACCGTACTCAATAAGATGGCTGATTATTAAATTGTAATTGTGCCAATAACGAGGGTTCGAAATGATCAAAGGTTCTGATTATTTAGATTGCTTGTTTAAATGCGCATCAGAGGACTTGTTTACAGACGTAGTCATTACACTGCGGCTGTGAATAGAAACAGGAACTGCGGGACATAATAATATTATATTGAGAAATTGGGAAATACTAATAGCAAAGCATAGTATAATATTCATAACTGAATTACTTGGTGTAATGATAATGATGTAAATAAAATGGTAAGCAAATTGTATTAGTAGATTATTAACACCATTCATACAAAATTTAAATCATCTCTTGTGGTCAATACAGAATATTCTCAATTGTTAGTTATCTGATTATAGTTATTTAAAAAAAAAACAATTTGCAATCCCTTGAAACTAATTTTTGAAATTACGAACGAAGTGAATTTTTGACGTCTGCAAAGGATATTATAGTAGCAATATCCTCGTTTTAGATTAAATACGTTTTTAGGAATACACCTACATGAACTTTTTTTAAAGGCTCGGCTGGAGGGCAAAGAACAACCAAATACACTTCTAGAGTCTCATATACTCGGGTTTGATAGGAACTCTTATGAAGATTGCCCTTGATTGACACTTTCAAAGCTCGCTTCAAAACACAGTGAAATGTCTTTCATTCCAAATCGCTATAACACTATAACAATTGCTATAACATTATAATAAATTATACATTTTTCCATACGTACTCGTAATTATGTTTCAATTAATATTAAAATTGTGACTCCAGCATATATTCGTAAATGTTCAATTATTATTCAGCATTAAATTATTGACGGTGAGTTTTCTGTTTTCATAAATTCATTTCAATCTAATTTATATTGTCGAATATTATTGCACGTGTTAGCCTTAACCTTATTTCAAAATATTTTATTTTATACTCTTGTTAAAATATGTAAAAAATTTTTATACATTTTATTTAACATTTATCTTTATGTACATTTTTTAAACATAGGACTTATCTAAAACAAGATAATAACATAATAATTGTATATTTCAGCTTTGCCTGATGATGTTTATATAAACGAAATCGATCGCCAATTAAATAAATAAAAATTTATATCAGTTTGTAACACACTGTGTTTTATTTTATTTATAAATATGAATGCAATATTTATATAACTTTAGAAAATTTTACTGTTTTAAAATAAAGTTTCGTACATAAATTTCTACATTTTAAAAAAATATATACAAGGGAAGCAGTGCTTTCCTTGCTTCCATGGACGCGCCACTGGTTTAAAATTGAAGCCATGTTTACTTACGCATTGTACGAAATTTTAAAACTCGCGATCATAATAACGATTGTTTCTATTAGGAAACAGCCGTATTTAGAGCAAAGTAAACTCGGCAACACAATTAGGGGAACATTTGAAATGAGGTTAAATTTCACCCATTTTCAAATCGTCATAACTCGGCGTATTTTCAGTCGATTTCGATGAATCTTCGAGGGCAAAAAACTTTGATGTGTCTACTTTGAAGTCATGCATGCGAACTTAGCGTCACCCCTTCCGCCCCAGTCCAGCACCCCTGTGAAAAAATGATTTTAAATCGACTCGATTCACCAAAATAGCACTATAATTTGTTTAATTTCCTGTGCAAGACTCAAAGAACGAAGTTCCTACGTTGATTTTACACAAAGTTATGAGTGTTTGAAAAAAAGTGCATTTCGAGGTTTTTCGCAAATAACTCAGCGACTTTTCAACAAAAAAAATGCAAGGGGAGAGTAGGTATAGTTTAAGTTTCAATAATTACAATAAAAATGGTATCTGTAGCTGTAGTTTTTAAGAAGTGATCATAAACTATTCAAGTTATTGGTGTTATAAATATAAAAATAACTTGGAATTGTTGAAATATTGGAATGGAAGTGAGGTCGGTGCTCATACCATAAATAACTATACTTATATTAGCTCATACTTGACATTTTTCCATTGATGGCTGCGTTTTGTGTCCCATGCGTGCAAGATGACATTTTGCGACTGCGGACCGCGACTTCCACTTCTGCAGAGATATGGCGACGGCGGTCATATCACCAAGATATCGATGCGCGTATTTTTAACTTTGTTAACCCTTCGAACATCAAGTGGAAAATATGGTTATTACCCTGTGGAGAATATTCCGTTTCGATCTGTTATTGAAGTTTTATTCTGATTTATATTCTTTGGGAAGTTAGACCATGCCAGATATTTTTCTTTATTTTCTAAATCATTTGACTGAATAAAGAACTGCTATAAATTAAGTCATATTACCGTAATGAAAGGAATTTCTGAAAGTGATTGCTGAAGTTATTAGTTTATAAATGAGTACTACATACTTCTCTTGCCAAAACTTTTAATTAGGTATGAGTTTAATAAAATAAGCATTCATAGTTTGCAAATAACCAATAACCAAAATATGTTTTGTAACTATGCTGAAAAAAATTGAAAATAAATAATTACTGAAAAAATAGGTAAGTGAGTATTAAAACAAAAAGAAAAAATTTATAGTTCTAACAAAAGGTGATTTGTTTTTATTTTGATCCACTTGATTGATAGTGCTACAAAGTGTAAAAGAGGCAGAAATCAATAGTTTTGATCCAACACAAAATTATTCTCGAACACGAGTCATAAAGTAGGTATAGATCAGTGGCGGATTTAAAGAAGGAAGCACCCGGGCACGTGAACCCCCCCCCCCCCCCCCCCCTCCCCCTATGAGTGACGACTTCTCGTGTTTACAAATTTCAGGATTTTATTAGAGCAAATTTGAACTTGAACTTGGCAAAACTATCTATTAGGTAGTTGCTATCGTCCAAAACTGCTGGGCCATGTAAGAGCCAAATTACGTGCCATAGAAGAAAATGGACTTTTATCAAGTCATTTGAATATTAATTTTAATTAAGAGCAGATCTAAGGATAACGTTGTATTCTTGAAATGTAATAAATGTAAAAGATTAGATACAAATTTTAACATTTTTTTTACTTAGCCAAAAACTTTTCAGACATATGTTATCTCTATATGAGTTATAAAGTGCCAGCCAAAATTAGAAGCGGTTGCGGTATAGGTACAATATTAATTTGGAATAGCATTAAGGGATGCCTATGGCCTTTCTGACATGAAAACAGATCCTAAAGAAAACTTCCACCATAAAGTCAATAGGTACCTATGTACTTTGAAAAAGGGTTAAGTTAAGTAAATAGCATAGAAATTGATGTACTCTTTAACTCATCTGTGTATTAGGTACCGTTAAAACTCGAACTCAGAAAAAACAATTTTAATTAGCTATTTGTAAAAACTATCCTTATCTTAGTAAACCTTAGCTTTAATTAGCCAAAACGGAATGTTAGGTTAACTTGGTTCTACAAATACCTTTAGTTTTTTTTTAACTATTTAAAACCAGTTTTTACTGTGTTCGGGTTTAAACGGTAACATATATTAATATCTATGTCCCAACTTCACACGTAGTAAATTACTTGTAGAATTAGATTAATTCTATGCCCTATTAGGCCGGCCATGTTTGCATGTATGTATGTAATGTAACGCAGGCAGCGCCTATGTTATGACAGAGGTCTTGCAGAACCGCGGCACGCATGGGACGACGGACAGGGGTCGGCTAAACAAATTCCTCCTAACTATGTTTACATAAACAGCTAAACACGTGCACAGGGCTCTATGTAAACGAATTATATTAGCGAAATTAAATTTATTAACCGTGCAGGAAAAGCACGTGCTTACTCTGTAAAAACGCTTTAAAAACAGGAGTAAACACACGTTGTGAAAACTTCCATTTCATTTAAAAGATAAAACAAGCATCTTGTTCTGCTTACCTGCACGATCATTTATCTTCCAATACAGCGTATAAGAGCCTGAATATAAACTGTTATTGTTCTGTACCTTAATCGATAAACTCTGTTATTGTTTTATTGAAAATCTGATATTTTGATAAAAAGAAAAAGTGTGTTGAATTTTTCTTAATACTTCTATATTATTTCCAACACAGTGCATTCCAGCAAGGAAAGTATTGGAAAAGTCGAGTATTAAATAAATTGTAATCGGAAATTTATTTACTTTTTATTCCTTTTACATTGAAGAAAAGTTTACCAAATCATATCTCAAATAACAACTTTAACTTATTTTTTTTAAATTGTTATTAATAATGTACAGGTTACGTTATTATTCTATGTTTATTTAAATTATTACTTCAGTATAAAATCTAAATCTTATTATTGACATTCATCTTTACTTTAAAGTTTAAAATATTAACTCAATACAATAACTATCATAATCGTCAAATTAATTTTAATCTTACTTTATTTTTAAAAATTTCATATTTTGTACCATTGTGCTAATACACAACAATTTATCATAAATACTTACTTCTGTTTAAACATAAATTTGAGCCATACGAGTATATAGAAGAGTAATTCTCGCATAAGCCGTTCATTAAAAAAGTTGACTTTTTCAGAAGAGATAAAGATAAATGGTTAAGTTATGCAAACCGCAACCAGTAAATCGTTCGTGCTTTGCGTCCAGTAAGAACACAATCTAAATTAGAGCAGTCAAAATAAAATTGTCTTATTCATTTTGGGCAGCAACTTAAACTGATTCTTCAAATTAAAAAAAAATGTTAGTATAGGTTGACAAACGCCCAACAAACTCACAACGTTACTGTATAACGTGAAACTATCTTTTGTAATAAAAATTATTCATTTTCAATAAAAAATAAAAAAAATTGGTCAGTGACTTATGGCCCAGCCTATATTTTAAACTATGATTCCGCATTAAGTTAAAATAACTGGGCATTACAAGAACAAATTACTCGTAATATGAATTAAAAAACTTATTGCATAAAAATAAAATATAACTTTCTTTTATCTAGACAGATTTACGGTTGTAAAGTCATTAAATGTTGGTAATTAACTAAAGAAAGTTAAACAGAAAAGTCCGTTTAATTGACGGTACTTCTTAAGGGATTGTTCAACAACAAATTTATTGAGTTAGTAAGAGGAGTTAGTTAAATGAGGCAAACAATAGCACAATTTACATTATACACTTACCAAAGTTTCATAAACAAAGTACAAGAGAAGCTATTGTAATAATGAACAAACAGGGTACTTTAATTGAAAATGCAATTTTAATTTATAACATTAAAAATATAGATGCAATTTTTCAACAGGTTAGAAAAATATTTACATTCAAAGTTGTATATCGTGAAAGTAAGTACTCTGCTTGTATGTTCACTTGATAATATAAACTTCTAACTTTTGATATTATGTGTGTTTTATAACAGTTTTCTGAAACTACGGTCGAATATTTTTCATAATCTAGTTCCAGGCTGCGTTTTAAATTATTCAGTAAGTAAACTGTTGAAACATGTACACTAGCTTTATCAGGTTTAAATTCGGAACAAAAATCCAAAAATAATAAATAATAAAGTTTCCATGTAGCAGTGTTATTGCTTTGCTCATGTTTAAATTATTAGGAAACGGAACTACAATCCAAAAACAACACTACAACACTTCTTGGCAAGCTTTACATCTTGTAGAGCAAGGCAATAGCTGGTCTTATGATAATGCGATGTTTTTATTTTGCTGATATTTGTTAGTTGCTTGAACTGGTTGGCCCGAAACAATGCATTTCAACGAATGTAATTTGTCAGGAAATGCAAGGCATATACAAACGTTTATAGCTGTCCCGATACGAACTTTGAACTCTGTTCTTTAGTGTTTGAATGCAGAATTGTACGAGTAGTTACGCTGAGATCGCAAAATCGTGAACAAATGCGTTGTTGGTGCTAAATACGTGTGCACGAGAGCAACTACTGAATACTTGCTGAAGCAAATTAATCGTTAGAGGAATACACATACATATTAGACGACTACACAATTACATATTAACCTACTACGAAACTACATTAGTACAACAGATATGCCTGTACTGCATCGTTCCATCCATGTAATGCAGAAATCTTTTTGACATAATATTGCTTGAGAAACAACAGGTTAGTAGTAAACACGTAGGTAATAGCTATTAACATACCTAGGAATGTTATGAGTATCATTACAGCCGCAGATGTCAGTTTGAAATCCGAGCTCGTAGAGCGAGGATTTTAAGACATCTAAGGCCTGTTATGACTCATAACATCCGTGGTTTGTTCAATAGTTTATCGGTTTCAGAATAATAACACGATAACGTCATTAATAAATATTAGTTTTTTAAATTCTTTAATGAATAACGTCATTGTCATCAATCATTTTAGAAGGTGATCAAGTAAGTCTGTTGTCTGTAAGTTTTTATTTAACGTCATGGTTTCAATTGTTTTGTATCATATTTATAAATAATTTTTTTATTTAATATAATAAATAATACAATTAATATATATATTATGATAAGCAGGAGAAGTAATTTTTGTATTATTGTTGTTTTGAGTTCCGTTTGTATTAATAAATAGTGTTATATTATCATTGTTTTATTTTCATTTTCTTGATTGTTTTGACATTTCAGTATGGTAATATTACCTTACAGAATACAGTTATTACTTACTTACCAGCCTACTTTTGTGCATGTAAATATAGATTTAAAATCCTGAAACCGGTAAAGGATTTTACATAATTGGTTGGCTAAAATACATAATAGTCCCTTTGTCAGATTTTGTTTTAAATTTTACCCCCATCATTTTCATTACCTGTTTTTTAAGGTTGGTTTTAACTGAAATTGCAAACTTGAATTATGTACCTACTTGCTATTTTACAGAAGGATAAATTGGATTTAATAATATATTAACCGAATATTAACAAAATATACAGAAAATATTTCTGAAATATGGTCGTATAAATGATTCAGTTTAACTTTCTAGAATCGGATTCTTCTTAGTTGGAAATCATTATGACACTTCGCGCAGTATTAATAAAGGTTCTTGGTTGTGGTTGTCATTTTGGTTACTTCTCATTCACGTTTTTCAAATACATTTTTGTGTTCACTGGTTTTTCATTATTTTTAGTGACTTTTCAAATTTACTATTTGTTCCCAACTTTAAAATTGACAAGTGGACTATTCTGCAGTTTTCCCAATTGATTTTTCGTATTACAGTCTACAAATATCTAAACAGTAAATAGAAAAATCTGATGCAGCCAACACATAACCTCCAGTCTCGCGTCTCTTAATATTGAAATAGAAATTTTACTTTAATTACCTACAAAATACATAGTTTTCTATTGTTATTGTTTATTAATAAAAATTTGGGAAAGATTCTTTATTATATTTGTTACCGTTGAGAGCATGAGATAAATTTAAGATCTGACCGATGACGTCACATAACAACTTGTTTTGGTAATAATGCAAATATGTACGTCCGTATAGTTAGCACCCCCACTTCAAAAAAATAAAAAAATTTAAATGCCATAATTTTGTGCTAATTATGTGCTAATTTTGTACTAACATTAAAATTTTTGTGCTAAATCCGAAACCGCGAAAACAGAAGTCGCTCTATTGGAGGTGCTAACTATACGTATAGTTGGCACCGCCCTACACTAAATTATCACAAAATGAAAAAAAATGTTAGGCTATAATTATGTGCTAATTATGTGCTAATTTTGTACTAACATTAAAAATTTTGTGCTAAATCCGAAACCCCTAAAACGGTAGTCGCTCTAATATGGAGGTGCTAACTAAGTATACGTAAGTAGTTAGCACCGTCTTACACTAAATAATCACAACATGAATAAATTATTAGCCTATAATTTTGTGAAAATTTTGTGCTAAATCCGAAACAGCTAAAAGGGTATAGTCGCTCTATGAAGGTGCTAACTATACGTATAGTTGGCACCGTGCTACACTAAATTATCACAACATGAAAAAATTATTTGTCTATAATTTCGTGTAATTATATGCAAATTTTGTACTAACATTTAAAATTTTGTGCTATTCGCGTTTTAGGAACAATAACATACATTTTTGTTTCTAGGATACTACAATTAGGTGCGTATTACCAGTTTACTAAACGAAATTCCTACCTTTTCACATTTCTACTATTTTAAATTAGATTTGATTAAAGGTTATAAAAGAGAGCACAATTTTTATTTTTACTTCTTCCCTCATATTTTATAAGAGAGGTATTGTGACGCGTTTTTGGTGGATAAGCACGTTTTAGGGTCCCTAGAGTAAGAATTTATCATTTTCGAAATGTGTGTGTGTGTGTGTGTTACAATTTTTTCGGGAACGATAACTCAAAAAATATCAAACATTAAAATTGAAAATTTTATATTTAGGTTTTAATACGGATCTTAATAACCCAATATAATTTTAGTTTCAATCAGTAAACCGGAAGTAATACTTTTTACCTTCCGCTTACCTGTAAAGGAAGGTATTGGAATCATGCAAAAAATCGGGTAGTGAGTTTTTAGTGGATGAGCACGAATTAGGGTTCTTACAACTCATTTTTGATAGTTTCCCGATGATGTCTGTATGTATGTGTGTGTGTGTGCGTGTATGTGTGTGTGTGTGTGCGTGTGTGTGTGTGTGTGTATGTGTGTGGTCCGGGCCGATGCCGTCTGTCGGATAACTCAAATACGAATTACCCAAAAATTTTGATATTTGGTATTTTACAATTGTATACGAATAGGAAGACCTCATTAGATTTTGGTACAAATATCTTCACCGGAAGAGATATTTTTTGAAGATTGAAAAGATTAAGTGTCAAAAAGTTCTATAAATTTGGATAAATATAGTACTTATTTGTAATAAGAATAAGAGGAAAAGTTATTTACAATTTACGTTATAAAAAAAAATGTCTTCATCTGGTAGCATTAAAGAACTGCAATAAAATTTAAAAAATAAATTTATCAAATAAAACGTTGAAATCTTGTAATCCATGTTCGGTTGATTTTTGTTTCTGCATAAAAAATATTGACAGATGAGACGGGTGACAAGTTGGCATACTAGCACTATATAAGTCATAAGTAAGCTGTAAAATGTAGTAACTGAACGGAGGATTGCTTCAACACAGAAGAGTTTTCGTGTGAATATTTTAGATTTTTATTTGTATATTTTAAATGGGCACCGGATTGTACGTAGGTATACATTTCTGTTTAAAGTCTAGATATGGCGGAAGGTTGTGTGATGGCCACGTCAGATTTTTTTAAATATTTCGATAGATAATTAATTAAATATAATTTTTTTATTTTAAATGAAAGATTATGTTTTATAGATTTTTATGTATCTAGTAGGTACTTATCTTTTAATGTATATACTTATAATTTAGTATTTGGGTATGTTGTAGTCCATGATCGTTTAATAATTTTTGTTACTACGTAAAATTTGAATGATTATGACATGACAGTTACAATAATAAAATATCGTTTATATCTTCTTCTGCAGTTTAAATAAAATGACTACAACATATTTGTGAATTGTAGTATTACCTACCTATAATATTACAATTTTTAATTAACAATTTTTTAACATGTTATTTTATTGTAATTTTGACACCTCCTCATAAACATGTAATGTTTCTATAGGAAATAAAGTATATTATTATTAGTATATTATAATATATTTGTAAAAGTAAAAAGAATAGAGTTCTGGTGAGAGGTCTTGTACTGGCCACATCAGATTTTTTATTATTATTTTGTAATTGTGGACGCTTGTTTTTACTTTTCAAAAGAACTTGAACCCAGGAATACTTTTTTGCAAATTATTATATTAACGGCTTATGTTTTGGTTTGGGTTACATATAATACAAAATATACAGTATTTGCAGTTTTTTCTATAACTTTGGCAAGAAAATAATTACAAAAACTTAACAGCAGTAAAATGAATGAATTTGAAATTTATTTAAGTTATGTTGTTTGTACAGTGTGTGTACAGTCCGTTATGTTAATCTTACTTTCAACGATAATTTTAATACACTGTTCCTATTACCTACTTACCTTGACGTTATTGTACCTGCTCTTCCAAAAGAATACAAAATCTGGGAATTTAAGTAATTTAAGAACAGTGACTAATTCTTTTGACTAGCACTCTCCTCAAATATTCCCAAGATTTAATTCACTCCAAAACATTTCTGTCTTTTATTTTGAGCACATAGGTACATGCTCCACTAATCATTGTATTTTGCATCTTTTGCTTTGGATTTTATAAGAGACAAAGTTTTCTGTAGATTTTCTTCAATAAAAGGGTAAGTCGATTACAATTACCAAAATTATACACTACATGAGAGACAGGCACATTGGTACAGTTCGGAAACTTATGTATTATTTTGATTTGAAGATTATTTCAGATACGTTTAAAATCCTTCTTTATCCACATTTTAAAAATAATTGAATTATGTATAGGTACTGATATTAAATTTTTTATAGTGTTCAGACAGAGTCACAATCGTTGTCATTTATGACCTATAAACAAATTTAAGATCTATTTATAAGCAATTAAAATGTAAACGAGTAAGTGCGGGCTCGGTATGAAGCTGATGCCGGCGAGCGTGGCACCTTCTCCCGACAAACGTAACACTGTAAGACGGACTATCGACTAATGTACATAACAATCTGAATTTGGTCACTATTATTAACAAAATTTTATGCAAACTAGTTGACTTTCTATAAAATATGTTTACGTAGTAAAAATTTATTTTAAATGTTTATTTAAATGAATCTGAAGTAATTACAGGTTTTTGATTAAAGTAGGTATTAAGGTTGCGTACGAATGAATATATTGAAGATATCTCCAAAAATAAACAATTTTAACAGCAGTGTTCTATAAAACGGCTTTACCAAATAATGTAATATTTTTTTGTCGAAAATTTAATTTTATTTATATTAGGGCATGAATATAAGATTAAGTCGCAAATTAATAATAAAAGAAAAGTTAGTTTTTTTTTTCTTATAATACAAAAGTGTTTTTCTGAGTAGTTATGAACATTTTAGTACTAAGAAATATGTCATGCCCTAGTTTACCTATATTGTAACTTGGCAGAATAAATTTTAACCTCCCGCCTTATATTCTATAAGGGGAGGTATTGTGACGGGTCGAGTGTGAGTTTTTAGTGGATAAGCACGTTTTAGGATCCATAGAATACGAATAAAGTATTTTCGAGATTGTCTGTGTGTATGTGCGTTAGGTCGTATGTGATATATTTTTTCGGGCTCTATAACTCAAAATGTTACAAACATTTAACAACCAACGTTATAATACAAATCTTAGGAACCCAGTTATTTGTAAATTTTTCTGTGTATGGTACTATTTAGGAATTAAATTATTGTTTATAATTTAGACATTTAGAGTGTCAAACAGTGACAGTGACAATCGTTAATATCTTCTTCTGCAGTTTACATAAAAAGACTAAAAAATATATTTGTGAATACCTATAGGCGATCTCGATTAAGATCGGAGCCCTATAGTGGTGACTTCAGATAGACATACGTACGAAACTTTGTAATACGAACACTGTGACAGACTGTGGTATTTGACTAATTTTCTGTATTTTTTAAATATTTCGATAATATTGATAACTATAACTAATTTAAAAATTGTCTCATTATAATTCATAGAATAAATTAATAGGATTTGGTGTAGGACGGTGCCAACTATACGTATAGTTAGCACCTCCATTGGAGCGACTACCGTTTTAGCGGTTTCGGATTTAGCACAAATTTTTTTATGGTAGTACAAAATTAGCACATAATTAGCACATAATTATAGGCTAACAATTTTTTTCATTTTGTGATAATTTAGTGTAGGGCGGTGCCAACTATACGTATAGTTAGCACCTCCAATAGAGCGACTTCTGTTTTCGCGGTTACGGATTTAGCACAAAAATTTTAATGTTAGTACAAAATTAGCACATAATTAGCACATGATTATAGGCTAACAATTTTTTCATTTTGTGATAATTTAGTGTAGGGCGGTGCCAACTATACGTATAGTTAGCACCTCCAATAAAGTGACGTCCGTTTTCGCGGTTTCGGATTTAGCACAAAATTTTTAATGTTAGTACAAAATTAGCACATAATTAGCACAAAATTATGGCATTTAAATTTTTTTATTTTTTTGAAGTGGGGGTGCTAACTATACGGACGTCAAATATGTTTAATCCCCGGTTGGGCCTCTGTTTTTATTTGCATGTTATGTAACGTCATTTTATAGAGATATTAAACTTTTTATCACAGCAAATCAATACCTTCATTATTATTATGCTATAGCACATAGAAGTATGAATGAATAAAAATATACGTTTTCTATTCAAAAGGGTTATCAGTGATCACATAAACTACATTAGATAAAGAACACTTTATTCCCAAACTTGATTATATAAAAATGAATTAAAAGTGTAACCACAAAAAAGTAATAATACTCATTCTTTTGATATTGGCTATTACAAACTCCAGTCCGTAAATATCCGGCATTGTGTGGAAAGTAATTCTTTCCGTATTCAGAAATTTTTAATCAAATCACATGGCTGTTCTACAGTACCATTAGCCGTCATATCAGATTGTAATGGCACAGGAAGAGCATCATACCGAGAAATGGAATGTGAATGGGAAAAAGTGATAAGATTGTTCTACCAGTGGCGTGCATTCATAAGAAAATATTTGCTCCGCGTTTATTACAAAATCTTTCCGCCCTGTAATGTCCAGGACGAATAATAAAGGAATAAAAATTTGTCTACACTCTGCATAAAGGAGAAAAGCTTTCGAATTAGGTTTGTTCCATTAATTATTTTTTATGTCTCTCAACTGCTTTTTCCTGCTTTTACAAGGATATCACTCGTATTACAGATAATCTTAACATTTAGCGGTATAATTTTTTCTTGCTAATTCAAAGTAATATTTAAATTTTTATTCTTATAATTTTTCAATTGAAACATAATTATTATTATTTTAGTTACCTACTAAAATGCGAATTTAATGTTTATTAATTGTCTTGTGAATTCTTTTGGTTAACATATCGGTTTTAAATTTTTGGGGTATTAGATATTTTTCAGAACAAAAATGCTACAATTATTGTACTTATTTTAAAATTAGACCGTCGCGATAACAGAAAAAATGCGTCTTACAATAAATATTTATGTAAGAAAATAAAATATAGTCTTGAATACAAATTTTCTTAGTAATCTATTATAATAAAGCTGAATGTTTGTGTGTATGTTTGTCTCTCTATTGTTTTGTATCTACATCTAGACTGTTTGTCCGCTCCTCTTGAAATTTTGCATGCAGGTCACTTTTGACCAGAGTCAGATTATAAGGTCGATCAAACCATAAGTGATAGAGGGGTAAAAATTTAAAATCGCTCTACCGGACGCAATTTTTGTTTTTTCGCAACGAACTCGGTATATATCGTCACCTTCGTATCATAAGGTCGTATGTTAAGTTACGACGTGCATGCACAGTCCTTATTAAAACATTTAATTTGATATCAAACTTGAATGAATTCTAATATTTTGAAAAAACTAAATTACATGTAAAAATTTTCGTTGATGACATAGATCATAGTTATAGTGTCATAGCCATTTCTTTTGAATCCCCGCACCATGTCTGATTCGGTATACTACTACTACCTATATACTTGTGAATTACTTTCTATGTTTTTTAAAGCATTTACAATGTACTGTTTTATAAGATTTTTAGATAAAAATATTATTAAACTAATTGTAAAATTATTATATGTTTTCTTCGGAAAATTCCTGAAACAAGTGAAAACAACTAATAATAATAATAATAATAATATAGACGGACTGAATAATGCGTTGTATCATTTATAATGCTTTTGAAATTATAATAATTTAAAAGAAGCCATGTGCGAAAAATAAACAGAAAATCTACAGATAACTGATAATATTATTGCTGCTTAATTTTTTATCAGATATCCTATTACTAAATCAGTATTCCTCTAGAATGAACAATGAATCACATTTAAATTAGAATCATTCCTCGCTATTATTTTGTCTCCTTCAAAGAAATCAATATTAAGAAAATGGAATAATGGTGAACTTTAGAAATAATTTTAAAAGACAATTTTCGAAAGATTGAAATCGAACGGAAACGCTATAAAAAGTACCAGAAAATTTTCATATGACAATCAAAATCTAATAAAATTTCGGTTGCCTCTTCTGGTTGGGATCGATAGAAGTAGCGTCTCGGTTCCGAACCCTCAAACCTCAATCTTGAACTGAAACTCGCAAACCCAACCTAAACGGCAAACGCGAAGTGAACTCATGCACCTGAGAATATCGCTTTGTGCGCGCAGAACGTTGCGATTTTAATATTCCTCGGCAGTCTGCTGAATCTAGATTTCATTCTGAATCAATAAAAAGCTCCCCTGTGTGCGAACGTTCGGTTTATTTAACCATTTAATTACAATTAATTCAAAAAGACAAATAAAACTGTTAAAAAGTTATGTGTGCAGCCAAACGCGGATCACAAACGAAAGAACACAAACATTGTTTGTTGGGAGGCTGTGTGAGCTCAAGCCCACATTCGGAAATCAAACAATCAGGCCCGGAATCAATTCGTTTTCATTTACTCATTACTTCGTGTGTACTTCCACTATCTTCTATAAATAAAAAAATATTGATTCAGGTTATTTTTTCCAGCCTATGAAGTTAAATTTATTTTGGGATATTATACATCAAACAAAATGTGTTATTACCCAGAATATTCATGCATATTTTATTGTATCGTAATAGCACAAACAGAAATGTAGGTAGTTAAATTTTCATATGTAATTTATTTTGCAAATTTTGAACGTTCTTTGTATGTACACGTAATTTGCAACCTATACTCGTAAACTTTGTATAATTGATAATAATAGAAATTGTTTAACAAACAGTTAATACGGGATAATTATAAAATAAATGAACTTATATTTATACAATTCAGATATTTCTTTTGATTTATTATTGTTGTGAAATTAGATTGCAATAGCCGACATGTCGATAATAACCAAACTATTACCCGTCAGTAATTGTGATCAATCCTCACCAAATTTTACTTAGTGATTGCTAATTGCAACGGAAGTAGCGTTGACAAAATAAATTTACGCAATGTGTTGAAGTAAACATGTCTCGTAAATTATAATAACAATTTTTTCTACATTCGATATAAAGTAGGTGTTTGCGTTGCAAAACGCAAAATGTCCCTTTGCTGCTTATGCGGAACAAAATACGTTCGCTCTGCGAATTTTTTACTCTGAATTGAACGCTGCGATAACAACCAATGACAGCAAATAAACAATTAAGTATGCTCAAAACTTTAAAATATTATGGTGATTATAGATATAATTTTATGTGTGTTTCGAGCGCAAATGTATATTGTCGATTTCGAGAGAATGTCGCGCTCCTGCGTCGCTTCTCAGTAGATAATGTACCATTTTAATACACAAATACCAAGTGTAGGATTAAAATTCACATTTATTAATCTTACAACTGAAAATTATGTGTATAGTATCAATTTAAAGAATTATTTAAAGCTGCAATAGTTATTTGTGTATTAAGAGCATAAAGTGACTCTTTGTTACTCGCGCACGGTAATTGCAGCGCGAGCCGAAGGCGAGAGCTGCAATAGTGCAAGAGGAACAAAGACACTTTATGCTCGTAATACACACATAATTTTATCTACGACTAAAATTATTTGTTATAATAATAATAGTATTCAGTTACTTCAATTTGCGTTCAATCAATTTATGTTTGATTCGTATCCATGACGATGCCAATAATATCGAAATAAATAAATAAAAAAATTTGTTTGATTCTGTCATTTTCTTTTATTTTATGTAATCAAAAAGTACTTTATTGAGCGTTGTCATAGGAGACGCGCAATAAAATGTTTTTTTGCTTGGTCCTCAGTAACAATCAACTTTACGTTGACAATTGAAAGCATAAATATAAACTTTTCATAGTAGTCGTAGATACAAATTATTATATAGGGGTACCAATTTTTGATAAATTAGCTTCACCTGAGGTGTTAAAGGTACTTTAGTCTTGTAGTAGGTATATATACGTTATTTTTTGCACTTCATACAACGATTACAAAATAGTTTAAAAGAATACACATTTTGCAATTTTGACAGTATGACAATATTTATATTGTTACCATAGATATACTCTGTAATAAATAGCACGTATTTACTTGACAACGGGATTAATTAATTTAATTCCTTTGCAACGGAATTAAATATGAAAAATAATCCCTTGGGATCATATTAAGAACCTTAATCCCTACAAATAAAGACCAAAGAAGAGTTTTAACCCGGAAGTGCAAAAATAAAAATTCATTCCATTATGTCAGTTACATTATTTAAAACAAATATCTTACTCACATCCCAATCTTACAGCTGTTGTCTTAAAATATTCTTATTATATACATAACAGGGCAATATAAACTACTTAACAGTCTATTTTAGTTCATTAAAATTTCAGAAAACTTGTGTCACTCATTTAATAAAACGTATATTACTCGTTTTATAGAGGTGTGTCTGTACTTCAGGAAAAAATTAAGAGTATATCATGACGTACTGAACGTGGAACAGAAAGAATTTTTGAAAAATTCGCAAAAATGAAATTAATTGAAATGAATTTTCAACATCAGACATTATTATACGTTGTATAAATAATTACCTGTGATATTATAGTAGATTTAAATAAAATATTTAGAAAAACTATCTACCCTTGGTACTAAGAGTGTTCACGTTACTTTAAATAATTACCCTTATTTTTACGAATTTTTCAAAAATATAGGTACCTCTTACGTTATTTTCCCAAAGTCAGTCACATCGTGTATAATAATGCATAACTTCTAACCCGACCGGTTCTACTTTGGAAAACTTCTTATTATCCAAATATCGAACTCGGGTAATAATACATTTTTTCTAAAAGTTATAATATAGGTACCTATAAATAATAATCTGTTCTAAACTTTGATTTGGTCACAGATCTGAATATGATTCATAAAATATAGGTCCAGCTAATTTTATAATTTATTATTGTACTATGTTTTGGCAAAAAGTAACATTAAAAAATATTGGAAAATACCTAACTCATATTTTCACGTTAGATTTAATATGATAATGGAATTTTATTTCTGAATTAGCTACATTGTATAACGAATATTTTATGTTTTTATCATGTTGATGCAATAATAATAAATGATATTTTAATTAAAAATACGCCCAAGCAAAAAACATGCTCATATACAGTGTACCATAACTTGAGGTACATATTGTAATAGCAAATAGTATTAACCGAGTATTAACCTTACTGATTCTAGAACAAAAAGATTATTTCCGAAATTCCTATATAAATAAGGATAGTTTACTTCAGTTTACCAGTATTTTGAATACAGATAAAGAGTTGTGTGGCCGGCTTATTTGAAACTAAATTCAATTATCGTATTATGCAAATATAGTTATTAATTAGTTACAACGTAATATTTAATATTAAAACTACCCATTCAACCAGTGGCCCAAAACTGTTTCCATCAAAAACCTCAAAAATTAATTTTAAAATATTGAAAAAATATTATTTTTGTTTCATGATCAGTACGTCAAGTTCTATTTGCCATTCCTCAACTTATGGTACACCCGTATAAAAGGAAGTAATTCCTATCATAATCTCATATTGCACAAAACAAACAAAATATCTAAAACGTAGTATTTTGAACGCTAACTTTTTATGACACACGTGGAGGAAAACAAGAAATAACAAACTGTGCCTCACTTCAAAAGATTTTATGGTCGAAATCCCCCACATTCATTTCAACAATAACCCAATTCAAAATCACAGTTACGGTTCTGTCGACGTGGGGCGAGTTGTTGTCCAGGTGGCGCTCGCAGCAGCGGCCGCGCGACGCCAGCGACGTAAGCTGTAATGGACTTTGGACGCGGGCCGGAGCCGGAGCCCTGTAGCCTCGCCAGTTCATTTTCCACGCCACTGAACAGCTCATTAAGTCCGCGTGGCATTGCTTTCCTGTACCGGCCCAGTGGCGGCCACGCCGGAGGGCTTCGTAATATATTATGTTTAACAATTATTATTTTGCGAATGTAGTCGAAAAACGCCCGCTGTACTTATAGAGCATTAACTAAATTTTCTTTTATGAATATTACATTAAAATAAATTGAGTACTTTTGGTACTCAGTAACGGTACTCTTGAGTACTATTACATTAGGGTACTCAGGACTTGTACTCATTAAAAAAAATTGAATGTTTTATACAATAAAATTTTTAACAATTTCATTGAAACTACAAAAATAATGTATAAAGTGCGAGTATAAAAATTCATTTATATAGGTATTACTGATAAAATATTTTAATTTTTGATTATAAACTCAAACGAACATATCTAATTAATTTTTAACTACTTACAACATCTATTAAAATTAGCTTTTAATACTACTAATAATTATTTAATTAATTAATATTTTAAATTAATTAATTAACAGGAAAATATATACCTAATGCAAACAATAATTTTTAAATAAAACGGTACTCAAAATATATTAAATACTCGAGTACTGAAAAAAGTAAGTAGGTACTAGAATTGGTACTCACGAATACCTTTCAATAGTACTCATGAGTACTTTGTACGGTAGGTACTTTGCCTAGCTCTGCTAACTACTATATCACGGATACAAAGACGTAATATAAAAATCACAAGTAGGTATAAACCTTTATGCTTGTATTAACACAACCAAAATCGGTGAATTTAATTATATAATATCTGTTATTTTGTCTACTTTGATGACGATGTACGTAGATATATTTTCATCAAAAAGTAAAAACAGATTTATTCTCGATATATCTATAGTTTAGAACTAGTATTATATCTTCTAACATAGGTACTGATTATGTAACTAATGATAATAACTATTTTCACTAACTATAACAAATGTTTCCGTAAGAAATCAACACAAAACCAGAAATCTAATGTTATCTCATTTTTTCAATTAGGTTTAACGGTAATAGTAATTTAATTTTTAATTTGCTTGTTATAAATATTAATGATATCTGATTTTCCGAAGTTCATTGTCACAATAATATAAAACAAAATCGTTCCGTTTATGAACTCGTCAATGAGTAATGTATCCAGATTAGTGTATGGTGTAAGGTTTGATACAAAGATCGATAAAATGTATGATTCAATGCAAAAAACCAAACACAACACTAACTGGGATACATGATACATGACTCGACACTAGGTGATCGACCTTGTCTTGTATCCCAGTTAGTGTTGTGTTTGGTTTTTTGCATTGAATCATACATTTTATCGATCTTTGTATCAAACCTTACACCATACACTAATCTGGATACATTACTCATTGACGAGTTCATAAACGGAACGATTTTGTTTTATATTCTTATAAATATATTTTCATTATTATAATAAGGGTATTGAAAAAATGAAAGAGTTTTTATTTAATACTTTGTGTGCACACTATTAGGTATTAGAAACAAGCCAACTCTTTTCCAAAGATTAAGAGTTGGTAATTGTTTATATTGGTGTTTAATTCTTGTAGTTACTACTACATAAATGTTGTACTTTTTGTTATTTCCCAAATATCAAAAATTGAAAGTTTTGTATAAGTAGCTAGGTACCTTCTAAAATTAGGTCAAAAAAATTATAAATAATCTTCTGGATAATGTGAATATTCTGTATTTCAATAAGAATATTTTTACCCTAATTATAAAAAATGTAAATACAATGTCTGACTCAATTTTATAATGCTACCCAGTTTCTTAATTTTCTTTAATTTTAATTGTTTAATTTCTTGAAGGACTTTCTTAGCGTAATGCTCTAAATTGAAGCTTTGAAATCATGAACAAGTAAAACAAATATAATTTTCTATTATTATGTATACTAAACTAATAATTCAGGCACGTATATTAAGGTGTGGGAAAAAATGGAAAAAATATCCTCTGCGGCGCATTCTATTACCTACCACCTCTAACAAAATTCGATTGTTTTTAAATCTTTGGGCTCCTCCCGTCAAAAAATCCTAGATCCGCCTCTGACTTTATATTCCTAGATTCGACACTACCTCTACCCTCTCCGCTCTTCTCTGAAATCAGTGAAATCCACAGTGTGCGTGCTACAAAAGCTACGAGTGTGTAATAGCGTAGTTTTCCGCGTTCGTTTCATTTTCCCATCACTCTAATCGGTTCAGATTGGTTGATTGTCTGTTTGCGACGTCCACGAGTTCACGGCCTACTGCATGGAAACGTTTTAGCGTGCTGAAAAATTCGCGGAATGGACGCGGACGCTCTCGAACGTATGTTATCAAATTAAATTTTAATGAATGGTTTTGGTTTTTATTTTATGATGGAAACAGGATTACTGGAATTATTAGTGTTAGTGTTGCTGATTGAATTATACCGTTTAAACGAGCGTGTTATTGATTTCATTATTTGCTGAAATACGCTGTTATAGTTTGCATATTTTAATAGACAAGTATCTATATCTAATTTCGTAAATTTATTTACAAAAAACTGGAAAGAAGATGAGCTTTTTATAGGTATTTAGGCAAATAAACAATAATTCTGTTAGTTTATATCTGTATTTGGAAAATAGTGTTTAATTTTTGTATCAGGAATGTGAAGGCAGGCGATCAATTATTGGATATTGATTTTTCTAAAAAAGTGTTGTTTTTACCTCTCGCCTCATATTCTATAAGAGAGGTATTGTAATGGGTCAAAATTTTCGAGTATGAGTTTTTGGTGGATAAGCACGTTTCAGGGTCTCTACAATACGAATTTACTATTTTCACGATGATGTCTGTGTGTGTGTATGTGTGTGCGTGCGTGTGTTTGTATGAATGTATGGACTGACGATTTTTCGTCCACGATAACTGAAAAACTATCAAACCTTTAATAACCAAATTTCATATTTAAGGTTTTAATAAGTATCTTAACACCGGATAACATTTTGGAAGAAATCCGCAAACCGGAAGTAGTACTTTTTGAAGCTTGATTAAGTTTTCTTTAAATATATTGGTACATTATTTATTTATGACAATTTCTGCAATTAAAAATAAAAGAAAATATAATTATCTATGGGTACAGTTAATTATAAATACAATTTGCTGAATCTGGTAGTATTTAACAATAAAATAAAGTACAATTAATATTCTATCTTGTTGTCCATGATATGAAATTTGTTTCTATATAAAATTTGAATTATTCTGACAGTGACAGTACAGTTGACATCTTTTGCTTGCACCTTGGTTTACATTATCGTTTACATCTTACATAAACATAAAACTATTAAAATGTAAGTAAAACTATTTATTAGATTAGTCTCGAGATTAGTAGAATAAGCAGAATTAGGCGAGAGGTCGTGTACTGGCCACAGCAGATTTTTTTGACTTATTTTGTTTACCAAAATGAACTGTTTCTTGATACGGCGCCTCCCATGCTCGCTTCCGCTGGCCCAAATCAGTTCTATTTTTCATTAAAACTACTTATAAAATAGAAAAATTTTAGTTTACTTTTGTAACATAATCATTAAAATAGTTTCAGATACTTCGTTAATGTTCTAAGATTACTAGAGCTGTATAAAGATAATATTGCAAACTATTTACTACTTAAATAGTAGGAAAACACGCTATATTGTGTAATTAACTTAATTTAGATAAGTTAAAACAACCTTATAAATAGCTAGGAATTTTGGTAAATTCAAATTGCCATGAATCTGTTTTTTTAATTTATGTAAATTTATTCACAAGCCATTAAACCCCATTTTTACTGCCAATTTATACGTATTATAAATTTAAATTGAAACGAATATTAAATAATTAATTATTTTTTACAGTGGTTTAATATTGATTTGAACTATGAAGTAATATTCATAAAAATAATCCATTAATTTATATCAAATGTGTTCGGTCCTAAGTCAATTATTTCAGACAATTTTATTCAGGATGAATGAAAGCAATTATTTGCTATGTTAAGCTCAATAAATAAAGGAACAAACTTTTTAATTTTGTTTTCCATTTGTCATAATTCTTTGCTGGAAACATTTTCCATTTAATATAAATCTAAATGTGATCATACGACTGAGGTGATGAGTTCTCTCAAATTATTTATATTTCTTATTTTTGAGAAAATATAATTTAAAACAAAATATTTCACAATTTTGTTTCATTTTTAATGTTTATAAAATATAATTCATTTCTTTATATTCATTCATTCGTATATTAAATTGTTATTTTAAAACAGCACGGACGCACTTAGAAAAATTAATTTTGAAGAGACTTGAGTTTCTATTTCCGAAAGTATTTCACATAAAAATTGTTAAAATCTAAAAGTTTCTTAATATACAGGGTAGGATGATACACAACTTCGTATATATATATATATATATATATATATATATATATATATATATAAAAATTTATGGCCATTGCACCGCTTCCACTTAAATTTTAAGTGTCACCTAAATGAAAAATATCGAATTGAATTTATGACAGCAATGATATTTCTACGTTTGACACTTTGATGTTGATTCTATATTGTTCATTCAAGGGTAACTTAAAATTTAAGTGGAAGCGATGCAACTGCCCATAAATCGCATATACTTAACTTACCTACTGATCGTGGGAAATCACAAAAAATGAATCTACTCTGACCTGACGCAATATCTAGTAAATTTGAAACAACGCTTTTGTTTAAACTTACATGTAATCCTTTCAGCTACGGTAATGCAAATAAATAGCATTTATTTATGATAAATGCTTCTCATAAACTATCCTCGATCAAAGAGCGCGAGCTCACGGATGTTTTTCCGAGCAGTTAGGCAGTTAGGTAACATAATGGGCTGTGAACTCGGTGTTTTCCACGGGTGATCGTCCTAGCGATCCGGCCTAATCTGTCCTGGATTATTTACTGATTTATTGTGACCGCCTGCGATTACGTATGCATCGCGAACCGCGGTCCCCAGGAAGAGATGACCGACCTGGAACACTGGACAGGGGCAGATCCTGTGGTTAGATACGTTCTCGCATTCACCGCAGACACTGTGATTCTTTTCTAGCTAATACGATATGTGATGTGACTGCGGAGTTGGTTAACCTAGGAGGTTTAACCTTTTCCGCATATTTAGACAATGTAAAGGTGCTAAAAGTACAACTCGATTCAGAATTATTGAAGTATAATACTAGGATACTTAAGAGGTAACTTCGAATTATTATAATGAAAAGTATTGTATAAATTCTGCTTATTTACTTACCATAAAATCATTTTAACAACATGGCGTAAGGACGTTAATCTACTTGTTAAAATTCAATTTCTTTAGAATTCTTTTGCCATATCATTATAACTTAAGAGACCCGTCTACTACCTAAAATTCAGTATAAAATGTACTAACGTAGCGAGTGTTTTGTGGCCAGTACAAGAATGGTAAAATTTAATTTCAACAAGGAATTAATAGAGGAAGAATGGATCTACAGATGTGCCCTTTTTAAAATTTTGATTAAAAAATTGTATAGGTATGATTATAAAAATTCCGAAAAATTCAAAAAAAATTCTTATTTTGTGAAAACTTTACACGGTTATATCTCATGATACAAATTAATTTTTAAAATTTTAAAAAGGCACGTCTGTATAGCTCCATTCTGTCTCTATTAAATGTTTACAGCAACATTATCCTGAAGTCAATAATAATCTGACAGATTACTCGCAACGAAAACACTTTTTCAGTATTTTTCAACTTCAAAATGACATTGCATAGCTAGGATGCGGCAAAGTACGAGTTTCGGGTTGGTTTCAGACAGCCCTAGTAGTGGGGAAAAGAGTGGAATGGAAAAAAAAGTAGAGTCGAGAGTATTATAGGAATTCGGCAAAAACGTAGACGAGCCGCTTAACTTAAATCATAATTTGATTCCAATATTATGATCTTGTCAAATGAATGAATACAAAAGATTTGTATGTATAGGTAATTATATTTCGAGCCTCGTTCTCGTAATTACAACTATGTAGTAACGCTTTGCCGGTACGATTATGTCACAATGTTTAGTAAAAACAAAAAACGTAATGTGTTACGTCCCCCTGGATTCCTCTGTCTCCGATCTCCGTGATAATATTTAATCATTACGCTTTCTTGTGCGGTTGTGGTCACATCGGCTCCGATTAATTAAATGTTATAAAGTTAGTGTACAGTGTTCTGCAATTATTTAAGAAGATTGGGAAAAGAAGAGAGGATAGAGACTCGCGGATGAGGAAAAATGGAAACTCGAAAGGAAAATAGCGCAGTCCTCGGCAAATTAAAATTCTTCTTCCTCAGAGGAAATTTTAGAAAATAAACAAGGTAAATTATTACCGGTGGTGGTCATGATTTTCGAATTTTGTTTTCAATAAGTAGATTATTGCATTTATTACAAGTCCGAAAGTTGGTTATACACTTATAACTATAACAATTAAATTGAGGGTGATGCGGTTTTGCATATGTTTTTGTTTTTATAATATTGAATCGGTATTTTTCTTAGAGGGGCAAGAACCCTTATACTTCGAAGTCTTAGTTTAGCACTGTTATATTTGACTTCTTAGTTAGCATAAAGGGGCAAGTACCCTTATACTTCGAAGTCTTAGTTTAGCACTGTTTTATTTGACTTCTTAGTTAGCATAAAGGGGCAAGTACCCTTATAAAGGGGCAAGTACCCTTATAAAGGGGCCAGTACCCTTATAAAGGGGCAAGTACCCTTATAAAGAGGCAAGTACTCTTATAAAAGGGGCAAGTACCCTTATAGAGGGGCAAGTACCCTTATACTTCGAAGTCTTAGTTTAGCACTGTTTTATTTGACTTCTTAGTTAGCATAAAGGGGCAAGTACCCTTATAGAGAGGCAAGAACTCTTATAGAGGGGCAAGAACCCTTTTACTTCGAAGTCTTAGTTTAGCACTGTTTTATTTGACTTCTTAGTTAGCAGTACGAGTTCACACAAGAGGTGAAACATCTGCAATTACATAACTGAAAATCACGCAAGTGGTGAAGCAGTTACATAATGGATCTTATCGATTTCGGTTTTATAAAGATTAAAACATTATGCATATTACTCATCCCAAAAGGTATATAACTGTTAGCAGCTAGATTAATTTAACACGAGAGATTAAACAGTCTGTTTTAATTGACCTCTTAATTAGCAGTACGAGTTCACACAAGTGGTGAAACATCTGCAATTATATAACTGAAACTCACGCAAGTAGTGAAGCAGTTACAAAATGGATCTTATTGATTTAAATTTTACAAAAATTAAAACATGCATATTACTTATCCTAAAAGTAAATATTTTCAAACTTCTTAAAAGAAGAAAAATATGCAATTAGTCATTCGAGAAGTAAATTACTAGACTTGTCAGACTAATTAGCATCGGAGATTCTCGTATCTCCGAAATAATTACCCATTAACAAATTCGAAATCGAACCACTCTTCATGCAACAAACACGCATCTGCATCCAGATGCTGAAAAACAATAGAATAACTGGATCAGGACAAAAGGCGATTAAAAAATTATAACTTCACAAAATACGCGTCTAGCGAAGTTCCCTACTTTACCGCACCAAAACTGAAACCCGAAATAAAAGCTCTTTTGCCAGATTAGTCTCAAAAGAGACAATCATTTTCTGGGCTCGCAGAACCAGTTAGGGACTGCAATAACTGTAATTGGAAAAACTCTATCCAATATTTTGTCAGAAGAGGAGTGGGTTAAATATTTTATAACTGGAAACGCTCACCACCTCAGGGCTACACAGGCGCAGATGGGCGCTCGAGGTGCGACAGCATAGGCCCAAAAGACCGAGTTGTAGTTTCGCAGACTCACAACCGAGCTGCAGCGATACAAACAAGGTTCAGGTTTTCAGCGAAAACTTAACGCCGGTCAGCTGTAAACATGCAGTCTCAACGACGACAACACAGCAATATTAATTCCAGAGGTAAGTGCTGGTCGTCTTAAAGTTTCTAACAAATATGGAAATAGTTTACAAAGGATACCTTTGTAGTTGAGCTGCATTAAGGGTTACGAGTTGCCCTTCGCTAGTCAGCTAAAGCAAAAATTTGTGCCAAAGGTAACTAAAAATAACTGAACACAGTTACATATTGCTATACAGAATTCAATAAATTATTTTCACAAACTGTTTGAAAATGGAGGACACCAGAAAAGCGACTAAATTGCTTAGCCCCGGTTCATTTAGATGCCCACTGGGATCTAAAGGATGTATATATTTTTTAAAATTTCCAGTAGCTAAAAGTAGCAGCAAATATTGAGTTTTTCTTACAATAACAAATTGTATCAGTTCACTGGTTTGCCGTTGGACTTTGTACAAGTCCTTTTCATTTTACAAAAATTATGAGGATAGTAGTACAGAGCTTAAGATAGCAAGGAGTTCTATAACTTTTATTTAGATGATTTTTTGTATTTCGTCAATTCATTTGAACATTGTTTATCTAATTTGCGAAAGATTATTGATCGTTTACAATACCATGGGTTGTACTAAATATTTGAAAAAAGTAGTTTAACACCTAGTACTAAATATTATAGTGGGGGGGAGTGCACGGGAGTGCGGTCAAGTTATTTCTTGTGCGATTAATAAAGAATTGATTTGACTGCATTCCTGTGTACTCTCTTTTTACTACAACACGCACAGTCGCTTAACACTTTCCTTCACTAAATATTATATTTAGAGTTATTATAAATTCTAGTAATTACTTGTTGGAATTACCAGAACATAAGAAAATTATGTTAATTAACAAAATAAAATTTTTGTTGGGAAAGAAATTAATTTCGATCAGTTCTTTTGTACAGCTGGCTTTACACAAAAGCAGTTGGAGACATATAAAAACATAGCTCTGTCTAAAAGTAACGGCGATTTGGATAAAATTATGTTTTTACCCGATAAATTAAACACAAAAATGGTCGATAAATAATTTAAGTTCTAAAAATTCCATAAGACATTTCAAATTCGATTTGAATTTAATAATTTTTCCTGATACTTCGAAGCATGGTTCGGGTATATTTTGTGCAGGTCAAACTGCACAGGGTCTTTGGAATCGTGCTTAAAGAAATGAACATATTATGAACTATTTGTATTTACTGGCAATTTTATAGACATTCACTGATTTGCAAGAGTTAAAGTAAATTGCGAAAGCTGGTTGAGAATAGACAATACAACAGCGATCTCATATGTTAATAAAATGAGTGGAGCGCAACTTAACAAATTACATAATTTAGCAAAATTGTGCGAACAGAAAAATATTTGGCTTTACGCCTAGTATATACCATCCAAAAGAAAATAAATGCTAAAGGTGAAAAGTTCTGTTCATGGCATAGTGATCCTTATTGTTTAATTATTGTTGATGCACTCACTATATCATGGAAAAACCTATATAATTATGCGTTTCCACCGTTTGCTATGATTTTAAAGGTCTTACATAAAATTATAGAAGATTAAGCAGAGGGAATTTTAGTATATTGGTAAGCAACCTGGTTTCCTTTTTTTTTTTGTTAGTTTAAAAGATAAACCATTAGTTTGTCACTCTGCTAATACATTATTGTTATCCTCTTGCAGAACATAAGTTCACCCATTTGCAACCAATCTATCCTTAATAGCAGGAAGATTGTGTGGGAAGCGTTCGAAACCGAAACTCTAAATTATTCGCCAGCCACTGTTGGTATTTTAATATCTTTTTTATCGGGCGCAACGCTAAAACAATATCAGGGGGTTTTTATAAACTAAAAATTTTGTTCTGTGATAGTCACGGATATGAGTTGTTTATGACGACAGAATATAACTTATAGTCCAGTAAATGAAGGGTCCAACCTTGACAAAATCGCTCACCAATGTAATTTTTATATTAATTTGTCGGGATTGACAGGTAATTTAAAATAAGAAAAAGTTCTGTAAAAAATTTTCTTGTACGGGGGAGAAAAAGTCCCAAAGGTTCCAAAAATCGTTTTTCCGCCCATATCTGCTAAAATATAGCATTTAGAGAATTTTTTGTTTAGAGAAAAATCAAGATCAAAAAATGGTCCTTATGATTTTTCTCTAGAATTTGACCGTTTTCCGAGATAAACGGGCCCAAGCGCACCCTGGATTTTGAGCGTCTGCGCTGCATGCCGGAGAGCATGCTCCATGCATCTACACAGGAGCGGGCGGACAAAAGTCCAATAACTTGGGTAAAAATATATATTTTTTATTATTCAAAGTTTCGGTGAAATCTACAGCTATCATACCCGGTGACTCGAGCCACGTTTTGATTTTTTGATATTTTAGATATTTTAGTATTTCAATTTATACAAGGTGCGGTTTACGGCAACCCCAATTCAGCAGGGTCGGCAATTTCCTATATTCTGGGGGCCTATTAACAAATAGTACTTTTATAAAGAGATTTTTAAAGTAAATATTCAGATTGAAACCATTATTTCCTAAGATTCAGTAAAATATGGGATACTAATATCGTAGGTATTAGACAAATTAGCAACTGAAAGTCATTTAGATAAATTATCATTAAAAAATCTAACAAAAATATTAAGTACCTTATTTGCACTAGTTTCAGTGCATAGAGTCCAAATTTTAGCAGAAATTGAGATAAATAATATTCATCAAACACAGACCGGCATTGAAATTGAGATAAATTCTTTCATTAAAACCTCAGGACCAAGCCGAAATCAATTTTTTCTAGATTTTCTTAGAAAAACCTAATTTACGTGTGGCTAGCACTAAACCTTTATTTAGAGAAAACCAAATTAGTGCGGCATACCAATAAATGATTTTATTTCCTGGAATAAACCACATACAGCTGTAGGTGCACAAACTTTTTCTAGATAAATTAAAACAGTTTCAGATGAATGTGGAATTAATATAAAGCAGGTTTCAGCGCATAGTACAAGACATGCGTCAACATTAGCAGGGTGTAAGAGGAATTAGTTTGGATGTAAGTAATAAGAAACACAGCTGGCTGGTCGCGGAATTGTCAGATATTGCAAAGTGTTATAATAGACATTTGTCTAATTATAATAAGGAAAATTTTGGGGTTACAATCCTAAATGGATAACTATAACAATGATGGTTTGTTATTAAGTATGTAGTTGGTTTTAGGGCAAAATATAGCAATAAAATTTCAGCTTTTTCATAAATCTAAACATCTACATAGTTGTAATTACGAGAACGAGGCTCGAAATATAATTGAAGATTAAACGAACTTACCTGTAAGTGAAGTTCAATCGAAATTATATGAGAGCCTCGTTCGAAGTAATTACAACCTCCCACCCATTTCCCAACCCCATAGGAAAATAGCAGAAATTTTCTTTCAGCTCTAAACGAAATGATTAAATATTATCACGGAGATCGGAGACAGAGGAATCCAGGGGGACGTAACACATTACGTTTTTTGTTTTTACTAAACATTGTGACATAATCGTACCGGCAAAGCGTTACTACATAGTTGTAATTACTTCGAACGAGGCTCTCATATAATTTCGATTGAACTTCACTTACAGGTAAGTTCGTTTAATCTTCAACTATATTTTAACTGTAATTGTAGTTTCCATGCTTCCAAATTCTAATAATCTTTAGTCCGTGACTGTACAGATTTCTTTCAAATTTTTGGTGTTTTTATAAAAGTTGATAAAAGTTAATCTAGGTATAGTAAATATTTTAATTTATTGTGTTTAATTTGTAAATCTATTTTAATAAAATTCTTGATACTTATTTATTATTATGTAGGTAACCATTAAAAATGGAAAATTTTTGTCATGCTCTCAATTTATTGAATACCGTGATTTTCTCTTTTAGTAATTTTCTTTTCAATGCTTGCTCGTTTTTCATGTCAAATTAGGATTGTAGAAAGTAATGCGAGTTTGTGAATTATCGAGATGGACAAAGATGCTCAGAATTAATTAATGGGAAAAAGCCTAATCACTTATCTTAATGAGTGAAGCCAACAACTCGAAGCTTTGTTATTTGTCGCGCTCACAATAAACCAAGCAATCTTCTTTGAAACATCTGCATCACTTCATCGTGCCAGTGTCTGTGTTAAAACTTCAAAGGAGAGTAAAACAATTTTCGTCCTAATTTATTTGTTTCCTGTTTTATGAAGCTTATCTGAAGAGTTTATTGTCGCACGTTGTAAGTTTCAATAGTAATGGCTATCGATCACGACGTAGGCTGAGGCTGCGTTGAGTTGAGTGGTAAATGACTGCGCTGCTCATCAGCGCAACTAAGACCAGGTAAATCTAGCAATCTGGCGTATAATGTGAGGGCGGACCTTAGACCAATTTACGTACGTTTACATTTTCCGGGAAGATTGGTCGCTGCGGAGGCTCATCAATCACGCGGGCTAAGGTAAGGCTGACGTGATGGGTTATGCTCGCCGCGAATATTAATGAGTTAGAAATGTAGACGAAACGTTCCGACATAATACAGCATACTTCACACTGCCCCTGCCCCTTTCGCGGCACGAGCGCCCTTGTAATCAAAACAAATCACAGCGCGCACCAAGCCGCCCCTACATGCGGAATAACAAGCAGGAGTAAAGGCTTCGCTTCGTCTTCGCTGCTTCTCTGCTCGGTCTTCGCCTGCCACCGATGACTGATGCCTAATTGCTTCGCAATCATAGTGGTCGTGCTCGCGGTCGATGCGTTATTACTTGGGATCTTTCCCTTTAAATTCGATTAATTAGTATCGGTCTCGGTATTTGTCATGCTCAAATGCAAATTAACCGCTCATATTCCAACAAGCAATCATTCCAATACTGTGAGAACGTTATTTATGGAAATTGGAATTATCTCTTGTACATATTCTGTAGTAATTAATATTTACTGTACTATCAGTGGTCAAAAATTCTGAATGAAAATGTGTTGTCTAGAAACTGCATGAGTTTGTTTTGATTTCTAAGTAAAGAACTTGCTAGAGGGAATAAGTATATTTATATAGTTGTCATGACAATAGCGTCCTTATTAGAATTAAGAGAGAAGGCTATTATATATTCTATCTTAACATCAAGGAAAAAAGCCGGTACATTTAAACATAATGATTATGAAATTGATAATATTATTAGTATGAATACCTAATTACAGTCCAAAATATGAAAAAACTTCAAAAAGTAAATCAGCCTCTTTCTTTAAAAATATTCCTATTCCTATCAATAGTCTGCCGTCTCAAAATTTAAATAAACATAAATGTGTTATCCTTCTCCCTCCATCCTACTTTTCTCTTGCTCTTTACTTTGAGGTTTTAATAGAAATTTGACAAAAAGTGCCCGAGATAAAGTTTATTAGAGGCAACACTTTTTGATTGCTGAATTTTTAATACACTATACATTTATTACATTTACAGAACAATAAAATACAAAAATATTGTAATATTTTTATTATGTAAATACGTACTTATGTACAAGTAAAATTAGAAAAATTTAATTATTACAATTATTGAATGTGCGATCAGATTCTGGAAATTTTCATCTCGTGTGCAATATTTGCTGAACGTTTGTTCTGATTTGTCCAAATATTCAAAATCTTGTTGTTTAGATTTAAACCTAAACAAGTATAAACATTTTGTACAAAAACATTTAAATAACTCGCGGGTTGGTTTTAAGTTTAATTTTTTTTATTCAAGAACTATTCAAGACTGAATGCTCTGTACTTACATCTTCTATCAATCCAGTCGAGTAAGTTAAAACTACATTTCAAGAAAATGTATAAGCTGATGATTAAAAATTTAAAAGTTTACTGCGTTACTGCGTAACGTTAATAATGAATCTAAAAAGCAATTCTGCTTATACATGAACCTACCATCATTAGCAATAGTGAATATAGTATTTGAAAGTTTTAATAGGGCAAAATATGAAAAAAATCAAGTTCATAGAGTTGAAATTCATAATCCAGGAGTCAGACCAGACGCTAAATTCGTGCCGTTGGTGTAAAGTATAAAGACAGAGTTCACATGTGGAACAAACTTTAATGACGTTTCGTGTAACGCGTCCCGTACGACTATTCGGTGCTCGAGCTCGAGACACTACCACGCGTTCAGCACAGCCGCGGCCACGACTCAATTTGATAAAAAAGCCGGAGGCTTCGCGCTAGACAAATAGGCGGCGCGGGTCGCATCCTCACATATATAAGTTGGTTAATGGATCAGTGCTGCATTGCCGCTGCCGTTACGCAGCCCACAATTCATCTCCTGGAGACCGGCCAAAGCCAGCAACGGCAGTCGAGCACAAACACTTGCCAGGGGCGATGAACGGCTCAACGCGTCTACCACCGAGCGGAACTCTTGGCGGAAGGCAAAAAGAAGCGCCGAGAACGGAACAGGCTCAATCTATATCCGGCAATAGCAATAATTCTCCGTCTCGTGTCCTGGGGGTACCAGCATCAAGCCACAGCGCGCCAGAGCACATCCGAGGGAGTGGCTAATGCGAACCTTCCAATGTCCGGCACGTCGCTACATTCATTACAGTCTGTGATCGCCTTCGCTACCACACAAACACTACCTGAAAGCCGAACGGATCTACTCAACTAAACAACTTTAACTCAAGTTCCCAGCTGGTAATTAACCCTAAATAATTCAGCTTCTTTCGCAAGTGTTTCATTGGAATTATAAATACAGCGCCATTCATCACGACTTACGGCTCGAGGAGCGACGATGCGAACTGAGCTGCTCAACACTAAAGACTTGAGCTTTACAGTAACGCACACTGTTTGCTGTGTACCAGTGTACGGTACGTCACCGAAACGGTAAAAATGCTAGTAAATCTCCCGGGGACCTCCTTTATCTTGACACTAGGATTTGGCTTCCCGTGATTTATCACCTGACCTATTTCGACAGAGAATTATAATGGCAACAGTAATTGGAGTTTAGGTTAATAACAAGGAGAGTAACAGAAGGTGACTGTTGCTGCCTGGCAGTGGTTACGGTGAGTGCGAGTTCGTTTTGTGCAACGCCAGGCACAGGTTCCGCTGTGTGCCCGTGAAATATGTCTCTCCATGGCCTCCCAACTTCCAAGACTGTCCAAGTTTGCCAACTAAGTGCGGTTCCGGGCTCCTCTGCTAGCATAAACCAGCCCGGTGTCCCGCTGCGGTCTCGCCAACAACTAATCTGTTATTAGATGACGTGATTTACCAGCCGAGAGAGCGCGCCTCGTAATTGGCCGTAATCGAACTCGCGTTTACGTTCCGCCGCTCGCACGCGCTCCTACTCCTAATTAAACTCAACAATGCCAGGAGAAAAACCTTAGTGGACTTGCACCTTGCACGCGATCGATATCCAGACGAATCAAGTGCATTGCGCTTTTTATTTCCTTTTCCTTCCAAGTTCCACCAGAAGTTCCGCTTTTACAATCACGTCAAATCTCGAACTTGCTCCTAATACTAATCAAACCAAAACAATCCACTTCCCACACAATTTCTATTTCCGATTCTTTCAGCACACTCCACTAAAACCTGCACTTCTGAACATTCTAACTAAACCAACAAAGTAACAATATCTTTTACATTAGCATTTCTTTCGTTACATAATTTATTTATTGTTCAAAGTATATTTTGTAAATAAAAAGTAAAATGGTAATGAAGAATAATGTATGGGGTAGATGGTAACTCACCATCAGCGTTTGTAAGAAGTAAACAAGCGAGGTAAACCAGTGCAGCCAGAAGAGTAGTGGGCAGCGCGTGGCCGTCTTGCGGCGCGCGGGTCATGGCACAAACACGGTGGACGACTGAGCGCGAGCCGTCGCACAAGCATCACACGCGAACGTCGTACGAGTTCACTCGCCGGAGGACACGCGGAGTCTGAGCGTGAGCGCGCGAGCCGCTCGGCGTTCCACGGTTCCAGTAACAACCACCTTGCGCGCGCACAAGCTCTTCACGGCTTCACACCACCACGTCGCACATGCAATGCATGTATCGGACATGATCCTTCCATACATCCTTATCCGAGGCAATGAAAAAATACGACGCTACAGACAACTGCTGCAAATATTATTCACGAGCACACAAAGTCACCGCAAAAAAATGAGAATTTCCGACCTTTGTTTCCTTTCGATTTTCTGCGTTTTTGTGCAGTTTGCTGACGATGAGATAGCTTCCAAAGGTAATCAATATGGCATGGCTCATTGAGCAGATATTATTTTAGCCACATATAAATAGGCGGCTGCGGACGTAGCAGATGAATTGAAGATAAAAGCGGCGGGCATGCAAAAGTTGTAAGGTGACGTAGTGGAAGGTAGCGGAGGTAGAGGTAACGGCAGCAACGACGGCCGGAATGCGCGCGATTCGACGGAACAAACGACGCGACGCCTCATAAAGCCGATAAGGGAGAATGGAGGAGGCCCAATCACTTTAACTTGCAATGTGACGCTCTTCAGTTTTATATTGCGTCCCCGCTGGACCGAATCGAAGTGAACTGAATGCGAACGTGGACTACGGGGTCGTGCTTGTTAATGCGCTAAAACAGCCGTGCCGGTGGCCCAGCACGTCCGCGGCGCCGTTACGCGACGCTTACAATGTCACGACCCGGCGACGAATTAATCCGAGTACCGTGCGGCGTATAAACACGAGGCTACCGCACGGCTACCGTGGAACGCTCAGCAGCTCATCAGATTGAAGCCTTGCGACGCTCAACATAAATCAACAAGCGTCTAATAACACCCGCCGAATGGGAATGCAATACCGACCGGAACATCTGAGACATGAAATATATGAAAGCCTCAAATAATATATCAATATATCCTGGCTAAGTATTTGGAATTTTAAAACGAAAAGAACGAAAAACAATATATATTTCTTGGCTGGGAACCAATTTTACGAATTTTTCTGTTTTATCTTTCTGGTTAAATTCAATGCGTTACGAAGATCGTATTTCTCGGATTGCAGCTTCTGCGTATCGTCATTTTCACGACATTTCGTAAATGGCCTGCTTTACTTACTCTGATTAAATTACTTATCCCCAGTAAGAATCAAATACTATCAAACTAAATATTCAACAGTTTACAATTTCTAAATTATGATTACTTTATGTATTTTATGAAATATGTAAAAAACGAAAGATTTAACATTTAAAGTGGTAAATGAAAATGAATGAAAAATTTGAAACAGTTGTTTCTATTTTTCATTTATTTGTTAATAAGTTGGGAATCATATCAAATTTATTACACAATTAATGACCATTTGCACCGCTTCCACTTATTTGAAAAACATCGAATCGAACTCATGACAGCAATGTTATTTCTACATTGGACAATTTGGTTTTGATTCGATATTGTTCATTTAAAATTTAAGTAGAAGCGATACAACTGGCCATAAGAGTTTTTGTATTACACATGAAATTACAATCTTAGTTTCTTCTTCATTTTTTATAATCTTGCAAGTGAAAAATAAGTTCGTGATTTGTGACATCTAAACATTCTGATTGTATTACGTGGTTAGTCAGTAGTTAGGTTGAATGCAACTATTGTAGTGAATAGCTGTGGACAGGCCGACCTAATTTCCCTGAACAATATGCGAACATGCCACACATTGCTAGTGTACTCGTCGGAATGGCAGCGTCGATGGTGGCGCGCTCTCCTCACAAGGACTGCGTTATTGTACCCTAGGGCAGTGTTCGAATTGTTTAACCATCTTGGTAGCTGAATAAATCTTCACACATTCCGTTTTGCTTCGATGAGGAATTTCAGTATCGTGAGAACTGCCTGTGCCTACCGACATGTTCTACTTACGTTTACGAACCCGTCGAAACCGATGCTCCATAGTTACTATTTACATAACTGTTATTGTATGGATACTTCTAGTATTTAGTTTTATGCCACATGTAGATAGGTGCTCATTGAATTCATAAAATCTATTGTTTATTTAAATTTATTTATTTAATTTAGTTAATATAATAAATACACTAGGTTCTAAAGAGTGAGCAGTCAATATAGATTGTGTGAACAGTGCATAGTGCTTGGTCAGTCGGTACTTATGTACTGGTTCTTGCTAGCATATTTGCATAATATATAAATGTTTTAGCTCTAATGATTCAGTTTCTAACACTAAGCCTTAATACTTGTACACATTTAAATATGAAACGAATAAGTTGCGTACTCATGAAAATAAAGGCCTTGAAATTTTGAAAGCAAGATATGAAATAAACAACAGGATTTTGAAGTTAAAAAACACAACTAAAATGTGCCTAGAAAGTGCAAAAACAAATAGCTAATTATTTTAATGTATTATAAACTTGTTCTAGCTCGTAATAATATTCAATAGAACTATTTAAGAGAAATTTTCGATTACTTGAACAATTTAATTTTATGAATAATTCTGCTTTCATTTGTTCAGTAACCGAGCACCAACTGTATATGTATTTATTCTTATAAAAATTTATCTTGATTTTGTATGATTCTTTTCCACTAATTGTTGAAGATTGTTTTAATCAAAAACTAAAAAATTTTTTTAATAGTATAAAATTTACTTTTCGCCGGTCTCGTGAAATAGAGCAACCTTCCATAATTATTATTGACATTTAGGGCTAGGGGTTATTAGCTCAACAGATAATGCACTTTAAGAGGACCATTTTACAGTTTACCGGGTCGATTGATGAGCCAGTCCGTTACTGATTTTATTTATCATGTGTGTTACATTGTGTTTGCTACCCTGACACTAACTAATTCAAAACTATAATTTTACATAAAATTTATTCTAAATAACGAAGCAAACATACGCATATGTTTAACGTTAGCGTAAACATATTGTAATGTAAACGTGTAGGTATCATACTTCTGAACAACAAATTTAAATGCGATTGAACATAAGTTGAAAACAACTAAATATACTAGAGCTTTGCAAATGATTTCAGTTTAATATCAAACACAAGTTATTCATAAACTACATGAACATAATACTGAATGTAATACAACGCGAGTATCTGACCCACTTAAACTCAGGAACTAGTGCTGAACACTGAACATACAAATTTATAAGTGAACTTATGTAAGCTGTAAACCTCAGTTAATAACACAAGCAGCCATAGAGATTAAAATCAGTGCTAAAATTCGTGTTTATGCAGAAATGTTACAACTTTATTTAATTCTACTACTGACGAAATCCAATGCATGAAAAATAATATTTCAAGTCCAGTAATGCGCTTGCAGGTACCAAAACTATTCTATGCCACCATTTCTTCATGATTATTGTTTAATTTAATTCTTGTAAATTCCGCGAACTAAGTTATAAAGACAATTTCATATTCATACTGATTTTAATATTAGGTGGATCGAAGTTTTGTTGCGCTACCGTCATTTAAAGTAAGTGTAAATTATACTGGCGGAAAAAAATGAAACACTTGAAATTCGTTATAATTTCGATCAGTTTCAAACCGCCATAACTCGGCGATGAATCTTCAAGGGCGAAAAACTTTGGTGTCTACTTTAAAGTCACGCTTGCAAACTTAAGCGCAACCCGTTCCGCCCCCCTCTAGCACTCATGTGAAAAAAAAATTTAAATTGTCCATTTTTGACAATGTGTACGGAGTTAAATTTTTTTTGACTTGATCCACCAAAAGGGCACTCAAATTTGTTCAATTCCTTATGCAAGACTCATAAAACGAAGTTCCTACGACGATTTGGCACAAAGTTATGGGCGTTTGAAAAAGAGTGCATGTGCATTTTATGGTTTTTTGCTCCGTGCTTCGGCTTAGATGACCCTCTCTATCACTTGATGCAATGATTACGTATTACAAAGCTCAGAACAAGTTATAAAGCTCTGTCGCTTACGCCTGTGAAATACTGCATAATAACAAAACAGTCACAGTCCGACGATCTCTGATCATGTCCGAACTATATCCGACGGAAATTGACGTTGGCTCTCTGTCGTTAATAAGCAAAGTTCGGAACTCTTGGATTCTACTATTGGAATAGATCAAATACCTGATTACCACAAAAGCGTACATTACTACTATTTCTTTAAAAGCGAGCGTATAGCACACACATTAACATTTTATTACGAAAACGCGTATGTACACTCCAAAAGCGTACAGTTGGCAAACCTATCAAACAGCCATTTTAAATTCTTAATCTTAGCAATACAGTTTTATGTTAGTATTTAACTTTTGAAAATCAAGAATATTTGAACCGTTATTGATACCATTTTATAGCTTGTATTTTGCATATAAATGAAACTATTTCTATCCCAAATACTTAAGATGTAGATAAAAGTAAATAAATTCGTGATAATAAATAAGGAAAATGTAATTCTTTTAGATTACAATTGCATGTCCAGTATTCAGTAAAATAAATATCTATTCAGGATATTCAGTTGCATGCTTGAAATTAAAACATTTCTCAGTAGAAAAAGCTTCCTAGCCGTTAATATCAACTTTTCATTTCGTGAGTCCCCTGCTAGCAGAGCAATTGCCTGTTTCATCGATGGCTATCTAAGCACGAAAAGAAGATGGCACTTTTCAAATCAGGCTTTTATTTGGCTGCGCCAGTGACAATTTATCGTGTCACTAAATATAGACCGCTTCAATATTTGATATCGTATAAGCTCTACGTCTCGTTTTGCTGCTCCGTGTGCCGTCAGTGGCAGCTGTGTCGGACCTTCGCACTTCATAACGCGCGCACCAGACTCAGGAACTAATATCTATAGTTGCGCAGAGATCCGAGGTTTGAACTGCTGAGCACTGATCGAGTGTTTCGTCCTGATCGCTTTGAAATAAAATCTACTATTTCTTAAACATAAAGTGAAAAAGCCATTCGATGCTTAGTTTACGCATATTGGAGATAATTTTTTATACACACTATTTAAATGTTAGTGGTCAGTGGCGTGTCTAGGGTGGGGCAGGCAGAACATTTGCCCTGGGCGCCAAAGCCGAGGGGCCGCCGTGGCGCCCGCTCTACTGCGCTCAACTTTTAAGATTCCCGATTCTGACTGACTTCTAGACTTACATACTCAAAGAAATATAGTTTGAAACTCTTAAAATCTATTTTTACAACACTTGCTCTGGGCGCCATTCTACTCAGTTACGCCACAGTTAGTGTTTATATTCATAATGACAATTAATATAACTGAAGAAGAATCCTGGGCGCCAGTATCATGGTGCAAGGTGGTGCATTTGCGCCGCCTTTAATTTTGAAATAAAAGATAATAAATATACAGGTGTTCATTTTCAGTGGCGCACCATTGCTAACTCGAGAAGTATAAGAGCTACGAAGTTGGTTAAATTAGCAAACAATTTCTATTTTATATGACAACTTTAATGAACGAAACAAGAATTTTTTTAGACCAGTGGTTCTCAAACTACGGGGTGCAATTTTCTTATTTCAAATGGGATCCTATTTTTTTATTTGCTTATTCGATTCAGTATTTTTTAGAAAATTCAACGAAATATTAGTTTCATACCATTGCATAACAAAAACATTAGAAAAAAGCTATTGAGAATTATGATTATTTAATTTACATTTGATTGTTACAAGAGTGCTTTGGAAGAAATCAATTGAATATTTTGTTTCATATTGTCTAAGAAATAGTATATTTTGTCTAAATGCCTCCCGGTCGTGTAATTTTATTCATGTCACCAATGCGAAGAATTGGCGTTTGCTATCGAAGGGTAGGGACAAATTGAGCAAATATTCACTCTATGATGAATTCATACCTTGAAATATTGCCTCATTTTAGCATGCGCTAGTTTTTGGTTCTTCTACTTCGAAATGAGAACTGTTTACAGATAGCTCATTTCTCATGATTCCATTGAAATATGAACACAAAAACAATCAATAACACACCATTTACTAAACATTTGGCACAAATCCAGGAACCTACATCAAGTTAGTCAACGAGCAATCAGGTTGTCACACTATTTTCGCCTCGTTTAGCTTCATAATTCTCTGCACACAAGTTCTTTTATCTGGCCATTTCTATCAATCACAGCTAACTATATCATTAATTTCCAGGTAACCATTCATTAGTTCACCTTTTATCTTACATATTTTTGTACACAACATTAAGTTTAAATTTTTTGTTTAGTAAGTTTAAAGAATGTTTCCCATCTCATGATAATGATCATAATAGAGTTAATAGAAGGTGATATTCTGAAAACAATGCATAAACCATATCAAATAAACATAAATACATAGAATATTTAGGGTAGGAATCATCGTTACTCAACTACTACTACGTATGTTGGTTTTACAAAATAGCATGTACCTATTATGATAATGTATATAAATTACACCACACACACACTCTTATCAAATATCAACCAATATTGTAAAAATTTATAATAATTTATGTGTGTTTTGTCAAATATTTGTATATGTTTTGTTTTCTTTTTTTCACACAAAATAATACTTTACCTACTTTCGTCCGTATCTGGCATATATTTGTCAATCTTTGACAACTTCTACCGGGTGCAAAAAAATCGTGGATTCAATCCACTACCAAAGCGATAAAGTTCATTTATTTTCCTTTCGGAGGAAAAAATTTAGTACCTGCGATGATTTGGGTCGAAGTTATGAATTTTACAAAACTCATAAACGTCAACGTGAACAAATCAAAACAAAATATCAAAATTTTTAAAGGTTGGTCAAACTGACAAATCTAGTATGAATTTCGAATAGAAAAATAGAGCCGGGCGTATATTTCTATACTAAAAAAGTATGGAAATCGAACGGAACTCGGATAGGATTCTAGACGAAGAAAGTATAATGTAAAACAGGCTTAAGTATACGAATAATTTAAGCTAACCGTTTTTGAATGCACCTGTAAAATGGGGCAATGGGACTTGGATGGTAAGAATCTTAGAGCTTACATTCTTGTATGTATCTTTAATTTACGAAATTTCTTGATAGTGAACACATATTATTCCCTTATTATTCTTACATTTTATTGTAACTCTTTTGCTGTGCTTCAAAAGTTTTAGAATTATTATCTTATCACTTATTGAATTATTACTATCAAGTTTACGTAAAAGAAAGAAGGGTCAACTCGAATGATGTATTTATTTTATTTTTATGGACGGTACATTTATCTCTTCTTTAGATTTCTTTATTGTAGTAATAAAAAGTAAGTGTAAAATTTTAAAGTCTTAAAGTAGAAGTTTTGCTGGAGATTTGAGCACCTACCCTAACGGTTAACGGATAACGTCTCGGTATTCCACTTCGAGCCCCAGTCAATATAGCAGGCACTTGTCTCATACCACAGCACTAAATTAAGCGCGCGGCAACTCTTGTCTTCGCGTCTGGTTTTCGTTACTCCCATCGACTTTCGATATCATTTGCAATTCAAAATTCCACGAGAACATTTCGCAGATTCATACGGCGCGTTCCTTTCTCATCGGCTCTAAATCTTAGATAAGTATATTACACAGTCAAAACTTCTGGTCACGATTCAATGCAACATCCGGTACGCCTTACATCTAAATCGTATTACCAACTTCTGCCGGTTATTTTCACAGGCGTGTGCCTACGCTGCTACCGCTGCTCTGGAGCCAACGAGCGTTAACGTTCCATTTTGTATTTATGCAACATATGCACGCGGAGAAAATCAATTTCGTTTCCGGCCGCCGAAACTCGCCCTGTTACCGCTTACCGGTTGTGCTTGCGCTGTTGTGCCATTTACAAGCCGACTTTCGGATGTTGTTCGTTGCCACCGGATGACAATTTTCTGCCTCCGGATTCACGGAAACTTCCTCTTCATTACGTATACTGTAATTGCTACTAGATATTTGATATTCACCATATTATTTCGAATGTTATGTTTCATAATAATTTTCGTCTTAATATTATGTAATAACTGCATGAATACTTTGTCAGTTTATTAATGAGCACCATAATTGTTATATTACACAAAACAAATTCATAAATATTTGAAGGTTGATTTCATAATGTGTTATTTAAATTTACATGTTCAGTTGTAGGTACAGTACTAACAGACAAAAGTAGTTATTTTGAGATTTTTTTGTACTGTGAGTTCTTGACACACGGGAGTAGACGTTTTTTTTTACCTATAGGATATGGAAATACAATGTTAAAATTTTTATTTTGCTCTAAGTTTCTACCTATTGATTTTAGAGCAAAAGTGTGCAGAATAGAAAACTGCATCGAATAAATTGTTGTTCAAATCGCTTGTTTTCACCAAACATAAAATAAAAGTTAATAATTTAGGCTAGTTTCCGACTGCCATTTAAAATTTAACAAAACAAAAATATTTATTTCTTCACTGATTTGATATATTTGAAATTGTTGTTCTAATTTATTTTTTATTGGACCATATAAGATACACTAATCAAAATTAATAATTATTTTCTTTTCCTTCTTTTTCTTCCTTAGGTACATTTTATCGAAATTAATTGAAGTATTCATTTTTTGATCTAACTAATTCGTTTTATTTTTCATGGCAATAAATAAGGGCTCGTTGGATGGCGTTTTTTATTGTGAGCATCTCTTGTATTTACAGTTTGGCTCTAAAATCAATAGGTAAAAACTTAGAGCGTTAAGGGTTTTTTCCGTACACTCATAATTTGTCAGAATTAGTATTTGAATGAAAAGTGTTTAATAATTTGTTAAGTTTAGTAACTACATAAATACAAATTTGTAGTTGAAAGACGAGAGAAAAACTCCTATAGGTACTTATAATACATTAGGACACGTTTGTTAGACAACCGTATAAAAATAAATTTTTAAATTAAAGAAATCTATTATTTGTTATTTGTAAATTCGGGGTGCTCTTTTACTTACTGAATTTACTCCAGCTCCAACACCCCTTTAACTCTACTTCAATACCACTCTATCATTACTCCAACTCCATATGATTTACCGAACGCACCTTATGTAAACTTTTTAAAATTGTAATATGGAAAGTGCACTAGAGAAATACGCCGCAGGCGAAATTTTTATTTTAAAAGGTCAAATACGTTTAAATTGAAGATTCAATTATTCAGACCTTAAAAAACCTACAGTTTCCTAGCTTAACATTATATTGTTTAACACTTTCAGTTGAATTTTCTGACAAACAATTTATTGTGTCATCTTTTAAAAATTATTTATATTTAAGCAATTTCTTGTTTGTTTAAATCGGAACTATGTGTCAGTTTTTTGTAAGAATAAGTTTGTGTGCATGTTGAAAAGAAGTGATTTATCTAAATTATCCCAACCCAACTGTAATATTTTGCTTAATTATTGTAGGTATACGGGATACACACGGATTATTTTCACGTTCATGTGCTGCAGATAAATAAAAAAGATATTAAAGGATCCCATCGAAATAACAAAAGATACAAAAGTGCCGTTCCGATTACCAATGACGTTCTCGCTTAATGACATTTTAATTTCAGCACTGGGATTGCATTCTTCCAGCTCCTGTTCATTTCGTTTATAAAATCACGAAGGAAGAAGAATTAAAGGAATCGGCACAGCATTACAGACTCGCAATGCAGGAAAAACGAAACATCGTTGCACTCGTATTTAGAAAAGGACTACTATTTTCATTTCATTATTAAATTGTTCCTTTTTCTTTAACAAGTTTTCCGAATTGCTCAGGTCTCAAGATAAAACAATGAGTGTTCTCACTTCTGTGCTATTTTGAATTCTTAATGAGAGATTAGTGATCATTATTCAGAGCAGTTTAAATTTCTTTGCTTCGTTTTCTTTGTGTTATAAACTTGAAATATTATTCTAGCGAATATTTCATGTATTTGCTATCTCTGAAAATTATCGGACAATTATTAAAATAAAATTGTTACAATTAGGACTACGATGACAGACGTCTCTGTTTTGCGGAACATGTGTTCCTGTTTTTAATCGCATATCGCGGTGTCCCAAAAGAACCTTTTCGGTACACGTAATTCGCCTGCTGTCTATGTTCAACTCTAAATTAGCATACATCGGTGCTTAGAGTTGCCATCCGTCCTGTATAATACTGTATAATACTGGACGGCTTAAAAACGGTATTTAAAAAACAATTATAATGAAATTCAACTACAATTATTATATTATTATGGCCAATTATGTAAGTGAAAATATTATAAACTAAATGCTGGATATATTACCAATCGCAACTGAAAAAGTTGACAAATGACAATCAGCACAGAAGTCAGGACTCAGGAGACAAGCAGTGAAGTCAGTACGGTTACGGTTAACATAGTAAAAAGCTGCAATCTAAAAGGTAATCTTTAAATTTACTTAAACTTACTACTTATGACGTCATGATTTGAATAGGCAATCCAATCTGCATTTGGAACAAATATATATTTGCCATATGGCAGACAGATCCGTATGTCATCACTCTCATAAGCACTTTAGTCAAAAACTTAATAAGTAATAAAAGCAGAACCATGTTATCCAACGAATTTGGATTACTTTAATATAATTCTACCCATCAACATCCGTTTCGGCTCAACAATCTACAAAAGATTAAGTTATTTTCTTCATATATTAATTTACCTATAAAACAATTAAGTTTCATCTATTAAAACAATTACATTTTGTTTCAAAAAGCTCAAGACAGATCACCGTTCTAATGCAACTCAGCCGGCATGTTTAACCTTAAAGTACCAATCTCAATTTAAAACTAATCTCCAAATTAGCATTCATGTACAATATCCGCCCCATCTTCATCTCCTATACTCCCTTGTAAATACTCATTCTCCATAGCAGTAGCACATTAGAACTTTGCACATAACTCCTCCACAAGCCCGCGCGTCGGTTCTAGGTTGCTGGAAGCGCCGGGACGCTCAGTGACGCAGTGGAAGCTTGGCGCCGGCGCCAGCCACAGGTGCTCGTGACGGCATGACAGCGAGGCGGAGAACAACACACGGTATGGTGAATATTATGTTATTAGCTAATGCGCTGTTTTTGTGTTCCTTGAGCTTGACTGTTTAATTGATTGGTAATTTTAAAGTATGAGTATATACCGGTTGTCCCAAAAACTGGCTCACCCCCTAAAAGTAATTTATTTTTAAAGCAATTACATTCATTTTATAGATTCAGAAAGTACATCAAAAACTCATTACACTGCAAAAAATATTCTATTTCCGGTTTAACCGGAAGTGGCCTCAACTTATTATTTATTTTAAATAGAACACTCTGTATATTTTTAAAAATTTGGATTCTACGCAATATTCTGAATTCAACTATTTATAATAAGTGAATTTTTCAAATTATGAACCACGCAAAAAAAACAAAAAATGCGAGAAACAATTAGAGGAGTTAATCTTTGCATTCAAGAAAATGGCGGACATTTGGAAAATTCAGTTTAAACTTTAAAGCTTGGTGTAAGTGAATTCGTTTGTTTCATTTTAAGTTTTTTATCCTATGTAACATCTCTGTTAACTTAGATATTTGTATAAAGAATCGAATTATTAATATAATTTCTTTTTCTGCGTGGTTCATAATTTTAAAAATGCACTTATTATACATGGTTGAATTCAGAATATTGCGTAGAATGCAAATTTTGAAAAATATACAGGGTGTTCCATTTAAAATAAGAAAGTTGGGGTCACTTCCGGTTAAAACGGATATATAATATTTTCACTCTTTATGTAGTTTAATGCGTTTTTTGATGTACTTTCTAAATATACCTATAAAATGAATGTAGGTAATTGCTTTAAAAATAAATTACATTTTGGGGGTGAACCAGTTTTTTGGGACACACGGTACGTAGCTTGTTAAATAAAAAGCTAGAATTTGTATTTTTATTATAATTTTTTCTAATGCCAAATTTTATTTTGCTTGTTAAATATGCGATGCTTAAATTATTATATTAATATTTAATACAGATTTTCAAAGTTATTGGTATTTTATTATTAAAGATTATTCAACCGAGATAATCAAATATAAGTAGGAATATTTATTCAAAAACTAATAATTTACACCAAATTTATTGTCACGGCAACCGGTGTCTTCAATATTCAGGTGAATCACATTTTTCACATATCGATCTGGCTCTAGTCTATTTATCGATGACTGGTACTGGCTTATTTACTTGACGTTAAATAATCACGTATAATTAGAAATGGGATTTTAGTGTTTTGTAAAAATGTCTGCCGTCGTGATTAAACTTTAAAATTCCAAATTTTATATTTAAGGTTTTAATACGAATCTTAAAAACCCAATATAATTTTGGTTTCAATCTACAAACCAAAAGTAGTACCTACATTTTAAATATTTCGGAAAATAATTAATTTAAGACAAATTTTTTATTTTAAGATAGATTATGTGATTATTATCTACAATTGGTATTTTATAATTTTTTTCTGTAATTAAAATATATACTTATAATTAAGTATATCGGTATCGTGCAGTCCATCATCGTTTAACATTTGTTACTACGTAAAATTTAAACGATTATGACAAGACAGTGACAGTGAAAATAGTAAAATATCGTTTATATCTTATACTGCAGTTTAAATAAAATGATTGAAATAATTGTGTGTAGTAATATTAAAATATTTGTATAAGTAAAAATCTGATGTGGCGAGCACAAGACCTCCCGCCATAGTTACATTATTCTTTTTACTTATGATACAAATATATTAATATACCGGGAGTTTTTTTTATTAGTAAACATAGGGCATGTCATTACCATAGTTACAGTGTTACAGAATGACAGCAATGTATTGGAGCGTATTTTTTATCAGTAAACATAGGGATAATTACATACTAAAATAAATATGAAATATAAATTAAAGAAATGATAAATTATTTATTTATATTTTTTACACTTAAGAACTAGGTAGATACCTACATTAAAATAATGAGAATTAAATGCTCAAAATTGGAACCATTAACTTCTAAACAATATCCTAAACGATTATAAAAATAATTTATAGCATTTGCTGGGGAGTAATATTTTGGGAAGCAGCACTAATTCGATTTTATAATTGTTCAACATTCATTCTGTCACCATTGTACACATTATTTTTTAAGTGTCTACCTAGTTCTTAAATCCTCATTAGTTTAATGTATCTATCTAGTTCTTAAGTGTAGAAAACATAAATAAATAATTTATCATTTCTTTAATTTATATTTCATATTTTTATTTTCGTATGCTAATTATCCCTATGTTTACTGATTTAAAAAACGCTCTAATGCATTGCTGTCATTCTGTAACACTGTAACTATGGTAATGACATGCCCTATGTTTACTTATAAAAAAAACTCTCTGTATAGGTACTATTACCACTACTACTCACAAATATACAAGATACCGAATTACTAATTTATAAGTATATACTTTAATTATTTTTAAATGATACCAGATACAGAAAAATATATAAAATATAATAATGACGTTTATATATAACTTTTATTTAATACTACATTAAGCAAGATCTATAAGCTATGTAGATAACCTAAAAACCACTTGTTGAATAATGTACTTACAATGCAAAATAAAAACAAATTTACTACCAAAACTACAACAATAGAAAACATCACACAATATTCTATCAACATTAGTAGCACTTAATGAAAACTTTGGTAAATTTTCCAAACTTGAAAATTTTAAGCTAGTTTTCGTGATACACAAAAAACGGCTGTAACTTTCCAACGGATAAAAGTATCGCCGTCCGGTTTCAAGCATTCGATTCCACATACTTTTATTTATTTACGATATAATTTTTATAATTTTCTAGACCCTAGTTTAGCCACAATCTTAAAATAGAATATTTTTAAAATTTTGTGTTCATAACATAATAATAACATAATTTCTGAACGAATAATGATATTGACTTCCGGTTTGCAGCACTGAATTCCTCGTACTTTTTTCTATAAGATACATTCTGTCAAAAACTTTCAATGGTCTTGCTTGAGCTGAAATTTAAAGTTTTTCCCCGAGAAAATATAGTAAAATTTTTGTTTATTCTTTTGTTTATTGTGTTTAATCAACTATAATATCTGAACGATTAACGATATTGACTTCCGGTTTGCAGCACTGAATTCCTCGTACTTTTTTCTATAAGATACATTCTGTAAAAAACTTTCAGTGGCCTTGGTTGAGCTGAAATTTAAATATTTTTTCCGAGAGAATATAGTAAAAATTTTGTTTATTCTTTTGTTTATTGTGTTTAATCAAATATAATTTCTGAACGAATAATAATAGTGACTTCCGGTTTGCAGCACTGAATTCCTCGTACTTTTTTCTATAAGATACATTTTCTGTCAAAAACTTTCAATGGTCTTGCTTGAGCTGAAATTTAAAGTTTTTCCCGGAGAGAATATAGTAAAATTTTTGTAGAAGAGAAATGGTTGGAGTTTCAAGTTTGGAAAATTTACCAAACTTTGAAAAGCTGTATATCGGAAACTATTAGGGCTACCGAGCCCATTCTGGTCTCAAATTTAATCTAGTCTTTGTCTAAATCGTTCTCCTTCATAGTCAAAATGGTAAGAAACCGAAAAAAGTGCAAACATTTTGCAGTTTTTGAGATATTCAAAAGTGTTCCGGAGGGTTGCCGAGGTCGAAAACTTGGATTTTGCATCTCAGGCATATCCCATACAAGAAAAAAAATAGAAACCTACTACCACCACTTGGCCCATTATAACCATGACAAGGTTACTGGACTATATGAAAGCCAAAGTAAAGTGCAGCGTTGTTCAGAATTTCACATACGTGAACAGCGCCATCTCTTAGTAGTGCAATATCCCAATGGCCGAATTGGGAGTGTACGATTTCTTTTTTAACTTGGCAGAATTTCGTGCGGTTTGGTTTAGTGTTGCTGAGTGACGTCACGCAGACTGCAAATTCGTCGTTTAATTAAGAAACTTAGATTGAGAAAAGTAGCATCAAAACAGTCGAAATCGTCAGTTTTATAGTGAAATCGTGGTGTTTTGCAGTGAAAAAAGTAAAATTGTGGTTCCTGCTGTACCCTTGGTTTTATTTCAAGTTATTCAACAAGGCTTCAAGGAAAATTAAAGGTTGGAAAAATGTGTTATTTGTTATAATATTCACGGTATTACGTGCAAAATGGTTAAACACATACACAAAACTTATATTAATAATAATTTAATAATATAATAATAAAGTTTGGAGTGTAAAATGGTTAAATGCATACAAAAAACTTACAATAATAATAATAATAAATATTTTAGTGGAAATATTAGTTTATATGATTTGATAAATTAACAACAAATTTAAACGTTTTTAAAAGTATTGAGTTTAAAATTTGTTCATTTTAGTTAATTGATTGTGTAAATATAAATTAACCTACTATTTATTGCATACTTTATACATATGATATTATAGTCATTGTAGGTATTTTGTACACAACTAAACTAGAAAGATAAAAGAATTAATACATTAAATATAAACTAAAATGAATAAAAATGTTAGTGGAATTAATATTGATGTTTATATAATTATATCAAAATTTTGTAGCTGTTTGTATTGTTTTATTCAAATATTAACAATGCACGTAATTATCTAATCCAACGCTGATATTGTGTAATGAATAAATTTAATTTTAATAATTTTTGAAAAATTATTTTTGTTCCGTTATCAGTAGAACGTGTTACATATATCCTAAAAGTTTGATCCATAAGTACAGAAACACCCTGTATTTGCCCAGCGGAACTATAATACCTACTGTTTCAGTAAAGGCTACTTCTGATTCCGCCGGGTGGGGCACGGTATGATTATTTAACTGCATTTTGAATATCTCATCATACGGCGGCGCGCACAAAGAATATTATTTGGAATTGAGGCGAATAGCGTCTAATAGCTAATGCTGCATTTTGTATGTTTCTCGTAAATTTTTACCCACAAAATTTATCGTTATTTGTTCACGTATATTAAATATTTCTTTATTATATATTATTGCATTGCCAAAATTAGTGACATCAAATATATATTTTATATAGGTAGCTAACAGTCATTTATCATGTTAATATTCAAATTTGTCAACGATTAATTCATTATTTATTTATTTTCCAATATCGGTTTAAAACAACAAAATAAATATTTGAATATTGGCCACCAATAAAATTAAAATTATTCAGTAATTATTACATATTTCCCTTCAATGAATTGGTATTTATTCCTATGAATAGGGTTTAAAATTTAATACTTATAATAAATATAATGTAAATTGTAAATGTACCTAATTGTTGTTCATCAATTACACTTCATGAAACTTTTATTAGCGAATAAATAATTTCAAAAGTAAGGTACATTGCAAGCAGGGTTGTTCCTCTAAGTAATATCTTCTACGTCTACACGTAAAGTTTGCGTAAACTATGTAAAATGTAGACAATATGTAGATTTTGCGTAAAGTACGTAAATAATTGTCAGAATATCTAACCTAATTTTATTTGTTTTCGCTGTAATTTGTGCTTTGTCTACATTGTGATTGTGTATACTGGTTATATTGTTTACACATATAGTGCATGCATAGATTACGTGTTTGTCTACGCGTAAAATTACACGTGATCTTCGTCGCATAGATTACGTGAACAACCCTGATTACAAGTATGTCTTAAAAATTCGTACACATCAAACTAACTCCGTCAGTTATGTTGTTATTGTTATCAATTGAGAGATTCTATTATAGTAGTACCTACTAATGTCAAGTTTCAATATTACTGAGAAATAAACAAGCAAATTTTGAAAAGATTAAAATTTAGTTGGTTTATATTTCATCAATGTAGTATGATAAATAATTGACAAGTAGCGCCCATGCTGTTACTTGTCACGTCGATATTGAAAAAATCTGCTTCGTAAACCAGTAAACATTTTAAATTTAAACGTATAAAGATAGTCTTATAAACGTATATGATACAAAAATAATACTAGAGGAAATAAGAATGTTCACATTTTTACGCTGAATATGCCTACCTACGTATAATTTCATTTACGAACTTGAAGTCAGTGTTTTGATCAAGATCTTAAATATAATATTTCAATTCAAAATTCCAACGCGTTTTACAGTTATCCAACATCCAGACAGAAACACAGAACAACATGTTTTTAATACATGATATTTGTGTTCAGTATGATCTAATTTGTGAAGATTCATCAAAATCTCGAATTGTATAGGGTCTTTCAATAGGAGTGATAGTTTTTTCAATAAAGATTTCTCGGTTTCTGATATATATTTTATTTACTTCTAGGTGTCAAATTATTTATAGTCCAGCGGCTTACAGTGATATATAATGTGAATTGTGCACTTCGAGCCAAAAGCAATTTTAATTATTTTTTTTTATTTAACACACCTTATTGAGTATTTTTAGGGGTGGAGGCATCACCGGAAGTCAGCCGCCATTTTATCTTGCAAATGGTTTACCTTACGAAGAAAACTGTTAAACGGAATTGTAGAGAACAAAATTCTCTACAAGATAGATTTATATAGATTTTTTTATAAATTGCACTGTTTGCTAGAAAATCAAGAAATTGAATTTTGCATATTTTCGAATTATTTATAAAGTCGTTATTTTGTCATAACACAGGAAAATTGCTGTAATATTTTATCGAATAAAGATATCGACTTCCAGTTTTAAGCATTCGATTTCTGAAACAATTTTCAATAAAAAACATAATTTTCAAAATTTTGGAGATTCTGGTGTAGCCGCAATTTAAGTATATTCTACAAGAAAACAAAATAAATATTAGTCATTTTTGTGTTTATTCATCTGCCATTTCTGAACGGATAATAATACCGACTTCCGGTTTGCAGCATTCGATTTGTCGAACTTTTTTCTTTTAGATGCATTATTTCAAACGTTTAAGAGCGCCTATGTTGAGCCGAAATTTAAACAATTTAGATATATTTATTCATATTTTGAGTTGAATTAGCCGTAGATTTCGAATGGATTAAAATATTGACTTCTGGCTTTCAGTTCTGAATAGAAACATGTTTGTGAAAACTTATACTGGAAACCGGAAGTGATATTTTAGTATGCTCTGAAATTACAGTTAATTATATAAAATAAATAAGAAACACTAAAATTATCTTGAAGTATATCTGTGAAATATCACTTCCGGTTATCGGTTTTAGTGTTTACATATATATTTCTATTCAGAACTAAAATCCAGAAGTAAATTTATTAATCCATTCGAAAACCACAGCTAATTAAACTCAAAATATGAATAAATATATCTACATTCTTTAAATTTCGGCTCAACAAGGCCCTCTTAAATTTTTGAAATAATGCATCTAAAAGAAAAAAGTTCGAAAAATCCAATGCTGAAATCCGGAAGTCGGTAGTATTATCCGTTCAGAAATGACAGATGAATAAACACAAAAATGACTAATATTTATTTTGTTTTCTCGTAGAATATAATTAAATTGTGGCTACACCAGAGTCTGAAAATTATGTTTTTTATTGAAAAATGTTTCAGAAATCGAATGCTTAAAACCGGAAGTCGATATCTTTATCCGATAAAATATTACAGCCATTATACTGTGTTATGACAAAAAAACGACTTTATAAATAATTTGAAAATGAAAATATACAAAATTTATTTTCTTGATTTTCTAGCAAACAGTGCCATTTACAAAAAAATCTATATAAATCTATCTTGTAGAGAATTTTGTGCTCTACAATTCCGTTTAACAGTTTTCTGCGTAATGTAAACCATTTGCAAGATAAACGAGAAAAACTAAAAACGAGGACAATTTTTTCAAAATGGCGGCTGACACGGACACTTCCGGTGATGCCTCCACCCCCTTAAAATACTCAATAAGGTATGGTAAATAAGAAAAAAAATTAAAATTGCTTTTGGCTCGAAGTGCACAATAATTTCACTAAGCCGCCGGACTATTAGTAGTGTGCAGCTTTATGATGCAGCGTTTGACGCCTCTAGACCGGTTGGAAATAATAAAAAAATATTACCAAAGTTCGAGCTCAGTTGTGGGTGCTCAACATTTATTCACCCCAGAATTGTTTCGCCCTCACTGTTACTCTGCGCAGGCTATAAGACGCACTGTGATAAAGTTTGAGTTAACATTACTAAGACAATAAGCCACCAAGAAGACAACGAAATGTTCGAAGTGAGGAGAAAATCACACCTGTAGCGGCCAGTGTTGCAAATGAGCCAAATTCTGCCAAATTGGAGCGATCTTGTGATCAGTGTCAACAAAGCCGTGGTGGACATTTGAACGATATCTTGTTCCGAACATACTGCATTGTCTAAGCTTCCAAATAAAGCAAAAACTAAATTGATATGTCAAACCGTTGACGTTTTATTTAAAATTAAAATCCTATCACTCTTAATGAAAGACTCTATAGTCAAATTTTATGAAATAAACTTAAACTTAAATTATAATTTAAGTAAAAGTAGTAACATAAAAAGAAATACGCAGAAAAGAAATTAAAATGATGAAAATTTAGATCAGGTGTGCTCTAAACCGTATTTTAATTATTAGCGGTAGTTTTGACTAATTTAATATGATAAAATTTTAATAATAATTCTGATTTTACAGGAAAAGTTGAATACTATCTAATTGCTAAACTTTTATTAGCAGACTTATGTGTAAAAATAAAATATCTCATAAAACAACGGTCATGGTTAATTTGCAAACGACAGTTCTTAAATCACATGCATCGGGCTCAATTACGTCTCACAAAACTTTCCAGTCAAACTAATAAGATTCCGGAAGTGAAGCATCACTCGGGATTGACGACATGACGCGCGAAGAACGAAGACGTAGGCGAGCAAAGAACAAAGCTTTGTTTTACCGACAGACAACGGCGCGGTTCTCTGGATCTTTCCTTGCGCTTTCCCGATCAGAACTCTTCAGCCGGTCACGGGCTTTTCCTAATGATTGCAATTACTGTAAGCGTTTCTTTCGACGAGGCAGAAATAAGAAAATGAACGCAAAGTGTTAAGTGCTCATCTTACAACCGAGTACGCTAGCCCAGATCTGCAGAGTGTTGCAGTAATGACGTTCCAAACGGGTAAATGTCTTTTACACAAGATTTTGTTTTATTCCATTGTTGAATTGTTATTCTAATTTGAATGCTTGATTCACAAATTAATTAATAATTTAAGTATTTTTCGATTACTTAGTATCTAAGTTAGATATACTTAGTTATTTATGTTTTGTTATTATATTTACATTTAAAAAATAAATGTTTCCAACAAATTAAACTTAGCCAGTAATACTACTACACATACAACTACTACATACTACTACACATACAAAAAATAAACTAAACTGTTTATATTGTTAAATTTTAATTACAATAATGTGTAAATATTATTTTTCCGTTGATCGCTTATTAATGTGCATCATTAATGTAAACAATCATACATTAGTGAACGATTTTTTTGAATGTGTTCAATACACGTAATATAGTTATATTAGCTACCTGTAAGTTGTAAAAAATGGTGAATAGAAGAAAACGAAATGATTTTGACAGTTCTAGCTAATAATATTCAAGTAATATTGATGCTCAGCAATATCAATTTTGACTAACCTAACATATTTTTTGTCTTGAAATGAAATTAAGTTTTTCTCCAAATTAAAAAGGTATGATCAACGTAAAAATATTGTAACCAACTCATGTGTTAATGCGTTTAATAATTTCGATAATTAACGCGCTCACTTCTCTCACGCGTTAACATGTCTCAATTATTATTAATCCTCATTAACACAAGATAGTTAAATAAATATTAATTCAGATAAAAATAAAATTTCTTGGTAACGGTTTTTCAGTGGTATTATAATAACAATAACACAAAATATAATGATTTTTTGATAATGATTGTAAAATATTATTGATCTACCGCAATTTATTTCTACTCATTTCACGACACAAAATCTGAAAATTTAAGTTGAAGTTGCAGAAAATTATCTGTATTGTTATTTTGAGAAGTAAATTGCAATAAGTTGGCGTATAATTTTTTATTTATTTATTTATTTTGAATCTTCTTGCTTGTTGTCCTTGTCATTTTTAATTCTATTGACATTGGCAGTGTCAGTCTGGTGAAAATTAACACTAAAAAGATAAAAATATAATTTTTACAAATTCAAATTTTAAGTTGTACAATATACATCAACATAATAAATGAATAGAAACTTACATGTTTAAATATAACATACATTAATATAACATATACGTTAATATAACAAACTTTATTATGATCAACACAAATCAATTAGATATTTAATAGAAAATAGTAAGTATATTTACCTATTCGTAAAATTATGTGACAGTTATTGAGAAAATACCATGGCCGCGCTAACGCTGTATATAAATACCACTCAAATTGATTCGAGATTATCGAGACTCTCGACGTCATGTCAAGATTAGTCGAGACGAGACGAGAGTGACTTTTTATTCGGTATGGAAAATCCACGACGAGAGGAGAGTCGTGTATATACTCTCGGCTAATTTCAACAAACACGGCATCACTGCTTGCAATATTAAATAAAATCTCTTTGGAACCAATACTATTATTCGTTGATCTCTTAACTAACATTGGTTACGTCACATACTTGAGCCATTTACCCGTTTACGCTATTCTGTAATAAATTATGTAAGACATTCGACGACAAATTGAAACAGAGACACAGAGACAGGCTTGTCTCGTACGCGAATTATCTGATTAGCGTTCACTATAATATATCAGATTGTCTTTCCTCGTTGACAAATTACCTCCTGCATTCAGTGCGCGATGCAAGCAACTTTACAGGACAGTTTGTCAAGAAAGCAACGTATCTGGGTTTCAGGTTACATTTTGTTAACCTCACAAATAGTTAAATAAAAAATAAAATCGTTCCTGTAGTTAACTTGTCGTTGAGTGTGACAGTAGGTAACATCTGAAAAATCGCTTACCATATTATAACCATTTTAAAAATATAAATAAATACGGGAATACATTATAACTTTTTAATGTTCATGACTTCAATTTCATTATATAAATCTATGGTGAGACGAAAATATTTAAAAGTAATAAATTTGTTAATATATACAATACTATCTAGCTATTATATTGTTTTCTTTAACTAAGTTTTGACATCTGCTTATTTTGCCAACAAACATTTAATGAAGCTAATATAATATTCAAATACACTTTTTATTATCTAAAAGTGTGAGAAGAACATAAAAAACCCATCAAGAAAATTTGACTCTTGTCTCAAAAGTTTACATTCTCTCAAAGGACTTATTGATTATACTAAAGAAATACCAGGAGATTTTATTTTAATGCATATTTTTTTCCAGTCTTGTTTTTTTCCTCTCTAATGTAATGAATTATTTAATTTTGCTATATCAATTTTCGAAAGATTTTTCTTGTTTTCTTAATTTATTATTTTAAAATTGTTCCTAAATTTTGTTAACAGTATATTAAAATGTGAAGGTCCATTTTTCTTTAAGTTAAATTAAAAACATTGTGTCGCAGTGCAAGTATGAGCATAATTATAAAGAAAGAGAAAGATATGTTGATTTAAAGTGGATTTATTACTACACACAGCGCACAATACATAATTTAGCACAACATACGAGTAGCACAGCACAGCGCATAACATTTTCGTTACGAGGGTTTTATAAGCCGCACACAAACACAGATTCGCACAGATTGGTATACGCAATGTAAAAGAACAAGTCCTTGTCTTAGTGTTGTCTTATGACGTTATGACAGCTGTTTTGTTGGTTATGCTACATTTGATTTGGTATTATTTGACTTTGTGATTTTGTTATTATGTTTAACTAGTTTACAAAAACTAAATGTCACGAATGCAACGAATAAACCCGAAGCACAGCACTGCACAGCACAGCGCATAGGAAAATAAACATTGGTCAATTCGTGTGCAATGCTAAATTATTTTCTATGCACTGTGCGTCTTATAAATGAATGTACTAATATCCATATGACCAAGTCATATGCTATGTTGTACTAAATTATTTTCTATGCACTGTGAGTGTTATAAATCCAGCTTTAGGCCTGACATGATGTTTAATGAAAGCCAATGTCAGAAGCAGAACAATAAGCCGCGTCGAAATAGCTAGGACCATCCCAATCCGGTCCACAGGTCGCACAGTAGGTACACAACTGGCAAAAGAGAAAAGTAACAATTCGCACCGAGGTCAAAGATAATGCTTCAACTTCGTCAACGCGTTTTTTACCGGCGGACGATGATAAAATTCTATAAGTAAATTTGAGTCTGCAAGTCGCGCACGTTCAGCGACAATGTTCGCGGATATTACTTCCTTTTTATGTCGGCAACCGACACTTTTCCTCACCGGTAACTTTCTTGTCAGAGCTGCATTTTGTGTTGAATCCAAATTATAATTCCAATTACTTGCTTAGAATAAGAAAATAGGTTTCGCGCAGGTGAAGTTTGTGTAACTTTTTCCAATAAATTCTTCATATTTCTGCTTGGCGTCGGCGGCTAGCGGCGCTAGCGTCGTGACCCTGGAGAGCTGGTGTCGGTGCAGACCGGAAGTGGACGTAATGGCACCCGGCAGACTCGTTTGACCGCACGGCCGCCATTCGTTTCGCTATTGTTTTGCGTGCTTACAGGCTGCTTTGTGTTCGGCGAATGGCGGGATATGTAAGCTATTACTCCAGCTCTACCCTCGTTTCATTATGGACAAATACAAAGTGAAAATCGCAACACAGAGACACTTCGACGTATGTAAGGGCAGAGTGAACGCGAAGTGAAACAGAAGCTAATGCTGGATAACCGACTCTTTCAAACCTACGCACTACAATGTTTCCCTTGAAAGGGATAGAATCAAATAAAATGAGACGATTTATGAGTAATTTACTTTTCACAGATGTATTACTTTTATTACAAACTTACAGAGGTTTTATTTAGGTACACATATTGTAAAAAAATTCGCACATATAACTTAATAGTTATTTAAGTAACAAGGCATGTAACTACGTCTTTATACCGAGGTCCTAGTAACTTTCGGGGATGTTAAGATGTGACATGCCGAGTTATTTATTATATTTTTCGCGCTTCTGAAAAATTAAGATTAAATATTTATAAAATACGGCCTGTTTGACATGTCATAAGTATTATTAATTTTTTATTACATTTTATTTATTATTATTACCTACCTATTTTTGCAATAATTTTTATTAATTTTTTACCACATATTAAAACCAAAATTTAAAAAATGACATTAGAGAAGCAGAGGAATACTTTTTTTCATTGTTTTGACGGTTAGAAATGATACAATTTAAATTTGATTTATTGGGATAAAACGTTCAGAAAAACAGTAGGTATTTATTGATATATAATGAGTCACTGTTTGTGTTTATTTATGTCGAAATGCTTATTAACAGGAATCCCGAATGACACGGGGTGGACGCCTGAATTTTTATTTATATTTTTTAAAGAGAGAAAAAAAGTTTCTTTTGAAGTCGGCACAGAATGAAAACAATAATTTACATTGAGAAGCACTAAAGACAAAGATAGCAGCTCATTCCGAATAGTAGGTATTAGAGTTGGGAAAACTATCGATAGTACTATCGAAAGATCGATAGTTTTAGAAAAAAAATACTACCTATCGATATATAGATAGTTGCGATGTAACGATAGTAGAGTAATATTACTGTAATTTCAAGCCTCTGACGTCATAAATCGTCAGGTGAGTGGCAGGGGAAAGAAAGTGACGTTGACGTATATGATTGGTTACGGCCTAAATCCATAGGCTCGTTAGTTTTGTTTCAAACTGGGAGCTTTTTACGCTTTGTAAATATTGTGTACAATAGTACAATTGTACATTTTTGTTCGTAAATGTCGACATGACAAAAATGCAAAATTACCCGAACTGTTGAATTTGATGTTAACGAATACACATGAAATATCGAAACAACTTTTGGTTAGATAAACTGATTGTACGAGTACACATACGTAGCTGCACGCCGCTGACCGTATAGGCGTGGTCTGCAACTCCAAGTAATGACGTCACAGGCTTGAAATTAAAGTATTACTACTCTACTACTATCGATAGTTATCGATAGTTCCCTGACGATAAGTTTATGGATAGTTAAACTAAAGTCGACAGTTAAACGATTGTTTTTCTATAGTTAATCGATAATAATTTAACGATATTTTATTTACATATAAATTAGATAATTTATCAGTTAACAATACGACTGTTTGTTACAATTTTCCAATTTCGACCAAGCTCGATTCATACTTTTTAGTGTTTTTTAATATTACAAGTCAATGATGTCAATAATGGTTTGATAATAACAATCGATAAACACAAATCGGATGAGAAACAACTATCGATAGTATTGAAAGATAATGACTATCGATAGTACTATCGATATATCGATAGTTTGTTATTGCCATTATCTAATAATCGATATTTCTTTATACGATAGTTTTCCCACTAGGTATTCCGAAGAGAGGGTACAAATAAATGGACCACTTTGCGCCAACTTCAAATCTACAATATATCAATTATATTATTATTTCACAATTTTTAGAGTATTTTTTTGAAAGCGGTTAAATTATTTTTTTAAAGTTTAATTTTAAATTTTAATGTAACTTCATTTTCTTTTACCAATCTTAGTATTTAATGGTTTTATACTTCCTGAGTTTTTTATTAGAGATTCTTTTTATTGTAGGTAGGTACGTAACGTACTCCAAACTTCTTGCAACTAGTTATTAAATTTTAATAATAACTAATTTTATATTCTATTGCGGGGAAAATCAATACATTCTGATTATGTAGGTAGCGTAAATTCATGCACAAGGCAAAGTAGAAAGGGATTGTAGAAATCTGAAATTGAGTTTAAATATTCAACACCATCTGTGCCGTTATATGTGTGAGTTGCGCGATTCTTAACACCCTGAAAGCTCATGAAAATCAGAACACTTTTTAACGCATGAACATTTTATTGATATTACTAAATTTGTTTATGAAAAACAGCAGGTAATGCTCTCTCAAATCGAAATACCGTAATTGGCTTTTGGTCCATATCGTGGAATTAGTTGCAAATTGTTTTCATCCCCTGGTACGCGAATGCAGATCTATATTCCGGTGTACTCATGCGTTGTCATGACATAACATCAATATCTGAAATCTGTTTTGTACGTCGCGATTCTTTTATTATTTTGACCGATTGTATTTTTCCATTCAGTGTGTACTGTGATGCAGTGCTCGATGCTTTCCGCTACTCTGCTTGAAATAAACCTCAATTTTTCTTTCATTTTCTTTTATACATGTTGAAAATTGTTATTTCCTACAATAAATATAGAAACAAAATTGAACAAAATAAATAAATATCAATCAGCAATCTGCTTTTCTAAGCAATTAAAATTATTCCGTAGGTGAAAAATATATACTAATAAATAAAATGTAGGGAAACTTGATCAATGTTAGTGACGTTGGAATTTAAAAATAATTTTAAAACACTGTCTATAAAATATCACTTTTAACAATAATATTATTTGAATAGTTTACAAGAACAGTGCGCACAAAAAATTATTTGTACAGTTAGGATGAACGGAAGATGGCTTGAACACAGAAGAGTTTTCCTTCTGTGATTGAATATTTTAAATTTTTATTTGTATATTTTAAATGGACACCGGATTGTACGTATACATTTATGTTTATAAGTCTAGATAGATATGGCGGGAGGTTGTGTGCTGGCCACATCAAATTTTTAACTTCTTATAATTGGAAAATGGTGCTCGTGCTATATAGAAACAACATTTTAAATACAAATTGTAGATAGTAACATTCAACATTAATAAAAAAAATTCCTAGTAATTCATAAATTTTAAGGATATTTCAGGAAAACTATTCAGATCTTAATAAAGAACAATCATAGAAAACATATAATAAATAAATAAAGCACAATCGTAGAAAACATATAATAATTAAACAAAACTTCCATTTTGGAAAGCTATCCCACTACTCCTTTATAACTCGAAGTCGAAATATAAAACGAGATTTACAATACCTACTAAAATCCAGTAGATATACCTTTTATAGCTAATAATTTATTATTAATTAAAATAAAAAAACTAAAGAAACATTGAAACCATTTGTAATATTATGAAACACATCTGCTTCAATTTTATAAAAATTCTATATCCTGAAATTCTTTTATGAAAAATATTCTTTGATGTTTTAATTTAATGCAAAATAAGCAAAAATTTGGTAGCATATGAGATATTTTGAATAACATGATGTAACAAATACTTATTCATACGCATATTTAATAAATTCCAAATTAATTTTTAGAAAATTTCGAAGAATACATAATTTCTAAAATAATTCAAAGCGTCTCTTTGATTTTAATTTAATTGTAACATGTAAAATTATGTATGTATAACTCGGTATTTTTACGTTTGTACAAATAATGTTATTGTGTCATAAAACTAATTATCATTATCTTTACACCAATCGATCATAACTATTTTATTGTATACTAAATTGAATTTATGCTTTGAAAGTATTATAAGAATTTAATTTCTAATTAATAGCGGAAAATGTTTTCTTTTAATTTATACAAACCAAATTTGAGAAGGACGAAGACTAGGTAAGCTTTGTTATAATAATAAATGATGGAAGTGATGGACGGACAAACGATGAACATTGTAATATCTCCGGAGATAATTGGACGTGCATTATCAAAATGAAATTTACGCCGGGTTGTTCCAGCTGCACATTTCGCGACTGCAAATGCGATAGCGTAGCCTAGCAAGCATCGCGAGTTGCTCGTTATCGTTATCTGAGACCTGTCTCATGCTAGACTATGTTCGATCCGCGAAACTAGACCAAGGTGGGAAGAATTGTGTCTTATGTCGTTCTCTTTAAACTACTAACCGTAGTATTACTGGGTCAATATCGTTAAAGTTCACGCTTTTATGAGGAAATTCTGTTTTTATATAGTTATTTATGACTTCATATTATACTAGATCGAAAGTATCATATTTAGCCCAAACTGCTTTCAATTTTAAATGAAGTGAGGGGGAGTCGTCATCTAGAGTCGTCTAAGCCTAATTTTATTGTCAGGTGAGACAGGAAAGGTACTGTGTTTTGCCACACTGTAAAATTTGTAAATTTTCACATATTTTGGCATTATTCATTTTTTAAAAACGAACCCGTAAAAACAAAGTTTTTCACTATACATCCTTTATATATGAGACTCGACGGTATTTATTTAAATGTTTGTTTTTGAACCAAATCGGTGCAGTACATTTTGAGATAGCTAGCTGCCAGATGGCGGACTAACATTTTAATATACTTATGTTTCAAGACAGATTCTTAGCTATTACTGTACCAAATTTGAACACATTTTGAGGTAGTTTGATTTCAAGATGGCGGATAATCTGAAATTTTTCCAAAGTGCATTGTTAGGTGACAAAAGTCTATTTGCAAAATTTCAGTTCGAGAGGATCCCAGGAAGTAGGTCATTTTTGACTTTTGTTTTTTTGTCGTACGTAGACAAGACGATGAAGTTAATATAAAGGATTTAAAAAGAACGAGGCATTTGAGCCACCACCATTACTGACATGACTTCCAGTTGCCGTTCACCAGCTATGAGTACGAACAAGGAGTCCAAAATGGTTTAGCTTTTGTTTTAAGTTGTAACTGTATTTCTGACATATAAAACATACAGCTCTTGAAAAATGACATAAAAAAAATGAATAGTTCTTCCTAGACTGTTTAAACTTAAAAATATTGATATAAAATTTATGTACATAGTTCCAAATAATTAATTTTGAAAAACAGAGCGCAATTATTTAGTTCCATAGGTAAAATATTATACTGTCATTTTTAACAACGTCAATCACTTAAATATTTTATAAAATAGTAACCAAAGGGAAACATTAGAAAACAATATGTAACTAAATATTGACACAAAAAAATTAAATTCTGAGAGTTAAGTAAGCTGAAAAACAAGTGCAAACAAAATTTGGACTACCAATAAAAAATTACCAGAGCCTTGTCCGTAATAATGTATTGTAGTATTCAAACGATCTGACGTACCTATCTGCTTCCATAAGTAATTTTTTACGTGATATCATACTTTCACCAAATGTTTTTAAATTTGAATACTACATTTGCTTGTGGATGGTGTCGAATGAGCAGAGGATGCGACAAGAGCACGTTTTTCACATATTCAATTCTTAAGCTTATTAAATTATATTAATCAATCATGTAATGTCATATGTATTATAAATTTAATTATTAACAATAAAGTGCTCCTAAACAAAATAAGGGAACGTTATCATAAAAATATTTTAAAATAATAACTTCAAATTAAAACTTATCATGGTTCTGTTTAAAATCCATTTTCGGTAGGTAAATCAGAAATCCATAGTTATCTAGGTTTAGAAGCGTTCCAATCATTATTCTAATATACGTCTTATAAACTTTGTTTAAAGTTTGCTGTTAACTTCATATTTCAAATTCTTGTCTACCTTAATAAATAACTGTAGTAGATTTATTATAGAACTTTGTTGCATAATAATGCTGTGATTAAATTAAGAAAACATTTACAAGTTAGGAATAATTTTACAGTTCATTAGTTACATTAATATAATGAAGTATGAAAGCATGAAAGTTATTTGATTTGCATTATTTTACGCGGGATTAATTGATTTTAAACTGTTTTCAATTTAATTAAAAGTTGGCAGGTGAAAAACAACGCCTTTTTGAAAATTCACAACACATGCGAATATTCCCCTTTGAAAACTCAATAATCAGATGATGTATAAATTATAAATAATTGGAAAACCGACCAAATCATTTCAAGTGGATATTTTGCCAATTGGTATGCTAAATTTTCCCATTGACTAACTACATTTTTACCTTCCGCTTACCTGTAAAGGAAGGTATTGGAATCATGCAAAAAATCGGGTAGTGAGTTTTTAGTGGATGAGTACGAATTAGGGTTCTTATAACTCATTTTTGATAGTTTCACGATGATGTCTGTGTGTATGTGTGTGTGTATGTGTGTGTGTATGTGTGTGTGTATGTGTGTGTGTGTGTGTGGTCAAGAGTGTTAGTCGGATAACTCAAATACGTATTACCCGAAAATTTTGATATTTGGTATTTAACATTTGTATATAAATTGGAAGAGCTCCTTAGATTTTGGTACAAATATCTTCATCGGAAGTGCTATTTTTTGAAGATTGAAAAGGTTAATTGTCAAAATTATATATAAATTTGGATAAATATAGCATTTATTTGTAATAAGAATAACAGGAAAAATTATTTGCAACTTACGTTATAAAAACATTGTCTTTATCTGGTAGCATTAAAGAACTGCAGTAAAATTTAAAAAATAAATTTATCAAATAAAACGTTGAAATCTTGTAATCCATGTTCGGTTGATTTTTGTTTCTGCGTAAAAAATATTGACAGGTGAGACGGGTGACAAGTTGTCATACTAGCGCTGTATTTCACTGGCTGTATTAGTCATAAGTAAGATATTAAATGTAGTAATTGAACGGAGGATGGCTTCAACACAGAAGAGTTTTTCTGTGAATTAATCTTTTTATTCAGGTGATGCAAATTTCTGTGTTTGAATATTTTAGATTTGTATTTGTATATTTTAAATGGGCATCGGATTGTACGTATACATTTTTGTTTAAAGTCTAGATATGGCGGAAGGTTGTGTGATGGCCACGTCAGATTTTTTCTTTTATAATCGCAAAACGTAACTTTATTTGGCTTTATTTATTTTTTAAAGACAAAGATATTTTTAATAATGGAGTTTTCAGAAAAATTAAATTTTAAAAATAATATCTTTTAGATGCCTGCCATCAGCCTCTTCACAAGCTGCTGCTCTTTGCTGTACCTGTTCCATAACTGAAGCCAAAACTGGTTGACCAATCGCAATAATTTAACATCTCCAAATCGTGAAACGTAACGGTTACCAAAAACCGTTCGCAGCAAAAAAATTCATTGTTTCCCTTGCAATGTGGGACCTTGTTGAAACCACATTTCTTCAGTTATGAACCAGGTACAGCAAAGAGCAGCAGCTTGCGAAGAGGCTGATGCTGATGGCAGGCATCTAAAAGATATTGTTTTTAAAATTTATTTTTTGTAAACTCTTCATGATTAAAACTATCTTTTGTAATCAAAATTATTCATTTTCAATAAAAAATTGAAAAAAAATATCAAAAATACAATGTTCAGTGACTGTATAAGCGAAAATGCATTTATTCTTATTGCCACGTAAGATTTATACTTTGTACTAATATTAAATTCTGATTCTGCACTCTTTACAAAAGAGGTTTCCGTGAAAACAATTTCACGTCACGTTGAAAACTTGTCCTTGTTTTATAATACAAATGAAAGTATAACACAGCTTATTAAAAAATGTTTAAGCCAGTATATCACTGAACAACTACTTGGTATCACACTATAATTTAGTGTGTGTGCGTGGTAGACTCATAGGGCCGAGGGCACTACCAAGTCACGTGCATGGCGCGTTATTTGCGAGGTGACACTGACACTACGAGAATTCCATTACGGCTGCACAGATGTGTGTGAAACTGTAAAATACTAGTTAGAGCGCGCGAACGCGAATGCACCCTTCCTAAGCGGCCGATGTGCGAACTTCAGAGATGTTCGCTGCTTTCCGTGACTCCAGCTCGCAATGCGCCTTCCGCTAGAGTTTTCAACTTGGCGGAAATTTCTACAAGAACAAGAGAAATACGAGTAAGCAAGTAAATCCGATCTAGTTTCAAAGCTGTTCATCGAGTTTTAAAGAAATCATCATAATCCGTTCTTATTGTGGGGTTTTACGTGAGCGTCAACATTTCGAGATGTGTCTATTGTCTAACCATATTATAAAGAAAGAGTGGCTACTTGAAAACTATTGTATAATAAGAAAATAGTACTTAGTTTATTATACATGTAGGTAAAGTTAGTCTTTTTTACACATTTGCTCTACATTAGAATACGAACGAAGCGAGTGTTCTAAAGGGTAAGGGTAATAATTATTAGAGTGCGGATTATATGCAGGCAAATATGATCAAAATATGCATGCAATATGCATTGAAATAAGGCCAAATTACCAAATATTTTTTAAATGTCTACATCGGAAGAAAAAAGTAAAATTTGTAGTTTGATAGTTTGATATGACCTTTGTAGAATGAGCTGGCTTCAGGACAAAGCATTTGAACTTGTAGAATTCCATTTCCAATATGTATTGAAATTTTTGATTTCTTTTTTGTTTCCAATAGTAAAACCAACTGAAAATATGTTTCAAATTTTTAAAAGTTATAGGAAACTATGGAATTTATAAGTTACAAGTTGTCTACTTTAAAGGGGAAGGGGATTCTTTCGGTATGCGATATCATATCCTGGATTCCATGAAAGAACAGAACAATGAAAAAACAGAACACGAAAAAACAGAACATGAAAAAACAGAACATGAAAAAACAGAACAATGACAAAAGAGAACAACGAAAAAACAGAACACTGAAGAAACAGAACAATGAAAAAACAGAACAGTGAAAAAACAGAACACTGAAAAAACAGAACATTGATAAAACAGAACATGAAAAAACAGAACACATAAACTAATCTATGCTAACAAAACCCTTCTTGAGTCCAACAGAACTCCGTTTTTTGACATAAACTAATCTATGCTAACAAAACCCTTCTTGAGTCCAACAGAACTCCGTTTTTTTTGACATAAACTAATCTATGCTAACAAAACCCTTCTTGAGTCCAACAGAACTCCGTTTTTTTTACATAAACTAATCGATGCTAACAAAACCCTTCTTGAGTCCAACAGAACTCCGTTTTTTGACAAACTAATTAATACTAACAAAACCCTAATTGAGTCCAATAGAACTCCGTTTTTTTGACATAAACTAATTAATACTAACAAAACCCTAATTGAGTCCCACAGAACTCCGTTTTTTTGACATAAACTAATTAATACTAACAAAACCCTAATTGAGTCCAACAGAACTCCGTTTTTTTGACATATACTAATTAATACTAACAAAACCTTCCTTGAGTCCAACAAACTCCGTTTTTTTGACATAAACTAATCTATGCTAACAAAACCCTCCTTGAGTTCTGTTTTGTCATTGTTATGTTTTTTCATATTCTGTTTTTTCATGTTCTGTTTTATCAATGTTCTGTTTTTTCAGTGTTCTGTTTTTTCACTGTTCTCTTTTTTCATTGTTCTGTTTCTTCAGTGTTCTGTTTTTTCATTGTTCTCTTTTTTCATTGATCTGTTTTTTCACTGTTCTGTTTTTTCATGTTCTCTTTTTTCATGTTCTGTTTTTTCATGTTCTGTTTTTTCATTGTTCTGTTTTGTCCGGTCACCCATATCCTGAACCCGATGACTTTCTTACATCATAAGTGAATATAACATGAGTTTAAAAAATTATGATTGTCTGAACTGAAGAATAAATATAAATATATTGATAAGTGTGATCAGAATATTTTAATTATTTCTGCATTAAAATATCGCAATAATTCCCGTTTAGCAGAACAAGTTTTCATGTCTTCACGTATTTTCACTTGTAATATCCCAAGTGTTTGGATTTAAAAAATATGGAGAGTTGTAAAAGCGCATTTCTGGTCATCAAAACGTTTGAAAAGCGCAGAAATATAATCAGTAAATTGAATAAGCGCATTTTTCGAAAATAAGATTTCTGACCATAACAAGTTAGTCCAGATCGTCTTCGAGTATGATGGGGTTAAGTTCAGAAAAATGTTAGGCAAGTATATTTTGTAGTTGTAAAAAATTCAAAAAATCTTGTTAAAAATACTCTTCGGGTATGATGGGTTTAAGTTGAGAAAAATGTTAGGCAAGAATATTTTCTAGTTTTAACCCTTTCCAGCCCAATTTATATTAATACGCTGAAATTTACACAAAAAAATATTTTTTGGTTCATTTTAATTTATATTTATTGACAAAAATCAGAAAAAAATGTTTTAAGTTCATTAGACCCTTTTTTTACAATTTTTTTTTTATGATGCCATTTGTTATCATTGGGAATAAAAGTCACAAAATATAAGTGAAATTAATTTTTATTGTGGTAAGTATAAAAACAGTTTTTATTATGATTTAAACACAAATGCAAGTTACATTTTTGACATTTTACTCTAGAATAAGATTTAATACATAATTTACATCTTTGTTTCTCAACAATATGTTCTGGCCAATGGCCGATGGCATCATAGCGTACATCATTTACTACAGCAGGAGTATGTTTTCGTTTTACTTGAATTTCTTGAGAAGGACGGCCTCTTTTTGTACCAATAGTTTTTCCAGCTTTTAGTAAAGCATGTCCAATTTGGAGTTTGAATTCTAGTAATGGAATATGTTTTTCATCCCGTTGTGTACAATGACGACGATAATATAGCCACGCATTTACAATACAAATATCAATAAAATGAAATATTATTCGTAGGTAATACCTTCTTGGGCGAATATCGATTCTATACAATTCAACCAACATATCATGCAAATCAACTCCTCCCATGAAACAATTATACTCTTTTATAGCAGCAGGTCGTTGAATGTTGATATATTGTTTCGATTTAGAACACCATCTTTTCACAACGTCTAATGGTTCTATGCCCTTGTAGGTTGAAGTCACGTGAACATATTTGTTGTCATGCCACTTCACGATGACTATGTTTTCTGTCTCTTCAGTTTTCACGTCATAACTTCCTCGACCATTCTTATGTAAGTTTTTATCAGATGTTAATGTACAACTTGGCATACGATTGATACGTACAGTGCCTGTTGCTTGAAATCCTTTATTCTTCAATTTAGCTAGCAAAGCAAATGATGTAAACCAATTATCTGTGAACACTTTATAGTTTTCATTCGCTGGTAGATCTTCTACTAATTTTAGTACAATATCACCGCTGATACCTAATTCATTTTCTGTCTTGACTGTTCCTTTTCCTACATATATTTCGAAATCATAGATAATGCCGCTAGCTCCAGCACGCGCAAATACTTTTATCCCCCATTTATGGGGCTTGTTTTTGATATATTGTTTCAACGTACTGTGCCCTTTGAATGGTATTATAATCTCATCAATGCTGTTATATTCTTCTGGTTCTATTTTCTTCATATTTTGGTTTATGCTATCAATAAAAGGCCTGACTTTGTATAACTTATCATATTTCTCATTATCACGACTAACTGACTTAGTATTATCGTTGACGTGAAGACATGTTCTAAGTTTATCAAATCGATTGCGTGGCATTACATCCGCAATGGTATTATATCTGCTCGCAGAAGCCCAATACATTCTGTAACTGGGCACACGAACAATACCAGACAGTACATGGATTCCTATAAATTGTTCCATTTCGTTTATGTTTGTAGTTATACTCTGTCCATTTTTTTGTACTGAATACAAGTTTGTTTGGAACACAAGATTTTCTAAAACATTGTTGTCAACAAATATTTTAAAATATTCAAGTGGAGTTAGTTTCTGTGATGGTGGATCAGAGAATTTTTTTTGAAATATTGTATCAACCGGATCGATGTCTTTATTGGTCCACTTAGGAATAATTTTTTTCTTTTTTCTTTGCGGTGGATGGACTTCGTTTGTGGGTAACAGAATATTTACTCCGTCTTCCAATTCTCCGTTTATGTTTTCGTTCGTAAAAGTAGAGTTAGGATCAACATTTTCTAAATCTTCTATATCATGTATATCTTGTTCAGTACAATGTATTTCAGAAGTTGCTTGCTTATTTCGCTGAATATCTTCAATTTCATCTTCTTCGCAGTCGCAGTCAATTTCAAATTCAGTATCGGAATCTTCTACTAATCGCCATATCTCATCATCTGTAAGTTTTTCTAAATCTATAGTTTTCTTCTTGCTCCACGAAGTCATCTACAGAAAAATATAAGTATGTCCAAAATTTGTATTTACTATTTTCAGACATAACCTAAGTGACCAGTGATTCCAAATGGAATCATATATATTTATTGAGTGTGCTATGAAGCCATAAACAAAATAACAAATATAACTGCTTTATTTACGTTAGAATACTGTATATTTTAACAATTTATTTTTCTAGTAAAGATAAAACTCAAAAAACTTACCTTTCTTACATAAAATAAACAGGCTTAGAGGTTAGTTGTCATATGTCAAACACCATGTTCGTTTATTGCCAACCTAATTTATAAATTGATCAAATATCCCGGTATAACAGTGTGGCTACTTATAAAAATGTTAACTTCACTAAATAATGATGCCAAATGACATCTACGAGCAGTAAATTAATAAATAACGTTTAAAATACAACATGATTACAAATGGCATCATTAGCCTGGAAAGGGTTAAAAAATTGTAGAAAAACTCTCGTACAATCCCTAACACCATTGTGCTTTTCAAATGTTTCCTTCTGCGCTTATGTAACTTCAATTTCTGCGCTTTTCAAATGTTATTTTATGCGCTTTTCGTACGTGATAAGCAAAAACTGATAAAGGCCAAATGCGCTTATTTAACTCACTCAAAAAATACATTGCAGCAGTACACAACAATACATTTTCTAGATACTAATCCATGCCGAGAGGTATTACTTTTAAAAAATAACGTTTATAAATTTCTACTGAAATATTTCCGGAAATATTGCCACTAGACAATATTTCCAGGAACAAAAAACGAACCCGTAAAAACAAAGTTTTTAACTATAAATCCTTTATATATGAGACTGGATCGATATTTATTTAAATTTTTGTTTGATGGCGGACTAACATTTTAATATATTTTATCTATGTTTCAAGACAGATTCTTAGCTATTACCGTACCAAATTTGAACGCAATAGTTACAGTACATTTTGATATATCTGTCCTCCATTTTGTTTCAAGATGGCGGACTGGCATTTTAATATATCTATATCATAAGTTAGATCCTTGGCTATTATTGTACCAAATTTTACCGCAATCGGTGCAGTACATTTTGAGATAGCTAGTTGTTATTTAGTTCCAAGATGGCGGATAATCTGAAATTTTGCCAAAGTGCATTGTTAGATGACAAAAGTCTATTTGAAAAATTTCAGCTCGATAGAATCCCGGGAAGTGGGTCATTTTTGACTTTTGTTTATTTGGGAAATAGTCTAACAAAATATATCTCGGGTCTCATTATTTTGCAGGTAAAATTATTTCAAAAGATTGTTGCTTGGTAACATTTCGAGACAAATTGCATGATCAAAATCCCGAGCTGTAGGCGAGGGATTTTATCATTCAATTTGTCGAGGATGTTACCTATTTACCCTATTTACCTATTTATAAGCAACAATCTTAAGAAATAATTTTACCTGCAAAATAATGAGACCCGAGATATATTTTGTTAAACTATTTCCCAAATAAACAGACATAAAATATGAACTAATAAATTTACGTTGGACTGTCCTAATATTTTTATAATAAAATGTTTTCTAATGCCGGAGTAAGCAAAATTTGACACTGCTGCAGACCGATTAGAATAATTATTCGTGTTTTTAAATAAAGACTAATTATTTGTGCCGAAACGGTTGTTTATTTTGACATTTAATTTTTTTACTAAGCTTTGAGTGTCATTAAATTTTAGTTTCTTTCGTTTCACAAGTTCATTAATAATTGGTTCGAAACTAAGGTTTTTGACGTAACTGTATTTTTTTGCGTTATATTTGATATATTTTTATTTCATCGTAAGAAGTTGTCGCAAAAAGGTTCATTTGACACTTTTAATTTCAATTAAAAACAATACAAAATCAATAAAATTATCATACATGGCCTTGTAACAGGTAAATTGTCACTTGAACAATCCCTAAGGAATTTTTTCAATTTTTGCCGATATATTTTGTACGTCATTGGCCAGAATTTAAAAAATTGAAGCAAAAGATTGGTTTAATTAATATGTGGGAAATAGTCATGTCAATAAACTAAAGTAGGTACAGTAGTATTCACTTAACAAACCAATTTATTGCGAACTGATAATTACCTTACCTTACCTTTACGTAAGATTGTAAATATAATATAATCTTTTATTAAAAATTAAAAATATTATCAATTATCATCACTGTTGTGACAAATAATTTTAAAATGGATCTAGATCAAGATCAAGATCATCTCGTTTAATATAATCTAGATCAGATCATAGATCAATTTTTATGATAGGATCTTTTTTTAGATCAGATCAGAAATTAGTGATCTTTTTTTTCTTTAGATCGTAAAAAGAGCAATATTAGACAAAATATTTAATTATAGTATTACATTAGGTAGGTACATAAAAAAAGAAAAAATACGCAGTATTAAGCGATTTAATCTACAGTTTAAAATTAAAACATTAAAAATATTAAACTCTTACTCTTGCTAAATTTTCAATTTCATGCTTTAACTTGCATTTAGCGTAGAAAAAAATTATAAATATGATCTTATTTTAAGATCTTAGATCATATTTATTTGATCTAGATCAAACTCAAGATCCTTAAAAACAAGATTATTTAGATCAGATCAAAGATCAAGTAAATTGAGCTAGATCGGTGATCTAGATCAATTGATCTAGATCAGTCACAACACTGATTATCATAAATTCATTATGAATCGAAATATTTAAAATTTAAGATTCGTATTAAAACCATAAATATAAAATTTGGTTATCTGTTTGTAACTTTTTGAGTTATCGTTGATGAAAAAAATTGTAACATACAGCCCAATGAACACACACACACATACACACACGCGCGCACTCAAAAGCACACAAACAAGCGCGCGCGCATGCACGCATGCATAAAACGAGGTTGTAATGCAAATTTTCTCGATTTTTATAAATCGCATAATATTTATATTCTTGTTACATTAATAGCTACTATGCGGTTGTGCTTTTGTTTATTTTACATGTACGATTAAATTTTATCATTTACTCTTATCTGTTCGACACAGACAACTATTCCAAATATTATAATATTCGTATTTACCTTTTTCTAGCACAGTTATGATAGTGCTCGTGCAATAGCGATTTTAGTTATAAAATGGAGTGTGTTTTTCTAGATGAAGAAGATTTGCCCGATGGTTCTTGCTTCCGCAATGTTGTCCTTCAACCTCATTTACGCCGGAACTTCAGTTCTAGAAGTGCAGCAATTAGAGAAGCTAAGGTAAGAATTTTACATAATAAAACTTTATTACGCAAATTAATTTTCTTTTTCTCTGTAGTATTATTTAACCTTATATATGTATATGGATAACTATAACACTAGATATCACTATAATCTAAAAATTTGTTAAATACAAACCAGTACCTACTTCACCACTTTATTTTTATGTTAATAATGCCAAGTAAAGCATTATTTCTAATACATCCCTATAATGTTATTGTCATTCAATTTAATCAAATTATTGATTGATTTTGAATATCAAAATATTTCACGTTGCTATTCCAAATGATAATACTTTTATTTACACTTTAGATTCGGAGAGAACTGCGGAATAGCGAATAAAATAAATGGAATAGACAGTGCATTTTACATTTGTACTAGATATTTTTTAAATCAGTTTTATAACACTTTGATAGTAGTTATTTTTGACCTCCTGAACTGTAATGTAAACATAACAAGCACACATCGTTGACGTCTATGGTAGTTATGTACATATCATCATAACTGTTTCCGCATATGGTTCGTTGATAGGTACGCACCGAATTTTTTAATATGCCATTAATAAATAAAAAGGTAATTTTAAAATGAAAAAGAGAGCCTACAAAATCGCTACTTTACAAAATTTATAGTTCAATAGTGTCTGAAATAAATAAAACAGATTAATTTTAAATGTGACATTTACTGGCGACATCTCATAGCAGTTGTTTCAAGGCTACTTGACAAAAGGAAATTTTAGTGCAAATGTCAAATGCATCTCACTTTAACCTCATAGAAAATACGATATTTTAAATAAATACAACTACAATAAGTTTTTATTGTGGATAGCTGAGATTTTTACAGGATTTCTTAGCTACGTTATTACATACTATACTTTATTTCATAACATGAGCCTCATGTCATTAATAACTACAGCTATCCATTTTTCTTTTTAAAATTTTTATGTTTGATGTTATCTGACCTTATTGAATATTGATGTACATGTCGTCAAACATATAAGTTCATTAAAACACGAGCAGCAATGTAAGATTTTTAGAAAATGTTTTTAAAACTTTTTAGAAATGAGTTTCCGTCAAGCGTCTTCTAGACTGATTCAATAAATTCCATAGAAATATAACGTTATAACGAGCAAATTCTATTTCCAAACGTTGATATAGGTCAGACCGTTATTGGCATATCCTCGATCAGAGCGTATAATTTCCGCTGTCATTTTTGATAATCACGGATCAATTCCTGGTACGGATAATCTTTTATTTCCAGTTTGTATTAAAAAGTTTTCAACGTGGGTATTCCCACGGGAACTCCGCATCCGGCCACTTTAATCTTCTGGTTGTTCGCTTTCCCTGATTGAATGTTTGCAGGTAGGACGCAGAACCGCAAGAAGCGTAGCACTTCGATGTTTCGATTCTCGTCACCACATTTACATTTTTCATTTTACGGCTTCGCGTTTTGGTAATTTCCTCCTAATTACTATTGGTTCATTGGACCGAAATTAACGTACGATTCTTCTTTGAGCTCCTTAAGCTGAGCTTTGTTACAGACTCGATTGATGAAATGAAAATTGAGGATGTTAAGGATATTTTAATCAGAAACGGAAAATTAGTCAATTTTATAACTTATTTCACGCAACCTGAAAAATGAAATCGTAATTCCACAAAAGGGTTTTTTACTCCAACTATATACTCGTAATAGGGTGAAGTATTCATTATTGTAATCATGATTTTTAACATTTTGAGATTATGATTAATCTTCACGATTTAGACCTTACTGAACCCAAATATACCACGACCAAAAACTAAAAATACAAGAACTTCAATAACTAGAATAAAAATTGTATTCAAATTTTTAAATGGTATGTACCTCCTAGATACAGCAAAAGTAGATAGGTAGATAGGTACTACTTAAATTTCTGCATTTTATTGCGAAAATCTAGATGACAGGAAAAAGTTATCAAATAAAGCCAGAAAGACAACAAACGCCTACTAAAAGGTGAAACAAAAATTTAAAATCTATAACAAACACGTTTATTGTTAATGAACGAATACCTATATGATATTGTTCATTTTCATAGCTACATCGGTTACTGTATAGAATCTGTTTTGTATATGGACGTAAGAAAACAGACCAGTAATTAAAATACTTGTAGTACAGGGTGATTAATCATAACTTACTTATTTCAAAACGCAATAATGCCCATTTTATGAATCATAAACTTTTTATTTTTATTTTATAATCTAGGTACATTATCTAAAGTTTTGTTCTACCAGTTTTCTAAATCATATCAGGTAGGTGACGCCCCCAATTGTCTATACATTGAATAAGCCGATTTCTGGCGTTTTTCATAACCCTTTCCAGTATGGCAGCGGGTTTGTTGGCAATTGCGGCCCGGATGTTGGCCTTCAGGTCTTCTAAAATCCTTGGACGGTTAACGTAAACGTGGGATTTAAAAAAAAAACACCAAAAATCACAAGGAGCCAAATCGGGCGAGCGGGCTGGCCACTCCTTCTTAAGTCACGCTGCTCCGTGCTCCAACGCATGATGGCGACTGACCGGGTGGGGAACAAAACTTTAAAAGTGCACCTGTCGAATGAAATCACTCTCTCCCCACTACGATCCATATAGCCTGAATGGCACGCATTTTAAAAAAGCAAGTTATGATAAATCAGCCTGTATATATTGATGATTCCTTTTTTACAAAATTATTTGGTCATATATTCTTGCAAGATACCTAATTGTTATTATTGAATTGAGTTATGTGAATTTGCAACTCTGCGAAATATTTTTAACAAGCACGTACTTATCGCATTTGAACACATAAGGCGTAAACTCACAAGGTAGAGGAGCTTTGTGAGAATTACCGTTGCCACGGTAGCGGCTATAGACATCAGTTCGTTCGATTCCGAGGACTATTTGCGTTATGCAAATGCCACACTCTCTAAATACATTACGGTTAAAATGCAATTATTAAAGCCGGTCTCCAGATGGCTTTAGCAATTCACCATCGTTAGGTGATTATCTCCTTCGGTTAGTGGCGGTCCAAGATCGCTCGCTTGGCTGCGCTTCGCTGCTCATTTTGCCAGTCGCCACGTGCGTGTTCCTCTGCCCCTGCTTCTTTTGTTGCAACTCAATCATCATTAAAAATTAATGGATTAATTGGTAATGAACTTGCAATAATAGGTAGCCGTTTTAAGATAATTAGTTTCAGAGACTTCTGAGTTATGGCCGTTTAAACTGAGAGGGAGGGAAATTTTAAATGTTTTATCTGAACATTGATATATTATTTCTGACAATAATTTTAAATATAACAGTAATGGAAGAATCAAGTAGTTCTCACACTTTCTTTAATTCTTGTAACCATATTGCCATATTGTTGGCAATATTTTTAAAAAATGAAGACTGCAAACTTATTCCTTATTTTTAAAAATCCTTTTATATGAATCTTGCGACTATACGGTTACGTTGATTTTAATACCTTTATTTGGCAAGCTGCTTGAGACTATACAATATAAAAAAAACTTTTAAGTTTTAAATGGTATCTTCCTCCTTAAAACAGAACTTATGCCATACGGTACCATTACTTGGGAAGCTACAAAAATAATTGTATAGGTACAATACGAGTGTAAAATAATTTTAGAATCAGTACCTAATTAAAGTCCAATAAAGGATAAATAATATTTTTTGTTTAAAGCTCTTAGTATGGATTTTAACTGATAATTTAATATTTAAGGCTGCATATAAAGAGGACAAACAGTGCTCTACGGTTTGTAAAATATTGAATCTAATACTAACGTAAGAACATTGGAATTTTTTACGACAATATCTAATATTCATTCTACAGTGCGTCGCATCGATTTTACCAAATGTTGCCATAGTATTGTTTAAAAAAAGCCAAATAAAGAGATAAATACTACTTTTATGTTTATTTAGGGTAGTTAGGGGCCGTTCACATAATACGTCACACGATTTTTGGCCATTTTTGACTCCCCCCTTTACTCCTAGTCAAACTACGTCACAAATCGGTAACCCCCCATGTGACGTCACAAAAACATAACTTAAAATTTTGAAAAAAGTGAAAATTATGGGAAAGTAATGATTTCATTTTGTCACAGCATGACTGTTTATATCAAAAAAAATTCTCCCATAAACACGGAATCGCACTATGATCAATTTGTTATAAAATGTTAATTACTCATTCTTTCATAATTTAAGTCCCTAATTCCGTTGCAGCAAACATTCGACAGCATCACCGTAAAGTGTTCCTATAAAGACATATGTATTATACTAATTCGTAAGTTGTCACAACTGATCAACGCAGTTCAAATTATCCGCCAATACACCAGAAAAAACATGTGAACAAAAATTGTTTTATTTTCATATTAACTGAAAATTCATAAGTAAAAATTTTGTTACGTCACATCATGATGAACCCCCCCTACCCCCATGTCACATTTCGTCACAAATCCTGGAACCCCCCTCCCCTCCCCCCAAGTGCGTGACGTATTATGTGAACGGCCCCTTATACAAAATGTATTAAATTCATGCGTCGCACTGTAGGTAAAATACAATACATAAATAATGCGTTTGATTATTTCTTTTGTCTTATAAATACAATATTTTACAAATACGATGCCACTTTTAGAGCGCGTTCGCTATTGCTGCCATTGGTCGATCACTAAATCTGTATATATCTATCCTTTTTCTCGACGAAATCGTACACAGCTACGTTCCGGTCTTAAGCATAAATTTGCAAAAAAGTGTATTCGAAATGAACTATTTAGCAAAGATTCATTACTAGTCGAGTTTGAATTATTTAATTTTATGTTTAAAATTATGTTTTGTTTTGAGGAGTTCGTGGCTATTCTGATTAGGGAAATGCCGTGACTTTTATGTTTGTATAAATGTAAATACTTACCTATATATCTATCGTCTTCGTGAAAAGCTTGTTTAATCTTTGCACTGCAAATTTAAAAAATTAATTTTGCAATAATTATAAACTAATTCTAATTCAACTCTATGCAGTATACCTATGAAGAAGCGCGCAGGTTTGAGATTACAGTGCATTAAATGTTCGTATGTACTGTAACACTTTCAAAGTACAAAGCTAATCTTGCAGGTTGAAGTTTCTGGCCGAACAAACGTAAAATAAATTTTAGACTAGATTACTGTAGGCTTCCCACTCGAATAACCGGCACTGAAACAAAGGAAATTCGTTTTACTTAGCACTCGTCCTCGCAACCTTTCGCCAGCTGAACTCATTACAAGGTTATTGCGAAATTACTTAATACCTGCAGACTTTATTGCAATGCAATTATATTTATCCACTATTTTATACTGCACAATTATCGTTCTACGCTAAATGTCATTTCACGCAATTGTAAAAATATAAATTAATATACATACAAATGGGAAACTCATTTTATAACTCGTATTTACTCAACACGCACGGTACTTGATACATTACAGGTAAATAATTAATTATTGCCATTAAAGTAGTTCTTTTATTGTGACTTGCTAAGCAAAATTTTGTGCTGAAAATACAATAAAAGTGCAAAACTATTTGTTTTAGGTACAAGTTGTTAAACGTTAGACAAATTATAAAGAAACTAAATGCGTTTGTAATATACCGGGTGTCTGAAATCTGTTACGTAGGAAAAACAAGGCTGTTTTTTAAATTTTGCTGTAGTTATTGACTTATAGTTCATTTTAAACGAAAGTTGTAAATACAAAACTTATTCAAAATTCAATACTATTTATAATATGAGACCACGCTCGATCATATTTCTTTGTTAGTTCTCGAGAAAAACGCTAACCTACTGTGTAGTTTTTAATTTTGAACCAATTTTGTATTTATCTAAATGTCTAAAATGTATAGATCACTAACTATCGCGAAATTCAAATATAGCATTGTTTTTCCTATGTAACAGATTTCAAACAGACACCCGGTATATTCATTTAAACCTGTGATTTTTTTTTTAAATCAAGACTAACTGAAAATGAGTTACTCAGAATATTTTCATATAAAAACTGCTTTATGAAACAATTTATTTGATACAACTGAAATAAAGGAAAACACTTCAGAAATATGGTAGGATGGATTGATTTGCTGACTGGTCTGTTCACTGTCACAAGTTAGGGACAAGAAGTACTTATAATGACAAGCACTAGACATGGTTTTAATTAGAGAAACTTTTTAATAAGATAGATCTGTCTATTTTATAGAAATCGTATCCAAACTTAAAATGAAAGTCATAACTGTTAACTAATTTTTTGTAGACAATTTTATAAGGCGCGATTTTTAAAAACATCAGTTATAACAGCCAATATATAGTTATAACATTCTATGAATTAGGTATGTAGGTAAATTTTCCAAATTATATATAATGTATTAGGTAGGTACTAGATATACAAGGATTTTTGAATGTATATATGAAACGTTCTTCAAACCAATAAAATTAAAACAGGTGTACGAAAGTATTTAAAATATGGCTGTAGCAATCGTTTCTACGCCATACTACACTCAGGAACATGGATAAAGTATCTACTTAGAAATGTAGATTTGCCGCTAAATAATGTCTGCTCCAAAATTTATATTCTTAACAAAATGTAGCAAATGTTTGTCTAATACTTTATTAAGCATTCAAAACAAGTAATTCTTTAGGCGCTTGAAGAAGGGGCTCTGTGAATTACTCTCGCCAAATAATTTATAGTCCCAGGATGGTTTCACTGCTCTGCTGAAAGTCACCTAAGCGCGACAGTAAAATATCTAGCGGGTTCTCTTTACATGCATTTACATTAAACGTCTTGAAATACTAAACGGTCTTACTTTCATCGTGTCAGCCAACCATTATACGAGTAATTCTGTCCGCTTTATACGCTTCTGTTAATAATATTACAGTACTTGTCAATAACGAATAATAAAATAATTATTTATTGTAGATCAAACGAACTGACCTGTAAGCGACGTTCGATTAAAATTATATGAAGAGTCTCATCCTAAATAACTACAATAACAATGTAGTAACGTTTAGCGGTAGGATTGTGTTACAAGCATAATACATTTAAAAATTTAATTAATTTATGTGATTATATCCTACTAAATGGGTGTTGTTGTATTGTAATTATTTCGAACGAGGCTCTTCATATAATTTTGATCGAACTTAATTTACAGGTAAGTTGTTTCTTGTTTAATCTACAATTATATTTTGAGACTCGTTCTCATAATTACAATAACAATGTAGATGTTTAGAGAGGAACAAGTAGATTTTTACTCGAAAATCAAACTTAATTATTGTAGGGTTATACTGCGAAAAATTCAAGAAATTATGTACCTACGTATTTGCTTTTTCCATACCACATAATTGTATGCAATTAAATATGTTAGCCTTTTGCACTAAATAGACCCTGTTGTTACTATTTCAATAATATTTTGCAGTTTCATTTTAATTTTTAAAATATAAATACTAATTAGTTAATAAATTCACTTAAAACAAGTTGGTTCTCAATTCTAACAGTAAAACAGATAATATCCAAAATATGCCGAAAAAAAACTAATAGAAAATAAATAGTTTTCTGGTTATGTTCTGTATATATTTATTTAAATTCAACGTTTCGATAGACTATTTATATATGTCTATCTTCGTCAGGAAATTGACAATATAGCAAATATAAAGTAATAGGTACATACTTAGCCCCTCCAAATAAACAAAATTATGTAACTCAAACACATAAGCAGCGCAATATTATTAAATTGTGGTGCATAATAGCGCATAATGTATTATTTACAATATAATTATAAAAAGTTTACAAAAAATAATTTTAAATACCTAAGTAAAGTTAGCTCCCAGCCATTGCCTCCTAAATACTACAGGCCTGGCCCAGCGCGCTTGTGTGTCGCTGTGACGTCACGCGTCGAGGCGATCCGATATAGACGCGCGCATAGTAATTCACTGCGTACATCAGTTAATTTAGTGAGAATGCACAAGTAATTGTTGTATTTTTGTCGTTATTAAGATTTTAAGTAGTAGAAGAAACATAATCTAATAAGTATGTTTATATCTGGAACTTTATTTATGAATAATAACATAAAAGCGTCCCGTTCTAGGTACTATATTTACCAAGAAAATTAAAAATTTAACTGCGTTCTCGTGATTTCACTGGAGTTAATTTTTTTCGAATTTTACATTTAACAGCTTTATTAAATTCGGTAATATAATGTCAAATATTTTAATATTGGAAAAATCGTGCCGAGACGAAACTAAAGATAGTATGACTTGCGTGTACAGTAAAACTGAACAAGAATATGTATACAAAGCAGTACATAAATTATGTGTAATATTTTATTAAATAATTATATCAAAGTTAAGTGTGATAAAGTACATATACAAAAACAACTGGAAAACTAAATAGAAAGTTGATCACATTAACTGGTGACACGGGAAAATAATTAATAATTTTGTTTTATATTATTATATTACACTAGCTGAAGTACCCGGCTTTGTCCGATACACACAATTATGGGAAGCCATTTTACTTTTTAATGTGAGTTACGTTTTTTTCTTAATATAAATTCGCATATCCGTAATTCAATTTAAGATATCAGAAATTCAATTTTAGATATCACATTAAATTTTTGATATCTTAAAATAAATTATAGATATCTTAAATTTGTCGAATTCATGATATCAATAATTCATTTAGTGATATAAATAATTTATTTAGTAATATCAATAATTCATTTAGTGATATCAAAAATTCATTTTCAGATATCAATAATTCTATTTAAGATATCTTAAATTCAATTTGTGATATCTGGAATTCAATTTCACATATCATAAATTGAATTACGGATATCACTAAACGATTTATGGATATCACTGACCGATTTAAGGATATCACTAAACGAATTATGAATATCACTAAATAAATTAAGGATATCGCTAAATAAATTATGGATATGTAAAATGTGAGAAAAATTGCACTAAACGAAATTAAATTAATGATATCAGCAATTTTATTTCACATAAGTATCTCAAATTGAATTAAGGATATCAAAAATACAATTCCAGATATCAATAATTCAATTTAAGATATCTTTTATTAAAAAAATTTCAGATATCAAAAATTAAATTTTTGATATTAATAATATAATATTTGATATCCTACATACAATTTGAGATATCTTAAATTAAATTGCAGATATCATTAATTTAATTCTGTTTGGTTCAATTTTCCACACATTTTACATATCCATAATTTATTTAGTAATATCCTTTATTCATTTAGTGATATTCATACTTCGCTTAGTGATATCCTTAATTCATTTACTGATATCCCTAATTCGTTTAGTGATATCCGTAAATCGTTTAGTGATGTCCTTAATTCAGTTAGTAATATCCGTAATTCAGTTAGTGATATCCACAATTGGTCTAGTAATATTCTAAAATAACCTACTAAACAATACAAACTGAATTATGGATATGTACATAACCTTAATTACATATCCGTAATTCAATTTATGATATATGAAATTGAATTCCAGATATCACTGATTGAATTTAAGATATCGTAAATATAATTTTTGATATCTGAAAATGAATTATTGATATCACTGAATGAATTATTTATATCACTAAATATATTATTGATATCACTAAATGAATTAATTATTTATATCATGAATTCGGCAATTTTAAGATATCTGTAATTTATTTCAAGATATCTATAATTTATTTTAAGATATCAAAAATTATATTTTTGATATCTGAAATTAAATTCGTGATATCTTAAATAGAATTACAGATATGTGAATTTATATTAAGTAAAATGGCTTTCCATACACAATAGAAATAAATCTTTATTTTTAAATTACAATATTTTGTATTTCTTGACAGGTACTTGTCCCCTATGCTTCCCTATGTTTTTTTCAGTACATTTTGAGACAGCTAGCCGCCATTTTATTTTAAGGTGACATTGTATTGTAATACGCCGGTGTCTTAAGTTAGATCTTTATTATTTATTGCTGTACCTACTTCATTTGAACCCAATCAGTGCAGTACAATTCGAGATAGCTAGCAGCCATTTTGTTGCAAGATGGCGGACTGACATTGTAATATGTCTTAAGTTAGATCCTTAGCTATTACTGTACCAAATTTGAATGCAATCGGTGCAGTACATTAGGAGATAGTTAGCCGACATTTTGTTTCAAGATGGCGAACTGACATTGTAGTTGTAATACGCCTATGTCTTAAGTAAAATCTTTATTGCTGTACTTAATTTGAACCCAATCGGTGCAGTACATTTTAAGATAGCTAGCCGCCATTTTGTTGCAAGATGACGGACTGATATTGTAATATGTCGAAGTCTTAAATTAGATCCTTAGCTAGTTCTGTACCAAATTTGAATGCAATCGGTGCAGTACATTAGGAGATAGCTAGCCGCCATTTTGTTTCAAGATGGCGGACTGGCATCGCCACCCTCGGATGCTCAAAAGTATTCACGCAAAATTTAGGAGTAATCGCTTCAGTGATTCTAAAGTTTTTGAGGCACATACATATATGTATAGTTAGTTACATACTTTTCTTCTTTATACATTTTAGGTTTATTAGGTTTATTATTTTTAAAATACCTATTTTTTTTTTTTTTGAGGAATAACTGTTTGCTTAATTACGGATATCTTGGATACTTTGTAATAAAAATCACTTGTTCCCGTATATTTATTTTTACTTAGTAAATAAATTGTAGAAATATTTTGTTAGCCTTTATTTAGAAAATAGGTAGGTAGATACTAAGGTATTGTTATTTATATTTATGTTAAGTAAAACATATTTCATAAGAAACTTATATAGGTATAATGACTTTGACCTGAGTTTAGATCCCATTTCAAATAAAATTCAAATTTTAAACACTAAAGATCGCAACTCCTATACTGAGTTTAACGCTATTCAACTGCTATGCTCACGCTCAGCCCCGTGGCTCAGCCTCAACGGATGACGTCATCCAAACGCTGGGCCAGGCCTGTAGTATTTAGGAGGCAATGTCCCAGCCCACCGATATTAAAATATTTTTTATGAACAAACTAAAATAGCGTAATAATAAATTAATGTAGCGCATAAAAGTGCATTTAATTTTGAAGAGATATATTATGTAATATGCATGTTTTTAGTTAATGCGGTAGGGGGGTTGCGTTAACCCCCAAATAAACAAATTGTGTAATTCGAAAACTATAACAACGCAATATAAATCAAAAGTGGTACACACAATAGCGCACAACGAGCGCATCATATAATATGTAAGGAAATTGTTTTAATATTTGTGTGGAGGGGGCAACTTAACGTACCAGGTATACAGGTTGGTGCAGGTGAAATGCGAACATAGGGCACATACATGATAATCGAACTTTCATGCCAGGTATCTTGATATATTTTGTAGTAGTGTCACAAAACGAAGTAATGTGAATTTCTGTGGCAAAAAGAGTAATCAATAACAGAAATAATAATAAAATCTAAAAGTGCATGTAAACTTTCTCGTTCTGCTCGTACACATACATTATTATGAAAAGAAAATATTTTAATGAAAATAAAAATTTCAGTAATATGACAGCTACTTTGACATTGACAGAGTAGATGCCTAGCATGATAACTCCATTGTCATATATTTCCATATGTTCGCATTTCACCTCCACCAACCTGTATACTATTATAACCTTCGAACATGTATAGATATAGATAGATAACACTCAATGTTGTAGTATACGATGTTGTGAATCTGGCGGGAAAAAATGCATTAACATTATGGTAACATTTTGACAGTACTGTTTCAATTCAACCAGTTCTGTTCTTAGGTTCTATAATAAGATGGTATGAGGACGAGAGACATAAAATTGGATTCAAAGAGTAAAACGAACTTCGTAAGTAGGTACCTACATAACTGTTAAAATATTTTATCACGTTTTATAATCTATTTATTAATTGTATTTTGAGAATTATTGACGAAAAGCGCTGGGAACCAGTGCTCATTTCATTTGAAATGAAAAATCGGATAATCCACGAAATCCATCATATTATCCAACAATTTTTCCGAAAGTAATAGTATAATAATACGTGAAAAAGTAAGAATTCAGTGTTTATTTTGTCATTTTTATGTTTTAGCAATATCGCATCTCAACTAATGAATCATCTGCTACTTTCACGAATACAGGAATAAATACAGATTCTTGTCGCAAAATAAGAGTTTCATTTTTCAAACTTATTTCTTGATCCTTTAATCTAAAGACAAAATATCAATGTTTAAAATTACAAGATCCTTCATTTGGTTTTAAATAGAACATGTCTTTAAATTTTTGTCCCTTTGAATATTTTCCTTTAACACATTGTGCTACTGAGGGTTGGTTATATGGTCTTAATTTATAGCGAACACAACTGCAGAAATGTGCTTAGTGTCCAGAAACTCCTACTATGCATACACAGTTTCCGCGTATAACGCATGTTGTATTATCTAACTAAAATTGTAACATAATAGGTTAGAACTAAATATAACATAATTTATAACATAAATCACAGAATATGGTTTCTTTGAAATTGAAGTCTGTCGTAACACTATTGCTGAGATTTTTCAACTGAACACAACATGTCCCGCACTAAATAATTTCTTACCATTATCAATGTTATCTGATGTGTAATGTTCATATTTAATTGGCAAAAAACCAAAGTGAATTAAACATTCAAACGAATTCAAACGTGTTGTATACCTAATACTTTTGCCGAATCTCCCACTAGAGGCGCTCATGCTCAATATGTGCAAACCGCTTATAGGCGGGGAAAGGAGGTGAATAACTGGGTAGAGTGTTGCACATTGCTGACTTCTGGTTTGTTGTAACAGATGATGGCAAACTGCAACACTTCAAGTTGTTAGCAGCAGTGTGACACCAATTTTCAAATTAAAATTTATTTCCTATTTTATTTTAAAAAGAACGCTCTAATACATTGCTGCCAAATTCGTAACCATAGTTCTGATATACCCATACCCATGTTTCACGTTAAAATAAACTCACGGTATATAATTGGTGCTTAACTGAACTCAGTTTTAACTCAGACAACCATAATTTTTTCATTGTTTAATTTTTTGGGAAACAATGTAAATTATTTTTGTTTTTACAAACTCAACAAATACGCATTTTTCAGAGAAACAAATGATACAAACATGCAAACGATACATGCAAACTGTCAATTTTTAAAAAAGATTTAGTAAATAAAGTATGATTTTATGCCAGCGCGCTACAGTAAGTGCACATATTTTACTACAAAATTCGGGCAAGGTACATAGGAACACTGGCGCCAAAGTTCGCACAGTTGCCACCAAATACTCCAATTCTACAAAGTCTTGCGTTGTTTGTCTATTCTATACCTATATATGGTCGAAGATTACAACCATGAAAGGAATGTAGTAATAGAGTGATAAAGCATCGTAGTACAGCGAGCACAGTGGAATCCCCACCCATCCAGCATTACACGAAATTAACCCTATTTACCGCAACACAAGATAATCTCATCAATTGGTTGTCGGGGTCGCGGTTTCTCACTGCTGACACCAGGATCATCGCTAGAACCTCGCGCACCATTCCTACCGCTTGCACCGCCACTACCATCCAGAGATAACGCCCGTTGCATAATGTATATGGGCACTCGGAATTCCACACGGACCCGAGTGAATATAAAACAATATTTGTAGTTTGTGTGCTATCCATAAGTCTCGGTTTGGTGTAAGATATATCGATCATGGGTTATAGCACGCCTGGCGCGCGGGTTGTGCACTACAGCTCAAAAGAAATATCAGAACACGTACGTGCAGTATGTCGACAAATGGATTTAGGTGTCTACTTTGAGGTAACTTTTCAACGTCGATATATCTATTTTGCCGTTTCTTGAACATATATAATCCAGTTTTCTGTAACTAGGTTTCGTACAATTCCAGTGCAGCAAATATTGCTGAACATAAACAATATCACGGAGTTTTGACATTTTGGGTTTACCAACAGAAATATTTGTCACGAGAAAATAACTAAGTATAATAACATTTCTAGTTTTTCATTAAACAAATTTATAGAAGCAATTTTTGTTTTGGAAAGGTAGTACCTATTTTAATAAAGTTTACATTTAAGCTGAACCGCTGAACGGTTCGAAGTGAAATAATAATATTTATGAAATAGATACAATTAATTATTAATTAATCTTTTGGTTATAAGTTTTGTATGTTTTATAATAAAAAAATATATACTACTTAAAACCAAAATATTTATTTTCAAAATAATGAGTACTGAAACTTATTTTCATATACAGTTAAATGTAATATCAGAAAATGAAAAATATAATTTAATTTTGATATTTTTATTATGTCTACATCAAGAAATCTAAGAATGTAACTTTGTTGTCATATGAAACAAAAATGTTTCACAATATTAGCTCTAATTTCGTACCAGACCTACTTCATAGTCCATTATACTGGGAGGAAGTTATATAAAAAAATCTTTGACCAATTCATATTGCTTTATGGTTTTTATTTTATTTTTACCAAATTTAATCTCAAAATGTGTATATAAACCTAAAATGATTTACAGTTTTGAATAAAAAAAAATTTTTTTAATCAATTTTGCCGTGACACCCTGTATATCAATACTGATAATGCACAGTACGTAAGGCTAACTGCCTTACGTACATAAGTTAGGTCAAAGACTTAAACGTGCAAATTGTAATTTTTAACTCTGTTTCTATTTTATTTATGTATACACTTCATTTACAATTACTTCAGATTCTACACAAATATACTAAAAAGTAAAATTTTCCGGGAAATGCAAAATAGGTCCTAAACCTCCATCACCGCCTACTGCATAATTTTCAACATGGTAAAATCCCGAACAAGAGTAGGTATTATACATTTCTTATGATGTTTTATTAAGATTTCCATTACAATTTTTCACCGGTTTAATTGGGCATCCTTTTTCAATATTTGCAGCTTCTAGTAAATGCAACCAATTTACACTGAAATATTTGTACTGTGCGTTGCTTGTTTGTTTTGATATTTAATTTGGGACCAGATCAGATACACCAAGATGTTTCATAACATGTTTATTTACAAATATTACATAAAAAGTATTTTGGACGTTCGGCCGCCATAGTACATAAAACTGCAGCCTTTATATTCATTTATATTTAGTAAGTTATGCTTTCAACCGCCATCTTCCCATTTTCGTAGTTCAACGTGTATCTTAATCAGTAATGAAGTTAACTGTATTTCATTTCAATTAATCGGGTTTGTATAAAATTAGTTTTCCCAAAAAAACTGACATTATAATCGTCGTCAAATGGTTCTAAGACAGTCCAATTTAAATTGATAGAAAATGTAATTATATTATATTTTTTGAAATACGTTAAATATAATAAAACTACATTTTCTATCAATTTAAATTGGACTGTCTTAGAACCATTTGACGACGATTATAATGTCAGTTTTTTTGGGAAAACTAATTTTATGCAAACTGATAATGACTATCAGTTTTGCAACCTCGAAAATAATTCATGTGATATTTTGTTTTATTCTGTCTTATCTAAAATTAAAAACAAAAATAAAATAATCCCTACAATATATACAAAAAATTACGAACGACTTGCAGTTTATTGTTTCCAAACACAAGACTAGGAACAAAATGAAACATTTTTAATATATGAATTAGTATCATAGTTACGAAAGTAAAATTACAAAGGTGAATACAAAATAAATATTTTCCATATAAATTGATACGAAAAAGCGGACGTTGTTATTTTTAATGTTTAAGATTATAATTTATTTATGATGATGACTAAAATCATTATACTTATATGGCATATAATCATACATAAATGTCATTATCACAAAAATGCATGCCAATCAGAAGTATGCTTACACGTGGTCAAAAGTTTTCAGCGACACGATCCGAACCGGAACAGTAACGAAAACCGGAACGAATCGCAGCTATTTTTCTGAAAACTAAACCGTGACACATACGTCACCTATGCATTTTCTTGGAAAAACAAAAACATTTCTAAATTGGCCTCCTAATGGGGCAACTTTTGTATAATTTAACCAACTTCGTATCTCTTACGGTTCTCGAGATCTCCATTTTATGTCGAACAATTTAACTGGGACAACCTGTATATCTATACTGATGACGCACAGTACGTGAGGCTGCTACACACAAGTTAGGTCAAAGGCTTAATCATGTTGTCATTTTTAACTCTGTTTCTATTTTATTTAGGTATACACTTCATTTACAATTACTTCAGATTCTACACAAATATAAATTCTATTATTTTTCTTACCGTGCACTAAAAAGTAAAATTTTCCGGGCCATGCAAATATAGGAACTAAATCAGCACCACCGTCTACTGCATAATTTTCAACGTGGTAAAATCCCTACAAGAGTATTTATATTTCTTATGATATTTTATTAAGATTTCCATAACAATTTTTACCGGTTTTATTGGGCATCCTTTTCCAATATTTGCAGCTTCTAGTAACTCATTTACACCTAAATATTTGTACATAAAACTGCAGCCTTTATTTTCATTTATATTTAGTAAGTTTTGCTTCCAACCGCCATCTCCCCATTTTTGTAGTTCAACGTGTATCTTAATTAGAAATTAATTTAAAATTACCTAACTGTACTCCATTTGGTCCGGTGGTTATAGTACAAAACTATGCATTTTGTGATTAAAGTGTGAAAATTGGCAATTATTGGCATACATGTCAATTTGACTATTCTCTTTCATATAAGAACTGGTTACCATACGAGATAAATATAAAAAACTAAAAATGGCGGACTTTTGTTTAAAATGGCGGCCGTCTCTGGTACATAACTTTGGCACCACTTGAATGAAAGAGAATTATTGTTTAATTGACTAATTTTCACACTTTAATCACGAAATGCATAGTTTTGTCGTTTTGTCTTATAACCACTGGACTAATTTTAATTGATAAGGTTTGTATAAAATTAGTTTTTCAAAAAAAAAACTTACCTTATAATCGTCGTCAAATGGTTCTAAGACAGTCCAATTTAAATTGATAGAAAATGTAGTTCTATTATATTTGAAATACGTTAAATCAAATTTTTGCTGTGAGTCATTATCAGTTTTGCATCCTCGAAAATAATTCATGTGATATTCTGTTTTATTCTGTCTTATCTAAAATTAAAAATTAAAATAAAATAATCCCTGCAATATATAATAATATTTACGAAAAAGTTGCAGTTTATTTTTTCCAAACACAAGACTAAAAACAAAATGAAACATGTTATACGAATCAACATCATCGTTACGAAAATGAAATTACAAAACTGAATATATAAATTGATACTAAACAGCGGACGTTGTTATTTTTAATGTTTAAGAGTATAATTATTTTTTATGATAAATCCAGACAAATCGTTATACTTAATATGGTATAATCATGCAATAAATACAATTGTCACAAAATACATGTCAATCAGAAGTATGCTTAGACGTGGTCAAAAAATTTCAGGGACACGAACCGAACCGGAACAGTAACGAAAACCGGAACGAACCGCAGCTATTTTTGTGAATCCGGAACCAAACCTACATTAATAGTATAAACACGGTAACATAATTTTTTTTCGTTACCTAATTATTTACTAGATAGGTACTAGCCCAAGTAGTATACCTGATATTTTTTATAAGTGGAAATTTTTCTGTAACATGAAAGTTTTTGAGAAAATCAAGTAAAATAAATTTAAAAATCTGGTGTGGCCAGCACAAGATCTCCAGCCATACTTACTTTATTTTATTTACTTATTATATAAATCCTGTACCTACCATGCCCAGAACGCAGAAAAGTCAAAAACTATAATTTCAAACGCTTTTCTACACCGTTCATTGTTTTGGTAAATACAGGCTGTTTCTGTACTTATGGATCAAACTGTAAGGGTATATGTAACACGTTCTACTGATAACAGAACAAAAAGAATTTTTCAAAAATTCCTCGAAAAATTCGCAAAATTAAGGGTGGTTTTCTTAAAGAAAACAAAATTAATTACGTGCATTGTTAATATTTGAATAAAACAACACAAACAGCTATGATACCAGTGGTACTCAACATATTTCCTTTAAATAACCCACCCATAATTTGGCGAATTTTTGAAAAATTCTTTTTGTTCCGTTATCAGTAGAACGTATTACTTATACCCTTAAAGTTTGATCCATGAGTACAGAATCACCCTGTATAAAGTAGAATAAAAAGCCAAGTCAAAGGAGTGAAAATAATCAGTGTTCACGAAGCGTGAATTAGAAACCGCATCCCTATATTTACTGTCATTATTATGAAGTAACTGTCTAAGAAAATAAATTAGAAGAAAGAAGGCATAGTTTTTGTTTGGCAGCTCACCAATCTCGCCTCTCGCGCACATTTCCGTAGTGGTCGCGGCCAAACACCCGAACACAGACCGGATCCGGAATGAACGAATGGCGCGCCAGACTGCAGAATTGATTTCTGCACCACCAGAACCTATTAACTTTAACTAAAGTGTTTCTCGTCTTCGCGCTGCCACTTCGTACCATACACGCGACGTATAAAATCGTCAAATCTGATGAAAATGAAATTAAATCTCACTGGCACGCATCTAGCACTAACGACACTAGTCAACTACTGCTTCAGATTTCGAGCTAAATCCATTTGCGTTCATGATCCCCAAATTAAAATTCCTAGTTTTTAAGAATTATTAATTTCAGTATATAATAAATTTTTTATTGGAACAATTTTATGTAGAATAGGAAGAACGATCACAGTCCGAAAAATCAATAAATGAATTTTTGGTACCATCTTAGCAAAATAAATAATTTTTTTATAGCGTTCAGAAAATTGGAGTAAAAACGATCTAAGTCACGATTTTCAGGCATTGAAATAATCGTGTCCACTGGAAGAACGATCCAATTCCACTTTGTTCAACAGAATACCGATCTTAGTTAATTGTTTATAACAAATTAGTTTATTTTACAAGAACATTAATGTTATTATTTTTTATTATCAATACATAAACTGTAAGTTGGAATAAAATAAACCGTTAATTTTGATAAACCATATTACCAATATACGAGTCTTCAAATCCTAAAATTCAATTATTTCGAAACTATCAAAATGTGACTTTGATCGTTCTTCCTGTTGTAGCAATACAGGGGTGAACTATGTGGTATAGGAAAAAAAGAAAGGAAGTAAGTTTACTTAAAGGAAAATGATAACCAGTCGTAGTCGAATTAGGAAGGGATGAATTAGGGAGCGGCATTAATCATGACATACAAAAACTATAACACACTTTACTTAAAAATATTTAATTTAAACTTTAATAAAAACACACACTCCGAATATAACACGAATATAAAGTAATAAACTTATCGTTTCAACTAAACTTATGATACGGATTTATAACAAATAAAACTTAAATTTACGCTCAAAAGCGTAATGTCCGTAGCAACGGGCTACATCTTGGACTTATCTGGAGCTCGGCTATCGAAGAACTGTCTGCAGACGCCCAAAAATCAAGGGAACGTCTGGCCTAAAAAGAGGTGGAGGGATGCAGATGACCTCTCTGAACTATTGTATCTAAAAATAACTTATCTGAAGTTATTTTTAGATACAAAAATCCAAAGCCTAGCAGATGCGAGTCATCTTGCTACACTGTGGTCTTATGTTTCTATTAAATTGACTTTTAATGTTTTTGCAATTTTATATTTGCATGTTTGAATTATAAACAAATTACTAATATAACAATATAGCTCCTTTATTGGCTGCAAAGAATTCCGTGCATAAACTTAAATATTGAGATAATTTATTTTTTTTCATAAAATTTAAGCATGTAGCATCGCCCTTACATAGTCTTTTAGATGCCGCATGGCATCGCAGATGTAGAGCTTGTTTTGAAGCAAACACTTACTTTGGTGGGCGAACACAAAAAATGCGTACATATTTTTATAAACTTGCATCTCAAAGTAAATTTTGTTGTAGAGTAAAATTCAAATAGCTAGAATCCTGCGCGAAGTACGAATTCTCGTCTTAGAGAGAGAAGCGTAGATGATAAACAGGAGGAAACTACGCTACTGTCTGTTCTACAGAACATCAGCTTCAATATCTGTTATTCTCATGCTGACATTCGTAGTGTTTTGCTTCGTGTAATCCTGTGAATTTTGTAATTGATTGTGATTGAGTTATATTTTAGTTTTGTTTGAAAATTAAGTGAAGTGCAGCGCAGCATATACTCGCTAGCTCCGATTTTGTAAAACGGACAGTACATGACAAGCTCTGCCTTCTCGCGAGTCCAGGGTCCTAGCTATTTGAATTTTATTCTAGGTTATTATTTCATCTGACAGACACTTTTGAATAATTATTGTAATACACACAACCCGCACTGCGAACTAGGTCTTAACCCCTTTACCCTACCTCAGGAAGTGTCTGCTTCACAACAAATGCGACTACGCGATCTCTAAATTATAATAGGTCATTAGTCTAGACTACGCCGCTTAAAGAATAATTAGGTTTGCCAACATGATTATTTCTAGCGGTCAGAATGTGTAATGGGATCTAGCATAATCTATATATTATCTGCGGCTGTATCAGGGGGATACTATTATAATTGACACTGATTTAAATGTAAAAATACATTTTAATACTATAAATAGTAACTAAAATTGAAATTTAGATATATCTAAGTCGTTATATTAGAAAAAGGCAGTAATTTTTGCAAACTATATAAATATTTTATTTATTGGCGATCGATTTCGCTAAAATAGCATCATCAGACCGTGCGTCAAAGTTAATAATAATTCTTCCTTCTCACAACACCGAGTAATTCTGTTTCAATCATCTGTATCTTATATCTTATGACATCTGCATATTTAAATGCTTAATATCTTATTCAGTTTAATATAACTTTGACGCACGGCCTGATGATGCTATTTTAGCGAAATCGATCGCCAATAAATACAATATTTATGCAGTTAGTAACACTGCCTTTTTCTAATATAATTATGCAAGCTGCCACAGAGGAATTCATTACTAAGTCGTTATCTGTTATCTTCTATACTTTACCTTTAGATCGAAAATATTATGACAAAACGTGTTTGGTTTTTATTTTCCAGTTAATGCGAAGTTATAATAATTCTAGAAGCATTAAACAAATAAATAATAGATATATCATTATCTGTAAACAATTATTTCAAAATAGAAAACAAATTGTTGCAAATTAAATAAATTATATGAACGTAATCCCAAATATATATAGTCACTGTTTATTATTATTAATATATTAATATTTGCCATTATTTTAAAATTTACATATTATTTGTAACTCTTCTAATTAATAAATATGTATAATGAAATTGAATGATGAAGATGAAATTATTATATGGAACCATTTATATAAATTTGAATGTTTAAAACTTCGATTTTCACGAATAAAATAGCACAATGAGTAAGTACTCTAGGTACTACCAATTTAAATTTATACAATAGTCTACAAGAATTAAAATTAAATGTTGTACCTAAAATAGGAAAATTATACACATTAAATTACTTTGTAATAAAACTATGTAATCATATGATCTATTACCTTCTTATAATGAAAGTACACATAAAAATTATTTCATTATAGTTATTTACTTTGCATAATGCAACTCATTTTGCAATATAAAATACTTATGTGTAACAAATTTCACAATCTAATAGTATTTTTTCAAACATGTTTATTTCTAGAGTAATTTAATATAGCCTAAAGCATTTCATGCTTCATTTATTTTTAAATTACTTTGTTCAGCTACAATGAAACAATTTATTTATATAAATTTGTTTCTGCAACGATAAATATATTATCTATATGAAATTTATATGCATAAATCCTCTATCTGCTCATAATGCCACTCCTTATTTCAATAACGCTAATATATTACAGCAGTAGATATGTCCCTTACGTTCCACAAGATAATAATTCCTGAATAAAACATGTGGCAAGTCTGTAATTATTCTCGGTTATTAATATCACCTGTTTAAATTATTTTAGGTATTGCAAGTTATCTCGAATCGCTTGCCTTGGAATGCAAATGTAATTTGTTTATGAAACATGTAAATATATATGTGTAAATAATTGATAAATGTGATATGTGTACATTGTAAATTTCCCAGACAGAATACGAGATATGATCATTTAGAAGTGATAACATTTTGTTTTATTTATCTGGTTGGGGAGACCGGGGTTGGTTGTTACGGGGTAATTTATTACAGGGCGCATTACAGAAAATGGAACAGACTTAGTGGTGTGCTATAAAGTAGTCCTGTCAAAAATAGTAACCGGTTAACCGCGGTTAACCGCGATTAGCCGGTTAACCGCGATTAGCCGGATAACCGCGATTAACCGGTTAACTGCCTAACCGAATCACCCCGACGCAACTAACTAACCAGTTAATCGTGATAAAGAAACTAACCGGTTAACCACTATTAATCAACTAACTGGTTAATTGTTTATAACAGTATATTTCATACCAACTTAAGATAACGAAACCCCCGTGCTTTGATATCATAATAGCTCAAGCTCGAGGATGTAATGAGATAAATATTTTCATCGAGATTTAAACTAGTTTATTTTTACAATCATAAATAAATTTATCGGTTATTATAATACATAAAAAAAATTTGAGAATTTTTATTGGTATTCTGGTTACTAGCTACAGCCCGAAAACCTAATAATAATATTTAACCGGCTAACCGGTTTACCGGCTATCCGGTTAAACCGGCTACCCGGTGTTTATAGATCAATAAATTTTGCTAAAGAATTAAAAGTATACTACTTTATCGATTACGCATATAAATTTATATTTGGTGGTACGAAAATAAACTAATATAAGTCAATGACATCTAGTGGCACGTAGTTAAAACAATTTTTTCAGCAGCCATATTTTTTCCAGTTTTGAATATTCCTTTACATGTGTTTTCTGCATCAATCAGATTCCAAATTTGAATTTTCTATGAATGCATTTTTTATGTAAGCATTTTCTTGTCTCTGAATTTTCGTTTGTTTTATGATTTCGGGCAAGAATTTTCTTGTAGTTGAATTTTCTAGCTCTGAGTTTTCTAGATTTGAGTAGACACCCAAAGAATTGAACTATTGAATTGAAATTAAAAAGGCACATCCTGTAAATCCATTCTTTCTCTATTAACTGTTTATAAAAACATATGCGATATTTTACGGGCCGAGAGCAAAAATGTTGCCGGACCTATCTGCCCTACGAATTGTTTTTCTTCATATTTTTAATATTATCACGTTTTACATGGTATGTAGTATAAAGGTACTAGTACTACTTATCTCACTTCCATAAATTACGCCAAAATTTTCAGATTCTTAATTGTGACCTTGAAAACCGCCTTTTATGCAGGTAAGATCAAATCCTAAATTAAATTCTAATCGATACAATTCTATAAATACACAAACTATAAATTCTTGCGCAACTACTTTTGGGTACATGCCTACTAATCCAAACAAAAAACTGGAACTATAAGTACTCATCAACAAATTATTAAGTTTTTTATTATTGCGAATGTTAAAAAGTTTGAGTGACAAGTAGGTACCATTACCATTTTTGAATACCTTCACTTTAGTTTTACATCTTTTTTGAGCGAACAAATGAAGAGAAAGTGGCATGTAGTTATAATTAGCACAGCACGTTATGCAGTTCGCAATTTGCCGAAAATTAAAAAGTAATTCTCGCTCAACGACCTTCCACTCGCGCTCTCCGTGTCTACATCCACAACAACATAGCACAGGTTCCAGATCCAGGTTCGCGGCGAAAGACCTTGCAATTAATTTTACTAAGATAACACAGTGCAGCCAAACCGGGGAAGTCGTAAGACACATTTACGGTTATTACTGCGGCCCAGCAATAATATACTGCAATAACACAAATTTAAACTGCTTCGCCTTTAAATAATGCAAATATTATTACTGAACGCGCGTACAAACCAGGTTATTCATCCACCTTGTGCGCTAATGTATGGAAAAGTGCGCAAGATGCGAGTATGTGAGACTCCTAGTGTGCTATTTACACTGTTTCCAACTAACAATAATAGTTTCTGCTTTTTATGCTACATCTCGTAAATTTCTTTTTCTTTTGTTTAATTCGCCTTTACAAGGTTTTACAGAAACGTATTGCCTATATATTATCGCCTGAAATGGTCAGCTTTGACTATATCATTATTTTATATGTTCCCATAATGAGAAAATTTGCGCTGAGAACAGTTGATATCGTTATTATTATTTATAAAGATTTTTCTCAGGTATCTAAGGACAGGATGTTCATTTCGATGGATTAGTCTTCTAAAATGTACCTATTGTAAAGTATCACTTTAGATATTTAAAAAAAATCCTATTAATAAACGGTATACACAATGTATAGATGGATTTTTAAAATTAATTGAAATATTGATTTTTAAATAATTTTTTAAATAGGAATTTTCTTAAATTGGAGTTCGTAACGTGTGTAACAGTAGGTAGATTAGGTACCATATCCCTTAAGGCTCTACACTTGTTGAACGCAATATTGCTTCAACAGAATCAGAATTCAAGATTCTGGCTACATTGCTCAAAATAAAAATCTGAAATTTACTATAAGTAATTACGAAGCATTATTTTATTGAAAAATTCATACAATACATTGTTGCGACAACAATTAGAGAAAATATGAATTAATTTATGTATTTTAATATTACAAATGATGGCTTTATTATTGCATATTTATTAATTTTGTTTTAAATAGTCGATTCCTTGCATTGTTCGTGAGAGTGCTAAGAAAATATTTTTTTCAAAAAAATTACACATCTGACGAAAAAAATTAGTAAAAAATCGGCCAAATTGACTATTTTCACTAATTTATTACTAAAATACCATTAAGTATTTCAAAAATATAATTTCTTAGCACTCTAGAGTCATGTCTTAACTATGTATATATAAAATATGAACAGTGTAGGCGTACTAACAAGAGCTCAGTTGTGTGTGTAATATAGCAAGCTCCCTTTTTCACTATATTTTTGGCACAAGTGTAGCGCCTTAACCTCCTGAACGTGTTTTATACTTTTATATAATAATAACAGGTACGTTCGGTACGTAATATAATTATGTACTTAACTCTGTTCTTTGCTTACACGACACACGAGTCGGGCTGGGTTTAAATCTAATGTGGTAGAGTACAGAGCCGGATTAATGATTTATGGGGCCCTGGGCAGTAATGATTTTGGGCCCTCTTCTCCTAGTTTAGTTTATTAGTTTTTTTCTTGCAGGAATTATTTTTATTATTAAAACATAAATAAAATGTAAAATAAAAAAATATATAAATAACATAATATACATTTGGTAACAAAATAAAAAGTACCTACTAAATAGGGGCGGCGATGTAATTTTTTTGTAATAAATAGAGGCGGCGATGTAATTTTTTTTGCGTGACTTAAGGGCAAATCCCTGTGATATATTCAGAAAGAGTAATTATAAAAAATGAAAGAAATGCGCCGCAGGCGAAAATTTTGTTTAGTTTAAGGTTAAGTATAGGTATCTTAAAATTTAATTTTTTGACATGAAACACAACATTTACATCTCTAAGATCGAGTCTCGAGGAATCGCATAAAATTTTGTGTCATGACTTAAAATAAAACAAAATTAAAAAATTATTATATGATTTTATATGCCTTAGTAATTTTTCATTATATTGAATATAAATCTGTTTTCAGATTTGCATGGGCGTAGTGCACCCATTAAATAGACTTGCATAGGTACATGAGCCCCGTTAAATCGCCGCCCTTGGGTACCTACATAATAAATCGTCATAATAAAAATAACTCTTATCAATATCGGGACATCGAAAATATTACTCGTACTTATCAAAACATTTTCTGGCTTCTATTTATTAAAATACTAATTCAAGATGTTTTTATCAAAAAATTTTAATAATTCCTAGTTTTTTTGCACAATTTAAAATGTAGCGTTTCGTCTATTAATCCATTAAAAAATACTATTGAATTCATAAATTATTGGGAAGAAGTTAAAACTAATTGAAATAATTTTATTGTTATATTAAAATTAGTTTTGTTCTTCCGGGGCCCCTGAACGTCGGGGCCCTGGGCAGCTGCCCATAATGCCCATGGGTTAATCCGGCACTGGTAGAGTAGGAGCTGATCGAGTCGAGTCGGTTTACAATGATTATACCTTGACTGTTTTGGTGATAAATTTAAAACACAGTACTGGAAATTCAACGAATTTATTTGAAATTACTAAAGTGCGGATTATATGCAGGCAAATATGATCAAAATATGCATGGAATATGCATTGAAAAAAGGCCAAAATATGCTCAATTTTTGCACAAAATTTAACAAATATGCAATATTTTACAAATATATGCATGCATATGCAGATATGCAACATAATTTTATTCATTTTTACTAATAATTTATTTTTATAAATCAGAAAAATACTACATTTTGTCAACAATGCACAAGAATATCATATAATATAAACAAAACAACGTATAATTTCTGGAATACGACTTGTGTGCCTTAACCTACCTTTAAAATAAATGTAAAAACTACTATAGGTGGTATCAAATTTGAGCGATTATAAATTTTATACATACAAAATTTATTTAAAAAATTGAAATTTTGAGTTAAAAGGTACAAAATATGCAGTTATATGCATTTTGAATAAATATATGCAAAAAATATTGAAATATGCAAAAAAAACATATTTTGATCTATTTTTGTATGAAATGCATACATTTGTATAAAAAATACTAATATGCACAATAGTACAATATATACAAATGCGATACAAATGCATGTAATCCGCACTGTCAACGTTTCAATCCTACCATAATCATCTTTAAGAGAGTGGAATCAATTAAAAAAATTAATAACTTAACACACATTAAAATAGTTGAATATAAATAAATAATAATATTTAACACATACAGTTGGCAAGATTACGATTTGAGTAAAATGCGTGTGGCAAGATTACGGTTATGTATAACTGCGATTTGACAAAAATACGTTTTGGTTAATTTCCTTGTTGGATTATTCCAGTTAGGTATAGTTGCGTTTTGGCTAAATTACGGTTTACCTGAAAACGATTTGGCAATATAATATTAGTCGAAGTTGTAGTTTGGTCAAATTACGGAATGTGAAATTAAAGTTTTTCTAGAATACAGTTTGGCTAAATTACGGGTTGGCATATTTACGGTTTGATAAAATTCCAGTTAAACAAATTACAGTTTGACTAAAATCTAGTTTGGCGTAATTATTTTTGGTCAAACTGCACTTTGACGAAACTATATTTATCCAAATTGTGTGCTCCCGGTAAAGTCCTCTACCGAGACAATTGGTTGGCTCCCTGGAGGTATGTTTCTGGGGATACATTGGTGCGGAAGGAATCACGTAAATATGGCGTGAACAGTGGCCCTCACTGCTTTTAAACACGGTGAAATACGCCGTGGACCCTGCGGTGGGGATAGAAATTATACGCCATGATTTTAGAGGCCGTGGCACCATGTGTCGACGTCGACACCGTGATTTTATAGGTCGTGGCTTGCTCCGGAATTTAACGTACTGGTTCCGGAGCAAAAATGTTGTTTTCGAAATTCCTATATATATGGGTAGTTGTCTTAAGAACATTTTTAGTACCTACCACTAGATAAATTGCTGGTAAATGTTGTATTTTTCGATAAATATTTATATGTATTCGCTTAGCTTGTCAGTCTGACTGCTCGTAAAATCTTGCATACGTATTATTTGATATCATATTGTTAACCTTACGAAATTAATTTCAGGAGGAATTAAGTTAAATTCTTTTAGCAGGCATACTCCTGTATTTTTCTATAAAAAGTGTAGCCCACTTTAATTTTTTACTGGCCCACTTAAAAAATTCCAGTTACGTCCCTGACTTGATACTATTTTATATTGAATAAAGAGAGAGTTATGTAGCCGGCTATTTGGAACTAAATTCAATTATTTTATTACGCAAACATGAAATACGTAGTTATTAATTAGTTAAAACCACGATGTAATACAAATCTGTTTCTTTTAGAAAGGTTAAAAATCAATTCTGGAATTTGAAAAAAAATTATTTTTGTTCTGTGATCGCGTGATCAGTACGTTCAGTAATACATGCCATTCTAATATGTAGGTACTTCAAGTTATGATACATCCCTACTGATTTTAAAGAATATATTTCAAATAATTTAAAAAGTAATGTGTAATTATTATCATATTAATTATACAGAATAAAAGTTAAAAAATCTGATGTGGCCAGCACAAGACCTCCCGCCATACTTACTTTATTCTTTTTACTTATTATACAAATATATTACCTTATAGAGGCTTACTAATACACAGAAATATATTTTAGTCATTTTATTTAAACTGCAGAAGAATATATAAACTATATTTTTCTATTGTCACTGTCACTGTCTTGTTATAATCATTTAAATTTTACCTACGTAGTAACAAATGTTAAACGATCATGGACTAAAATATACCGACATGCTTTAATTATTTTAAATGATACCAGATACAATTTTTTTTTATAAAATACCGATTGTGGCTAATAATCACATAATATTTCATTTAAAATAAAAAATTGTCTTAAATTTATTATTTATCGAAGAATTTAAAAGAAGTACTACTTATTTCCGGTTTGTATATTGAAACCAAATATGTAGGTAATGGCTTATTAAGATTCGTATTAAAACCTTAAATATAAAATTTGAAATTTTAATGTGTGGTATTTTTTGAGTTATCGTTTCTGAAAAAATTATAACATACAAACGAACGCACACACACGCATACAAATACACACACGCAGACATCATCTCGAAAATGTTATCTTGCTTTGCTTATCTACCAAAAACTCACTTTCGAAAATTTTGAACCATCACAATACCTCTCTTATAGAATATGAGGCGGGAGGTAAAGATAATGTAATGAGTTACTTTGTTTTGAGGAAATATAATGTGAATTAATACAGGTTTTAATTGTACAAAATTATGTAAGTAAACTGTTATCAATTGTCAATGGTTGCAGTTTTATCATGTTATGTTATCGTAGTGTGGTCTACTTTAATAGGTAATAATTTGCTCTGTTTTCACATTTGTGATGCAAGCAATGCAGTAAAGTGTAGTAATTATTAAGCGTTAAGAAATGCATATCTCATGCACGTTATAAGTCACCGGTTTTATATCTCGTAACATGAACCTGAAATAGCAATTGTTGTTGTTAACGATAATTCAATTATTTAATAATAATAATAATAATAAAATTTCTTTGATGATAACGATAAGACATGGTCATATCATCTCCCCACTTACTGGATCCGGTCTCCTGTTGTAAAGTCATATATCCCTTATATTATTGTAATATGTACTAACAATATTTTATAATTATTTACTTATTAATTTTCTTACTAATCACAGTATTGTATTTTATTCTGAGTATCGTGAATAACAGGATATTGCATTCTGCTTACCCTTCTTAAATTCATTCAATTCTCGCTAAGATGATAAATGACATCCTGTTATTCAGATATTAAAAGTGCATAGTATTTAAAATATAAATTCCTTCTAGAATGTTCCATGAACAAACGGCTTCTGGTCACGTCTTGTTTTCGTCTTTAAAATAGCTAAATAAGCACTTTGTGACAGAGCTGGTCGTTCCTGAGACAAACGAGAAGTCAGTCGTATAACATCTTTCAAACTAATAAGTCGTATAACATCTATCAAACTAGTAAGTCGATCTACATCTCTCAGACTTACAAGTCGCTTTTAATATTCTCTTCGTTACAAGTCATAAGCCGTTAAACTTGTCTTTCTTCGTTACAAGTCATAAGTCGTTAAACTTGTCTTAACTAAATATATTCGACTCTCCTGTATGTAATATATGTACCATAGTAGTTAAGATTAATAAACCCGGGTTACCGCATATCAGAGTTTCACTTAAATATCACAAAGAACTCCGCATTACATAATTTACAGATATTTCGTCGCCTCCTGACAATTCCGCTCGGCCAAGGTAAGGTGATCGAATGTAAATTACAACATAAATTTTGGCGTCAGGTGTTGCGGTTCAACTGTGCGTATAAATTTGGTGTCAAAGTGTCGTGATATAACACACCTAAACTTGGTGTCGGTTCAAACTTTACATCACCGCCAGCTGAAGTGAATCTTACAGATACTACTCATCTGTAAGATAAGTGAACTCGTGAACTCAAAGTATTCGCGGACAGTCGCGCTGCGCTATACTTCAAAAACCCGAACTCTAACTACGTACCAGATTAACTACAGTCGCAAGTTAATCTTGATTATTACATCAGGATAAAAATCCATCAATCTTCAACCATCAATCTTCGACCATCGATCTTTTGACCATCATTTCAATCTTCAAGAATCTTCAAGAATCTTCAAGTTCCTGTATTCCCAGAACGAGTTTCAACGTTTGTTCCTGAACTTCAAGTCCCAGGACATCTTTAATCCAATCTTAAAAATTTCCCCAAGTGCCAGTGCAGTGAAACGTTAAATCAAAGTGAAATATTATGTAAGTACTTCATTTTTTATGTCAATCTTACAAGCCTTTGGTTCAGATTTTGAGGAGTTAGTAAATCTTAATAATATTGAAAATCATAACATGGCTTTTTCGATTGACACTGCCCTAAAAATGATACCCGAATTTGACGGGAATAGGGATAAATTACATCGATTCATTACTTGTTGTGATATAGTTAATACCACTTGCACAACTAATATTCATACTGCACAATTCCTTAATTGCATTAAATGTAAATTAACGGGTCAAGCCTATAATGTTATTAAATATCGTGATTTCCTAAATTGGGACGATTTAAAACAAGAATTAAGAAATCAATACTTAGAAAAACGCACTATTGCGCAATTACAACGTGAATTATTATCTTGTAAACAACTACCTACAGAAAACATTAGATCTTTTTCAAATCGAATTGAGCGATTAACTTCTGATTTAACAGATGCTTGTATTGCTAGTGAAGGCCAAGATGCCACACAAACTATTCAAAATCTTAATAGCAAATCATGTTTAAAATCTTTTGTAGAAGGTTTATTAGAACCTGTAAAAATAATAATAAAAGCAAGTAGATTTGAAAATTTCAATAATGCTGTCACTGCAGCTTTAGAAGAAGAAAGAATTTTAAATCAAGATAAGAAAACAGAACAGAAAGATAAGAAATTAATTAGATGCTTTAAATGCAATAAGCTAGGTCATTCTGCCAATAAATGTTTTTCTAAAATAACTCAGAATTCTAATAATACTACTGAATCTCTTCCAAATTTCCCAAAGAAAGAAGGAAATTTAAACGTAAATAGAGTAGAAATCATATGTGCATACTGCAAAAAGCCTGGTCATCATATAAATAATTGTTTCAAAAGAAACAAGCCTCAAGGCAGTAATCATGATTATAGGAATTTTAATCCTAATTTTAAAAATCAACCAAACTCTTATCAAAGTAATCAACGTTCTAAATTTAACAATTCAAATAGAACAAGTAATTTTTCAAATAACACACATGTTCCAAAAAACGAGTCCAGCCCTGGCGTAAGCAGCGGTATTGCGTCAGCGAATCAAATCTCCAAGTAGATAACCGCAAACATAATAACTCATATGATAATTCAAATAATTCCTATAAAATTAATAATCCTACTCGACGAATCTTTACTTATAATATATCGCTAATTGAATCTGATAAACCAGATAGCGTTCATGTTGACTTATTATCTACGAAAATCAATATTACTAATTTTCTGGTTGATAGTGGAGCAGATATCTGCGCAATTAAATTAAGTAGTTTAAAAGGCGAACAACTTATTGATACGAATAAGAAAGCTATTTTAAAAGGTATTATAGATGGTCAAACCTCAACAATAGGTACTACTTTAATTTGTTTTAATCTTGGTGGTCAAATGCTGAAGCATTTCTTTCATGTCGTTCCCGATTCTTTCCCCATTAAAAATGATGGTATTCTTGGGAAAGACTTTCTTTCTAAATATAAAGTTAATATTGATTACGGGAATCGTTTATTTAATTTTTATTACAAGTGTAATCTTGTTTCTTGGAATCTTACGCCAACTCTTATGAATAATAATTATTCAGTCTTATCACCTCGTAGTAAATCTTTTATTAAAATTTATACGTCTTATAATACCGAGTGTATTTGTTTATCGAAAGAAATCGATAACGGCGTCTTTGTTGGCAATTGTATTACAAAACCAATTAATGGTTATTGTCTTATTAATATTATTAACAGTACAGAAGAGACTGTTACTATAGATCATTCAAATATAATTTTTGATAATCTTAATGATTATAATATTTTAAATATTGAAACTTCGCAAACATATAAACGAATTGATCGTATAATTTCACAATTGCGATTAGATCATTTAAATTCAGAAGAAAATGAATCCATTTCTGAAATTTGTAAAAACTTTAATGATATTTTCTACGTAAAAGAATTTGATACGTTAACTCATACCGATTCAATTACTCATAAAATTCCAGTTAATTCAAATACTGAACCTATTTTTGTTAAACCCTATAGACTTCCAGAAAGTCAAAAACAGGAAGTTAATAATCAGATCAATCAAATGTTAAATGAAAATATTATTCAAAACAGTAAAAGTCCTTGGAATGCACCTCTGTTGGTTGTTCCTAAAAAGTTAGATGCATCTGGAAAACAAAAATGGCGCGTAGTCGTTGACTTTAGAAAACTTAATGATGTAACTATTAATGATCCTTTTCCATTACCTAATATTACTGAAATTTTAGATCAATTAGGTTGCTCAAAATTCTTTACCACTCTTGATTTAACTAGTGGATTTCATCAAATACTTATGAACCCAGAAGATAAACAAAAAACTGCTTTCAGTACCGGACTAGGTCATTTTGAATTCAATCGTATGCCATTTGGGCTTAAAGGTTCACCTGCCACGTTTCAACGTTTAATGAATTATGTTTTAACTGGATTACAAGGAATTAAATGCCTTGTATATCTCGATGATATTGTTATTTATGCTAAAGATTTAGCAGATCATAATAAAAAATTAATTGAAGTATTTGAAAGACTTCGCGAACATAACTTAAAATTGCAGCCAGATAAATGTGAATTTCTGCGAAAGGAAATTATGTATTTAGGTCATATTGTTTCTGAAGAAGGTATTAAACCAGATCCGCAAAAAGTTAGTGTAGTACAAAATTTTAAAATTCCTGAATGTCTAAAGGAATTAAGATCATTTTTAGGATTAATTGGTTACTATCGTAAGTTTATACCGAACTTTTCCAAAATTGCTAAACCTTTGACCTCCTTAACACAAAAGGGTAAAGATTATACATGGTCAGCCCTTTGTGAAGAATCTTTTAACAAATTGAAGCAAGCCATATTGTCTCCACCTATCTTACAATTTCCTGATTTTAATAAAAAATTTATCTTGACGTCCGATGCAAGTCAATTTGCGATGGGTTCGGTCCTGTCCCAAGGAGAGATATCAAATTCTCTGCCGATTGCTTACGCAAGCAAATGCTTTAATAAAAGCGAATTAAATTATTCCACTATAGAAAAGGAATTTCTTGCCATTGTATGGGCTTTAAAAATTTTTAGACCTTACCTTTATGGAAGGAAATTTACTATCGTTACTGATCATAAACCCCTTGTAGGAATTAAAAATGTATCTGATATCGGATCCAAATTAATTCGTTGGAGATTAAAATTAGACGAATATGATTATGAAATAATTCATCGATCAGGAAAATCTATTTCTCATGCAGACGCTTTAAGTCGCATACAATTTATTTCTGCCATTACTGATGATTATGAAGCCTCCTATCATCAATATTTAAATGATATTGAAACAAAATTAATTTTTAATCCTAATGTTATCGAAATTGAAGATGACTTATTTAATGCACCCAGTGATTATAATTTAGCTCATTGTGTAAGTACCGATCTTTATATGAATGTAGGTATAGCTAAACAATTTAAAGAAAATTTTAATAATGTAGAAAACTTGAAGGAACAAAATCCTGAACTTTATAAAATTTTATATTTGAAAGAAAACTCGAGATTTATTTTATATTTAATAACAAAAGAACATCATTATGATAAACCAGATGACAAGGATATTTTTTATACTTTATTAAATTTAAAAGCCTTTTGTTTACAAAATGAAATAACAAAACTTGCAATTCCTAAAATAGGTTGCGGGTTAGATTTACTTAAATGGGAAAATATTAGAACAATGATAAGATATATCTTTAAAGATACAAATATTTTAATTTCCGTATATGTACTTGAAAATTTTAATAAATTAAGTAAAGAAGAAATTGATAAAATAATATTTGAATATCATAATACACCCCTTGGAGGACATCAAGGAATAAATCGTACCTTTAATCGAATTAAAATGAAATATACTTGGCCTAACATGTATAAAGATATTAAAAGATATATAAAAACTTGTAAACAATGTCAATGTAACAAATCAGGAAAGAAAACTAAAGTACCAATGGTTATTACTACAACCTCTAGAAAACCTTTTGAAAAAGTATTTCTCGATATAGTTGGTCCATTGCCAACATCCTTAAATGGAAATAAATATATACTTACATTTCAAGATGATCTTACCAAATTCTCGCATGCTATTCCAATTCCAAATCAAGAAGCCACTACTATTGCAGAAAATCTAGTAACTCATATAATTTGTCAGCATGGTACGCCTGATAAAATCTTAACTGATCAAGGATCAAATTTCTTAAGTTCAATATTTAAAGATGTATGCAAATTACTTAAAATAACTAAGTTACAAACTACTGCTTATCATCCAGAATCTAATGGTCAAATTGAAAGAAGTCATAAAACTTTAAATGAATACCTTCGATCTTATGTTGATAAATCTCAAACTGATTGGGATACTTGGATACCTTTTTCTATGTTTTGTTATAATACTACCCCTCATACATCTACCCAATATACTCCTTTTGAATTATTATATGGTTACAAAGCTGAATTACCGTCTTCTTTACGAAAGGAACCTGAAAAATTATATAATTATGATGATTACTCGAAAGAATTAAAGGCTAGATTGCAATATTCACATAAAATTGCTTATGATCGTTTAGTGGATAAGAAGCAGAAGAGTAAAGAACAATTTGATAGAAATTCTAATCCTATTAATTTTAAAATTGGCGATCTAGTGTTATTAAGAAACGAAGCACAGCCTAAAGGCAAATCAAAAAAATTATTATCTTCTTTTAATGGTCCTTATGAAATCTTGGAAATAGATGGAGTAAATTCCACTATATTATGTAATAATAAACGTATTAAGGTTCATAACAACAGGTTACGACCTTATAATAAATAAATCAATGATGATATAATATGATAATTTCAACCGACAAGTTCCTCTTTTGTTTAATTTAATTTGGGGAGTAGGTGTTTTACTTTATACCCCATTCGATTGTCCTTCCAAATTAAGTAAACCCTACTTAGCCCGAGGAACTTCCTTGGAGTCAAATTACTCTTTCACATCCTGGAGATGTTAAACTCTGTTAATTTTATTAACGTTTTTAAACTTGACGATTATAAATCGTTTGTGTATTCATACACATCCCCGCTTGGGTATAATTCCGGGCGCTCTTTTTTTTTATAAATCCTGCTTAATTGACTAGGTGACTTATGGGCGTTCTATTTTTCTGCCTTATTGAAAACCTTATCGGTGTGACACGTTTGTTTAACGGTCAAACTTAAATTTTGCCTGTCCAATTATAATACATGAGACACATTGTATAAAATTGTGTCCTCCTTTAGAAACCCCCATCCATTCTCTCTTTTGCCACTCGTTTCTTTTGTGCAACTTGCTGCATACGTTGCAAAATTTTGCCTAATTATAATTATATATAAATTTATTAAGTAATAATAATCTCAAAATGTTTTAATTCCACACCTGTTGGGTCACGAAATCAAATCTTTTGTTCGCACCCACTTCTTTTGGGCAACTTGCTCCATGGTAGCAGGTTTTGCCGAATTATGGCACCTCTCTTGGGTCTAAGTGCCATACTATTTATCTTAATCTGTCATTTTTATACTATATTTTTGGATAATACATTCTTTGGTACGCCTTGCTATTGATATTGCAGGTGCTACAGACGTTATGAGTCTATTAAAAATTTTACGACGTGAAAATGTATTCATTAAAAATTCTTTTAATTGAAAATTTTTATTTTATGAAAATATACATTCAGCAATGGATAATTGTAATATAATATATTCAGAGACAGATGACTATTGCTGAATTACATAAATTATATAATACTTTTAAAAATAAATCTATTGAAGCCAAACATTCCTCTGTTTTACAATTCCTAAATGAATTCGATAATATTTATAAAAATTTAGAATCATCTAACCGAATCTTAACACCCTTGTTTCATCAACATTTTATTACTAAACGCGGACTATTTGATGCCGTAGGAAAATTATCCAAAACTTTATTTGGAACTCTAGATGATGACGACGCTCAAAATTATGATAAGAAAATATCAAGGTTAGAAGATAACGATAAAGATACGTTAAACTTGATTCATGAACAAACAATTATCATGAAGTCTCTTGTTACCAAATCAAACTCTTCATTTATCAAATTAGGAAACTCTATTACAAATATTAATTCAAAATTTGAACAACTATCCTCATATATGAAAAATATAGGATTAGTTCTTAATAATTCTCAAAGAAGAGAACACTTATTCGCAAAATTAAACGAATTAATTGCTCTTATTACTATCACGATAGATCAATTTTCATTAACTCAATTGAAATTGACCGAAATTGTTTTTAATGCACAACAAGGAATCCTACATCCTATGTTGTTAGACCCAGTCATGTTAATAAAGGAATTGAATAATGTGCAAAGTCAATTAAACGACGGAATCACTTTTCCAGTCCCTCTTACAATTGAAAATATTCATCATTATTACAAACTAATTAATATAATTATCTATTCTTATAATAATAGATTGAGTTTTGTTCTGAATATACCATTAGTATCTCATGTAATTTATGATGTAATTAAACTAAATAGCCTACCAATCAGGTATGAAAATAACCAATATATATTTATTTACCCAAAATCGGATTATTTGATAATCGATGAAATCAGAGAACATTATTTCTTCTCTTCTAAATTCTATATTTCTCAATGTAAAATGATTTTGATAAAAACAAATTTCTATATTTGTAAACAGAACTTACCTATCACTCTTATCAACGAAGAGTCAGAATGCGAAGCAAAGATTCTGAGAAATAATAAAACTATTCCAGAAAGTTGTAATAAGAAACTTATCATTTTACAAAAGGGAATCTTCGTCAAACTAATTGAACATAATAGTTGGTTATTTACATTACCTAACACTGAATTATTGTATGTAGTATGTAAGAATAATATCAGAACACAAGTCAATCTTATAAATACTGGAAAACTGACTCTTAAATTTGGATGTGCGGCATACACAGACAATGCTATCTTGCACACCCAAAATATTAATAAATCTTTTGTAAATGCTGTAAATGATTTTACACCACATCTACCAATTACTAAAGGTCTAAACCTCACCTTTTCCAATAAATTTAAATTCTTAAAATCACCTCTTAATAATACTGTAGTTCTACATCATGATCAAGGTCATGTATTTGACGATATTAGTTCAGACTTAAATAAATTGCAAGATAAGGAAAATGAATTAAATGATCATTTAGATAGGAATTCTAATATTTGGAAATTCACCTTATCTACTTCAAGTTTACTTTTTGTTTTCATATTAGTTCTATTAATAACTATATTTTATAAAAGACATCTTGATTCTAAGGTGCCTGAAAATTCAGTTACTTATCGAAATTCTTCTACGATAAATTTAAATACTACTCAAGATGACTCTCAAGTCGAAGTTGTCGAGCCTGTTGATCAAAATGTTCCTTGTCCTAATCCTACTATCAGAACTACAATTGGTAGACAGCCACGCTACCAATTTCATTCTTAGAGGGGAGGTGTTGTAAAGTCATATATCCCTTATATTATTGTAATATGTACTAACAATATTTTATAATTATTTACTTATTAATTTTCTTACTAATCACAGTATTGTATTTTATTCTGAGTATCGTGAATAACAGGATATTGCATTCTGCTTACCCTTCTTAAATTCATTCAATTCTCGCTAAGATGATAAATGACATCCTGTTATTCAGATATTAAAAGTGCATAGTATTTAAAATATAAATTCCTTCTAGAATGTTCCATGAACAAACGGCTTCTGGTCACGTCTTGTTTTCGTCTTTAAAATAGCTAAATAAGCACTTTGTGACAGAGCTGGTCGTTCCTGAGACAAACGAGAAGTCAGTCGTATAACATCTTTCAAACTAATAAGTCGTATAACATCTATCAAACTAGTAAGTCGATCTACATCTCTCAGACTTACAAGTCGCTTTTAATATTCTCTTCGTTACAAGTCATAAGCCGTTAAACTTGTCTTTCTTCGTTACAAGTCATAAGTCGTTAAACTTGTCTTAACTAAATATATTCGACTCTCCTGTATGTAATATATGTACCATAGTAGTTAAGATTAATAAACCCGGGTTACCGCATATCAGAGTTTCACTTAAATATCACAAAGAACTCCGCATTACATAATTTACAGATATTTCGTCGCCTCCTGACAATTCCGCTCGGCCAAGGTAAGGTGATCGAATGTAAATTACAACACTCCCGAAAGTGACTTAATCTTCCTATTATATCGAAGTAAATGTGACACATTTGGTGCTTGGATCATATTGACCCAGACCAAAAGTTATTACCTTTTTGAAGTCATTAATAGTTGCGTATGTAATTTTTATTATTATATAAATTAAATAAATAGTGTAATACAATACCGAATACGATTATAATTACACAAAAAAGAATAAATACAGCTTCTAGTTCAGCATCGCTCAAACCACGCCGAACCATGTTTATTTCACCAAAGTTCACTTGTAGTAATTGAATCCAACTGAATATAATGTAATACGTAGTATATTGGGAAACCCCTAAGTATATCAAAAAGCAATACAGAAAGTAAGGGAAAGTCCCTAACAACGACGCTGGTTCTGTAGGTACACAATTATAATGATTATATTTATAAGAATAACAACAATGGGTCGAACTGACCAATTTACCACATATGTTACTAATTAACTTTATTTATAGACAAATGTAATGAATGATACGAAATATAAAGCACGTTAATTATCGACCACATTTGACGACTACATGTAATATGAAGACATAATTTTCAAAAGTTCCAAATATCTAGGTACTTAGTAATAACATAAAAATGGGTCAGTTTGACGGACCCATAGATAATAGGAAGCTTAAGCCAAATTTCATTATTTATCAAATTCATTGTAAATCAGAAACGATTGAACTTTTTTAATAGCAATAATTTCTAATAATTGTATTGTATTTTACGATTTTTTATATATTTTCTGATGCAAGTAATGCAGTAAAGTGTAGTAATTATTAAGCGTTAAGGAATGCATATCTCATGCACGTTATAAGTCACCGGTTTTATATCTCGTAACATGAACCTGAAATAGCAATTGCATTGGTTAGCATATACAATGCAATGCGATAATCGTTGAGATGATGTGAGTGTGTGGGTGGGCCCATGCACCCACTCGGGGTCGGTGACGGCGTGACGTCACCGCGGTAGCGGCAACCGGTTGAGGCGAGTGGCGAGCTCGACCAGCTAAACCGGCCCGCGGTCGCGCTCGCGCTCAGCTCCAGGCCTCAGTGCGAAGTCTTGTCCACGTGCGTGAACGGCAACTTGTTGCATGCTGCGGTGTGGCCACTCGCTCGATAAACACGTGCGTTTGTACGTCTAGTGTGAGTATCAGTGTCCCTTAGTGTGTGTGACAGTGAGTGCGCGATTCCACCGTCTCCAGATCCCGATCAGGCCCATTTCAGTGTTATCTGTAATTGAATCGAGCCATTAATTAAGGAAAAACGATTAGCTCTGCTGGATTTATACTGCAATCGACAGTTTGAATGCGAGATCAAAGTGAAATGTGCAAATAGAAGCGGAGATATGCTTCGACTCCGGTTGATCCTTGCTGCTGTTCCGAGGCGTAACATCAACAATGCCGGAAGGGATCCTTCGCACGTTTTCTGAAGTGGAGGTGGGTGTTTCTAACAACCTCTTTTAAACTAGCTTCAAAAGAGCCGCGCTCGAAAGAATCATTTTTTTTTTGTACCTACTGCTACTGAAATAGTGTTGTTGACATTTTGACAAAGTATAAATTTAGTTTACTTAACTGAAACCAATGACATTATAAATACCAAAGCCCGCCAAACAATTGTAATTTTTTTATAATTTATAAAAGATGTACTTGCAGCTTGCAAACAAAACTCACGTAACAACAAAATAAATTTTAGGTTAGTACAGTTTTACAAATGAAAATATTTTACATTGTTGACATTGTCTACATTGTCTACTTTGTCTACACATTGTTTACGTGTAGATGTATAAAACTGTACTCTACACGTAGACATCCAATACTGGGTCGGTATTGTTAGATTCAAATAAAATATAATTAACAAAACTATTTCCTATGGTACTAAATGTTCATTTTACTTTAATTAAGTTATACTCTTATGTTTGGCAAAAATTATTTGTTCCATGCGCAGTATCTACGTCATATAATACCTATGTAGGTACCCTTAATTTTTTCCCGAAGTATAGACCCACCCTGTGTAAATAGTGGTACAGTTCATGTCACCAATGAACTTGCTTACAAAGTGTTTAATTTAATCATGTTTAATGTAGTTGGCAAAATAAGCGCACGCATGCGCGACTGAAATTTTGACGATATTCCGTCGCGACGCCAAGAAGCACGTACACTTGATTAAGTTCCTAACCTTACCTACATATTAATATCTGTAAACTTCTTTAACCTGTAATATCACGCGCTTCATAACATCATAACTAGTAAACAGGTTCAGTAGAGTATAAAAGTAGACTAATGTTTCACTATCACTGCACTTATTAACATATTGATTTATTAAGGTCAAGTACTCTATATCACGAAAGATAACACAAAAGGTGCCAAAATTTTCAACAGTTATTGTCAAATTGAATAGTTATGTATGTAATAATATGAAGTAGGTATCGGTTTGGAATTTAAAATAAAGATCTCTATTTTGTTTTTCAAAAATATTTACAGCGTTTAGCAATATTATAGTTTTTAGAAACTCAGAGACAAATTTGATTTTCACTTTTCCAAATTTTCTCTCAATTATACAGGCTGTTTCAGGATTAAGTAGTCTAACTAAAAATATGAATGTAAGACCTCAAATCAAGAAAAAAAAATCATTTGGATATTTTCTCGAAATCATTTTGTTTAGGAGATATAACCTTCTGAAGTTACATTATGATATAATAGTTTACATTTACATTATATAAGTGCGGTAGGTTTTAATTTACAACGCGATGTATAAATTAATATCTAACACACACATTACATATGTAGAGGAAATGCGTGCGACTTGACCATATAGGAGACTTGAACCACTTAAGATATTTCACTCAAATTTTGCGCTATATGATTTAAGTTTTATCTAAAAGATGTCGTTTTTGTACCGCCATGTTGGTACGTGATACTGTGCAGGTTGGCAGTTCAGATCAGCTGTCAGAGTTGTAAACCTGATTTCCCGCGTCTAAAGTAAAATTGTAAAATAATCTTTGTTAGTCTAGGTAATTCTTTTTGATAAAAAAGTACCTATGTGAAAAGTTTTTTTATATGTTTTCATTAGTTATTTTATTTTGATAATACAAGAGTGATTTTTTAAAAGTGTTTATATTTTGGAGATAAAGTGTTGCAAATACCATAGAGGTGACTGGATCTAGTACTGTTTGAGACAGTAGTTGACCAGTAATTTATTAATGAAACGTGTGTGGGTTTGACGAAAAAGGACATTGGGAATTTCATATGCATCACTTGTTTAATTTTATTATTAATAATAACTTGTTGATTTCATAACTGTACCTTTTAGACCAGATTTGTTTTATTTAATTAAAGAATTTTGTTTATTATTTTGGTAATAATTACTCATAAGTTTGTTGTTGTTAACGATAATTCAATTATTTAATAATAATAATAATACAAAAAAATCTTTGATGATAACGATAAGACATGGTCATGTCTCCCCACTTACTGGACCAGGTCTCCCGAAAGTGACTTAAGGCAAAATTCATTACTTATCAAATTCATTGTAAATCACAACCGATTGAACTTTTTAATAGCAATAATTTCTAATCATTGTATTGTATTTTACGATTTTTATAAATTTTTAAATAAGAATCGTACATGTGTACCCGAGTGTGTACCACATGTACGATTCTTGCAAATTTTACATCGATCACATATCTCCGAAACTGTACAACTGACATGAACGGTTGTTGCACTTTATTACATAAAAAAACGAAAGTCAATAAATTGTCACATAGACGGTTTTTGCACCAAACTCTTCAATTTTTAAATGAACCTACAAGATAGGTATCTATTACTTATATATTTTTCCTTTGAAATTAAAAATATTCCTTGGAGCTGCAGTCAATATGTTATCTATTTCTGATTGAAATTGAATTTTTTAAATTAAATATTAGTAATTACCTACATAACCATGTTAAGTACGAGCGATATCCGCAAATAATATGCTATAGATAGACTTAAGTTGGCTAAAGTAATGGAATGTAAATGTGAGTCTTTGGGTTGTGTACCTATTTGGTTATGCAATGCTGACTATGCTCTGCTAGTGCGTTTCTTCACTAAAATATATTTATTGAGTACGCAATAGTTTACAATGAGTGAAAAAAAATCGACAATAGTTATGCCCAATTATTTCACTATTACATTATGGAAAGAAATTATATAATCATTTGATTAGAATTTAAAAACCATTTATAAAGGTATCTATTTATTTTTTAGGTACTACTATTGTATTACTTTTTTACATCCAACTCGCATCCAACTAATGTATAGATTATAAAAGCGAGTATGTTGTACTCATACGTATGACGTAGGAGTTTTTTGTGTTTTATTTGAGCGAGTAAAGTGGACGCGACAGTAATCCCAGTAGATAACCCTTTTGATGGCTTCACATTTAGTGACAGTAGCTGTTTCTGCTGGCACCTGTTTGGAATTGTTCCGTTAGTTAATCTCGACCTTTTTTATTTGATTTTCTGAGAAACGGTCACGCTTATGAACTGGAAATAATCGTCTTTAGATAGGTACCTATTTTGTATCGAGCTAGAATTATTCACGGGCGTAAATGCCGCTGACGCAGTTTTTCATTCTTGCACGCAATCACATAAATAAGATATAATTTCAGGTTTTAACTATTAACAACTTCAAGAATTCTTACAACTTGTATTAAGTCTGCTTTCATAAGTGTCAAACATTTTATGAATACAAAATAATACCAATCCACATTTATATTTCAATCAATATTAATACATACCAGGCGTATACATTTTCTGACCTAGGAAATACAATGTTAAAATTTCTCTTTAAGTTTTTACCATTTGATTTTAGCGCCAAACTGTAAATACAAATTCACAATAAAAAGCTACACCCAATAATCCCTTATTTATTGATATAAAACGTTCCTGTCACGAGATAAACGTAAATTAAATTTTCTATATTTGAGGTTGCGCTGTTTACAGAGTTCCATGAGAACTAAAACCATTTAGACGTTTCAAAAAAAAAACTTCAATTAATTATGATAAAATGTACCTTAGGAAGAAAAAGGTAATGATTATAATTTCTTATTTAATTAGTGTATCCTTCTTATGATCCAATAAATCAATTAGAACAATTACTTATTTCAAATCAGTCAACTGCCAGAGTGAAGAAATAAATATTGTTGTTTTGTTAAATTAGGCTGAAACGAGCTTAAATTTTTATTTAATGTATATTTCGTGAAAGAAATCGATTTGAACAACAAATTTAAGCTTATTCGATGCAGTTTTTTATTCTGAACATATTTTGCATTTACACTTTTGCTGTACAATCAGTAGAGAGACGAGATATTTCTCTTCTCATTCTATTTATGTCTCGAAATTACGAGACGAGAATCAGTAAATTTCTCGTCTCGGATTTTCGGAACTAGAAGAGAATTCATAATTATTATGAGACGAGATATAGTTCTCGAGAAATCGGGAATTCTTGAAATCTAACAGTTACAAAATTTTGATTTTCTTTTCTTGGATTATGTCAAAATATTATTTATAATTTACTTACTTATAATTGGGTAGGTCTGAATCTAGCTTTAAGGTAGATTCAGAACTACTCAATAAGTGGCTAATTTAACCATCCAGCGTTCAACGTTCGCACTTATAATTGAAATTAGTAGTTTGTGGAAGCACTGGTTGGTTAATTCTTCACTTATACTTATAATTGTGTAGCTCCGAATCTTGCTTAACTGCCCCTAAGTAGATATCTAACTTCCAACTTACTTATTTACTTTCAAGTAAGATATCTATTTTTTACTAAGAAAATAAAATAGTAAAATCAAGTATTTAGTTTATAATTTAAAATTCAGTTAAAAATAAACTATAACATCAAGGAAAGTAACTTTAAATGTGAAATAGGTAGGTAAACACCTACCTGATATCTACCTCGGTAAGTATAGAACTCGAATAGAACTGCTATTTGATACTTGAACAAATTTTATTACATTTTTAATTTGAAACTAATATCTTCGTAAAAATCACGGAAAAATTGCAAACCATATCCAGAAATTAATAAAAATGATAAAAATTTCAACCATCTCTCCTCTTTCAATGTACCTAATTAAATATTTTGTTCACTCTTTAGAACAATGAACAATGCGATATAAAAGTAAATTAAAATTCCAGTAAGGCGGTGGAAAGGCATTTATTTGGCTGCTTATCATTGTGAATTTTATGAAAGTAAATAAAATCTTGGCACTTTTAGGGTTTTCCTTTTATTCGCGTCGTGACAGAACGACAGCGGAGAAAATTTATGATATCGTTCTGTTCATTTCTATATTTGTGTCACTTGTGAATAATTGATAAAGTTGCATAACTGTTCACAGTTAATGTGTTTTAAATTTTATACTGTAATATCAGAATAAGTTTATTTATTCATTATACTGAAATTCGGGGGCACACTAAACATTTATCATTACAGAAATACTGACACCTGACACTTTGTTATTTGGAGAAATATTTGTTTTTGAAATCCTTATTTGAAAATAATATATATATATATATATATATATATATATATATATATATATATATATATATATAACATTTTGAGTTACTGGTTAGGTTCCATTATTGTTTTCTAAGTGCACTTGTTAAAATGAGAATATTTTGAAACGATTTTAAAAAGTATTTCATATCTGTATGGCAGGTAAACTACATCTTATATCGTATGTATTGGACTATTTCCCTCATAAAATGTAAGCCAATCAGAAGTCTGACATTTCTGAATGTCGTCCAATCAACGTAGAATTACAAATTACAAATTATCGATAATTTGCACTAGTGCAAAATTATCGTATTTGGATACGGCGTTTCAAAGTGATTCTGACTTGTTGTCAAAAGAAGTTTTTAAATTTTACTTTATTTTTCATGAGAAACAGCGTTTGGTTAAATTTTAATCGGGACATAGTCCTTCGAATATCCCTCGTGCATGTAATTGTCGATAATTTGACATGCACTTGGGATATTGTATATGAATATTTCAGTACAGTGAGAATGCGAACCTAGTGGCATATTTTGTACTAAATCAACGACGCACTTCGTATTTTATTTTTGGTGATTTAGATGCTAATAAAAATACGATAAATATATGATTAGTGATTTAGTATCATACCAAGTATTTTCAAGGTATCTTTGTGGATTCTTTAATTCTTCTGGATCTTGGAAAAAAATCAGTTTTTGAAGATATCAATGAATAAGAAATTCTGCTTTTCCAAGACACGTCGAAGATTCAATTTTGCGGTACCGCTATTTCACAGATAATAATTCTTACTATGATTATTTACTTCAAAATGAAAGAATCGTCAAAGAATCCTCGTGTTAACAAGACATAATATTTCAGAAAAATGATGAAACGTACCGTTTCAATAAGTGTGGTAAACAGCGCCATAACATGGAAATATTTTAAAATTTAAATTAAACAACTAGGTACTTTACATTTTTTCGAAGCGAACTGACTACATTCTATGAATGAAGAAGCAAAATATTTTTTAAATTGCTTTCTATTAACCGATACCTTTGTTTATTTTTATAATTTTCATGGCAGAAAACGCTTGTTCGCAAATAATATGTGCCGAATATGTGCACTATGCATTCGAATCGCAAGAATCGCAAAAAATTAATTTAAATTACGTTCAATCAATTCAAAAGTAGGTAAACAAATAAATGCTCAAAAATTATATAAATTTATAAACATAAATTTTGATTTTATATTCTTTATTTGTATTCCCTTGTATTTAAATTTTAAAAACATTTCATAAGAGGCCACCCTAAAATCCTAAAAGGGCCACAAGTGTCCCGAAGGTTACCACTTGCGCATCATTGCTTTAAGGCAAGGGAACCTAATTCGTAATTCGAGTTATTTTCTAAAATATAATAATTTAAGATATATATATATATATATATATATATATATATATATATATATATATATATATATATGTCCAAATTCACAATGAAGGAAAATATGAATCACTTAAGAGGACATTTTTTAAATGTTTAATTAATTAAACTAAATTTTTGAACTATGTGATTTTAAAACTACATTAATCTTACCTGCAGATACTTATTCACGTAAAGTTGAATACAGTTCGTTTAAAAAAAGTCTATTTATACGCTTATGCTTACGTTCATTGTGAATTCAGCCTAAGATATATAATGAAGATTTATGGCGGTGTTCGTTTTCGTCTCGGGGCGTTTCGGACCAAGTGCGTTTTCTTCTGAAGAACCATATAGACTTTAGAGGATTAAGACTATCTGTACGCTCAGCAGGGTGCCCAGCCAATATATATAGATGGCCTTTTGTACTTGCATAAATAATAAATGCTCTTCGTTATAAATGTTGATATTTTTATATGAGTACCCTTTTAGTCGCCCCCATGTGACAGTCCTGCAAACTGCGCGCAGGGCGTATTCGGGATGTTTAGGGTCAGTTATGGTATGGTTTATGATTTTCAAAGTCTATAACGAGTTTGTTGTTACAGGTATGACCTGCAATTAGACCGTTATTTTTTTTCTATACGATGACTTAACTTAAATTAGTATAATATTTCTCTAAATTTATAAATTTATATATACAATAAGTATATATTGCTGATCCGAAACTTTGATGACAATATTACCACCGGCTTAGGCCCCTACTATGCGTACAGATAATAACTCCTCTATAAGGCTCTTACGACGAAAATGTACTTACTTTTATAGGTAATTGGTCCGAAAGGCCACGAGCCGAAGACGAACTTCGCCTAGAATTATATACTAGCCAAAACTTGATAACTGAAGGTATACCGAAAGTCAAAAGTTCACTCTTATTTTTGTATTTTATTAAATTTTAAAATTTAATTATTCTTATATACGTAGGTACCTACTAAATATTTTACTTGTATATTAATAATAATAAAAAAGTATATTGCACTCGAAAGATAAACATTTATCATATTTTTGTTTGTTAAACCAGATTTTTATTCTTGTTTAGAGATTTTTTTAATGATAATTTTATGAACCATAATGAACAAATTAAATATCCACAAAAGTCGAATCATATTTATGTCTGCTATAAAACAAAATTTAATAATCATGAATTTAATTTATGTAAATTCTCATTCCTTTTTCATCGTCTGGAACCAGACCAATAAGTCAGCCAAAGCGTTTGCAAATTAATTCAAAATTTCCAAATTGAAATTTCTTCATATCTGTCTAAATTCATCTCAGCGAGGAATAAAAACGAAGAATATATGTTTGAGAAAAATCGCAGCAGTCCTTGTCAGTTTCATTATGGAAGCCGGTTTGTTCCATCTCGGAAACAATATGTTTATATTGAAACTAAATTGAACGTGATAAAAACACAAAATATAAATCTCTCTTTGTTGAATGCACGGTAAAGAAAAACAAGTTGCGCCAGAAATAGCGTAGATTTTTACCTGCACTGCGCTTTGGAGATTCGCATTGGTGATGGGATATTTCGTCCGTACGATAACGTCCAGTTATCAGTACAATTACAAAATACAATTTTATCAGTTATCATAATAGCATCAACTAGTATTCAGAAAGTACAATAAAAACTAATACAAACAATATTTGAACAATATTATCTGATCAAACTCGGATCAAACAAACTGCAACTGCATTCATAGGTGACAATATTTTGAAAACTGCGCATTAATAATGTAATTTTTTTAATAGTTTGCTCATTATAATTACGCATTGAAAAGTGCTTTTATTAATTAATAAAATAACGAATAATTAACGTAAAGAAAACATCTGCCCTACATCCTTCAGTGTATTGTTTTATATATATATATATATATATATATATATATATATATATATATATATATATATATATATATATATATATATATATATATATATATATATATATTTGTTGAGTCTTTGTAAACAATGATAGAATTTCGCCTTTATTGTAAATTTTTATAATTGTTTAAATTAAATCAAGTTATTTATTTAATTGCTGACCGTTGGTGTGTATTAAATTTTGTCCTATCGTCTTATTATTGTTTTTCTTGCTAATACAAAAGGATTTTGGTTTGTAAAAACTTGATTACCATTGACTTTTAATAATCAAAGGTTTTATATGTTTAAAGTCATAGGTAGGCATTAGTTAGTATTTCTTTGTATAAACATATACTTAGGTACCTACATATTTGCGAAACTATATTTTAAGCTTTTACGAGAGCTTTTATATAGTATAATTAGTGGATAAGATCAATTTTATTTATGTAACGCCAAACATTGTTTAAATCGAGTTTAAATTATTTGTTAATTACATAATCAGTGCGGCATTTCTTATAATTTAACCTACAAAATACTTCTGCAAAGTGAACAATTAACAATTAGTTATCCATTCCATAAAAAAACACGATTACTACCCGTATTTTGGTGTCTAGGTTTATGTTTAAAACTCGTGAGAACTAGAGATAATAGTCCGGGAGCTGGCGTCAAATTTTCATCGGTGATTGCGGCAAAACTTTTCTTATAATGTAGGTGATATATTTTGTTGGTTTAACCACTTAAACATGTGTTAACTGGCACGACCGTGTGGCCTGTAGATTTAAGGGGCTGCAAAATTTGCAAATTTTCAAGTGAAACCAGCAAAGCTAAAATTTTGTATAATGGTAATTTGGATAGGGCAGGTGGATATCCTTGTTAACTGCCCAGGTGAACAGTGACAGTGACATTGTCAAAATAGTGACACATCGCTTTCATTTTATGTAAACTATAGAAGGAGATATAAACAATCTTATATACTAAAAGGCTTGAGATCATTTTCAGCAGCTTAGCAACCGTTTTTCGACTCGCCTACTGCCTAAACGAGTGAACCGATTTTTATGAACTTTTTTTTATTTGATAGAGGATCATGTGAAGTAGTGCCTTTTGGGTATATGAATATTGTAGATGGCGTGGTAGTCGCAGGGGAGTTGAAAAACAGTGATTTTTTTGACTCCTTGGATACGGGCATTATACGTTATTCGATTGTTTTTTTCATTTGACATATAGGTAGAGGATGAATTTGACTATATTTCTATGCATGTTTCAACCCAATATTGGGTATATTAAGAAAGTTATTAAAAAAAAACTGAAAAATGCACGGAACGCAAATGGGAGCATGCCATGGAAGTTTTGTTTTCTTTTTGATAAAAATGATTTTTTTGTCTACTGTCAGATTTGACGTTTCCAATTTGAAATTTTATTTGGATTTATCTTTTATATTTGATAAGGTAGAAGTATTTTGAAAATTTTATTGAGTATTTAAAGATGGAGCACGCATTATGTTTAGATACTTTTGTATAAATTTGTAATATATTTTTTGAAATTTTTTATTCAACTTAACAATGCACTGTGAAGTTGAATCATATTGTTATTTATTACTGTAGTATTTATAGTAATATATTTTGACCCAAGTGTAAATGTTCAATTAAAATTAGGTATCTATATATCCAATATCCGTGGATAATACTATTTCTCAGTATTTTACTGAAAGTTTTAAATGTCAAATTAATATACAAATTTAACAATGGAGTCCGATAATTGGGATTTTTATCTATTGTACTTGAGTTTTGGTTGAGTTTGAGTTTATCCTGCCCAAGCCGCCCTTGCGATCTTTATCCTGAATACGCCCATTAACTAACAACTGGACAAGCACGAGACACGACGCGGACTAGAGATGATCTAGATTGTTATTGCACTTGTATCAAGTATCAACTCTGTTTTTACAAAAGTATGTATGGTATTATAATAAGCACCAAGGGGTACAAAATATGGCTTCTATGATCGGCATTTGTTTTTCAATAAAAATTTAATATAATCATGATTGGTATTAAACATTATCGTCTAATGTTGCCCAAAATTATGGCTGTTTACTAAGTATAAATTGCACTCGGTGAGCGGAATTTGTTTTTTCTGAATATGTTTTAAATTATATCGCGATTGATTTCAAATTAAGGGGGATATAAAGTGAACTGAGAAAAGTTGCGAAATGACCTATCCTGCTGTCACAATATCTCAGAAACTATATGAGATAATGCAAAAATTTCTTCAATAGCATAAATATTAAACCTTGTACTTTCAAATAAGGTTAAAACATTATGAAAAAAGTTATTATTTATAATAAATTTTTAAGTTTAAACTTTACCAATTTTTGATCTCAATTTACACCAATTAGGAATCAATATTTTAATGAAATTTTAACCTTATATGAAACTATGAACCTTTATTTATTAGTATTTTAAAAGAAATTGCCAAAATTGTACTTAGTTTTTGAGAAAACGTGACATTAGAAAACATCAAAAATAGTAAATTTCGCTTCACATACTAAGAAAATCACAGCAAACACAGGTTCGCCTGTAGCAGCTTTAGTTCTTGAAGTTCCCGCTACGTATTCCAACGCATCCAAGTCGTTCTGAGTACGTTCTGAGTTTTGTTATCATCTGAAGGGGCGAGGGGTTTGAATTATTCCAGGAAGTGTTATTTGTTAGATTTGGCCGAGGATTTAACATTGGCTTTCAAGAAGTATATTTTGCATGAATATTCTTATTGTCAATTGACAAAAATAGTTAAATTGAGTAATACATTTTTAGAACCGATCATATATTAATTAGTATTGCAATTTTAGGAAAAACTAAAAAAAATACGGAATTCATAACTGCATGGGAACTAAAATACATAGTAAATAATATCACATCAAAACACAATTCTGTGCGACTTTATTTTTTCTTTATACGAGAATTTTATTTACTCTATTTCATGTAAAGTGATATCAGAAAATATGCAAAATAGCCTATCCTGCTGTCACAATATCTCAAAGACTATTATAATATAAGATATTACAAAAATTCTTTCAGAATCATAAATAGTAGACTATTTAGTTTGTAATAAGGTTAAAATATTACGAAAAAAACCATTGTTTATAATTAAATTTCGAGTTTTAATAACACCCATTTTTGAACTCAATTTACTTTTGTTTATAGGTAATTCATTTTTCAAAGATATTTAACCTTATTACAAAGTAAAATTATTATTATGAACTTTAGTCACGGGTACTCATTCATTAGGTACTAGAGCTGACACTTTTATTCACTTAAAAATGGCAAAATATGCGCAAAAAATGTATAGATAAATTTTTCGAAAATATGCATTAAAAATATCATTTTAAGCATAATAAAAAAAAATTCTTTTCAAACAAAAAAGGAATTATTTAGGTACTATTTCTTCTTATGTCATCATACAAAAATATTACAATACTAATTCATTTTTTATTTATAGTATTACAATAAATAAAGGAGCATAAAACAAAGAACATAAATAAATTTGAATTCATAAAAAATATAAACAAAGAAAGGAAAGGAGAAAGAGAATAATTATTACTTATAGACTGCGGATAATATGCAACTCTTTTATGCTATGTAGAAAGAAGTACAAATAGTGAAATAGTATCTGAAACTTGTTTTGTCAACTGTAGATTTTATTTCTAATACCATATCAAAATATGCAAAAATTTTCTTTTTAATTTCTTTTTTTTCGACATGGTCGACGGTTTAGAGAGCACTGAATACAACACTTATTTTACGTTCCTCTATTTATTATTTTGTGTACATAATTATCAAAACGAAGAGATAGCTCCTATTACGTAAGTCAGATTTTATCGTATGCAGCCAAACTTGAGTTGTCAGAACCACAGTCGGTGAAATTTCAAAATAACTATTGTATTGTAAAATTAAATACGAGTTAAAAATCTATTTGATAAGACATACAAGTTGGAAAGATTACGATTTGAGTAAAAATGCGTTTGGCAAGATTACGGTTATGCATAATTGCGATTTGACAAAAATACGTTTGGACAATATAATATTAGTCGAAGTTGCGGTTTGGTTAAATTACGGAATGTGAAATTACAGTTTGTTTAGAATACAGTTTGGCTAAATTACGGGTTGGCATATTTACGGTTTGACAAAATTCCAGTTTGGCTTAATTATTTTTGGTCAAACTACACTTTGACAAAACAAATTGTGTGCTCCCCATTTTTAATTATTTTTTCCGCACCTCTAAATTATTATGTATACAGATCTTTGTGTAGGTATCATTTATGTTGCAATTTCAATTCTCGTTCACAAAACCATTCCAAAATAGACTTTTTATTTTAATTATTGAAAAATAAATAACTATTTGAGAAAACAAAATTTTTGAAATTTTTGTATGTACTCGTATCTACTTCTTGTCGACTCCGTCATTTCTTTGTAAAAGTTTGTAGTATTTGGATTTATGTACTAATTTCAAAATTTCTTCTTGACACATTTTCAACAGATCTAGTTTATTTGAATAAGAGAATACAATGCTAAAGTAGTACATAAAAGTATTGTTAACAATTCATCAACAAAACTAACACAACTTATATTGTTCCACTATAACCAACCAATTCGCAGAATTTGACCACTTTAGCTAGGGTAGATAACTGGGGTACAATATTTACAGTCAGCCTAATAATTCTTTAAAACTTCTGAGGTTATTGATGAGCATAACTTGACAGTCTATCTGGATTATGTGACAGAGATAAAATATGTATATCTGACATTATATAAAATGAAATAGATAGATTCGATACAGGTCCGTCTGTGATTCGTAAATATTGGTTGACTTTACATTCCCCTTAAAGGTCATAATAAGGACACAAAATGTACAGTATGGAATAAACTGACTTTCGACAATTTGACTTTTGTTTTTAGTCGGACAAAAAGCATTTTTTCAGTTTTCACAATTTTTTTTTATTTGTTTTTAAAACACTAATGACTACCTACTTGGTATATTCCAATAATCACATCAAAAGACGTCAGAAAATTTAGTACCTACTTATATTACAGTCAGTGAAAATTATAAACATTTTATATTAGCATTTTCCTGTTTTATAGTTTCCTCGGAATTTATCACAAATCCATCGAGTTATATATATTTTTTTAAACTAAAGGGCTAGATGATAACTAATTTTTGTCGCGCGCAGCGGTAGAGTCTAAATGTTAAAATCGTTATAGGTAATTGAGGCACGAAATGCCAAATTGTCCCACATTCAGGGTCCGCGGAGCTTAAGCCCGCGAAGCGGGCAAATCCCCCTTGTCGCGCGCAGCGGTAGAGTCTGAATGTTAAAATCGTTATAATTGAGGCACGAAGTTCCAAATTATCCCACATTCAGAGTCCGCGGAGCTTAAGCCCGCGAAGCGGGCAAATCCCCCTTGTCGCGCGCAGCGGTAGAGTCTGAATGTTAAAATCGTTATAATTGAGGCACGAAGTGCCAAATTGTCCCATATTCAGGATCCGCGGAGCTTAAGCCCGCGAAGCGGGCGAATCCCCCTTGTCGCGCGCAGCGGTAGAGTCTGAATGTTAAAATCGTTATAATTGAGACACGAAGTGCCAAATTGTCCCACATTCAGGGTCCGCGGAGCTTAAGCCCGCGAAGCGGGCGAATTCCCCTTGTCGCGCGCAGTGGTAGAATCTGAATGTTAAAATCGTTATATTTGAGGCACGAAGTGCCAAATTGTCCCACATTCAGAGTCCGCGGAGCTTAAGCCCGCGAAGCGGTCGAATCCCCCTTGTCGCGCGCAGCGGTAGAGTCTGAATGTTAAAATCGTTATAATTGAGGCACGAAGTGCCAAATTGTCCCACATTCAGGATCCGCAGAGCTTAAGCCCGCGAAGCGAGCGAATCACCCTTGTCACGCGCAGCGGTAGAGTCTGACTGTTAAAATCGTTATAATTGAGGCACGAAGTGCCAAATTGTCCCAAATTCAGGGTCCGCGGAGCTTAAGCCTTCGAAGCGGGCGGATCCCCCTTGTCGCGCACAGCGGTAGAGTCTGAATGTTAAAATCGTTAAAATTGAGGCACGAAGTGCCAAATTGTCCCACATTCAGGGTCCGCGGAGCTTAAGCCCGCGAAGCGGGCGAATCCTCCTTGTCGCGCGCAGCGGTAGAGTCTGAATGTTAAAATCGTTATAATTGAGGCACGAAGTGCCGAATTGTCCCACATTCAGAGCCCGCGAACAAGGCGAATCCTCCTTGTCACGCGGCAGCGGTTGAGTCTGAATGTTAAAATCGTTATAATTGAGGCACGAAGTGCCAAATTGTCCCACATTCAGGATCCGCGGAGCTTAAGCCCGCGATGCGGGCAAATTTCCCTTGTCGCGCGCAGCGGTAGAGTCTGAATGTTAAAATCGTTATAATTGAGGCACGAAGTGTGGGTGTGTGTGGGTGTGTGTCCCACATTCAGGGTCCACGGAGCTTAAGCCCGCGAAGCGGGCGGATCCCCCTTGTCGCGCACAGTGGTAGAGTCTGAATGTTAAATTCGTTAAAATTGAGGCACGAAGTGCCAAATTGTCCCACATTCAGGGTCCGCGGAGCTTAAGCCCGCGAAGTGGGCGAATCCTCCTTGTCGCGCGCAGCGGTAGAGTCTGAATGTTAAAATCGTTATAATTGAGGCACGAAGTGCCGAATTGTCTCACATTCAGAGTCCGCGGAGCTTAAGCCCGCGAAGCGGGCGAATTCCCCTTGTCGCGCGGCAGCGGTAGAGTCTAAATTATGTTAAAATCGTTATAATTGAGGCACGAAGTGCCGAATTGTCCCACATTCAGAGCCCGCGAAGCAGGCGAATCCTCCTTGTCGCGCGCAGCTGTAGAGTCTGAATGTTAAAATCGTTATAATTGAGGCACGAAGTGCCAAATTGTCCCACATTCAGGGTCCGCGGAGCTTAAGCCCGCGATGCGGGCGAATTTCCCTTGTCGCGCGCAGCGGTAGAGTCTGAATGTTAAAATCGTTATAATTGAGGCACGAAGTGCCGAATTGTCTCACATTCAGAGTCCGCGGAGCTTAAGCCCGCGAAGCGGGCGAAGTCCCCTTGTCGCGCGGCAGCGGTAGAGTCTAAATTATGTTAAAATCGTTATAATTGAGGCACGAAGTGCCGAGTAGTCCCACATTCAGAGCCCGCGAAGTAGGCGAATCCCCCTTGTCGCGCGGCAGCGCGACCTAGCCGAAGGCCCGCGTAGCGGGGCCTGACGCTAGTGTGTTACTATTTTGACACTGCCACTGTCACTGTTCAACTGGGTAGCTAACAAGGATATCCACCAGCCCTGTCCAGCTAACATATTTTTTGTTATATAATTATTGGTAAATTATCATTTGAAAATCTTTTATTTTTTGCAAGTTCCACAGCCTCTTAAAATCTTGAGCCACACTTTCGGGCCACCTTACACTACAATTCTTAATTAGTTATTATAGAACTAATTATATTACAAAAATCAGCTCGGGACTATAACGAATTAATTTGGAATTTTTAGTTAATAATAATGTGGTCTTACCTCGGGTCTTACATATTCTATTTGAATATTAAAGGACAAAATCAAAATTAGGGCGGATAATATCCTTCGGACAGAATAACCGTGCACGTTTTTATTCGAGTCACGACTGCCTGTCGTAGCTATAGGCTTACATGTTATCGAAGTGACGTCACATGTCACAGCTCACGGCAGAGTTCTGCTGGAATATTCGGTCCGACTCGGACTTTAATTCAGTATGCCCATTTCTGCCAGCTTGTTACTCATTAATATCGGACAAGATATGAGATAGCGTCTTGTGACTGATAAATATGAGCACCGGTCGCCGGTCGCGATGCTGATGCTCACGTATGAATTCATTTAAATATTGTCTAAATAAGGACGTGAGTTGAACGCGATATTATCGATACCTTGATGCTTGATGCCTGCTATTGAATTAATGGCTCTCTAAAGTCTAAAGATTATTAAACGTAAAATGTTTGCAACATTTATCATGATATATGTATAGGTATATACCTACAGCATTCTTACAGCTGAAAACTGTTTTGAGCTTGTCTGTTCATTTTTATTAGAAATTACTAAAAGCTTTAAGAAAAACAAAGTATTGTTGGTACAGACGTAAATACACTGATATTATGTTATACAAATATTTGGCAATATAATATCGTAGTACCTACCTACTTTTATTTCAAATTGTTTCCGTAGTTGCAATATTTATGAAAATAAAAATTCGCCAACCATAGGTACGTATTTGATGCTATTATATCACTGTTTATTGTAAAAAATCTGAAGTGGCCTGCACACAACCTTCCGCCAAATCTAGACTTATAAACATAAAAAATGTATACGTATACAATCCGGTGTCCCTAAAATATACAAATAAAAATCTAAAATATTCAAGCATAGAAATTTGCATCATCAGAATCAAAAGATTCGTTCACAGGCAAACTCTTCTGTGTTGAAACCATCCTCCGTTGAATTACTACATTTAATATCTCACTTATGACTTATATGGCGCTAGTATGTCAACTTGTCACCCGTCTCACCTGTCAATATTTTTTACGCAGAAACAAAAATCAACCGAACATGGATCACAAGATTTCAACGTTTTATCTGATAAATTTATTTTTTAAATATTACTGCAGTTCTTTAATGCTACCAGATAAAGACAATTTTTTTATAACGTAAGTTGTAAATAACTTTGCCTCTTATTCTTATTACAAATAAATATTATATTTATCAAAATTTATATAAATTTTTGACAATTATCTTGTTCAATCTTCAAAAAATATCACTTCCAGTGAAGATATTTGTACCAAAATCTGATGTGCTCTTCCTATTCGTATACAATTGTAAAATACCAAATATCAATTTTTTTGGGTAATTCGTATTTGAGTTATGCGACATCCGGCATCGGCCCGGACCACACACATACACACACACGCACACACATACACACATACATACAGACATCATCGAGAAACTATCAAAAATGAGTTGTAAGGACCCTAATTCGTGCTCATCCACTTAAAACTCGCAACCCGATTTTTTGCATGATTCCAATACCTTCCTTTACAGGTAAGCGGAAGGTAAAAAGGAGGCTATTTCAAAGTTATATTTTTTATTTATTATTCAAATCTGACACTACAACAACTATTTTGTTTATTCATAGAATACTTATATGCAATTGTAGATTGTATCTAATTCAACAAATACCTAATACATAAATAATAAATGGTCACATAAGTATTTGATCTCAGACATTTAATTATATGTATATCAACGATATTTTATATATTAATTATTTGGATTATTTTGCTACTCTACTGTACCTACTTATATACTTATTTATTTCTTGTTGTATTATTATTACAATATTATTGTGTTTCGACCTGTTGAGTGGCCAAATTTGTAATAGGTACTAAATAAATAAATAATTTTAAATTCATTGTCACATTAGTTGTCTTTCTCTACAAGTATGCAAATAGTATGACGTCGGTTATATAAAATTTAAATTTAAAACTATATATAAAAGATTGTAAGAGGTAATCTATGTTTTATACAAGTGTATTATCAAGTTAAGGTTGAAAGGTGAACTTTTTAGATTAGAACAAGTTTATGTAGTTGAGTGACAAAAACATCGGGTTGAGAGTCTGATCATCATCGCAGTAGAGGAGGGTGGTATGTCGGTGGCGGCAGGCACTTTCTCTATCCTTCACGCGCCTCTGTTCGTTACGTGTTTCTAAATAATGAACGGGATCTGGAGAACTCGGTTGTCGGAGCGCAATATCGGCAACGCCGGATCCTAGATGCGCCTAATGGATTTCCTATGTTTCCAAAATGCATGCCGAGTTGACGAAAAGCTCTCCCGCGCCCACATTACGTGTAGCCCGAAGCCGGGAACTCAGAGAAGCCCACGCGAGGAGTTACAGTCTGCTCCAACAGCTTTTGGCGTTTGCGGCTGAACGCTGAAGGATGGAATTCTATCAAACTATTAACAATCTTTTATTGAATTAAGGAAGCATTATGTACTACATTAGTTTTTTACCTCTCGCCACTCAGTCCTGTAAGAGAGATATTGTAATCATACTGAAATTTCAATAGTGAGTTTTCGATGGATAAACACGTTTTGAGGTTCATAGAACACGATTTTGATAATTTAGCGATTTTTTTCCTGGAATATCCTCAAAATTAACGGATTAATAGGAATTTTTGTAATAACAATGTATACTAAATGATACCTATTATCTACAATTTGTATTCGAAACGTAGTTTCTATCTAGCACCATTTTCAATTAAGTACAAAAAGTTAAAATTCTATAAATTTGTTTATATATTTATCTGCCTATCAATGAAAAATATTATAATAATATATTTGAGCGTTAATGTCAAATAAATTTTTGACATTTTGAGAAATTGAAAATATGAAATGTCATTTATTATTTATATGGTTACGATAAACATTAATAATATTATAAAAACTACAGTGTGATCAAAACCAAGTGATAATCAAGTGACCTGGGTAGTGCTCTATTTTTACTCCACGGAAATAAGTATTAGCATCAGCTGTCAATCTATTGACGTGTATTTTTATGTCAAAATGTTATTTGGTTTGTAAGTGTGTTTAGATTAAGTTTACTACCCGAAACGGTGCCTATTGTAACTTATTTAATTATTCATTTAAAAAATATTATTGACTTTAATTGAATTACTAAAATAAAAAATCTTTATTATCCTAATTCGCACGCCCATGAACTTGGATATCAAACTTTTCTTCCTTGAAATCAAATTTTGATGTCATTTAAGAAAATTGCGGGTCACGTGACTATCAGATTGTTTTGATCACTCTGTACAATTCCCGATTTCCCTTGTACAATGGTGTATTTGTGAGTAAGTACTTATATTAGAAAAAAAAATAGTACAGTATGGCGACAGGTCATGTGATGGCCACATAAGATTTTTTATTTGGTAAAGTCGGTGCCGGTGCCGGTGGAGTAAATTTTAAATTTATGTCGTGATTGTGATTGACAAGTGAAAGACGTGTAAACACAGCGATATCTCCTAAACTATTAAAAGTATAGAATAGACCTTTTTCACTGCTGTCAGAGAGAAAGACAGAGGTCCGGTTTGTCTTACGCCGGTATGAAGTTATTTGCAAGTAGTGAATCATGTGTTCACTCGGTCTACTTCATAGTAGTTTATAACTGCTGCCAAAATTAATACTGGTATGTTTAATTTTTATTAACTTTGGTCTTATTTTTTTACCTTCCGCTTACCTGTAAAGGAAGGTATTGGAATGATGCAAAAAATCGGGTAGTGAGTTTTTAGTGGATGAGCATGAATTAGGGTCCATACAACCCATTTTTGATAGTTTTACGATGATGTCTGTATGTATGTGTGTGTATGTGTGTGTATGTGGTCAAGGGTGTTAGTCGCATAACTCAAATACGAGTTACCCAAAAATTTTGATATTTGGTATTTAACATTTCTATATAAATTGGAAGAGCTCGTTAGATTTTGGTACAAATACAAATATCTTCATCGGCAGTGATATTTTTTGAAGATTGAAAAGGTTAATTGTCAAAATTGTACATAAATTTGGATAAATATAGTATTTATTTGTAATAAGAATAAAAGGAAAAGTTATTTGCAACCTACGTTATAAAAAAATTGTCTTTATCTGGTAGTATTAAAGAACTGCAGTAAAATTTAAAAAATCTGACGTGGACACCACATGACTTCCTTGTACGCCTTGTTTGTTCATACTTTTCTTAATAACTAAAATGTAGAATAATATAAAATATTATTTTAACTTATTATACTAGTATACTCACAAATATATTTTAGTCATTTTATTTAAACTGCAGAAGAAGATATAAAGCATATTTTACTATTGTCACTGTCATGTCATAATCATTTAAATTTTACGTAGTAACAAATGTTAATCGATACAAGATACTGAAATACTAAATTATACATATATACTTTAATTATTTTTAAATGATAGCAGATACAAAAATATTTATAAAATACCGATTGTAGGTAATAATCACATAATTATAGCAAAATTTAAGTATCTAAAATATTTGTTGTGTTTAATCAACTATACTTTCTGAACGGATAAAGATATCGACTTCCGGTTTGCGGCGTTGGATTTCTTAGTAAATTTTACGTAAGATACATTATACTAAATGTTTTATAAGACCATTGATAACCAAAAATTTAATTATTATCTTCAAGTGAAAATTGCAAAATTTAAGAATTTTAAATATTTTTTGTGTTAAATCAACTCTACTTTCTAAACGGATAAAGATATCGACTTCCGGTTTGCAGCGTTGGATTCCTTGGTAAATTTTACGTAAGATACATTATATTAAATGTTTTGTAAGGCCCTTGATAACCCAAAATTGAATTATTATCTTCAAAAGAAAATTGCAAAATTTAAGAATTTTAAATATTTTTTGTGTTTAAACAACTATACTTTCTGAACGAATAAAGATATCAACTTCCGGTTAGCGGCGTTGGATTCCTTAGTAAATTTTACGTAAGATACATTAGAAATAAATTTTTTGTAAGGCCATTTATAACCAAAATTTTAATTATTATCTTCAAGTGAAAATTGCAAAATTAAAGAATCGAAAATATGTTTTTGTGTTTAATCAATTCTACTTTCTGAACGGATAAAGATATCGACTTCCGGTTTACGGAATTGGATTCCTTTGTAAATTTTACGTAATATACATTATATTAAATTTTTGTATAGCCCGTGATAACCCAAAAGTTGATTAAAATGTTTTTGTATATTCTTTGGACGGTTCAACTTCCGGTTTCTTTGGCCGCCATCTTGAATATTACATTTGAATGTCAAAACTGTGTGATTCAATGAAATCAGAGACACCGAAAACCTAGAAAAAGACTCATCATTCTCAAAAATACAACAATATTTACGTGTTTTACGTGAAGATTCAAAAAACGGCCGCCATCTTAAATTCCGGGTGTTGCATGCAAAATTCGGCTTGATAACGGGCAGATTCGAATTCAGCGGGGTCAAATTAGTCTAGAAACTCATGTTACCAAAATGTTACATAAAATGCACCTAGAAGTGCGAATTTCGGCTTTCCCGTCTGGTCTATATATGAAGTTTCAAAAATTGGCAATAGATGTCAAAAGGTCTTGATTTTAAAAAATTAAGGTGTTAAGTAAAATTATTGGAAACTTAATAACAGACTTTGAGCATTGAGGTATGTGGACTTGAGATTGATATTTTATTAGGTATCAACTTATAGATGTGTTTCAGCACAAAATTTCAGGTTTTAGTTTTATTTCTTGCAATACTTATGACTAGTAAAATAATAGCTAGGTACTTTAAGATCCAGACGTTCTTTAAAACATGTATGCCTCGTTTTTAATTTGAAATTGAATAATTTGAGACCTAAGAGTGGATTAGAATATCCCGTTACTGAGTAAATATAGTAAATTTAAATGTCGTTGAAAGTTATTGTTTGACTTAGTCTCTATAGACCCGATATAGACCCTTTTGTGTATTTACTGAAATTACAAGTCCTTTAAAGTATGACGAGTTCATTCATTTATTGCCAGTGCCACTCATTGACTGTAGTGAAAACGAGATTAAATTTCACTATCAATGAGATCAATGTTCTTTGCGAACAAAGAGAACAAGCTGAAACTTTGACGTTTAGCGGTTGTAATATGGTTCTTGTACCTCTACCTCCTCTTGAGTCATGAAACCATGGACTCATGCTCGACAAGAGACTGCCGTCCCCACTTTCAGCACCACAGTCAACTTGCTGAAACAATCGACAGCGAACGACTAACTTCATAATGCAAACTTAATAAGTTATTCTGAATCGATAAATTAGCCTGCGGCACTTGGCTAAGATGTACAAGTTTCGTGCGAATTCATAAACTTGTTGCCTGTTGAATAATTATTTTGATTTAATTTTCATTTCGCGAGTCAACACGGTAAATGTGAGAATAACGGGTTGCACGAAAGCTGAACTCAACGTTCCCCTTGTCGCTAGTCAGCGAGGTATGCGTTGATTTCATTCCGACAAAGACTGAGGATCCCGATCCGATTCGCAACGCGATGTCAGTTTGGTCGGTGTCGGTTCTCACATCAGAGCTGGTTCCGATCACGTGTGACCCAATTTCACTTGTGATTTCACTGCGAGATGCATCCCAAAGGATCCAATTCTCAAATGCAATTTACACTCACAATGTTCAATTTGCTCACTCACTAATATTGCTGACACAAGTAAATAAATAGCTTTTGAAGCCGTGCACATTTCATCGAAGCAACGAACTAACATAATTAACAAAACTGTCATGTACCTATTGTGACAATATTAAAGACTACATTTTCATTATTGTAAATATTCCTCTGGCACTGATATTATTAATTTAAAATATGTTTTTAACGTTGCAGTTAAATATAATATCAAAATGAAAACAGAAAACCTATACTTGAAAAATTAAATTATAAATATTAAACATGATAATTCCACTCCTGTATAAAGTAAGCCATAAACAAAACACAATTTTCTCGCTTTGACAGCGGATAAAAAGGAAAAGGTAACTTTTTGCAAGTGATAAAACCTTATTTACCTTTCTTTTAGCAACCAAACAATAAACAAAACACTACAATGTCATTTGTTTTATATTTCTAATATTTGTCAGTGAAATAATTAGATTGTGGGAATATTTGTGAAGAAGAATCAGAGGAGTCGTTAAATTATCTCGTTGAATTACACTCGAGCATTTTATTTCCTCCGATTAAATTTCTGTTTGACATCTCAACCTTGTCACCTGACAGCAATTATTTGACTCGAAAAATTGTTTTAAAATAAAATTACTCCACCTACGGTGTCGTGATATCATTAAACAATTTTTTTTTTCAAATTGCTAGGTAACAAGGTTTCAATACAAACAAAAATGTATCCGGCAAAATAAAAATCTCTTGTGTAATTACAGTTCATAATTTAACTCCTGTACCTGTAAAACAAGCCATAAACAAAACACAATTTTATCGCTTTAAAAAAGGATAAAAAGGAAGTTATAAAACCTTATTTACATTTTTCTCAGCAACCAAACAAAACACTAAAATGTCATTTGCTTCATTTTTCTAATATTTCTCAGCAAAATGATTACATTTTGGAAATATTTGTGAAGAAGAACCAAAAGAGAGTAGTTAAAGTTAAATTATCTCGTTGAATTGACCTATCCTGTCAGAAGGAGTGAGTGCGATAGATACAAAGTAACATTGTGTTGAGTGAGACAGCAAGCTGGTGCGCAGTACGCTGTACGCATGCTTGTGGCAAAAGGAAGTGACGTCAATAGACCAATCCTGGTGATGCAGGCGTATTTTGACAGATTTGTACAAATGTCAAAATTTAATTTCAATTTTTTTAACGATTTTATTAATTTGTTTCATGCCTGTTGCGTACTAAATTGTTCAAATTTCGCAATGTCATTAAATTGAATTAAACTTTTCCCCTACATTTAAAAAATTTAAAATAAGAAATGTCAAACTTCAACTAACTGCACTTTCTATTGTCATAGCGTACTGCGCAGCAGTTGTGTCGTCTCACTCAACACATGTTACTTTGTATCTATCGTACTCACTTCCTCTAAACCGGATGCCCAATGCCCAAGCATGCGCGGGCAACCGAAGTTCAACAGCATAGGTCTATTACACTCGAGAACTTGAGCATTTTACTTTCTCCGAAAAAATTTTTGTTTGACATAGGTTATTATCAACCTTGTAACCTCATAACAATTTGACTCAAAAAATTGTTCTAAAATAAAATCAATCAATGCTCCAAAACATAAACGCACTCTATCCGAAAAACGCAATAATTAAGAACATTAAAAAAGAAATAAACAAACTTTTGACAGTAACCAATACACACATATAGTCTTCATATGGACACAGAGGCATCCATGGTAACGAATAAGCCGATGCAGCAGCAAAAGACAATATAGATGCAGAAGAACTAAATCACAACATACAATCCTATGACTTTAAAATCCAAATAAAAAACAAAATAAAACAAAAGTGGCAAGAAAAATGGAGACTAGAAACCAATAACCAACTAAAAAGAATTAAAAACAGTACAGATCCATGGAAACTTACCGGCACAAGAAAAGAACAAATAGCCATCACTAGGTTAAGAATAGGCCACACCAAACTTACCCATGAACACATCTTCAAGAGGACAAACCCAGAAATATGCAACACATGTAATATCCAAAACACAATTGAACACCTAATCACAGAATGCTCCAAATACTAAAATGAACGAACACAATACATCAAAAACCAACTGGAAGAAGCACTAAACAACAACACAACCAACACTCAGAATGTAATAAAGTATTTAAAATCAATTAACATGTATCACAAAATATAATGAATGTAAGTCATAAACAAACAGAAGTAAGAGATGCTAATAACCTTTGTTGTTGATGTATTATTTTTTCTATAAATAAAAAAAAAGATTAAAAATAAAAAGCTCTTATGTAATTATTACAGATGATAATAATATTTTATTTCATCTTAATATAATTGAAAGTATTGAGCAACTAATTGATCAAAATTCAGTTTCATATTACTTTCAGAGACAGTATCATGATTTGATTAAAAGCTGTATTTCCAACAGAAATCTAGAATATTTGGCTGAATTTCAACAGACAACCGACAGCCAGGTGTAAGAAATGGAATATATTTGCAAGCTGTTGCATTTTGGCTATTAGTCATTGTCGACTACTGCGGAAACAAATGATTCTTGCATTACGGCTAACAAATTGTTTATTATTTAAGGAGACACATTTGTGTTACGTTTAGACAATAAAACATAATTTCCTACATTTAATACAGACTACTAGCAAAATAAATTTGAGAAGAATTTTCGTAATAATTTGTTTATTTGAACAGTAAATATTTTAAATGATTATTAAGTTAATGAAATTTTTTTTTTATTCTAAAAATGTGACATTTTGACCAGAGTTTGTGGTCATTTTCAAAACGATGGTACAGTAAAGTAAAGAAATATTGAAAACATGACATTTTACACCTTTTTGAAAAATATAAAATTATGGGTCTTGGTGAGATGAATTCATTTTTGAGGTTTATTTTAAATAGAGTACCTAGTCTATGCCTGTTAAAAAATAAAAAATATGAATGGGGTTAGTCTGAATCCAATGGTTTTTCGCCATAATGCAACTCTCAATGGTCAATGACCTAACAGTTGTTGGAAAGCTGCGACTGTATATTTTAGAATTAACAATACCTACTTAATGAAGTTATAGACAAAAAAAAAATATGAACAATTTTGTTCAATGTACCCCCACTTTACGATAGTCAATTAAAATAAAAATTACCGCAAAAGTGAAGACGATACAAGAATAAACCATAACACGAAAATACCTGTTACCTAGAATATTGCGTGCTGTAGGAATACAAGTAATCCTACCAAGATATATTTATAAATTTAATTAATATTTTATGAAAGCGATAAATAATACAGTACGCGAAATGAAACATCCCCTCGCTACAACAAGGATGACTTTATGTTAGACGTGTGTATTTCGTTGCGAGGGTTGTGTACACGTCCTCATCGTTCGGTTGCCTCGAAGGAGGAGTTCATCCCGTATCCCGCTGCTTGTCTCGATGTGCGACAAGCATTCTTTTGTCTTGGCGGGACGGCGGGCGAACACTGAACGACTGAACAGCTGCGCTTGACGGCGCTAGAACGACGTGAGACGTATGTTTATGTTCTACTTCATCATATTTCAATATCTGCGGCGCACGTTACGCGGAGTATGGCACACATAAACGCCTGCGCGCCCGGAAGAAACTGCGTGTGGACGCGACACGCATACGAAGAAGATGCTTTGGTTGGTGTGTGATGCCACCACCTAGTTCAGTAAACCGGGGAATGATACTTCAATGAGCTATCTATGTTCTAGGTATCTATCTATACCCTTTACAGAATGATTTCACACTTTTGAAATACGATTTCACATTAACGAAAACAGATTTCACACTTTTGAAATTTGATTTCACATTAACGGAATCTGTTTTCACGCAAATGAATTTTGATTTCGCAATCATGAAAACCGAATTTCCTTTGAAAACCTATTTCACACAATTGAAAACAGATTTCAACAATTTATTCCTTAAAAGTTTATAATATCGTAGCTTACATTGTACTAATAAAGATATAAGAAAAAATAAAGCAATAACAAGCTCATTTTAATTAATATTCAATTGTGTCTTCCTCTCGTAATGATACACCATAATACCGTTCAATATGCATGGTAGCATTTTAAAGAACTGTAGTAAAATTTTAAAAATAAATTTAGCAAATAAAACGTTGAAATCTTGTATTCCATGATCGGTTCATTTTTACCTTCCGCTTACCTGTAAAGGAAGGTATTGGAATCATGCAAAAAATCGGGTTGTGAGTTTTAAGTGGATAAGCACGAATTAGGGTCCTTACAACTCATTTTTGATAGTTTCTCGATGATGTCTGTATGTATGTATGTATGTGTGTGTGTGTGTGTGTGTGTGTGTGTGTGTGTGTGTGTGTGTGTGTGTGTGTGTGTGTGTGTGTGTGTGTGTGTGTGTGTGTGTGTGTGTGTGTGTGCGTGTGTGTGTATGTGTGTGATCCGGGCCGATGCCGGATGTCGCATAACTCAAATACGAATTACCCAAAAATTTTGATATTTGGTATTTTACAATTGTATACGAATAGGAACAGCTCATTAGATTTTGGTACAAATATCTTTACCGGAAATGATATTTTTTGAAGATTGAAAAAGATAATTGTCAAAAATTTATATAAATTTGGATAAATATAGTATTTATTTGTAATAAGAATAAGAAGCAAAGTTATTTGCAACTCACGTTATAAAAAAATTGTCTTTATCTGGTAGTATTAAAGAACTGCAGTAAAATTTAAAAAATAAATTTATCAGATAAAACGTTGAAATCTTGTAAACCATGTTCGGTTGATTATTGTTTCTGCGTAAAAAATATTGACAGGTGAGACGGGTGACAAGTTGACATACGTTGACATACTAGCACCATATAAGTCATAAGTCAGATATTAAATGTAGTAATTGAACGGATGATGGCTTCAACACAGAAGAGTTTTCGTGTGAATGAATCATTTGATTCAGGTGATACTAATTTCTGTGTTTGAATAAATGGGCACCGGATTGTACGTATACATTTCTATTTAAAGTGTAGATATGGCGGAAGGTTGTGTGATGGCCACGTCAGATTTTTACTTCATTGTACGGAGTAAAAGAAAGTATTAGGTATTGTAATCGCGAAAAATTTCGGTTCTCAGATTTTTACGGAAATATCCGTTTTGACCTTTTCTGAATCCATTATGACTAGTTTCGTCGTGACGTCTGTACGTACGGACGGACGTATGGACGGACGTACGTACGTATGTATGTCGCATAACTCAAATACGGCTAGACGTAGAAAGTTGAAATTTTGTATTTAAGACTGTTATAGCATCTAGTTGTGCACCTCCTATTTTTTGTTTCAATCTACAAACCGGAAGTAGTACTTTTTTCAAATAATTTGATAAATATTTAATTTAAGACAAATTTTTTTATTTTAAATGAAAGATTATGTGATTATTACCTACAATCGGTATTTTATAAATAGGTATTTTTTTGTATCTGGTATCATTTAAGAATAATTAAAGTATATATTTATAATTTAGTATTTAGGTATCTTGTAGTCCATGATCGATTAACATTTGTTACTACGTAAAATTTAAATGTTTATGACATGACAGTGACAATAGTAAAATATGCTTTATATCTTCTTCTGCAGTTTAAATAAAATGATTAAAATATATTTGTGAGTATAGTAGCAGTAGTAGTAGTACTTATATATTAATATATTTGTATAATAAGTTAAAAGAATAAAGTCAGATTTTTATATTATTCTACATTTTAGTTATTAAGAAAAGTATGAACAGTTTAATAGGCGTACAAGGAAGTCATGTGGTGTCCACGTCAGATTTTTGTTTTTGCGTAAAAAATATTGACAGGTGAGACGGGTGACAAGTTGGCATACTAGCGCCATATAAGTCATTAAGGAAGATATTAAATATAGTAATTGAACGGAGGGTGGCTTCAACACAGAAGAGTTTTCCTGTGAATGAATCTTTTGATTCAGGTGATACTAATTTCTGTGTTTGAATATTTTAGATTTTTATTTGTATAAATTTTAATTTACATTTATATTTATGTTTATAAATGACGGGAGGTTGTGTGCTGGCCACATCAGATTTTTTATTTTAAAGTCAAATTAAATATCTAAAATCTGTGTCAAAACGGTGGAAAAACATCCATAATTTTAGGTTTATCGCCATTTCGCACGGGACATCTACCATCTGCTCGACTCCGAACACAGCTATACGACAGTTGCTGCGTAACACACGGCTTAATCGCACAGGACGCACGAGGCAAGACGCCGACGCCGACGCCGCGTTCTTCTGCTACGTGATAAAGTCGAGACCAGGACGCCTGGCACTATGATTTACGGCGCCCGTTATGACGGTCTGCCGATACACTTCTTAACGGCCTTCCGATGACGACAAACTGTGATCATGGCCGAGATGTAGCACGAGGAAAACGCCACGATGAAGAGAATTCTGTTTTTAAAGCTGGTAAATTATAGCAGGTAGCACTTTGTAGGAGAAAATGTGCTACATTTTTAATAAAAGAAGTTTATGAGATTGAACGATACAACGCTTAAGCGATTTCATATTAAATACCTTATATCTTATTTATTATGTAATAATTTCCTAATTATATGTTATGTACTTATCTAACAGTCATTTGATATTTGTAAACACACATTTGATCACTTTATGCAGTGAGGTAGTAATTATTACTTCCACGCCATTATTTTTAGTTTCATTTTATTTTACTACAATATCAGGATATGTTCCTGGTTTGCACGGGTTAATTTGCGATAAATATTTAAATTACGAAGATAAAACCATTAAGTTCCACGGTTCCTAAATTCACTATCATTGATCAATGTCAGTTAATTTAAAACCAGATTATAATTTTTTACGATCACTAACTGTACAGTAAATGAGGCGTAGACTTAAACAATAAATACATCATAACTTGCTTTTTTAAAATGCGTGACATTCAGGTTGTAGGGATCGTAGTGGGGAGAGAGTGATTTCTTTCGACAGGTGCACTTTTAAAGTTTTGTTCCCCACCCGGTCAGTCGCCATCATGCGCCCAATTTGGCTCCTTGTGATTTTTGTGGTTTTTTTTTGAAATCCTGCGCGTTTACGTCAATCGTCCAAGGACCCTAGAATACCTGAAGGCCAATATCTGGGCCGCAATTGCCAACATACCCGCTGCCATGCTGGAAAGGTTTATCAAACGCCAGAAATCGGCTTATTCCGTGTATAGACAACGGAGGGCGTCGCCTACCTGATTTGATTTTGAAAACTGGGTGAAAACTTTTATGTACCTACATTATGAAATAAAAATAAAAAGTTTCTGATTCATAAAATGGGCATTATTGCGTTTTGAAATAAGTAAGTTACGATGAATTTGTATACTGCGCAACTTGAATTTTATAACAATTACCTATAAAAATTTCACTTTTTCATTTCTGCCTAATAAGGTTCTTGACCTCCATTCCGCTAGCGGTACCAACCAAAAAAAATTAAAAACCTATGGAAAATTATAGGCTAATTATAGGCTAATTAAATGCCTCATCCCCCAATTTTAGGCTCTTTAATTTTTTTGCAATACAAAGTTCCGCTAGCGGAAGGAATGCCAGCGGAACTTACGGTAGTAACAACATAAACTTACTGGAACTTAGTTGATAATTAAAGGCAATTTATAGGCTCCACAATTGACGTCTCATTATCCCAGTTGGACCTTGTCCCCGACTAACGGCTCACTGTAGTCCCAAAGGCGCGTGCAGCGCAAGTTGGAGCGCGGAGCGCGCAGTCCCCGAGTTATTTTTTGAAGTGCGCCGCAGGCTAACCTAAAAACATGGTTGTACCAAAACCATTGTTTCAGTGCCACTGACAATTTTTCGTTGTCGGTACTCCATGTAATCTCGGCTACTTCCCCTCAACAAGTATCTTAAATATTTATTTAAGACATTGTCCTATATTTAGTTTATACCATTCTGGAGCCTATAAATAGCCTTAATTATCAACTAAGTTCCAATAAGTTTTTGTTGTTACTACCGTAAGTTCCGCTGGCATTCCTTCCGCTGGCGGAATTTTTTATTGCAAAAAAAATTAAAGAGCCTAAAATTGGGGAATGAGGCATTTAATTAGTCTATTATTTTCCAAATTTTAAAATTTTTTTTTGTGAGTTGGTACCGCTAGCGGAAGGGAGGTTGCTTCTTGCATTGATTAATCTAGTAACATAAAATACTATTTTTATTTATTTAAGGAAAGTAGAACTTTTTTTCCCTCTATGTAATAATATGTTTTTTACTGTCTATAATATTAAACAGAACTTTGTGGCAGGTAGGGGTAGTAGGTACATATAATTTTGACTGATGTCATGTTTTCCCCATAAAATTCCATTATGTGCAGCAAATAAATCACCGGGATATGTTCTGAATATAGGAGTATTGCAAACATTCTATAAGTCATTGTTTAGCCATACCAAGAGCTTCACAATCGGATTTTGAATATAAAATAATGAAAGAAAACGCGGATAAAGTATAAAATCTTCATCTTTATCAGATGAAGAGTACGCGCATTAGACTGTGAACGCCTTCGGAATACAAAAGCCGGAAATTGAAGTTCAAGAGTCTGTCAGATGGTATAAAACAGTGAAATTATAAATCGTTTCCTTTAATACACCGTAGAGGCATACATCACGTCGCAAAAAGTCCATATCGAATCTTAGACGGAATTTGAATTACTCAGTAACCGTTCAGTGAATGATCATATAGCTTTTGACATTCCAAGGATGAACTCAATACGGAATTTAATCCCCATGTGAACATAGTAAATCTTACGTGCTCGCACACAGGAAGAGAAATGGAGAAATCTCGGAATGTTCGCGCACGGCGCATCGCTCGTAATAATTCACTTTGCAAACCGTATTTGAGTGCGCCATAAATCATTGTGCTAATCACGGCCGGACTGATGCGCAAATGTGGGCTCAATTTTTCATCATTTAATTTTCTTTTTTTGAATTTTAGTAAATTTAACACGTCACTCATCGTTCGGCGCAAAGTGTGCGGGTGGTTGAACGCTGGCACGTTTTTCTGTTCACTGTTCTCTGTTCTTTCCTCGGAATTTTTCTGCTTTTTCAGCCGTTTGTGTCGACATGTGCTATATCTTTTTGTATACGTACAACTACGCAATTGGTCTAAGATTTACTACAGTGTATAATCGTGTCTTAACTCAGTTGTATGATAGCGGAATAAAGATATATACCGAATATCTACGTTAATAGTATAAACTATTAAAATTACGAGTACCTACATCATAAACAATGAATATAATAATCGGAAGACATTATTTCATCTTAGGTTGGTCAAAAACCTTTTCTTAACCATTAGCTATATAGGTACTGAATATCGTACTGCTATGTCTCGGTACATATTTTAAAATTCACTTTGAATGTAGAAATATACATGTTTAATTATCCTAGTTTTCATGATTATCATCTTTCAAATTGTATTCCGATTTTGAATATTTGGTTGGCATTTGTAATTCCTTTTAATTAATTCATTTGAAATTGTTTCTCTTTTCACTCAACAGATTTTAATATTTAAATTTTTTATGATCCATATAACGATGCAGCCAAAAAAGGTCTTTCTAATTTTGGTTTATTGTATTATTCAATCTCAAACAGCCCACAGAGTCTTTAAATAAAGCAACAACCAACCGCACCCACATTTTAATTACGAAAAAGTTGTAATTCTGTGTTTTCTTTTCGTTATCTATAAGAGAACATTGAAAAAATTCGATAAGATCTAATTATAATAATTTCTACTTACCGTACCTACGGTTCACTAAGTATTATGGACTAAGCCGACGACTTTTACTCTTTACTGTCATTTGCTACAATAAAACATACTGTACCTACTGGTCTTGAGTTCAGTTGATAAAATGCCTTTTAAATATTTCAATATACCTACTTACAACCTCGTTAAATAATAAAATTAGGTTTTGAATTTGAAGTTGTAACAAAGCTATTATAGGTGTACTGTGCAAACTCTACCCATTACTTAATAAAAACTCTCATATAAGTGTTAAAAATAAGACAACCATATATAAACTTTTCATTAGACCAATACTAACATATGCGTGCCCAGTGTGGAGTAACACAAGTGAATCAAATTACAAGAAAATACAAATAGTGCAAAATAAGTGTCTTCGTGTAATAACAAATTCAGAACGTGCAACCAAAATTAGTGTCCTACATAAAAAAGCAAATATGTGTCATATTAAAGATTTTGTTACAAAACTAACAACAAAATTCTTTGCTAGCTGTGAAACCCGCGAAAACTAACTAGTGAAAAGTATAGGAAACTACTCATTAAATAACCTAATTTACAAAAAAATATAAGCATAGGAGAACTAAACATTTGTTAATGTCACCATAAATCAAAATTAATAATTTTGTATCCAAGTAACTTTAAGGATTGAGTTTTTATGTCTTTTTCTCAAAAAATCAAACAGAACAAATACAAAACAAAATGTAAAAAATTAAATATAGGATTATAGTGATGAATATCGCCCTCACCTGTCAATGTCAAAAAATCAACCAATTAAATTGACGTATTTCTTCAAAACTAACCAATCACGAATTAATTGTGCGGATATTTTGACAGCGACAATTTGCCCAGGCAAATTGTCGACAATATCCCGCAATGGTAACTAAGATTGTTTTATAATATATTTTTTACATTAAAAAAATTGATGATGCGTAACCAAGGTAGTCAATGACAGGATGACAGGTATTCAAGTTATACAGTTTTTAATATTGTTCGAGCGATATTTGTAATAAGGTTTCCACAAAGGATAATAACTGGGAACACTTTTGTAGTCGTTTTTTAACTTTATTAGACACCTTTTTGATTCTTCATTTTTATTAATTAACAACTGTCTAACTTAATTAATTTAACCATTGCCAACGATAATACAATAAAATAATAATAATACAATATCAAACATATAGATGGCACTATATGTTACAATATTCTAAACAAATATCCGCAAATATCCCTCGTTCAGGCATATTACGGACAATTTTCCCTTTCTCTCTACACGCGTGTTTGTTGCCCCTTGAAAATTGCAACAAACATTTGAGTGACAGCTCGGGCAAATTGGGATATTATATATGAATGTACCGTCCATTCGAAACATAAATTGTAATCATTGTTATCACCTGTATTTTTACGAGAGGACAATAAACATATTATATATTATTAAAAATAATTCGGTTTACCGACTAGCCACGGTTTTCATTGCCATCCCTGGCCAGAAGTTAGTTAGTTAGAATTAGAAATTAGTTCATAGTGTTCCTAGGTGTCTCTGCTGGTCATGGTTACGGCTAACACGAATTCATTTTGTCACTTGCTGCCACTGAATAATATTTTTGAATCTTAATAATTTGTACGTTATATAGTGTTATAAAAATATATGTAAAATATAAAGAATACTTAAGCTTATTCTTACATTATAAAGTAACAGGCAAATATTGCTGAGAAATAATGAAAAGTGTTTCAGAAAGATTATCAATGTAGATATAGGTTATTTAATTTAAAACTGAATAATGAAGGTGAATAGATGCACTACGAAACTGTGTTCATATAGTGTAAAATTATTTATTTATTACGACGATCTCCCTCGTAGAAAATTGAGGATTTTCAAACACGTTTTGTCATAATATTTTTGATCTAAAGTTAAATTATGAAAAAAAGCCGCTTAGATATATCTAAATTACAATTTTAGTTACTATTTATAGTTATGAAGTGTATTTTTACATTTAAATCAGTTTCAATATAGTATCACCTGATACATTCAGAAACACCTAGATCATTCTGACCGCTAGAAAAGATCATGTTGGCAAACCTAATTATTCTTTTACCATGCTTACAACTAATCTATGAAAACGGATAGATCTACGGTGCAAAGTTGTTCAACTGATAATAATTTCACGCTAATAAACTCTGATTCTTGCAATTTACACTATACCACGTTGGAATGTTAATGTTACATTTCTTGTAGTTTAAATAGACAATATTATTTCACGATTTTATTAAATACTACTTAAAAGGTTGCGTAAAGCATAGTAATAATCATGATTAAAACTAGAAAAAAGGGTTTTAATACTTGAAGTACTATTACTTTTTTTATTTTTCTGTAAAATTTGATTTGACATTATTAGTGTTGTCATGTCTTGACATCTTAAACCATGAGCAGTGCATGCTGAACTGTGATATTGGCAATATGAATACATAATTTTGTTGCCGAGTATAATATTTTCAAATCTTGTTAATAAAAATTTAATAAAAATAAGAACCCTTATACAAATTTGTGTGTATCAAAATAATTGAATATTTTATCCAAACAAGATAGCACTGAAAAAACCATCTGCCATTAGTATTATACAGAATGTTTCTATAATACTGTACGAAACTTTAATAGGTTATATAATTTGATACATTGATAATAGAGAAAAAGATTTTTTTTCAAAATTCGCAAAAATAAGGAAAGTGAAAATTTGTGTACCTCTGGTTAGAAAGTCTATTTAACTATTTATTTAATTATTATTATAGAAGGGACTATTTGTAGAGGGTATTTATGATCTTATTTTATTAATTACATAATGAATTAACAGTTAAATGGGCCTTTAAACCAGTGGCAGTAAAATTAACACTGCCCTTGTATCAAATTATATAACCTATTAAAGTTTCGTGCAGAGGTATAGTAACATCCTGTATATTTTGAAACTTGTGACAAACGTAGTAATTTTGTTACCGAGTAAGGCCAAGTTTATAAAATTAAACTATATATTATATCTCCAAAATTACACTAATCTCTTTACGCATTTTAATTGCACTCCCAAAAAACAATATCTTCGATAAACTAACAATCGTCTCCACTTCTTCGTGGTGGACTCTTCGAGGATTTGTGGTTGGGTGACTAGGACGCCGGAGTCAGACAGAACGTTATCCTGTTATCCGAGTTATCGGGATCAGTGGCTCGCGGCGTCTCGGAGCAACTGATGATCCCAGTGTCCTGAGAGGGCGTGGGCGAGGGGGTTGGTGACGCCTGCGGCCGGATTTTCTACCCGGAGAATGAAGTGCGGGGAGATAGTGATCCAGCTGGCTGCGGACAGCGAGAGATTTACCTCGAGGAGTACTGGAGTTTGCCATATTCAGGACCGGATTGTTCTTAGTCTTATCTGGAAATATCGACGAGTGAATTTTAGGAGGTGAAGTGGATCATGATTTTTACTTGATTTTCACGAGTTTATAGCTTGTCCAATAGCCTCGAAATTATAAATAAAATCTACGTGCTAATGGTAAAAAATAGGTACGAGCCTGTATATAATTGACTCTCGTGAGGGTCTCGCGAGATTTCTCGTTCTCGCACTAGTAATATCGATCTCGCCTAAATTTATGAACTTAGGAATCGACTATTTAAAACAAAATTATTTAATATGCATTAATAAAGCCTTGAACAAACCCACCACCCCCCAATCCCCATCCAAACGACGACCATGCCAAACTCTATACCAATAATATTATTAGCTATTATCTGTTATGATGATATTTGCTTTAAATTATGGAAATATGAACGTTTTTAAATTTATGCTTAACTATTGATCACCAGATTCGCAAATGAAAATGATAAATTTAAAAATTATTTGAGTCCCCTTTTCTACACATTATTGTTGACATGACATAAGTAAGCACAATTCAATTTATAACCTGTTTTACATGATACTTTTTCCGCTAGGAACTGGAAATAAATTTTAGAATATTTTTCTGACTATTTTTGTATAGAATCTCCTCCTTTTGTTTTTGTACTATTTTCTTGGTCACCCGGTTATCACAAAATACGGTTTAAATATTTGGTGTTGGTAACCAACACCAAATATTTAAACCGTGTTTTTGACGTTTTGTTTTAGAAATTAGAATGGAAAATGTAAATAACAATTTTTTCAAAAAAAAATTAAACTTTATGAAATAATAATGTGCAATATGAAGAAGTCAAGAACTCGGAGTCGCTTCTGGTTATTGATTGTCAATGTGTTAGTATGAAACTTGGATGAAAATAGGACCGCAGCTACTTTTTAAAGTCGTTTCTTTCTTGGATGAAGATTTTCGTGTTTTACATCTTATTTTGCATTCTAAAATCTAGTATGAAACTTGTTAAAATTGCTAGCCGAAAAAAGTATAATGTACCTACTCGTAAAACAGGCTTATCGCAAATATTTCCAATTTGACGGTAGAAAATATTTCTGGTTGAATCCTGCGGTATATTTTTCCAGTTAATTGTTCGTGAAAACATGAAGGTTTTCAGCAATAGGGGTAAATGTAAAAATGTGCGTACCTACAAAAAAATTCAACAACATCAAATCGATATCCGCTATACGCAGCAACTGGGTTAAAACTTTAAAGGTCAGTACATATTAAAATTCCGCAAATAGACTGATGTTTGTTTGACTTGTGTGAATCCAATACCCCATATTGAATGTTTAAATAAAACTGTAGCTTAATATATGATCATTTAATTAACATTTCAGTAATATGATTAAATATTTAATTAGTAATAATTAATATTAAAATTTTACATTTCAATTATTGATTCTCTATCGAGCAGCTGCGGTTCGCCATTTAATACAATGACAGTTTATTGATAGATAAACAGTTACCCTTAAAATAGATTTTAAAATTTCATAGGTCCAGTAATAATAAAAAAAATTACATAAATTGAAAAAATTAATTTAAATAAAGTACCTACCTACTACTTCCGGTTTGTAGATTGAAACCAAAATTATATTGGGCTTTTAAAAATCGCACCTTAAATACAAAATTTAAAATTTTAGTTAGAAGTTTGAAAAATCTCTGACTGAGCTGGGATTTGAACCCAGGACCTTCCAATTTAATGTTTGATATTTTTTGAGTTATTGTTTCCGAAAAAATTGTAACATACAAACGAACGCACACACACACATCATCTCGAAAATGTAAAATTCTTAATCTAGGGACCCTAAAACGTGCTTATCCATCAAAAACTCACATTCGAAAATTGTGACCCATCACAATTTACCTCCCTAATAGAATATGATGCGGGAGGTAAAAATGTTGATATTCACGTACCTACATAATATTCATAAAAGCAGTTTGGTTAGCACTGATTTACGAAATTAAAATCAAGTAATATTTTGAGGGCAATATTCATATACGCTTGACCCGTTCCTCTCAGCGCGACGCGAACGCCGCTCTAGCGGCCGCGCTCGGCAAAAGTTGGCTGAGAAAATTCAAAAAGTAAATTGACGTTTACGCACAAAGATTAATTTTATTCTAAAACGCAGATATCATAACTTGATATAATGACTTCTTACATTGTAACTTGCGGTTTTCAACCAGTTAAAATTCATATATTTAGAAATAAAACTTTAAATAAAGGAAAAAACTGGTTGACAGTTATCATGTCAGCGATGTAAAAGAAATTCAAAATTCATATTTTAGAAGAATTTCTGGCACTATTTGCGAGGAACACCTGGTACGAATAGTAATAGGAAAAACACAAATGTTTATAAGCCATTAATTGAGGTAGGTACTTATAAGAGTAATAATTCTCATATAAATTGTTGGAAACTGCATCATCTTGTCACTGTTTTCGATTTGAAACCAAATTTAATAATTAAAAATTATTTATTTCTTAGTTAAATTCAAATAGAGAAGTAATTGATACTAACTGCAACTGCAAAGGTGGAAAGGGATACTGTAAACATGCTGCAGCTATTTGTCTATGTTAATTTGGAGAATACATGTTCTAAGACTGACCAGCCTATGATTTGGAATCGACTTCCACAAGTACAGTTAGATAAATACCACAAAGGATCTACAATCAAAGTTTTAACAGCTCCGAAAGTATAATTTAACACATACAGCTTATTACTTCACAAAATACAGTAACTACAATAAAATATAAGAATTTATTTGTAGAATTAAGTGAAATTTGTTTATCCCTGCCTTCGAACACGAAGTATCCAAATTTTCTTTCGCTCCGTTACATAGTTGGAAATGAATAAAACTTAATTTCGCGATTGTCACGCTGGTTATTAGGACAACCAGGAACACAACACACCTTCCCAACACATTTCCCCCACTGTCTTTCATTCATATTCGCTAAATTGAAGATATAAAGTACAGAAAACTATTATTTCTTACTATAGTCCATATACTGCAATTGCAATTGACAACTCTCAGCACATAACTTACGAATTTTACCACGAGGTGTCACGTCAGGCGCTACGGGTCAAGCGTATAGAGGAGTAAACTGAACCTGTTGAAACCTTGTTATACGCTAACTTGAAACCGATGTTTGCGAGTTCAGTTCGCCGCGGATTGTTGTTGTGCATGTATCAATGTTTATAAGATAAAATTCATAATTTTGTGTGTATATTTTGATGTATTTAAATGTACAAATGTAAAAAACTAAATAAAAATTGCGTGTAATTGAACTGTATAATGCGTAAAATGATTAATAATATTCTACTAATCTAATAAATAGTTTTATCCAACACCTCTTAATAAAAGCATCATAACTATAGTGATTTTAAACAAGCAAAGTATAAAATTACCCACAAGTGGCTTTGATCAAAATTATACCCACTTGTGGGTAAATTGTTACTTTGCTTGTTGGAAGTCACCATAGAAACGATGTTTTAGGTTGAAACTTAATATTGTTAAAATATTTAAGCAGTTATTAAGAGGTGTTGGATAAAACGTTAAACTTCACACGTGGGCAAAAAGGAATCACCCACTCGAGAAAATTATCTCACTCAGCCCTCGGCCTCGTGAGTTAAGATTTCCCTCGAGGGTAATTCCTTACTTTGCCCACTTGTAAAGTAAATAACTATTACATTTTAATAGTTTCATGTTCATGTAATATGTAAACGATAATGTAAACCAAGATGCAAGCAAAAGATGTCAACTGTACTGTCACTGTCATTCAAATTTTGTGTAGAAATAATAATAATTGAGACAAAAGGTGATGTTTTCGGTGCATGTATTGAAAAAAGATAATTTCTTATACCTATTATAATGTTGATACAACAAATAAGTGAAATTTTTTAAAAACTAATATTAAATTATTAAAAAATCCGATGTGGCCAACACATGACCTCTCGCCATACTCTAATATTTTACTGAGTGTGTATGAAGGTACTTACTCACAAATATACCATTGTAGAACGGAATTCGGGAATTGTAGTTTTTATAATATTATTAAAGTTTATTATGACCTTATAAATAATAAATACCATTTCATATTTTCCATTTCAATTTGTCAAAAATTCATATGACATAAACACTCAAATATTTTATTTTTTGGTTTCATAGGTAGGCAGATAAATCAAAATTGTAACAAATTTTTAACTTCTTGTAATTGGAAAATGGTGCTAGATAGAAACATATTGTAGACAGTAACATTTAGTATAAATGTTTTTAAAAAAAATCCATTTAATTCAAAATTTTTGAGGATATTCCAGAAAAACTCTTCAGATCTTCAAGAAACTACCACTTCTGATTGCACGATCAACACCAAAATCTAATCAGATCTAATCTTGTGTGTCAGAATATTGTATACAAAATTTCAAATTTTTTTATTCAGTGGTATTTGAGTTATCGTACCTCTAACATCCATCCTGACACACAGACACACACAGACATCATCGTGAAATTATCAAAATCGTGTTCTTATCCATTGAAAACTCACTATCGAAATTTTAGCATGATTACAATACCTCTCTTACCAGATATGAGTGGCGAGAGGTAAAAACAAAAGATTCCTTATTAATGTCGTTTTATGTAGGCATGTATTGGCTGTGTCAGAAGATTAGTTTTTTCATAAAATTTAAATGCTTTTAATTCAAAACTTAGATGTGACATAGGTACCTGTAATATAATTTAGTTTAAATATTATTGTAAATTAGCTTAAGCAGAAACCTTTACATTTGAGCCAATTTCACTAGCAATTCTTCAACAAACTGTTGGTATAAATGGCTTACTTAAACTATATATTATAAAACAATAGAAGAAATTTATGTTACTGATATAATTTTTTTTTCTAAAACTAAGTAATATTTTTCGTTTTTTTTTAAATAATATCGGGTGGTATATTTTACTATACTGAACGTAAGTAGTTTTATATGATCTGAAATAAACAAAATATTTAGGTAATGCCGAAAATTGTTTCACGACAAGTACTCGTAGATTACATCAGTTAAACCCGGTTAAACCGGAAGCTTTGTTAAGGTTTGTAGTTCTGTTTTATATTTTTTATAAAGTTCCAAAATTTGGACAAAGGTGTGTTTAGAAAATTACTATTCAAGTTTTTTAAAATTGTCATTAATATAAGAACAGCACCATTTTTTTAATAAGGTGGTAAACACCATTGCCATTAAAGTTGAATATTCTGTATATTTGTGAAGAGGCGAATTGAAACCCAGGAAACACAAATATATACGTACTATATATATATATATATATATATATATATATATATATATATATATATCATGTAGCAGCCATTATATCAAAGTAAATTGCGATATCACTCATACATATAAAAACTTGTTATTTTTAATCAAAAATGTCTGCCACAACCCTATATAACAATTATATAATAATCATATTCCAGAGTTACGTCATAATTATATAGCGCTGATATTATGTAGTTTTATAATTGATTTTAATTTGAATTGTTTTCAATCTTTTTAAAAAAGGAGACACTTTTACGGCTTAAAGTTGTATGTTTATTAGTAAGGCACTATGTATATATAGCAATTTAAATCTATACAATTACAACAATTTCTAAACATCCTCGTTCTTCAGTGGGATTCGAACTTGCGATCTCATTGCTGACAGCTTCAGCGCCTTAGTCCGCGCGACCATCCTGGCTTGTTGATTTATAACGAATGATAGTTATAGCAATAATACCAGTATTTTTAATTACGTACGGGATTTACAAAGCTATGTTAAATATATTGTATATATTTTGTACTATCTACTGGAATCAAAATATTTACCTTAAAATTATATTTGACGTATAGAAAAGTACAATTCTTTAGTTGAAAGACTACATATTTCTTTACAAACCAAACAAATTATTAAAAAAAAAAATTTCCATTATTGAAAGATTTTATTTATTTGAGATAAAAAAAATACTAATAGGTTATCACACTGACTACCGACTTTGTGCGCTTGAACTTCTCTGGTATACTCTATTCTAACTCTAAGATAATAATAATAATAGATAGTTATTCTAAAAGTATATCGTGAAAACACTAGGGATGTTTTATTTTGGAAAAGTGTAAATTTGTTATCAATTCACGATTCTAGCTTTTAATCTAGAGCTTATGGCCATTTCAGCCGCATAGTTGAATAGAATTTTATTTAAATAAATAAACTGGCACTGGTAACAAATGTTGCATGCGTTCAGATGACATAAAGTACCTAATCTAAAAATATATAATAGATTAATAAAATTCTTATATAAATGGAATATAATATTCAAGTAGAATACATACAATGTAACTATCTTCAAATAATATTTAACTATATAAAGAGTATATTATTTGTGTTATAGAATTGAGATATAATTTGACATAGATAATATATTCCATTAATAATATCGTAGAGATATTCCACAGTGGGAAATATTATGTATAGTCTACATAAAAATGCTATATTATATTGAAATTTCTTTGTGACATCTTAACTATATAATTTCTACAAGTGTGTTTGCTGGGTAATCATTTTTACAAACCAAATTGAAATAATGTGTTGATAAAATTTAATCATTTACATAAAAAATTAATTTTATCATTCACGAATATATACCTACATATACGTACATATGCCATTAATTAGTTTTTTTAAAAAAGGTGGTAAACACCATTGCCATTAAAGTTGAATATTCTGTATATTTTTGAAGAGGCGAATTGAAATTCATTTTTACAAACCAAATTGAAATAATGTGTTGATAATATTTAATCATTTACATTAAAAATTAATTTTATCATTCCCGAATATATACCTACATATACATACATATTTAAATTTTAAATCTTCTTTTCTGAGAGTGTGTAGTATAGGTACCTACTTGAAAGTATCGAATTTCCTATACCACAATGGTAGTAATCAGTAAATAATAATATTCTTTAAATAATTTCGTATTTGTTTAACTTGATTTATTGTCAGTTATTACAAATACGGTTTAATTAAATAGTGAACTATCTATATTAAGTAAAAAGGAAATAACTGATTTAATCTAAAAAATTTCTCAATTAATTTTACGTTATATATGAAAAGCGTGAAACCAACAACAAAAAATAAAATCCGAATTCATCGAGTTGGAAATCTGTCGATAAATGACATTGATAAAACAATTGGCAATCCGGAGCAGTATTGTGTGCCTCGAGGGAGTTAGTTGAAAGGGTGAGGGATGAAACCCCAACCCCCTTTAACCCTCCAACCAAACCACTGTCGCTCAGTCGCCCACAGACTGCATTAAAACTTATGCGAAGTGCGCGCCAAGCTCTGATTGAGGCATTCCTTCGATAGTCTCGCGAACTGCAAACTGGCAAACTCCACTCGGGCCGCATTGTCGCGGTTCCGCTGATAAATGTGTGCCCGGGATGTGTAAGTGTGTGTGTGTGTCGTTTGTGCCCCTGTGCCGCCGCGCCCCACCACCAACAAGTTCTCATTATTGCGAGCTTGTGATTAATTGTTAACCATTGTTAATTTGTATGCGTTACCGCAACACGATTTAAAAGTAAAGTACAGTTTGTAGCAACGGAAGAAGGGCGATCTGCGTAGTCTGTAATGGTTTGCATTTGTATGACTTAATTAAAATGAAAGCTTGAAATCAAGGATTTTTTTTTCTTTCACAGTTTAACTTGTTTTGGTACTTCGTGTAAATAACCTCTACACTTAAATGGTTAACATTGATACAATTTTATTCTAAATTAGTCAGATTTGAGCTTAGCTCGGCTTGGCATATGCATGTGTAACATACAGGTTTATGAAATAAACCGTTTCAACCAGTTTACTAATATCAATATTTTAGATAGCGACACCATGTAAAATATAAAATTTGTAATAAAAATTATACCCATATTTTTCTAACAAAACTACAAATTACAATAAGACGATAACTTTCTTTCTATACGACTGTTATAGAATGTTATAATTCTTACATAATTTTCAATTATGGAATGGTTACATTCTATCACTTGTTACGGAATGGATTCATTCTATCACTAGGGATGGAATGAAATGTAGCGAGTTATAATAATTTAACTTTATTCAATGTTTTGGGTTGACGGGTAGCTTTAAAATACGTATAGATTTATTAATTTATTAATTTTATGTAGAATATAATTTTATAAATACATATATTTTTATTTTAATAATTTTAGAATATCTTTTTTAATTGAATTAAATTCATAGTCGTAGAGAAAATATTAGTTTGCAACACGTTTGGAATGGCAATTCCGCTCTCGTGGAACAGTGAAATCTCACAAGCTCGCTACTCGAGCTGAATATGCTTCATTCCACACTTGTTGCAGAATATACTATTCTTGATTTTTTTAGCGAAATTATTTACTCGTATTGTTTAGTCATAATCAATAATTGAAGTTAGTACCTACTCGGTACCTACAGTTGTTTAATTTTTTAAAATATAGGTTACAAACTATCAATCAACATCTTGAATATCTCACTTGAACTTTAAGAAAAGTACCTAATGTGTATCAATATCTTTTATACACTCGACAAAAGAAAAACCATTCTTCTTCTTAAAATAAAATTATTTTGCCAATTCTTATACTGGCCACAAAACACTCACCGCGTTAGTACATTTTTTATGCTGGATTTTAGGAGGTAGACTATTTAAAAGACAAAATTCGATCACTCGTGATATTATTATATGAATATATCATAATTTAAGGTCCGTGAAGTTGGCGTATACATTAAAAGATATTGGATAAACGAATAGTTATATTAAATTTGCTCATTTTTTGCTAAAAATTGCTAATAGTTTTACATTTTTTGCTCTGCCCGTTTTAAAGTTATTTCCCATTTAACCTATATACGCTAACTTCACGTGGCGTATACATGGGGTAAAATTTCAAATTTGTTAACACTATCTTTTTTTGCTCATTTTTTGCTATTTATTGCCGTATTGATGACATTTTTTGCTGTTGTCCTTCATTAGTTATAAACAAAAAACCTTTGTATACGCTAACTTCACGTTGCGTATACATAGCGTAAAATTATTATTTTTTCTATACTATAATAATTTGCTCATTTTTTGCTATTTATTGCTGTATTGATGAAATTTTTTGCTGGTGTCCTTCGTTTGTTATAAACAAAAATCCATTGTATACGCTAACTTCACGTTGCGTATACATAGTGTAAAATTAAAACTTTTTTAAGCCTATAATATTTTGCTCATTTTTTGCTATTTATTGCTATATTAATGACATTTTTTGCTGTTCTCATTTATTTGTTATAAATTAAATTAGCTGTTGTATATGCTTTTTCTCGGTTCTCTTATGCATAAATTAAATACACAGATAGTATAAAATTAAAACTATCTTAATGCTATATTTTGCTCATTTGATTTGCTATTGCTATATTCATGAAAAGTTTTGATGTTCTCATTTATTTGTTATAAATTAAAATAGCTAGTGCAAGTAACGCTTTTCTACCGCGTTCTCTAAAGATATGTATTCTCATTATTTATTAGTTAAGTACCTATAATTATAATTTTAAATATAATTCTTTATTATTTTATAACATTTTGCTTATTTTTGCTATTCTCATTAATTTGTTATAAAATAAAATATCCATTGTACGCGTTTTCTCCGTACTGTAAGTAGCTATGCAAAATGCACACAGCCATAGTGTAAAATTAATACATTAGGTCAGTGACGTGGCGTGGTGTTGGAAAGAAGGGAAGCACTTTTGACATAAACAGTATATTTTTTAAAAGCCTTTATATCAAAAATTTAAAATATATTCTTTTCAAGGATCCATAATCACTATAAATGGCATAAGAAATATATTTACTAACATCATCAATGAATAATAAACATTAAACCGCGAATGTGTATCTCCCCCCGCACAGAAACGCACCTGACTCTGACTGCTTTCAAAGTTCAAACCCATGCTTCAAACTTTGACGAACAGTATTTTTCGGAATGAAAATATTTTTGATTTAAAATATTGAATAAACTTCCTTTATTAGTTTTATTTTAGATATATATATATATATATATATATATATATATATATATATATATATATATAGGGTATATTTTGAATTGTATTTTATTTACCTATACGAAAATATAAGTTTCATTTTAGTTTGCCGCGGCGTTGCCAAGTTATTCAATTTTTTCTCTAAAAAAAGCCGAATACACGTATTGTTTTATAAAGGCGTACTGAAGTTATTTTAATAGTAAAAATTATAATTTTTTTTTCTTCATCATTAATTTCGAAATTAATTAAATTAATGTTTTAAGGCATAGGACATCCTTTATAACATAAGAAGATGCAAAAATACACACAACAGAATAATAAAATATAGGGTGTTCCATTTGAAAAATACGAGTTATAGCCATTTGAAATTGAGTAAATTTGATTCTCTGTATTGAACATCCTGTATAATAAAATTTAAAAAAAGTTATGTCAGAACAAAGAGTATAGTTACAGCTGTACAGAAAAAAAAAATTCTTAATTTTTACTATTAAAATAACTTCAGTACGCCTTTATAAAACAATACGTGTATTCGGCTTTTTTTAGAGAAAAAATTGAATAACTTGGCAACGCCGCGGAAAACTAAAATGAAACTTATATTTTCGTATAGGTAAATAAAATACAATTCAAAATATATAAAAATATATAGGGTGTTTCATTTAAAAAAAGACGAACAATTATTGCCAAGTCGTTATGCAACACCCTGTATATGTGAAAATAATTTTAAGTTATGCTCCTTGAGTAGACGAAAAATTCTGTTAATAAATTTATGCTGTATTTTTAACGACAAGGGAGATATCGACGACGGGCATTTCGATGACTCACCCTGTATATATATATAGTCAGGTGCGTTTCTGTGCGGGGGGAGATACACATTCGCGGTTTAATGTTTATTATTCATTGATGATGTTAGTAAATATATTTCTTATGCCATTTATAGTGATTATGGATCCTTGAAAAGAATATATTTTAAATTTTTGATATAAAGGCTTTTAAAAAATATACTGTTTATGTCAAAAGTGCTTCCCTTCTTTCCAACACCACGCCACGTCACTGACCTAATGTATTAATTTTACACTATGGCTGTGTGCATTTTGCATAGCTACTTACAGTACGGAGAAAACGCGTACAATGGATATTTTATTTTATAACAAATTAATGAGAATAGCAAAAATAAGCAAAATGTTATAAAATAATAAAGAATTATATTTAAAATTATAATTATAGGTACTTAACTAATAAATAATGAGAATACATATCTTTAGAGAACGCGGTAGAAAAGCGTTACTTGCACTAGCTATTTTAATTTATAACAAATAAATGAGAACATCAAAACTTTTCATGAATATAGCAATAGCAAATCAAATGAGCAAAATATAGCATTAAGATAGTTTTAATTTTATACTATCTGTGTATTTAATTTATGCATAAGAGAACCGAGAAAAAGCATATACAACAGCTAATTTAATTTATAACAAATAAATGAGAACAGCAAAAAATGTCATTAATATAGCAATAAATAGCAAAAAATGAGCAAAATATTATAGGCTTAAAAAAGTTTTAATTTTACACTATGTATACGCAACGTGAAGTTAGCGTATACAATGGATTTTTGTTTATAACAAACGAAGGACACCAGCAAAAAATTTCATCAATACAGCAATAAATAGCAAAAAATGAGCAAATTATTATAGTATAGAAAAAATAATAATTTTACGCTATGTATACGCAACGTGAAGTTAGCGTATACAAAGGTTTTTTGTTTATAACTAATGAAGGACAACAGCAAAAAATGTCATCAATACGGCAATAAATAGCAAAAAATGAGCAAAAAAAGATAGTGTTAACAAATTTGAAATTTTACCCCATGTATACGCCACGTGAAGTTAGCGTATATAGGTTAAATGGGAAATAACTTTAAAACGGGCAGAGCAAAAAATGTAAAACTATTAGCAATTTTTAGCAAAAAATGAGCAAATTTAATATAACTATTCGTTTATCCAATATCTTTTAATGTATACGCCAACTTCACGGACCTCATAATTTAAACCTTTCCAATTAATAGTTTCGTGCATTATTTAAATGTTTGCAGCTTATTTGTATTATTAAATATGCGCAAATAATGAAAACCGTTAGCATATTTCCTCATTTAACGAATAACCGGATAATAAGTCTTATAACTGCATCCAATTATAATATCAATATTTTCTAATCATCAGATATTCGTAGGCAAATTTCAGATTATTAAAGCTATGAACTAACATTGCCATATACTTGCGTTAATTGCGAATTTAATTTCGCATTCAAGGGAAAAATATTTTCAGCGTTACACAGGTTAATTTTCTGCGAAAAAATGTGGAAGATTAATTATGACGGCATTTGCGGTAAAAAGAGGTCTGCTCGCAGTAATAACTTCGGCGCGGACCAAGTACAGAGAACGGCGTGGCGTACCAACAGGACGGCGGGCGATATTGGGCTCGACTCAACCGCGAACGCTAACCAGAGAGCCAGAGACTGTGAGGATGTTCGTGGTGTGTGTCGTCCACCGTATTTAACTCGTAGTAATTAATAATCAAACAAAAAGCACGGATCCCTGTTTTATAGAGATTTAAACTTATGAAAACTTTTTTTTGTGTTTTATTAGATGTTTGGTGGTGATGTCTTTACTTTTATTTAGATAAACGAGGCTATAGATATAAACAAACAACGTCCTACCCATACCGATAAGCATTCATTTATTTCTTTTATCTACGACCATTGAATAATACATTCATTATCATTACGCAAGTAACTGTAGTAAGATACACACGACTCCATAAGACAAACTATTGTATTATGATTTCATTATAATTTAATGCTATTGTATTATGAGTTCATTTTTCAATACTACTGCTAAATGTAGAACTGTCATCACACCAAAATGTGCGAGGTTGGGGTAATTTGTTAAGAAATTTCATAGAGAAAACGTCGTATTTGACTACCACAAAATGGTAAAATTAACTCGGATGATTATATACTCGCCTTCAGCTCGTGCATAAACTTTCTTCTTCTGGAATTATAGCTTAAATTATGTACTCGTACGACCGGTAAATTTTTCTGGCGTGGTGCGTAATAATGTCTTTGAATGCCTCTTATTAAGTACATCAAGTACCTATCAGATGTAGGTAGTAAAATACGTCATTTATTACATGTTAAAACAATTCTTTAAAATGGTGCCCTGTTTGACATACCCCAGATGCAAATTTTATATTTACATTTTCTTGAAGCTAATACAAAAAAATCTGACGTGGACACCACATGACTTCCTTGTACGCCTTGTTTGTTCATACTTTTCTTAATAACTAAAATGTAGAATAATATAAAAAATTCTTTTAACTTATTATACTAGTATACTCACAAATATATTTTAGTCATTTTATTTAAACTACAGAAGAAGATATAAATCATATTTTACTATTGTCACTGTCATGTCATAAACATTTAAATTTTACGTAGTAACAAATGTTAATCGATCATGGACTACAAGATACCGAAATACTAAATTATAAATATATACTTTAATTATTCTTAAATGATACCAGATACAAAAATATTTATAAAATACCGATTGTAGGTAATAATCACATAATCTTTCATTTAAAATAAAAAAAATGGTCTTAAATTAAATATTTATCAATTTTTTTTTTAAATTTACTACTTCCGGTTTGTAGATTGAAACCAAAAATAAGAGGTGCACAACTAGATGCTATAACAGTCCTAAATACAAAATTTCAACTTTCTACGTCTAACCGAATTTGAGTTATGCGACACACATACGTACAGACGTACGTACATACATACGTACCTACATACGTACGTACATACCTACGTACAGACGTCACGACGAAACTAGTCATAATGGATTCAGAAAAGGTCAAAACGGATATTTCCTTTAAAATCTGAAAACCGAAATTTTTCGCGATTACAATACTTCCTTATTACTCCGTACAAGGAAGTAAAAACATTTCTGGCAAGGAGTAAATTCGGGCATGATTTTATATGTTACGGCTCTCTAGCTAAAATGAAAACTATAAATTGAACCACGGTAATACATAAACAACGAAGTGTCTCAAAATGAACATTATCAAAATGAATAATTTTGACAACTTGTTAAGTTTATCAATATTACTCTCTGGTATATGATATATTAGTTCAGGTTCAGGTACCAATATCTATAAACACTATTAGAAATACAATCAATTCAATTTTAGGGTATATGCACCCGTCAGTTTCTTATAAAAATTTCACAAATCCATCGGTGGCTAGAAATTTTATTGATTTATGGTCTGTCAGTATGGAACACCAATTCAATTCTAACTAGGGTTTGCAAATTTACCGATTTTTTCAAATACCGGTAATTCGGTAAAATTTTCTTTCAATACCGGTAATTTACCGGTATATAAAATAGGTTTAAACGGTACTAAAACGTGTTTATTGACAAAAATCTCGACGTTTAATATTTTCACGATCCCTATACCTAACTCCCTTTTGAACTGACGGTAAAAATAAAAAAAATTATACTCCAAACATAAACAATATTAATGTTTATGTACCTATGTATCTAGGACAAAAAATGAAGGTACAAGCAAGTTGTTTACGGCCGAGGTGTTTAGCCGAGGTCGGAATTACTTATGAGTTATGATAATTTTTGTATAAGATACCGACGTAAAAAAATTTATTTCATACTTTTCCTAACCAATTGCTGTGCTTTATTTAACGAAATATCATTGTTTTCAATAATAGCAAACAACAAGAATATGTTTAATTTATAAATGAAGTTATCTAGCAATGGCCTTGGCTGTTAAACTAAAATTGTTATAAATAGTCCGAAAAATGTCTCTTTATAACCTTATAAAATAGTAGGTCCATAAAATTAAATCTTATTTATATCAGTTCGTAAAAACATTTTCTATCGCGGATGTCATCATTGAAATCAAAATTGAGAGCACATATTAAAATAGTGTTATCTACCGAATTATCACAAGAATCGGACTCGCTGCACTACTTTAAAAAATATCGAATTTTTTTTCTAAGGAATTTTACGATATTTACCGATTAACCGGTATACCGGTTTACCGGTTTGCAATCCCTAATTCTAACTGACCAAAGCACAAATTTTCTAAGTAAAATCTTTACTAAAACTTGCAGAATTCTAAAAACACATTTAAGACAACTCCTTATATCCGCAAAGTAACGGTGCATTAGAACGTAGTCACCGAACGTTAGTTGAATACCTACTTTAAGAAATTTTGTAGATAAATAATTATCAAACTGGGATAAATTACTCCCAACAGCAATACATCACTTTATAATACATCTGTACAAATTTTACTCCTTTTGAACTTGTATTTGGCTGCGAAATAAATTTGCCATGTAAAAATTGAAATATTGATTCCAATAATTATTACAATTATTAGGACTATAACAGCCAACTTAAAGAAGCACTGAAATTTGTAAATAAAATAGCTAGAGAAAATCCGTTACAACATAAACAAAAGTCAAACGTAATGTACGATAAAAATCATTAAAATATTCATATTAATGATAAAGTTCTAATCACAAATCATCTTTCAAGTCGGAAAGAGTCGTTTCTAGTATGTAACTTGGATGGAGATTTTCGTGTTTTTCATTATCATATTTTGCATTCTAAAATGTAATATGAAACTTGTAAAAAAGTCGAAAAAAGTATAATGTAAAACAAACTTGACACTGTAATATCAGTATGAATTCGGATATGTTTATGAAATTTGAATGTTAAATACATTGAATTTAAACTCGGCCTTTAGATCCAAGCACAATGGGATTTACAATAGAAGACGCCTTTATCCTGGTAATGCTGAAAACAACGACAATATATTATTTCACAAACTATTATTTACCCTTGCCGAGTAAATATTAAAATTACATCTGAAATACTGAAATCACAAGATCGGACACGGCATTCGATGGCGGCTGCCGGCGTAACTAGGTGCTTATTTTCATGATCCCGCTTTACATAATAAACACGGGACTTCTTGGCAATGTGTTTACTGAACAAGGATAGCGAGAGGCTCAATGTTTGTGGTGGAGGAAGGATAAAGCGACGAATCGAGGGCACGATTCAACGACGCTTTTGTTTACCGATGTCTTTGTGATATTATTGCTTCCACAGAGCGATGTGCTGTTGCTGGTACCGATGGCATCAAGACGTGATCGAATGCGAGGACGCACGTTCGTCTTTGAACCTGTATACGCTTCTTGTAGTCTTGTAAAATATTGATATCCACACACATATCCTCCGATGCTCCGATGTACAACTTCTTTGAACTGATATCTATATCGTGTATGAATTGTTCAGACGTAGATTTTCTACAAGAATGAAATGATAAACGATTTTTCTACGAGAAATCTGTTGTGTTGTTGCGTAGTTCTATTTAGGTCGATGTATCACCGCTTGTATTAGCTATTGCAGCGAAATAAAATCTTTTATTAAAAATGTTATTTCATGGTATTGTGCATTGAACCGTAACAAAGTATACGTATACTTGTAATAGACTAATGTATTTATCTCTTAACATGATTTTACTCTGAAACAGTATATAAATTGAACGTGTGTATTTCTCAATAGTATGTGGCAATAAACATTATGAAGTGATAATTTATGTTGGTAGATATTGTTTAAAACATAAATTTATTTAGTAACAATTGAATCTTTATAATAAAGGTAACCCAATGGCAATTTGCACAAAATGCAAAAAAAAATTAAAGTCGCGTACAAAAATGGTAATATAAATAATGCAACCACTAAAAATATTCTTCGATATGCCTCTATATTTGATATTAAAACATAAATAATCAGAACCGCGAATTCTAATTATTTTTGCTGCTGATAGTTTAAAATTCTTTACATCATATTGAAACCATGAGTAGGATTGCTAATATAATAGCCAATTACTACGTCAATATCAATATATTATCACACATCTTAAAATGTATACAGCTTGAACAAATACTGAAATACGTTTCGGAATTAAAATGGATTCTTTTAATATTGCTCAAATATGTGTATGTGAGTTTTTTTTACACAAACACCCTCGATTTAAAAACATTAGTACTTACCACTTATGATACATAAATAACCGAAAAATAACTATTAATTGTATTAAATAAAATAGTATACAGAAAACATGAAGAATATTAAATGCTTAGTACAAAACTGGATTAAACAATTTATAAAATTCTATCCCATGTGTGCTTTAGTTTACATTTGATTTGTGAACCCATCGCAAATGTAAATACATCATTTAAAAATGATATATTTAGTAAAATGAAATGTCAATGCCGTTGAAAACACGCAATAAATATTGACGATTTGTTTTGTGTCGGTTCGGTTTCCCAATTTGAATATGCAGGGCATCCAATTCCAATCACAACGTGAACGTACCTCCCTTAAAACTCATACGGATGCCGCGGTAATTGCAAACTCACCTAATTTATAACATTATCAGATTACGTCGCAGTGCAATACCGTGTTTACATCTAAATGAGATTCTCGCTCTATGATACACTGTAAATGCATCCATTGATTCAAATTTGCAGCGTCAAACAGATGACGCGGTTCAATGCTGCATGCTAAATACATGTGTAGTGCAATATCACTTTCAAATTAATTCATATTATGTTATAATATGTTACGTTGATTTCGATTCAGACTATGTACTCCCCTGCTTTAAAGAGGATTATGATTGTTACATGATGTTTCATAGAAATGTGGGTCATATGCAAACATTTTAATTAATATTTAAAACTGAGAAAATTAATTTCAGTGCTTTTGTGTACATGTTTCATAATTAATCATCAGCAACGGCTACATTTAAAATTAATAAATACCTATAATCATTTGTAAAAAATTATATTATTTTTACTGTATTTAGTGCTTCAGTGTTCTTTTTTTCTTTTCGGACGTACAACACACAACCCCCCAAATAGTTGCATGTGATTGGGGATGATTTGGTGAAGATAATCCTCAACGAATTTACAATTTCATTCATAGAAATTGAAAATATTGAGAATTCTTTGAACATCTTCTAATACTGAGTTATGATTTTCTCGGTATAACGGGGGTCGGAAATTCAAATGTTATTAGTGCAACTGAAAGTGGAAGCCTTGACGAATAAAATGCAATTTTTATCGTTACAAAATGATGTTCTTTAACAAAGTTATACCACTTTCATTCTGTAGTGGCGAATTTATTACGCCATACTTAATGTAGCGCCTACTATACAGAAAATTCTCAAGTCATTCGATTATTAAACGGCTGGTGCCTACACGGTGCTACTTTGAAAAATTTTCAAGGACCATTTTGATAGCAAATTTCCTCAGCTTTCATCATGTCAAAACTGTTTTCCAAAATCTTTGATAGTTTTCGAGGAAAATGCATTACAAGAAAATTTTGAGTTTCAACTGAAAATTTTTGTGGGAAGCGAAGCATTCCGAGGTGGAGCGAATTTTTTTTTGTTTCTATATGTTTTTAACTACTCGCATGCTAAATTTCACTTGGTTATGTATAGGTCTTTAGTCAAAACCTCTCCTAACTGGACTATATAGATTTTAATTCTTTAATTTAAATGGTACAGTAGAGTACAGTCGTATACACTTTAGTATTAGTACCACCTGTTTCTAACTGTACAGTCAACTTGCTGACAATTTTTCCAAATGTTTATTTGACACTCCGTATCTTAAAATCTTCACCGGACTTATCAATCAGCTCTTGATCCTCCTACAGCCGAACAGAATCGGTCACGTCAGGCCTGCGAGCTCAGTTTATATTTTACAGCCCGGTCGGTCAGCGAGGGCGGAGAATCAGGTCTGACATCAAACATTGGAGAAATCCGATACTGAAAGTGTTATCTTGAATGTCTCTGGGCTGTGGGAAATATGACACTCGATCAGGCTGGCTGGGAATGTAGTGTGGTGGTTAGCGAAAGCGAACGTGTTAAGTTGAAGCTAAGGTTTTGAAGTTTTGGAAGATAAATTAGCATGATTAAGTTCAGAACACCAGTAGCCTAAAAGTTCGCGATTTTAGCTCTGAATTCTGGTTAGTGTTAATAAGTACGTTCGTACGTTACATAGGTACATGAAGTTAGTAAGTAAAAAGTAAATTTTGTATTTACCCGTCTGTACCCTTTCTTTAATTACGCATTAGACAAAAATTATTAACTAAACATGGTATAAATCTATATTTCTGAAACAACATAAAATTATAGTTTATTATGCATACATGAGATTGACCGAATGCAATGCTCTAACATAAAATTTCACGCGCTGGATTCAGAGATTTCGCAACATACCTAACGTAACCGTAACTTAATCATTTTAAAAAACGAAGCATTTCATACTCGT